>CAWUFW010005772.1:0-1273250 GCA_963921515.1 Calotriton arnoldi | reverse complement strand
ACGAAAGAGACAAACATTGATGATTGGTGTGAAACAAATAAAATATTTTAAAAAATGCTCAAAAAAACATTTTTGGAAACAATTGCAATAAAATTGACCTATCTAATCTGATCGACTGGTAGTATTGCGGAATTCGTGGACCGTCTAGTTATTATTTATGAACACTAATCCAGTGTTCCATTCTGATGCCAGAATACTACGCCTAAGTACCACCTGACCTAGCCCACCTATTCAGACGGGCCAATTGTTCACTAACTGGCACATGCATCAAGCTAGGATTCTTGTGAGTCCTTAATAGCGAATATTAAGGATTCGCAATTAAGGATTTGCAAAATCCTATGCATGTAGGAATCGCTATAATAATAGCGATTCCTTCACATTTCTTATTTGCGACTCGCAAATTGCGACTCGCAAATAAGGAATGGCTTCCCATTCATTCCTATGGGCCTACAGGCCCATAGGAATGAATTGGAAATTGCGAGCGCTATTTGCGAGTACCAATAGGTACTCGCAAATTGCGCATGCAATTTCAAGGGTGCAGGGGTGTCAAAGGACACCCTGTTGCACCCTGAAATCGATCCGTGCACATATGTTGCGCACACACATGTCCCAAGGACATGTGTGTGTGTAACCTTCAACTTTGAAAAATGCACTTTAGTGCATTTCTCAAAGTTTTGCAATTTACCATGAAGTTCAACTTCATGGTAAATTGCGCCCCCTAGTAGCGAAATCGCTATTTTTTTACTTTGTTGCATTGCATTTAAGGAATCTCAATTTGCGATTCCTTAAATGCAATCGTAATTTAAGTAATCGCAATTTAGAGATTACTTAAATTGCGATTTTTGCATTTGGGATGATGCATCCCAAATGCAAAAATACCGGTCGCAAAGGGGCAGATTCTGAGAATCTACCCGTTTGCGACCGGTTTTTCTTTTGATGCATGTGCCTGTAAGTCTGCATTTCCATTTATTTTAGTCCTCAAAAATGCATAGATGGAGGACACATGCATACATTTTTGCATACACCAAATTGTTGGTTGGTTGCTGCTGATGTTCTGCTAAGCCTATTACTCACTCACTAAACAAACTATGAAAGGTTCTGCTAAGGACTGGATTAAGCAGCACTCAGCAGCACGTGACGTGAGTCACGTGACAGAGGATGCGTCACGCAGACCACTTAAAAATTACCAACTAATACTAAGTTACTAAGTAACTAAACTACCTATCCACCACTATCTTAGTGACAGGAGGACAAAGGAAGGACTAGAGTCTCTCTAGCATTACCTAACTTAAGTTCTCTAAAATAAACTCTTACATAATCAGCCCAAGCGAGCGCAAAGTTGCAAACAAGTGAGATTAGTAGAGCCGAGCACCTGTGTCTAGAAGAATAACAATCACTAAAGATTTTTAAACTTAATTTACCTGCAATGTAAGTAGCAGCATTCTTGCTATTCGGAAAAAAATTATATTCGCAATAACAGTAACACAGTCTAGAGAACACACAATAGTATTAGCTACTCACCAAGCCCCACGATCTCGACACCTAGCAGGTCCAGCAGGTCCTGCTCCCAGTCCAAGATGTCTGACCACTGGTGGGTCAGCTCATTATGGGTGCGCCGGACCCCAGAGCAGCGAAACACTGCCCGGCACACCCTCGCCCACTGGCGGTGACGCTCCTGGGTAGCGTACCCGGAGCCAGGCCTGCCGCCTGCTGCCAAGGTCAAGGGGAGGTGGCGCTGCACAAAAAAAACAAGGGCGGCCACCTGCACCTCGCTGAATAGGGACCGGGCCTGCACCTCTGCAGGGTGCAGTCTGCAGCAAGGCAGGCGGCATTGGGCGCAGGCGCCTTGCCCTTGGAGCCGGTTCCCTTTCCCTTAGCCATGGTTCTGGGGTGGGCAGGGGGCAGAAAAGAAAATTTAGCAAGAAAAAATAAAGTTAGGGGAAGAAGTAGAAGAGTAAAGAAGGAAGTAATATAAAACAGTAGAGAAGTAAAAAAAACGCAATAAAACTAGAAATAAAACGCAAAATATAGACTAAGGGACAGAGAGGGATAGATAATAAATAAAAAAGATCAGAAAAACAGTGTAAAAAACAAAGGATTGAAAAGATTGGAGAGGGATTGAAAAACAGGCCCCAGAACCATGCAAAAGATAGGAAAACAAGATGAGCGCGCCCATTGGCGACAGCGTGGTGAAGTTTGCGCGATATTTCCCCCGAACACGTCATCCGCGTTGCCAAACTTCAAATACATCTCGCAAGCATACGCGAACACACGCGAGCATGCGGAAACAAGCAACTCCGCATGCTTGCGTAGCTACGCGTAGCACTGCAGAGATTTTGTGCTTCTACGCGTAGCCTCGCGTAGCACGGCTACGCGAACTTCGCCCATTTGGAGGCAATTCATGTTCAAGCAAGAGAGTCTGATTTTTCATGCAAAATGATCGATGACCCGCGACCTGAGGAAATGCCTCTGAGATTACCAAAATGGTCCGAATTTAAATATTGCATATTTCAACTAATTCTGACTTTTGATTGTGGATTATCACTTTTGGAGCTAAAATGAGCATGTTTATAGTAATTTTCATGCTTCTAGGGAGCAAAAACAGAAGATTTGGGGTAGGGGTAAAATGTAAAATGAGTTAAAATGATCGAATTGCTCACTTTGAGGCCTTAAAACGTGTTTATTCACTGCGGGAAGTGAAATGAACTACATTTGGAGGTAATTCATGTTCAAGCATAAAAGTCTCGATTTTTCATGCCAAACAATTGATGACCCGCAACCTGACAAAATGCCTCTGAGAAGTCTAAAAATGTCTGTTTTCAAATATTGCATATTTTATCTAATTCTGACATTTGGATGTGGATCATCACTTTTGGAGCTAAAATGAGCATGTTTATAGTCATTTTCATGCTTCTAGGGAGCAAAAGCACAAGGTTTGTTATAGGGGTAAAAGTGAGTTAAAATAACCGACTTGCTCACTTTGAGGCCTTAAAATGTGTTTATTCAATGCTGGAAGTCATATGAACTACATTTGGAGGTAATTTATGTTCAAGCAAGAGAGTCCGATTTTTCATGCAAAACGATCGATGACCCGCGACCTGAGGAAATACCTCTGAGAGGACCAAAATGGTCCGTTTTCAAATATTGCATATCTCAAATAATTCTGACTTTTGGTTGTGTATCATCACTTTAGGAGCTAAAATGAGCATGTTTATAGTGATTATCATGCTTCTACGGAGCAAAAACACAAGATTTGGGGTAGGGGTAAAAGTGAGTTAAAATGACCGAATTGCTCACTTTGAGGCCTTAAAATGTGTTTATTCACTGCGGGAAGTTATATGTACAACATTTCAAATTAATTCATGTTGAAGCAAGAGAAGCCGATTTTTCATGCAAAGCGATCGATGACCAGCGACCTGAGGAAATGCCTCTGAGATTACCAAAATGGTCCGTTTACAAATATTGCATATTTCAACTAATTCTGACTTTTGGTTGTGGATCATCACTTTTGGAGCTAAAACAAGCTACTTTATAGTGATTAACATGCTTATACGGAGCAAAAACACAAGTTTGGGGTAGGGGTAAAAGTGAGTTAAAATGACCGAATTGCTCACTTTGAGCCCTTAAAACGTGTTTATTGCCTGCTGGAAGTCATATAAACTACATTTGGAGGTAATTCATGTTGAAGCGAGGAATCTAATTTTTCATGCAAAACGATCGATGACGCGCGACCTGACGAAATGCCTCTGTGAGTACCAAAATGGTCCGTTTTCAAATATTGCATATCTCAACTAATTCTGACTTTTTGTAGTGGAACATCACTTTTGGAGCTAAAATGAGCATGTTTATACTGATTATCATGCCTCTACGGAGCAAAAACACAAGATTTGGGGTAGGGGTAAAAGTGAGTTAAAATGACCGAATTGCTCACTTTGAGGCCTTAAAACGTGTTTATTCACTGCGGAAGTTATATGTACAACATTTCAAATTAATTCATGTTGAAGCAAGAGAAGCCGATTTTTCATGCAAAGCGATCGATGACCAGCGACCTGAGGAAATGCCTCTGAGATTACCAAAATGGTCCGTTTACAAATATTGCATATTTCAACTAATTCTGACTTTTGGTTGTGGATCATCACTTTTGGAGCTAAAACAAGCTACTTTATAGTGATTAACATGCTTATACGGAGCAAAAACACAAGTTTGGGGTAGGGGTAAAAGTGAGTTAAAATGACCGAATTGCTCACTTTGAGCCCTTAAAACGTGTTTATTGCCTGCTGGAAGTCATATAAACTACATTTGGAGGTAATTCATGTTGAAGCGAGGAGTCTAATTTTTCATGCAAAACGATCGATGACGCGCGACCTGACGAAATGCCTCTGTGACTACCGAAATGGTCCGTTTTCAAATATTGCATATCTCAACTAATTCTGACTTTTTGTAGTGGAACATCACTTTTGGAGCTAAAATAAGCATTTTATACTGATTATCATGCCTCTACGGAGCAAAAACACAAGATTTGGGGTAGGGGTAAAAGTGAGTTAAAATGACCGAATTGCTCTCTTTGATACCTTAAAACGTGTTTATTCGCTGCGGGAAGTTAAATGACCTACATGTGGAGTTAATTCATGTTCAAGCAAGAGAGTCCGATTTTTCATGCAAAACGATCGATGACCCGCGACCTGAGGAAATACCTCTAGATGACCGAAATGATCTGTTTTCAAATATTGCATATTTCAACTAATTCTGACTTTTGGTTGTGGATCATCACTTTTGGAGCTAAAATGAGCATGTTTATACAGTCATTTTTACGCTTCTAGGGAGAAAAAACACAAGATTTGTGGTAGTGGTAAAAGTGAGTTAAAATTATCAAATTGCTCACTTTGAGGCATTCAAATGGTTTATTCACTGCTGGAAGTCATATGAACTACATTTGGAGGTAATGTATGTTCAAGTGAGAGACTTTGATTTTTCATGCAAAACGATTGATGACCCGTGACCTGACGAAATGCCTCTGTGAGGACCAAAATGGTCCATTTTCAAATATTGCATATCTCAACTAATTCTACTTTTGGTTGTAGATCATCACTTTTGGAGCTAAAATGAGAATGTTTATAGTGATTATCATGCTGCTATGGAGCAAAAACACAAGATTTGGGGTAGGGGTAAAAGTGAGTTAAAATGATCGAATTGCTTTCTTTGAGGCCTTAAAACGTGTTTACTCACTGCGGGAAGCGATATGAACTACATTTGGCGGTAATTCATGTTCAAGCAAGAGAGTCCGACTTTTCATGCAAAACGATGGATGACCCGCGACCTGACGAAATGCCTCTGAGATGACCAAAATGGTCCGTTTTCAAATATTGCATATTTCAATTAATTATGAGTTTTGGTTGTGGATCATCACTTTTGGAGCTAAAACGAGCATCTTCATAGTGATTAACATGCTTATACGGAGCAAAAACACAAGTTTGGTGTAGGGATAAACGTGACTTAAAATAATCGAATTCCTAACTTTGAGGCCTTAAAACATGTATATTCACGGTGGGAAGTGATATGAACTACATTTGTAGGTAATTCATGTTCAAGCAAGAGAGTCCGATTTTTCATGCAAAACGATCGATGACCCGCGACCTGAGGAAATGCCTCTGAGATGACCAAAATGGCCCTTTTTCAAATATTGCATATTTCAACTAATTTGACTTTTGGTTGTGGATTATCACTTTTGGAGCTAAAATGAGCATGTTTATAGTTATTTTCATGCTTCTAGGGAGCAAAAACACAAGTTTTGGGGTAGGGGTAAAAGTGAGTTAAAATCATCGAATTGCTCACTTTGAGGCCTTAAAACATGTTTATTGACTGCGGGAAGTGATATGAACTACATTTGGAGGTAACTCATGTTCAAGCAAGAGAGTCCGATTTTTCATGCAAAACGATTGATGACCCGCGACCTGACGAAATGCGATCATCACTTTTGGAGCTAAAATGAGCATGTTTATACCGTCATTTTTATGCTTCTAGGGAGTAAAAACACAAGATTTGGGGTAGTGGTAAAAGTGAGTTAAAATTATCGAATTGCTCACTTTGAGGCATTCAAATGGTTTATTCACTGCTGGAAGTCATATGAACTACATTTGGAGGAAATTTATGTTCAAGCGTGAGAGTCCGATTTTTCATGCAAAACGATCGATGACCCGCGACCTGAGGAAATGCCTCTGAGATGACCAAAATGGCCCTTTTTCAAATATTGCATAGTTCAAATAATTTTGACTTTTGGTTGTGGATCATCACTTTTCGAGCTAAAACGAGCATCTTTATAGTGATTATCATGCTGCTACGGAGCAAAAACTCAAGATTTGGGGTAAAGGTAAAAGTGAGCTAAAATGACCGAATTGCTCACTTTGAGGCCTTAAAATTGTTTATTCACTGCTGGAAGTCATATGAACTACATTTGGGGGTAATGTATGTTCAAGCGAGAGAGTCCGATTTTTCATGCAAAACGATCGATGAACCGCGACATGAGGAAATGACTCTGAGAGGACCAAAATGCTCCGTTTTCAAATATTGCATATTTCAACTAATTTGACTTTTGGTTGTGGATTATCACTTTTGGAGCTAAAATGAGCATGTTTATAGTTATTTTCAAGCTTCTAGGGAGCAAAAACACAAGTTTTGGAGGAGGGGTAAAAGTGAGTTAAAATGATCGAATTGCTCACTTTGAGGCCTTAAAACATGTTTATTGACTGCGGGAAGTGATATGAACTACATTTGGAGGTAACTCATGTTCAAGCAAGAGAGTCTGATTTTTCATGCAAAACGATCGATGACCCGCGACCTAACGAAATGCCTCTGAGAGGTCTTAAAATGTCCGTTTTCAAATATTGCATATTTTATCTAATTCTGACATTTGGATGTGGATCATCACTTTTGGAGCTAAAATGAGCATGTTTATAGTCATTTTCAGGCACTAGGGAGCAAAAATACAAGATTTGGGGTGGGGGTAAAAGGGAGTTAAAAAGACCGAATTGCTAACTTTGAGGCCTTAAAACATGTTTATTCACTGCGGGAAGTGATATGAATTACACGTGGAGTTAATTCATGTTCAAGCAAGAGAGTCCGATTTTTCATGCAAATAGATCGATGGCTCGCGAACTGAGGAAATGACTCTGAGAGGTCTTAAATGGTCCGTTTTCAAATATTGGATATTTAATGTAATTCTGGCATTTGGATGTGGATCATTACTTTTGGAGCTAAAATGAGCATGTTTATAGTAATTTTCATGCTTCTAGGGAGCAAAACCACAAGATTTGGGATAGGTGTAAAAGTGATTTAAAATGATCGAATTGCTCACTTTGAGGCCTTAAAAAGTGTTTATTCACTGCTGGAAGTCTTATGAACTGCATTTGGAGGTAATTCATGCTCAAGCGAGAGAGTCCGATTTTTCATGCAAAACGATCGATTACCCGCGACCTGACGAAATGACTCTGAGAGGCCCAAAATGGTCCATTTTGAAACACTGCATATTTCAACTAATTCTGACTTTTGGTTGTGGATCATCACTTTTGGAGCTAAAATGAGCATGTTTATGGTCATTTTCATGCTTCTAGGGAGCAAAAACTCAAGATTTGGGGTAGGGGTAAAAGTGAGTTAAAATGATCGAATTGCTCACTTTGAGGACTTAAAACGTTTTAATTCACTTCTGGAAGTCATATGAACTATATTTGCAGGTAATTTATGTTGAAGCAAGAGAGTCTGGTTTTTCATGCAAAACGATCGATGATCTGCGACCTGAGGAAATGACTCTGAGAGGTCCAAAATGGTTCCGTTTTCAAACATTTCATATTTCAACTAATTCTGACTTTTGGTTGTGGATCATCACTTTTGGTGCTAAAATATGCATGTTTATAGTGATTATCATGCTTCTACGGAGCAAAAACACAAGATTTGCGGTAGGGTTAAAACTGAATTAAAATGACCTAATTGCTCACTTTGAGGCCTTAAAACATGTTTATTCACTGTGGCAAGTGATATAAACAACTTTTAAGTTAATTCATGTTCAAAGGAGAAAGTCCAATTTTTCATGTCAAACGATGACCAGAGACCTTAGGAAATTCCTCTGAGAAGTCCAAAATGGTCCGTTTTCAAATATTGCATCTTTTAACTAATTCTGACTTTCAGATGCGGATCATCACTTTTGGAGCTAAAAGGAGCATGTTTATAGTGATTTTTAACCTTCTAGATAGCCAAAACACCAGATTTGCGGTAGGGTTAAAAGTGAATTTAAATGATCCAATTACTCACTTTGATGCTTTAAAACGTGTTTATTCTCTCTGGCAAGTGATATAAACAAAATTTTTAGTTGATTTATGTTCAAACAAGAAAGTCCGATTTTTGATGTCAAACGATCGATAACCCGTGACCTTATGAAATGAAATGCCTCAGAGTGGTCCAAAATAGTCCTTTTTCAAATAATGCATATTTCAACTAATTCTGACTTTCAGATGTGAATCATCACGTTAGGAGCTAAAATGAGCATGTTTGTAGTGATTTTCAACCTTCTAGGTAGCCAACACACAAGAATTGGGGTAGGGGTAAAAGTGAATTAAAATGACGTAATTGCTCACTTTGAGGCCTTAAAACATGTTTATTCACAGTGGCAAGTGATGTAAACAACTTTTAAGTTACTTCATGTTCAAAGCAAACGATCGATGGCCAGAGACCTTAGGAAATGCCTCTGAGAGGTCCAAAATTGTCTGTTTTCAAATATTGCATCTTTTAACTAATTCTGACTTTCGGATGCAGATCATCACTTTTGGAGCTAAAAGGAGCATGTTTATAGTGATTTTCAACCTTCTAGGTAGCCAAAACACAAGATTTGCATTAGGGTTGAAAGTGAATTTAAATGATCCAATTGCTCACTTTGAGGCCTTAAAATGTGTTATTCACTCTGGCAAGTGATATAAACAACATTTTGCGTTGATTTATTTTCAAAGGAGAAAGTCCAATTTTTGACGTCAAACGATCGATGACCCGCGACCTTAGGAAATGCCTCCGAGAGGTACAAAATGGTCCGTTTTCAAATATTGCATCTTTCATCTAATTCTGCCTTTGGATGCGGATCATCACATTTGGAGCTAAAAGGAGCACGTTTATGGTGATTTTCATGCTTCTAGGGTGCCAAAACTCAAGATTTGGGGTAGGGGTAAAAGTGAATTTAAACGACCCAATTGTTCACTTTTAGGGCTGAACTGTGTTTATTCAAAGCGGGAAGAGATATAAACAACATTTTCAGTTAATTTATGTTCAAACAAGATAGTCCGATTTTTCACGACAAATGATCGAGGACCAGTGACCTTAGGAAATGCCTCAGAGAGGTCCAAAATGGTCCGTTTTCAAATATTGCATCATTCAACTAATTCTGACTTTCAGAGCATGTTTATAGTGATTTTTATGCTTCAAGGGTGCCACAACACAAGATTTGGGGTAGGGGTAAAAGTGAATTTAAATGATCCAATTGTTCACTTTTAGGGCTTACAAAGTGTTTATTCACTGTGGCAAGAGATATAAACAATATTTTGAGTTAATTCATGTTCAAAATGGAAAGTCAAATTTTTCACGTCAAAGGATCGATGACCCGCAACCTTAGGAAATGCCTCCGAGTGGTCTAAAATGGTCCGTTTTCAAATATTGCATCTTTCAACTAATACTGACTTTCGGATATGGATCATCACGTTTGGAGCTAAAAATGAGCATGTTCAGACTGATTTTCATGCTTCTAGGGAGCTGTGAGAAGTTGGCCTGGTATATGCTCTCCACTAATTAAAGTGGGCACCTTGCACCAGTCCAAACAACCCTTATGGTGATTAGGTCAAAGATGACCCCAGCAGCGGGGAAGGCCCCAGGCGGCCGTTCCTTCAACCCTCATATGCCGCCCAAAAAAGTTGCGGCCAACAAAGTCTCCAACTACTTTTCCCAGACAGGCTCAACTCCAGCCAAGGAGGGAGACAAACAGCAGGGTGACAACATGGCGCTCACCCGCGAAGATTTTTTAGCATCCCTTCGGGAATTTAAGAAGGAATTAAGAGAAGACATCAAGGCAGACATGGAGGCCTCCTTTGAATCCTTTAGAGCAGAGGTGAGAGGGAAGATGGTGGCCCTTTAAGCGGACGTGGACTCGGTGAGAACGCGCACATTAGACATGGAGGCAAAATGCCAGGAGCTGGAAGATCGCCTGAGGCCACTGGAGGAAGGCACGACGGAACTACGCGAACAGCTAAAGGCCTCTGCCTCAAGTGTGAAGATTTGGAGAATCGCTCTAGGCGAGATAACATAAGGGTTAGGGGTCTGGAAGAAGGTTGCGAGGGCACTGACCTGAGGCGTTCCTGGTGGGCCTCTTCTCCACAGTCATCAGTGAGGGAGGGCCAGAGGTGAGACTCGAGCGGGCCCATAGAGTAGGGCCGAAGCTATCTGGCTCCAACAAAAGGCTGCGAGACGTCCTTGCGAAGTTCAGCTCCTTCAAAACTAAGGAGCTGGTGCTTCAAAGAGTGAGAGGAACTGAGAAAGTCTCCTTCCAAAACTCCACTTGTTCGCTCTTCCAAGATGTGGCGCAAGCCACTCTGGCAAGGCGGCAGCTGTTCCGCCCAATCACCAAAGCCTTGCGAGAGAGACACATAAAGTATCGCTGGACCTACTCTTTCGGCATTGTCTTCCACGTAGACAACAAGCAAGTCCACTGTACAGAGCTGGAGGAAGCTGCGGAACTCTTGGGAATTAGACCTCCCCACTCAACCAGTGAAGCCTCACCGAAGAGCAGTGTCTGGGCCCCGGCCAAAGACCGAAGAGGCGCAGGTCCGTGGAGAACGGCTGGTCGGGGGAACAAGAAAACGCCGGACTGAGGTGGGGTGAGTCTGTCTTCTCGGGAAGCAGCCCGTGTGGGCCGATCACCTAAGTCTAGCCCGGCTCTGATGGCATGGTAGCGGGGGTCAAGGGCATGAGTATGAAGGGACGCCACTCCTTCACAGTCTCTCCGTGATCCGAGGCTCTGGGACTGCCGCAAGCTGCACATCCTGGGATATTGAGATGAAGTAAGGGAGGGGTTGTTAGTTGTAAACACACAGAAGTTAGAGTTAGTACCCTTGCAACAAGCTAGGAGGGGTTTCTGGGAGCGGAAATGGGCTCGCTCCTAGAGTTGAACGTAAGGAGGTCCTCCTCTGGGATGGAGGTCCCCACAATTCACAGTTTTAGTTCTTTGTTATTCTATTTGTTGTGCATCATGGTGCTTTTTAAATCTATTCAGATGGGGGAGGGGGGAGAATACTCAAGCGAGTCGCATGGAGGAGGGGAGGGACATATCCAGTACGATGGCAGTTAATTGTCTTTCTTGGAATGTAAGGGGGCTTAACTCCCCCAATAAAAGACACTCCTTATGGAAGTTCCTGTTGGACCACCAGATTCTGATAGCCGCATTACAGGAAACACACCTGAAGAAATGTGATGAGACTCGGCTGAAACACAAGCGATACCCTCAGATCTTCCGATCATCGGCCACCACGAAGCAGAATGGGGATGCTCTCCTCTTCCCTGCCTCTCTCCCCTTTAACCACCAAGCTACTAAATCAGACACCTCAGGGCGTTTCCTTATGGTACGGGGGGAACTCAGAGGGAGAGAGTGCACCATAGCTACCGTCTATGCACCTAACACAGGGCAGTAGGACTATCTGGATTCCTTTCTTACCGCTTTGGAGGGGTTTGCAGCGGGAGATATTCTACTGTTGGGGGACTTTAATTTGATATGGGATCCTACACTGGACACGACCCACCCCCAGCGGGCTGTGGGAGGGACATTCAGCAAAGGTCTCAAAGTGACGCTTCAGCGTTTGGGCCTACTAGACACCTGGAGGGAAACTCACCCCACAGTGAGGGACTATTCCTTTTTTCCCATTCCCACAGGACTTACTCCAAAATAGACCATGCTTTCCTCAGTCAGGCTCTCCTCTATGCGGTCGCTGATACATGATTCCATCCGATATGCCTTTCAGACCACGCCCCTCTGGAGATAATACTCAACTGGCCGGCGCCTCGCCCAGAACACAGAAGATGGTTTTTCCCCAACGTTCTTAGCAGGGATAGACTTTTCAGGGATGACAAATGCTTGACAATTAAGGAGTATTTTCAGAATAATGACCCAGCCCTCACCTCCTTTACCAACAACTGGGACGCCTTTCAGGCGGTTATAAGGGGCAAATGTATAGAGTTGGCCACCACCCTTAGAAACCAGCAGAAGGGGGAGAGGCTACTGCTAGAAAAGGAATTACAACTGGCGGAAAAAAGCCACCAAGAGTCCCCATCGTGTCAGACACTCCGTAAAGTCACCTCACTGAAGGGTAAATTAAAAGCCATATACACGAATAGGGCGGAGCACACAATATTGCGGCTGCAAGCGAGAGGATACGACAGCTGGAATAAGATAAGCACACTATTAGCTCGTCAATTAAGGGCAAAACAAGAAAAGGAATATATTAAACAGATAGTGGATGACAAAGGCGTTTCCTACCGGAGTGAGGAGGACAAAGCGAATACCTTTGGTCAGTTCTACAGAGACCTGTATTCCGCGGATCCGATTGATACCCCAGCGCAAGAGCACTACTTGCGGTCCCTATCTCTACCCCAGGTCTCGATCCACTCAAACGAGGAACTGAGCAGGCCCATCACGAGGGAGGAGATCCAAAAAGCGATAGATGCCCTGAAACTGCAGAAGGCGCCGGGCCCTGATGGGCTTAATACCCACTTCTATCGTACCTTCGTGCCTGAACTGACACCTCATATGGTGCTCTTGTTTAACGAAATAGCGAGTGCCCAGAGGGTAACAGAAACTATGGGGGAAGCGCTGACTACAGTCATTCCCAAACCGGGAAAAGATCCTAAAACATGCGCTTCTTATAGGCCGATAGCCCTCCTGAATCTAGATGCCAAATTGTACTCTAAAATTTTGGCCACCAGTCTAGAAAACCTCCTCCCAGTACTGATCGACCCGGATCAATCGGGATTTATTAAGGGTCGGCAGACCCATGATAACCTTCGTAGAATTGTGCACATAATTGAAAAACTACAGAAGAAACACATCCCCGCGGCCCTCCTCTCGCTGGGCGCGGAGAAGGCCTTTGATCAGGTCGATTGGGCCTTTGTGGCGCGAACTCTGAAATGCTTTGGGTTCAACGACACGTTCATTGGCATGGGGCGGCATCTGATGCCTTCACACTGGCGCGAGGGGCAAGGCAGGGATGCCCTCTGTCCCCCATGCTGTTTGCTCTCAGCATCGAACCCCTAGCAGACAGGATGAGGGCGAACCAGAACATCACGGGGGTAACCTTCGGCACGGACGCCCACGAGATCTCCCTCTTCGCGGACGACGTGCTCCTCCCCATCACAAACCTGCAGACCTCGCTACCGGCAATCCTAGAGGAACTTCAATGCTTTGAACGAGTGTCAGGTTTTAAGGTGAATAGCGCAAAGTCTTTTTTGCTCAACCTCACCCTACCGGTAGAGGAGTGGGATCGGTTACAAGCGACTTCCCCCTTCTGTTGCACAAACAAGGACATTACATACCTAGGGGTTCAGCTCACACCAAAAATTGTGGGGCTCTATAAAGCCAATTTCCCACCGTTGCTGAGACAAATTAAGGCAGACCTGAACCGGTGGAAATCGACCTACACCTCTTGGATAGGGAGAATTAATGCGGTGAAAATGAACATCCTCCCTAGACTCCTATATTTATTTCAAGGCCTCCTGATACCAGTGGACAGGGATCTTTTCACCGATCTAAAAAAGGCGGTCACAGGTTTCATTTGGCAGGGGCAAAGAGCCCAACTCTCGCACAAGGTCCTGATCAGGCCACATTCAGAGGGAGGCCTGGCGCTCCCAGACTTCAGAAGCTATTACCGAGCTGCCCAATTGCGGGTCATCATGGAGTGGTCCCTCAGGGAGTCCAAAAAGCACTGGCTCCACATGGTTCACCAGATAACGGCTAGGACCATATGGGGCCTCTTGTGGTTAAAGAAACAACATAGGTCGCCAAACGCGTACATCAGTACCCCCACGGCCACTACCCTATGAGTACGGGACCTGCTCACTAAAACACTCTCCCTGACGACCTTCCCCGCTCCCTACACCCCATCCATTTCAACTCCGATTTTCCCCCAGCAATGAAGGAGGGACCGTTCTCACAGTGGAAAGAGGGGGGCTGCCTAATGATCTCCCACTTATATAGGAAAGGGGAATTCATGCCTTTTACGGAATGTGCGAAAGAGTTCCATTTAACGCCCTCTGAGGGATTTCATTACAAGCAACTCAAACACTGGATGCAGCAACCACAGGAGCGGATGGCCGCTACCAGGGAATTGCTCCCAATAGAGAAATTTGCGCAGTCAGGGGCCTCCTCCAAGGGCACCATTTCCTTTCTTTACTCCCTCATTTGGTCACTAACTCTACAGGAGCACCCGAGACACAGAGCTTTCTGGGCAACCACTCTTTCGAGTCCAGTGGAGGAGAAGCACTGGAGCCGTTTATATAAGGACATAACTAAACATAACCGATCTATGTATCTCCGTGAGGCTCACTACAAAATAATGTACGATTGGTACTTACACCCCCAGAAGCTACAGAAGATATTCCCTAACACCTCGGACAGATGCTGGCGAGGCTGTGGCTTATTGGGTGACTTCAGACATATTTGGTGGGCCTGCCCCTCAATCAAGCCATATTGGAAAGAAATCCTGTCACAGATTAAATTGATTTTATTCTACCCCATCCCGGAGACCATTGAACACACCCTACTGGGGCTTAGAAACCCGATACTGCAACGGCAAACAAATAGTGATCGAGCCATCATGTGGCTATGTCTTGGGGCCGCCAAGTTGACGGTGGCAGCGGCCTGGAAAAAGGCGGACGCCCCATCCATAACGCAGTGGCACGCAAGACTCTGGCGAGCTTTAGCGCTGGAGCGCCTATCAGACATCACAGAGGACAATAGGAAGGGTTTTGACTATATATGGGCTCCGTTGGTGAAATATCTGTCAGAGGGTCTTCCCTCATTTGCATGCAGCCCCAGTCTAAGGTCCCGCCACCTCTTCCACATCTAACCAAGTAGAGAATCCCCAAGGTTTTTCTAGCGTGAAAACTGTCCAACCCCCGCCCGCCCAGCCACCTTACAAAGAGCGTCACTTTGGCATCATCCCACCATGATGCACAGGTTAATCTCTTTCTATGATTTAGTTTTTTCTCTCTATACACTACGGTTCTCGATTTTTGTCACACCTTAGTATTTTTTGTTAGTTCTTCTTTCGCCTCTAGGGTATCACACGAGGCCTGAGTTGAGGCACACAGTTTGTACAGAACACATCCGTCTATTAGCTCTGAGTCCCTACAACAGGGTAATGACACCGCGGGAATGCATTGAGAAAACGGAAAGGTTAAGTTGGGACGTCCATGTACGGGTACTTATAGGTCGAGTCCTCGTTAACAAGCTGTGTTTACCTGGAAGCAATCTGTAACACTTGACCTGTATGCAAAATTGGATGTATCTGTCATGTTGTTTCTCTATGCTTGAACTGCTTTAAAAACTCAATAAAAAGATTTTGAAACAAATGGCCCAATGCACGGAATTGTTGCACGACAACAAGCATGTGCAGCTGCAAATAAACGCGGTGCACAGGGGTACGGGTATACGGTCCCCACGAGGGATATCCGCCTCAAACTCAGTGAGAGGGCAGCTCAACCTCGGAGACCTTCAGAAACCCATCTCCTGTGTTGCTGGAGCCTTCGGAGTCCGCAGGAGCTCAGGGTCAGCAAACCAGTCAGATGCGTTACGGTGCCTGCGTTTGCAGGGGAGTGACGCCTTCACTCCAAGGGAGATTCTTCTGTTGTCTTGGAGGTCCACAGGGTCCTGCACGGAGCCTGTATGGATCACGGACAGTGGCGAAACTGGGGACGGCAAGGGAAGACGAGGTCGAGCCCAAGGGAGGTCCAGCGAAGTCCAGCGTGTCCAGACTGTCGAAAGGTAGTGGTATCTTCTTGCAGAATCTTGTCCACGTAAATCTAATGTCCTGTAGCCAGGTAACCCATTTTATACCCACGGGAAAGGGTTGGAGAGATTCTAGGGACCCTCCTAGGGGAGGGACAGGACAGAGGGGTGGCTACACCCATGTCCTTTGTTCAGTTTCGCGCCAGAGCAGGAGCAAATGGCTCCTAGAACTGGTTTGAACTGGACTATGCATAGGGACACCAAGTGTGCCCCTCGTGCAGACTTTCTGGCACTGAGACAGCGCACCCACCCAGCCCCAATACACTAAATCCTGTCTGGGAGGTGGTAACACCTCCCTGTGACAGGATGCCTATTGTGCTGCCTTCCCCTGCTCGAGCTTGGCTCAGCAGCAGGAGGGCAGACTCGTGTCTGTGGCTGGCAGCATCCATTTTGTGCTGTAAGGCTCGAGAAAGTTGGTACCAGTAGACTTAGGTACCCCCAAAACCTCGTTCTGAGGGGAGGAATCATACCTCCCACACCAGTTACTGATGTGGAGGTATGATTCCAAGGTGTTTGACACCAAACACGACATACTTCGTTGCAGTCGTTTTCGAGATAGCATTTACCGTGAGGTTTTAATGCACCTCTACCTATATGTCTGGTAGTATCACGTACAGCCCGGGAGAATGGTCTCTGAAGACTGCAGAGAGGCCCTGCTCATGCAGGAGCACCCTCTCATGCAAAACCAAGCACCCTGCCTTCAGGATTGTCAAGGCCTGCTATAGGGGTGACTCACAAAGTTTTAAGTGTAGTGATATATATAGATATTGTGAACCTATATCTTAAGTAAGTGGGGCAATCACCCACTTACACAGGCTGCAGTAGCAGACCTGGTGTTCCATTTTGCGTGGCCTCTCATGGGTGGCATAATTCATGCTTCAGTCCATGGGAGGCCTCTGGGGTACCTATGCCCTGGGTACATGGGTACCATATACTAGGGACTTATAAGGGTATCCCAGTATCCAATCTGGAGTGTACCAAAGTACTTTACACAACCAATTTAGGGAGAACGCAGATAGACTGGGGTCCTGATTAGCAGGATCCCAGTCAGACTAGTCAAAAACCAGCAAAACACTAGGAAAAAAGTGGGGGTAACCAGGCAGTCAGATCCTACCTTCCTACATAACCCCCCACCAAACAAAAGGAGATAAGGCTAACCTTGCCCAGTTGTGACTTTATTTCCTAAGTGGCCATATAAAGAAGGTCCTGCACTAGCATGGATACTCCCTGTCTTATGGACCACTAAGGAGTCCCTACCCTTAAGGGGTTTGGATGCCCTCCAAAAGTTGGGATAACTACCTGTAGTTTGCTTTGGTAAAGAAATAGGCTGGTGGGGTGTCTGAGTAGGGAAGTGAGGCCCTAATTGGGTTGGTCTAAGCTTCCTCATAGCACTGGTCACCATGGAGGCCTTTCTTTCCATGACTGAGTTATATCTGGCCCTAGGGGTCAACCTCTGGCTGCCTACAGCTGGGGTTTGAGTCCCTCTGGTTGGAACAATGGAGGGCCAGGGAAGGTTTGGGACAGTTTTGTCCCAGGTTTTCCTTTGCCCAACAGAGTCCATCTGGGGGATGTCACTACCTAATGGTAAGAGGGATCCCTCAGAATGTTGAGGAATATTCACCTGGCTAGTGCTACTAGACTGGGTGTCCCTAATCTGATGATGAGGGGGTTCCTCTGGACAGTGGGCCCCTGGGGGTCCACTTACATCACTGACCTCTGCAGCCCTAGGCTGACTGAGGCTGGGTAGAGAGGGGCATGATACCTGCTCCAGACTGGGTACCACCTTGGAAGGGTCCCCTGCCCTCAGTGGTGTTGCCAAGACATGCCTGACCACCTCTGGGGCAGTTCCTCCACAAGGGGTAGAATCAGTTCCCTGAGGAGGCTGACCCTTACCTAATGTCTGGGGGTAAGAGGGCTTTTTCTTCTTCCCTTTGCTCTCTGGTGGAGCATAGTGGGCCATTCTTCCAGGCTTCACTACTCCAAAATTTCCCTGGGCTTGGACTGAGGCCCTAAGGGTCTCACCAACTTTCTCAGGGAGGCCTGACATCTGTAGATGGGCCTTCAGCTCTACTTCAGCCCAGGCTGAAGTTTCTAAATCATTACCCAATAGGCAATCTACAGGCAAGTTTGGGGACACTGCCACTCTCTTTGGACCAGTGACCCCTCCCCAGCTGAGATTGACTATGGCCATGGGATGATCTGTCCTCACACCATCAGTATTGGTCACCTGGTACTTAAACTCAGGTAAATGCTGAGCTAGGGGCACTAAGGTTCCTGTCACCATGGTGACACTGGCTCCTGTGTCTCTATAGGCTACAGCTTTCTGACCATTGATCAGAGGCTCTTGTCTGTACTTGCCCAAGGAATTGGGACTGACAGTAAAAGTGGCAAACCCCATGCCACCATCACAGACTAAAGTGGCCTGTGTGGGGGACCTGGCTAGGCCAGTGTCCAACTCAGTTCCCCAAGAAAACCCAACCAAATGTTTGGGTGCACTACCACCACCTGGGGGATTACTACCTGTAGTACCAGGAGGTGTAGAAGTAGTGTTTGGAGGAATATTTTCCTTATTGCTGACCTTGGGGCAAATGGCATCATTTTTCCTATGGCCTGGCTTCTTACAGACAAAGCAATAAGGTTTCTTTTCAGGGGAGGAAGGAGTTTTGGACCCACCCCCCAGAAGAGGATTTTTGGGGCCCTTCAGAGGACTTGTCTTTTGATTTATCCCCACCTTTCTCTTGGGTCTTGGAAGAATCTTTCTTCTGGTCACCACCCTGGTTCTTTTGTGTCATCCTGGTTCTGACCCATTTATCTGCCTTCTTTCCCAATTCTTGGGGAGAAGTCAGATCTGAGTCCACCAGGTACTGGTGCAAAAGCTGGTTTTGACAATTATTAAGGATCTGCTCCCTCATAATCAAATTGTACAATCCTAAATAGTCATGCACCTTGCTGCCAAGTATCCAACCTTCCAGAGCCTTTGTAGTACTATCCACAAAGTCTACCCAGTCCTGAGTCTGTGCCTTCTGGGTGTCTCTGAACTTAATCCTGTATTGTTCAGTGGTTAAGCCAAACCCTTCAATGAGAGCACTCTTCAGGACTGAATAGTTATCAGCATCCTCTTCTCTTACAGTGAGGAGCTTATCTCTACCTTTGTCAGCAAAGGAGAGCCACACGATAGCTGCCCACTGCTCTTGAGGGACCTTCTGTACTTTACAGGCCCTCTCCAAAGCAGTTATCCATTTCTGGATGTCATCCCCTACATGGAAGGGAGGGACAATCTTGCTCAGGTTCCTATGATCAAAGGTGTGTTCCCTAACCCTAGGGACAATGTTGCTGCCACCATGGGGCTCTAGTCCCAACTTCCTTCTAGCCTTCTGGACTTCTAGGGACTCTTTATCCAGGGCCAACTGCTCTCTCCTGAGCTTAAGCTTAGCTTTCTCAAGTTCAAGAAATTGGCACTCCCTGTCATAAGAGTTGTCCCTCTTGCTAGAAACAGAGGTCCCTACAGAATGTCTAGAATGATTTGAGTCAGCAGAGGGAGACCTAGATCTCCTGGGTAAACTCTGCACTCTCCCTGGAGGACTAAATTGATGGTCCTCTTGACCCTCTTCTTCCTCTTCCTCCTGAGGATCTGAGTTGTTCAGGGGTGGATCATTTTGATCCTCCTGTCCAGGGTTGGAATCTAGGTCATAGAAGGTGTCCCCTCCTGACCTATCTTCTTCCCCTGTACCACCCAGTCTATCCTGCTCATCTGACCCAGGGGTCTTCCTAATGTCATCTAACAGTAATGCATCTATGAGACATTGAGTGTTGGCATTTCTCCCTGTCTTCAGCTTCCTAGATACACACATAGCTTTTAATTCAGTGAATGCAAAGCTATCATATTTAGTAGGCAGGATGCCACCAGTGGCATTTCCACTAGAAGACATATTAAGTGAGGTGTGGTGTAGGCACCTACCTAACCTAGTGGGTACTAAACTCTCTTAGGTTGGAGAAAGGGTGTGCTAGTCCTTTGGCTTACCCAACCCCAAGTTCAGTAGAACTTACTATCTTAAGCTAGTATTATATGTTCCTAGATACTAGTGGTTTTTCAGTTAATCAATACAAAGATTTTTCTGGTAAAACAATGCAGGCTTGAATCCCAACCGCTGCACACCAATGTGAGATGTTGGCCTGGTATATGCTGTCCACTAATTAAAGTGGGCACCTTGCACCTGTCCAAACAACCCTTATGGTGATTAGGTCAAAGATAACCTTTTGAAAGCTATCCTAGTGGTAGCTATGGAGAGCAGCCTTCAGGCTAAGTCTTGAAGGAATGTTAAGCACCTTGTTTTACCAGAATGCAACCATATAGTATTGATTAAATGAAAGGGAAACCACACAGTAGTTATAAAAATATGTATTTATTATATATAACACTCTCTAGTATCCTCTACAGGAGGATAGAACACAAATCAAATAATACAGTTGCAAAGAATCAATCGTAAGTAGCACAATACACAGTGGGCTCCCGGGGGAGAC
This sequence comes from Calotriton arnoldi, assembly GCA_963921515.1. NCBI lineage: Eukaryota > Metazoa > Chordata > Amphibia > Caudata > Salamandridae > Calotriton > Calotriton arnoldi. The sequence goes on along the minus strand of CAWUFW010005772.1, from coordinate 1,252,651 downwards.
CAAACCATATACTAAATAAGTGGTATAAGAACCACAACTTGGGACTAGACCTAGTCTAGAAGGTGTAGAATCGCTGGGACCCCAAGGAACCTCCCAAGGTGAGTGAATAGGGACCCCACGGAGGACGGGTGCAGTTTAGGAACACGACCGCGTGCTCCGTACAATTCAATGGAAAAGTCGCGGTTGTAAAATCAAAGATTAAGGACCCTTCCCAGCAGATTACGAAGACATCCCTTGGAACTTAAGGGTTTGGAGAGCCACCCCACCCGTGGATATCTTTGTACCAGAGTTACCTATCCCAGAGGAGCCGGGTGCATAGGTGCGAAGTGGTGTCGGAAACCCTTGTCGTTCTCTATGGATGTCGACAAAGAAATGCTGCTGCGGGAAGAACGAAGTGTCCGGTGGAATCCAAATGTGGATTCTAGATGAGAAGAACCTGAAAGCAGAGGTGACAGAGTCTGGGTCACTTTGGAGTGACCAGGGGCTCGGTAGACGAATGCCCACCGATGTCGGGTGCTTCAGGTGTGTTGACGGTGAGCTTGACTCTTCAGCTGGGAGGACCCGGCAACGTCTAGGATGACCAGGAGCCAGAGGCAAGCTGTCCCACGAAGGATGTTGAGTGCTGAGGGGTCGGTGTCCGGCTGGAGCACCAATCAAGCCTTGGCAACGGCAACAATGTAGGTGGTCAAGATCAGTGTCAATCTGGCCCAGCAAGGACCAGGAGACTCACCACAGCAAGGGGAGTCAGGGCAGGCCTGGAGCAACCAGGGGAGCCCAAATAAAGCAAAGTTGACCCTCAAGTGGACCCACAGGCTGAAGGCACAGGAGTCGCGAGGGGACCTCAGGCGGTTTCACAGGATACCAGCTAGCAGGGCACAGAGTGTGAGGATACCATAGTCATTCTCAGGAAAGATGCGCTGGGATCAGGGCTACAAATGGCCCAATGCACGGAATTGTTTCACGATAACAAGCATGTGCAGCTGCAAATAAACACGGTGCACAGGGGTATGGGTATACGGTCCCCACGAGGGATATGTGCCTCAACCTCAGTGAGAGGGCAGCTCAACCTTGGAGACTTTCAGAAACCTACCTCCTGTGTTGCTGGAGCCTTCGGAGTCTGCAGGAGCTCAGGGTCAGCAATCGGGTCAGATGCATTACAGTGCCTGCGTTTGCTGGGGAGTGACTCCTTCACTCCAAGGGAGATTCTTCTGTTGTCTTGGAGGTCCACAGGGTCCTGCACAGAGCCTGTATAGATCACGGACAGTGGCGAGACTGGGGACGGCAAGGGAAGAAGAAGTCGAGCCCAAGGGAGGTCCAGCGAAGTCCAGCGTGTCCAGACGGTCAAAGGGTAGTGGTATCTTCTTGCAGAATCTTGTCCACGTAAATCTAATGTCCTGTAGCCAGGTAACCCATTTTATACCCACGGGAAAGTGTTGGGCAGATTATAGGGACCCTCCTAGGGGAGGGACAGGACAGAGGGGTGGCTACACCCATGTCCTTTGTCCAGTTTCACGCCAGAGCAGGAGCAAATGGCTCCTAGAACTGGTTTGAACTGAACTATGCACAGGGACACCAAGTGTGCCCCTCGTGCAGACTTTCTGGCACTGAGACAGTGCACCCACCCAGCCCCAATACACTAAATCCTGTCTGGGAGGTGGTAACACCTCCCTGTGACAGGATGCCTATTGTGCTGCCTTCCCCTGCTCGAGCTTGGCTCAGCAGCAGGAGGGCAGACTCGTGTCTGTGGCTGGCAGCATCCATTTTGTGCTGTAAGGGTCGAGAAAGTTGGTACCGGTAGACTTCGGTACCCGCAGAACCTCGGTTCTGAGGGGAGGAATCATACCTCTCACACCAGTTACTGGTGTGGAGGTATGATTCCAAGGTGTTTGACACCAAACACGACATACTTTGTTGCAGTCATTTTCGAGATAGTATTTACCGCAATGTTATAATGCACCTCTACCTATATGTCTGGTAGTATCACGTACAGCCCGGGAGAATGGTCTCCGAAGACTGCAGAGGGGCCCTGTTCATGCAGGAGCACCCTCTCATGCACAACCCAGCACCCTGCCTTCAGGATTTTTAAGGCCTGCTATAGGGGTGACTTACAAAGTTTTAAGTGTAGTGATATATATAGATATAGTGAACCTATATCTTAAGTAAGTGGGGCAATCACCCACTTACACAGGCTGCAGTAGCAGACCTGGGGTTCCATTTTGCATGGCCTCTCATGGGTGGCATAATACATGCTTCAGTCCATGGGAGGCCTCTGGGGTACCTATGTCCGGGGTATATGGGTACCATAAACTAGGGACTTATAAGGGTACCCCAGTATCAATCTGGAGTGTACCAAAGTACTTTACACAACCAATTTAGGGAGAAAGCAGATAGACTGGGGTCCTGATTAGCAGGATCCCAGTCAGACTAGTCAAAAACCAGCAAAACACCAGGAAAAAATTGGGGGTAACCATGCAGTCAGATCCCACCTTCCTACAGGAGCCAAAACAGAAGATTTGCTGTAGGGGTAAAAGTAAATTAAAATGACCCAATTGCTCACTTTGAGGCCTTAAAACGTGTTTATTCAATGCAGGAAGTGATCTAAAGAATATTTGGAGTTAATTCATGTTTAAACAATAAAGTCCGATTTTTCATATAAAACGATCGATGACCCCCAAACTTAGGAATTGCTTCCGACACGTCCAAAATTCTCGTTTCCAAACATTGCATCTTTCAATGAATTCGGACTTTCAGATGTGGATCATCACGCTTGGAGCTAAAATGAGCATGTTTATAGCGATTTTCATGCTTCTAGGGAGCCAAAACACAAGATTTGCGGTAGGGTTAAAAGAGAATTAAAATTACCCTATTGCTCACTTTGAGGCCTTAACACGTGTTTATTCACTGTGTCAAGTGATATAAATAACATTTTGAGTTAATTCATGCTCAAAGGAGAAAGTCCAATTTTTCACATCAATCAATAGATTTATTACCCCCCTTTCCCTCAGATACAACCAGTTCCTCCTTTTGGGAGATTTTAATTTACATATGGACAAGCCACTGGACCCTTCCGTTATCTTCCTGTCGGAAACTATGCTGGCCTGTAATCTGTCCCCATTTATCTTTGCTCCCTCACATAACATGGGTCACACTCTTGACCAAATCTTTTTTAATACGGAACTGGTGGTGGACCCTCCAACCCCCATCACTTGGTCTGATCATCTTCTTATTAATTTTAACATACCTAGTTTAGGTATAGATTCTCTTACAAAAGAGATTAGGATGGAATATAACTTCAGAGCACTCCACAAAATATCACTGACTGTGCTGGCGGAGGCTCTTAAACTTTCCGTCCCGACACTATCCGGGATCCTGAAAGGCGATGTCCTCGCTCTTGAATCCTGGCTTAGGTCAAACATTGATGCCACCGCCCCTATGACCTCTCGTACTTCTAAGAGGACTAGCCCCTCCACTCCATAGTTTAAAGATTCACTAAGAACCAGTAAAAGCATGTACAGAGGCTTGGAAAGGAAATGGTGAAAATCCTACATACCTGAAGACAGGAAGTCTTACAAGGCTGCCTTAAAATCCTATTACTCTTAGGTGAAAGAGGCCAAGAAGAGCTATTTGCAGGTTAAGATTGAAACTGCCCACAATAAGGGAAAGGACATTTTTAATATTGTAAAGGCCTTCACTTCCCCTAAGGCAGTTAAGAAAGAATCCCCGCATTCAGCAGATTGGACCAAACTGGTGGCTCTGTCCTCCCATAACAAGATCACTGCAATCCAACAGTCTTTCAATAAAGTCACAGAGGAGGACTAGGTCTTATACCAACCTCTGAATGAAAAGTCCGGTCCTTTGCAGCCTCCTGCCTTATTGGAATTCCCTGACATACAATTGAGAGAGTCACTCACTTACCTCAATGGCTTAAAATCCGATTCTCAGCCCTACCCTCATCAATTTGTATATGTCTCCTCTTGCACCCTTAGTAGAGGATTACTGTGCTAAGATTATATCATACACAGATGATACATAGCTAATTTTCACCTGTGAAAAAAGAGCCGACTTTGACGGAGACAATATTAGATCCTGCCTTAAAAAGATGTTCAATTGGCTCAAAGTGAACCAGTTGAAATGTAATCCAGATAAATCTGAGCTTGTCTTCTTCGGACAACTGGTAGTGAATGACTGGAGTATATGGTGGCCGGTGGAGTTGTCTCCCCCTTTTAGCCCAAACTATGGTTAAAAATCTGGGAATCTGCATTGATAGTGCCCTCTCCATGAGGTCCCATGTCCAAGCTTTGATCGGTTCTTGTTTCGGGGTACAGCGCATGCTAAAAACAAATTCTCCCACTCTTGCCGTTAGATACCAGGAAGACAGTGGTCCATGCCCTGGTAACGTCTAGACTGGATTACGCTAATAGCTTGTACCTGGGTCTACACGGCTATCTCATCCAGCTCTTGCAAGTGGTGCAAAATGCTGTGGCTAGGGCGATCCTTAGACCTAAACCTAGATCTCATATGGCTCCCATCCTTAAGACCCTACACTGACTGCGAATGAAGGAAAGGATTAAGCTTAAAGCCCTAGTGGTATTTTTCAAAGCCCTTCATGGCATAGGAGCCAGCTACCTCAATAAACACATAAATCGCTACACTCCAGTGCAAACCTTAAGATCTTCCTCCTCCAGTCTCGTTTGTATTGGTAAAGTACGCTTGGCCTGCATGGGGGGCAGGTCTTTCAGGTTACTGGGCGCTCAGGCATGGAACAGACTTCCTGCTACATTAAGAGCCACTACTGATTTGGTAATTTTCAAGAAACATCTTAAAACTTGGCTTTCCAAAAATTAGTTTGCTTCAGAGTCCTGCCATTTGTTCCGTCAGCGCCGGGACACTCTTGTTGAGTAGCTGTACGATATATTACATTTCGGTCATTCAGTCATTCTTGCCAAAAAATCAATTTTTTGATCAAAATGAATGATCCCTGATTTTACAAAATTTCACAAAGTGACAAAAAATGGTGATTTTTCGAATGTTTAATTTTTTGACTGTATTTGACTGCTGTATGCGAATCATCACTTTTAATACCAAACTAGGGGGCCGATTATGATGTTGGTCGGAAAGCCTCTGACCGCTAGTCGGATGCTTTCCGACCGCGGTCGGAGACTTTCCGACTGACTTGGTTGGTTTATGGTCCGACCGCCGATTATGATGTCGGTGGTCGGAATATAAACTGGCCGGTCATTCCAACTTGGTTTCAACCAGCACTCAGAGTATTCCTGTCTTTTGGAACCACAACGCAATCCCTAATGGACGGCGTTTCTGCCATCAGGATTACGATGTCAGTTTCCGACAGCCTTTCCGTGCTGGCCTTTCCAACATGGAAAGGCTGTCAGAAAGTGTCTTTGGGGACCCTGCCACAGGATGGAGGGGTTTACACACACACACACCCATTTCTCTATAGGAGCCTGTATTACAGCCGGTTTACGGCCGTTACACAAGCTCCCATAGGGAACAGTGGGAATCCTACCGAACAGTGTTCGGTCGCATCGTTATGAGGTGGTCAAAACCGCCGACCTAAGATCTGTCGGTCCCAAGTCTGAGATGGTACTTCCGACTGACATCGTAATTGTCAACCACTGCCAAAGCCCTTTTTAGATTCATCCTATCAATCTCACACAGCCTTTCAGCAGCTTCCTGTTGAGAGACATTCCAGAGTTCATTGTATATTGCATACAAGAATCGCTTTTGACATGGGTTCCGGGGACCTAACAAGAAATCCCTGAGATCCATGTCATCAAACAGAAGGGACAAGTGTTCTTTCACCTGAGATAGTGTTGAGGTTTTCACCCAGTCTAGGCACAACTTCCCAAAACTATATGACGTTACCACCACCGAATGTTCTGTTTGTACATAACGTTGGTCAGGTCTATTGATCTTAAACCCTTAGGTATTACCCAGGAATCTGGACTGATATCCTTTATTGTCTATAGGCCAAACCAATCATCCCTTCCAAATGGGGTCCAATGAATTGTAAGAGCCATTGCGTATCATGGCATCTAGTATAAAGGATTGTGTGAAATGTTGTCAATCTTCAAAACGTGTGAATGTGGAAATACAAGGTGTGTTCAGATCCTTCATCTTATCTATTGTAAGACAGGAAGTTTGTTGCACAGTTTTGTTCAGGAAAATCATTTGATGTGGTACTAGGCATGCTCTAAATAAGGCCTCAGTTCCCTGAACCTGTCAATCCTTTGTCCCCCAAACAGATTGTGCATCTATTGTGTCTTTCCAAAAACCAAAACCCTATACAGACAGCTGGGAAAGAAAAGAAGCAGAGTATATCAGCTTGATGTTTGTTAGCATATTTTTCTTTGCAGGTGTAGGTGCAAGCCTGTAGAATTATGAGGCTGGATCTGATGTGTCAAAACCAGAAAAATAGGCAAACTTCTGTGCAAATTTGTTTGAACAACCTTTGGTGGTGCCAGGCAGTGTTCCCCTTGGGTGTAATGATAAACAGCACACAGGATACTTGCTTTATGCAGAAAATGATGACCATAATGTTGATAGCAGAGCATATCACCGTAATTACATGTACCATCATCCAATCCATCAGAAGAAAACACAGTTGACTTCTCTAGATCTTCTAGCATATTATGTACTATATCAATGTCCCAATCATCAGAAATAGTACTAGCGGTGATGATATCATTTAAAGAAATTAAAATAAAATATGAAATTTGTAAAGGTTCAGTAGGACCATACACATCATATAATAGCCTGTCCCACATTATGCCTTCTAGAACTGGAATTTCTGTAATGTTCACAAGGAACAGGTCCCTTTGTTCACGGTGCGATGATGCATGTGGTTTCAATACCATGTTCACAAGTTGGACTGCGGAGCGTTCTGGGAAATAATGTCCATTCAGAAGCAGGAAAAAGACAGTCAGCAAACCAATCCAGAGGACCAGGAAAAGTAACCCAATTGCAATCCAAAAGTATAGTCAAGTAGTAACAAAGTAAGTCTTTTTCAGCCAAAGATAGAGAGCACGCACTTGTTGCTTGAAAGGGAGAGGCGGCGGCAATGACGGCTCATATTCAGTTGAATCCGATGAGAATTCTTCGTAGTCCACGAAGTAGCCAGGCGCCGTCCCCTCTATTTTTGGCAGCTCAGCAGGTTTTGTAAACCCAGGAGATGACTCAGTCTTTGGTATATTGATGTAGATTTTGTTCTCTTTGAGTTGTTGAATTGAAATTTGTGTCTATGTAATAGTCGATTGTTCAGTTGCTGTTGTTTCAATAGGGAGAAGTAGTATTTCATTGTTGTTTACTGCTTCTTGCTGAAGAGAGGAATCTTCTTTAGTTATTAAAGTTTCCATCTGAACTTCCTGTATGATAGTGAGAGGAGAATGGTGGCTACCCATGATGCCATGTGGCCTGCTGTTGAGAATCAGCCACATAGTGTGGTTTGATCAGATCAATGGAGACAAACCTTTTGTCTCTTCGACCAGCAAGGGGTGGAAGAAGTACAGTTCTGGTACCTTCGACAGCCAGGACAGGTACAGCCAGGTTAGGTAAGATGGCCTAAATTCTTTCATGTCCACAATTCTTTCCCTGACCAGATCCCCAATCTTTGGGACCCAGCTGGGTCTTGCCGGTGCAACCTTCACTTCACCAGTGGTGGTGTGTTTTACTTGGAGGTTATTTTGTTCGTCCTGGAATTCATTAAGTTCCTGTAAAACAGCCAAACATTCACGGATGTCACTGTGCCGACATTGTCGAGGGCTGGGACCCACATTCTTACCCCAAACAGGACTTCATATGGAGTACGACCACACAGGAATTTTCTTGGCATGTTGTTAAGTGCTCTCTGTAACCCATATAGGTGATGGACCCAACTGCGACCTGAACCTAGTACCCTTGCTGTTAAAGACTGCTTTAAGTCACAGTTTTTCCTCTCAACTATCGAATTTCCCTCAGGATGATAGGGGGAGGAGCACTGCAAAGCCACACTAGGTTCAGGTTGCAGTTGGTCCCATGGATTCTTTGTAAGCCCAAGAGCTAAACGCCGGACCCTGGTCAGAATGTAGTGTGTCAATTGTGTATGTCCCGATGAAAACTCACAAGCCTTTTATAACAGTTCAGGTGTCAGCCGACCACTGTGGTCATGCCCACAGATATCTGGAGCATGAATCCACTGCCACCAAGATGTATTTGTACATCCTATACGCAAGCCAAAGGTTTCTTTGAAATCAATAGAGGTGTCTGTAGTAGACGTGCTACGGTGTAACTCTTCATCTGCTGGCAAGTGTAACATTTGATGACAAAGTCCTTGGTCTGTTTAGTAAGACGAGGCCACCAATAGCGCTGCTTCAGTAATGAAACTGTAGCAGTATTCCCTGCATATGCTGAGCCCAGACCCTCATGTGCAGATAGTATAAAACCCAGATCTGAGATCAGTGTTTGGTATAACTCCATCCCCCACTCCTGGATTCTGAACATACGGTATGTTTTGTGCATCTAACTTGTAGGTGTACTTGACTGGAAAGCCTTTCTGCAGGTGTGTGCAGTTGCGTGCTGCCTTGACAGCCACCATGATGTCTCTGTCTTTTCTCGTACTAGAACAAGTATTTGCAGCAACTGCAGCAGTACGAACTATTGCCTTAGCGGCTTTATCAGCCATGGAATTCCCTGCAACGTGAACGCCAACACGTTGATGACTCAATGTGGGTATTACATAAACCCATGGAAAACACTCTTTCTGCTTTGCCACCTGTTCCCAAAGCATCTTGTGCTTTATTGTGCAACCTTTGGATTCTCAAAATCCATTCTGGCCCCAGTAATGAAGGTATTCATTATATGACTGTACATAATAATATGAATGGCACACTATAAGTGTGGGGAATCCATGATCCATATACTGTAGTGCCAGTATCAGGGCATTGAGTTCTGCCAGCTGTTCTGTACAGTCCCCTAGGGACTGCATGGATGTTTTTTCAGAATGGAACTTGCCATCATGCATGCACCCCTTTACGATTGCGTATGCTGTGGAATATATGTGTTTTGTACCTATGGCAGGCTGGGCAGACCCAACAGTGTAGATGATGTAATCATATCGATCTACAGGCATTATTTAATTTGGCAGAGGATACTCTTGTTCATACTGCAAAAGCGTTTGTGTTTGCAGTGTAGAATCAAATTTGTAATCTATGTCTGTTGCAGTGAGAGAGTTAGCTCATTGTATCCATCTTGAAAACAAATCCATTTGAGATATCTAGTGTTGTTTTGTATTTTTCAGCACAATGTTATTCATTAGGGTGGCACTGTGTCCATTTTGTACTGCAAATGTGTGAGTAGATGTTTTTCAAATGTCTGTAGTCCAATTCTAGACGGTATGAATTGTCTTGTTTCATTACAGGGAACAAGGGGTTATTCATTGATGAGGTGCAATTTTCTATTACCCCTTGATATTCAAGTTATTCTAGGATTTCTCTAACTTGTTTCTTAGCTTCATGTTTTATTGGGTATTGTCTCTGGGCTTGAGGAGTTGATTTCAATGTGATCTCATGATGAGGTAACTCATCATCCCACCCAACATGATTGCGGTATAATGCAAGAGCTCGATGGATCGAAACCATCCTCTGCTACCAGAAAACTGATCCAGCGGGTTACTAGCAACAAGCATTCATACACCGAATACTCACCTGGGCCCATACATTCATACTACGCTAGCAATTTCTGCTGGTGGGTCAGTTGTACTCTTATCAATATCCCTGCTACCAATTACTTTTCTGATTGAAGAGTAATGACTTACCAATGGACCCTTTGATAATTGGGAAGTTTAAAATGAGTGACATTCATTACAATTCATAAATACTAAAATAATCACTGAGTCAGGAAGTTTTAAAATGTTTATCTAAAGTTTTAGCAGAGTAAATACAGAACCTCATGATACTTAATCGTATATCAAGGATGAAGCATAATAATCAATTATCGATCATTGATGGTTCCTCAGAAAGAAGAAGCTAGAGACAGCAGCACAACTAAAAGTTGCGTTTATATTTACCTAAAGGTGCGAGAAACCAAACCCCTTGGCCAAGGAGTTGGAAAGATAGGTCCCAGGAAGGATGAAGACCAAAGACCTCCGGACCAGGTTCAGGACAGGATAGGTGACCTCTCTATCAACGACGCCTGCGTCGTTTCCCTCTCTGATACTTCGCTTCTCCTTGCTTCTCTCAGGTCGTCTTCTAAGGTTCCGCCGCCCCCACCTCAGGACCTCTCTGGACAGCGGTTCAGTCTGCAATCGATCAGCTTGTTGAGCACCAAAGCATGAATCTCGAACTCTAATTAGCTAATACTATATCTATTATACCCTTCTATGCCCATGTACCTCCCCTTATGTTGCAAAATTATGGGCCCACTATTTCTGATTGGATGGGGCAGGGGGTTGATCCTCACACCATGTCAATTTAGTTCAATTTCTTTAAGCCCATTGTTTTAAAATACCGCCCCTCACAATTAATACATTTGCTTTATTTCCCACCCGTCTCACGACAAAGTTTAATACAATGTTTATATAAATTGTTTCATTCCGTAGGAACATCGCGGTGCAATAGAGTTGGCCACCAGGTCACGGCCTTGGACGATGTCCAAGTTGACTTCATCGCTTCCTCTGGTTAGCCTTGCAGGGCGCATGCGCAGAACCAATGTCTCTCGAGCTGCATTTCCAACCAACCCAGGCCCATTTACGAACTAATAAAAGTCAAAGAAGAAAATATTAAAATCACAAATAAATGTTTTCACTGTATACCAACTCTTTCTACTCTATTCCCATTTAATTAAAAATCTATCCCGCATTAATAGCATTAGACTACCACAGTTTTAATTGCAGCATATGAGCAAGCTGTAGCACATGAAAACCATTAAGCAGCCATTTTAATACACACTGCGCAGAAGCAAAGATTTCCCTCCAAGCAAAGAAAGACGTCATACCACGTCATATGGCTGACACATGCGCAATGAGATTCCCGCGCTTTAGCAGCCATTTTGGATTAGACAAGCGTTACTTATTAGCTTAAACACATAGGCAAGCTTCTCTAGGATTGTATTTATGTGTGCATTTGTTAGTACAGACATTACAGAGATTAATAATTAATACTGTGAGAGGATTGCTTACGAACAAGTCTCATTGTGAGTTCTTGCTCCATCAATCCCCTCTCTGATGGCGTTTCTGAGCCATCAAAAATTACCCACAACCAGATGCCAACTTTTAGCATAAAATTGTCTCAGCTTCATTTTTACACTTTCTATTTTTATTGTCTCTTTTCAGTTTCTTGTATAATTCACTTTTCAGATCTTCTAGTTCAATTTCATCAAATTTTCTCTTCTTTCCTTTTCCTGTCACTCTATACGTCTCATTCTTTCTACAACATTTGCACCATATTATTATTGACAATACTATTATTGCTATCCCTGCTAAGGGTACTAAGATTTGACCTATAAGTCCTTTCCCTACATTAGCAAACCAGGTACCTATTGACGTAATACTATTTGTCAATCTTTCCCATACACTATCAACTTCCAGTGGTTTTAATTCATTCTCAAGTTTTGTTATATTCTGTATATACGTTCCAATTTCTGCACTTTTGTCAGGTATGTACGTGCAACAGTGTTTCGTCTTCAATAATTTATAGACTCCGCCCTCTTTTGCCAATATTATATCAAGAGCAAGTCGATTTTGCATAACCATTGATCTAATTGCAACCATCTCCGCATTAATCATTAGAAATCCTCCAGCAGTGTCCGTTGATAAACGATCAACCACTGTAGATAATTTACATATTTTCCTTGAGTTCAGAATTATTCCCACTGAAGGTATTAATGCACCAAATATATCACCTACAATTTCAGAAAAACTAGCTCTTTTACTACGTGTTAATTCACTATTATTTTCATTGCTCCCAGTGTTTCTTTTTACGTGGTATATTTTTGGAAATACTATTCCAAAATAACAACTTTCATACCACCGTGCAGGAAGCCTAAAGTAAGCCTTATTCCCACACACATAATAGATTCCAGGAAAAACTGAATCTGTTCCTCCTTTTAGTCCCCAACCTCCAAGAATGAAGAAATTATGTTCACATTCACTGGTACCAATAAAAACATTGTTATACTCAGTCTTTAACCCATGTAGACAAATTTTCCCTATCTTTACAAAATCCAGAGCCATAGCAGCTTGAGCCTTGCCAGGTGTGTAACTACCCTCTTTCTCAGCCCAAGGTGGCAGATGAGCCTTATGCTCAGATGCTTTCTTTTGGAAATCTTGTCTTCTATCTTCTACTAAATTCAAAAATATCTTTTCTTCTTCATGTAACGAACATGTTAGATTGCTTCTATGTGCATGTGTTATATCTATCGATTTCATTGTTAAGAAAAATTCTCCCATAAACTGTGCATCTTGACTACTAAGCACTGGATTCATATTCTTTCGAATTGGAATCTCAGAAAATATCACATCTATATTTGAATAATAATACTGAAGTCTCCCTGTTTTATAAAATAAACTAGTTAATTCACTACATGATATGCCATAAGTTAATGGCAAATGATGATATGTTAACCCTTCTGCTACTGATTCAAGTAACTTCATACAGACGTAACATTTACTAACTTCCATGGTATCTACATATTGAAACAATAATTTTGTGAAAACATTCAAACTAGTGTCGTTATCTGTTACCTCATGATGAAACTCTGGTTCATCTTCTACCCTTAATTCTACTCTATTACCTCTCAAGTTATCTATCCTTCCCTTCGTTTAGTTGTAAATCTTTTTATCCATTATCAGAAGGTAAGGAATTGCTACGATCACAACTAACCATACTATAAGTACCACTACCAGACTACATATGCATATAGCACAGCATCTTTTACAACATTTCTGTTTCGGTCTCCCAGAAACTCTGTCGTCGGACATTTTGACAAGGAAGATTTCTCTCCTTATTTTTATTTCAAGTCTTTAACGTTATCAAGGTGGTTTTATTTCTTTCTCATAAGTCAGTTCCGCACTTGTTCTTTCGTCACCACTTACACTTGATTCTGAACTCTCGTAGTCTTCAAGGATTATATAAGTCCAATCTGGACCTTTGAATTTATTGTTCACAAGTTTCAGTCTTTTGCTTTTTCGTTTTTAACTTCCACTTGTTTGTCCAGTTAGGCTTGTTACGTCATTTACTTGTTCCGGATCTTCACTTCTGGTTTCTATATGGTATTTTACTCTTTTAATGACACTAGGCCAATGATCACCTTTTCTGGCTTTCTTTGTTTGCACTGTATCTTCACTTCTTATTTCTTCTTCAGAAGTTCTTTTATTTTCAAGTTGTGGCACAGTTTGTTTTTCTTCGTTCTCAGTTTCTTCTTCTATTTGTTCTTTTTCAGGTCTTACTGGTTTTTCTTCAGTTGCTCCAATGTGAGTTTCTAATAACTGACCTTGTTCAGGATTTACGTCTTCATGCTTGAGGTTCTCGTGATCTTCTTCTTCTTGAACGTATTTTCCTAGTTCTAACTGGTTCTGATCATGGCTTATTGCACTTTGTACTTCTGCAGCCTGACCGCGTTCTTCTAAACCTGTCTGTCCCTGCTCAAATTTTGTTGTTTCGTTGTCGATTTGAGCCCAATTTCCTCTCCCTATCTGGTCCTGCTCAGGTTCTCTTATTGTTTCATTTTCCTCTTCCTGAGCTGCTTCTTCTTCACCTATCTGGTCTTCCCTAATTTCTTCTAATTTTGCTCGGCTTCATGTTCTGTTGTAAACTTCTGGTATCCAGTCCTGACTTGTGCTCGGTTGTTCTTCTTCAGCTTCTCTTGAATCTCTCACCTGGGATTCTTCAGCTGGGCAACCTTCAGCTTCCTCAGTTATTGATGCTGTCTGAGGATCTTGTCCTTCAGGCTCTGGCACCCTTTTGGTGTGGCTTACATGAATCCAATTAGGCAATCCTGCACATTTCACTGCTGTGTTCGTAACTAGTATAACCTGACAAGGTTCGCCCCACCTGGGTGATAGACACGTTTCTCTGGTGTGATGCTTCACAACCACCCAGTCTCCGGGATTCAGATCATGCTCTTGCTCAGGCTGCCTGGAAACTGCGTCTTCTCCAACCTGGTGAGAGACAGAACGCACTAGGTCAGCCAATCCTTTGCAATAATCCAGAACCATATCATCAGTTATGTTCAGCAGTTTATTTGTAGGTACATGTGCTTGTCTCATTGCTCTTCCCATCATTATCTCATGTGGACTCAATCCGGTATTTCTATCAGGAATGCTTCTGAGTCCCATTAACACAAGTGGCAATGCGTCTGGCCAATCTAACGATGTTGATGCACACATTTTTGCCAGTCTTGATTTTATTGTGCCATTCATTTGTTCAACCACTCCAGAAGCCTGTGGGCGGTACGCACAGTGCAATTTTTGTTCAATTTGAAATGCTTCACAGATTATTCGAATTACATCGTTGTTGAAGTGACTTCCTCTATCTGATTCCAAAGTTACTGGGAAACCGAACATAGGAATGAGTTCTCGTAGCAACAGCTTTGCGACTGTAATACTGTCATTCCTTCTGGTAGGGTAAGCCTCCACCCACCTTGAAAACAAACACACTATGACAAGTACATATTTTAGTCCTTTACATGGTGGTAACTGTATAAAATCAAGCTGTAATCTCACAAATGGACCCTCTGCCTTTCCAATTTTTCCCAAACCAATTACTGTTCTCCTTCCTGGATTATTCATTTGGCAAGTTAAGCACCTTTGGCAAAGACTCTCTGCTGCAGCCCTAAACGTTGGATTGTACCAATTTTGTCTGAAGAGTCTAATCATGGCATCTCTCCCTACATGTGTGTCTCCATGATACATTCTGGCCATTTGTGAAATTAGACAGTCGGGCATGACTGGTCTGCTGTCAGCATAAATCCACACATCGTCGTCTGCCCTTTGAGAAAATCCTATTTTTACCCATGCATCTCTTTCACTCTCGTCAGCATCATCTTGCAGTCTTTTAACATCATTCCATGTTTCAGGTGGTGCATATAGCATAAGTTGGCAGCTGATTCCCATCCTTTCAACCCTTTTATTTACTGACAATCTGTTTTTGGCACAATGTTGAGCCACCAGATCTGCATATCTGTTTCCGACAACCACCCAGTCATCTCCTGACTGGTGTGCGGCACATTTCACCACCGCCAATTCTTTTGGTGATTGTATTGCTTCCAGTAGTTCTTTTACAAACTGTCCATTTTTAATAGGGGATCCTGAAGAAGTCATGAAATCCCGCTGCATCCACAATTGGCCGAAATCATGCACAACCCCGTAACCATATTGACTATCAGTAAATATGGTCACTTTCTGATTCCTCCCAATTTTGCAAGCTTTAATTAAAGCAATTAATTCAGCTACTTGTGCAGATTTGACCCCTGGTAAATAGGATGCTTTGACTATTCCGGTTAATTCACATACAGCATATGCTGCACTTAATTTGCCATCTTCATGCCTTTGGCATGAGCCATCCACAAACAGCTCTCTGTCTGGATCCCTGAGAGGCAGTTCCTGTATATCAGGATGCGGTGTGGTGCACAATTCTGTGACTTGTAAACAATCATGTTCCTCTTCATCATCTTTGACTTCCTCATGATACGGATCTGGTAGTAAAGTAGCAGGGTTTACGATTGTGCACCTGACGATAGTCACATTTTCAGCACCTAAGATTATTCTCTCATATTTAGTCAGCCAACTAGGAGTAAGATGCTGAGTTCTGGTTCTTGGCAACAGAATCACAACTGAGTGGGGGACAAACACTTTTACAGGATGTCCCATTACAATTGATTCACTTTGTTCAATGCTCAAACATGTAGCAGCTACTGCTTTTAAGCAGCCTGGTAACGCTGCTGCCACTGGGTCCAACGTAGCAGAAAAATATGCTATAGGACGTCTGTCCAAACCATGTCTCTGAGTTAGGGCTGAAAGTGCACAATTTTCTCTCTCATGACAGAATAATGCGAATCCTCTTGTATAATCAGGCATACCTAGGGCAGGTGCTTCACATAAAGCACTTCTCAATTTTACAAAAGCTACTACGCTCTCATCATCCCACTCAACTGGGTCCTTTGCCTTCTTTTTCGTTATTTGAATCAACAGCTTTGCTAGCAGAGAAAACCCTACTATCCACTGTCGACAATATCCCACTATTCCAAGGAACATTCTCACTTCTCTTTGGGTTACAGGCATTTGCATTCTCTTGATTAAGTTTACTCTTTCAGGGGTTATCCTTCTTTTTCCCCTCTCAATTTGGTGTCCTAAATACTTAACTGCTGTTGTACAAAACTGCAATTTTTCAGGTGACACTTTATGCCCTTCTTCAGCCAAGTGATTTAATAATGCAATGGAGTCGACAACACAATCCTCTCTGGTGTTGGATGCCACTAGCAGATCGTCTATATACTGCACTAAGACTGAACTTTCTGGCATCACTAGCTTCTCTAAGCACTTTTTAAATATTTGATTAAAGATGGAAGGACTTTCCGTGTACCCCTGAGGAACACGATTCCATACATAGACTTTGTTTTCAAATTTAAATGAAAAGAGATACTGGCTATCTGGGTGCAATGGTATTGAAAAGAATGCTTGGCATAAATCAATCACAGTAAACCATTCCGCACTCCTGGGGATCTGGTATAGGATTACTGCAGGATTTGGCACTATAGGACAACAAGGTACCACAATCTTATTAATTTTGCGTAAATCCTGAACAATCCTATACTTTCCACTAGGTTTCTTCAAACCCATGATTGGTGAATTACAAGGGCTACTCATAACTTCTTTTAATATGCCTTGTTTTACCATTCTGTTAATTTCCTCGACAACTCCTGCTTTTACTTCTGCACTCATTTTGTACTGTCTGGTATTTGGGAAAATTGCACCTTCTTTTACAGTTATTTTTACTGGGTCTATTTTGGCCATAAGTCCTACTTCTTTCCCAGTGAAATCCCATACCTTGAAATTTACTGTAGTTCTTAATTCTTCAGGTAACTCGTCTTTTGTTATCAAAGAGAACATCTCATCTACTTCTGTACCTTGTTTTGCAATCATAATTTTATATACATGGTCTTCATCCGGGGTCTGAACTGCAACACCTTCCGGTGTGCAGAAAATTGTGCAATTCATTTTGCACAACAAATCTCGGCCCAGTAAGTTTACTGGACTGGAATCACACACTACAAACTGATGCATTTCTCTAAAGTTTCCAATAGTTACTTCCATTGGTTCGGTAAGAGGTGTTTTAATCTTTCGATGAGCTACACCGACAACTTGGATAGCTTCTCCAGAGAGAGGATGGTCTGGGATGTCTGCTGTTCTCACAGTAGAACGGGTAGCACCAGTGTCCAAAAGGAAAGTGATATCATTACCTCTTACTTTCCCTTCAACATATGGACCTGATTGGTCTACCGGCAAGGATGCGCCAAGTACGCACTCCTTCTCCCCCTCTCTTAGGCACCGTCATTGGTTATATGGATAAAAGTCATCCTGTAAAAGAAACTGTGAAGTTACATAATCATTCTTACCACTTCCTCCTTGATATCCGACGTCTGTACCGTGCTTTGCTCTGCTTACATTACCCTGTATAGGTGCAGGTGGCAACTGACTCTGAGGATTTACACCCTGCTGCGAGTCATTCTGCGTCTGTGGATTTAAATTATGATTTGGGCCATTATTATTTTGAATCTTTTTACATTCGTTCTTCCAATGCCCCAATTTTCCGCATCCATGAAAAGGAAATTTCTTTTTAGCCTCTTCTCTACTCATTCGTCCTCTCACTTTACCACCATTTCCTGTATCACCATTCGTTCCAGAATCTTTTCCCTGATTATCATTTGGATTATCCAAATTAATTCCCTGTCACTCAGCCATTTTCACCTGAGCCCACATCACTTTCTCTTGCAGTTTCTTGTGCCTATCCTCAATATCGTCTCCACAATATTTTGCATATTTCAAAATTTCATCAATGGGTTTCCTTGCCAGCACAACATGTGCTGCTTAATCATTTGACAAATCTCTGGCTTTAAACCATAAACAAATCGGTAGACAAACTGACTCATATTTTTGTCTCCAATGTCCTCAAATCCACTATACTGTTTGAACACCTGTAATAGACGTTCATAATAGGCATGTACCGATTCACTTGCTTCTTGGGTAGTCCTGTCTATTTTCACCCAATCCGTTTCTTTCGGTGGTATTTTCCCTTTCAAGTAAGTTATTACCTGCTGATACTTTTTCATTACATCACTTGATGGAGCACCTGTCTTTGCATCTCTAGGATACTCTTCACTCGGCCAGTCAACTGTAATTTTACAATCTGTCCACCAATCGGCAGGTACCACTATGTCGAACAAACCATCCAAGTCCTTCAACAATACCTTTGACACCTTCACAAACCTCTCAACCTGCTTATACCATTCAATTGGCTTTTCTCTCCACTTTGGAAAATCATTCGTAAATGACAAAATATCCTGTCTACTCCATGGGACATGAACATAACCTCCTCCAGGTACTTCTCGCATCGGGTACATCTGATCTGCTTTCCCTGTTTCCTTCAATACATATTCAGAAGTTATTCTACTGTACCGTGCTTCTTCCTTTTTCTTTGTCCATCTAGCTTTCCATTTATCTAGATCTCCCCATTTCTGTAAAACTGACATCAATTCCTTTATTTGTAGTTTTCGGCCAGATGCATTCATGTTTTCTAAATCTTTGTCAGAAAAATCTGCTCTATAAGGTTTCTGTAGTACTTTCGACTTCCCTATTTCAATTCCCATCTGTAAAGCCAAATCTGATAATTTCTCATGGAATATCTTTACATTTCTAGTGATACTTCTGCATACGAACAATAGTTCTTCTTCATCGTAAGTATTTAGTCGGTCCACTCCTACATTTCCTGCTATCATTTCTTCTAACTCGACTTTTAATTTGTCGATGTCCATGATCTTTGGGGGTGAACTCTGTCTGTCTGATCCTTGTGCCCACCTTTCTAAGTCTTCTGGCGTTACTACTGTGGCACTTTTGGTTCCAGATGAGGTTACTATATTTACATCTTTGGAGCAACCAGGTGTTATTCTTCTAGGAGTGCTATTTACTGATCCTCGAATAGGTAAATCCATTAAGGATATCATAGATTCACAATCACTGATTTGATCATCAATTATTACAGGTTCAGGTTTAGGAATTTCTACAGGTGTAGGCATCACTAATGGTTTCGGATAATTTACCTTGTCACCATATAAAGGAACTACTGGGCTAATTGTTACAGGTATGGTCAGGGAATCAGGATGTACATTCAACTGTGTTATTTTCTGTATCAATTTTGCTCTGTTTCTGTCTATAGCTTCCTTCTCTTTATCCTGAAGTACCCTATTAACTGGTGGATTATGTAATACTTGCGGTACCAATGGTGTTTTTAAAAGTGGTGCGCTTGGGGTGCATCCACTTGTCCCTTCCTGATATGGTGGCGGGTTCTTTAATATTTCTTCCATAAATTCATCTTCAGAATCTCCAAACCCTGTCAAGTGTTTTGTCTTTTCTGTGCATTTGCCCCCTAACGACTCTTCTGCTATACAAACTGGATACAAACCCTCTGTAAGCATCGCTCTTCTCCACTGTTTCATCTGACCGTCTCTTGACTCATTTTGGTATCTAGGAAAAAATCCCCGATAACCCCTACTGCTTCTTGATCGGTCACGTTCGAATGCCTCGGTTTCCCACTCTTCTAAGGCTTCGTACTGTGTTAATCTTGGTCTGGGTTCTAAGTCATTCATCCTGAATCTCAAATTTTGAAGAATTCTCCCATTGAAAGTACCGTTCTCTGGGAATGCTAATATTCCATCATTTTTGGTATATTCTATCCAATTTTCTAACCATACGCAAGTATGATAACCTCTCTCCATCATCATGAATGAAGCAGGCGTTTTTGCTGGTGGAATGATAATTCCTTCTCTAGTTTTGATGGGTTTATCTTAATTAAAATAATTCTTAATCTTTTGTAAAAATGACATCTTCCTCTTTTCTCCGTACATTTTGGGTAAATCTCTGTGTATAAAATTATATTCTGCAAAACCTAGGAATCTCCTATCCGGACGAGTTCCTGTTAAAGTCGGATCGCGTTTCCACATATAATCTCTACTATCCACTAGGATTTTCGTTTTCTATGCTGACAACCAATTAAATTCCAGCTAACATTTGTCTCTGCTACCAATCCTAGCGCGGCTTTTCAGTGACGTCTGTTCTGACGACCCCTCCTTTACAATCTGTGTTTTTCTGTCTCTCGCTGTTTCAACCAATCCCAACGCGACCCCTGTGACGTCAGTATTACTCCTGACTACTGACCCCTCCTTTACAAGAGTTGTTCCATACCCGCTGTCTCAACCAATCCCAGCGCGGCGTTTTGTGACGTCAGCTTCCTCTCCGGCAGGTGACCCTCCCTTTACAAAATCGTACGCAAAACTTTATTTTCTCTACGCTTCTTATTAAAATTCAGTAACAACATAAAACATTTGCTATCGTGCCAGTTTCTCTAAATTGGAAAAGATAGTTTCTCTCACACTTAGTAAAACCTTTCCGTTTACTAAACATACACTATGAGTAAAACCCTTCCGTTTACTCTTCACGTAAGCTTCCGAAATACCTGCTACTTCTTCAATGTTACCCTTTCTAGGTGATATAACATCAAATTTTACCAGCGTATTCCTTTGCTATTACTCACATACCTAGAGTCCCTAACAAGTACTGATAGCCCTGCTTAACTTTTCAGTACTATTTCTGCCTGACAGATAACCTCACTGCAGTATGGCTTCCACTTACCATCTGCTATTCAATTTTCCCCGGGGAATTCTGGACAACATAAAACAAAACTTTGAACAAACGGATGTTAGTTTATAAAAATTAAATTCTCATTACCCAATTAACAAAGTACAACCATCCTCTGCTACCAGAAAACTGATCCAGCGGGTTACTAGCAACAAGCATTCATACACCGAATACTCACCTGGGCCCATACATTCATACTACGCTAGCAATTTCCGCTGGTGGGTCAGTTGTACTCTTATCAATATCCCTGCTACCAATTACTTTTCTGATTGAATAGTAATGACTTACCAATGGACCCTTTGATAATTGGGAAGTTTAAAATGAGTGACATTCATTACAATTCATAAATACTAAAATAATCACTGAGTCAGGAAGTTTTAAAATGTTTATCTAAAGTTTTAGCAGAGTAAATACAGAACCTCATGATACTTAATCGTATATCAAGGATTAAGCATAATAATCAATTATCGATCAATGACGGTTCCTCAGAAAGAAGAAGATAGAGACAGCAGCACAACTAAAAGT
This sequence comes from Calotriton arnoldi, assembly GCA_963921515.1. NCBI lineage: Eukaryota > Metazoa > Chordata > Amphibia > Caudata > Salamandridae > Calotriton > Calotriton arnoldi. The sequence goes on along the minus strand of CAWUFW010005772.1, from coordinate 1,231,227 downwards.
TGCGTTTATATTTACCTAAAGGTGCGAGAAACCAAACCCCTTGGCCAAGGAGTTGGAAAGATAGGTCCCAGGAAGGATGAAGACCAAAGACCTCCGGACCAGCTTCAGGACAGGATAGGTGACCTCTCTATCAACGACGCCTGCGTCGTTCCCCTCTCTGATACTTTGCTTCTCCTTGCTTCTCTCAGGTCGTCTTCTAAGGTTCCGTCGCCCCCACCTCAGGACCTCTCTGGACAGCGGTTCAGTCTGCAATCGATCAGCTTGTCGAGCACCAAAGCATGAATCTCGAACTCTAATTAGCTAATACTATATCTATTATACCCTTCTATGACCATTTACCTCACCTTTATGTTGCAAAATTATGGGCCCACTATTTCTGATTGGACGGGACAGGGGGTTGATCCTCACACCATGTCAATTTAGTTCAATTTCTTTAAGCCCATTGTTTTGAAATACCGCCCCTCACAATTAATACATTTGCTTTATTTCCCACCCATCTCACGACAAAGTTTAATACAATGTTTATATAAATTGTTTCATTCCGTAGGAACATCGCGGTGCAATAGAGTTGGCCACCAGGTCACGGCCTTGGACGACGTCCAAGTTGACTTCATCGCTTCCTCTGGTTAGCCTTGCAGGGCGCATGCGCAGAACCAATGTCTCTCGAGCTGCATTTCCAACCAACCCAGGCCCATTTACGAACTAATAAAAGTCAAAGAAGAAAATATTAAAATCACAAATAAATGTTTTCACTGTATACCCACTCTTTCTACTCTATTCCCATTTAATTAAAAATCTATCCCGCATTAATAGCATTAGAATACCACAGTTTTAATTGCAGCATATGAGCAAGCTGTAGCACGTGAAAACCATTAAGCAGCCATTTTAATACACACTGCGCAGAAGCAAAGATTTCCCTCCAAGCAAAGAAAGACGTCATACCACGTGATATGGCTGACACATGCGCAATGAGATTCCCGCGCTTTAGCGGCCATTTTGGATTAGACAAGCGTTACTTATTAGCTTAAACACATAGGCAAGCTTCTCTAGGATTGTATTTATGTGTGCATTTGTTAGTACAGACATTACAGAGATTAATAATTAATACTGTGAGAGGATTGCTTACGAACAAGTCTCATTGTGAGTTCTTGCTCCATCAGCGCTAACGCCAACTCCTTGGCATAACGGTGTTTAACTGATTCTGGAACGAGGTCGGAGAAAGCAGGTAAAATTACTGTTTCCTTGTTTGAGCATTCAATTACGAACTCAGGTGGCGAGTCTTTTTCAGCCAAGAGAATAACCATAAGTCAAGTTCTCCCACAGCACAGCCTTGATGTTTCTGGATATGTTCCCCTCCAACTGGAGTGAGATTTCATATATAAACAATGGGGAACACTTTCTCTAGTATCAGGTGTTTACACCATGATATGCTCACTCAGAGATACTGCCGCCGGATAATTCATCAGGTTCCGACAAGCTATTGTAACTTCTGCTGCTCTGTCTAGCATCGTCACTGCCCATTCCCCATTCAGAAGCAGAGTCCTCAGTAGTCTGGGCATGCCTGATTTTAACTCTGGCTACCTTTTTTTTTTTTAAATTGAGGTTTATTATTTTTTGGTATTTCTTCTTTATTAATGATGTAGTCAGACAACTTTGTGATTCCTTCTTTGGCTTCACATGCACTCTGACCATCCACCTCTCTCGGAATGTGTATCGAATGACTCCTGAAAGGATCAACAGGAACGCATTTCCTGTCAGGCTTCCCAATGTTATCACGGTTTCTAAGAGTGTATCTTTTTTCAGTGGTTTCCTGCTGAGGAGACCCACCCCATGATCTTTGTTTATCTTTATTTCTTTGTTTATTATCCCCCTTTTTTAGTTGAAGAGTCGGGTGCTTGCTTAGAGTTATCCTTTTCAGAATTACTCTTAAGTTGTGGTTTCCCAGGTCTGGCTCCCAAATGATCTCTACCTAAGGTAGCATAGGTTTCTTCGATCATTTTTCTTAATTCCAGCTCCTGTTGTGCAGGAGTGAAATCCCTCAAGCGTTGGCATATAGCTAAATCAGCTGCCTCCCCTTTTATGTTACTTAACATAATTGTGGATATTGCTATAAAATTGCCAATCAGTTTTATCGCTAAGTCCAGGGCAGGTGCTGCCCTGTACTCATTAATAAACTACTTCAATACATCAAGTAAAACAGCAAGTGAAGGGATACCATGTGTTCTGGTATAAATGGCAGCAAAGACTCCACTCCAAGTGGTGCAGTCTTCCACTGGGAGAGCCATTCCCATTGGCAAGCAAATTGTTAGTATTCTGTGTTTTTCCTGCGGGACCACATGGGGAATTTTCTCTCGACTGGTGGGAATCTTTCCCATAACGGGCTGATACCCATATTGGCTAATTGTGGTTGTGCTGCTTGAGCAGTCCGCACAGGGTTAACTGTGAGTGCTTGCATTACGAACTGTGTGAGATTTCTGTATATTTTCACTAAATCTCTGTATAGTGTACGCATTTCTGCTGCAGTTAAATTAGCAGAGTTTTGATGCAGTGTGTATGCAGCTAAGACCAGCCATGTCGCTCTCCTTTGCTAAGCGGACCGAGTCTCGCATTTTCTGTAGTGTGTGTGGAGGGTGCCATTAAACCAATTAATATGCTCTTGGGAAGAGGGAGGAATTTCTAAGTCTTCATATGGAGTGTATTCCTCTGTTATTTCATTCTCAATGTAGTTATGAAACATTTGTGTACGATCATTTGCAGCTAGGAATTTAACCCAGGAATAGAATACCTCTATCTTGAAAACTTTGTGTGGTTCAACCACAAAGGTAGCGTCTCCACCCGTAGCTGGGACACCATAGTTAAGCAATTTCATAGTAACTCCATGCACATAACAGCGCTGTAAAAATGACATTTGGAACCACTTTTTGTACATGCCAAATTTTTTATTTTTTAATGAAAATCGATTACCCCAGACCCTAAGAAATTTCTCCAAATGGTTAAAAATGGTAAATTTTCCGATGTTTAATCTTTTGCCTGTATATGACTGGTGGATGTGAATGATCACTTTTGGAACCCAAAAAAGTGTGCTTAGAGTAATTTTCATGCTTGAGATCAGACAAAACACTGTTGTATTCTTCTTAGGGTGTCCATAACCGGGCTTTCTAGAATCATGTCCTTATATAGGCACAATTCGCCCTGCCCTTATATAGGCATAAAATCCCAGTCCTTATTTAGGCATAAACCGTGCACTCCAAATACAGGCATGGTCCCCGACATCCGTCCACCCTAACGTCACAACGAGTTCGTGAAAAAACAGACCCTTAGGCTGCGGGACTTTCCCTAGCCCAGGACTATTGATTTCTTCAAGGACTCATATATTATGCATGAACCATTATTCCTTAGGGGTTCATTCATGACGTCTTCCGCTGCCCGACTCACGTCAATGCTAACATTCTTAGGTAATTCTCAGGTATAAATATACCTTCCCGAGCCCCTGTAAATCAGAGGAGACCTTGACTTCAGAGGAGCCCGTTTCCCGGCCGGACGCACTGAGAAGACGCTGTCATTCCTGCACGCAGAGAGTCCAGCTTCCAGTGATCTAACTTCCCTTGCGGGGTGTTGGAGTTCGAGTCTGGCAAAGAGATTCCTACCTCTCTCATTCTTCAGGTATGGAGCTGACTAGAACCTAGAGGGACTCTTGGCATACTATGCATACTAGGCTTAACATACTCTTAGTATACTATAGTGAGGAATACTTCACCTACTTCATACCTCTCCCTACACCTAGGACAGGTTAGGTACATTGGGGTAGAACTAGGTTAGAAACGCATTGTATGAGTACTCGCATTTTTAGTCTATGTTATTTATGTAAATGCATATATGCTAAAAAGATAATGCTATCGCAGTATTATTTATTTCTACTGCTCACTCTGTACATTATTTATCTCGCATACTGTCTTGTGATCATAACAGCACATTTAACTTACACCAGAAACAAGACTGTTCAATAAATCTTTTATTGAAACGCCCGTCTGTTCTTTCTGTGTAACTTTGAGAAAATCTAAGCATGCACGACTAAGCTGAGTGAAATAGTTATCTATTGTTTCTACGACTCTGGGACACGTTCTGATTCTAAAGAGAAACAAAGTGGTCATGTTTTGCGGCTGCCAGAAACTACTCCCTTCTTGTCGTCAAGAAGTTTCTAGTGGCCTCTGAGCTAGCTGGCACAAGTAATTAAGTTTAATATACTTGATAGGGACATACCGACCTTAGTCCTATGTCAAACCTATAGGATATATTATTCCAATGCGCAGAGCCTATTAGGGAAATAGGAACTACACTACATGGCGCCCAACGGTTTGGTAAGGTAGTAATTCAACGTTAGATACTGAGTAACTCAGCCGTGCTTTTTCTCTCAGAGACCCCTACCCATATACTCCAAAAGACGTCTGGAGTGGGCAGGGTTAAATATCCACCAAGGCTACATAGGGCAGTACCCCATATATTAGCTGTTTGGTTTGTTCAACGTTGAAGGATACAGTGTTCCAAAATATTGTGCACCTTATCTTTGTTTCCTTGAAACTTGTTCTACATTTTTCAAAAAACAAAATGCCTTGCTCCGACACTGACACCGGAAACGGTGGAGCTGCGGCTGATCCAGCCCAACCAGCATTTTTTAACAATACAGGTTTAAATGAAGCCGAGGAGGGTGTCATTGACATTGCTCCAAACTTAAGAAGAGCCATTACTCTAAAACTTATAAAACATGGCCTACCACCAAGAGGAGGTAGAGCAGTTTTTGTGATAGAGGCACATGAATCCTTTCAGACAGAGGTATTCTATTCATGGGTAATATTTCCTGAATCCAATTCAGTAACACACATGTTTCACTTCTACAAAGAAGATGATCCACCAGAGGAATACATTCCTTTCGAGGATATAGAGATTCCATTAACATACCAAGAGCATCAGCTCTGGTTTAAAGGTGCCCTAAAACATCACAGAAACATTACCAGGCTCGGTCCACTAGGTAGACCAGGAGCAACATGGCCGATTTTAGCCGGCTACACACCTCATCCTGAACTAGATATAATGTCAGATGAGGAACTACTTGTTCAACTACAAGAATTAATAAAAATCTACAGACAATTGGTCCAATATGTCATGCGGACTTTCACAGTCCAACCACCATTAACAATTCCAAATCAAACCCCTCACCAGGGGAACACACTAAAAATTACACCACAGACCCTATACGCAGTCATGGGTAAAATGCCCACAAAACGTGAGCAAATTCCATTCTGGATAGCTCCAAAAATTACTCAAATCGAAGCAGTATTTCCAAATACTAGCCCGCATGAGAAACACAGAATCCTAACCCGCAGTTTACCGATGGGGATCACACCACAACTGGAAGACTGCACCACTTGGGGCTCAGTCTTTGCTGCCATCTATACTAAAACACACGGCATTCCGTCAATTGCAGTAATACCTGATGTCCTAAAACAAATTCAAAACGAATACGGGGCAGAGCCTGCTCTAAATTTAGGTATGAAATTACTGAAAAATTTCGACCAGGTCTCAACAATAATATTATCTAATATTAAAGGGGAGGCAGCAGCAGTGGCGATCCGACAAAAATTAAGGGAATTTGATGTTACAGAACATCAAACTGAGCTACCAAGAGTAATAGAACAATCTTATGCAGAATTAGGCAGAGATAGTTTGGGGGGAAGACCAGTTAAACCAAAACTATCTGAAAGTCCTGAGAAGGACTCAATTAAACAAACTCCTACATCTTCTAAAAAGAAGTGGGAAACAAACAAACAAAATTCAAACGAGAAACGTTCTCAATCCCGAGGTAGGTCTCCTCAAAAGGAGGCCTCTGAAAGGAGGTATAACCTCAGGAATAGGGATAATTTGAGAAAACCTGACAGGTATCAAGATACTGATACACGTTCCTCTCGTCCCTTTCAGATCTCATCACAGACTTCGGAAAGAAGAGGACGAACAGAACATAGAGAAGAACGCGTGAAATCGAAAGACGACAAACACGCTCCAAAAACTAAAGCTAAACCTCAATTCTCCAAAAAGAAAGTAGCAGGTCTGACGATCAGACATGCCGAGAATACTGAGAACACAACTCAAGAACGGAGAATGGGCTCAGACAATGCTGGACAGTGCAGCAGAAGTCACAATAGCTCGCCAGAACCTGAAGGAACTTCTGGAGATAGTGGACTTGAATGAGTACATCACAGTAGAGACTGTAGATACCAGGGTTAGTACTCCACAAAAGTTATATGACATAACACTCCGGATGGAGGGAGACAAACCTAGACAGGTTAAAGCACTTTTTTGGGAAAGACTATCAAAGGGCTATGACATACTTCTAGCAGAAAAAGACTGGCCACCACAATTTGTCAGGGAGTGCCCACATGGCGAGAACATAATTATGCCTGCCTTCTCCAACCATATACCAATGCATCTAAGATATACATATGCCAGGAAATGGGCAGTGGCCCAGGCCCCAGCATTATATAAAAATCATGTAGGATGGGATGAGGACTCACCTCACCATAAAATACATCTGAAACATGAACCAACTGCACAACGGCAGTATCCTATAAAGCAAGAAGCTAAAAAACAGGTCAGGAGATCTTAGATCAACTTGAATACCAAGGGGTGATTGAAACATGCACCTCCTCAATGATCAATCCTTTGTTTCCTGTCTCCAAACCAGACAATACATATCGTCTAGTTTTGGATTACAGACACTTAAACACTTGTTCTAAAACTTTTGCAGTGCAAAATGCACATAGCACAGCATTAATGAATAACATTGTGCGTAAAAAATACAAAACAACATTAGACATCTCAAATGGTTTCTTTTGTCAAAACATAGCACCTGAAAGTAGGTACTTAACTGCATTCTCCATAATGGGGACCCAGCGTCACTTTTGTCGACTCCCACAAGGGTTCAAGAACTGCCCAGGTTTATTCTCAGCGAGGGTAACGGAGTTACTACAAATTTATGACAATGAGGCATTGTACTATGTCGATGACATCTATCTGACAGACGATGACCTGGAAAAACACTTGAACAGGGTGAGCACCATTATACTGGGTTTCGCCTCTGAGGGCTACAAGTTCAACTTTAAAAAGTCCCAATTGCCCATCTCAATGTCCTGTTTTTGGGATATGAGCTTTCAAGTGAAGGCAAGAGCTTGGCAGCTAACTTTCTAGAGAAATGTGCGCTGCTCCAACCTCCAAAGACGCTAAAAACTTACAATCCATCCTGGGTTTCCTAAATTTTGGAAGAACATACATTCTAAATTACGCAGAAAGGGTTAAACCTCTCTACGCATTAATCAAACCTGATTTTTCAATCAAAAATTGGACAAACGAACACACAGAAATCTTGCGTTCACTCCAGGCTAACATGTTAGCAAGAAATCACTTACAGACACGCGTAAGTCAAAGAAATTTGGTGATCCGAATAATTTCGGGTCAATGTGGATTCACCGACTTAACTTTCAATGAGGGTGAGAAAATACCAATCGCATACAAATCCCATTTGTACACACAAGCGGAAATGCGCTTCAGTTCTACTGAAAAAATTCTGACAACAGTTCAAACCGCTGTAGCAAAAGAAAGAGCCTTAGCCCAAGGGAAACGCATTATTGTCGTAACCCCGGTACCAGCTTTAGAAGCGGTCACAAAAGCAAGCTTTCCAAATGCTAAAGAATTACATCCAAGATGGATACAATGGGTTAATTCTCTTGCTGCAACGGATGTTGAATATGTTTTTGATCCAGATTTAAAAACACAAGCATTCCTGCAATATGAACAAGAATGTCCTCTGCCTACTGAAATTCTGCCTCTCGATCAGTACGAATTCATAATTTACACTGACGGATCCGCACAACCCGCAACAGGGAGTAAGCAAGCTTACAGTGCAGTGTGTGCTATCGTTAAAGGTCGCATGCGAAATGGCATCTTCAGACCTATGGTCACAAAAATCTCTAGGAGATTGTACACCTCAGCGAGCTGAACTACAAGCATTCAAACTGGCACTTGAAAGTACGGATCGAGAATTCCCCACACTGATAGTGTGCGATTAATTTTACTGTGTTCAGTCGTATAATGACTATATACGAAACTGGCTTGAAAATGGTTTCAAAGATGCGAAAGGTGGCACAATAAAGCATAAAATGCTTTGGGAACAAGTAGTTCAGTTGAAAAACGAACTACCAAAGGCTCACGTGATCCACACACTGAGTCATCAACGTGATGGTGTTCACGTTGCAGGGAATTCATTGGCTGACGAAGCCGCAAAGGGGGCTGTTCAGACGGCTTCCGTAGCTGCGATCACTCGTTCAAAAACAAAAATAGACGGTGAGATAATGTTGGCTGTCAATGCATCAAGCAAAGGCAGCAGTGCAGCGTTACCAAAAAAGTTTCCACTCAAGTACTCGTATGTAATTGATGCGAACAACGTTCCTTTTGCTCGAATCCCTGGAGTGGGGGATAGGGTAATTCCAAACAAGGAACGCAGATTAGGACTAATCCTAGCAGCACACGAAGGGATAGCTTCTGCCCATGCAGGTGTTTCTGCGACAGTATCTTTACTCAAGCAAAGATATTGGTGGCCTGGCATTCAGAAACAAACTAAAAACTATGTTTTAGAATGTGATATTTGCCAACAGATGAAAGTCTCAACAGTGAAACGTCCTGCGCAGACACCCCTGTTAATCTCAGATAAACCATTAGCTTGTGTTTACCTGGACCACTGCGGTCCCTTGCAAAGGGACGGTAATTATAAATATATCATGGTTGCAGTGGATTCATGCTCTAGGTTCCTGTGGTTATGGCCTCAGCGCTCGGCTGACGCTCGAACTGTTATTAAAGATTTGCGACTCTTCATCGGCACATACGCAATAGGCACGCTACATTCTGACCAGGGTCCTGCGTTTAGCTCTAGGGCTTACAAAGAGGCCATGGCCAGTCTGGGCGTTGCATTGCGGTACTCCTCTCCATTCCATCCTGAGGGAAATTTGGTTGTGGAAAGGAAAAACCGGGACATAAAGCAGTCTATAACAGCTAGGGTATTAGGTTCGGGTGATGGGTGGGTCAAACACCTCGATGGGGTACAGCGTGCAATGAACAACCTGCCAAGAAGTTCTCTAGGGGGGGTCACTCCATATGAGGTCATATTTGGGACAAGAATGTGGGTACCAGACCTTGAACACGTAGGCACAGTGGTGGAAAATAAACCGTTTGATATCAAAGATCGTTTGGCTGTTTTACAGGAACTGAATAAGCTAAGAACGAAACAAAGCAACGTATTCCTACAGCCAACCACCACTGGGGAAACATCGGCGGTCCCGGCAAGGCCTGTCTGGATTCCAAAAGTTGGGGATTTAGTCAGAGAAAAGATTGCGGACAAGAAGGAATTTGGACCTTCTTACAGACAACCGGTACCTGTTCTAGCAATTCAAGGAACAAGAACAGTACTTCTGCCGCCCCTTGCTGGAAGAAAGGAGAAAAGATTTGTGTCCATCGACCTGATCAAACCACAGTATGTGGCCAATACTAAATAGTAGGCCTCGTGGACTCCGACCTAGTAGCAGACGCACTCCTCTCGCTACTATCCAAGAGGTTCAGACTGAAAGACTGATAACAATCGAGAATTCAGCTGTAACTGATGGAGGACTATGCAACCATGCTATGGAACTCATCCCTCTTGACAACCAAGTAACAGTTCGTCCAAATACACCTGTCTACACCAACGTGGCACGTGATGAACTGGTTCCTGTGATTTCTACGAATCCTGATGCAATTCCAACAATTGACAGAACTGCTTCTGGCTATTTCATTAACTTTGATACGTTCTCAGAAGATCCAAGCGAACCTGAAACGACGCCAGCATCATTCCAACTCAAGCAGCAAATACAAGACTTTATTCACTTTCTGAAAAAGACTTATCTGGTTTCTCCATGGATTGAACTCTGGATTACATCTGGACTTTTTGTTTTCCTGCTCTGGCTAGCTTTGGTAACAACTGTAAGCGTGCTTATAAGTGGCAGATACATCCATGTGAACACTGAAGGAAAAGACGTAAACGTACTTTTGAAACCTCATAAATCTTCCCATCGTGAAGCAAGAGACTTGTCATCAGTGAACATCACAGCCGTTCCTATACAGGATGGTATAGTGTGTGACAAAACAAATTATGATATTTTCGGCCCGAATGAACAATTGAACATTCCACATTTGTTTAAAATTTCACTAAGTGATCTAATTACGTCCAGTACCTATTCAGATGATTGGGACTTTGAGACTGTGAATGACATAATGTTTGTTCTAGAAAAATCTGCTGCATTTTCTAAAAATGTATATTTAGAGGGTTCATCAGACTATGAACAAATGTATTGTTACAACCACTATGGTCATCATTATTTGCATAAATCTGCATATCCAAGAAATGTGTTTATGTTTAACCAATGGGAACATTGTCCTTCACCACCAAAAGGTAGTTCAAAAACATTTGCTAGTAAGTTTCCATATTTTTCAGGTTACAATACATCTGACCCAGAAACGTTTTACTATAAAAATGTAAACAAAACAAGACTGAAAATTATGTTAATAAATACGAAACAGATTTACTCTGCTACATTTATTGCCCAACTGTCTACACAGGGTTTTGACTTATGGAAAGACACAATAGACACAAAAACTGTCTGGGGTAGTAAAGAATGGCAAGTACAGGGTGTAGAAGCTTTATTTAGAGCCTGTATCATCCCTGAACAAATACTGTTTTTGAATGAAACTGTCCAACAAACATCTTGTCTTGGATTAGCCAAGATCAAAGAGATGAAAACACCTTCTGTACCAACACCTGCCAGTGATAATAATACAAAGGCAGTGGTGACAGTTGACAATATACTACAACTCAACAGATCTAATCCTGATTGGAAAAAATGGTTGATCTGGCCCACAGACACGAATAACTGTCAGGAAAGATTCCTGAATAAAACTCAGGGCTTTACTATTAATAGGCCAGACCCAAGATACGTCCAAAGACAACATCCGGGGGTAGTAATAACATACAGTGTACGAAAATTATGCCTCGATTGGCTGCATAAGTCTACACTACAGGATGTGAATCAACACTTATCCTTACTTAAAGAAGACGCAGACCTTAGGGAATTCTTGCTTGGACCAAGAAAACCGCGTCAAAAACGTTTCATATATGCCGGTATTTATGCTGCCTATAATGAAGCATGGAAAGTGTCGCAGATGGAGGCCGCAGAACGAATACGTGAACTTGATCGTATTAATTTAGAGAAAACACTCTCTGTGGTCGACAATGGCTTAACAACTTTGTCCTCCAGAATATATTCATTGGATGGCATTGTATCCTCTGCTATCGACATTCTAGAACAAGATTTGGCTATGTTACAACAAGGTCAATCTCAATTACGTTCTATAGTGTTATTGAGCTGGACGCTGCAACCTTTGCGAGCGGGCTATGTGCCTTGGCGTTTCATCAACACGTCTTCTCTGTTTGCAGAATACAATCTAACTGATAAACAGATCGAATTGGCATAAAGAGGAGCAAAGTATACAGTGCTGAGCATTGAAAAACTGGAAAAATTACCATTCACAGTGGCAGAAAAACCAGCTACAGAATGGCTCATTCATGGCAAAATCACATTACCTGTGACTACTTTTCAGTTTCAGTATTGCCTCAGACAAATGCAAGCAGGCAAATATGAAAGGTTGGGTAAGGAATACATTAAGACATCTTGGGATTTACCGTATACATATAGATGTTGGAGTGGGGATCGTGAAGTATTTTTGAGTGGTACTAACTGTAAACATGCACTGAGCGGTTCACTTATATGTCAGGACATTTCTTTACACGGGGCTTGCAATGGTTCTGTGGCAAATTTGTCTTGCCATCAGCGGGGTACACCGGCTGCTGTGATTAATCCAACGTTTGGACAACTTTCTAATGGGAGTTACCTCATGTTGAATGATTAGAGTTGCTGCGGAATGTTGCCAGGCATCCCATATCTAGTAACGGTCAACTCCAGGGTCACTTGCTGTATGCAAGTATTGTTTCCCCCAATAGACACAGTCAGGGAGTCGCCTCTATGGCCTTCGCTGAACGTCTCTTTTGTAAGATTTGATACTTTGAGCAGAATGAAAGCCATGCTTTTACAGCAAACAGTGCCTTTGACCTCGGCCAAAGAAACCTATGATCTACAAGTAGCAAGGATTTCGGCTGAGATACAGACTTTAATACATACAAACTGCCCTATACATTTCGTAGAAATGATAACACGTATCTTTAACATGTCTGATACAACAGGAATTGTACATGTATTTAAGAGCATCTGCACCGGTCTGTTAGCACCTTTCCAGGCAATACTTGGAATCATCCCGAACTTTGCACATTCGGTGTTTGGTGGCATACCATTAATTCTAGCACTTGTTGCCGGAATTCTATTTCTCTTCCTGCTATTGCGCTATGGCCAGCCTATTCGCAGACATCACTCCGAGCGAAATGGAGAAAGCTCTCCTTGAACGAAAGTGCAGTGAGCGAATAGTACAGCTATTGGGCATGACTCGTCTACGGGACCTTAATACAACTTGGTTCCTGTCATTCAGACCAATCTGGCAAGATTGCATCTTACCTGTTCTACGATGCCTGATATGCGGTGAAGAATGCGTGTTGGACACCTGTCTAACATTTCCATCACCCACGCCAACGGACGTCGATACTCTGCTGGTCCCGATAACGGCCCATGCTCTGTGTTGTCCCCAGAGGCTACCAATCCTGATGTCAGCATTCATTGAGATCTCACAGACGCTTCCGGCTGCTGCTGAGGTACGAGAAAGATCTACAGGCACACAGGTAACAACGGACGCGAACATTGCTGCGGCAACATATGCTGAGAGCGATGCTTCACATCTCTGTGCAGTCAATCTACTACACGAGGTGTTCCAACTAACACCAACAACAGTGGATGATGTTTTGTCTATAGAAATAGATGATCTCATGTTTACACCAGACCCGCAAACTGACTCTGATTCAGCATACAGTGTTCCAGAGATGCAGTAACAATTTGGCCTTCATTCTTCAAAAACTTGGAACTCTACCAAAATTGAACTTTAGTCCCATATTTCGAACGAAAATGTCACTTCAATCTGCTTAAAGTAGAACTAGCCTTATAATACAGACTCTGCGGTACTTCCACGGACACTTAGTCCCCTTTTATGTTACTTAACATAATTGTGGATATTGCTATAAAATTGCCAATCAGTTTTATCGCTAAGTCCAGGGCTGGTGCTGCTCCGTACTCATTAATAAACTACTTCAATACATCAAGTAAAACAGCAAGTGAAGGGATACCATGTGTTCTGGTATAAATGGCAGCAAAGACTCCACTCCAAGTGGTGCAGTCTACCACTGGGAGAGCCATTCCCATTGGCAAGCAAATTGTTAGTATTCTGTGTTTTTCCTCACGGGACCACATGGGGAATTTTCTCTCGACTGGTGGGAATCTTTCCCATAACGGGCTGATACCCATATTGGCTAATTGTGGTTGTGCTGCTTGAGCAGTCCGCACAGGGTTAACTGTGAGTGCTTGCATTACGAACTGTGTGAGATTTCTGTATATTTTCACTAAATCTCTGTATAGTGTACGCATTTCTGCTGCAGTTAAATTAGCAGAGTTTTGATGCAGTGTGTATGCAGCTAAGACCAGCCATGTCGCTCTCCTTTGCTAAGCGGACCGAGTCTCGCATTTTCAGTAGTGTGTGGGAGGGTGCCATTAAACCAATTAATATGCTCTTGGGAAGAGGGAGGAATTTCTAAGTCTTCATATGGAGTGTATTCCTCTGTTATTTCATTCTCAATGTAGTTATGAAACATTTGTGTACGATCATTTGCAGCTAGGAATTTAACCCAGGAATAGAATACCTCTATCTTGAAAACTTTGTGTGGTTCAACCACAAAGGTAGCGTCTCCACCCGTAGCTGGGACACCATAGTTCAGTAATTTCATAGTAACTCCATGCACATAACAGCGCTGTAAAAATGACATTTGGAACCACTTTTTGTACATGCCAAAAAATTTATTTTTTAATGAAAATCGATTACCCCAGACCTTAAGAAATTTCTCCAAATGGTTAAAAATGGTAAATTTTCCGATGTTTAATCTTTTGCCTGTATATGACTGGTGGATGTGAATGATCACTTTTGGAACCAAAAAAGTGTGCTTAGAGTAATTTTCATGCTTGAGATCAGACAAAACACTGTTGTATTCTTCTTAGGGTGTCCATAACCGGGCTTTCTAGAATCATGTCCTTATAGTGGCACAATTCGCCCTGCCCTTATATAGGCATAAAATCCCAGTCCTTATTTAGGCATAAACCGTGCACTCCAAATACAGGCATGGTCTCCGACATCCGTCCACCCTAACGTCACAACGAGTTCGTGAAAAAACAGACCCTTAGGCTGCGGGACTTTCCCTAGCCCAGGACTATTGATTTCTTCAAGGACTCATATATTATGCATGAACCATTATTCCTTAGGGGTTCATTCATGACGTCTTCCGCTGCCCGACTCACGTCAATGCTAACATTCTTAGGTAATTCTCAGGTATAAATATACCTTCCCGAGCCCCTGTAAATCAGAGGAGACCTCGACTTCAGAGGAGCCCGTTTCCCGGCCGGACGCACTGAGAAGACGCTGTCATTCCTGCACGCAGAGAGTCCAGCTTCCAGTGATCTAACTTCCCTTGCGGGGTGTTGGAGTTCGAGTCTGGCAAAGAGATTCCTACCTCTCTCATTCTTCAGGTATGGAGCTGACTAGAACCTAAAGGGACTCTTGGCATACTAGGCATACTAGGCTTAACATACTCTTAGTATACAATAGTGAGGAATACTTCACCTACTTCATACCTCTCCCTACACCTAGGACAGGTTAGGTACATTGGGGTAGAACTAGGTTAGAAACGCATCGTATGAGTACTCGCATTTTTAGTCTATGTTATTTATGTAAATGCATATATGCTAAAAAGATAATGCTATCGCAGTATTATTTATTTCTACTGCTCACTCTGTACATTATTTATCTCGCATACTGTCTTGTGATCATAACAGCACATTTAACTTACACCAGAAACAAGACTGTTCAATAAATCTTTTATTGAAATGCCTGTCTGTTCTTTCTGTGTAACTTTGAGAAAAACTAAGCATGCACGACTGAGCTGAGTGAAATAGTTATCTATTGTTTCTACGACTCTGGGACACGTTCTGATTCTAAAGAGAAACAAAGTGGTCATGTTTTGCGGCTGCCAGAAACTACTCCTTCTTGTCGTCAAGAAGTTTCTAGTGGCCTCTGAGCTAGCTGCCACAAGTAATTAAGTTTAATATACTCGATAGGGACATACCGACCTTAGTCCTATGTCAAACCTATAGGATATATTATTCCAATGCGCAGAGCCTATTAGGGAAATAGGAGCTACACTACAACACAAACTTCTGAATAGGAGGAAAAGTTTTTAAAAATGACATATTTGATGACTATGAGGCCTTAAAAATGGTTGTTCAATATGAATCTCAATATAAATGACATTTGGAACCATTTTTTATACATTCAAAAAAATCCATCTTTTGATGAAAATTGATGACCCTGTACCTCAAGAAATTTCTCAAAATAGCCCAAAATGGTAATTTTTCGAATGTTTAATCTGTTCACTGTATATGAATGTTGGATGCGAATTATCACTTTTGGATCTAAAATAAGTGTGTTTAGATTAATTTTCATGCGCAAAATCAGGCAAAACACAAAATTCTGAGTAAGAGGAAAAGTCTATAAAAATAGAATATTTGGTCACTTTGAGGCCCTAAAACGAGGTTATTCAATGTGGGTTGCAATACATACTACATTTGGAACCATTTTTGGTGCATTCCAAAAAACTCTATTCTTTTATGAAAACCAATGACCCCAGATTTTAAGAAATTTGCCAAAGTGACCAAAATGTTTATTTTGCAAATGTTTAATCTTTTGACTGTATATGAGTGCTGGATGTGAGTTGGAACTAAAATAAGTGCGTTTAGTGTCATTTTCATGCTTCAAATTGCGAAAAACACAAGCTTCTGAGTAGCAGGAAAAGTCTATAAAATGGAATATTTGGTCACTCTGAGGCCTTAAAAAGTGATTATTCAATATGAGGTGCCATACAAATGACATTTGGAAACATTTTTGGTACATAACAAAAAAATCATTTTTTGTTGAAAAACGATTACCCCAGACCTTAAGAAAATTCTCAAAATGTCCAGAAATGATGATTTTTTTAATGTTCACTCTTTTGACTTATATGACTGTTGGATGTGAATCATCACCTTTGGAACTAAAATATGTGTGTTCAGACAAATTTTCATGATCGATTTTGGGTAAAACATAACTATCTGAGTAGGAGGAAAAGTTTGTTAAAAAAAAGGCATATTTGGTCTCTGTGAGGCCTTAAAAATGGTTATTCAATATGAGGTGTTATACAAATGGCATTTGGAATAATCTTTTGTACATGCCAAAAATTCTATTTTTTTAATGAACATTGATGACCCCGGACATTAAGAAATTTCACAAAGTGACCAAAAATGTGATTTTTTGAATGTTTAATCTTTTGATGTAAACTATTTGACTGTTGGATGCAAATCATCATTTTTGGAACTAACATAGGTGGGTTTAGTATGATTTTCATGCTCTAAAGTGGGCAAAACACTAGCTTCTGAGTAGCAGGAAACGTCTAAAAAATTGCATATTTGTTCACTGTCAGGACTTAAAAGAGGAGGTTATTTAATATAAGGTGCGATACAAATGACATTTGGAATAATTTTTTGTACATGCCAAAAAATCAATTTTTGGATGAATATTGATTTCTTCAAATGGCCAAAAATGTTGATTTTTCAAATGTTTAATCTTTTGACTGTATATGACTGTTAGATGTGAATCATCACTTTGGATACCAAACTAGGGGGCATATGTACAAGAACTTAACGCCGCCGTAGAGTAAATTTTTTGACGTTACAGCGGCTTTTTTTTATCATTGTATATATAAGTTGCCACTCACTGCAAATAGCAGCACTTTTCCCGCGTAAACATACATTTTTAAGATCGCCACTTCTGTTAGCTTGATGTTGATGTTGATGTTGTTGCTCCATCTCTACTCGAGTTGACTGCAGGTGCTTCTGGACTAGTGGAGGGTGGGAGTGAAAAAGTTGGCCTTCTTGGAGTGTTGTTTGCCTGGTCTTTTCTTGAGGGGTGCAGGGTGTTGGCACAGTTGGAGATCCATCGGTGAAGGTTGCGCGCTGCAGTGTTGGCATCTGTAAACATTGGCAGATTGGTGGTGCTGAGGAAGTTGATGAGAAGTTCCTCCGTGGCCTTGATCTAGATGCGACGGGGGGCGATGATGGCAGTGGTGTACGGTGGCCTTGATGAAGGCGTGATGTTAACAATGATGGTTGGTCCTGGAGAGTTCTGTGGTGTGGCTGTAGTTGAAGTTCCCGCTGGTGGAGAAGACGGACTCGAGCGTGTGTCCGGCTATGTGGGTTGGTGCGGTGACTAGCTACTTGAGTCCAATGTTGGCGAGGTTCCCCAGCAAGGGGGTGGTGCTCTGGTCACTGGGGCTGTCCAGGTGGAACTTGAGGTCTCCGAGTAGGATGTAGTCAGTGGGTGGGAGAGCCTGTGATGCGATGAGGTCTACAATGGCATCGGTGAATGGGAGTTCATGGCCAGGGGGGCCTGTAGATGAGGGAGTCGCCGAGGGTGGTGTTGGAGTTGGTCCGGATCTGGAAGTGGAGGTGTTCTATGGTCGCTGTTGGGTCATTAGAGTGCGTGGTCAGTCAAAGTGTGCTTTTGTAGACGATGGCAATGCCTCCTTCTGGATGGTCAGTGTTGTCCTTGCGGGTGATTTTGTATCCGTTTGGGATGGCGATGGGGATGTCTTGTCCAGAGCAGAGGTTGGTCCAGGTTTACGTGAAGCAGGCGATGTCTGAAGAGGTGGCGTCAAGGAGGTCCCAGATTTCTGTGGGGTATTTGTTGAGGTACCTCACATTGAGGATGATGCAGTTGAGCCGGTCGGGTGCGCTGTTGGTCGGCTGGGCGGCAGGAGGTACTGGTGTACTGATGTGGCAGGCGGTGCGTTTACAGTTTCTGCAGGCGCAGGGTGCATGGGTATTCTTCGGTAATGCTAGATGGCAGGCGGCGTGGCGTCCAGGGTTGAGGGCGAGGTGGTTGCTGGTGTCGTAGCACTGGAGTGTCTGAGAGGCAGGGTCCCTGGTGCTGAGCGCAGTACAGGGGCAGACGGATGCAGACGGGCTTGCCTTTGGCTTACCTTCGGCGCACCAGTGGCATGCCGATTGCACATGGCCACACAGCGTCTACCATTAGGTAGTGCTGCAGGGGGGCTGGACAGCTGGGAGGCGGGGAACGGAGGAAAGGACACTGGACACGGTGGGGACACGGGGGATTGCAGTGGCAATGAGGGAGAGGATAGGGAAAAAGGAACTTAAAAAAAGCACAGGAAAAACAAAGCCAAACAAAGCAAAGATAAAAAAGACAAAGGTAAAAAAGCAACGGAGAAGAGAAGAAAGATGAACAGGAACAGCAGAAAAGAGGGACAGGAGGGCAGTCAAGCTGGAGAGCAGTGACGCTCTACCACTGGAACTGGACCACCAGGGATGAGGTGCAGGCAGGAGCCTGCGGGTGGAGGAGGAACTCGAATTCCTGACCTACGGGTCAAAGGAACCAGCAGCAGCAGATGGGGACAGCAGCAGCAGCAACCAGATGGTGCAGCGCTGTGGGAAGAGGAATTCCACTAAGGGTTAGTCCCCCATACACCCAAATGCAAACTAACAGGGGACACGGAAAGGCAGCACCACCCGGTTGCCTCTTCCGATCTAACAGTGGTGACCAGATTCTGTGTTCCCCAGTTCCCCAGCGAGTAACAGGGGATCAAGCTGCATACCCAAGGGCCTGGGCCAGAACCTGTACTTGTGCCCCTGGTACCCACTGCCACCAATGGCCGATCTCAGCGGCTTGAGCCAGTTAGTGGAGTCCCCCACCAGTTTTGTGCGGTGCCCTCAGTGATGTAGGTCAGCCGCAGCTCAGGAATTTCTCAGGGTACGGTGTGCATCACCTACAGGCGTTAGGCCTGGGCCCAACTCGCCCCCGAGCCTCCTCCGCTATGCGTCCTACCTTCTCCTCACCTGGACATCGACACCGGCCTCAATGCACTGCACTCTCTCCGAATCTGTGACTTAGCCAGCAGGAGCCTCAGCCAGGTGGGATTTCACAAACCTATGTATAGCAGTCACCGCCAAGTCTGCTGAGGAAACTCCCAATGCAAGTGATGCAGCAGGGCCCCCTTGGGTGTGAAGTTGCAGCGCTCCTGCCACACAAGCTTGGTGCATCTCAGGGGCCTCACCGCGTCCGGCCATTGCAACATCCTCTGGCCTGTGATGCAGAGAGGCAATCTCCTCCGTGCACCCCGGTGTAGTGGTGGAACCAGGATTGTGATGCAGACCTCCCTACCTTGGTGCCCCCTACATTGCCTCTACCGTTCACAGCTCCAAGGTCCACCAGGCGGTCTTCTCACACAGGTCAGCAACATGTCTCCATGCGACCTGCCAGAACTCACCACCAGATAAGGGCAATCACCGACGCCTCAATGTCTACCGCCACGGCCCAGCAACTCTACAGCACCTCTGCTTCCCACTCCGGGTGACAGATGCAGGCCCAGCGAGGCCTCCGGGCCCCGGGGACTGTCCCCGCTTTCAAGGTTTTGGCTGCCATGGTGTTGCAAGGAGGGCGCTATGAAAAGTGATGCATCACTTGACCTTGCCAGGTAGGTCGCTCCCCCGCCACACAGCTCCGCCTGTGGTGTCCTGCCCACTGCTGCTGCTGGTAAGCTCGCCCCTCTGCCTGTGGCCTCGGTGCCCGGTTTCCTTCTGTACCCCTCGCTGCCCCCACTGTATTGTGTCCTTTTGTCCTTCTGTACCCCTCACTGCCCCCACTGAATTGTGTCCTTTTTTCCTTCTGTACCCCTCGCTGCCCCCACTGTATTGTGTCCTTTTTTCCTTCTGTACCCCTCGCTGCCCCCACTGTATTGTGTCCTTCTTTCCTTCTGTACCCCTCGCTGCCCCCACTGTATTGTGTCCTTTTTTTCCTTCTGTACCCCTCGCTGCCCCCACTGAATTGTGTCCTTTTTCCCTTCTGTTTCCCCTCGCTGCCCCCATTTTCACTGTGCCCACCTTCCTTCTGTACCCCTCGCTGCCCCCACTGTATTGTGTCCTTTTGTCCTTCTGTACCCCTCGCTGCCCCCACTTTATTGTGTCCTTTTGTCCTTCTGTACCCCTCGCTGCCCCCACTGTATTGTGTCCTTTTGTCCTTCTGTACCCCTCGCTGCCCCCACTGAATTGTGTCCTTTTTCCCTTCTGTTTCCCCTCGCTGCCCCCATTTTCCCTGTGTCCATTTTCCTTCTGTACCCCTCGCTGCCCCCACTGTATTGTGTCCTTTTGTCCTTCTGTACCCTCGCTGCCCCCACTGTATTGTGTCCTTTTGTCCTTCTGTACCCCTCGCTGCCCCCACTGTATTGTGTCCTTTTGTCCTTCTGTACCCCTCGCTGCCCCCACTGTATTGTGTCCTTTTGTCCTTCTGTACCCCTCGCTGCCCCCACAGTATTGTGTCCTTTTGTCCTTCTGTACCCCTCGCTGCCCCCACTGAATTGTGTCCTTTTTCCCTTCTGTACCCCTTGCCGCCTCTCTCCACTCCCGCCGCTGCGTCCCCTGCGGCCCCGCCCCCCTGACTGCCCATTCGCTGCCCCTGCCTCCCGCCTCCCAGCTGCTCCTCCCTCCCACCTCCCCATATATGGCGGCCGCTGCGCGGCCGCGCCGCTGGCGTGCCGAAGGCGCGCCTAAGGCTAGCCCGTCTGCGCCCGTCCGCGCCTGGACCGCGCCCAGCGCCAGAACCCCTGGGCCGTGCGCCCCCCGCACCAGCCTCGAGGACCGACGCCGCTACGATGCCACCACACTCCACGCTCTCAACCCTGGACGGACGCACAACTGCTTCAAGGCCGCCCCGAAACGCACCCATGGTCCCTTCACCTGCCGGAACTGCAGCTACACCAGCCTCAGAGCCACCGAGGCGCCCGCCAAGAAGGACCTCAACCACCTCCGATGCATCCTATTGAACACCCGCTCCGCACGCAAACACGCCGTCGAGCTCTGGGACCTGCTCGACACATCATCACCAGACGTCGCCTTCCTGACAGAGACCTGGATGAACGACTCCTCCGCCCCCGACATCGCCATAGCCATCCCAAACGGCTATAATATCACCCGCAGAGACCGCGTCAACGCAGTAGGAGGAGGAATCGCCATCGTCCACAAGAACACCATCAGGGTCTCGACCAGCACCGACGACACTCTCAGCACCGCCGAACACATGCACTTCCAGATCCACACAGACCCCAACACCACCCTTAGAGGCACCCTTGTCTACAGGCCCCTGGGCCCCGACCCCAGTTCAGCGACTCCATCGCCGACTTCATCAGCACGCACGCCCTGACCTCTACCGACTACATCCTCCTCGGAGACCTGAACTTTCACCTGGAGAACAACAACGACAGCAACTCCACCACCCTGATAGACAACCTTGCCAACCTCGGTCTGAGCCAGCTCGTCACAACACCGACCCATTCCGCCGGCCACACGCTTGACCCCATCTTCTCCTCAAGCTCCCACTTCTCCTTCAGCCACACCACGGAACTCCTCTGGACCGACCACCGCTGCATCCATTTCACCTTCCAGAAACCCACCACACACCACCGCACCCAACAGATCCCACGCCGCTGCTGGAGCAAAGTCACCGAAGACCAACTACGGGCAACCCTCGCTCTCAGCCCTCCCTCCGACCCATCCAACACCGATGACGCCGCCTGCAACCTCAGACGATGGATGGACGACTGTGCCAACACCCTCGCCCCGCTGAAAAAACTCACCTACAGTGACACCACCAAAAGAGCCAGCTGGTTCACCTCGGAACTCCTAGCCTCCAAGCGCACCTGCCGGAAACTAGAGAAGAAATAGCACAGTGATAAGACACCGGACAGCCATGCAGCCCACAAAGTCGCCATCCGTAACCACAACCACCTCATCAAGTCCGCCAAGAGAATCTCCTTCAAAGACCGCCTCGACAACAACGCACACAACAGCAAGGAGCTTTTCAACATCGTGAAGGAACTCTCCAACCCCAGCTCCAACACCAACGACATCCCGCCGTCGCAACCCCTGTGCGATTCCCTCGCCACCTTCTTCCACCGCAAGATCGCCGACATCCACGACAGCTTCAACACCCAGACAGCCCCAACTAAGATCGATGCACCAGACCCGCCGCACACCATCGACCACGACCCCCTGCCAGCCTGGGCCAGCGTGAACATTGAGGACACCATCAAGACCATGAGCACAATACACTCCGGCTCCCCGTCAGACCCTTTCCCGCACCACATCTTCAACAAAGCCAGCAGCTCCATCGCACCCCACCTGTGCAACATCACCAATCTCTCCTTCGAGACCGCGACCTTCCCAGAGAGCTGGAAACACGCAGAGATCAACGCCCTACTCAAAAAACCCAAGGCGGACCCGAGAGACCTCAAGAACTTCCGGCCCATCTCCCTGCTTCCGTTCCCAGCCAAGGTCATCGAGAAGATCATCAACAAACAGCTAACCCGATACCTTGAAGAAAACAGCATCCTGGACCCATCCCAATCGGGGTTCCGCAGCACTGAGACTGCCCTCATCGCCGCCACCGACGACATCAGGATCCTGCTGGACAACGGTGAGACCACAGCCCTCATCCTGCTGGACCTCTCCGCCGCCTTCGACACTGTCTGCCACCGCACTCTACGCGCACGCCTCCACGACGCAGGGATCCAAGACAAGGCCCTGGAATGGGCCACCTCCTTCCTCACCGGCAAAACCCAGAGAGTCCGCCTCCCACCATTCCGATCCGAAGCCTCCGAGATCATCTGCGGCGTACCCCAGGGATCGTCCCTCAGCCCAACACTGTTCAACATCTACATGGCCCCGCTCGCACGCATCGCCAGACAGCACGACCTCAACATAATCTCCTACGCCGACGACACTCAACTGATCCTCTCCCTCACCAAGGACCCCCTCGCCGCCAAATCCAACCTCCATGAAGGAATGAAGGCCGTCGCCGATTGGATGAAGATCAGCCGACTAAAACTGAACACGGAGAAGACAGAGGTCCTCATCCTCAGCTCCAACCCCTCAGCCTGGGACGACTCCTGGTGGCCAACGACGCTGGGAGCAGCCCCGACACCCACCGACCACGCACGCAACCTGGGAGTCATCCTTGACTCAACGCTCTCCATGGCCAGGCAAGTCAACGCAGTCTCATCCTCCTGCTTCAACACCCTCCGCATGCTTCGCAAGATCTACAGGTGGATCCCGACAGACACAAGAAGAACAGTCACCCAGGCCCTCGTCAGTAGCAGACTTGACTATGGGAACGCCCTCTACGCAGGAGCCCCGGCCAAGCTCATCAAGCGACTGCAATGCATACAAAACGCCTCCGCACGCCTGATCCTCGATGTACCACGCCACAGCCACATCACCCCCCACCTGAGGAACCTGCACTGGCTCCCCGTCGACAGGAGAATCTCCTTCAAACTCCTCATCCACGCACACAAGGCACTCCACAAGACTGGTCCAGCCTACCTCAACAGACGACTCCTCTTCTACGTCCCCAACCGCCAACTCCGCTCCGCCGACCTCTCCCTCGCCACCGTCCCCCGCATTCGAAGAACTACCACCGGCGGCAGATCCTTCTCCCACCTCGCCGCCAAGACCTGGAACACCCTTCCACTAAGCCTACGACAGACCCAAGACCTGCTGACCTTCAGGAGGCTACTCAAGACCTGGCTGTTCGACCAGTAGCAGCACCCCCCCCTTTTTTTCCCCCCCAGCGCCTTGAGACCCTCGCGGGTAAGTAGCGCGCTTTACAAATTCTGTGATTGATTGATTGATCACTGGTTTTTCCCAGCGATGTGCCTCGTTTCATAACTGTAGCCCTGGATCTGCATTTCCTCTTCCCCTGGGACTCTGGCTAGTCATCCTGGCTGTTGGTGGTTATGGGGGGGTTGTTGGTCTGTGCTGCCCTTGACCCTGGCTGCTCCATTCTGTATTCCATTGGTTTTATTTCCTATTTTTCATTGGAGGTGGACTTATAGGCTATTTTTGCCTCTAGAGGCAAAAAAAGACAAGTTCGGCTGACTAACATGAGCTTTTTTGCCGCTAACGGGCCTTTTGTCACTTTTCGCTCGCTAACGTCAAACTTTTTATCACCTTGACACTAGTGTTAGCGGCAATTTTCACTGCGGCTAGCTGTTACTATCGCCATGTAGCGACTTATTGTGAATACATCGCTAACAGGGCGATAGTTTTTGGTGCTAATTAAACTGCCGCTAACTAACGCTAACGCTAGTTAGCGGCAGTTCTTGTACATATACCACTAGGTGTGGAAATGGAGGGGAATTATATGTGCCACCACTTACTCGGCCTTTGCCCGAGGTACCCTGATATGGCTCCGGCCAGGGCTCCCCTTTCTAGAGAGACACCGCACGATCGATAAGGAGGGCCGGTACATGCTGCTGGAGGGGCTATTAGAAGGCCAACCGATACTCCTAGGAAGTCTATACGCCCCCAATATAGAACAAGACAAATTCTGGGGGCACCTTAATGGAGTTTTGGCCCGCTACACATCATCACCATGGCTCCTGGGGGGGGACTACAAATGCACATTAGATCTCCAATTAGATAGATCCCACCCCTGCCAACACAGTCCCCTGCGCATAGGCAAACGGAGCGATATAGAGAGTGGGCAGCGCAGTGGGCATTGGTGGATGCTTGGCGAGCCCGGAACCCAGGCA
Organism: Calotriton arnoldi; assembly: GCA_963921515.1. Lineage (NCBI taxonomy): Eukaryota > Metazoa > Chordata > Amphibia > Caudata > Salamandridae > Calotriton > Calotriton arnoldi. The sequence continues at coordinate 1,206,200 of CAWUFW010005772.1, read as the reverse complement.
CCAGACTGTACTCATTTCACTCCATCCCCCATAATTTGCGAGTGAGGCTTGACAGGTTTCTCTGCTCCACACCCCTGTTACCCAAAGTTCAACACTCTGACTATCTGGGTCGGGTTCTGTTGGACCATGATGCTCACACAATAACCCTCAGATGGAAACCACCCCATCCCCGGTGCCCACGTGGAAATTACCGCGAGAATGCCTTACAGATCACGTGTTTCGGCATGACCAAGAGAATAGCATCCGGGACTACTTCACAATGAACGCCAACACGGCTACATCTATGTCACTGGAGTGGGATGCGTTTAAGGTAGTCGCTAGAGGGCAGTGTATACAACAGATATTGGGGGTCCGGAAAACACTAGAACAAGCGTTACAGCGAGCGGAGGACACACTGGCGACACTAACCAAAGATGCGGACATGAATAACGCTACCACAGCACAAATAGCAGCAGCTAAAATGGCTTACGCGGAAACTTCGAGAGATCTACCCAAATACAATTTCAGGGCGCATGCGGCCAGGGCACATACGGAGGGCGACAGAGCGGGGACACTTCTGGCCTGGCTGGCCCGACAGAACTCGGAGATAAAACCCATCGCCGAGTTGGTGGATCAGACAGGGATCCCCGACACTCACAGGTAGAACTACTACAAATCTTTCATGACTTTTACTCTGGGGTCTACCGGAACCCCTCGCTGTGTAGCCCGCAGGCGATAGAACAATTCCTACGCCCACTAGACATACCGCGTGTCCCAGCAGCAGACAAAGAAACTCTGAATAAAAAGGTTGTGGCCGCAAGTGTCTCCCAAGCAATCTGCGTCCTAGCACGTAACAAAGGCCCCGGAATGGATGGGTTCCCACTAGAATATTATGCTACATTCTCCAGTCAACTGGTGCCCCGAATGGTAGCCATGTATGAGGACGCCCTGGAGCAGGGCGAACTACCGAGATCCCTCAGAGAATCCATCCTGGTGATGTTCCCAACACCGGATCGGGACCCAAAGCTCCCGGCCTCTTACAGACCCATAACACTGTTGAACGCAGATTGGAAAATACTGGGGAAAATACTGGCCGACCGATACTCCCAAGTCCTCCCGCCACTTATCCACCCGGATCAGTGTGGGTTTGTACCGGGAAGAAACACGTCCCAGAATTTACGTAGAATATTCCATGTGCAAGATGGAGCGAGCCCCCAATTCCCAAGAGCGGCGTGCCTGATCCTTGACCTAGAAAAGGCCTTCGACACCCTTCTATGGCCATATATGTTTGCGGTACTTCGGCGGATTAAGATGGGCCCGACCATACTGGGGTATACTCGGCTATTATACACAAAACTTACATCAAGAGTACGGCTGGGAAAATACATATCAGCCCCTCTTCAAATAGAGAGAGGCACGCGGCAAGGGTGTCCCCTCTCCCCACTACTGTTCACTTTGGCAGTGGAACCCCTAGCGATCCGCCTAAGGCAAGAGGGGGAGGTATGGGGTATCCCAATAGCGGGGACCGGTCACGCTGTGTCTTTATACATGGACGAGCTACTACTGTACATACGCGACATTACCACTGACCTAGCCCCAATCTGGACGACATTAATGGAATTTGCGAACGTCTCAGGCCTCAGAGTAAACTGGGACAAATCTACAGTCTACCCCTTAAGCCCCCACCTAGCCCCCCTTGACAACATAGTAGGAGATCAGAGAATTGCCTGGAGCGAGGAAGCACCTAGATACCTGGGAGTACGATTGTATCACTCCCCATGCGATATGTATGAGGGGAACCACCATAAAGCACTAGCGGGAATAAGGTCGGCAGTGGGTTTCTGGAAGACGCTGCCCCTAGCCCCAATTGGGCGAGTGGCAATAGCCAAAATGATCATAGTCCCAAGGTCACTATATAATTTCGCCAACCTCCCGGTTATTCCCCCTCGCACCTTTTTTCAAGAGTTAGACACGCTGCTCACTTCCCTTATCTGGGGAGAGGGCCGACATAGGGTAGCCCTATCTAAACTGGTCCTGGCAACGGATCAGGGAGGACTAGGAGCTCCAGCCTTTGAGGCGTATTTCTTGGCGGCGCAGCTGCAGTGGCTCTCGCACTGGACTGCGGAACGTCATATGGAGAAACATCTTCCAATACGGGGCAGGTACCCTTGCCGGTACTCCGACGCATGCTGTTGCCGGGCACTAAGCCCAAGCGTACTTACCCACTCCAGTTGTCGATAGCCCGTACTTGCATGCTAAGGATTCATCGCATGTCCAGGGAGAGACCCCTGCATTCCCCACTACTTCCACTGATAGGATTCCCAAAACAGGAGGGATACTACACAACCCAAGCCCTGAGAGTGTGGACTGACTGTTCACTAATCGAAATGGAATCCCTCTACGAAGATGGGCAGCTGCGACCCTACGACCAGCTGGCGGAGGAGTATAGCCTCCCCCGGGGCAATTCCTACTGCACAGACAAATTATAGCCAGCAGTCACCCATATTGGGACCCAGCTGAAGGGGGGCCACCGACGCATCCAGTCATACACACGATCCTACACATGGGGGCAGGCAGACACTTAATCACATGGCTATACAAAGCCATCCGGGAGCTTATACTCAAACCACTAACTTTGCTAAGGCAGACGTGGGAGGAGGACATTGGCCGGCCGCTGCATGACAAAGAATGGGAGCAGGCCATAGAATACCCCAAAAAAGTATCTAGAGACGCACGATTTAAGAACATACAATTCAACATTTTACACAGGGCATATCTGACGCCGGGGTGCCTACACCGCTTCTACCCAGACACACAGTTCCTATGCCCTCGATGTCAGGCTCCCGAAGCGAACTTTAAACATATGTTCTGGGGCTGTCCCACAATACAACGGTACTGGGAACACATACACGAGGTGCTCCATGAAACAACAAACATAACAGGAGTGAACTCATGGGAAGCATGTGCATTAGGTGTGTTTTGGAGACGAAAAACAGAAAAGGTGCAGATCCGGTTTATGCCCCTTTCTCTATTATTGGCAAAGAGAGGAATAGCCATGTACTGGCAAGCCCCGAAGGGGCCCCCAATGGAGGCCTGGGTGGGTGCGGTTACAAAATGGGGTGCAGCGGAGGAGGAAGGGTTGCAGGCCGAGGAGGTGAAAGGAACACGTAAGCACCCAATATCCATGGAATGGGCACAACTGCTACATCACTTCAAACTACAAACCACATGGTAAGGGCCTCCCAAGACTCCCCCTCCCCAGACGACACCCACAACCTAGCTACACTCGTCGGACAGGCACAACAAGCCGGGTTGAACATATATCAGGGAGGGCATCACACAGGTAGCGCAACTCCTGCAACCCCATGATCACTAAGGAGTTATTACCACGTCCCCCCACAGGCACAGCCCAGAACTGCCAAACTGGCCACTGACCATCAAACAGTGAACCCCCCCCCTGCCTGCACACACCCCTGTTGATCCCCTAGTTATCGCCCTAGTTCATCACTAAAGTTCTGAGTCAAGTATGAGACCCGACAGGTATGACATCGGCACCACCCGGTGGGGCGAGCAGCCCTATCACTGAGGCATTATATTACGACCCTTAATAAAGGCACAGGCAGACACAGCTCACACACCAGAAGCACATGTTCCCAGGTGCATCGTGGGATACAGATGATCATCACGGACTGAATTAATAGGCCTGTAACATCAGAAACATGATACAGATATGTAACAATTATGCATAAGGTCCAATCTCAATATAAAACTGCTCGCTGAAACATCACAAGCATATATATGTATGTAATTTCAAAACACGAAGTTATGTTTCATTGTATCTGAAATGTCAAAACTCAATAAACAAATTTAAACAAAAAAACAAAAAAATATACCACTAGGTGTGTTTAGAGTCATTTTCATGCTTGAAATCGGGCAAAACATAAGTATGAGGAAAAGTCTATAAAATTGGCAAATTTGCTCTCTGTGAGGCCTATGAGGCGCAATATCAATGACGTATGGATACATTTTTTGTACATGTCAAAAAACATTTTTTAATGTAAATCAATAACCCTTAACCTTAAGAAATTTCTCAGAATAGCCAAAAATGGTGGTTTTTCGTATGTTTAATCTTTTGACTCTATATGACTGCTGGATGTTAATAGTCACTTTTGGAACTACAATAAGTGTGTCTAGAGTCATTTTCTTCCTCGATATCATGCAAAACACGAGCTTCAGAGTGGGAGGAAAAGTCTATAACAATGTCATATCTAGTCACTCTGAGGCCTTAAAAGTCGTCATTAAATATGAGGCGCAATACAAATGAAATTTAAAATAATTTTTTGTACATGCCATAAATTAAATTTTTTGATGAAAATTGATGACACCGGACATTCAGAAATGTCTCCAAATGGCCAAAAATGGTGATTTTTTTAACGTTTAATGTTTTGACTGTTGGATGTGAATCACCACTTTTGGAACCAAAATAAGTGTGTTTTGAGTCATTTTCATGCTTGAAATCGGACAAAACACAAGCTTCTGAGTAGGAGGAAAGGTCTTTAAAATTGCATATTTGATTACTGTGAGGTCTTACAAAGTGGTTATTCAATATGAGGTGCAATAGAAATGACATTTGGAATCATTGTTTGTATATGCCAAAAACTAATTTTTTTGATGAAAATCGATGTCACTGGACCTTAAGAAATTTCTCAAACTGACCAAAAATTTTGATTTTTTTTGTATGTCTTATCTTTTGACAGTATATGACTGTTGAATGTTAATCATCACCTTTGGAACTTAAATAAGTGTGTTTAGTGTCATTTTCTTGCTCGAAATTGGTCAAAACACAAGCTTCTAAGTAGCAGGAAAAGTCTATAAAAAAGGGTATATTTAGTCACTGTGAGACCTTAAAAAGTGGTTATTCAATATGAGGCGCAATATAATTGACATTTGGAACCATTTTTGTACACACCAGAAAATCTAATTTTTTTATGAAAATTGTTGACCCCAGACCATAGGAAATTTCTCAAAATGGCCAAACATTTTGATTTTTCAAATGTTCAATCTTTTGACTGTATATGACTGTTGGATTTGAGTCGTTACTTTTGCAACCAAAATTAATGTGTTTAAAGTCGTTTTCATGATTAAAGTTGGGCAAAACACAAGCATTTGAGTCGGAGTAAAAGTCTATAAAAAAGCCATATTTGGTCACTGTGAGGCCTTAAAAAGTGGTTATTCAATATGAGGCACTATATAAATGCCATTTTGGACCATTTTTTCTACATAACAGATATTCAACTATTTGGTTGATGTCAATGACCGTCTTAAGAAATTTCTCAAAATTGCCAATAATTGTGATTTTTTTAATGTTTATTATTTTGACTGTTGGATGTGAATTATCAGTTTTGGAACTAAAATAAGTGTGTTACGAGTCATTATCAGGCTCAAAATCCGGCAAAACACAAGCTTCTGAGTAGGAGGAAAGGTCTATAAAAATAGCATATTTGGTCACTGTGAGACCTTAAAACGTGTTTATTCAATATGAGGCGCAATAGAAATTACATTTTGAATAATCTTTTTGTACATGCCAAAAAAATCTTTTTTTTTTTTAATGAAAATGGATGCCTCTGGACTTTCAGAAATTTCACAAAATGACCAAAAATTGTGATTTTTTGAATGTTTAAGCTTTTGACTTCATATGACTGTTTGTGCATTCCAAAAAATTCAATTTTTAAATGAAAATCGATGACCCCGAACCTCATGAAATTTCTCCAAATGGCCCAAAATAGCGATTTTTCCAGTGTTCAATCTTTTGACTATATATGACTGTTGGATGTGAATCATCACTTTTGGAACCAAAATAAATGTGTTTAGAGTCATTTTCATGCTTGAAATCAGGCAAAACACAAGCTTCTGAAAAGGAGGAAAAGTCTATTAAAATGGTATATTTGTTCACTATGAGGCCTTAAAAATTGCTTGTTCAATATGAGGCGCGATACAAATGACATTTGGAATCATTTTTGTACATGCCCAAAAAATCCATTTTTTGATAAAAATGGATGACTGCGGACCTTACGAAATTTCGCAAAATGGCCAACATTTTTGATTTTTTGAATGTGTAATGTTTGACTGTTTCTGACTGTTGAATGTGAATCAACTCTTTTGGAACTAAAATAAGTGGAGCTGAGTCTTTTTATATTATCAGTAAATGTTGGTTCGGTTGGCTTACGGTACCGCATCTAAAGTCCTAAACCTCCAGAGGTATAGATGCTGTCGGCATCCTTGAACATGACCCCCTTTATTCCCAAGTAATTCATGGAAACAGATCTAACCCTTTTGTTTGCCACTTTTCTATTACCAAGCTTTCACAAAGAGAAGAGTCAATAATACATTTTTAAATGTGTATTGAAAAGATCTAATCCTTGTAATTAAAACATAAACTGCAATTATTAGAGAGATGTGACACATCGTTGTTATAAGCATCATTAGAATGGTGAAAATAAAAACATTCAACCATGCTTATTTTTTCTAATATTACTCCGATATATCTCCAATATCCCTACATTAGTGAGAGCATGGTGGAGTACCCTTCTTCCTAGACCCATTTGGAATGATCTAACTCCATACCTTGGTGTAATGTGTCAGGAAGCCAGACTCAGTGCATCTTAGATTGAAAGCCTACACACCTCTGCCAATGCAGCTATCTTCCTTCTTGAAATATGTGTCGGGGCCTGCAGAGCAGCATCTCATTCACAGCTCTCCGCATCATCCATGATAACGCCAATATGAAGTGCCTCTTGCCTGAATTCAAAATGGACGCTCTTTAAATAATAAGACACCTACCATATCTCATTCTACCAGAGATGCAGAACAACAGCTTTACTTAGTCTGGGTAAAAGAGTCATTTCCTATGAGTACAAAATAAAGCAAGGACATCGCGTAATGATATGTGCCCTGAAACTAACAGTGCAGACTACAGAGCAACAATGTCTAACCATAATAATTGCGTGCATGGCATTTTGTTGGTTTAGTGAAAAACATGTTCAAACCACCATTTCAAAAACATGCTAAGTTAGAAGGGAAAACTAAAATGGAGGCAAAATGAAATCCTTATAACACCCCTGTAGTCAGAAGGATATGACTATACAAAAAATAGCAATAGCACTAAGTTTGTGTAAAAAGCCATGCATTTCATATGAAAAATGTAAAAACATTACCAGACTCAAAACCCATAAAAAATGGCAATTAAACACTACGAATACTGCAAAGAAAAGAAGAAAGAATTTCCAAAATTCCAATTTATGAGTCTAAGAGGCATCCAAAGTGGAGGAGAGCATCTCTGAAGTGTCCACAACATCCATGCCCAGAGTGACACAAAGTCCCAAGAGGAAACTCACACACGCAGACATCAAAACGAAAGAGGCCTGAAGAGCAATATCCAAGTAACAAAGATAGTCATCACCAGCCCATGCAGCAGATGTCAAAGGCAATAGTGCCAGAAGTGCAGCATCAGAAGAGTGCCGATATGCCAGGAAACCTAAAGTCGAAGGAGCATCTGGCATTGGCAAAGGCAGCTCATAGCAGGCATCTTGCAGCAAAGGAAGCAGCATCATTTGACAATACAGCTCATGTGATCACAAAGGATTCACAAGCAGATTTATACCTTCAGACTGCCACAATTGTGTAGCAAGGCATTAGTAGAGTTCACACTTGATTGAGCACCATAGACAGCGAAACACAGCCTGCACTCTCGAAGCCATACCGGCCGGAAGGACAGAAACCACTTTTTCTTCAGTTCTAGTAGCACTGATTGTCCAAGATACTGTATCATGCATTTACGACACAGAAGGACATAAGGTAGTTCCATTTCGCCTTGTCGTGGGACATCCATTTCAAAGTAACAAAAATAGAACCAATGCACCAACAAGGAGCAATAATATAGTTAGAATGTCTCCGAAATTGCTAGAAAATAAGGAGTGCAGAAAGGACTGAATTAATCCAAGTATCGTCTGTAACATAGAAACCAGTCCAGACCCAATCACTTTAAAAAAGTGTGCCACTCCAGCTATGTTAGAGGCATTAAAAATATGGTGAACAGGGGGCGTGGCCAACACCGCAGGGAAATGGCCGCACACTAGCCGAGCTCCCGGGAGACCGAGCCCTTTCCCACAAAATCCGTTTAACTAATCCGATGGCTTGGAGGCAAACTGAAACCAGTGAAGTCCGATCTCTGAGGGATCACTCCGGAGGTGTCTGCGGAGTTGCGCCGATCCCGGAGACTCGAGGATCCAGTTGAGGCCTCTGTGGCGTACTGAAGCCGGGAGCCACATTGGTAAGTGGGACCGAATAAGATCACAAGTGAAAGGGGTGGGGTGCGACATTGGAGAGCCTCCCCTCGCAGAGATGCACTGCTGGCCACCACGCCGCTTCACCCATTCGGGGCACCCTGAGCCCCGGGTGACATTCTGCCGGTCAAGGAGGACTGACAACGTGCCTGTTACCTGCGCGACGAGTTGGAGCCGGGGCTGCAGTGGTGAACAGGCCCGAGTGGATCAAAAGTGAAGGGCGTGAAGTGCAGCGCCTGCAGAGCTCCTTCTATGGAGCCGTGTCGATAGCTGCAGCATCATTTCACCGGCGCACAACCATAAACACCTTCGCGGCGGGAGGAGGAGACCCCTGTCACCGAGGGAGTGGACACTCACAGTGAGAGCGCCAGAGGTGAAATGCGTGACCCCAGAGAAAGCGAATGGACAGAGACAGGGGCCCACCTCACTGAGGTTTACTCATGAAATGAATCGAGGGCTCAAGAGGGCTCAAGAGAAAGAGAGCTCACAAGCACAACGTCCTGCAGAGTGGACTGGTGGTAAGGAGACAACACCCCGGGTACCGGGAGGCTGAAGTAAGGGGCTGACACAGGGGAATGATGAGGCCCCCACGGGAAAGACCTGATGGCACAGTGAGTCTAGAATACAACACGACTGAAGGGAAAAGAACAGCACCTGGCACAGCAAGAGGGAAAAGAAAGGGGAACAGACAGTTAATAGTAGGAGTTGCCCCCTCACCACCGTGTGGCAGAGCTGGACTGTAAGGTGGTAGACACCAGGACTGCGTAGCATAACGAAACTGCGCCAGTCTCCTGCTCCCAGCCTAGAGGGTTGCAAATATCCGGACCGGTAAACGCCGAGTCACACCTGCACAACACAAGGTTAAACGAGACAGTGCTCAGATAGATCAAACCTACCCACCTCAGGGAAAACCAACAGGCCGTGGCGAATTTTCACCGAGCAGGCGGCGGTGAGTACCCAGGTGGGGGGACACAGCAGACATACTCAATAAATAACGCTTGTCTAAACCAGCCATGTCGGGCAATAAAGGAAGGCGTGGAACACATCAAACAAAGCTAGATAAATACGCCCTACAAAAAAGTATAGAAGACATGAGTAACCAACCTGAACAAACCAAAGAAAATGAGGAGCCGACACTAAACAACGTCATTGCGGCGATCAGTAAAGTCCAAACCTCATTGGAAGCACGTATAGACACAGTGTCTACAGAGGTTTCATTAATAAGAGCAGATCTGCGCAAATTGGGAGACCGAGTTCAGTCGAAGATGTAATGAACTCATTAAAAGTGGACACCAAGAAACTTCAACAACAAGTCCAGCACTTGCAAACCACAACTAAGGCACTAGAGGCTAAACTGGACGACTATGAAGGCCGCTCCTGGAGGAACAATATTAGAATTATCGGGGTACCAGAGCGGGCGGAGGGCCAGCAGCGGATCTCTTTGTGGAGGAATTAATACAAAAACACTTACAACCCTGAGGACTGTCGAACTACTATTCCATTGAAAGGGCACATAGAGTCCTGGGAGGTAAGCCCAGACTAGGAGCCCCTCCAAGACTGATTCTGGCCCGAGTTTTTAATTTCTGTGACCGCGACATCATACTGCAAACAGCCCATAAAACTCCACAAGTACGATATGAAAACGCATCAATCTCATTCTTCCCAGACTGTAGGAAAGTAGGATATGGTTACCCCCACTTTTTGCTTCATGTGATACTTTTTTGACTAGTCTGACTGGGATCCTGCTAATCAGGACACCAGTCTATCTGCTTTCTCCTTAAACTGTTATGTCATGTACTTAGGTACACTCCAGATTGGATACTGGGGTACCCTTGTCAGTCCCTAGTATATGGTACCCATGTACCCAGGGCATAGGTACCCCAGGGGCCTCCCATGGGCTGAAACATGTATTATGCCACCCATGAGAGGTCATGCAAAATGGAACTACAGGCCTGCCATTGCAGCCTGTGTAAGATGCTGCATGCACCAATTACTTTAGATATAGGTTTACTATATCTAAGGGTCACTACACTTAAAACCTATAAGTCATGCATATAGCAGGCCTTGACAATCCTGAAGGCAGGGTGATTGGTTCTAAGTGAGAGGGTGCCACTGCATGAGCAGGACACCCCTGCAGCCTACGGAGTCCAATCTCCCGGGTTGTTTGTACTGCAGCCATTTACGACATATAGAGTGGCATTATGCGACAGCGTGATGATCAACTCTAAAATGGCTGAAAGTAAACCTATCATGTTTGGTGTCAAACACTGTGGAATCATACCCCCACACCGGTAACCCGTGTGGGCGGTATGATTCCACCCCTCAGAAACAAGCTTTGTGAGGTCCCTGGTGTTCCTGGTACCAGCCTTCTAGTCCCGGGCAGCCCAAAAGGGTTGCTGCTGACCAGAGACACATTTCTGCCCTCCTGCTGCTGAGCCAAGCTTGAGCAGAGGAAGGCAGATCAATAGGCATCCTGTCACAGGGAGGTGCAACCACCTCCCAGATAGGATTTAGTGTATTAAGCCTGGGTGGGTGTGCTTGCCAGTGACCGAAAGTCTGCATGAGGGGCACATTTGGTGTCCCTGTGCATAGTCCAGTTCAAACCAGTCCTGGAAGACGTTGGCTCTTCCTCTGGCGTGAAACTGGACAAAGGACATGGGAGTAACCTCCCCACTGTCCAGACCCTCTTCTGGGAGGGTCCCCTGAACCTGTCCAACCCTCTCCCATGGGCACAAAAGGGCTTACATGGCTGTAGGACCCTAGATTCGACGTGGACAAGATTCTTAACCAGAAACCACTGAACCTCGACTGTCTGGACACTCTGGACTTCGCTGGACTTCGTTTGGGCCTGACTTCGTCTCCCTCTCAGTCCGAAGCATCGGCTGTGCCTGTGCACCATACAGGCTCTGTGCAGGACCTGTGTAGCATCAAGGACAACTAAAGATATCTCCCTTGGAGTGAAGGAGTCACTCCCCTGCAACCGCAGGCACCACATCACGACTGACCGGTCTACTGCTCCTGAGCTCCTCCAGACTCCAAAGGCTTCAGCAACACAGGAGGTGGGTTTTCAAGTACCGCGAGGTCTGAGCTGCCCTCTCACCAAGTGTGAGGTCAGAATCCCTCGTGGGGGCTGCAATACACGTACCCCTGTGCACCAAATTTATTTGCAAGTGCATATGCTTGTTGGTGTTTCCAGAACAAGTGCACTGGGCTCCAAGTAGCCCGAGCCTATGGCACTCTTGCCTACAAAGAACTCCAGCCTCCTCACACCAAGTGCTCCATGGGCTGCTGCTTTGTGAAACTCCTTGAGGTCCCCTTGTGACTCCTGTGACTCCAGCCTGTGGGTCCCCTTGAGGGTCAACACTGCTTTTCTTGGGCTCCCCTCATTGCTCTAGGCTTGCTCCTATTCCCCTGTGTTTGGTGAGTCTCTGGACCTTGCTGGTCCGAACCGTAACCTTCCTTGACCTTCTGCTTGGTTTGGCATTGCCAAGGCTTGTTGGTGCTCCCGCCGGACACTGACCCCTCAGCACTCGACATCCTTAGTGGGACAGCTCGCATCTGGCTCCTGGTTGTCCTCGACGGTTCATGGTCCCTGTGGGTGCAGAGTCAAGAACCCCCTCAACGCACCTGAAGCACCCAACATCAGTGGGCATTCGTCTACCGAGCCCCTGGTCACTCCTGAGTGACCCAGACTCTGTCCCCTCTGCTTTCAGGTACTCTACATCAAGAATCCACCTTTGGATTCCAACTGACACTTTTTCTCCTTCCAGCAGCGGCTCTTCTTCGAAGTCCTCCATTGGGTTCGACTGTGGTTTCTGACGCCACTTCAGACCTATGCACCAGGTTTCCCTGGGATAGGTAACTCTGGTATTATGGTATCCATGGGTGGGGTGGCTCTCCAACCTCCCAAGTTCCACGGGGTTTCTTCGAAGTCCACTGAGAAGGGTCCCTAAACCTTAAAACTGCAACCGCGATTCTCCCATAGAATTGTACGGCGCACGAGGTCGTGTTCCCACACTGCACCCGTCCTCCATGGGGCCCATACTTACTCTCCTTGGGTGGTTCCTTGGGGTCCCGGCAATTCTACATCCTCTAGACACTGTCTTGACTCGAGTCGCGGTTCTTATACCACTATTTTAGTATACGGTTTGGTCTCCCCCTGGAGCCCACTGTGTATTAGTGTTATTTACTATTGTTTCTGTGCTACAGTATTGTGTACTTTGTGAGTATCTTCATGTAGACGCTACTGTGTCGTACTTAGAGTGTGTTATATCAATAAATCCATATTTTTAGAACTACTGTATGGTTCTCCTTTCCTTTAACCAATACTAAAAGGTTGCATTCTGGTAAAACAAGCTGCTTAACATTCCTTCAAGACTAAGCCTGAAGGCTGCTCTCCACAGCTACCACTTGGATAGCTTTCTAAGGTTATCTTTGACCTCTTAAATCACCATAAGGGTTGTTTGGACTGGTGCAAGGTGTTCACTTTAATTAGTGGACATCATATACCAGGCCAACTTCTCACATTGGTGGCAGCGGTGGGATTCAAGCCTGCATTGTTTTACCAGATAAATCGTTGTATTGATTAACTCCTTCGGTGCTCATGACGGCTCCCGGTCGTCATGAGTCACAGTAGGCGTGTGCTCATGACGGCCGGGAGCCGTCAGAACGTTGCCGCTCTGCCCATGCGGTGTTAATTCCCCGCCTGTGCGAGAGAATTAATCAGTGGGCGGAGTTCTGACGGCTCCCGGCCGTCATAAGCACACGCCCACCGTGATTTATGACGGCCGGGAGCTGTCATGAGCACCGCGGCGCCACGCCCACCCCTAGCCCCGCCCGCACCGCGGCGAAATTTCACGTGCAGCGAAGGGGTTAACTGAAAACCACTAAGTACTAGGAACATATATACTAGCTTAGAATAAGTAAGTTCTATTGAACTTAGGGATGGGTAAGTCAAGGGTTTAGCACACCCTTTCTCCAACCTCAGAGAGTTTAGTTCCCACTAGGTTAGGTAGGTGCAACACCTCACCATGCTTAGTATGTCTACTAAAGGAGATGCCAGTGGCTCTCTGCCCTCTAGATACAGTGAGCTTTTATTCCAAGAATTGGAAGCCCTGTGTGCCTCTGGAATGCTGACGACAGGGAGAAGTGCCAACACTCAACGTCTAATAGAGATGTTACTGTTAGATGACCCAAGGAAGACCTCTGGGCCAGATGAACAGGACTGAGTGGGTGGGACAGGAAATGACTACAAGTCAGGAGGTGACACCTTTTATGACCTGGAATCTAACCCTGACCAGGGGGACCAAGATGGGTCCCACCTGGATAACTCAGAGGCAGTGGAGTTGGACATGATGGCCCACTCTTCACCCCTCCTGGCAGAGTGCAGAGTTTACCAAGGAGATCTAGATCTCCCTCTGCAGAGTCTAATCACTCAGGACAGTCTGTATGGACCTCTGTATCTAGCAAGAGGGACCACTCTTTTGATAGGGAATACCAATTTCTTGAACTTGAGAAAGCTGGGCTTAGGCTCAGGCAAGAACAATTGGCCCTTGATAAAGAGTCCCTAGAAGTCCAGAGAGCTAGAAAAAAGTTGGTACTAGAGTCCCATGGTGACCGCAACAGTGCCCCTAGAATTAAGGAACATTCCTTTGATAATAGGAACGTGAGCAAGATTGTCCCTCCCTACATTGTTGGGGATGACATCCATACATGGATAACTGTTTTAGAGAGGGCCTGTAAAGTTCAGAGGGTCCCTCAAGAGCAGTGGGCAGCTATCTTGTGGCTCTCCTTTGCTGACAAAGGTAGAGATAAGCTCCCCACTGTTAGAGAAGAGGATGCTGACAGCTACTCAATCTTGAAGAGTGCACTCATTGATGGGTTGGGCTTAACCACTGAACAGTATAGGATTAAGTTCAGAGAGACACCCAGAAGACACAGAATCAGGATTGGGTAGACTTTGTGGACAGTGCCACTAAGGCTCTGGAAGGCTGGTTGCTTGGCAGCAAAATGAATGATTTCAAGGTATTGTACACTTTGATTATGAGGGAGCAGATCCTTAATAATTGCCAGAATCAGTTATTGAATCAGTACCTGGTTGACTCTGATCTGACTTCGCCCCAAGAATTGGGAAAGAAGGCAGATAAGTGGGTCAGAACCTTGGTGAAGCAGAAAAACCAGAACAATGGTGGTGACCAAAAGAAGCAAGATGCTAAAACTCCAGATAAGGGTGGGCACAAGGGTAAAGATCAGAAGTCTTCATCCGGACCCCAAAAACCTGCATCTAGGGGGGAGTCACAATCCAGCAAAGGTAAAGGCAAAAAGAAACCTTGGTGTTATCTCTGTAAACAGAAGACACATTGGACAAGAGATGCTGACTGTCCAAAAGCCAAGGACAATCTTCCTACCACCACTGCCACTAAGGCAACTGCACCCCCTAGCACTAGTACAGGTGGTGGTACAGGGAACAAGAGATTAGCAGGGTTAATCTTGGGCTCTGAGATGGGTTCTGGTCTTGTCAGAACTACAGCTCAGACTGTGCTTGTCTGTGATGGTGGCATGGATCTTGCCACCTTATTTGTCAGTCCCAGTAACCTGGGCAAATATAGACAGCAGCCTTTGATCAATGGTAAGGAGGCCATGGCATACAGTGACACAGGTGCAAGTGTCACTATAGTGACAGAGAATCTTGTGAGCCCTGACCAAATCATACTTGGAGAAATGTACCAAGTGACCAAGGCTAACAATGTCAGGACTGATCATTCCTTGGCAGCTGTTAATTTCAGTTGGGGAGGGGTAACTGGCCCTAAGAAAGTTGTGGTCAGCCCTGACCTTCCAGTGGAGTGTTCGTTGGGCAATGATTTGGAATCTTCAGCCAGAGCTGAGGTAGAGTTAAGGACTCATGCAGCAATGCTGGGCATCACTGCAGATGTGTTTGCTGTGACCAGGTCACAGGCCACACTGGCTAACACTGAACAGGCCCTGGATCCTGGAACAATGGACCAAGGGCCTTCAAAGAGAAAGAGCAGGAGGGGTAAGGCTGTGTCTTCCCCCCAGACTCAGTGTGAGGATCAATCTCTTGAGGGAGATGTTATCAGTCCCTGTGAAGGAACTGTCTCAGAGGAACTGGAACCCGATCAGGCTTAGGTCTTGGGGACAGGGGGCCCTTCCAGGGCAGACTTGAGTTTGGAGCAGAAATCCTGCCCCTCTCTTGAACCCCTCAGACAGCAAGCTGCTGCTGAGGCTGCTAGGAGTGTCAGTGGATCCCACAGGATCTATTGGGATGAGGGACTCCTGAACTCAGAGGGTAGAGACCCCAAGCCTGATGCCACCAGGAGGCTGGTCATACCGCTGAAGTTTAGGGGCTTCCTACTCACCTTGGCACATGGCATTCCCTTAGCAGTACACCTAGGCCAAAGTAAGACTTGTGACAGGCTTGTCCCTCACTTTCACTGGCCTCACATGTCAGAGGACACAAAAGAGTTTTGTCGCTCCTGTACCACCTGTCAAGCCAGTGGTAAGTCAGGTGGTACCACAAAGGCCCCCCTCATACCACTACCTGTGGTGGGGGTTCCCTTTGAAAGGGTTGGGATTGATATCATTGGTCCCATGAACCCTCCAACAGCATCTGGGCACAGTTACATTCTAGTGGTGGTAGGCCATGCCACTGGGTATCCAGAAGCTATACCCCTTAGAACCACCACAGCTCCTGTGGTGGCCACGGCCCTCCTGGGAATCTTTTCCAGAGTGGGTTTCTCTAAGGAGTTCTTAACTGACAGAGGTACAAACGTCATGTCCAGTTACAGTACTTCAATGTGGAAGGAGTGTGGAGTGAACTACAAATTCACCACACCCTATCACCCACAATGCAATGGGTTAGTTGAAAGGTTCAACAGAACCCTCAAGGGCATGATCATGGGCCTCCCAGAAAAGCTGAGGCGAAAATGGGATGTCCTGTTGCCCGGCCTTCTCTTTGCCTACAGAGAGGTCCCACAAAAGGGGGTTGGCAACAGCCCTTTTGAACTTTTGTTTGGGCATCCAGTTAGGGGTCCCTTGTGTTTGGTGAAGGAGGGATGGGAGTTACCTCTCAAACCTCCTAAGCAAGACATAGTGGACTATGTACTTGGTCTCCGCTCCAGGATGGCTGAGTACATGTAGAAGGCCAGTAAAAACCTTGAGGCAAGTCAAGAATTGCAAAAAGCTTGGCATGACCAAAAAGCTGTCTTGACTGTTTATCAGCCAGGGCAGAAGGTTTGGGTGTTGGAGCCTGTGGCCCAAGCAGCTCCCCAAGACAAATGGAGTGGACCCCATACTACTCTTGAGCAAAAAGGAGAGGACACCTACCTGGTGTACCTTGGTACTCTCAGGAGCCCCCACAGGGTGCTCCATGTGAACAGGCTCAAGCCATTCATTGACAGGGCTGACACGGGCTTGCTCATGGCAACTGATGAGGGACAGGAGGAAGAGAGTGACCCATTCCCTGACCTCCTCTCATAGAACCCTGGTGATGGATCAGTTGATGGTGTAGTCTTGGTAGACAGCCTCACTGGTCAACAGCAGATTGATTGTAGGAAGGTTCTCAATCAATACAGGCATTTGTTTTCTCTGACACCCAGTCAAACCACCTGGTGTACCCATGAAGTGGATACAGGTGAGAGTCTACCTGTCAAAAATAAAATCTACAGGCAGCCTGCCCATGTCAGAGATTGCATCAGGACAGAGGTCCAAAAGATGCTGGAATTGGGAGTAATTGAGCCCTCAGATAGCCCCTGGGCTAGCCCAGTAGTCCTGGTACCTACACCTCACACCCAGGGTGATAAGAGAGAGATGAGGTTTTGTGTGGACTACAGGGGATTCAATGCCGTCACTAGGACTGATGCTCACCCCATTCCTAGGGCAGATGAGCTTATTGATACTCTGGCCTCAGCCAAGCATCTAAGTACAATTGACCTCACTGCTGGCTATTGGTAAATCAGACTAGCTGAGGATGCCACACCAAAAACAGCATTTTCAACCCCTAGTGGGCATTATCAATTTATTGTAATGCCCTTTGGTTTGAAGAATGCACATGCCACATTCCAAAGGCTGGTGCATAAAGTCCTTACAGGCCTGGAAGCCCATAGTGCAGCATATCTTGATGATATAGCTGTCTTTAGCTACACCTGGGAGGATCACCTGGTCCACCTGAAGAATGTTTTGGAGGCTCTGCAGAAAGCAGGCCTCTATCAAGGCCACTAAGTGCCAGATAGGGCAGAGCAAGGTTGTGTACCTGAGCCACCTTGTGGGTGGAGGTCAGGTTAAACCATTACAGAGAAAATCCAGACCATAATGGACTGGGTTGCTCCAACTACCCAGACTCAGGTCAGAGCTTTCTTGGGCCTGACTGGGTACTACAGAAGATTTGTGAAAGGATATATATCTATAGTGACTCCCTTGAATGATCTTACATCAAAAAGAATGCCCAAGAAGGTTCAGTGGACAGTCAGCTGTCAGAAGGCATTTGATGATCTCAAGCAGGCCATGTGCACTGCTCCCATTCTGCAGAGTCCTGACTACTCCAAGCAATTTATTGTCCAAACAGATGCATCTGAGTTGGGAGTAGGGGCTGTGTTGTCACAACTTAATGCAGAGGGTCAGGATCAACCAGTAGCTTTTATTAGCAGAAGGTTGGCCCCCAGAGAGAAACGTTGGTCAGCTATAGAGAGGGAAGCCTTTGCTGTTGTCTGGGCCCTGAAGAAGCTGAGGCCATACTTGTTTGGCACTCACTTCATTGTTCAGACAGAGCATGAACCCCTCTTATAGCTAAAACCGATGAAGGGTGAAAACCCCAAACTTTTGAGGTGGTTAATTTCCCTACAGGGGATGGACTATACAGTGGAACATAGACCTGGGAGTAACCATGCCAATGCATATGGATTCCCGAGATATTTCCACTTAGAAAATGAAGACTCAACTGGGCAGGTTAGTCTCTTCTCCTTACCTTTGGGGGGGGGAGTGGTTGTGTAGGAAAGTGGGATCTGCTTCTTATGGTTACCCCACTTTTTGCTTCATGTGACACTGTTTTTGACTAGTCTGACTGGGATCCTGCTAGTCAGGACCCCAGTCTATCTGCTTTCTCCTTAAACTGTTATGTCATGTACTTAGGTACACTCCAGATTGGATACTGGGGTACACTTGTCAGTCCCTAGTATATGGTACCCATGTACCCAGGGCATAGGTACCCCAGGGGCCTCCCATGGGCTGAAGCACGTATTATGCCACCCATGAGAGGTCATGCAAAATGGAACTACAGGCCTGCCATTGCAGCCTTTGTAAGATGCTGCATGCACCACTTACTTTAGATATAGGTTTACTATAACTTAGGGTCACTACACTTAAAACCTATAAGTCACCCCTATAGCAGGCCTTGACAATCCTGAAGGCAGGGTGCTTGGTTCTAAGTGAGAGGGTGCCACTGCATGAGCAGGACACCCCTGCAGCCTACAGAGTCCATTCTCCCAGGCTGTTATTACTGCAGCCATTTACGACATATAGAGCATATTTATGCAACAGCGTGATGACCAACACTAAAACGGCTGAAAGTAACCCTATCGTGTTTGGTGTCAAACATTGTGGAATCATACCCCCACACCGGTAACCGGTGACCGGTGTGGGAGGTATGATTCCACCCCTCAGAAACGAGCTTTGTGAGGTCCCTGGTGTTCCCGGTACCAGCCTTCTAGTCCCGGGCAGCCCAAAAGGGTTGCTGCCAACCGGAGACACATTTCTGCCCTCCTGCTGCTGAGCCAATCTCGAGCAGAGGAAGGCAGAACAATAGGCATCCTGTCACAGGGAGGTGTGACCAACTCCAAGACCGGATTTAGTGTATTAGGTCTGGGTGGGTGCGCTTGCTAGCGACCGAAATTCTGCATGAGGGGCACATTTGGTGTCCCTGTGCATAGTCCAGTTCAAACCAGTCCTGGGAGCCGTTGGCTCCTGCTCTGGCGCGAAACTGTACAACGGACATGGGAGTAACCTCCCCACTGTCCAGATCCTTCCCTGGGAAGGTCCCCTGAATCTGTCCAACACTCTCCTGTGGGTACAAAAGGGCTTACCTGGCTGTAGGACCCTAGATTCAACGTGGACAAGATTCTGAACCAGAAACCACTGAACTTGGACCGTCTGGACACTCTGGACTTTGCTGGACTTTGTTTGGGCCCGACTTTGTCTCCCTATCAGTCCGAAGCATCGTCTGTGCCCAGGCACCATACAGGCTTTGTGCAGGAGCTGTGGAGCATCAAGGACAACTGAAGATGTCTCCCTTGGAGTGAAGGAGTCACTCCCCTGCAACCGCAGGCACCACATCACGACTGACCGGTCTGCTGCTCCTGAGCTCCTCTGGACTCCAAAGGCTTCAGCAACACAAGAGGTGGGTTTCCAAGTCACTTGAGTTCTGAGCTGCCCTCTCACCAAGTTTGAGGTCAGAATCCCTTGTGGGGGCTGCAATACCTGTACCCCTGTGCACTGCGTTTATTTGCAAGTGCATATGCTTGTTGGCATTTCCAGCAGAACAAGTGCACTTGGCTCCAAGTAGTCCCAACCTCTGGCACTCTTTCTTACAAATAACTCTGGCCTCCTCACACCGAGTGCTCCGTGGGCTGCTGCTTTGTGAAACTGCTTAAGGTCCCCTTGCGACTCCTGTGCCTCCGGCCTGTGGGTCCCCTTGCGGGGCAACACTGCTTTTCTTGGGCTCTCCTTGTTGCTCCAGGCTTGCCCTGACTCTCCTGTATTTGGTGAGTCTCCTGGACCTTGCTGGTCTGAACCGTAACCTTCCTTGATCTTCTGCATGGGTTGGCATTGCCAAGGCTTGTTGGTGCTCCTGCCAGACACTGACCCCTCAGCACTCGACATCCTTTGTGGGACAGCTCACATCCAGCTCCTGGTCATCCTCAACATCTCCTAGTCCCTGTGGCTGTAGAGTCAAAAACCCCCTCAACGCACCTGAAGCACCCGGCATCGGTGGGCATTCGTCTACCCAGACTCTGTCCCCCCTGCTTTCAGGTACGCTGCATCAAGAATCCACCTTTGGATTCCAACGGACACTTTTTCTCCTTCCAGCAGCGGCTCTTCTTTGAAGTCCTCCATTGGGTTCGACGGCGGTTTCTGACATCACTTCAGACCTATGCACCCGGCTTCACTGGGATAGGTAACTCTGGTACTACCGTATCCACAGGCGGGGTGGCTCTCCAACCTCCTGAGTTCCACTGGGTTTCTTCGAAGTCCACTGAGAAGGGTCCTTAAACCTTAAAACTGCGACTCTCCCATGGAATTGTACGGCACACACGGTCGTGTTCCCACACTGCACCCATCCTCCATGGGGTCCCTACTTACTCACCTTGGGTGGTTCCAGCGATTCTACATCCTCTAGACACTGTCTTGACTCGAGTCATGGTTCTTATACCACTATTTTAGTATATGGGTTGGTCTCCCCCTGGAGCCCACTGTGTATTAGTGCTATTTACTATTGGTTCTGTGCTACAGTATTGTGTGCTTTGTGAGTATCTTCATGTAGAAGATACTGTGTCATACTTAGAGTTTGTTATATCAATAAATACATAATTTTATAACTACTGTGTGGTTCTCCTTTCATTTAACTAATACTATAAGGGTGCATTCTGGTAAAACAAGCTGCTTAACATTCCTTCAAGACTAAGCCTGAAGGCTGCTCTCCACAGCTACCACTTGGATAGCATTCTAAGGTTAACTTTGACCTCTTAAATCACCATAAGGGTTGTTTGGACTGGTGCAAGGTGCCCACTTTAATTAGTGGACAGCATATACCAGGTCAACTTCTCACACAGACTTTACACTCAGGGGCCGATTCCGATCTCGGCCGGTAGGGCACCGAATCGGATTCGTCTTAACCGGATCCGATTCGGAGCCCTCTTTCCCGACCGATTCGTACGTGCGTCCGGCCGAGCGAGTACGATGCGAGCGCACGCGAACCGCTCCGACCGACTTGCACGGACACGACTCGCACCGCGCAATGGAGACGTTCCCCGGCCGGGCAAGTACGATGCGCGCCTCGAGCAGTCCGACCGACTCGCGCCGTCCGGCTCGAAAGAGCAGTCGGAGCCGGACTTTGGGGGTCCGTGTCGGACCCCCCTGTACTCGTAGCCGCGCGAGTCGCACACAGGGGGACCCATGGGTCCCCCTACCTGTGCATGTACGCCGCGAGTCGCATTGAGGCGTACCCGCTGTAGGGGGCACCCTTGTTCGCCTCGCACCCATTGAGTCAATGGGAGCCCGCGTACGCGTTGTACGTCCGGCTCCCATTGACTTCAATTGGAGTCCGACCGACTCGAGTCCGATTGCATGCGTGCGCATCGTACTCGTTCGGTCGGACTGCCAGAGTCCGATTCGGTCGGAAATCTCTCCGGGTCCGGCTCGGTCGGAGTGATTTCCGGCCTGTATCGGAATCGGCCCCTGAGTGTACAACGACCAAGGCGCAGCTTCATCGAAGTCAAGAAGGCGCTCAGAGATATAGAACTTAAGCACGCAATGTTTCCCGCCAAACTGAGGGTGGGAGCACAGGGTAAAATCTTGTTCTTCTCTACTCTGGAAGAAACCTGGGACTGGCTAGAAGGATGGCGCACAGTAAGCAAGGCTAAGTCTTCTGATGACAAGACAGGGAAAAGCGCAAACCGGATGGTGAAAGTAGATGCAACGCGAGACAGCACCAAGAAATCAAACGAGGGATCGGACAAAGATGAATGATCATTTATCCTGGGGCTTACTTTAATTGGGGATATAATTAACACCCAATAACAAAAAGGAGCACCAAGGGGTAAGTAGTCAGGTCGCCCCCCACTGAACAATATATTTCACAATAAGACCTGACCAACTAAGAACAGTATTTTACAATTTTATGGACTAAGGGTCTAAATTCCCTTTTAAACGGCAGTGCAATTTTTACTTGCCTGTGTGTCCTACTGTTCATCCTTAATATTCAATCACGTCATGTGCCACACTTTCCACCAAGCAACAACAAAAAGTTTGTGTATTTTCACCACATTACGTTGTGTAGAAAATATATGTAAAAGAATGGGAAGTACCTCACGGTAGTAACACCAAGGGGGGCTGCTGGCATATAATTTACCAGTATGCCCACACTTATAATCACCGGTAACTTTCCAAGTGGAAAACAAAGATGAAAGTAAAGAGATTCCTCTAAGCTGAGAAATCTATGACAAAATGAGTGAAAAAGAATAGGTGCATAAAGATGACACGTTCAGCATGAAAAATCACTGCGTGCCTACCATGTCCCACACACAAAAGAGGAGATGCAATCCTCAATTAAAACGAGGTACCGCTTACTTACAACAATGATTTATTCAATGTAGCAAGCGTCCTCACTTAAAAACGGCATCTAATTGGCCATTTATCACTATATAAGCCAACATGTTTCGTTGCCTACTGTAATTCCGGCAACTTCATCAGGGCAAGTGTGGGACCGCTTAACACTTGCTTGTGGATCACTCATACCAAGGGGCTGCTGTAGTCCGTCGTACCTGCATGCCACCTTCTGGGATATTGTGCTATAAAGTCGCAATTCCACTTATGCCTGCTAGCGTCAGTATCACCGCGTCCGCAGTGTTCTGTTCTGCTTGGTGCTCCGTCCTGCTCCACAGTCACGGTCTTATTGTGAAAGATATAATTAACACAACACGTTGTGGCTATTGCAGTGAACCATATGAGTTTATTTAGGGCCTGAGTAATTTGAAGTGGGCATGCACTAATGCTACAGGAACAAATACATACATGTGGACTGTCAGCTCTTCTGTGTTCCCTAAGAAGAAAAAGTGATAACGGAAAAGGTATATGGAACTGTACCACTGGCATCATGCAGCATTCATAACTGGAGAAAGCATGGGTGGGGGCACTAGAGGGCGCACAACAAGATGGCTGTGCCTTAGTGCAGCTCCGCCGGCTGAACTCTGTATCGGACCACTATCCTGCTCTCATCGCTCCATCCTTCGCCCTGCACACTGGGGGCGAAGTCTTCACGACACCATACGCGCAGCTGGGGTGACTTTGTGCATTTCTGGGCACAGAAATAAGTGCTTAGACAGTCCTGTCTGATTGGGCCTGTGTGCATCATGGTGGCGGGCGGCTGCCTTGCGGCCCTTACATGCTGGCTCTGAGAGGCGCGAGCGGGGTAACGGACCGGGCTGCTGGAGTCATTGAGAAGCCGGTTTCAGACTGCAGGGATCGCAGATCGGCGGCTGGAGTGCTGGGACGCCTGCCTAATCTGCCTCGAAGCCCTCGGGGACTGAGCGTATGCCCTGGGCGGGAGCGGCAATCCCTGCCGTGAGAGGCCGAGGGCAGATGCTGATAGCTGCTGGCCGCGCGCGGCACTTTGAGGGCGGCGGAGCTGCGGAGGTGCCTGCGATCAGGACTCGCTGCCCCTGCCTCCACCAGTGGTGAGTGACCACCCTTGGGGGCTGCAAAAACCTAGGTGCTGGATCTGGACTCCCTGCCCGGTGGCTGAATTGAAGGAGGGAGCCCGGAGAACAGTGCAGGACAAGTGGAGGCCTCGCACTGTGTCCCTGCTGTGCTGCATTAACGGAGCTTCATTGCGGCAGAAGGCTCACCTGATGGCCTCGCGGGATGACTCATGTTAGGCCTCCAAGTATATCCACGCCGAGCATAATATCGCGTGTACGCGATACATCGACCGTTAAAGAAGCCCGCGCCCTGGCGACCTGGTACTCCTTCATCTCTGCTGGATTTGGCTTGGTGGGAACGTGGCTCGGGTGGTGAAGCTGATTCCCCGGACTGCTTGCTCTCATACGTGGTGGTGGAGGGTCATACTGTGCACGAGGTGACTGAGTACCTCCTTTAAAATCAGAGAGGTGCATTGAGCCTGTGCTGCATTTACACCCCTGTGCTAATCTGGTGCCACTGCTCTGGCGAGATGAAAGGTGCATTGGGACATATGTTAAACCTGCGGATAGTATTGTGTCCCTACTACAATTATTGGTAGGATACCTGGTTACCTGGGGAGCACTGGGCACCGGAGCTGAGCGTACCACTTTGCTAGTGGAGAACAATTGGATTGTTGAGGTGGGGCCGGATGGTTTGCAACTGCGGGGCCTACGCACCCATCCTACTGTGAGAGCAGCGTTGTGCGGTCTGCTTGCGGAGTGTGGCCGGCTGAGGTATCTCACTGCACTTATCCGGACGCAAAATGGGTAAACCAGACAAAACTCAACCACGCCTCAATTTTGAAGCTCGGAAATCGAGTAAGGCGCAGCGGGGGGCCACATCTGACTCTGAACTGGATGCCCCGGCGGAGAGTACCACTCCACTGGACTCCACGCTGTTGGCCATGCAGTGCAGCCTGCAATCTATTGACGGTAAAATTGACGCTCTCAATCTTAGGATTGATCACAGGAGTGGAGAAGTGTGGCTCAATGGTTAGAGCGGCAGACCCTGATGCAGAGATCTGGCCCGGGACCAGGGTTCAATTCCCGCCTCGGCGGGTCTTGGGCTCAATTTCCTCGGACCTGATAATTCTCGCCTCGGTGCCTATTCTAATCATGGGTCCCACTCTGCAACTCTGGGCAATAGCTTGCTTAATCTCCACAACGGCCCCAACAGCGCTGGGATGCCTGGCTTCACCCTGGGGGTGCCCAGGAGTGGACATTTCACAGGGAAAAGCCAGGAAGGGTTCCACAGCGGTATGCGTACAGTGCCTGGACACCCCTTTGGGGGTATGGGTGCGCTTTACAAGTACAAATTTCATCACATGTCTGCTAAGCTAGACAAACAGGGCGCCAGACTGGGGGAGGCGGAAAAGCGAATATCGGACGCAGAGGATGGTCTGGGCGCTGTTACCACCAAGACACTCGACATGGAGAAGGTGCTCGCAGTAATCCAAGCAAAAAACGAGGATTTGGAAGCTAGGTCCCGCCGTAACAACATCAGGATCACGGGACTGCCGGAATCAACCAACACCGGCAGGATGGAGACATATGTAGAGGACCTGCTTCGTGAAATCTTTGGACCGGTTCCCTGATGAAATATCGATGTAATAAATATAGACATACACAAATATCGACTCAAAAATATAGAATACAAAAATATCGTCTCCCTATACTTAAAGAGGTAAGTACAAGAATATCGAATCAAAAATATCGAAGTAAAAAATATAGATGTAAAAAATATCGACTTAAAAATATATATAACTTAAATAAAATATATTAAATATTATTAATATTTTTAACTGAATAATTTACATTTAATATATATTTTAACTGAATATAACAAATAAACTTATTTAAAAAATATAAACACACAAACATAAAAATTTATACATAAACATATATTCACTTAAATATAATTTATTAACTATTATCTTTATCTAATTTATACACTTTTAAAATTATATAAAAATAAAATATATACATATATCAATAATTTAAAATAAAATGAAACATTCTATAACTAATTAAAACATTAAACTATTAAAACAAAAATAAAATGTACATTTCGCAACACAATAAATACAACAGTAGGGAAAATGTTGGATAGCGGAGGGGTAAAAATTAGTATTCCGACTCCAGTGAGTGCAACAGTAGGGAAAGTATTGGATAGCGGAGGGGTAAAAATTACTATTCCCACTCCAGTGAATGAAACAGTAGGGAAAGTGCTGGATAGCACAGGGGTAAAAATTACTATTCCCACTCCAGTGAGTGCAACAGTACGGAAAGTGTTGGATAGCGGAGGGGTAAAAATTACTATTCCCACTCCAGTGAGTGCAACAGCAGGGAAAGTGTTGGATAGCGGAGGGGTAAAAATTACTATTCCCACTCCAGTGAGTGCAACAGTAGGGAAAGTGTTGGATAGCGGAGGGGTAAAAATTACTATTCCCACTCCAGTGAGTGCAACAGCAGGGAAAGTGTTGTATAGCGGAGGGGTAAAAATTACTATTCCCACTCCAGTGAATGCAACAGTAGGGAAAGTGCTGGATAGCGGAGGGATAAAAATTACTATTCCCACTTCAGTGAGTGCAACAGCAGGGAAAGTGTTGGATAGAGGAGGGGTAAAAATTACTATTCCCACTGCAGTGAATGCAACAGCAGGGAAAGTGCTGGATAGCGGATGGGTAAAAATTACTATTCCCTCTCCAGTGAGTGCAACAGTAGGGAAAGTATTGGATAGCAGAAAAACAAAAATTACTAATAACATTTCAACAATTAATTTTTTTGATATATTCTTAAAAATAAATAACAATATTTTAGAAATATACCATTAAACATATTAAACATATAAAAATAACACATATTATAATGTTAATTACATATAATAAAAAGCTACAAATATGATATTTAAAAAATTATAAATACATTTATAAACAATATTTATTTAAGAGAAACAAATATTCACAAACAAATTATTTAAAACATAAATGTATTTCTTTTATTTCCTACCCTATAACACCACACCAATAAAAAAAGACATCAACATTTTTATTAAATTGTATTTATTAAATTGTATTTACATAATTAACATAATTAATATTAAATTTAAAATATATTATCATTAAAAAAGATAATAAACATTCATTAATTACACATTACTATACTATAATATCCACAACACACACCTAAAATTAATTACACAATTACAATGAATAATTACTAATTAATTAATTTAAATTAATTAACAAATAATTAATAATTCATCAATAAAAAATAAATTACTTCCCATCATTTACACCTATAAACACCACAACACACACCTAAAATTAATTACACAATTACCATAATTAATTACTAATTAATTAATTTAAATTAATTAACAACTAATTATCAAACAATTATTAATAAATTAATTTACACATTTAACACTATAACATCACAATTATACAAATATGAATAAATATAAATTATTCAATAAATTTCATATAATTAAATTACTTCCCACCCTATTCCCCTATAAACCCACAACCCGCTACGGAACTAATAATGCAAAAATCAATTAATTTTTTTTTATTAACGACTATAAATAATAAATAAAATTTATATAATTAAATTACTTCCCACCTTATTCCCCTATAAACCCACAACCCGCTACGGAACAAAAAACACAAAATTCAATAAAAATAAATAAATTATTAACTACTAAAATTTTAACACATATAATAAAAATACAAACAATTCTTATACAAAAAACAAACATCACACACATATAAAATATATACTAAAATACATCACATTAATAAAAAAATCGATATTTTTAACAGCTATACTTTTACAAACGATATTTAACACTTCGATATTTTTTAAATCGATATTACTTATCTAAAAATCTATATTCTTGACCACGATATTTTTTCTGTCGATATTTCTGACCCACGATATTTTTACCTCAATATTTGCGCAAATCGATATTTTTACATCGATATTTTGTCTCTGCACCCTTTGGATCTGAGCACCTGTCTGCAATTCTGGTGGTCGAGAGAGCTCACCGGGCCTTGGCCGCCCACCCTCCACCAGGAGCCCCTCCGAGGCCTATTATTGCCCGTCTCCTGAATTATCGAGATCGGGACACGATCCTGAGAATGTCCCGAGAGAAGGGTGCATTGGTCATCAAGGTAACAATTTGTCCTTTTTCCCAGATTTCACGGTGACGGTTCAGGCTGCCAGGCGGGAATTTCAGTCTGTCAAGAAGCTGCTGATTGCGGAGAAAGTGCTGTATGCCATGTTGTACCCTGCCAGGTTGCGCATAGGTGCGGAGGATAAAGCCAAAATCTACACCAATCCCAAAGCTACCATGGAATACGCGTAGATGCTCAGACGATCCCGGCGTGAGAAATCCAATGCTCCAGAGGATGAGGAAAACTAACCACATGACTGACTGCTCAGCGAATCGACCTGTTTGGAGTCTAGCAGGCCTACTGGCGGACGTATCTCCATATTGAGGCCTGTATATGTACTTATATGCCTGTAATTAGCTATTTGATCGCCGCTGTACTACTGTTTATTTTTATGTATATGGGGTTGAGGGAGCCTGGAACTAGCTCTGTTGCAGTATGGCCGGAGTCGCAACGACCTGCTAAGACAACAATTGACAGGTCTATTGAGGAGTGCCACTATACACTAAAGCCTGCATGAGTCACTATATGTCTGCACCTGGCTGTCTGAATAATACTATAATGTCGTTTGCTGGGTGTGCGCAGGCTGGACACTTGTTCTGATTACCAGCACATAGATTATTGGAAGATTACTCGGCTGTGTATGCAATATTGTGGATGAGATTGAGTGCTGTTGTTCAGCCACCTCCCTTCGCATCCGGAAGGCTGAATGCGCTCTAGTGCCCCCCTATGGGTGTACCCCACATCTATTTCTTGTGCATGTTTGTGCAATGGGTTATTTTGCTCTTCTTAGGGGATGGCTTTGGCATGTTGGGGCTGCTGAAGTGGGTGGGGGTAGGGTTTCATGCGGGGAACTGTTACAATTGCGATATGTGAAGCATGTACAAGTTGACTCTACTCTATGCTGGGTTATGGGGATGTTTTGTTGTTGGGGAGTGTGGTTAACGGGTCCGGAGCATGACTTTAGTGACTTGGGGCTGCTGAAGTGCGTGGTGGGTGGGATGGTAGGGAAGTGTTCTAAGCAAGTATGGCACTCTGCCTACATGATGCCTTGGTTCTGCTATCTAGGATCGCCGGATGGGTGGAAATGTGTATTTCTAATGGAATTGTGCTGCTGGCATGGGTAGACCCACAAAGTTTTTAACATGGAACGTGCGCGGGCTTAATATAACCCCAAAAAGATCAGGTCTGTTTTAGCATATTTGGATAGGATTAATGTACACATTGCTTTCCTATAGGAAACGCACCTTACCAAATGGACTGAAAAGAATGTAGGGGCAAAATGGGCTGCAGTGAGAGTTGCGGCATCGTATTCCTCATATGTACGTGGGGTGTTGATATTAGTCAAAAAAGGAACCCCATTCACTTTGATCTGCTCAGAAACAGACGAGCAGGGCAGGGTGGCGATGGCTTTGGGTAGACTAGGGGGCACGTCAGTGTTGCTGGTCAATATTTATGGACCCAATATCGATGACCATGTGTTCTTTAGTGATTTGTGAAGAAGAATTTCCTTGTTTCCTCCTGCGGCGCTGATTTGGGGCGGTGATTTTAATTTGTGTATTGACGCGGCAATGGACAGATCGCAGACTGTGGGTGGGAGGGGGACACGAGCCTCACAGGTACTATCGGAAGTTATGCATGCAGAAGGGCTTTGGGACATCTGGAGACTCCGTAACCCCACTATCCGCAGTGCATGGCTCGTGGTCCAGACTAGACTACTGGATAACGTCGGAGGAGGTATGTCCCTGGGTAGTCAGGGTCGCCTACCTGCCAAAAACACTCTCTGACCATTCCCCTGTATCCATGGACCTCCAGGTCCCAGAATGCGGGAGACCCCCATTTCAATGGAGACTGCAGCAGTCTTCTCTTACGGATCCTGTCTTTCGGGACACCATCGGGACCGCTATCAGGAACTTTTTTGTTGAGAATGAGGGATCTGTCGAGAGTGCGGGGACCTTATGGGAAGCTTTTTAAGTGACAATACGGGGGGAGTGCATAGGTGCGCAAGCTGGGGTCTTGAAAGATCTCCGCCGGAGAATGCAAATGCTGGCTGCGCAAATCACACCATTAGAGAGGGAGTATGAAAGAGGGCCTAAACCTGAAATACTTGCCAAAATAAGAGACCTGGTAACCGAGTACAATCAAACGGCTGATCAGGAGCTCCTGCACTGTTCTAGATGCTGTAAGGCGCGATACTATGGGGAGGGTGGTAGGCCGAGTTGCTCCCGTGCCACAAAAATTGCCATGCCCAGAGGACAAGCAAACGTTATAGAAATGCTGGATGATGAGGGAGATATGAGATATTCCAACTCTGATATTAGCAAGATATTTCTAGATTTTTACTCGGATCTGTATGGGGACAAGCCAGATGTTAGGGAGGAAGAGATTGCTGGATATCTGGATGACATAGCACTAGGATGGCTGTCGGCTGGTCAGAGGGAGTATCTTACGCAACCCTTTGATGTGGATGATGTGAAGGAAGCTATAATGTCGTTACCCACCTGCAAAGCATCAGGCCTTGACGGGCTGCCAAGTGAGTTTTATAAGGCTTATATTGATGAGATAGGGCCAAGGCTCTTGAATGTGTATGCGGAAGCATATGACACTGGGATACTGCCCCCCACCCTGAAAGAGGCTCTAATAGTTACCTTACTGAAACCGGAAAAGGAAGCTAATAAATGCGAGTCATATCGGCCACTATCTTTAATTAACATTGACGCAAAAATATTAGCTAGGATAATTGCAAACAGGTTACAACCATTAGTCCCAAAACTGGTCCTACTGGATCAGTCCGGTTTCGTTCCCAAATGATCCACAGCTCATAACTTGCGGACGCTCTTTGCAATGCTTCATTATTTTGAGTCGGATTTTCAGGTGGTTGCAGTGTTACTCGATGCTGCAAAAGCCTTGGACTCGTTGTGGTGGGGTTATATGTTCGCAGTGCTGCGGAGAATGGGCATGCCGCCTTTCTTTTTAAAATGGATAAGCCTGTTATACACCGAGCCTATGGCCAGACTCCGGGTCAATGGGTGGATATCGGAGGCCTTTCCAATTAAGAGGGGCACTCGACAGGGCTGCCCCTTGTCCCCAATGCTATTTTCCCTGGAGCTTGAGCCATTGGCCTGTAAAATTCGCCAGAAACATGCGCATGCCGCATTGAGGTTTGCTCTGAGGCCACTCGCTGTTTCCCTCTATGCGGACGACATGATGCTGTACATTCGCGAACCAGAGACATATCTCCATGCCCCTCTCCGCGAATATGTGGTATTCGAGAGCTACTCTGGCCTTGGGATTAACTGGGCCAAATCCACTGCGTTTCCGCTGATGGCCGGCACCAGGGAGGTGACGTTGAACTTCCTATTGACATGGTCCGCCTACCCGGTGAAATATCTAGGCATATGGGTTCACAGAGACCCTGATATAGTATTGACTATGAACTATGGACGGGCCATTACAAAAATCTCGGATCAAGTCACGAGATGGACTCGCCTCCCCCTCTCGCTTGCAGACAGAATTGCAATAGTAAATAGTAAAAATGACCATTCTACCTAAGCTGCTCTACCTCTTTGTCAATATCCCGATTCGGCTCAATATGGCACTCTTTCAGTCCCTTCAATCCTGTTTGCTGTCCCTGGTGTGGGCAGGGAAAAAATCGCGATGCAGCTGGAGTGTGCTCACACAACCATTCGACAGAGGTGGATTTGAAGCGCCTGACCTATGCCTCTATTATTTATGTGCGCAAGCGCAATATGCGCATTACTGGTTTTTCCCTCAAAAGTTCCTCCCACACACCGCGGTCGAGGCTGGCACCGCACATCCGATACCGCTGATAGCGATGACTCTGCAGGGAGGGGAAGGTGCTGCTAGCAAGGAATTAAACACTGTGAAATGCACTGCGTGGGCGTGGAAAAATCTCGCTAAGCGAGCTAGGCGGGAGCATATTTATTCTCCGATGCTACCAATAGCGGCGCACCCAGGCATATCAGCTGCGCAGGAAAAGGGAGCACTAAGAGTATTGAAGAAGGCGAAGGTCACAAGGATAGGAGACATGTGCCACAATGGGGTGTTTAAGTCCTTAGCAGACTTTCAAGCTGAGAGGAAATATAGCACCATGTTAGGGTTCACCTTTGTAAGGGTGCGCCAAGCGATAAGATCCATTTACCCAGGGTTTCCTGCCGAACCACCAGCTCTTAAAGCACTACAAGTTGTGCTAACTGGGGTGGAAAGCAGGGGGTTGATTACTAGGCTCTATAATGTATCTCAGAAAGAGAATGAGCTAACAGACACACCCTTGCTAATAAAATGGAATGCTGTGCTTACACCGATTTGGGAGTCTTGTTCTGAATTGACTGGTCGATTGACAGCAAACTGCAATCTCCGTATTATACACAAGTATCTACATCAGTTGTATTATACTCCCAGCCAACTCAAGAAATTCGGGTTAAGAGAAGAGGCGAGCTGTATACGATGTGGGCAGGAAGAAGCGGATTTCTTGCATTTGGCATGGGCTTGCCCCACCATTAATATA
Organism: Calotriton arnoldi; assembly: GCA_963921515.1. Lineage (NCBI taxonomy): Eukaryota > Metazoa > Chordata > Amphibia > Caudata > Salamandridae > Calotriton > Calotriton arnoldi. Next base: position 1,173,712 of record CAWUFW010005772.1, on the reverse strand, counting down.
TTTTGGAGCAGGGTTGTACAAGTGTTATCAGACATTACCACAGAGCAAATCCCATGCACTCCTGAAGTGTGCCTGCCTGGCTTACTGAAACAATTCAAACCTTGCAATAGGAGACTAATTGCAATCTCAACTTTATTTGCCAAGCGCGCCGTAGCAATGCATTGGGGTGCTAGGTCTGCCCCAACACTTCGGAAGTGGGTCCGTGACTTGGTGTATTGCAAAGAACAAATGAGCATATATGCAGAAGAGTTACCCATAGCCTCTAGACCAAAAGATTTTTGGGCACTGCTGTATATGTTTCTGCTACAAAAACCCTGCCTGCAGACGACATGATAATGTACACACTTGGACATGCATATAAATCTGGTCTGGTCCATTACATCCCCATAGCTGTAGATATTATGTAGATTGTGTATCTATGTGCAATGCTGTAATTGCTGACTTTGGGGAGTGGGGGTGGGTGGTTTGCATCATGCAGAAAATTGTTTGCACTCTTATTGATTCATGAATATTGACAGAGATGTTCTATGTCCTGCTGTGTATTATGTGTGCAACCTATCAAAATAAAATTTTTAAAAAAAATAACTGGGGAAAGCATGGGGGAGGGCAATGGCTCCTGGGGATCCTAGATTTCCTCGAGTTTAATGGGGAGGGATGACAGGCACTCTGCAATGTTGGGGAGGCGGGCAGTTCTAGTACTACCATGCAGGGAGGCAGGGAGGGGGGAGGGGGGATGAAACATTTTCTATGAATAACAGTGTAGAACATTGTTTTAATACAGCAAGTTGGGGTAGCTGTAGTGTGAAACATAGTTTAGTAAATGTAGCACAGACAATGCAGTTTCAATGCACAGCCATCTACGAGAACCGGTCACCACAGGAAACAACATACATATCGCAACACCGTAAACATCACATCACGCCGTTTGAGACGGGAAGAGAAGTGTTTAGATACACCTACCACTGTGACAAGCACAAGCCCAGGTTAGATGGATTCCACCCTCAGGCTTCTCTCCTGGAACATCAATGGGCTGGGGGATGGGCTAAAGAGAGGGATAGCCCTACAATACTTTAGACAACATACACCAGATGTTGTACTACTGCAAGAAACCCACTAGGTGGGCAATACATGTCAAGCACTGAACAGAGGGGGATTCAAATTGGTTGCACACTCTGGTTGCACGACAGGCTCCAGAAGGACAGATATACTCCTGCATAATAGATGTCCATATATGATAGACCGCACATGGACGGACCCACTGGGGAGATTCGCTGCCACCGCAGGGAAGTGGGAGGGCAAATCCTTGAATATAATATCAGTCTATGTACCGCCGATGTTACAAAGAATAACCCTACCCGACTTGAGCGCATAACTCCTTGATTTACCAGAGGGAGACTTGATACTCGAAGGAGATCTAAACCTGACGCTCTGTGGACAAAAAGACCGTAAACCCCCTAGAAGAACACACAGTAAGAACACTACCCTATCAAACTATTTTGAAACAATGGGTCTAGTGGATGTTTGGAGGGCAAAAAACCCACAGACCTTACGATTCACCTTCCACTCAGGGGCACACAAAAGCCAGTCTCATATCGATTATACACTAACATTGGCTCATCAACTACCCTATTTTAAAGAAATCCGATATTTAGCGAGAGGAATATCAGATCATTCACCGGTCTGGCTTACCTACTCTCGGGGAACAAAGATAGCTCGGAACACGATCTTCCTAAACCCCAGGTGCTTAGGACACCCACAAAAATGAGATGACTTAATTCAAACCACAGAAAACTATTTTAATGAAAATAAAGACTCAGTTTCCTCTTCACAGACACTTTGGGAAGCATTTAAAACTGTAATAAAGGGACAGGCGCTCTCCCTGATGGTCGGGCATAAAAAAGACCGAAAAAAGGAACTTATAGATTTGGAAACAGAGATTCTAGAGAGGGAAACACAAACAGCCCAGCCCGACAACGCGGAGGCTATCCACACGCTGGCTATCAAAAGACAAGAATACAAAAATAAAGTAATCAAAGAAGCTAAAAGTAAGCGACTAACAGTGCTCCACAAAATATATGAATCCGGCGATAAAGCTGGGAAATTACTGGCATGGCTAGATAGACATGAACAAGCGAATAGATGGGTAGCATGTCTGAAATCCGAGAATGGAGCAAGAGTAAGGGACCCCTAGGGAATAGTAGAGACATTTGCAACACATTTTAGACAGATATACACACATACTTCCTCGGCCACCCCAGATGACTCAAGAGAGCTACTCGCAGAAATGCGTCTCCCCTCCCTGGCAGCGGATGCCACTACTCTACTGGACAGTGACATCACGGATGAGGAAATCACAGGGGCAATTAACAGTATACAATCTGGAAAAGCAATGGGGCCCAACAGACTCCCTATCGAGCTATATGAACTGGTTGCTACAAAAATTGCACCCTACTTAAAAGAAATGTATGAAGAAGGCATACAACGGGGTTGCCTACCCCGAGACCAAAGACTTGCTTCCATTGTAGTGATACATAAACAGGGAAAGCCAGCTGAACTTTGTAGTCCATACCGCCCCATTTCGCTCCTTAATGCTGAAGTCAAAATTATAGCCAAATTGCTGGCCAACAGACTAATGCCGGTGATCACGAACCTTGTGCACCCGGATCAATCCGGTTTTATGCCGGGGAGGAACACGGCATTAAACCTAAGACTTCTACACGGAGTACTGGGTAGAAATGATACCATCAAAGAAGCAGTAGCAATATTATCACTTGACGCTCAAATGGTGTTCGATACCATCAAATGGCCATATTTATTTGCAGTACTAGATAGACTGGGTTTGGACCCCAAATATATAACCTGGGTCAAGCTATTATATGCACAACCCTGGCTCACTTAGTGGTGAATGGACACACCTCACGTCCCTTCCCCCTCAAACGAGGAATGCGACAAGGGTGCCCAATCTCGCCCTTGATCTGCTCCTTGATGCTGGATCCCCTTGCAGCATGGATCAGGGGAGATCCCATAATCAGAGGCCTGTAATGGACAGAGGGATGGGAGGACAGAATCTCCCTATATGCAGACGACATCCTCCTCTATATGGCGTCACCCCATTCATCACTAAGCAGGATTATGCAAATATTTACTAATTTCCGAAAATACTCTGGGTACACCATTAATTGGTCCAAATCAATATTATTCATCCTTCAGGGTCCCAAACCAAAGTTACCATTAGGCTGCGCGGTGACGGTGACAGAGGAAAGCTGCCGCTATTTGGGGATCTATGTCACAAGAGATCCCTCACACTTCTACACGCACAATCTCCTCGGGCCTCTAAAACGTCTACAAAACGATACAAAACACTGGAGAACACTGCCATTGTCTCTCATGGGCCGCACCATCCTTTTTAAAATGATGGCACTACCAAGGTTTTTATATACCTTACAAATCACACCATTCCCCATATCACACACATATTTCTCCCAGATTGAGAACAAAATAAGAACACTGCTATGGGAGAGGAAACCCCCGAGGATAGCTGCACGTAATCTGGTGAAGGGGTGGTATGAGGGCGGTAAAGCCCTCCCGGATGTGCGACTGTATTATTGGGCAACTCAACTGACAGTAATTAATCAATGGATATATGGCCCACACTCAGACCCAGCATACCAAATGGACAAATGCCTTATGGGTCCTAGAAGTTATAGACAGACACTATATACAAACCCCAAGTGATATGTATTAAAGGGGGCCGACGCAACAAACAGTCCATCTCTGGCACAAGGTAACAAAACAGCTAGGATGGGGAAAAAAACAACTCAGGCTACTCCATTGTGGGATGCGGAAATACTTGGAGAACCAATCAAACAACCAGGGTTCGATAAATGGGACATGATAGGTATATCAAAAGTGGGGGACTTATGGGCAAAAGGAAAATCAAGCCTTTCGATGTGTTGAGGGAAGAATTCGAGATAGCAACAGGAAGCAGGAAGAGCAAGCGGCGCATTAACAAACGCGCAGCTTGAGCCAAACGGCATCGACACCTCCGGCTTATCTGGGAAGGAGCAAGCAGGAGAGGTAAGCGAGGATAACTGTCTCGGACTCACCAACTCATGCGAGCAGGCAGGAACCCAGCTGATAACGACAGCAGCAAGGGTAGCTGCCCCAGCGTTAACAGCAGCAGCAAAGGCCCACACTGATCAATCAAAAACAAGGAATGCCAAACCAAACATAGAAACAGTAAATAGAACAAGGCCAGTAGCGGAGCAAAGCGTCAGTGGATGGCGCATGGAAAAAGAGCAAACCTCGGACTTTCCAAATACTGAACAAAGGGACGCCAAACCAGATGTGGAAACCGCAAACAGAATACGGCCAGTGAAACAGCAAACCGTTAGCGGAAAGCGGACGACTCCAGAGCGCAGCCCGGACATCACAGAAAAGGCAGAACATCAAATTGTGACAGCTTCAAGTGCAGGGGAAAACAAGAAATCCGTATGCACCGAACACCTCCTAAATAAGCTCCGAATGGAGACGTCCAAGGCAGTTATGTTTATCCCGGAGTATAAATCCAAAGGACGAGGAGACACCCTAAATCAAGGTAACATTCTGCGAATACTATCCGCTATTACCAGTCTGGCAGGGATTAGCTCACGAGACCTGGACTCCGTAGAATTTGAAACTCCTAAACATCTCTCGGAGCAAGAAGCAACCAAGACAGTTTGGGCAACTGGAGAAATAGTGGAGAAAATTCTCAAGGAAAAGTACCAACTTGAAATCTGGGGGATCCGACTACATCTCCACCAAGCAGTCGGGTATCCTGATCCACTACTTATCCCCCATCGAGAGCCTAAAAACAGCGGAGCAAGGAGTAAGAGAAACTCTGGGCCCCTCATCTCCGTGCTTAAGGGGGCACGCAATACCTCAGTAGAGACCTAGGAGAGAAACAGTTTCACCAATCAGGACATCCAGGGCCAAGGAGAACCTGACACACTACAGGATTGGTCCTGGATAGCAAAAACCATAAACACAAAAAGGGAGCCCCTCTGATAGGGACTAGAACAGGAAACAAACATTCCTAACCTAAAATTTTGCTCCTGGAACATTAATGGCCTTGGAACTAAAACAGCGGACTGCGCTCTGCTGATGTTCCTTCAAAAATTTGATTTAATTCTACTCCAAGAAACATGGCTGGCAGACCCACTTCATCTGCTAGGCTTCAAAACCTACCACCTTCCAGCAACTAGAAACTCAAATTTCGGTCATTTTAAGGGAGGCCTTGCGATCTACACCTCGATTAAAACTATAACTACGGCCAAGGAACTAACAAGCATAAGCACTGCAACGAACCAGATAAAAACAATTATGCTGGACATAGGTGGTCCTAAAAATAAACAGCAACTAATAATTGTTAACATCTACCTACACCCCCGGAACAAAAAAAAATGGAGCAAAACATCTGATAACAGAACTAACTAAACTAATTACCGAGACGGCAACCTCGAACTTTATCGTCTCCGGCGATTTTAATATGTTCCTCACAGGGAGTAGCGACTTAGACAAGCCGGGAGAAGATCAACAAACAGCATGGGGGATCCCGCCTCAGGACAAGTGCAAGTGGGGCAAGCCAACAAAAATCTCCAAAGATCTGTTGAAGGAACTAGAAAGCTTGTGCTTGGTAGCACTAAATGGTCGGTTTACGGGGGACCATCCCCAAGCTGCGACTTTTCACAACGTGCTTGCTGACACCACAATAGACTATACTTTTTCGTCTTTACCACTTTATCATATGATAAAAGACTTCAGGATCGGAATACAAGACCATAGCGATCATCAACCCCAAGAGTTTACACTAGCCACACAAGGAACAGCGCTTACTTATCCAACAGCTGATTCATGTACAAACGCTATATATAGCCATAGGAGAATAAAATGTAACACATGTGATCCGGTAAAACAGGCAGAGTCAAAAAAACGGTGGGAGGATAACAAACTACAACATGACAACATTCTAACAGCCTGGGAATGCTTTACTGAAAGTTTTGGTCCATCTAATCGTAAAGCAATCTTGATAAATCCAGAGCAAAAAACCAAACAAGCACCACTAAGCAGGCCGGCAAACAAACAAAGAATTCATTTATCGGGAACCCACCACGTCGAGCTAAGACAAATAAGGGGCGAAATAAACAAAGCAATGCGTAACCTCTGTCAAAGTCACTCCGCGGATAATACACGGCTGGAATTAAGGAAACTCAGGGCCCGGAAAAATAAAATCATTTGGCTAGCGAAAAAAGTGACCACGGAAACAACATGGGCAAAACTGCTGCACGATGCAAAATCAAAGAACAGCTCCAGGTTTTGGCAGACAGTCAAGAGCATAGAGAACCCAACGGCACCAAGAATTAATTCACACATAACGGAGGATGCCTGGGTAAAATACCTACAGGGTCATTTTAACACGGAAGACGGCGAAAACACACAAGACAAAGTGGTACGTCAGAGCGAGTGGCAATCTCAAAAGCATCGTGGCCCACAGCCCACACCCTTCTTCTCACTTAAAACAATTGTGGACAGAATCTCAAAAAGCCGAAACGAAGGAGCGCCTGGCCCTAACGGGATCCCCCCAATAGTATACAAGCAGGACACAACCTACGGGGCCGGAGCGCTACTACCAGTTTTTAACATAGTTTTGGAAACCGGAAGAATACCAGACTCCTGGAAAGGATCGATCATTTCACCTATCCACAAGAAAGGTAGTAAGAATGAACCAAAGAACTATAGACTCATTGCGCTAATTGATATTGAGGCCAAATATTACGCCGGCCTACTACTCGCAGAATTAACTGAGTGGGCAGGGGAAAACGATCTAATCCCAATCAACCAAACAGGCTTTCAGAAAAACCTGGGAACGACTACAAACATTCTCGCTTTATCACTTTTAATTGATGCCACGAAAGCAATTAACAAACCTTTATTTGTTTGTTTTATCGACTACAAAGCCGCTTTTGATTGCGTCAACCGAGGAAAATTGTGGGCTAAGCTATCTGGGTGGAAATTAGCTCCAACCCTTCTGAACCAGCTAATCCTTCTTCACTCCAAGACATGGGTTCAAATTAAACTGGGGTCCGGCGACAGCCTGTCGAGGAGGATTCCGACCACCAAGGGGCTAAAACAGGGTTGTGTTCTTGCCCCCACCCTGTTTAGCCTTTTCGTGTCAGACCTCTCGAAGGAACTGGATAATTGTCATCATCACGCCCCGAATTTGGGTGGCCTGTCACTCTCAAACCTACTATATGCCGACGACTTGATACTGATCAGCCGAACCCCAGTTGGTCTGCAGCATTTGATAAACGTCTCAAGCAACTTTGCCATAAAGAACAGATTAAGCATAAATCATGAGAAATCCAAAGTAATGATCTTTAACCAACGAAGCAACAAGAACCAACTCAGATGGTGGCTGGGGAGCAGGCAATTGGAGATGGTTAAAAGTTACAAATATCTGGGAATTATCTTTGATAGCATGGGAACGTACCACCAAAAGAAGTGGCTATTCAAGGAAGAGGAACCATCCTGGCTGTTATGCTAAAAAACATAAGCATAAAATAACTAGCCCCAATCTTATCCCTCTACTGGAAGTACTTCGGGCAAAGCTACTTCCTACAATCACGTATGGCAGCGAATCAATGAGAGGGAAAGATGAAAAAACTCTGGATAAGGTGGTCTCCAAAGCTGCCAGAATAATATTCAATCTCCCGCAATACACTTCCCCAGCACAAATAAGGCTGTAGCTTGGCCTACAAAAGCAGCAAATAGCAAGGAAGGGCACTTACGCCAAATGCTGGTACAAAATAAAGAGTGCAAAGCCTGGTTCCTTAAACTCATACTTGTGGAAAGAGATGACCAGAAAAACTGACTGCCCCGCTATGGTTTATCTTCAGCCAGGATTAAGGCAGCTCGCTTTACAGGACATGTGGGAATCCGGTCTTCCTCACAACAGCTTTAAGCCTTGGTGAACAAATCGATGAAGATTATTTCCCTAGAAAAAGACAAAACAGACATAAATAAGAGGGCACACAGCTGGTTTGTGATCCAGAGCTATTCGAGAAGCGTTCCGCAGCCATATTTAAGTACAAGCTTCTCGAGAAGTATGAAGGAAAGCCTTCTGGCAATGAGGCTGGGGATTCTACCGACAAAACCACATATACTGCCATGGAAACGCACACATCCAGCCCCCAACTGCAGACTATGCGATAACCCTGAAGAGTGAGTCCTACATCTACTGTGCTTCTGCAAGAGCTTAGATCTTGAACGAAGACAGCTTCTAAAGCCGTGTCTGAACGAAAATCGAATACGGTCATGCAGACAGGCGGTGAAGGCCTGCTTCGAGGGGGGGAGTGACATTCGGCTAGCCTGCAGCTTTGTACGTTTTATGAAAATTGTAAAAACAAAACTAAACCTGGCGACCCCCAATTAACCAGCTTGTATCCCAGGTTGCTGCTAACTCATCTGATATCTGTTCACTGGGAAGGACCATTTTTAGACTACCCTTAACCTGGCAAAGATTTTATACTTAATCACACAGATACTTGAACCTGGGTTAACTTTACGGAGGACAGTCCCATAGTAGTCATTGTGTGCTTAATCATGATACATATATTAACATATATTTTCAGTACAGTATGCAAATTTTACACTTTTGTATTTTATGAAACCACTGTAATTTTAATGGATCTAGCACTGTTTTACGTTATTTGCATTTTTATATGCAGTTTGCTAAGATTTTTATTAATCAAGCAATAAAGATTACTTACTTGCTCCCAACATCCGAGACTTACCGATACCTACAAATTACACATGCAATAATGTCAGTTCTCCCGTCGAGATCAAGTCTCCCAGAGTCGTCCGCACTGGAGGACAGACTAATATGCGACCAAATTGATAGCAAAACCATATCGAAGACATACCAAAAATTACTAAACGCCATGCCAGATCCCCTTACAAAATTACAGGAGCAATGGTAGTGTGACTTAGGAGAATTAGAAGAAGACAACTGGCAGGAAGCACTTGCTTCCCCTAGAGAGGTAGCCATAAACTCCAGGCTAAGACTAATACAACTCAGAGTCTTGGACAGAAAATATTACTCCTGTAACACTATGACAAAAATGAAACGGAAAGATGACTCTACATGTAGACGACAATGTAGGGAGGAGGGCAAGTTCTTCCACATCCTATGGGGATGTCCTCTCATCCAGAGATACTGGGGAGCAATAGTGAAACAATTACAGAAAGTGATAGGCAAGCAAATCCAGCAAACACCACAACAATGCCTACTCAATATATGGGAATCAACAGACCTCGATAGTAAGGAGCGTATTTTGGTCACACTAGGCTGTGTAATAGGCAAACAAAACATTGCGAAGAAATGGGGAGTGGAGACGCTGCCCACCATGGTGGAATGGGAGAGAGATATGGACTGGGTGATGGTGGCAGAAAAGTCAGTCTATGAAAAAAGAGGGTGCCCCAAGAAATGGGAACAAATCTGGAGCAAGTGGAACACTCACAGAGGACAAATATGCGCCCCATTTGTACTCGAGAAGGGGAAACCCCCAAGCAGAGATTCAGCAGGAGGGTATAACAAACTGTAAACTTTTAATGTAGAATTGCTTGTCAGTAGATAATGATGTATAAAAGAGATGATGTGATGTGGCAATTCAATAACTGTTGTGATCAACTGTGTGCAAGTTTAACAATAAAATGAGTTTAAAAAAAGAAAAATACAGTGAACAAGCTCACTGAAATGCTGTGGCAATTGAGTTCATAAAAGAGACTGCACCTCTGCTAAAAAATGCACTACTTGGAGAACAAATGTTTCTTGGGCACATGTAAGAACCACATCTTTTTGAAACAGAAAGGCTTTCATTCTGCTCTACTATGAAAGTGTATATTATCTACGGAGACCTTAGGCCACAAAGTTACTTCTCTAATAGTATGTGTGGGAGAGCACCTCAGAACTAATTGTGATGCTCATGGAATGTTTACGGGATTCTAAATACTCATAAGGTCTATATGCAGCCGGAACTGCAGCCTCAGTATATGTGTGAAATATCTGTGAATTTGCATAAACTGCAGGAAAAGCAACCCAGGAATACAAAAAGAATTAAATTAACATGAATACACTTTGTGAGCCTCAACCACGAAGGTAACATCTCCACCATCATTAGAGAGCCCATATCTATTGAAATGAGCAGTTTCTGCTGGTCTACAATTAACAGTAATATTAATTGGTTGTGCTGCTATATTAATGAATGGAATTCAAAGAAAGGAAACACTATAGGGGACTATCCTTTTAAAAGACCAAGCTTGATCAACCTACAGAAATAAATAGGTGCTTCCTAGTAAACCTGAGGAGGATAAATCCTTACTACCACCGATGTTTCTGTATGAAGGCAAGAAAAACCTTTGGTCACTCACCAATTCATATACTTTTAAAGGTATCTTACTGTATCGCCCTCCTGGATCACAAGCAGAATTTCTTTCATCATTAGACCTCCTAGCAGAACCATCAGCAGGAGAAGCCAACTTTACCATTTTAGGCGACTTCAATTTCCACCTTGAGGCCCACAACGATTATGACACTTCAGCCCTACTATTAGAATTCGACTCAATAGGACTCTCCCAATTAGTAACTACGCCCACTCATTTGGCCGGACACACACTTGACGGGTTATTTACAAACAATAAACACATTTCTCTAACAAACGTTCTCCCCTTATCTTGGACCGACCACTCTGCGGTCCTCTTCAACATTGACACAGAACTTAGTACCCACAACCATGTCAGTCCCCCCCACCCCACGCAGTTCAAAGCCTGGGGCAGCATCTCCCCTGAAGATCTAAAATTGCACCTGCTGTCCACCCATCAAAATTTACCGGACAACCCTGAACAGGCAGCCATGCACTACACACAATGGCTCCACACCGCCTTTGACACCTTGGTACCGCTAAAAAACGCCTCCAAAAACAGAAAGACCCCATCCGCCCCCTGGTTCTCGGAGGCACTAAGACTAGAAAAGCAGAACTGTAGAAACTCAGAACGTCATTGGCGCCGAAATTATGACAGCACCATGAAAACACAGTATAAGGAAGCATTGTCCAAACACAAACATCTTTTAATCACAGAAAAAAGTAAATATTATCTAAATCAAATTGAAACAGCACAAGATTCTGTGAAACAGCTATTCAAGGTCATTACTAAGCTCAGGACCAGAGACTAGTTCTCCTATAACCCCTACACAAATCTTCTGTGATTCTCTCGCCACATTCTTTCAGGAAAAAGTCACCCACATTTACTCCAATTTTTCAACCCTCTCCTCGACAAATAACCAAATTATCACAACTAACGTAGATTCATACTCCACCGACTCCCCAGCATTACACACCACTAACTATACCCCCCGTCTCGTTCTCAGAATTTAGTCAGGTCACTACAGAATACATCACTGACCTTATATCCACCACTAAAGCTGGTTCCCCCAATGATCCATGCCCCCTACCATAATAAAACTTATACCGGAGATCATAGGTCCCGAACTGGCCAACATCTGCAACTTAATGTTCACAACAGGAATATACCCTTCCATTTGGAAAGAAACCATTATCAAACCTCTGCTCAAAAAACACAACCTTAACCCTACAGAGACCAAGAATTATAGACCAATTGCAGGCCTCCCCCTCCCTGCAAAGATCATCGAAAAAGTGATGAATACCCAGCTAGCCATCTATATTGAGAACAACAACTTCTTAGATGACACCCAATTTGGTTTTGGGAAAGGCCACGGCACAGAAACTGCACTCATCAAGACATCCGACGAAATCAGGATGACTCTTGATAAGGGAGGTGCCGCGGTCCTGGTGCTGCTGGATCTTTCAGCAGCGTTTGACACGGTCGACCACTCAACCTTAATCGACCGTGTCTCAGCCATAGGTATTAAAGACAAAGCAAAGGCCCTTCTGACATCCTTCTTGTCTAACCGTACCCAACGTGTAAAGTTCGGCAACTTCAACTCCCCTTCTTTCTCACTACCATGCGGGGTCCCTCAGGGATCCTCGCTAAGCCCGACCCTGTTTAACATATACGTGTCGGACCTGGCTAGGATCATCAAGTCCCACAACCTGCGTATTACGTCCTACGCCGACGATACTCAGATTGTGTTGAAGATCCATGACAATGGCAAGTCAGTTTCGGCTAACTTCAGAGAGGGAATGTTTGCCATCAGTACTTGGATGGCAAACAATTGTCTAAAGCTGAACTCCGGAAAAACGGAGGTGATGATCTTCGGAAATCTCTCCCCCAGCTGGTCTCCTTCCTGGTGGCCTGTAGAGTTGGGCCCACCTCCGCCCCCTGTCACTAAGGTCAGAAATCTGGGAGTCATGTTTGATGACAGACTTTCTTTTATTCATCACGTCAACTCGGTCGTCTCATCATCCTTTTTCACCATCAGGATGATAAAAAAACTTCTGCCCTACCTTCCTCCTAATGCAGGCCAGACTCTCATCAGTACTCTCGTTATGTCTAAGATAGACTACTGTAATGGCCTACTTATTAATGCCCAGGAAAGAGTCCTACATAAATTGCAGATGGTGCAAAACGCAGCAGCAAGAATTCTCTCAGGCACCCCTAAGTTCAAACCTATCTCCAAGGTACTCCGACAGCTACACTGGCTGCCCATCAAAAGCAGAACAAAGTTCAAGGCCCTCTGTATTGCCTACAAGGCAATCCACAACATAACCTGAATTTCTCAAAAAAAGTCTATGCTCCTATAGACCGACAAGATCCTTACGTTCCTCAGCAGCTCATTTGCTGACTGTGCCCAGAACCAAAAAGGCCACCTGGGGTGACAGAAGATTCACTGTCGCCACCGCCAAACTTTGGAACACACTCCCTCTACATATCAAAACCATACCCACATTGTTATCCTTCCGTAAACAACTAAAAACGTGGTTATTCAATCAATAAACCTTCCTTTTCCCATCTCTTTCTCATCTCAGCTGTCCTCAGCGCCGAGACACCTAAGGGTATTTGTGCGCTCAATAAATTGCCTAATAATAATAATAATAATAATTTAGAAACTACTCAGGAGACCCATAATATAGGTAACAAACCTAAAATGTTTTTGGCGCCATGTTACATGGTTCCTACGAATTTATTAGGACTGTTAATTTGAGCAAGAAAACTTCATAATACAGGAGCTGAATCTTTTTATATCATCAGTAAATGTTGGTTTATCTAGCTCACAATACTGCATCCTAGCTCCTAAATCTCCAGAGTTATAAATACTGTTGACAACCTTGAACATGACCACCCTTATTCCTACAGAATTTGTGGAAACCAATCCAACCCTCTCGTTTGCCACTTTTGCCTCCTGGACCGACCATCATTGTATACATCATGACTTCACCACGCCCACCGTACACCACCGCCATCATCACCCCCCCTGTCGCAGCTGGATCAAGGCCACCGAAGAACTTCTTGTCCACCACCTCAACTCCACCACCTGGCCAACGCTTACAGATGCCAACCCCGCAGCGCGCAACCTGCACCGATGGATCTCAGACTGTGTTGACACCTGGCAGCTCCTCCATGTCAGTGGACCGAGTGGCTGGGGGTCGCTGGCCCCCAGGGCAGGTGACAGCAGAACAGACACCCTGGACACCAAACTAGAGTCTGTGCTCGCGGCTATGGAGAAAATAGGTACCTCCCTCGAACAAACGTGCACTTCCCTTGAGGGCCACATCGACAAAATCACAGTCGACTTCACTCTGGAGCACACAAATCATCGCAAGCTGACTGACAAGGTACACGACATTGAGCAAGAACTGGCCGAAGTCCACCCTATTACCCGGAATGCAGGTGGAGGTACAGCAGCTAATGGCATGTGTGAAGTCACTAGAAAGAAGAGCGGAGGATGCGGAGGGCCGCTTCTGGTAGAACAATGTGCAGGTGGTGGGTCTGCCTGAGGGAGCAGAAGGAGCTGAGGCAGTGGGATGTACTGAGACATGGTTGCATTATCTACTGCCAGCAGTTGCATTCTCCCCATTCTTTGTTTTGGAGCGGTCCCATCAAGTGCCGGCAAGCCGTCTGCTGTCAGGGACAGGTCCTAGTCCCTTTCTCTTCTGCCTCCGACAGGGATCATGATGCTGTCCTGAGGGAGGTATGCAAGCTGGGGGAGATGAAAGTGAATAAAGCCACAGTCATTTTCTTCCCTGACTACGCCATGGGGATGCAGAGGCAGAGGGGGTTGTTTATAGTGGTTAAGTGATGCCTCAGAGAGTTGGGCATCAAATACTCCAACCTTTTCCCGGCAAGGCTGCAAGGGATCTCAGATGGTAAGATGCGAGTGTTTGGTGCTGCTGAACAGGTCTGGACCTAGCTGGAATCTACTGGTCGCCAGGAGGTGCGGACAGGGAGTGGTCTGCGCAACAAGCTGTCATTTGCAGAGCCAGTCATAGTGGGAGGCGTAGGAGAAGCATGTGTCCCCGCCACAACTACAAGCCACACCCAATCTGGAGCAGGTTATACAAGAGACGGAATGTGCTGCAGGCGACAGCGACGATGCACGATTGCACTCAGATACAGGATCCTAACACTTCCCCTGAACTCTCCCCCAGCGGCGTGGGCTACACTGTGATGTGGTCATCCGGTGTGGAGTCCATGCAGCCCACGGATGTGACTCCTCAGATGACAGATAGCCTATTTTAATGTTGACCGGTTATGCGCTCTCCTTCTTCCATGGTTAGAGACAGCTCCGGAGAGTCTCTGGTTTTCTGTGGTTCTTGGTCTCCAGCTTCCTGTTGCTGAAGTTCCGATGTACAGAGGTCAGCACTTAGAGGGGATCAGGTCCAGTTGTCACCCAAAGGGAACAAAGCAGTTGTTCAGGTAAGTGATGCATGTCAGGGGTGGTGATGGTGGTCTCCTTGGTGCTCCTAGCTGCAATCGCAGGAGGTCCATGGCGTTGTTGACATTGCCAAGGATGAATTGTGGGAGTTCTTCTATTATCCAAGGGCCTCATTTATGAGGCCCTTGCAGCACTCTTGCAATGGTGTGACATCACTTGTTTGACGTTCCGGTTGCGCAATGTGCCACAGCATGTTTACAAGACCATATAAAGCCACGTTGCCTGGCTTTTCATGGACTTGTGAATATGTGCTCTTTTCACGCATTAAACAGTGTGAAAGGGGAGATCAATCAGTGTTGCTCTGGGCGTACCCACGCCAAACTGATGGAAACTGAAGCATTCCCAGGTTTACGTGAAACAGTACACCTTCAGAATGCGTCAGAATCTAGCTACGAAGAGAAATGTTTTCATTTCTCCTCTTTTTTCACTTTTTCTACATGTGCAGCCTTATGCAGCAAACGGAGATAGGTTTTGTGCAGGTAGATGTCCCTTCCTGCACAACATCAATCAACTCAGCTACACAGTCATCCTTGCACCATGGCTCAAGGGTGACAGCAATGGCAAGATGAAATACTGCAGGGCATTGAAGTTCCCAGCCACTACTCGCTGGTGTCCAGCCGTGGCAGACATACTTCCAGCCTGCATTTGCTCCATGGTCTCCATTGACCTCCGCACCTGTGCTAACTCTGTGCTGTCATGGCTGGTGCCTGTCTAACCAGACAGTTCTTGTATTAGATTCATGGCACCAGCGAGGTCAGCCAAGGTCTGTGGCGGAGCATGGTGCGTACAGGGGGTGTCCGATAGGGACTGTACTTGGTCCCTGATGGGACTCAGACACCCACGTATGGCATCGAGTTTGGCTGCCATGAGCTCGAAACCCACCTGCAGCTGATGAGCCAACTCCACCTGGCAACCCAACACACGCCGTTGGAATTCCATGTCTTGGTCGGGGGGTCCTGGGAGACAGCCGTGGTGGTGTGTGTTTCCTGCTGTGTGGTCTGTGCAGGTGGTGGGGTCACCTCGAGGCAGCTGGCCTGGCCTACTCCTGGGGGTGGGGTGCAGAGGCTGTCCATTATCCGTTGGAGGGTGTCTTGACATATGTGCAGGTTGTCCTCTTCATCATCAATGATGGGAAGTGTGGTGTGCTCTGCAGGAGGTGTTGTATGTCCCTCTGCAATGTGAAGGGGAGATGCAGGTTAACAGAGTTTCACATGTATGGTGATGATTTGCAGATGTTTACATTCAGACTGCATGCCAGTGTACATTGTGACTGTTTTGGGGGAGCTGGCTATTTGATGGCAGTCAGTGTGTCTTTCGACTATATGAAGGATGTGTGGTAGTACCCGTACATTATCATCACACAGTGTCAGGCAATGCCAGTTGTGAGTGGACAGTTACTACGCACGAGCGGAACCTGTTGTGAGCTCTGTCCTGTGGTGCTGGTGTTGCACTTTGTACCACATTGCCGTCATTGCTGATGTTCTGTGATTGCTATGTGTGTGTGCTGCATTTTGGGGGAGTTGCCCCTGCAGCTCTGATTTCGTGTGGCCTTCCCCCTTTGAGGCGGGGTGCCTTTGAATTGTGTGCTTTTCGGGGCCTGATTTGCTTTTGACTTGGGTCATATGTGCTCTCGGACTGTTTTTGTGGCCTGGTGCATTGTTAGTCTGCTGCGGGTATTGTACGGCATGGGTTGTGGGTGCACGTGGACATGTCGGAGTGTGACCTGCTCCTTTACGGATGTGATCCGCACTGGGCTACCTCCATGTCGATTCGTGGGCCATGTCATTTTTTTTTGGCTGCTGCCATGCTATCGGACATGCAGTGTTACTTGCATAGTCAGTGTGGGTCACAGAGCCGCTGCTTTGCTGGATTCAGCACATGTGCACGGGTAGGTTGTGATATTGGTGATGGGGGGCCCCTCTGGGCACATTGTGGATGGGGGCCTACTTGGCGTTTCTATGTGTGCCAAGGCAATCAGGGACATGTTCCACGGTCATTGTGGGTGTGTTGTGTGCTACACGTAATTGTGCATGTGTGCCATTGTGCCCATCTCCCCCTGTCCCCCCCGTCCCTAGTGGTTACTCACCCTGTTGCTGTTGGGTCAGGTCGTATCGTGCTGTGTCCAGGCCCCCCAACCCTGCCACCGTCTCCTCACTGCTGACTGTGGCCACCATTTGCTCAAGCTCATCCAGCTCCTCCTGTGTCGCTGGACTTCCACCTCCAGTCGCCGTTGCTGCCTCCCTGTTGGCGGCGAGCTTATGTTTGGTCTGCCTTTTCAGTTCATGCCAGCGCCTCTTGACCTCTTCGACACTCGACTGCATTGACGTTGGTGACGATGGCCTGCCATATTTCGGTTTGGGTTGCCAGTGCCGCAGTGGAGGTGCCGAACAGTTGTTGATTGTGTTCGGTCACCTCCGTGACGATGATCCGGTCTTCCTGCGGACTGAACTCGGTCTTCCTCTTCCTCTTGTCCTTGCACTTCCCCGAATGCGGGGTTCCTGGCTGGTCCTCCGTGGGGCTTGTGGTGTTCGGCTTGTCCTCTGCACTCGGTCCTGGTGCATCCATGTTGCTACGCAGTTTGATTTGTTTTTGGGCTTTTTTTTCCTTTCTTTTATGGTGCTTTTTCCCGCCGGACGCGTGGGATTTGCAGGCCTGTGGCTGGTGTTCACTGATTTCTGTACCGCGATTGGCCTCATCGCATGATTTCTCGCGTTTCGCATTTTTTTGGCGTGGTGTTGATTTTCACGGTGACATTTGACGCGTTATCTGGTGACTATCGCATGCTACCGCCTTGTTGTGAATTCCACGTTGACACAGGGTTATTTTCCAGAGATATGCTGCGATGTTGAAAGTTGCGTTACGCTACTCTTGCGGTAGTTATCACACGTTCTTGTGAATATACCCCTAAGTTGCTTAACGCCACTTTGTAAATATGGGTTTGTGAGCAATGTCACCAGAGCGTCAGAAAAAGTGACTCTCCGGTGGCGTTAGAGGCTTGCAAATATGCTTGTCAAACAGATTTAATAATGTACACTGATTTTGCCTCAAAGTTGACATGGCAACTTTTTCAGGTTGTGTACAAGATTGCGAATAGGTTAATTTTTCCCGGTTTTGATGGTGCTCCAATATTCTGTTATTCATTTATTTATGCTTTGCTCGCCATGTGATTTTATTCACTTTTAATATACCGTGAACTCGCCCGAGCGCTTTTGCAGGAACCACAGATTACGTCACACAGAATCAGATTATTTTTTTGCTTGTTTTTAGGCACGGGGGGATTGAGTTATTTCCCCAGAACGTTGAACTGACACTAGCGTTCGGACCTGCTTCCTTCCCCACTAGCAATTTCGGCAGCTTTGGCCATTGAGCAGGCCAAAGCACTTCCCTTCTGATTTCTGTATGGCGCGTGCACATGCTAGCGTCAAAAAGAATGACTGGTTGCAAGGTACATTTTATTTCTAATCGGTCGAACACTGGATCAAATATTAAGACTTCGGTACGCAGCAGGAACCTTTTGACCTGAATCGACTTCAAGCTGCGTCTTGTATCCAACATATACATAGTCACTAAGCATTCTCACTTCCTATCAATAGATGGCGGTATTGTTTAACTCATTGGGTATTGTTGAGCTATTCTTTCCTTCTTATCCGTGCATACGAAAATGAATTCCAAATCGCTTACCACAGTGGCACTTTTCTAGGACAGGGCACGTCTCGTAGGCTGTAGAAAAGAATTCTCCTAACACCACTCGCAGCCGTTCTCGGAATTTTAAACCCATAAGCAAGCAACGATCAACGTAATACATAGCTGATTGGTAAACTAACCTTTACCATGACACTTTAATCTTAAATGTAGTTACCAGCAAACATTGTGTTTGTAGGTGTTCAGTGAGAAAATTGCCCTATTTATTGACGAATGTGTCGAGCCGGTGAGTCGTAAAGAGGGAAATGCGTCTGTGCTTTTGGAACATCTTTAAGAGATGACTGTCTGGTTGACAGGATGAGAGTAATTTTGTGGGTTATAAAATGATTGTGGAATCATTAACTCTTATTTATAGACGCTGTTCCACGAAAATGTGCACATTCAGTTTGTGTACGTGTATTTTTTTTTGTGTGACCCTCGGTGTTTCATTACCAATATATTATAATAACGAATTCGGTTCCATTATATCCGTTTGTCCCTGCGAACAGCTAATGCCACCTGTTGCCTGCAGTACCACAGGGTGCCAGAGGGTGTCAGCAGTCGCTGTATTGTGCACAGAGTCACGGATAGCTATCTGAAAATAACCCAGTGTAGGTTTTGATTTACTATGTTAAGTAAATGTGCTTTATAGCAGTGATTTTATAATTTTTTTGTTGTTGCTTGTGATGGAGCGGAGATCCCATTTCATTTGTAGGGGTGCATCATAATCACACGTAGAGCACACCTGCATATGATCAATTACTGTATTAACGTAAAGTGTCAGAATTGTGGAATGTATTAACATGAAAACATGATGGGGGCAGATTTACAAGCCTCTTGCGTGACTTTTGCGCCACCGTTGCGTCACTTTTGTGACACAGCCGCAGCGTAAATGTTGCGGCCCATTTACAACGTGACGCATCTAGGGAGATGCGTCACGTTGTAAAGCCCTGCGTCACATTATACTTGCGTCAGGTATAATGTATGCAGGGTAGGCACTCCCACACAAAAAGCCATGTAGAACTGACGCAGTGAAATCTACAAGATTTCACTGCGCCACTCTACGCCTTCACTGCGTCAAAATCCCTACGCCTGCTCAGACCAGGCGTAAGGAATGACACAGGGCTTTTTGAATGGGACTCACCCATCTACTGTGGCGCATTGCTGGAGTTGCGTCACTTTCATGAGCAACTCCAGCAATGCATCACTTTTGCGCCAACAGATGCGTCAGAATTTCTGACGCATCTGTTAATCCTTGCGCCATGGAGCACTGTATTGTAAATACAGCGCATCCATAGTGACGCAAGGACATTCGGTGCTGACGCAAGGAAACTGACGCATCTATGCAGATGCGTCAGTTCCTTGTAAATCTGCCCGATATATTTTAGGCCATTGAAAAGTAGCATGGAGTATAAATGTAGAAAATGAATGTAGCTAGAAGAAAAATTATCATGAAGAACTTGTTGTGCACCTGACAATTATATATGTATTAGATGTGCTTATTAATTGTGTAATTTCACATGTAGGTAAATGCATTAGTTGAAATTATTTTAATGTTATGTGAGTTCGTAAAGCTTATATGATGCTCTCTTTGGTTAGCTGAAATTTGAAGACCTGAAATGCAAGTCCCTGAAGGCTCTCGCTTTAGAATGAGCAGTTTGATTTTCATGTGTGCTGTGGAATGTGTTCTTTCTCAAGTTTTGTGTTGCAGGTGAAAGAAGCGCTCTTGTTAGATAGAATAATGTCTTTGTTTTACTAGTCAGGCAAGGAGAAAAGAAGTTACAATCGTGTGGCTTGAGTCGATAAAGGAAGGTCGTTGTGCTTTACACAGGGGAAGGCCTGAGAACCAAGGATAACTGTTGTGAGCAAGGTATATAGTCGACACCGTGAAAAATTACCTTCAGGACTGTACCCAGAGTGGATGGCGTGATTCGCATTGCACCATGGGAATGCTACCTGTGGATAACTGGTCTTGAAATTAGGGATAGTGGGCCACTTCTTTCTTGTCTATAGAGAGAGAGCATCCTAGAACGAGCTCTGTCTTTGGTAGCTTTATGCTACTTGACCCATTGATCGTGAAGATACTTCTTAGGAAGACTCCACGTGCTGACACCTTTTATCCTTCTTTTCTAAAAATGCTTATTTAGGGATGTCCATACAACCTACAAGTATCCCACCTTAACCCGTTTACCGCGGCGATAATTTCGCCGCAGTGCGGGGCGTTCCATTATGTGGGCGGGGCCGCGTCGGCCATCGGACGTGCGCAGCACTACCGAGGTAGTGCTCGCGACGGCCGTTGGCCGATGGGCGCACTTAAGGGGTTAAATGTTGGGTGTTTATTTTGGGGGGGTTATGCTAGTCTTCACAATGTCACCTCACTTCTAAATGCGGGAAAGTAAAGACTTCCTTTTCTTTAAATAACCCTCACACACTCTAGTAGTGTCATGCTTCATCATCGGGTTCACCCTGACTTCTAAAGGTCAGGGTGGGCTCAACCATCTTTCAGGGAGCTCTTACAAGAAAACGACCAGGGGGCTTAACTAGAGATTAAAATTCCCTCAACTTCTCCAAGGTATACCTTTCTTAGTGGAGTAGTTGGGGATGTTTAAGTTATAATGTACGTGGGTATTTAGAATTTAATGGTCCTATGACCCTATGCCGTTCCAACATGTTTCAGCCCTACTCTAAGACCCAAATATGTCCGGGGCTTTTGTCAAGGTGATACAGTTTACCTCCCCAGTTTGTTCCGCGTGTTACCCTATTTTTTCTATGTGTACGTAATGCATGCAAGCTTGTGCATGCTAGGGCAGTGAGTATACTTGCCCTTTTATTCCACTGGGATCACACCCACAATAACATTATATTTATATTATATCCAGGTGTCATACTGGTTCCTAAATGACATCCCGTTAGGTACTATAATCACTCTGTGAAGGTCCGCACTCATTGCATGCATCACCTAGTGCATGCTATTCTGGTTGTGATCGTGAAACTCTCATATTAACCACCAATCCAGCAATCAAGGAGTACTTATGTGCCAAGGCTTTCTTATCACGTCTCCTTCTGTGTCATACATGGAAGACTTCTCATCAATTCAGGGAGAGAAAGTCGTTTCATACGCATATTATGCATCATATTATTAGCCTTAGTGATCGCAATCATATCATACGAATCTTTCACGTCTTAGTATTAATCTTAGTGATACCGTGTTAGTGTCCTCCTACATTTATACAGAGCATTGCATTCATTTCTCTTGTGAGGTTCGCTTTTGTCTGAACAAATATCCAGTGCCACCTTAATTCATACTCTCATGTAATATTCGTAGGCATTGTCTGTAATTAAAAACATTTGTACACTCACCGGTAAGTGTTGGATCTTTTGTATCTCGAGAGCGGGAGGGAGAGGGTCGCCCTGTAGTCACACTCTTTGATTTACACAACAATAATTAAAAAAAAGAGAGTTTGGTGTGAGTGATGGCATTCCTGCATACGATCTCACATGCGACTCAGACACCGCATCCTGCCCATGCATACCGATAACAAGGCTTACTTTGTCAAGGGTCCTACCCTGGCTCTTCTTCTATTCGGTGCGCGTCTCCCAGCTTGTGGTAGCCAGACGCAGGATTTTTTAAGCACTCCCAGCTGCTTTCACTCGGCATTGCATTTCCGTCTAGTTTGGACCAAGAGTGAGCCGTGTGATGTCTATTTCCTAGGTCGTCGGTCTGTAGGTGTTGTCATGAAAACCGTCGGTGCCATCACCATTTTGAAATTCCATTGTGATCTATTCTTTTGACCGTGTAAAAATCGATGAACCCTGTTACACGGTCAAAAGAATATATAAAAGAAAGGAGAGAGTCATAAAATCAAAGAAAGATACAATAGATCACAATGGAATTCTAAAACAACAGTGGCATGACACGAGGAATGGATACAATAGCATAAATATACACATAATATGCAATAGGAACGGGTCGGGAACTCAATGGCCACAAGTCCCATGACTCTCCTTGGTTCATTGTAGTTCTCCGACGGTTATCATGACAACAGCTACAGACCGACGACCTAGGAAATAGGTGTCACACGGTTCGCTCTCTGTCCAAGCTAGGCGGAAATGCAATGACGAGCGAAAGCAGCTGGGACTGCTTATAAAATCACATGTCCCCCCGCGTCTGGCTACCACAAGCCGGGAGACGCGGAACCGAAGAGGCGAAGAGCCACGGTAGGACCCTTGACAAAGTAAGTTTTGTTAGTATGCATCGGCAGGATGCGGTACATGAGGCGCATGTGAGATCATATGCAGAGACGCCTTCACTCACACTAAACTCTCTTTTTTCTAAATATTGTGGTGTAAATCAAAGAGTGTGACTACAGGGCGACCCTCTCCCTCCAGAGATAAAAAAGATCCAACACTTGCAGGTGAGTGTACAAATGTTTTTAATTACACACAATACCTACAAATGTTGCATTAGAGTATGAAGTAATTTGTTCAGACAAAAACGAACCTCACAAGAGAAATGAATGCAATGCTCTGTATAAATGTAGGAGGACACTAACACAGTATCACTAAGAGTAATATGCAAAATATGCGTTGATATTATTGCAATCACTAAGGCTAATAATATGACGCATAATATGCATATGAAACGTCTTTCTCTCCCTGAATTGATTAGAAAACTTCCATGTATGACACAGAAGGAGACGTGAAAAGAATGCCTCGCAAATAAGTACTCCTTCATTGCTAAATTGGTGGTGAACATGAGAGTTTCATGATCATAACCAGAATAGCATGCACTGGGTGATGCATGCAATGAGTGAGAACCTTCACGATGTTATAATAGTACCTCACGGAATGTCATAAAGGAACCAGTATGACAACTGGATGTAATATAAAAAAACATTTATTGCAGGTTGGATTCCAATGGAATAAATAGGCAAGCATAGGATCATTAAATCCCAAATACCCACGTACATTTTAATTTTAACATTCCCAACTACTCCACTTGGAGCAGTTGAGGAAATTTTAATCTCTAGCTAAGCCCCCTGGTCTTTTTCTTGTAAGATCTCTCTGAAAGACGGTTGAGCCCAACCTGACCTTAAGGAGTCAGGGTGAACCTGATGATGAAGCATGACACTACTAGTGTATCTGAGGGTTATTTAAAGAAAAGAAAGTATTTCCTTCCCCGCATTTAGAAGTGTGGTGCCATTGTGAAGACTAGCATCCCCCCAAAATAAACACCCAACATTTAAGGTGGGATACTTGTAGGTTGTACGTATAATTAAATAGGGAGAACGTATCCCCGTATTCCCTTCCGACAGTGAAAGGGTCTCTCTACCTTCCAGATCTGAGTGAGCTCCTTCCCAGATTTCAATTTATAATATTTAGGGATGTCACCTTAGTGCTAGAGTAGGGATGGATGTAACGCTTTTCATTTACCAACCCTCAATGCAGGTGATGGAGCAAGGACTCACAAATGAGACTTGCTCGGATACAATCTTCTCACAGTATTAATTTATTAAACTTTGTATTGTTCATACTAACTCTTGCATACACAAACATAACTAGCAAGGAAGCTTGCTTATGTGTCTAAACTAACAAATAACGCTTGTCTTTTCTAAAATGGCCGCTAAAACGCGGGAACTTTACTGCGCATGTCTCAACCATATCACGTGTTGTGACGTCTTTCTTTGCTTGGTGGGAAAACTCTTGCTTCTGCGCAGTGTGCATTAAAATGGCTGCTTTATGTTTTCACATGCTACAGCTTGCTCTCGTGTTATAATTAAACTGTCGTTTCCTAACGCTATTAATGCGGGATAGAATTTATAAGTAAATGGGAATAGAGTAGAAAGAGTGGGTATACAGTGAAACATTTTATTTGTGATTTTAATATTTTCTTCTTTGACTTTTATTAGTTCGTAAATTTGGGCCTGGGGTTTGGTGAACTGAAACTCGAGAGACAATGATTCCGCGCATGCGTCTTGCATGGCTGCCCAGAGAGAAAAGGATGAAGTCAACCTGGATGTCGTCCAAGGCCATGACCTGATGGCCAAGACTGCTGTACCCATGATGTACCAACTGAATAGCAACAATTTATATGAACAATGTATAAAATTTGTCGTGAGACGGGTGGGAAATAAAGCAAAGGTAATAAAAGTGATGGGCGGTATTTTAAAACAATAGGCTTTAAGAAATTGAACTAAATCAATATGGTGTGAGGATCAACCCCCTGTCCCTGTCCAATCAGAAATAGTGGTCCCATATTTTGGCAACATTAATGGGAGGTACATGGGCGTAGAAGGGTATAACAGATATAGAATTAGCTAATTAGTCAGAACAGGCGTCCACACAGAGAGGCATAAGCTCCAGACCGACAAGCTGATCGATTGCAGACTGAATCGCTATCCAGAGAGGTCCTGAGGAGGGGGCGGCGAAGTCCATTAGAAGGAAGGCACGGGAGAATCGAGGAGAAGGCGAGTATCAGAGAGGGGAACGACGCAGGCGTCGTTGGTAGAGAGGTCACCGGTCCTGTCCCGAACCTGGAGGTGGTCTTTGCTCTTCATCCTTCCTGGGTCCTATCCTTTCCAACTCCTTGGCCAAGGGGTTTGGTTCTCGCACTTTAGGTAAATATACCTGCAACCTTAGTTGCGCTGCTGTCTCTATCTTCTCTTTTCTGAGGGACCGTCATTGATCAATAATTATTATTCTACGCTTCATCCTTGATATGCGATTAAGTATCATGTGGTTCTGTATTTTACTCTGCAAATTCTTTAGATAAACCTTTTAAAACTTCCTGACTCAGTGATTATTTCAGGATTATGAATTGTAATGAATGTCACTCATTTTAAACTTCCCAATTAGCAAAGGATTCATTGGTAAGTCATTACTCTTCAATCAGAAAAGTAATTGGTAGCAGGGATTTTGATAAAGAGTACAACTGACTCACCAGCGTAAGTATTAGCGTAGTATGAATGTATGGGCCCAAGTGAGTATTTGGTGTATGAATGCTGTTTGCTAATATCGCGCTGGATCAGTTTTCTGGTTATCAGAGGATGGTTGGACTTTGTTAATTGGGTAATGAGAATTTTATTTTTATGAACTAACATCCGTGTGTTCAAAAATTGTTTTATGTTGTCCAGAATTCCCCGGGAAAAAAGTTGAATAGCGGATGGTAAGTGGAAGCCATACTGCAGTGAGGTTATCTGTCAGGCAGAAAAAAAAAAAGTACTGAAAAAGTTAGGTAGGGCTATTAGTACTTGTTAGGGACTCTATGCGTGTGAGTAACAGCAAAGGAATACGCTGCTAAAATTTGATGTTATATCACCTAGAAAGGGTAACATTGAAGAAGTAACAGGTATTCCTGAAGCCTATGTGAAGAGTAAGCGGAAGGGTTTTACTCGTAGTGTGTGTTTAGTAAAGCGGAAAGGTTTTACTAAGTGTGAGAGAAACTATCTTTTCTAATTTAGAGAAACTGGCATGATAGCGAATGTTTTATATTGTTACTGAATTTTAATTAAAATCGTAGAGAAAATAAAGTTTTGCGTACGATTTTGTAAAGGGAGGGTCAGTTGCCAGAGAAGGAGCTGACGTCACAGGTGCCGCGCTGGGATTGGTTGATACAGCGGGCGTGGAAAGACTCTTGTAAAGGAGGGGTCAGTAGTCGGGAGCAGTACTGACGCCACAGGTGCCGCGCTGGGATTGGTCGAAAACAGCGAGGGACAGAGAGCGCAGATTGTAAAGGAGGGGTTGGCAGACAAACGTCACAGAAAGGCCGCGCTAGGATTGGTTCAGAGACAGAAGTTAGACGAAATTTGATTGGTTGTTACCATAGAAGCTGAAATCCTAGTGGATAGGAGATTGTATGTTAAAACACGACCCAACTTTAACAGGAACTCGTCCGGATAGGAGATATCTAGGCTTTGCAGAATGTAATTTTATACATCGAGATTTACCCAAGATGTACGGAGAGAAGAGAAAAATGTCATTTCTACAAAAGATTAAGAATTATTTTAAAAAGGATAAACCAATCAAAACTAGGGAAGTAATTATCATTCCACCAGCTAAAACGCCCGCTTCATTCATGATGATGGAGAGAGGTTATCATACTTGTGTATGGATAGAAAATTGGATAGAATATACCAAAAATGATGGAATATTAGCATTCCCCAAAAATGGTACTTTCAATGGGAGAATTCTCCAAAACTTGAGATTGAGGATGAATGACTTAGAACCCAGACCTAGATTAACTCAATACGAAGCCTTAGAGGAATGGGAAACCGAGGCATTTGAGCGTGACCGATACAGGAGTAATAGGTGTTATCGAGGATTTTTCCCTAAGAACCAAAAGGAGTCAAGAGACAGTCAGATGAAACAGTGGAGGAGGGCAATGCTTACAGAGGGTCTGTATCCGATATTAATGGCAGATGAGCCATTAGGGAACAAATGCACCGAAAAGACAAAACACTTGACTAGATTTGGAGATTCCGAAGATGAATTCATGGAAGCGATATTAAAGAACCCGCCACCATATCAGGAAGGGACAAGTGGATGCATCCCAAGTGCACCACTGTTAAGGACACCATTGGTACCACAAGTCTTGCATGATTCCCCAGCTAGTAGGGTACTTCACGAAAAAGAAAAGGAAGCAATAGATAAAAACAGAGCAGAATTAATACAGAAAGTAACACAATTGAGTATGCATCCTGATTCACTAACCATACCTGTAACGATTGGTCCAGTGGTTCCCTTATATGGTGACAAAGGAAATTACCCAAAACCTTTAGTTATGCCAACTCCTGTGAATGTTCCTAAACCTGAAGCAGTAGTAATGGTTGAGGATCACTTTAGCGATTGTGAATCCATGATTTCATTAATGGACTTGCCCATTCGAGATTCTGTAAATAGTACCCCTAGGAGAGCTACACCTGGTTGCTCAAGAGATGTAAACATAGTAACTTCATCGGGAGCAAAAAGTGCCACAGTAGTAACACCAGAAGACTTAGAAAGGTGGGCACAAGGAACAGACAAACAGAGTTCACCCCCAAAGATCATGGACATTTTATAAATTAAAGGTCGAATTAGAAGAAATAATAGCAGGAAATGTAGGGGTAGATCGCCTAAATACATACGATGAAGAAGAACTATTGTTTGTGTGCAGAAGTATCACAAGAAATGTAAAGTTATTTCATGAGAAATTATCAGATTTGGCTCTGCAGATGGGAAGTGAAATAGGGAGATCAAAAATTTTACAGAAACCCTATAGAGCAGATTTTTCAGACAAAGATTTAGAAAACATGAATGCCTCTGGAAGAAAATTACAAATAAAGGAATTAATGTCAGTCTTACAGAAATGGGGAGATCTAGATAAATGGAGAGTTAGATGGGCCAAGAAAAAGGAAGAGGCACGATCCAGTAGAACAGCATCTGAATATTTAATGAAGGAAACAGGGAAAGCAGATTAAATGTACCCGATGCGAGAAGTTCCAGGAGAGGGATATGTACATGTCCCATGGAGCAGACAGGATATTTTGTCATTTACGAATGATTTTCCAAAGTTGAGAGAAAAGCCAATTGAATGGTACAAGCAGGTTGAGAGGTTTGTGAAAGTGTCAAAGGTATTGTTGAAGGATTTGGATGGTTTGTTTGACATAGTGGTACCTACCGATTTGTGGACAGATTGTAAGATTACAGTTGATTGGCCAAGTGAAGAGTATCCTAGAGATCCAAAGACAGGTGCCCCGTCAAATGATGTAATGAAAAGTACCAGCAGGTAATAACTTACCTGAAAGGGAAAATACCACCGAAAGAAACAGATTGGGTGAAAATAGACAGAACTACCCAAGAAGCCAGTGAATCGGTACACGCCTATTATGAGCGTTTATTGAAGGTATTCAAGCAGTATAGTGGATTTGAGGATATTGGAGATTAAAAACATGAGTCAGTTTGTCTACCGATTTGTCTATGGTCTGAAGCCAGAGATTTGTCAGATGATTAAGCAGCACATGTTGTTTTGGCAAAGCAAGCCAATTGATAAAATTTTGAAATATGCAAAATATTGTGGAGATGATATTGAGGATAGGCACAAGAAATTGCAGGAGAAAGTAATGTGGGCTCAGGTGAAAATGGCCGAGAAACAGGGAATTAATTTGGATAA
Organism: Calotriton arnoldi; assembly: GCA_963921515.1. NCBI lineage: Eukaryota > Metazoa > Chordata > Amphibia > Caudata > Salamandridae > Calotriton > Calotriton arnoldi. The sequence goes on along the minus strand of CAWUFW010005772.1, from coordinate 1,144,934 downwards.
TCTGAGTGAAAATCAGGGAAAGGATTCTGGAACGAGTGGTGACACTGGGAATGGTGGAAAAGTAAGAGGACGAATGAGCAGAGAAGAGGCTAAAAAGAAATTTCCTTGTCATGGATGCGGAAAATTGGGGCATTGGAAAGATGAATGTAAAAAGATTCGGAATAATAATGGCCCAAATCAAAATTTAAATCCACAGACGCAGAATGACTCACAGCAGGGTGTAAATCCTCAGGGTCAGTTGCCACCTGCACCTATACAGGGTAATGTAAGCAGAGCAAAGCACGGTACAGACGTCGGATATCAAGGAGGAAGTGGTAAGAATGATTATGTAACATCACAATTTCTTTTACAGGACGATTTCTGTTCCTATAGTCAGTGACGGTGCCTAGGAGAGGGGGAGAAGGAGTGCGTACTTGGCGCATCCTTACCGGTAGATCAGTCAGGTCCATATGTTGAAGGAAATGTAAAAGGTAATGATATTACTTTTCTTTTGGACACTGGTGCTACCAGGTCTACTGTGAGAACAGCAGACATCCCAGACCTTCCTCTCTCTGGAGAAGCTATCCAAGTTGTGGGGGTGGCGAATCAAAAGATTAGAACACCTCTTACCGAACCAATGGAAGTAAAAATAGGAAACTTTAGAGAAATGCATCAATTCGTAGTGTGTGATTCCAGTCCAGTAAATTTATTGGGCCGAGATTTGTTATGCAAAATGAATTGCACAATTTTCTGCACACCGGATGGTGTGGCAGTTCAGACCCTAGATGAAGACCATGTATATAAGTTTATGATTGCAAAGCAAGGTGCAGAAGTAGATGAGATGTTTTCTTTAATAACAAAAGACGAGTTGCCAGAAGAATTAAAAACTACAGTAAACCCCATAGTATGGGATTTCACGGGAAAGGAAGTAGGACTTATGGCCAAAATAGACCCAGTTAAAATTATTGTAAAGGAAGGTGCGATTTTCCCAAATACCAGACAATACAAAATGAGTGCAGAAGTAAAGGCAGGAGTCATTGAAGAAGTAAACAGAATGGTAAAACAGGGAATATTAAAAGAGGTAATGAGTAGCCCTTGTAATTCACCAATCATGGGTTTGAAGAAACCTAGTGGAAAATACAGAATTGTTCAAGACCTGCAGAAAATAAATAAGATTGTGGAACCCTGTTGTCCTATAGTGCCAAATCCTGCAGTAATTCTATATCAGATTCATTGGAGTGCAGGATGGTTTACTGTGATTGATTTATGCCAAGCCTTCTTTTCGATACCCTTGCATCCAGATAGCCAGTATCTGTTTTCATTTAAATTTGAGAACAAAGTCTATGTATGGAATCGTGTTCCTCAGGGGTACACGGAAAGTCCTTCCATCTTCAATCAGATATTAAAAAAGTGCCTAGAGAAACTAGTGATGCCAGGAAGCTCAGTCTTAGTGCAGTATATAGACGACTTACTGGTGGCATCTAACACCAGAGAGGACTGTGTTGTTGATTCCATTGCATTATTAAATCATTTAGCTGAAGAAGGGCATAAAGTCTCACCTGAAAAATTACAGTTCTGTACAACAGCAGTTAAATATCTGGGACACCAAATTGAGAGGGGAAAAAGAAGAATAACGTCTGAAAGAGTAAAATTAATCAAGAAAATGCAAATGCCTGTAACCCAAAGAGAAGTGAGAATGTTCCTTGGAATAGTAGGTTATTGTCGACAGTGGATACTAGGATTTTCTCTATTAGCAAAACCCTTAATTCAAATGACGAAAAAGAAAGCAAAGGACCCAGTTGAGTGGGATGATGAGAGCGTAGGAGCATTTGTAAAATTGAGAAATGCTCTGTGTGCAGCACCTGCCCTAGGCATGCCTGATTATAAAAGAAATTTTGCATTATTCTGTCATGAGAGAGAAAATTGTGCAGTTTCAGTCCTAACCCAGAGACATGGTTTGGACCGACGTCCTATAGCATATTTTTCTGCTACATTGGACCCAGTGGCAGCCGCGTTGCCAGGCTGCTTAAAAGCAGTGGCGGCTACCTGTTTGAGCATTGAACAAAGTGAGTCAATTGTAATGGGACACCCTGTAAAGGTGTTTGTTCCACATGCGGTTGTGATTTTATTGACAAGAACCCAAAATCAGCATCTTACTCCTAGTCGGCTGACTAAATATGAGAGAATAATAATGGGTGCTGAAAATGTGACCATGGTAAGGTGCACAATAGTAAATCCAGCTACCTTACTACCAGATCCATATCATGAAGAAGTTAACGATGACGAAGAAGAAGAACATGATTGTTTACAAGTCACAGAGTTATGCACGAAACCACGTCCTGATATTCAGGAACTACCCCTCAGGAAGCCAGACAGGGAGCTGTTTGTTGATGGTTCATGCCAAAGGCATGAAGATGGTAAACTAACTGCTGCCTATGCAGTGTGTGAATTAACTGGAATAGTTGAAGCGTCCTATTTACCAGGAGTCAAATCTGCACAAATAGCTGAATTGATTGCATTGATAAAGGCTTGCAAAATTGGGAGGAATCAAAAAGTAACTATATTTACAGATAGCTAATATGGTTACGGGGTTGTGCATGATTTTGGCCAACTATGGATGCAGAGGGATTTCATGACTTCTTCAGGATCCCCCATTAAAAATGGACAGTTCGTAAGGGAATTGCTGGAAGCAATACAATCACCAAAAGAATTGGCTGTGGTGAAATGTGCCGCACACCAGTCAGGACATGATTGGGTGGTAGTCGGCAACCGATACGCAGATCTTGTGGCTCAACATTGTGCCAAATATAGGTTGTCAGTCAATAAAAGGGTGGAAAGAATGGGAATCAGCTGCCAACTTATGCTGTATGCGCCACCTGAAACATGGAATGATGTAAAAAGAATGCAAGATGATGCTGATGAGAGTGAGAAAAATACATGGATTAAAATGGGATGTTCTCAAAGGGCAGACGACGATGTATGGATTTATGCCGATGGCAGACCAGTCATGCCCGATTCTTTGCTTTCACAAATGGCCAGGATGTATCATGGAGACACACACATAGGGAGAGATGCAATGATTAGGCTCTTCAGACAAAATTGGTACAATCCAAGGTTCAGGGCTGTAGCAGAGAGTCTTTGCCAGAGATGTTTAACGTGCCAAATGCATAATCCAGGAAGAAAAACAATAATTGGGTTTGGAAAAATTGGAAAGGCAGAAGGTCCATTTATAAGATTGCAATTTGATTTCATTCAGCTACCATCCTGCAGAGGGCTGAAATATGTACTTGTCATACAGAGACCCGACTGCAGACAACATGACCACCCTCAAGCACGCCACCCGAAAACACCACCAGCTGATCCACACCACCAAGAAAACCGCATTCAAGGAACGACTGGACAACAACGCCCACAACAGCAAGGAACTCTTCATCATCGTCAAAGAACTCTCGAACCCCAGCGCCGGAAACAACGACATCACTACCTCGCAAGACCTCTGCAACTCGCTCGCCTCGTTCTTCCACAGCAAGATCGCAGACATACACAACAGTTTCAGCACACAGCCGACGTACCCTACGACCGTTCCAACGTCCCCCACCTCCACCCTCCGAGCCTGGACCCCGATCAACACCGAAGACACTATCCGCACGATGAACTCCATCCACTCCGGATCACCAACCGACCCCTGCCCTCACCACGTCTTCAACAAGGACGACGCCGTCATCGCACCCCACCTCCGGGACATCATCAACACCTCCCTCGACACCGCCACCTTCCCAGAGAGCTGGAAGCACGCCGAACTCAGCGCCCTACTGAAGAAACCGTCAGCGGATCCCACCGACCTCAAAAACTACCGCCCCATCTCGCTCCTTCCTTTTCCTGCCAAAGTCATCGAGAAGACCGTCAACAGACAACTGGCCGCATTCCTCGAGACGAATGGATCCCTCGACCACTCGCAGTCCGGCTTCCGGGCCAACCACAGCACCGAGACCGCCCTCATCGCAGCCACCGACGACATCCGAGCCCTGCTCGACAACGGGGAAACAGCGGCCCTCATCCTCCTGGACCTCTCCGCAGCGTTCGACACAGTCTGCCACCGCACCCTAGTGCAACGCCTGAACAACGTCGGAATCCAAGAGAAGGCACTGGAGTGGATCATCTCCTTCCTCGCCGGAAGAACCCAGAGAGTCCGCCTCCCCCGTTCAGTTCCGAGGCCACCGAAGTCATCTGCGGCGTACCACAAGGATCATCACTCAGCCCCACCCTCTTCAACGTCTACATGAGCCCTCTCGCAGCCATCGCACGCCAACACAACCTCAACATCATCTCCTACGCCGACGACACCCAGCTGATCCTCTCCCTCACCAACGACCCCACAACCGCCAGAACCAACCTACATGAAGGGATGAAGGACGTAGCCGAGTGGATGAGGAACAGCCGCCTGAAACTGAACTCAGATAAGACGGAAGTCCTCATCCTAGGATCATCACCCCCCGCCTGGGACGACTCCTGGTGGCCCCCTGCCCTGGGCAACGCACCCAAACCAACGGACCACGCACGCAACCTGGGCTTCATCCTGGACTCCTCCCTCTCAATGACCCGACAAGTCAACGCCGTCTCCTCGTCTTGCTTCAACATCCTACGCATGCTGCGCACGATCTTCCGGTGGATCCCCACCGAAACCAGGAAGACGGTCACCCAGGCCCTCGTCACCAGCCGACTGGACTACGGCAACTCCCTCTACGCCGGAACCACAGCCAAACTTCAAAAAGACTCCAACGCATCCAGAACGCCTCAGCTCGACTCATCCTGGACATCCCCCGACACAGCCACATCGCCGGACACCTGAGAGACCTGCACTGGCTCCCCATCAGCAAGAGAATCACGTTCCGACTCCTCACCCACGCACACAAAGCTCTCCACAACCAAGGCCCCAGATACCTCAACGACCGTCTGACCTTCTACACTTCCACCCGCCAGCTACGATCGACCAACCACGCCCTCGCCGCCGTCCCCCGCATCCGAAGAGCCACAACGGGAGGAAGATCCTTCTCCTACCTGGCTGCCAAGACGTGGAACTCCCTACCCATCCACCTCCGCCTTACCCAAGACCACCTCTCCTTCAGGAAGCAACTCAAGACCTGGCTGTTCAAACAGTAGCGGACCCCCCCCCCCTAGCGCCTTGAGACCCTCCGGGTGAGTAGCGCGCTATACAACTGCTTGATTGATTGATAGTGTGTCTGTTTTCAAAGTGGGTGGAGGCTTACCCTACCAGAAGGAATGACAGTATTACAGTCGCAAAGTTGTTACTACGAGAACTCATTCCTAGGTTTGGTTTCCCAGTAACTTTGGAATCAGATAGAGGAAAGCATTTTAACAGTGAAGTGATTAAAATAATCTGTGAAGCATTCCAAATTGAATAAAAACTGCACTGTGCATATCGCCCAGAGGCTTCTGGAGTGGTTGAACAATTGAATGGCACAATAAAATCCAGACTGGGAAACATGTGTGCATCAACATCATTACAGTGGCCGGATGCATTGCCACTTGTTTTAATGGGACTCAGAAGCATTCCTGATAGAAATACCGGATTGAGCCCACACGAGATAATGATGGGAAGAGCAATGAGACAAGCACATGTTCCCACAAATAAACTGCTGAATATATCTGATGATATGGTTCTGGATTATTGCAAAGGATTGGCTGACCTAGTGCGTTCTGTCTCTCACCAGGTTGGAGAAGACGCAGTTTCCAGGCAGCCCGAACAAGAACATGATCTGAATCCTGGTGACTGGGTGGTAGTGAAGAATCACACCAGAGAGACGCGTCTATCACCTAGGTGGAGCGAACCTTGTCAGGTCATGGTGATCACGAATACAGCAGTGAAGTGTGCAGGATTTCCTAATTGGATTCATGTAAGTCACACCAAAAGAGTACCAGACCCTGAAGAAGAAAATCCTCAGACAGCATCAATCACTGAGGAAACTGAAGGTTGCCCAGCTGAAGAATCTCACGTTCAAGATTCAAAGGAAGCTGAAGAAGAACAACCGAGCACAAGTCAGGACTGGATACCGGTGATGGAAATTCCTGAAGTTTATCACAGAACAAGAAGTCAAACAAATTTGGAAGAAATTGAAGAAGATCAGATAGGTGAAGAAGCAGCTCAGGAAAAAGAAGAAGACACAATAAAAGAACCTGAGCAGGACCAGATAGGGAGAGGAAACTGGGCTCAAAATAACGAAGAACCAACAAGTTTTGAGCAGGGACAGACAGGTTTAGAAGAACCCGGTCAGGCTGCAGAAGTACAAAGTGCAATAAGCCCTAATCAGAACCAGTTAGATCCAGAAAAGTACACAGAAAAAGAAGATCTCGAGAAAAAAGAACATGAAGAAATAAATCAAGAACAAGGTCATTTGTTGGAAACTCACAGTGGAGCTGCTGAAGAGAAACCAATCAGACCTGAAAAAGAGCAAATAAGAGAAACAGTAATTGCAGAAAACGAAACTGTGCTAAAACCCGAAAATAAAAGAATTTCTGAAGAAGAAAATAAAGAGACAGTGCAAACAAAGAAAACAAGAAAAGGTGATCATTGGCCTAGTGTCATTAAAAGAGTAAAATACCACATAAAAACCAGAAGTGAAGATCCAGATCAAGTAAATGAAGTAACAAGCCAAACAGGACAAGAAAGTAGAACTGAGAAAAGAAGAAGCAAAAGACTGAAACTTGTGAATAACAAATTCAAAGGTCCTGATTGGACTTACATCATTCTTGAAGATTACGAGAGCTCAGAGACAAGTGAAAGTGGTGACGAAGGAACAAGTGCTGCACTAACATATGAGAAAGAAACAAGACCACCTTGATAACGTAAAGAAAATCGAAAAATAGATAAGAAGAGCAATCTTCCTTGTTAAAATGTCCGACGATAGAGTTACTGGGAGATCAAAACAGAAATGTTGTAAAAGATGCTGTGCAGTATGCATATGTAGTCTAGTAATGGTGCTTATAGTATGGTTAGTTCTGATCGTAGCAGTTCCTTACTGTGAGAAGTTGGCCTGGTATATGCTGTTCACTAGTTAAAGTGGACACCTTGCACCAGTACAATTCGCCTCTTATGGTAGGTAGGTTTAAGACAACCTTTATAGAAAGCTATCCTAGTGGTAGCTGTGGAGAGCAGCCTTCAGGCTAAGTCTTGGAGGAATGTAAAGCAGCTTGTTTTACCACACAATCTCTTGAATCACCAAATGAAAAGACACCACACAGGTATATATATCAAATATATATGTATTTATTACTAAACAACTCTCTACTAATCTCTTTATGAGATTAGAAGTCAGGAACATATGCACAAATCAACGTTTCACAATAAATTAAGCACAATATGGCTGGGGCCCTAGGGGCGTACCAGACCATATACTAAAAAAGAGACTTAAGAACAACGACTTGCAAAGGGACAAGGCCTAGGGCCTTCAGAAGTGTTGGGGCCTCACGAAACCACCCAAGGTAGGTAAGTAAAGGACCCACGGGGGATGCGTGCAGTGCATGAACACAGGCGCGGTTCGCCGTAGACTTCAATGGGGCAAGTCGCGGTTGGAAATTAAGAGTTTAAGGGCACTTTGGGAGTAGCTACAAGCAAGTCACTTACAGGGTAAGTAGTTCTAGGGCCAACACCCACAGGAGCACCATAGTGCTGGAGTTACCTCACCCAGGGAAGCCGGGTGCATAGGTGTCCTTTGGTGTCGGGTCGCGGTGTCGTTTTCAATGGGAGCCAATGAAGACTTGCTGCTTGTGACGACAGGAGAAGTGTCCGGTGGAATCCAAGCCTGGATTCGGAAGGAGGAAGACCTGAAAGCAGAGGGGACAGTGTTCAAAGTCACTTGGCAGTGACCCGGGGCAAGGAAGATGAATGCCCACCGTCGTCGACAGATTCAGGTCGTTCACGGGTGTCTTGACTCTTCGACCACGAGGTCCAGGCGGCGTTGATGACAACCAGGAGCTGGATTCAGCATGGCCCAGAAAGTCTGCAGCTGACTGCGGTATCGGCGACCCGATTGGAGCCAACAAGCCTTGGTAGCAGCAAGTCTCGTGGAAAGCATAAAAAGTCAATGGTGCAGACCAGCAAGGTCTGGGGAACTCACCCAGCAAGGGTAAGTCAGGGCAGACCTGGAGCAACGAGGGGAGCTCTTGGGTTTGGTAGAAAAGTCTTCTGGGGACCCACAAGCCGGCTGGCAAGGGATTGCAAAGATACCTCGGGAGGATTCCTTCAACAGGGGCCCACGGTCACTCGGGACAGGGTAGGCCTCTGATCTTCATAGGGATTCCTGCTAGAGGCTTGGACCACACGTGGTTCAAAGCACAAGTTCGTAGAACATCGTGAAGGGGTTGCACCCGACAGTAGTGCACGGTACCCAGGGACTGCGGTTCCTCATCACTCGTGGGGTCCACTGGCCTCAGCTTCGCTGGGGACTCACGATGGCCTTGGAGAAGTCAGGAAATTTTCATCTTGGGGTGCAGGGACCTCAGGCTCCGGCGGGAGCGGCATAGTTTGCGACTGTCATTTCAGTTTTTGGTGCCTGCCAAGCAGGGGAGTCACTCCTTGACTCCAAGGGAGATTCTTCAGTCTTCCAGAGGTAGTGGAACGTCGAAGGTCCAGGATTCTTCTTCAGAGCGTCGTCCAGGGAAATCTAGTTTGCAAGTTCAAGGGTTCCCTACCTTATACTAAAAAGGAAGGGAGGGACTAGCTCTAAGACCCCACCTATGGGAGGGTCAGGGGAGTGGGTGGCTACACCCACTTCCCTTTGTCCAGTTTCACGCCAGAGCAGGGGCAGGTAGCCCCTGAGCCGGTTTGAACTGGTGTATGCACAGAAGAGCCTTCTGCTCTCCCAGTGCAGGACTTCAAAGCACTCTAGGAGTGCACCCACCCAGCCCCAATACACTAAACCCTGTCTGGAAGGTGGTCACACCCTCCTGTGACAGGATACCTATTGTTGCGCTTCCTCCACTGCGAGTTTCGGTCATCAGCAGGAGGGCAGCCCAGTGTCTGTGACTGGTGGCATCCATTTTGGGATGCCTGGGCTCTTCAGGATTCTACCGCGTTTCCACAGTAGGTGCATGTCTATCCCTCTAGAAGGGTGGAATGCAACCCCCGCCACCAGAACTGGCGGGGGGTAGTATTCCAAGATGTTTGACACCAAACACGACATGTTTCCGTGCAGCCATCCCAAAGTTAGCATTTAACGCGAGGTTATAATGCGCTTAAGAGTATATGGTCAGGCTGCACTACAAACAGCATCAGAGAAGGTTCTCCGAAGGCTGCAGAGGGGCTCTGCTCATGCAGGGGCACCCTCTCACATAGGAACCAAGCACTCTGCCTTCAGGATTGATAAGGCCTGCCATAGGAGTGACTTATAGGTTTATATGTGTGTATCTATGTAGTGATATCGGTAGCCTATATCACAGTAAGGGGTGCCTGCACCACCTTACCCAGGCTGCAGTAGCAGACCTGTGGTGTCAGATTTAGTCTGCTTCCCAGGGGTGGCATAATACATGCTTCAGCCCCTGGTAGGCCTGTGAAGTACCTATGCCCTTGGTACCTAAGGTACCATATACTAGGGACTCATAAGGTACCACAGTATCCAATCACTAGTGCACCTAGAGTGCACTCCAAGTCGTTTAGAGAGAACAGAGAGGCTGGGGCCCTGATTGGCAGGGTCCCAGCCAGACTATAGCCAGAAACCAGTGTAAACATCAGAAAAAAAGTGGGGGCAACATAAGAGGCAGATCCTACTCTCCTACACAACCCCCCCCAAATGCAGGGACACTAAACTAACCTTGACCAGTTGAGTCTTCGTGCTCTAAGTGGAAATACCTTGAGAGTCCATCTGCATTGGCATGTTGGGTCCCAGGCCTATGTTCCACTGTATAGTCCATCCCCTGTAGGGAAATGGACCACCTCAAAAGTTTTGGGTTTTCACCTTTCATCTGCTTAAGCCATAGGAGGGGCTTGTGGTCAGTCTGAACTATGAAGTGAGTGCCAAACAAGTATGGCCTCAGCTTCTTCAGGGCCCACACCACAGCAAAGGCCTCCCTCGCTATAGCTGACCAACGTTTCTCTCTAGGGTCAGCCTTCTGCTAATAAAAGCTACTGGCTGGTCTTGACCTTCATCATTCAGTTGAGACAGTACAGCTCCCACACCCAGCTCAGAAGCATCTGTTTGGACAATGAACTTTTGGTGTAGTCTGGATTCTGTAAGATGGGGGCAGTGCACATGGCCTGCTTTAGGTCTTCAAATGCCTTCTGACAGCTCGCTGTCCTCTGAACCTTTTTTGGCATTTTCTTTGAGGTCAGATCATTCAAGGGGGTCACTATAGATCCATATCCCTTCACAAACCTCCTATAATACCCAGTCAGGCCTAAGAAGGCTCTCACCTGTGTCTGGGTGGTTGGAGCAACCCATTCCATTATGGTTTGGATTTTGCTCTGTAAAGGCTGAACCTGGCCTCCACCCACAAGGTGGCCCAGGTACACAACCTGACTCTGCCCTATCTGGCACTTAGTGGCCTTGATAGTGAGGCCTGCTTTTGCAGAGCCTCCAAAACATTTCTGAGGTGGACCAGGTGATCCTGCCAGGAGGAACTAAAGACAGCAATATCATCTAGATAAGCTGAGCAATAAGTTTCCATCCCTGCCAGAACTTTATTCACCAACCTCTGAAAAGTGGCAGGTGCATTTTTCAATTCAAAGGGCATCACCACAAAGTGGTAGTGACCCACCAGGGGTCGAAAATGCTGTTTTGGCTTTTGCATCATCAGCTAACCTGATCTGCCAGTAGCCAGCTGTTAGGTCAAATGTACTTAGATACTTGGCTGAGGCCAAAGTATCAATCAGCTCATCTGCCCTTGGTATGGGATAGGCATCAGTCCTGGTGACCGCATTGAGGCCTCTGTAGTCTACACAAAACCTCATTTCTTTCTTACCACCCTGGGTATGAGGATTGGGTACTAGGACTACTGGGCTAGCCCAAGGGCTATCTGAAGGCTCAATCACACCTAACTCCAACATTTTCTGGACTTCAGTCCTGATACAGTCCCTGACATGGTCAGGTTGCCTGTAGATTTTACTCTTGACAGGCAGACTGTCTCCAGTGTCCACCTCATGGGTGCACCAGGTAGTCTGACTAGGGGTCAGGCTAAACATATGTCTGTACTGTTGCAGAACTTGTCTGCACTCAGTTTGCTGATGGTCAGTGAGGCTGCTTGCCAAAGCAACACCATCTACTGACCCATCATCAGGGTTCTGTGAGAGCAGGTCAGGGAGAGGGTCACTCTCCTCCTCCTGGTCCTCATCAGTTGCCATGAGCAAGCCCATGTCAGCCCTGTCAACATATGGCTTTAATCTGTTGACATGGAGCACCCTCAGGGGCTCCTGGGAGTTCCAAGATTCACCAGATAGGTGACTTCTCCCTTTTGCTCAACTATTGTATGGGGGCCACTCCACTTGTCTTGGAGGGCTGCTGGGGCCACAGGCTCCAACACCCACACTTTCTGTCCTGGCTGGTACACAGTCAGCACAGCCTTTGGTCATGCCAAGCTTTTTGTAATTCTTGGCTGGCCTCCAGGTTTTTGGTTGCCTTTTTCATGTATTCGGCCATCCTGGAGCGGAGACCAAGTACATAGTCCATCACATCCTGTTTGGGGGTTTGAGAGGTAACTCCCAGCCCTCTTTTACCAAACATAATGGACCTCTTACAGGATGCCCAAACAGAAGCTCAAATGGGCTGTAACCAACCCCCTTCTGTGGAACCTCTCTGTATGCAAACAACAGGCAGGGAAGAAGAAGGTCCCATTTCCGCCTAAGCTTCTCTGGGAGTCCTTTAATCATTCCCTTCAGGGTTTTGTTGAAACGTTCAACCAACCCATTGCATTGTGGGTGATAGGGGTGGTGAATTTATAAGTTACACCACACTCCTTCCACATTGCTTTCAGATATCCTGACATGAAGTTTGTATCTCTGTCAGAGATGACCTCCTTTGGGAAACCCACTTTGGAGAAAACTCCAATGAGGGCTCTTGCCACCACAGGGGCTGTGGTGGTCCTCAGGGGAATTTCCTCTGGGTACCTGGTGGCATGATCCACTACCACCAGGATAAATCTGTGCCCAGATGCTGTTTGAGGGTCAAGGGGACCAACAATGTCAATCCCTACCCTTTCAAAGGGTACCCCCACCACAGGTAGTGGTGTCAGGGGGGCCTTTGTGGTGCCACCTGCCTTGCCACTGGCTTGGCTTGTGACACAGGAGCAACAAAACTCCTTTGTGTCCTCTGACATATGTGGCCAATGAAAATGTGGAACAAGCCTGTCCCAGGTCTTGTTTTGGCCCAAGTGACCTGCTAAAGGGATGTCATGTGCTAGGGTCAAGAGGAACCCCCTAAACCTCTGAGGTATTACCAACCTCCTGGTGGCTCCAGGGGCTGGATCTCTACCCTCAGAATATAGGAGTCCCTCATCCCAATAAACTTTATGGGACCCACTAGCACTCCCAGCAGCCTCAGCAGCAGCCTGCTGTCTGAGGGGTTCAAGAGAGGGGCAGCACTGTTGCTCCTTACTCAGATCTTCCCTAGAAGGGCCCCCTGCCCCCAAAACTCAACCGGATCAGGCTCAAGTCCCTCTGGGGCAGTTCCTTCTTCAGGATCTGCTCCTCCTCCCTCAAGAGGGGAATCAATGATCTGAGACAGAGGGAAGGCACTGCCTTAACCCTACTGCTCCTCTTCTTGGGAAGCATCTGGTCCATTGTTTCAGGATCCAGAGCTGGTTCAGTGTCATGCATTTTGGCCTGTGACCTGGTCACAGCAAATACCTCTGCAGGGATGCCTAACATCTTAGCATGAGTCCATAACTCTACTTCAGACCAGGCTGAAGTTTCTAGATCATTGCCCAATAGACATTCGACAGGGAGGTCTGCACTGACTACAACCTTCTTGAGGCCAGTTACCCCTCCCCAGGAGAAATTCACAACTGCCAGACTATGGTTGGTCCTGACATTGCTTGCATTGGTCAGCTGGTACATTTCGCCCAGGATGATCTGTCCAGGGTCCACAAGATCCTCTGCCACCATGGTGACACTAGCACGTGTCCCTAAATGCCAAAGCCTGTTTGCCATTTATTACAGGCTGCTGTTTGTATTTGCCCAGATTACTGGGGCTCACAAGGAAGGACATGTCCATGTCTCCATCACAAATCAGCATTGCCTGAGTGGGTACTCTGACTAGGCCAGAGTCCACTTCAGAACCCAGGGCCAACCCTACTACACCCTTATTCTGAGTACCACCTCCACCAGTAGCTGAACTAGGGGGAACAGTTGCCTTAGGGGCAGGAGTGGTGGTGGTTTGGTCTTTGGACTTGTTACAATCAGAAGTCCAGTGCCCTTTCTGTTTACAGAATTTGCACCAGGGCTTCTTTTGGCCTTTTCCCTTGTTGGATTGTGACTCCCCACCAGTTGCAGATTTTTGGGGCCCTTGTGAAGACTTCTGGTCTTTTGACTTATCCCCACTTTTCTCAGAGCCCTTAGGATCCTGCTTCTTGGTGTCACCCCTTGGTTCTGGGTTTTCTGCCTCACCTTGGTTCTGACCCACTTGTCTGCCTTCTTTCCCAATTCTTGGGGAGAGGTCAGATCTGAGTCCACCAGGTATTGATGCAACAACTGGTTCTGGCAATTATTAAGGATCTGTTCTCTCATCATTAGATTATACAATCCCTTGAAATCAGTAACCCTACTGCCAACCAGCCAACCCTCCAGAGCCTTGGTTGCACAATCTACAAAGTCAGTCCAGTCCTGAGTCTGTGCCTTCTGGGTGTCTCTGAACTTCAACCTGTACTGCTCAGTGGTTAAGCCAAACCCATCTATCAGTGCACTCTTCAGGACTTCATAGTCATGAGCATCCTCTTCTCTAACAGTGAGGAGCTTGTCTCTACCTTTATCTGAAAAGGAGAGCCACAAGATTGCTGCCCACTGCTTTTGGGGGACCTGTTGTACTCTACAGGCCCTTTCCATAGCAGTTACCCATTTATGGATATCATCCCCACTCTGGTAGGGAGGAACAACCTTGCTCAGGTTCCTATGGTCTGGAATATATTCTCTGCCTCTAGGGACACTGTGGCTGCCACCAGGGGGTTCTAACCCCTCTTTTCTAGAAGCTCTCTGGAGCTCCAGGGCTTCCTTATCTAATGCCAACTGCTTGGTTTTGAGGGCAAATCTTGCTTCCTCATACTGCAGCAGTTTGTACATTCTGTCAGAGGAGGTCTCTCTTCTTGGATAGTAGGAGTTCCTCTGGTAGACAGATTCTCTGCCAGAGTGATAGAAGGGGTCAGATTCCCTAGAAAGGGACCTAGGCCTCTCCTCCACTATGTCAGTTCTCATAGGGAGAATTCCTCTGTCTTGTTCAGACCCCTTGGGGCCTGGCCCTACAATCACAGAGTATTGGTCAACTTGATGTTCATCATCTGACCCAGACACTGTAATTGACCCACCCACTGATTCAGACCCGTTAGCTCCTAGAGCTAATCTAAGATCATCTGCTGTCAGCAGATCTATCAGGTGTAGTGTGGAGGGACTCTGTCCTAGCTTCAGGTGCCTTGCAGCACACATGGCTCTCAGTTCAGAGAAAGCCATGTCCTTATACTGAGGCTGAGTGGATCCACTGGGTCCACCCTTTAAGGACATTCTAGTGTTGTGCAGTGTTGTACTACCTACACTAGTTTGTGGCCTACTGATACTAGCTTGAGCTGTAGAAAGGGTGTGCTATCCCTTGGCATACAGCTCTAAGTTCAGTAGAACTTATTGATACTAAGCTTGACTTTAAATGTACCTTAAGTACCTATAGTGGTTTTCAGTTAGTAATTCAAATAGAGATTTTCTGGTAAAACAATAGCAAGCTGGAATCCCACACGCTGCCACCAATGTGAGAAGTTGGCCTGGTATATGCTGTTCACTAGTTAAAGTGGACACCTTGCACCAGTACAATTCGCCTCTTATGGTAGGTAGGTTTAAGACAACCTTTATAGAAAGCTATCCTAGTGGTAGCTGTGGAGAGCAGCCTTCAGGCTGAGTCTTGGAGGAATGTAAAGCAGCTTGTTTTACCACACAATCTCTTGAATCACCAAATGAAAAGACACCACACAGGTATATATATCAAATATATATGTATTTATTACTAAACAACTCTCTACTAATCTCTTTATGAGATTAGAAGTCAGGAACATATGCACAAATCAACGTTTCACAATAAATTAAGCACAATATGGCTGGGGCCCTAGGGGCGTACCAGACCATATACTAAAAAAGAGACTTAAGAACAACGACTTGCAAAGGGACAAGGCCTAGGGCCTTCAGAAGTGTTGGGGCCTCACGAAACCACCCAAGGTAGGTAAGTAAAGGACCCACGGGGGACGCGTGCAGTGCATGAACACAGGCGCGGATCGCCGTAGACTTCAATGGGGCAAGTCGTGGTTGGAAATTAAGAGTTTAAGGGCACTTCGGGAGTAGCTACAAGCAAGTCACTTACAGGGTAAGTAGTTCTAGGGCCAACACCCACAGGAGCACTGTAGTGCTGGAGTTACCTCACCCAGGGAAGCCGGGTGCATAGGTGTCCTTTGGTGTCGGGTCGCGGCGTCGTTTTCAATGGGAGCCAATGAAGACTTGCTGCTTGTGACGACAGGAGAAGTGTCCGGTGGAATCCAAGCCTGGATTCGGAAGGAGGAAGACCTGAAAGCAGAGGCGACAGTGTTCAAAGTCACTTGGCAGTGACCCGGGGCAAGGAAGATGAATGCCCACCGTCGTTGACAGATTCAGGTCGTTCACAGGTGTCTTGACTCTTTGACCACGAGGTTCAGGAGGCGTCGATGACAACCAGAAGTTGGATTCAGCGTGTCCCACAAAGTTTGCAGCTGACTGCGGTATCGGCGTCCTGATTGAAGCCAACAAGCCTTGGTAGCAGCAAGTCTTGTGAAAAGCATAAAAAGTCAATGGTGCAGACCAGCAAGGTCTGGGGAACTCACCCAGCGAGGGTAAGTCAGGGCAGGCCTGGAGCAACCAGGGAAACTCTTGGTTTTGGTAGAAAAGTCTTCTGGGGACCCACAAGCTGGCTGGCAAGGGATTGCAAAGACGCCTTGGGAGGATTTTTCAACAGGAGCCCTCGGCGCCTTGGGATGGGGTAGGCCTCTGATCTTTGGAAGAGTTCCTGCTAGAGGCTGGGACCACACGTGGTCCAAAGCACAAGTTCGTAGAACGTCGTGAAGGGGTTGCACCCGACAATAGTGCACGGTACCCAGGGACTGTGGTTCCTCATCACTCGTGGGGTCCACTGGCCTCAGCTTTGCTGGGGACTCACAATGGGCTTGGAGAAGTCAGGAAATCCTTGTCTTGGGCTGCAGGGACCTCGGGCCCCGGCGGGAGCGGCATAGTTTGCAACCGTCATTTCAGTTTTTGGTGCCTGCCAAGCAGGTGAGTCACTCCTTGACTCCAAGGGAGATTCTTCAGTCTTCCAGAGGTAGTGGAACGTCGAAGGTCCAGGATTCTTCTTCAGAGCATCATCCAGGGAAATCTAGTTTGCAAGTTCAAGGGTTCCCTACCTTATACTAAAAAGGAAGGGAGGGACTAGCTCTAAGACCCCACCTATGGGAGGGTCAGGGAGTGGGTGGCTACACCCACTTCCCTTTGTCCAGTTTTGTGCCAGAGCAGGGGCAGGTAGCCCCTGAGCCGTTTTGAACTGGTGTATGCACAGAGGAGCCTTCTGCTCCCCCAGTGCAGGACTTCAAAGCACTCTAGGAGTGCACCCACCCAGCCCCAATACACTAAACCCTGTCTGGAAGGTGGTCACACCCTCCTGTGACAGGATACCTATTGTTGGGCTTCCTCCACTGCGAGTTTCGGTCATCAGCAGGAGGGCAGCCCAGTGTCTGTGACTGGTGGCATCGATTTTGTGATGCCAGGGCTCTTCAGGATTCTACCGCGTTTCCACAGTAGGTACATGTCTATCCCTCTAGAAGGGTGGAATGCTACCCCCGCCGCCAGAACTGGTGGGGGGGTAGTATTCCAAGATGTTTGACACCAAACACGACATGTTTCCGTGCAGCCATCCCAAAGTTAGCATTTAACGCGAGGTTATAATGCGCTTAAGAGTATATGGTCAGGCTGCACTACAAACAGCATCAGAGAAGGTTCTCCGAAGGCTGCAGAGGGGCTCTGGTCATGCAGGGGCACCCTCTCACATAGGAACCAAGCACTCTGCCTTCAGGATTGATAAGGCCTGCCATAGGAGTGACTTATAGGTTTATATGTGTGTATCTATGTAGTGATATAGGTAGCCTATATCACAGTAAGGGGTGCATGCACCACCTTACCCAGGCTGCAGTAGCAGACCTGTGGTGTCAGATTTAGTCTGCTTCCCAGGGGTGGCATAATACATGCTTCAGCCCCTGGTAGGCCTGTGAAGTACCTATGCCCTTGGTACCTAAGGTACCATATACTAGGGACTCATAAGGTACCACAGTATCCAATCACTAGTGCACCTAGAGTGCACTCCAAGTCGTTTAGAGAGAACAGAGAGGCTGGGGCCCTGATTGGCAGGGTCCCAGCCAGACTATAGCCAGAAACCAGTGTAAACATCAGAAAAAAAGTGGGGGCAACATAAGAGGCAGATCCTACTCTCCTACACTTACTTTATGATAATGGATAAAAAGATTAATAACGAAACTAAGGAAAGGACAGCAAACTTGAAAGGTAATAGAGTAGAACTAATGGCAGAAAATGAACCAGAAATTCATCATGAATTATCTGATAATGACACTATTTTAAATGTTTTCACCAAATTATTGTTTCAATATGTTGATACCATGGAAGTTAGTAATTGTTATGTCTGTATGAAGTTACCCGAATCAGTAGCAGAAGGGTTAACATATCATCACTTGCCATTAACGTATGGCATATCATGTAGTGTATTGGCTAGTTTATTTTATAGAACAGGGAGACTTCAGTATTATTATTCAAACATAGATGTGATATTTTCTGAGGTTCCGATTCGAAAGAGTATGATCCCAGTGCTTAGTAGTCAAGACGCACAGTTTATGGGAGAATTTTTCTTAACAATGAAATCGATAGATATAACCCATGCACATAGAAACAATCTAACATGCTCGTTACATGAAGAAGAAAAGATATTTTTGAATTTAGTAGAAGATAGAAGACAAGATTTCCAAAAGAAAGTTTCTGAGCATAAGGCTCATTTACCACCTTGGGCTGAGAGAGAAGGGAGTTACACACCTGGCAAAGCTCAAGCTGCTATGGCTCTGGATTTTGTAAAGACAGGGAAAATTTGTCTACATAGATTAAAGACTGATTATAACAATGTTTTCATCGGTACCAGTGAATGTGAACACAATTTCTTAATTCTTGGAGGGTGGGGAATTAAAGGAGGAACGGATTCAGTTTTTCCTGGAATCTATTATGTGTGTGGGAATAAGGCTTACTTTAGGCTTCCTGCACGGTGGTATGGAAGTTGTTATTTTGGAATAGTATTTCCAAAAATATACCATGTAAAAAGAAGCACTGGAAGCAATGAAAGCAATGGCGAATTAACACGTAGTAAAAGAGCTAGTTTTTCAGAAATTGTAGGTGATATATTTGGTGCATTGATACCTTCAGTGGGAATAATTCTGAACTCAAGGAAAATATGTAAATTGTCTACAGTGGTTGATCGTTTATCAACGGATACTGCTGGAGGATTTCTAATGATTAATGCGGAGATGGTTGCGATTAGATCTATGGTTATGCAAAATCGACTTGCTCTTGATATTATATTGGCAAAAGAGGGCGGAGTCTGTAAATTATTGAAGACGAAACACTGTTGCACTTATATACCTGATAAAAGTGCAGAAATTGGAACATATATACAGAATATAACAAAACTTGAGAAGGAATTAAAACCACTGGAAGTTGATAGTGTATGGGAAAGATTGACAAGTAGTATTGCGTCAATTGGTACCTGGTTTGCTAATGTAGGAAAAGGACTTATAGGTCAAATATTAGTACCCTTAGCAGGGATAGCAATAATAGTGCTGTCAATAATATTATGGTGCAAATGTTGTAGAAAGAATGAATCGTATAATGTGACAGGAAAAGGAAAGAAGCGAAAGTTTGAAGAAATTGAACTTGAAGATTTAAGAAGTGAATTATACAAGAAACTGAAAGGGGATGTGAAAAATAGAAAGTGTAAAAATGAAAATGAAACTATTTTATGCTAAAAGTTGGCATCTGATTGTGGGTAGTATTTGATGGCTCTTAAACGCCATCAGAGAGGGGATTGATGGAGCAAGGACTCACAAATGAGACTTGCTCGGATACAATCTTCTCACAGTATTAATTTATTAAACTTTGTATTGTTCATACTAACTCTTGCATACACAAACATAACTAGCAAGGAAGCTTGCTTATGTGTCTAAACTAACAAATAACGCTTGTCTTTTCTAAAATGGCCGCTAAAACGCGGGAACTTTACTGCGCATGTCTCAACCATATCACGTGTTGTGACGTCTTTCTTTGCTTGGTGGGAAAACTCTTGCTTCTGCGCAGTGTGCATTAAAATGGCTGCTTTATGTTTTCACATGCTACAGCTTGCTCTCGTGTTATAATTAAACTGTCGTTTCCTAACGCTATTAATGCGGGATAGAATTTATAAGTAAATGGGAATAGAGTAGAAAGAGTGGGTATACAGTGAAACATTTTATTTGTGATTTTAATATTTTCTTCTTTGACTTTTATTAGTTCGTAAATTTGGGCCTGGGGTTTGGTGAACTGAAACTCGAGAGACAATGATTCCGCGCATGCGTCTTGCATGGCTGCCCAGAGAGAAAAGGATGAAGTCAACCTGGACGTCGTCCAAGGCCATGACCTGATGGCCAAGACTGCTGTACCCATGATGTACCAACTGAATAGCAACAATTTATATGAACAATGTATAAAATTTGTCGTGAGACGGGTGGGAAATAAAGCAAAGGTAATAAAAGTGATGGGCGGTATTTTAAAACAATAGGCTGTAAGAAATTGAACTAAATCAATATGGTGTGAGGATCAACCCCCTGTCCCTGTCCAATCAGAAATAGTGGTCCCATATTTTGGCAACATTAATGGGAGGTACATGGGCGTAGAAGGGTATAACAGATATAGAATTAGCTAATTAGTCAGAACAGGCGTCCACACAGAGAGGCATAAGCTCCAGACCGACAAGCTGATCGATTGCAGACTGAATCGCTATCCAGAGAGGTCCTGAGGAGGGGGCGGCGAAGTCCATTAGAAGGAAGGCACGGGAGAATCGAGGAGAAGGCGAGTATCAGAGAGGGGAACGACGCAGGCGTCGTTGGTAGAGAGGTCACCGGTCCTGTCCCGAACCTGGAGGAGGTCTTTGCTCTTCATCCTTCCTGGGTCCTATCCTTTCCAACTCCTTGGCCAAGGGGTTTGGTTCTCGCACTTTAGGTAAATATACCTGCAACCTTAGTTGCGCTGCTGTCTCTATCTTCTCTTTTCTGAGGGACCGTCATTGATCAATAATTATTATTCTACGCTTCATCCTTGATATGCGATTAAGTATCATGTGGTTCTGTATTTTACTCTGCAAATTCTTTAGATAAACCTTTTAAAACTTCCTGACTCAGTGATTATGAATTGTAATGAATGTCACTCATTTTAAACTTCCCAATTAGCAAAGGATTCATTGGTAAGTCATTACTCTTCAATCAGAAAAGTAATTGGTAGCAGGGATTTTGATAAAGAGTACAACTGACTCACCAGCGTAAGTATTAGCGTAGTATGAATGTATGGGCCCAAGTGAGTATTTGGTGTATGAATGCTGTTTGCTAATATCGCGCTGGATCACAGGGAAACTTGAACTCATGCTTCCTGATTTTTGTATCTTACTTCTCGAACTAATTGTGCTGTTTATGCTGCACCGTCTAAACTGGATGCGCAGATTTGGCTTCACGCTAATTCCTTTGTATTTCTATACCCTCGTGTTGAGGTGTCTTTATGTCCAGTTATTTTTGGCTTTGTAATAAATCTAACTAACCATAAGTAGTTGTCCGTGGGTTATTATGTATCCGAATAAGTTATTGGTTAATTAATTGTTTTCTAACTAATTTTCTTACCTTTACACTTCCATGCTCCAACAAAGAACCATCGGAGTGTGTCTCTAGAAAAGGTCTTGAACTTATGGACCTGGCCCTTTCAGTTGGTAGCAGAGTAGGATGGTTCGCACATGAAGTCAGGGAAGAATCCAGAAGTAGTCTAGAATAAGTGGAACCTAGAACCCCAAAGCCCCGAAATAGAGCCCAATGATCGAGAACAGAAGGCGACGGAATCTGGTGGAGACCGACGGAGTTTGATTTATTTATAAAGTTTTATATAGCGCGAACATGACCCACGAGGGTATCAGAGCGCTTTACAATATACAGTTATTAAACATTAGATGGTTGAGGTAGTATACATACATTTGGTATTCGCCATTCAGTACAAAAGAGGTAGATAGTAGTATATGGGTAGCATAGGTGACTAGTAGTCATCATTTGAAAGGTTTTATAAAGCGCTGGCTAGACCCGGAGGTATCAGTGCGCTTTACATGAGAATCAGACCATAGTTGCAGGTTGCATCGTTACAAAGGTTACACAGTTATTAGAGCATAGCTACATAATTACATGTTAGGTCGAGACAAACAATAAGGACATATACGTAAGGGAAAAAGCAGGCAAGGGGAGAGATTCAAGGGGAGAGGGGGTAGGAACAGGGGAAGTAGACATAGAATGAAGGGGGAAAGAGGAGGGGGAGGGTGAAAGATAAAGCAAGAAAGCAGAGGGGGAGGGTGACGGGGGCACAAACCGGTAAACGCGTAATAGCTGCGTCCAAAGTCCAGTAAACTGTGATCCCAGAGGAAGTGGAATCATTCCCCCATCTCCATTGTGAGAGGCTCCCTATTATGCAGCGGACTCTCTCAGAGGGGTCTCTGAGACTCCAAGGCGTACCTACTGGATCCTTCCCCAAAAAGGGGAGAGGGAGTGCTTTGGCAAGGGGCGCCATACCAAACCTCAACTGTGAGTGGCTCCCTTAGTGCAGTGGACTCTCTCAGAGGGAACACTGAGACTCCAGAGTATAAATATTGGATCTTTCCCCAACAAGGGGAGAAGGAGTGCTTAGTCAAAGGGCACAAGGGACAGGGGGCTAGGCGGCGTAGCAGTCAGGGGGAGAGATTCAGGGGAGAGGGGATAGGAGCAGAGGAGGTAGACAAAGAATGAAAGAGGGAAAGCGGTGAGGGAGGGTGAGAGACAGAGCATGAAAGAGGAGGGGGAGGGTGAAGGGGGTACAAACCGGTAGACGAGTAAAAGCCGCGTCCAAGGTCCGGTAAGCTGTGCTCCCAGGGGAAGTGGTATCATTCCCACATCTCCGCTGCGTGAGGCTCCCTTTATGCAGTTGACTCTCTCAGAGGGGTCTCTGAGACTCCAAGGCCTACCTACTGGATCCTTCCCCAACAAGGGGAGAGGGAGTGCTTTGGTAAGGGGCGCCATACCATACCTCAACTGTGCGTGGCTCCCTTGACACTGTGGACTCTCTCAGAGGGGGTCCCTGAGACTCCAGAGCATGAATATTGGATCTTTCCCCAACAAGAGGAGAAGGAGTGCTTAGTCAAAGGGCAACAAGGGACAGGGGGCTAGGAGGCGGGTCGGAACTGGCAGCTCAACAGAGGGGGAACAGACGGCAAGAGAAAAATCACATTAATACAAAAAGATAACATATTCAATACCAGGGTAAATTAGCGAACTAGAAAAAGACAGGATCTGCGAAAGGCAAGGGTCAGCGGGGGACAGAGGGAGGGAGACAGCGAGTTGAAGAGTCCCACAAAGAAGAGAAACAGATAGCAGAAAAGGAAATGTATACATTGTAGAGTCACTTAGGAGAGAGATGCAAACGGGAGAGCTCAGAATCACAAAATAGTGATATTAAGTACAAAGAACTACTGCGTATACTAGTGGTTAGAGTTGCAACTATGCAAATAGTATGTAGTATCACAAGGGGCAGGGGGCTAGGCGGCGGCGTAACAGGCAAGGGGAGAGAATCAGGGGAGAGGGGATAGGAGCAGAGGGAGTAGACAAAGAAAGAAAGAGGGAAAGCGGTGGGGGCGGGTGAGAGACATAGCATGAAGGAGAAGGGGGAGGGTGAAGGGGGCACAAACCGGTAGACGAGTAAAAGCTGCGTCCAATGTCCGGTAAAAACTTACATCAGTTACAAATTACCAAAGATATTAATAGAAACTTTTAAGGAGCATGGAAGAAAAGGAAAATGGAGTGAGGAAGGGAAAGTGGGGGAAGGGGAAAGAGGGGTAGGGTATAGATACGACGGAGAGACAAAGGGAAAGTCTGCCCAAGGTCCGGCTGGGTAGGTGACGGCCGAGGGGGAATCCGCAGCCCATCTCCTCTTCAGCTATAAGGTAGCTCTACCGGGCATCGTTCAAATTGCTAGGTCTCAACAGGAAAACATTAAAGGGATAGAGGACGGGAAGAAGGGAGTGTAGAGGGTGGAGGGGGTAGGGTGTATGGGAAGGAGGGGGATACGACAGAGAGACAAAGAAAAGTCTGCCCAAAGTCCGGCTGGGTAGGTGACGGTCGAGGGGGAATCCACAGCACATCTCCTCTTCAGCTCCACCGGGCCTCGGTCAAATAGCAGGGTTTCCACGGTCGAGGGAAAGTTCAAAGAGTACATGTCCTGGAGGGAGCGCAGGAACAAGGTCAGATGAGGGATGTGAATAAGATCAGGTCGATGGCCAGTTCTATTGTCCAGGAGTGGTAGAGCATCATTGAGAGACCAACTGAGGCGGTGGTGCGGCGAAATCAGCAGCGGAAGGAGGAGTGAGAATCAATATGGTATATGGGGTGTGTTAGATCGCGGGAATGATTTGATTGTGTGATGTCTTGGGGAGTTGGAATGAGAGTCGAGTGAGTGTGGTTTTGGGCTGGACATGGTCCAAGTATTGAGATTTGAGTTACAGGTCCCGAAGTGGCATAAGACCCCGGGATATATTAAAAGGTGTAGAAGTCTCTGAGATTGTGATTGTCTGACCCAAGAATTGAAGAGTTCTTGTGAGACGTCATTGGCAGTTCCACCTAAGACAGGGAACTTTGTGTGAATGGAACGTATGGGAATCATCTAGCGGACCTTGGGTACAGGGGTTAGCTATACTGATTCGGGTGATCCACGCTGGACGAATGTTCTTGAGTGATTGAATCCTATTGATCTTTTAGATGGCAGACAATTACGGATTTAAGATGACTGTTGGAGTGAATGCGTACGAAGAAATTGTGAAGGAGGGTGAACCGTTTCGAGGAGTGACTGTGATGTCAGAGTGTCACGCTGTGATAGATCAGTTGGTGTATGCCACGCTGTGATTGGTTGGTAGTTATCAGGAAGTTGTGGTTGGGAAACAAATTGGGAAATTGCTATCTGAAATCATGTGAAGTTTTAGGGTGTTGCAGGATCTTTTCAGGGGTGATGAAGGAGTTACTCGAGTGGACGAAGAGACGCCATCCGAGGATACTCCAGCACACTATATGGCGACAAAAGTTGGGTTCCACACTATAATTTGGCTTCAAAATTGGCATAAGATCACTGTAAAAGAGGGTGAATTGTCATTTCCATGCTTTGGCTCATTTCAGTTGGATGTATTGAATCAGCTCAGGGAAGCAATGTTTGCACTGCAACCTTTGTCTAGACCAACACAGTTTGAAGCGTTAGATGCATGGATACGTGCAGCTCATGCTAAGCAGAGGGAGAAATATCAAGGGAGAATGAGGAAAACTGTGAGGGCATACCAGGATGCACAGTGAGATGCACAGCTCAAGAGATGGAGAGTGGATACCATTGAGGGAGAAAGGTTGTACCAAGTACTGGTAGGAGATGGAAGATCCCAGAATAGGAGTGGGAGGCCAAATGGAAGTGACAGTAGTGAAAACGAAGACAGCTTGTTGGATGGGTTGTTAGATGAGCGTCATCCACTTTACAGTTCACAATCAGGTGAGGGGGCGAAACTCGGAAGGTGTTGAGAATGTGGGGAATATAGTAGCTCAAGAGGGTCTTGATTCAGGAGTTGTGGGAAGGATATCAGCAGGAGGAGGGGAGACTGGAGTGTCTGCCTTGGGAGGTATGGAACAGAATGGTGTTAACGCTGCTTCATGGTTGCCAGAAGCTATTACAGTACCGGTTACCATTGGTCCCACAGTTCCTGTTTATGACCCGAGCTCTGTGGGGAACTTTAGCCAGAGACAGGCCATACCTGCTGAAGGGACTAGACTGGGAAACACAGGGAGCACAAATGGAAATTGTCCTTCTTTATTGCCTATGGAATCTAGAACCCCTTTAGCGGCGACTGCTGACCCTTCTGGAGTTCGCATTGGCTCCAGTACTATATGGTCTATACCCATGGTAAGCACTAGTTCAGATCTGCGGATGTGGGAAACTCCTGTGAGAGGACCGAGGGGTGAGGCTTTAGAAGCAAGCACGAGTCAGAGAGCTTCTGGAAATAAGCACGTCCTAGACTTTGCAGACCTGGAGTCCTGATTGAGAGACCATAATAACAGTAAGGAGAGTCAGAGCAGTACGTCAAGTCAGGGTACCATCAAAGCTGCAATGAAGGCAAAGCTAGTGAATGTGGTGAGACTAGAGGCTGAGGTAGACGAGGTCATCATTGGGAATCTACATTTAGGCAGCATAGAGACCTATGAGCCGGATGATCTGTTGTTTGTAGCGAAGGACGTCACCGAAGGGCAAGACAAGCACATGAGAAGTTGACCGAGCTGGCTCAAAGGTATGGAGTAGATTTGTCCCAAACGAAGACACTGCAGGGAAATCATAGGCGTACTTACAGTGACCAGGAGCTAGAGAAAAAGAGAGTGACGGGGTTGATGATACATATCTGATAATTGGTGATAGGAATAAGGGCTTGGAGTATGCTGGATAAGTGGGAGGGGGGATGGTCAAGGAAGAAGAGCGCAAGAAAGGTGACAGGAGAGACACCCCTTCCAGGAGGGGGAACGTCGGGAGTTGAGGCATATTCGTTATGGGAAGTGCCTAGTAGAGTGTATGTGCACGTTCCCTGGAGTCAGGGTGACTTTGCTGCGTACACGAATGATTTCCTCAGGTTGAGGGAGAAACCTACTGAGTGGTATAAGCAAGTCGATCGCTTTGTTAAAATCTCGAAAGTGTTGAGGATTGACCTAAACACCTTGTTCGAAATTGTGGTTCCTAGTAATCTATTGTCTGCTTGTAAAGTAGCTATTGAGTGGCCTGCTGCTAAGCCAGAGAGGGACCCAGTAACTAATGGTCCTTTGCCTTTGGTCATGAAGAAGAAGGACCAGGTGATCACATGGTTGCAGTCCAAAATAGCCCCTCAAGACATCGATTGGGTTAAGATAGATCGAACGACCCATGAACCTAAAGAGTCAGTACATGCTTAATATGAGAGGCTGTTGCAAGCCTTTAAGCAGTACAATGGGTTGGATACGCTCGACCCTAAAGACATGGGACAATTTATATCCAAATTTGTGACTGGACTGAGGCTGGAGTTCATCCTCATGATCTAACAGCACTTAATCTGCTGGCAGAACAAATCTGTAGATGAAATTATACGGTACGCCAGGTACTGCAGTGATGAGGTGGACTTGAAGCACAGGAGTATAAAGGAGAAATTGACGCTGGTTCAAATGCTGAATGCCCAGAAGGGAGAGCAGGTGCAGGCAACAGTGGGAACCATAGCTCGTGGCCAAGGGAATGTTCCAGGAGGTGTCCAAGTAACATCAATGGCAGGGTCGATGGGACAGGGAAGAGGAAGAGGCATCCCCAGAGATCCTAAGATGTTGCACATCTGAAGAAGACCACTGTCTTATATTTTTGACACAAGATCAGGCATTGGAAGCGTAAGTGTTGTCTCAATCCTGCAAATCAAGTGCAGGAAGAAGAACTCGTGCAGGTGACAGATGGAGTAAACCAGCTACCGACAGTGACTAGGCCAAGATCGCTCAACGCTGGGAGGAATCAGAATCAGTTCGTGCAAGTGCCTCAAACTCCGAGAATCTCTCAGGGCGATCAAACTTATCTTCAGATGCTCTTAATGGAAGCGCTGGATGGATTCGATCTGGACCCGTCCTTATGACGGTGCCTGAGGGAGGAAGACTGTACTCTTGGTGCAGTCTTAGAGGTAGACCAGAGTGGACCATATGTAGAAGCAGATGTAGATGATCATCCCACTACATTCTTGATTGATACTGGTGCTACCCGTTCTACTGTAAGATCTGTAATAGCTCCAAACCTGCCCCTCTCGGGAAAATCGATCCA
Organism: Calotriton arnoldi; assembly: GCA_963921515.1. Classification (NCBI taxonomy): domain Eukaryota; kingdom Metazoa; phylum Chordata; class Amphibia; order Caudata; family Salamandridae; genus Calotriton; species Calotriton arnoldi. Next base: position 1,117,540 of record CAWUFW010005772.1, on the reverse strand, counting down.
AGTTGTAGGAGTCTCTAATAAAAGAATGACAAACCCTTTGACAGAAGAGGTGACGGTGAAAATTGGAACCTTTCAGGATCACCATCAGTTTGTGGTGTGTGATTCGAGTCCAGTCTGTTTGCTAGGGCGTGCCCTTTTGTGCAAATTGAACTGTATCATCTACTGCACAACGAAGGTAATCGAATTACAGACTAATGACAAAGACATTGCTTTCAAATTGGCTGATCAGAATCATTGCATAGCAATGTTTCCTTTACTGATGGTGGAAGACATGCCACTGGACTTGAGAGACATGGTCTCTCCAGTGGTATGGGACTTCACAGGGGAGGAAATAGGACTGATTCGAGGAGTCGAGCCAGTCCGTATACAAGTCAAGCCAAATGCGGAATTTCTGAGAATGCCTCAGTACAATCTGACCCAAGAAACAATGACAGGGATTGTAATTGAGTCTATGATTGCATAGGGCATCCTAAAGGAGATCATGGGAAGTCTGTGCAATTCTCCTATTATGGGATTTCAGAAGCAAAGTGGGAAATTCTGCATTGTCCAAGACCGTAGAAAGGTTAATAACATAATCATTCCATGTTGTCCCGTGGTACCGAATCCATCTGTGATCCTATTTCAGATTCCTTGTGAGGCTGAGTGGTTCACAGTGATTGACCTCTGCCAAGCATTTTCCTCCATTCCGTTGCATGAGGAGAGCCAATTTTTATTTGCTTTCTGTCTGGAGAATCTTGTCTTAACATGGTGTCATATCCCTCAAAGGTATACTGAAAGTCCATCCATATTCAATCAAGTCCTGAAGAAGAACCTTGAGAGCTTAATTCTGTCTTGAAACTCAGTGTTAGTCCAGTACATTGACGACCTCCTCATCACGTTTGAAACGCGGGAGGCTTGCAGGGATGATACTATCACCTTACTAAACCATCTGTCTGACAATGGGCATACGGTCTCGCCAAGTAAGCTTCAGTACTGTCTAAATGAGGTACAGTATTTGGATCATTGAATTGAAAAAGCAAGAGGAAGGTGTCACCAGAGAGAGTGGAGGCAATCATGAAAATGAATCCATCCTGTACCCAGAAAGAGGTCAGTATGTTCTTGGGAATTGTTGGTTCCTGCGGACAATGGATTCCAAATTTCACCTTGATGGCAAAACCTTTGCAGATGCTGGCCCACAAGGATGTGTGTGATTCGGTACCTTGGGATAACGACTGTCTGCTTGCCTTCTTGGAGTTGGAGTGCCTTTGTCGCTGTCTGGCTTTAGGAATGACAGATTGCAACAACTAATGAAACACAGAGAGAGAAAGGGATTTATAGTGGAGCCACTCTTGGCCCCCTTGTAATCAACAAATAAACAATGAAAGAGTGATTCCAAATGATAGGCATTGTCTGAGGAGTCACAAAAGTGTTTTAAAAAGAACCCTCACTCACCAACCTAGTTGGTGACATGCTTCATTATAGGGTTCCCACCCGAGGGGCCGAGTGCCTCTCGGGTGTGCTACGACGCCTGATTACAGCGGAGCAGGTTTTTTGGAATGTGCAATGAGTCAAAAATAACACTGTGGCGGTTAAAATTACCTTTACTTATCCTAAATGTTTTTAATGGTGGAGAAGTAAGGCAAGATTAAAAGGTGGTGATGGTGGATGTTTTAGCTGGTTAAATTGGCCAGTAACATCCTAAGGTGCGTAAAGTGATGGCTGGTCTACATGTTTCAGCCTCCTTACGCAATTAGCGAGGCTTTCATCGGGACCAGGTATGCCACGGGGGTATGCACACGCTAAGGTGCACCCTCACCTGTGACAGAAGTTACCGTAAACTTACGGTTTGAGACCTTCAGCGTCGTCTGAAAGAAAATAAATTCTGAAAGAGAAAGCACATATTAAAACATTTATGTTATCTTGTAGGTTTTTCACTGTGACTCTGTGACACAGTGAGTGCAATGACCCTCATGCTGTCAAACGTGCTGTTCAAACGTGTACTCAACAGGCTATTGTGCCTATCGTGACTATAGTGAAGTGCATTGATTTTAGCACTATTCGTTATACAACTTGGAGACTATGTGTATCCAAAGTATTGCATGAATTCGGCAAATACACAGTGCACTGTGCTGTATTTTAAAGAATCATCAGCAACTAGTAAAGTACGAGTGGCCGGTTTAAACAATCTCATTTCGATGACTTAATCGGTATAGTAAGGCTCGTGAACACTCAAGCGTGGGGGAGAGTTATAAGGCTTACATGGGCTGTAGCAGATTCCTACCCCATGGATCCTAGTGGGGGGTGTTGGTCTGTAGTCACACACTATAATAGGGGGCAAGGTGGTATGTTAAGGTAAAGCACAAAAGCGGCAAGCAAAAGAAATACCTCATGACTGGAGCAGTCTTTCTCATACTCACAACGCCAAAACCAAGCGCCCACTCGACACCTGGTACAAACCTGATCAGGGATCCCGTGGATGCGGGAGTGTCCCCGTCGGGCGTATTTAAACCGCCATCGCTGCTTTCAAAGGCGTGTCGCATCATCACGTCAAACGTTGCAGCACGGAACGTCCGCGTCATCGCGTTTGCGTGCAGGCGCAACCATCTTGATTCGTCAGACTGAACCCGAGGAGAGTGGAGAGTGGAATGCTAACCCTCTCTGCAGGTTGTCTATTGTAAAACTTTATTGTTCCTTATTGAGCGGTCGAGGAAAAACAACAATGTGTAAATGCGCAAACCTCGATTTAAGCCTGCCTGAAATAGAGTCACTTACGTCAAATATGACTGAGTTAGGTAAATGACAACTATGATTGAGATAACAACAATGTGTAAATGCGCAAACCTCAATTTAAGTCTGTCTGAAATAGAGTCACTTACGTCAAATATGACTGAGTTAGGTAAATGACAACTGTGATTGAGATAACAGCTTATTTACACAGTCTTGATCTAGTCCCCACCGGTGTATTCAATGCCTACAGAGCGGGATGATGTGTAGTAAAGAACAGTTCATGATATTTACAGTGGTGCCCTAGTCTCCACTTGTAGGTGCTATATGTAGTCTGGATCCAGTCACCTGATGGGCTGCTCAGATCCAATGCCTACTGGATAGTGTGTGTTACAGGACAGTAGAGTGATAATAACAGTCATGCCCTAGTCCTCGCTTGTAGACCCTGTGTGTAGTCTAGATACAGTCATCAAAAAGGGGGTGGGGGTTTGCTCCGATGGAATGTCAGACCTGTCATGAGATGCAAATTACTTCTGCATTACAGAATTCCAAGGGATATTGTCGTTTAACCCTTGTTTGTGCGTGGAAAGTCTATAAATCCAACGCTGTTCTTTTTCAAATAGGAGGTTAGTGGTGTTAGTGCTGGGTTTAATCTGTTCAATTATAGTCCATTTGAGGTCATTGGTAGTATGGTTTTTCTGTAGGAAGTGTTCCGTCATGCGAATTGTGTTCTTCTTACAGCGAATGTTACTTCTATGCTCGCAGATACGCTGCTTCACTTTCCTACTGGTCATACCCAAATATCTGAGGCCACATGGGCATGTGATCAGATATACCACATTCGTGGAATTACAGTTAGTGTGTGATCTCAGCGTCCAGGTTTTGTTAGGCTCGAGGTCTAAGTGTTCAGTTGAGGATGTCAAGTGGCAGACGCTGCAATTACCACAGAGAAAGTGTCCTGTCACACTGGGGAGTCCCCAGGCATTTAGGACTGAGGGATTGGGATCGCAGTCATTTTTCTGGGGCGGGTGGACACCAGGGAGTCCCTCAAAGTTCTGGCTCTTTTAAATGAGAAGAGGGGTTTTTTCCATTTCCTGTTATTGGCCTCAAAGATTCTCCAGTGCTTGTTGATCAATTTCGTCACAGCATTTGATACTGTGCTTAAAGGAGGAGATAAAAAATCTCCTCGCCTTAATAGATAACGAGGCGAAGTACTTTGCAGGGATACTGCTCAATTCACTACGGGCATGGGCTGAGGAACGCTCAGTAATCCCTCCAAACCAAACTGGATTCACAAGAGACACTGGCACTACGGTTAATCTTATGGCTCTCTCTTGCTTGATAGATCAGGCAGAGTCTAGTACCAGACCACTCGACATGGGATTTAGGGGCATATTATCAAGGGCTGGCGATATAATTATCGCCGCTTTATCGTCCGTTTTCGGGCGAAAAGCGGCGATAATTATATCGCAATATCATCAAGGACACGCTAGCGCGTGTTTCCTTGATGTAGAGCCCGTTTTTCACAGCCTCGCCTTGCATCGCTAATGAGATGCAAAGAAGGCGTGGCTGTGAAAACAACACAAGTTAATATCGCGAAGGCAGCTTCGCGATATTAACAAGGAGGTGCAGCGATAAAAGAAATCGCGCTACCTCAGCTTTAACTCAGGAATTTAACGTCTGTTAAATTCCTGACTTAAGCATACTTTACATGGGAGATGGATTCTGCTGATACGACCACAGGGTCGTATCAGCAAGGTTATCGCCGTTTTCCATGGAACATCGCTGGAAAACCAGCGATGTTCCATGGAAAACAAGCTATCGCAGGAATAATTATCGCCATTGCGCTATGCGTTGTTAATACAGCGCTAGCATGGCGATAATTATCTGCGGTAGCCGGCGATAACTATTCTCATGCTGTGAACGGCCAGCGATAATTATCGCTGGCCGTTGATAATATGCCCCTTATAGACTACAAATCAGCGTTTGACAAGGTAAATAGGGCCAAGCTATGGCAGAAGCTCTCCTTACTGAACATACCCAATGGACTACTAAGAGCAGTACAGCTACTGCATCAGGACACATGGGTCAGGATCAAAATTGGTGACGGCTCTAGACTGTCTCGAGCAATTTTTAACAACGCAAGGTCTCAAACAAGGATGCGTCTTGGCCCCTACACTTTTTAATCTATTTTTATCGGACTTTCCGGAAGCCCTAAACACAGTCAACTCGCACGCTCCCAAATTAGGCAGCCTACAGCTGTCAAACCTATTATATGCCGACGACGTGGTTCTCCTAAGTAATACAAAGATAGGTCTGCAAAGGCTCATGGATGCTACTGTCGCATACTCAAACAAGAACGAGCTCCAGATAAACAATAAGAAAACCAAAATCTTGGCGGTTCGTCCGGGAAGGCCCAAGAAGTTGGCATGGGTCTTAAACTCGGAAAGCATCAAGGACTAACTGCCAAAAGTACTTAGGAGTACTCTTCAATAACAACGGAAGATACAAAAGTCACTTGGGAGAGAAAAAAAAGAAAGGAACAGCGCTAGCATTTGCACTCAGCTCTATCCACAGGAAATTATTCGGTCCAACATTCGCTCCAACACTTCAGGTGGCACAGGCAAAAATCATCCCAACTTTGACATACGGAAGCGAGGTGCTAAAAGGACGGGACAGCGGCCAACTAGATAAAATCATCGCAAAAATCTTTAGAACAGTCTTCTAGCTACCACCAAATACGTCCCCGGCACAAATCAGGTTGGAATTGGGAATCTGCAAACAATCACTGGGCAGAATGATGACTTTTCTAGTGAACTGCCATAAACTGAGGATGTCAAAGGAAGGTAGCCTAGCGTATCATCTTTGGGCCAACCTGAACACAAAACGATGGCTAACGGGGCATGTCTATTTGACAAGCGGGTTATAAACCTTAGGCCTGAGCGATGTATGGTACCTACATGTCAGCCAAAACGAGTTAAAAAGGCTAGCAAAAATAAGCGCAAAAAAGCTCTCCTCTATGGAAGACAAGGCAAGTCTTGCAAGAAGAAGCCACGGTTGGATGACCCTTATCTCATATGATCAGTTGACACCTCAGATCTATTTAACTTCACCATTCAGTGCACACACTAAACTCTGCTTTTTAAAATTAAGATTAGGGGTGATCCCCTTGTCTTGCCACCTTCCCAAATGGAAAAGAGAACATGCCCAGGAACCATGTCGGCTCTGTGGCCATCATAGGGAAGACTTAATTCATGTTTTATGCCTGTGTCCAAGCCTCTTGAAGGAAAGAAGGTCCCTTCTACGGAGGGGCTGGAACAACAAGGAGGTCAGATCGTGTAGAGCTGCAGTATTGGCATGTTTTGATCCATGGAACACAAATTTAAACTGCACACTGGTAAGGTTTATGGACCATGCAGCAAAAAAACTGGGGGAGGGGATAAGTCGACCGCCACTTCAGGCAGCGATACAGACTTCAGGATCTTTACAATAGCAGGACAAGTTTTCTTGCGGGCATTTAGACATACGAAAATCTGTTGGAAAGCTCTAAACAAAACTGCTACCAAAAAAGGGGTTGGCGGATAGGCTGGCTAAATCTGGGACTTAATATATATCTCACGACCACAAATGCCCCCAAGGGATTGACATCACTAGCATGTCTGGGCAATGTACCTATATGAGAGCTCGGACATGTGGGGGGCCAGGCCTTTTTATAGGAATCGGGGTTCAATTTTATAAAACTTAACAAGTGTTTTATTTTATTTTTTACTTTTTGTATTTGCAAAGGTTTTTTAAATCATGCAATAAAGTTATACACACCCGTACTGTGCTGTAGGTGGTCAAACAAGTCAAGGGGATTTCCTTAGTGTGTCTAGGATTATCTTCCAATAAGGCATCCCGTGGTTCGTTTCTAGCTCGTTTCTGGCTTTTGTTTAGGATTTTATCCGGGTATCCTCGGCCTCTCAGTTTTTTGGTTACATCAGTTGCTTGCGTGCGATAGTCCTCAAGTTTACTGCAATTTCTTCTTATATGGAGGTATTGTCCGTAGGGCAAGTTCTCTCTTAAAGCCCTCGGATGAAAACTAGAAAGTTCTAGCAGGTTGTTCTTTGCAGTAGGTTTATAGTGTGTCCTGGTCTCGAGTTTACCGTTTTCTTTGGTGATGGTTACATCCAAGAAAACCATTTCTTTTCTGTCAAAGGAATGGGTAAACTTCAAGTTGTTGTCACAGTTATTAATCCATTCCAGAAATTCTGTGAGTGTCTGTTCAGGTCCTTGCCAGATGACAAGGACATCATCTATGTATCTCTTCCAAAAAGAGATACATGTGCCAAAAGGATTACTTGTGTCCAGGATATATTTCTGCTCAAAATCATGGACGTACAGCCCAGCCACACTGGGGGCCAAGGTGCTGCCCATTGAAGTACCTGTGGTTTGGAGGAACAAATCCCCTTCGTATTCAAAAAAGTTTTCTTTGAGTGCCAATCTGGCACACTCAATAATGAATTGCCTAGGTGTTCGGAAGTTCCAATTGGCCCCTGCCAGGACATTGCTAATCACTTTTATTGTATCATCTTGTGGGATGCTGGTATACAGACTCTCGATATCAAGGGTCACCAAAATGGTAGAGTCCTCGTCCACTGTTAAGTCATGTAGCAAGTTCAGGAGGCTCTTAGTGTCCTTCAGATAGGTTGGAGTTTGTTGTATAAGGGGTTTCAGGAAAAAAATCGCATAAGCGAGACAGGCGTTCCAACACGGATCCTTTCCCCGAGACTATAGGGCGGCCAGGGGGAGGGGTCCTGTTTTTGTGTGTTTTGGGCAGAGTGTGAAAATACGGAGTTTTATTGTCCCCCACGGTTAGAAAATCTGCCTCGTGTTTGGAGATATGCCCATTAGTTTCTGCATGGTCCACCAGGCTTCTAATCTTGTTTTTCAATTCAGGGGTAGGATCGGTAGTCAAAGGGGTGTAGTTAGTGCGGTCATTCAAAAGACGTCTGCATTCCTTCTGGTACTCAGATTTGTCCTGTATGACCACACCTCCTCCCTTGTCAGCTGCCTTGATTACGATAGTGTCGTTAGCCTGTAATTGTTGTAGGGCCATTGTCTCTTCCTTACTCAAGTTCTTGAAGCTGCCTTTGTCTTCTATTGCTTCTATGTCGTTGAACACTGCCTGCTTGAATGTGAGAATCTCTACAGGTGTAGTGTGTGGTGGTGGACAAAAGGTGGATTTCAACCGTAGTCCTGTTTCACCTGTAGGATTGGTGTCCTCCCTAGCCTCTTGTTTTTCAAAATAAGCTTTTAATCTCAGCTTCCTGAAGAAATCAGACAATTCGCAGTGCAAATTGAATTTATTGAGACGGGCCATTGGTACAAAGCCCAGTCCACGATTGAGAACTTTCTCTTCTTTAGCTGTTAGGGTGACCGAGGATAAGTTTGTGATCAGACTCTCTGGTTGCTTGTCCCTGCCTGTTGTTCCCGTGACTTGCTGTGGGTGTTGCTCCCTACTGGGTCGTCTTCTTCCCAATGAACTTGGTTAATTCCTCTCCTCCTTCCTCTTCCTCTCCTGCCTCTCCCTAAAAAAGGCGGTCTATATGTGTTCTGGGGGAAGAGAGGTGGTTGTGGGGCATGTAGGAAAGCCGGATTCCAGGGCATCAATGGGTGTTGATGGTGTGGATTGAAAGGGTTAGGGAGGCCTCCCCCTCCTGGTGTTGGGTATGGGGGGCAGGGCTGTTGGGTGTTGTTGTATCTATTCCTCCCCCTTTGTCTCGATTTGAAACCCTATGATGAAGCATGTCACCAACTAGGTTGGTGAGTGAGGGTTCTTTTTAAAACACTTTTGTGACTCCTCAGACAATGCTTATCATTTGGAATCACTCTTTCATTGTTTATTTGTTGATTACAACACCTGCCATGAACTGGAAGGTTGTGCTTTTTCTGTACTCCCCCAGACACATGGCGGTGACCATAGACCAGTGGCCTATTTCTCAGCTACAGTAGATCCTATAGCTTCAGAGTTGTCTGGATGTCTCAAATCCATTGCTGCAACAGGTGTCAGTATTGAACGATGTGAAAGCATTGTGATGGGTCATCCTCTTTCAGTGTATATACCACATTCAGTTGAGCTCCTGATGACGAGAACCAAAACACAGCATTTGACAAATAACAGGTTGACAAGGTATGAGCAAGTGTTACTCGTCTCCGAGAATGTTACCCTGAAGCGTTTTTCTGTGTTAAATCCTGCTACCTTGTTGCCTGTTCCAAATGCTGATTGGGAAGAATGTGAAGACCATGACTGTTAGGTTTTTACTGAGCTTTACACAAAACCGAGACCTGACATCGTCGATGGCCATTGTCTGACCCCAACCAAAACCTTTTGTTGACGGTTAATACTTAAGAGACAATGAAGGAAATTTGAGAACAGCGTTTGCAATCTGTACCATTTCTGGAGTAGTGGAAGCTGCTTGTTTACAGGAAGTTCACTCCGCACAGGTGGCTGAAATCATTGCCTTGACCCATACATGCCGGGTTTCTGAACAGATCCAAGTCGCCATCTATACCAGTATGTAAGACAACTGTTGGAAGCTTTGCGATTGCCAAGAGAAGTGGCTGTTGTTAAGTGCGCAGCCCATGGAAGGATAGAAGATTTTGTTACTTAAGGAAATAGGTACGCAGATGAAGTTGCCCGTTTCTGTGCTATTCATGCATGTGTTTTCAATGGGGAATATTCTGATGATTGTACAGAGAAGACCGAACTCAGCATGATGCTAGCTGTTGCTGACACAGGGGATGAAGTGAGATGTTTGCAAATGGAAGCTACAGACAAGGAACAAGCGGATTGGATCAGAGCAGGTTGTGAGAAAGGGGAAAATGACATATGGGAAGTATTACCAGATTGTTTGTTACATCCAATGGCAAGGCTAATTCACGGAGCAGCTCATATAGGAAGTATTGTTCAGACAGACGTGGTTCAATCCGAGGTTTTGTGTGATTTAAGAAGCTGTGTGTCATCGGTTTGTTAAATGCGAACAAATGAAGGCTGGGAAGAAGACTAGTATTGGCTTTAATCACATTGGCAGATCAGAGGGTCCCTTCAATCGGATACAAATGGATTTTGCTGAAATGCCTGTGTGTAATGGATTGAGATACATTCTGGTGGTTGTGTCCACCTTTTTCTGATGAGTTGAAGCTTATCTGAATAGAAGGTGTGATAGTCTCACAGTAGCGAACCTATTGTTAAGGAAACTAATTCCTAGATTTGGATTTCCAACTACATTGGAATCGGATAGAGGTACTCACTTTCGTAATGAAGTCATGAAGTTGCTGTGCACGGCCTTGAGTGTGGATCAAAGACTGCATTGTAGTTGCAGCCGGAGGCATCAGGAATGGTGGAGCAGATCAACGGTATCTTGAAATCGAGGCTAGCAAAGGCGTGTGCCTCGACATCCCTGAAGTGGCCTGATGCATTGCCTTTGGTGCTAATGAGTTTGCACAGCATTACTGACAGGAGAACTGGGTTTTCACCTCATGAGATACTGATGGGAAGAGCAATGCGTTTGCATGCTGCGCCTACTGTTGCATTGGTTAACATCACAGATGATTTGTTCCTTGAGTACTGTAAAGGATTGGCTGCTGTGGTTTGTTCTCTGTCTCATTAGGTTGAAGCAGTGACTGCACAGATGTCAAAGGACCTCTGATACACCCTGAGCCCAGGTGACTGGGTCCTCATCAGAAAACACGAGAGGAAAAACTGTCTTTACTCTCGATAGCGTGGACCATATCAAGTGATGCTGGTGACGAACACTGCTGTGAAGTGTGGAAGAGTGCTGAATTGGATCCACGCTTCCCATACCCGATGAGTCACAGGTCCCTCGGATTAAACAGCTCTTCTCCCAGAAGTATTTCCAGCCGTGACCGAGAGGTCACCTGAGGGGACAAGCCAAGCTGTGGAGGTTCCTGAAGAGGCTGGATAAACATCAGGTCGATCTGAGGGGGGTCAAGCTACACAAGACCCTGGTATAGACTCTGAGGGAGACTGCAATGTTGTGAGTGGTATAGAGTATGACTCAGCAGGAGAAACTGATGTGACAAGTGGTCATGTGCATTTAAAGAAGAAAGACGCTGCAGATGAAACATGTCTTGTGAGACAAAGAAGAAGAAATCTGAGGCTCCATCTAAAAGAGAACTTACAACAATAGATGAGTCTTCAGAGTCTGAAACTGAGTGAAACTTAGCAATACACAGGAGGTGCAAGAAGATCCAGGAGAGCTTGAGTGCCGTGTCTGAGATGTTCCTCTCCAGAGAGGACTTATCTGGTTACAAATGCCAGGGAGAGCAAGGTCCGGAATTTCGATACTGGGTGTGAGATCTTGCTGAGAGTTCCTGGAATTGAGGCTAATGCACGTCTGTAATTGACTGTACCTTTCCCACCGAGGTTTAGTAGCTCACGGACTCTGATTTTGGAAGACATCGAATTCCCAAGTTTCGGAGCACTGTAGCCTCCTCAAGAGATTGCAGCATTGAGGGCTAAACTGTTACAACGAGTCATTGAGGAGGTTGGTTGGCCCTGATCTCATAAAGGATGTAAATTGAACTTTTGAACTGTAAATAAGTTGCTTCAAGAAGATAACCTAGACACAAGTGGAAGAAGAATAAAATCAGGGATTATCCTCTAGAAGAAGAAAGAGGGCTAGGGAAGTCTTTTCAATCTGTGTAAATACTGTACAAGAGACTGTTGCAGAGAATCTTCCTAAGCTTCAAAGTAAGTTGCTCAAAGACTTTGTTACACGTGAATAACAGGTGCAGAAAAGAGACTCGCTGTGTTGATCCTCTTGCGAGCTATAATCCGAGCTGCTTTGAAAATGGAATCTGGAAATTTGAATCGTAGGCACACATGTATTATAGGTACACTTATTGTAGGAGTAATCATAGTAATAGCTGTAGTCATTACTGAGTCAATTTTAAGTGCACACAAAGGTAAAGAACAGAGAGTGGGGGTACATCCACACCTACCACTGCTGCCTCAAAGGAGGGTACATTAGGATCTGAAAAAGGCTTAATAGAGCAAACCTGTCACTGTCTTCATGTAGATTTGTCCAAAAGTGATTACACGCTGAATGCTTATGCTAAGTTGTTGAATGAGTACGTTGATGCTATGGAAGTGAGAAATTGTTATGTGTGCATGCAATTACCTACTTTGGTTGAGGAGGGGATTCGTTATCACCACCTACCCTTGACATATGGTATTAGTTGTAGTTTACTCCTTAGTATGTTCTATGGAAAAGGCCATTATGAGTACTACTTCTCAAATTATGATGTGGTACTCTCAGAAATACCAGTCTATAAACACCTGAACAAATATGATTACTATAAGCAAATAGAGAGAATGGAGAAATATTTTGCACCAACAGTAACACTAGACACTGCTTACGTGCATAAACATAACCTAACTTGCATATTAACTGACATAGAAAAGAAATTCATAGATCAAGCAGAAGATAGATGTAGGGGATTAGTTGTTAAGTCTAATAACAAGGACAAGAATTCTGAATGTACCAAGGAGCAAGGCTGAGTTAGCTCACAAAGCTAAGGGAAGTTCTGGTCCTATAGCTTTGGATTGGGAGCAACAAGGCAAGCTTTGCATTAGACAAGTTCAGAGTCGCTATGATACTGTATTTGTGAGACAGAGTGTATGTGATCATATCTTTCTAGTCAATGTTCCTTGGAAGATGTTTCTGCAAGAGTCAGTTCGAATTGTGCTGGGAGAATATTTTGTGTGTGGAAAGAATGCATATGTTCAGCTTCCGAGCAAATTGTATTGTACTTGCTATGTGGCAGTTGTGTTTCCAAAGATATATCATGTGGAGAATTTGGAAGGTTTGGAAAGAAAACCGAACAGTAGGGAAAAACGTAGACTGGTGAGGTTGTGGGAGATATATTTGGAGCGATGATCCCTAGTTTGGGAGTGGTGTGGAATGACATCAAGATTAGAAAGCTGTATACTATTGTGGATAAATTGTCAGTTAACACAGCTCAGTCTTTGCTGCTCATAGATGGGGAATTGGTTTCGATAAGAGCGATGGGGATGCAGAACCGTCTTGCATTTGACGTGTTACTGGCAAAAGAAGGTGGGGTCTGTCGGATGCTGAAGGTTCAACAATGTTGTACTTATATCCCTGATAGAAGTAAATATCTGAGGGGATATATCAACAGCATCCCTGATATACATCATGAGATACAACATCTGGCAGCTTAAGGAGTGTGGGATAAGATTGGAAATGGATTTGGCGCAGTTGGAAGTTGGTTTGCAAAATTAGGAAGTGGAATCTTTGGATACATCTTAAAGCCGATAATAATTGTTGTGATCTGTGTTATTATCTTGGTAGGGATGATACGGACATATAAGTGGCACAAGGCAAGACAGCTGGGGAACTCCTTAAGGGAAAGAGAAAGCAGGGTGTTAAGACTGCAGGACAGTCATTATGAGAATCTGAAGTGATTGGAGGAATTCAGACAGAGGAGAATAGCTATGACATCTGTTTAGATCGGTGTACTCTGCAGGGATATTTTGGAGTGTTTTATGATGACTCAACATCATCAGATGGGGGAACTGATGGAGCAGAGATACCATTTCTATTGTAGGGGTGCATCATAATCACACATAGAGCGCACATGCATATAATCATTTACTGTATTAACGTGAAGTGTTAGAATTGTGAAATGTATTAAAATGAAAATGTGATGTATTTTAGGCCATTGAAAAGTAGCATGGAGAATGAATGTAGAAAATGAATGTAACTAGAAGAAACATTAACATGTGTTGTGCAGCTGACAATTATATATGTATTAGATGTGCTTATTAATTGTGTCATTTCACATGTAGGTAAATGCATTGTTGAAATTTTTTTAATGTTATGTGAGTTCGTAAAGCTTATATGATGCTCTCTTTGGTTAGCTGAAATTTGAAGACCTGAAATGCAAGTCCCTGAAGGCTCTCACTTTAGAATTAGCAGTTTGAATTTCATGTGTGGTGTGGAATCTGTTCTTTCTCACGTTTTGTGTTGCAGGTGAAAGAAGCGCTCTTGTTAGACAGAATAATGTCTTTGTTTTACTAGCTAGGCAAGGAGAGAAGAAGTTACAATCATGTGGCTTGAGTCAATAAAGGAAGGTCGTTGTGCTTCACACAGCGGAAGGCCTGGGAACCAAGGACAACTGTTACGAGCGAGGTATACCAACAACACCATGGAAAATTACCTTCAGGATTGTACCAGAGTGGATTGTGTGATTCACATTGCACCTTGGGAATGCTACCTGTGGATAACTGGTCTGGGAATTAGGGGTAGTGGGCTACTTCCTTCTTGCCTTCAGAGATAGAGCATCCTAGAACAAGCTCTGTCTTTGATAGCTTTATGCTACTTGACCAATTGATCGTGGAGAGACTTCTTAGGAAGACACCTTTTATCCTTCTTTCTGAAAATGCTTATATACGGATGTCAACTTAGTGCTAGAGTAGGGATAGATTTAATGCTTTTATTCATCAACCCTTGATGCAGGGAAACTTGGAGTCATGCTTCCTGATTTTCTGTATCATACTTCTTGAACTAATTGTGCTGTTTATGCTGCACCGTCTAAACTGGATGCACAGATTTGGCTTCTTGCAAATTCCTTTGTATTTCTATACCCTCGTGTTGAGGTGTCTTTATGTCCAGTTATTTTTGGCTTTGTAATAAATCTAACCAACCATAAGTAGTTGTCCTTGGGTTATTATGTATCCAAAGGAATTATTGGTTAATTAATTGTTTCCAAATGAATTTTCTCCCCTTTACACTTCCATGCTGCAAAAAAGAACCATCGGAGTGTGACTCTAGAACAGGTCTAGAACTTATGGACCCGGCCCTTTCACTTGCATAGTGAATAACCTATGAGAGGATGTAGCCTGATGGCCAGAGCTGCCGACTTTGGAGCTGGGGAACCAGGTTCGAGTCTTGGCAGTCGGCTCCATCATCCTGTGAATCTGGGCAAATCACTTAATCTCCCCGTGCCTATCAAAAATGAATGTGTCCTTGTGGAATGTAACTGGTGCTCATGTAAAGCGCTCACCTTTGGGTCAGTTCGTACTATATAAAACTACAAAAACAACCTTCCCTTCTCAGACACAGTGAAGCACTTCCACAAAGATCTGCACCGTCCAGAGCTCCTTCCCCACAACAGAGGCTCCTGGTGCAGCTGGAAATTGGACACAATAATTAATTGTCTTACTTGAGTGCCAGGGTCCAAAATCGTTTGATTTACAGGACGCTCTGCAAGTCTGAAGCCACCCTGAAGGGTCGGGGGCCCATCTGTGGAGGATTTTTGTGGATTGTTGATTGGGGAGCATAACCCACTCGCCTCCAGTCACACAAAGGATTTTCCTGGCACCATGCACTGTGGAGACGGAGGAAGGGAAGCAAGAGTGGTGTTTCGATGTCTCTTGACAATTTTGGACCCTGGCACAGAAGTAAGACATTTAATTATAGTGGCAACAGTGCACAACATAAAGAGCGGAGAATCTTGGAAGTATGAATGATTGCTTATTGGACTGCAATGTTTTAAACACTGAAGGATATGAATTACGTACATGGCCGCCTATATGTACTCGACTTCCATGAAACAAAAGATATGACTGAGACTTTTGATATGTGGTCACTTTAAAAAGCACCTTGCACTTTGAGCATTTATATTGGATTGTTAACTGCAATGAGTTGATGACATTTATTCAGTATGAAATTATGCATCGCAGTTTGAAATACCAGTTTCAACTTTATACTGCATTCTGGGCAATGTATGAATTCAAGACTACAAGGTCACATGACCGTATGTATTTAAAGTACGAGGTCACTGTTCATAATGCTGTTCACTTGTGAACAAGGCTTGGGAGAAGGCCGAAACGTGTTAGGAGTACTGCATGTTGCCACCGGTGAACTCTGAAATTGTGCTTCAGCACCTCTTTCCTTTTCAAACACACACACATATATATATATATATTATCTACTGGCGGTCGCCAGTAGATAGTTATAGTTAGGACCTATTTTCCATAGGAAATCCGCAACATTCAATTTGAAATAACGTTGGCGCCGGTTGACGAATCTTCGCGAAAGCTTCCAACTTGTTGGGGCGCTCCGGTCCGCTCCTATCCTGAAAGTCTCGGGGTGATTCGTCAAGCGGGGGCCGAGAAAAAAGGGGGGTCCCAAAACGCGTTTTCCCCATTCATTTTTCCATAGGAACCGTTCATCGCGGCTACAGCCCGAACTGCTGAACGGAATTACACCAAATTTGGCAAAGAGGTAGCCCTTGGTTCAGTGTCGTGCCTTATGCTTAAATGGTGTAAATCCGTTCAGTAGTTCCTGAGAAAATCAAAAGTAAAGTCACATATATATCTATGGCCGAGTAGGGTCCGCGTACCCTCCCGATCACGAGCTGCATGCTAATTGGTTGTCAAGTGGCTGTCAACACTACAAATCAGGAAGTGTTGGCAGCCATTTTGTCCTCGGTAGAACCGAGCGACAGAAACAAGTGCGCAAAGCGCAAAAGGGGGCAGGGTAGAAACACCCTGACCCCTAGGTCTGCTCAGGGGTCCCACAAGGACCCCTGGGCAGAAAAAGCATTTAAAAAAAAAAAAATCGGCGGGATGCGCTTAGTGTGCGCGGATCCCGCCGAAAAAAAACAAAAATCGAAGCGCGGTCTCGCGCTCTGATGCAATTTTGCCCCCGGGTGGCCCAAGTCCCGGGGGCATGCGGGGGGTGGGTTTATATTTTATGTGGGGGCCTCTAACGCCCCCAAGCCCCGGGGACCACCACCACCCGGGGCTTTAAAAATAATGGTGCGGGAGGGCTCTCGGCCCTCCCGCAGCCCCGGGGACCGCCACCCCCGGGGCTTCTTTTTAAAAAAATAAAATGACCTGTATGGGGGGCTCGAGCCTCCCACACACCCCGGAGACCGCCACCTCCCGGGGAACTAAATATTTCAATATGGGGGTCCGTTACGGACCTCGAGCCCCGGGGACCACCATCTCCCCGGGCTTTGCCAATGGAGGGAGGGGGCCGGGCGGCCCCCTCCTGGAGTCCTTGATGGCCCTGGGGACCGCCACCCCCAGGGCCGGCTCCTGCAGTGTCCCGGGGTGCCTACCCCAGGGACACTGTAGTTTGCTATGACAGGACGGGAGGCTCGCGGCTCCCGCCCTGCCATAGCAAACTGCTTTGGTTTTTGAAGAGAGAGCAGGAAACCTGCCTCTCTTCCAAAACCAAGCACATTGCTTTCCACATGGGGAGCTGCATGTCAGCAGCCCCCATGTGAAAGCAATGCCGGCTCCCGAAGGACGCGGGGAGCCGGCGGGACCGTGGGGGGATTGGGGACCCCCCCACGGTCCCCAACAAGTGGCCAGGCCCTGGGGGATGGGGTCCCCGGGGCCATTAGTGGCCGCGGGAGTGGGGCCACGCAGCCCACCTCCCCAAAAATAAAAAAAATATTTAAAAAAAAAAAAGGGCAAGGCCGGCCCCGGGGGATGGGGTCCCCGGGGCCTTAAATGGCCTGAGGAGGGGGGCCACGCAGCCCCCCTCCAAAGATTTTAATAAAAAAAAGAAAGAGGGCATGCCCCGGGGATGAGATCCCCGGGCCAATAGAGGCCCAGGGAAGGGGGGCCACGCGGCCCCCTTCCCGTTTTTTCATTTAAAAAAAAAAGAAATCCTCAGGCCCCTGGGGATGGGGTCCCCGGGGCCAAAAGTGGCCGAGGAAGGGGGCCATGCAGCCCCCTCCCATACAAAAAAAAAAGAAAGAAAAAAAAAAGACCGGCATTGTGCCGGAGGCCCCGCCCCTCCCTGCAGCAGTCTGCAAACGCGCCCCTGGCGCGTTTTAAGAAGGGAAGTAATTCCCCTTGAATACTGGTGGTCCCTGGGGGCCAACTAGCCCACCAGGAATCTCCAGTATGCGCCAGGGGGCTGCGTTGCAGAGAGGTGTACAGAGGCCACGCCCCTTTTTATACCTCTCTGCAATGCAGCTCCATGGCGCTTTTTGTAGGTACATGGTGGGCTAGTTGGACTCCAGGGACCCTCAGGATTCAAGGGGACTTAATCCCCCAACTTAAAACGCGCCACGGGGCGCGTTTGCACAGTGGTGAAGGGAGGGGCGGGGCTTCAGGTGACATGTGTGCAAACAGGCCTCGTGGCGCGTTTTAAGATGGGGAATTAAATCCCCTTCAATCCTGAGGGTCCCTGGGGCCAACTAGCCCACCAGGTACCTCCAGTAAGCGCCACTGAGCTGCGTTGCAGAGTGTTGTAAAAGGGGCGTGGCCTCTGAACACCTCTCTGCAACGCAGCTCTCTGGCGCATACTGGAGGTATCTGGTGGGCTAGTTGGCCCCTAGGGACCCTCGGGATTGAGGAGGAATTAATTCTCCAACTTAAAACGCGCCACTGGCGTGTTTGCAGACATGTCACCTCAGGCCCCACCCCCTTCCTTCACCATTGTGCAAATATTCCTCTAAAATCAGCCGAACTACGAATTCCGATTTACTCACCTGTTATCAGGAGAGACCTCAGTGCTGCATATTTGAGCCCAGTACTGATCCTGAAAAGTAATTTTAACCGTACTTACCAGTAACTTGAATTTCCTTCCGTAGGATATCATTGCCTGCTTTTTGCTGAAAAAGTTTCTAAGTGTCGATTTTTGAAACTTACAAATATTCCTCTAAAATCAGCAGAACTACGAATTCCGATTTACTCACCTGTTATCAGGAGAGACCTCAGTGCTGCATCTTTGAGCCCAGTACTGATCCTGAAAAGTAATTCTAACCGTACTTACCAGTAACTTGAATTTCCTTCCATAGGCTAACATTGACTGGTTTCACTTGGAAATTCTTCTAAGTGTGGAGTTTTGGAACTTTATAATATTCCTCTAAAATCAGCTGAACTACGAATTCCAATTTACTCACCTGTTATCAGGAGAGACCTCAGTGCTCCATCTTTGAGCCCAGTACTGGTCCTGAAAAGTAATTCTAACCGTACTTACCAGTAACTTGATTTTCCTTCCATAGGCTAACATTGACTGGTTTCACTTGGAAATTCTTCCAAGTGTGGAGTTTTGGAACTTTATAATATTCCTCTAAAATCAGCAGAACTACGAATTCCGATTTAGTCACCTGTTATCAGGAGAGACCTCAGTGCTGCATCTTTGAGCCCAGTACTGATCCTGAAAAGTAATTCTAACCGTACTTACCAGTAACTTGAATTTCCTTCCATTGGCTAACATTGACTGGTTTCACTTGGAAATTCTTCTAAGTGTGGAGTTTTGGAACTTTATAATATTCCTCTAAAATCAGCCGAACTACGAATTCCGATTTACTCACCTCTTATCAGGAGAGACCACAGTGCTGCATCTTTGAGCCCAGTACTGATCCTGAAAAGTAATTTTAACCGTACTTACCAGTAACTTGAATTTCCTTCCATAGGAATCCATTGTCTGGTTTTCAGCAGAAAAGTTTCAAAGTGTTGATTTTCACAAACTACAAATATTCCTTAAAAATCGCCTGTATGACTTAAACGCATTCTTTCAACTGTTTACAGGAGATGCACCAGGGCTGGATCCAGGATCCACCACTGAGTAAGAAAAAGTAACGATAACACTACTTACCTGCTAAGTGAATTTCCTCCCATAGGATAACATTGGTGATTCTATGTGAAAAGTTTCTGTCAACTTTTAAAATACAATAAAATTCCTTAAAAATCACTACTGTAACCAAAACGCTTTTACTCAACTGTTTACAGGAGATGTCCCAGGACTGAATCTAGGATCCAGTCCTGTGGTTAGAAAAGTAATCCATAAAGTAACTAATTGCATTTAACTTGAAATTCACATTGAGCTCAATGTTGCATTGTGTTTTAAATTGTGTTGCCCATTGCAACAACTGTAACTACTGTACTTAAAAGTCTATTGCCTATGTGCAAAGTATTTAAACTAAAGTAATTCATTCTGAGAAAGTATATTTTGCAATGTAATGTATAATGTAATTACAATGTATTTAAAAAAATAAAATATCTAAAAATAAATACTTAAAAAAAATGTAGTAAATCAGTATCAAAAAAATAAATATAACAATTAATACATTTAAAACTTGTCATTTACAAAACCTTTGAAATTCACTGAAAAAACCATAGGTTTCAGACATGTTATAGTTAGGAATTAGCATTTAAAAACCTTTGAAATTCACTGAAAAAACCATAGGTTTCAGGCTTGTTATAGTTAGAAATTAGCATTTAAAAAACCTTACAAATTCACTGAAAAAACCATAGGTTTAGGGACAGTTATAGTTAGTTGGACATTGCACTCGTACAAAACCCGTGAAATTCCCCCGTTGTAGTTAGTTCAGGTAACTATAACTCGCGCCCCCGCAATGCACTGCTGATGACGTCAAATATTACATCACTCATGACATGGTCAGTGACATCACTGATGACATCTCAAATGACATCACTGATGACATCATCCATGTGATAATTTGATGCATTTTCTCACACCCTAATATAACTTTTGATACACCCACTGTAAATTACAGACTGCCACTGTCAAAACCATAGACACTCCAACACCAATTACTATATACACACTCACTGATTCTTAGGTCTACACACACACATCTATTCACTCACCCGTACAGTCACTCATACTTATAGTCACTCAGTACAGGACTATTATATGCACTCATACACCTATATAAACACTCACACACCGCCACTCATCCATAGAGGTACTCACACACCTAGTCAGTCATGCAAAAATTAAGCACACACCCATTTACTCACCTATACAGTTATACTCACACCAGCTCACTTACTCATACAAATACTAGCACATTCTTACGCTCTTATACAATCTCTGATACAAGCACACACTCATCCATACAGTCACTCTCACAATCACACACTCTCGCTTATAGCTATTTATATACTCCAACACACATATATACTGCCTTTCACATATGTAGTTACTCACACATGTACCACTGGGACATACATTCACTCACTAATACACTCTTACACACACTTACCCACCCATACAGTCTATCACAGATCCACTCTTGAAACCATCCACCCAGTGAATCACCCACTCACACATCTATGCACAGAGTCGCACACACCCCACCCACACAAACACTCAGGCACCCATACAGATACTCAGACAACCAATCAATAACTCATATAGACACTCATGTAGCTATTCACAAACCCATGCAGCCACTTACACAGCAACAGACAGACGGATACAGACATTCACCCAGTTTAGTCACTAACCCATGCATTCAGTAAGATACGTTTAATCACTCACTTATAGAGTTAGTCACGCACCTACTAAATCATCCATTCAGACACTTATACACCCACTCATTCTTCAATACGCCTATCCCTATATATATTAAACATATTTAAACTTTACAGAAACACACAGTCACTGGATGATGTCATCAGTGATGTCATTTGAGATGTCATCAGAGATGTCATGAGTGATGTCACTGACCATGTCATGAGTGATGTAATATGTGACGTCATCAGCAGTGCATTGCGGGGGCGCGAGTTATAGTTACCTGAACTAACTATAATGGGGGAATTTCACGGGTTTTGTATGAGTGCAATGTCCAACTAACTATAACTGTCCCTAAAACCTATGGTTTTTTCAGTGAATTTGTAAGGTTTTTTAAATGCTAATTTCTAACTATAATGTGCCTGAAACCTATGGTTTTTTCAGTGAATATATATATATATATATACACTGAAAAAACCATAGGTTTTAGGGACAGTTATAGTTAGTTGGACATTGCACTCGTACAAAACCCGTGAAATTCCCCCGTTATAGTTAGTTCAGGTAACTATAACTCGCGCCCCCGCAATGCACTGCTGATGACGTCACATATTACATCACTCATGGCATGGTCAGTGACATCACTGATGACATCACTGATGACATCTCAAATGACATCACTGATGACATCATCCAGTGACTGTGTGTTTCTGTAAAGTTTAAATATGTTTAATATATATATAGGGAAAGGCGTATTGAAGAATGAGTGGGTGTATAAGTGTCTGAATGGATGATTTAGTAGGTGCATGACTAACTCTATAAGTGAGTGATTAAACGTATCTTACTGAATGCATGGGTTAGTGACTAAACTGGGTGAATGTCTGTATCCGTCTGTCTGTTGCTGTGTAAGTGGCTGCATGGGTTTGTGAATAGCTACATGAGTGTCTATATGAGTTATTGATTGGTTGTCTGAGTATCTGTATGGGTGCCTGAGTGTTTGTGTGGGTGGGGTGTGTGCGACTCTGTGCATAGATGTGTGAGTGGGTGATTCACTGGGTGGATGGTTTTAAGAGTGCATCTGTGATAGACTGTATGGGTGGGTAAGTGTGTGTAAGACAGACCCTCCAGGATTTCGCGATTTCGCGATTTCGCGGTTTGCCGCGAAATCGGCACTTTTGTAAAAATGCCGCGATTTTTACAAAAGTGCCCGTGAAATCGGCACTTTTGTAAAAATGCCTCAATTTTTACAAAAGTGCCCGCGAAATCGGCAATGCGCACAATTAGACAGTAACTGCTGGTGACTAAGTTTCATGGGGAGACGCTTCTTCCACATTTTAAGAGGGTGCCTTTATCATAGCAAACTCGGGCAGAAAGAGGACATCTTGGGAGCTAAACCCAGTAAAGGAACTGGTATGGTAATGGCAACATGACAAATGTAGGTGGCAGGCGAGAGAAGGGCAGGCGGCAAGCTTCCTGGTAACAGAGTTGGCACAAGTAAGGGCCGGGCGGACGAAAGGTGTCGGGCATCATGGCGCAAAAGGCAGCACAAGAAGATGAGATGAGGACAAAGGCAGGAAGGAGTGGGATGGCAGCGAGCACCTTAGGGCATAACCTGGCGCGGGTAGAAATCAAGAGAGAGGAGGACATTTTCCAGAAGGTGATGGGTACCATGGAGACAAGGGGCCAGAACAGGACACTTAGCGGGCAGGCAGTGAACCCAATGGGGCAGATCAGGTGAAAAGAAGTCACACTCTGGAAACTGTCAGGCGGCAAGGAAGTGGTGGAGAGAGGACAGAGCAGCAGCAAAATCCATCCATACATGTCCTGTGTAAATGTCTGTCACCCTAGCAGAATAGTAAAAAAACAAGCATTTGCAATGCAATCGGTCTCGCATTTACGCAAGTTTGAGCTATTGGCATTGTAAATGACAATGCCTTTTATTTATGTTTTGGTTTTTAAAACATAAATAAATGGCATTGTCATTTACAATGTCAATAGCTTGGACGCGCTAAATGCGAGTCCTATTACATTGCAAATGTTATAACGTTGTGCCCCCCGCCCCTTCACCCGTGAAAACATAAACGGTCGGAGCCCTAGCCAGACCCTCCAGGATTTCGCGATTTGCCTTGAAGTATTGCACGGTTGTATAGTTCCTTTATTATGAGTTTCTCCTCTGCTGCTCCTAAGTGGATTCCACAGGTCATATACTGTGACTGGTTGCATAATTTCAATTTCTTTGGGTATCTCCCTGCCCCTCCAATCTGGACCCCAGAGCATACACTAAGGTAGGTTCTAGAATGCCATTTCCTATGGGATGCTACCAGGCCATCTTTGATGGGCTTCTCAGAACCTATACTAAAGCAAATGGAGGATTGCATTTCCAAGGGATAACAGCCTTCACCTGTGGGCTGCTTCCTCTGTTCCATATCCCAGGTTGCCTATTCAAAGTGGAATACTCTGCTAAAACAGTTTCCATTGATTTAAGGCTGAAAATGAATGATTATGAGTAAAATAAAGTGCCGCAAAAATGCCGCTAAATTTCCATATTTGTGCCGCTAAATTTCCATATTTGTGCCGCTAAATTTGCTAATCCATGCCGCAATATCCAAGGGGGTCTGGTAAGTGTGTGTTAGTGAGTGAATGTATGTCCCAGTGGTACATGTGTGAGTAACTACATATGTGAAAGGCAGTATATATGTGTGTTGGAGTATATAAATAGCTATAAGCAAGAGTGTGTGATTGTGAGAGTGACTGTATGGATGAGTGTGTGCTTGTATCAGAGATTGTATAAGAGCGTAAGAATGTGCTAGTATTTGTATGAGTAAGTGAGCTGGTGTGTGTATAACTGTATAGGTGAGTAAATGGGTGTGTGCTTAATTTTTTGCATGACTGACTAGGTGTGTGAGTACCTCTATGGATGAGTGGCGGTGTGTGAGTGTTTATATAGGTGTATGAGTGCATATAATAGTCCTGTACTGAGTGACTATAAGTATGAGTGACTGTACGGGTGAGTGAGTAGATGTGTGTGTGTAGACCTAAGAATCAGTGAGTGTGTATATAGTAATTGGTGTTGAAGTGTCTATGGTTTTGACAATGGCAGTCTGTAATTTACAGTGGGTGTATCAAAAGTTATATTAGGGTGTGAGAAGATGCATCAAATTATCACATGGATGATGTCATCAGTGATGTCATCAGTGATGTCATTTGAGATGTCATCAGTGATGTCACTGACCATGTCATGAGTGATGTAATATGTGACGTCATCAGCAGTGCATTGTGGGGGCACGAGTTATAGTTACCTGAACTAACTATAACGGGGGAATTTCACGGGTTTTGTACGAGTGCAATGTCCAACTAACTATAACTGTCCCTAAAACCTATGGTTTTTTCAGTGAATTTGTAAGGTTTTTTAAATGCTAATTTCTAACTATAACGTGCTTGAAACGTATGGTTTTTTCAGTGAATTTCAAAGGTTTTTTAAATGCTAATTCCTAACTATTAACATGTTTGAAACCTATGGTTTTATTCAGTGAATTTCAAAGGTTTTGTAAATGACAATTTTTAAATGTATTAATTGTTATATTTATTTTTTTGATACTGATTTACTAAATTTTTTTAAAGTATTTATTTTTAGATATTTTATTTTTTTAAATACATTGTAATTACATTATACATTACATTACAAAATATACTTTCTCAGAATGAATTACTTTAGTTTAAATACTTTGCAAATAGGCAATAGACTTTTAAGTACAGTAGTTACAGTTGTTGCAATGGGCAACACAATTTAAAACACAATGCAACATTGAGCTCAATGTGAATTTCAAGTTAAATGCAATTAGTTACTTTATGGATTACTTTTTCTAACCACAGGACTGGATCCTAGATTCAGTCCTGGGACATCTCCTGTAAACAGTTGAGTAAAAGCGTTTTGGTTACAGTAGTGATTTTTAAGGAATTTTATTGTATTTTAAAAGTTGACAGAAACTTTTTCACATAGAATCACCAATGTTATCCTATGGGAGGAAATTGACTTAGCAGGTAAGTAGTGTTATCGTTACTTTTTCTTACTCAGTGGTGGATCCTGGATCCAGCACTGGTGCAACTCCTGTAAACAGTTGAAAGAATGCGTTTAAGTCATACAGGCGATTTTTAAGGAATATTTGTAGTTTGTGAAAATCAACACTTTGAAACTTTTCTGCTGAAAACCAGACAATGGATTCCTATGGAAGGAAATACAAGTTACTGGTAAGTACGGTTAAAATTACTTTTCAGGATCAGTACTGGGCTCAAAGATGCAGCACTGTGGTCTCTCCTGATAACAGGTGAGTAAATCGGAATTCGTAGTTCGGCTGATTTTAGAGGAATATTATAAAGTTCCAAAACTCCACACACAGAAAAATTTCCAAGTGAAACCAGTCTATGTTAGCCTGTGGAAGGAAATTCAAGTTACTGGTAAGTACGGTTAGAATTGCTTTTCAGGATCAGTACTCGGCTCAAAGATGCAGCACTGAGGTCTCTCTTGATAACAGGTGAGTAAATCGGAATTCGTAGTTCGGCTGATTTTAGAGGAATATTTGTATGTTACAAAAATCGACACTTAGAAACTTTTTCAGCAAAAAGCAGGCAATGATATCCTATGGAAGGAAATTCAAGTTACTGGTAAGTACGGTTAGAATTGCTTTTCAGGATCAGTACTGGGCTCAAAGATGCAGCACTGTGGTCTCTCCTGATAACAGGTGAGTAAATCGGAATTCGTAGTTCGGCTGATTTTAGAGGAATATTATAAAGTTCCAAAACTCCACACTTAGAAGAATTTCCAAGTGAAACCAGTCTATGTTAGCCTATGGAAGGAAATTCAAGTTACTGGTAAGTACGGTTAGAATTGCTTTTCAGGATCAGTACTGGGCTCAAAGATGCAGCACTGTGGTCTCTCCTGATAACAGGTGAGTAAATCGGAATTCGTAGTTCGGCTGATTTTAGAGGAATATTATAAAGTTCCAAAACTCCACACTTAGAAGAATTTCCAAGTGAAACTAGTCAATGTTAGCCAATGGAAGGAAATTCAAGTTACTGGTAAGTACGATTAGAATTACTTTTCAGGATCAGTACTGGGCTCAAAGATGCAGCACTGAGGTCTCCCCTGATAACAGGTGAGTAAATCGGAATTCGTATTTCGGCTGATTTTAGAAGAATATTATAAAGTTCTAAAACTCCAAACTTGGAAGAATTTCCAAGTGAAACCAGTCAATGTTAGCCTATGGAAGGAAAATCAAGTTACTGGTAAGTACGGTTAGAATTACTTTTCAGGATCAGTACTGGGCTCAAAGATGGAGCACTGAGGTCTCTCCTGATAACAGGTGAGTAAATTGGAATTCGTAGTTCAGCTGATTTTAGAGGAATATTATAAAGTTCCAAAACTCCACACTTAGAAGAATTTCCAAGTGAAACCAGTCAATGTTAGCCTATGGAAGGAAATTCAATTTACTGGTAAGTACGGTTAGAATTACTTTTCAGGATCAACACTGGGCTCAAAGATGCAGCACTGAGGTCTCTCCTGATAACAGGTGAGTAAATCGGAATTCGTAGTTCTGCTGATTTTAGAGGACTATTTGTAAGTTTCAAAAATCGACACTTAGAAACTTTTTCAGCAAAAAGCAGGCAATGATATCCTATGGAAGGAATTTCAAGTTACTGGTAAGTACGGTTAAAATTACTTTTCAGGATCAGTACTGGGCTCAAAGATGCAGCACTGAGGTCTCTCCTGATAACAGGTGAGTAAATCGGAATTCGTAGTTCGGCTGATTTTAGAGGAATATTTGCACAATGGTGAAGGAAGGGGGTGGGGCCTGAGGTGACATGTCTGCAAACACGCCCTGTGGCGTGTTTTAAGTTGGAGAATTAATTCCTCCCCAATCCCGAGGGACCCTAGGGGCCAACTAGCCCACCAGATACCTCCAGTATGCGCCAGAGAGCTGCGTTGCAGAGAGGTGTTCAGAGGCCACGCCCCTTTTTACAACACTCTGCAACGCAGCTCCGTGGTGCTTACTGGAGGTACCTGGTGGGCTATTTGGCCCCCAGGGACCCTCAGGATTGAAGGGGATTTAATTCCCCATCTTAAAACGCGCCACGGGGCCTGTTTGCACATATGTCACCTGAAGCCCCACCCCCTCCCTTCACCACTGTGCAAATGCGCCCCGTGGCGCGTTTTAAGTTGGGGGATTAAGTCCCCTTGAATCCTGAGGGTCCCTGGAGTCCAAATAGCCCACCATGTACCTCCAAAAAGCACCACAGAGCTGCGCTGCAGAGAGGTGTAAAAAGGGGCTTGGCCTCTGTACACCTCTCTGCAACGCAGCCCCTGGCGCATACTGGGGATTCCTGGTGGGCTAGTTGGCCCCAGGGACCCCCAGTATTCAAGGGGAATTACTTCCCTTCTTAAAACGCACCAGGGGGCGCGTTTGCAGACTGCTGCAGGGAGGGGCGGGCCTCCGGCACGATGCCGGTCTTTTTTTTCTTTATTATTTTTTTGTATGGGAGGGGGCTGCGTGGCCCCCCTTCCCTTGGCCACTTTTGGCCCCGGGGACCCCATCCCCCGGGGCCTGAGGATTTTCTTTTTTTTAAATAAAAAAACGGGAAGGGGCCGCGTGGCCCCCTTCCCTTGGCCACTTTGGCCCCGGGGACCCCATCCCCCAGGGCCTGAGGATTTTCTTTTTTTTTAAATTAAAAAAATGGGAAGGGGGCCGCGTGGCCCCCCTTCCCTGGGCTCCTTTTCCCCCTGGGGACCCCATCCCCCGGGGCATGCCCTCTTTCTTTTTTTTATTAAAATCTTTGGAGGGGGGCTGCGTGGCCCCCCTCCTCAGGCCATTTAAGGCCCCGGGGACCACATCCCCCGGGGCCGGCCTTGCCCTTTTTTTTTTTTATATATTTTTTTTTTTTGGGGGGATGGGGGCTGCGTGGCCCCCCTCCCGGGCCACTAATGGCCCCGGGGACCCCATCCCCCGGGGCCTGGCCACTCGTTGGGGACCGTGGGGGGGTCCCCAATCCCCCCACGGTCCCGCCGGTTCCCCGCGTCCTTCGGGAGCCGGCATTGCTTTCCACATGGTGAGCTGCTGACATGCAGCTCCCCATGTGGAAAGCTAATGTGCTTGGTTTTGGAAGAGAGAGCAGGTTTTCTGCTCTCTCTTCCAAAACCAAAGCAGTTTGCTATGGCAGGGCGGGAGCCGCGAGGCTCCCGTCCTGTCATAGCAAACTACAGTGTCCCGGGGTAGGCACCCGGGACACTGCAGGAGCCGTCCCTGGGGGTGGCGGTTCCCAGGGCCATCAAGGGTTCCAGGAGGGGCCGCGCGGCCCCCTCCCTCCATTGGCAAAGCCCCGGGGAGGTGGTGGTCCCCGGGGCTCGGGGTCCGTAACGGACCCCCATATTGAAATATTTAGTGCCCCGGGGAGGTGGCGGTCCCCGGGGCGTGTAGGGGGGCTCAAGCCCCCCCACAGAGGTCATTTTTTTTTTTTTTTTTAAAGCCCCGGGGGGTGGCAGTCCCCGGGGCTTGGGGGGCCTTAGAGGCCCCCCACATAAAATATAAACTCATCCCCCGCATGCCCCCGGGACTTGGGCCACCCGGGGGCAAAATTGCATCGGAGCGCGGGAGACCGTGCTTCGATTTTATTTTTTTCGGCGGGATCCGCGCACCCTAAGCGCATCCCGCCGATTTAAAAAAAAAATGCTTTTCTGCCCAGGGGGTCCTTGTGGGACCCCTGAGCAGACCTAGGGGTCAGGGTGTTTCTACCCTGCCCCCTTTGTGCGTTTTGCGCACTTGTTTCTTTTTTTTCTCGGCGGGATCCGCGCACCCTAAGCGCATCCTGCCGATTTTTTATTTTTAAAAATGCTTTTTTCTGCCCAGGGGGTCCTTGTGGGACCCCCTGAGCAGACCTAGGGGGTCAGGGTGTTTCTACCCTGCCCCCTTTTTGCGCTTTGCGCACTTGTTTCTGTCCCTCGGTTCTACCGAGGGACAAAATGGCTGCCAACACTTCCTGATTTGGAGTGTTGACAGCCGCTTGACAGCCAATTAGCATGCAGCTCGTGATCGGGAGGGTACGCGGACCCTACTCAGCCATAGATATATATGTGACTTTACTTTTGATTTTCTCAGGAACTACCGAACGGATTTACACCATTTAAGCAAAAGGCACGACACTGAACCTAGGGGCTACCTCTTTGCCAAATTTGGTGTAATTCCGTTCAGCAGTTCGGGCTGTAGCCGCGATGAATGGTTCCTAAGGAAAAATGAATGGGGAAAACGCGTTTTGGGACCCCCCTTTTTTCTCGGCCCCCGCTTGTCGAATCACCCCGAGACTTTCAGGATAGGAGCGGACCGGAGCGCCCCAACAAGTTGGAAGCTTTCGCGAAGATTTGTCAACCGGCACCAACGTTATTTCAAATAGAATGTTGCGGATTTCCTATGGAAAATAGGTCCTAACTCTAACTATCTACTGGCGACCGCCAGTAGATAATATATATATTCACAGAAAAAAACCATAGGTTTTACAGACGTTATAGTTAGAAATGAGCATTTAAAAAACTTTAGAAATTCAGTGAAAAAAACCATAGGTTTTAGGGACGTTATAGTTAGTTGGACATTTCACTCATATAAAACCAGAGAAATTCCACTGTTATAGTTAGTTCAGCTAACTATAACTCTCGCACCCGCAATGCACTGCTCATGACATCACATATTACATCATTCATGACATGGTCAGTGACATCACTGATGACATCACTGATGACGTCTCAAATGACCTCACTGATGACATCATCCACGTGAAAAACTGATGCATCTCCTCAAACTCTAATATAACCTTTAATACACCCACTGTAAAATAGAGACAGCCATTTTCAAAATCGTTAACACACCAATACCAGTTACTACATACGCACTCACTGATTGCTAGGTCTACACACACATCAACTCATTCATCCATACAATCACTCATACATGCAGTCACTCATAAATACAACACTATCATATGCACTCATACACCTATACAGACAATCACACACCGCCACTCATCCATGCAGTTACTCACACACCTACTTAGTCATGCAAAGAATCTATCACAGTCCCATTTACTCACCTATACAATTATACACACACCACCTCACTTATTCATACAGATACTAACGCATACTTACTCTATTATATAATCAGTGATACAAGTACAGACTCATCTATACAGCCAGTCTCAAAATCACCAACTATGATGTAGAGTCCTTTATATACTTCAACTCTCACATACACTGCCTTTTACATATGTAGTTACTTGGACATGTACCACTGAGACATCCATTCACTCACCAACACACCGATACACACACGCACCCATACACGTGTTTCCACATGCACTGTTGAACCATACATCCAATGAATCAACCACTCACACATCTATGCACAGAGTCACACACCTCAGACCCACCCACACACACACTCAATCTCCCCCCAAAAATACTCAAACAACCAATCAATAACCTATATAGACACTCATATAGCTACTGACCAACCCATGCAGCAGCTTGCACAACAACAGACAGACTGATACAGACATTCACACAGTTTAGTCACCAACCCATGCATTCAGTAAGACACATTTAATCACTCACTTATACAGCCAGTCACCCTCCTACTAAATCCTCTATCCAGACACTTATACACCCACTCATTCTTCAATACACCTAGGAATATATATAAAACATATTTAAAAATTACAGAAACACACAGTCACGGGATGATGTCATCAGTGATGTCATCAGTGACGTCATTTGAGATGTCATCAGTGATGTCATCAGTGATGTCACTGACCATGTCATGAATGATGTAATATGTGACGTCATGAGCAGTGCATTGCGGGTGCGCGAGTTATAGTTAGCTGAACTAACTATAACAGTGGAATTTCTTTGGTTTTATATGAGTGAAATGTCCAACTAACTATAACGTCCCTAAAACCTATGGTTTTTTTCACTGAATTTCTAAAGTTTTTTAAATGCTAATTTCTAACTATAACGTCTGTAAAACCTATGGTTTTTTCTGTGAATTTCAAAGGTTTTATAAATGCTAATTTCTAACTACAATGTCCCTGAAACCTATATTGTTTTTAAGTAAATTTTAAAAAGACGTGCATACTTTTTGTAGTGAAAAACTAACTGTAACAGTAGTCTGTTATAAGTTATAATTTAACAATGTTTAAAACTTAATTAGCACTAATTAACATTTAAGTGTGGAAAATGTGTGACGCAGCAGCTATGATACCTGACTTCGAACAACAGCGTTCACAGTTCGATTCCCGGCTCCAGCGGCACGTTAGCCCACCACTATGTCACTGTGGGCAACACCTTGCTTAATCTTCCCGACGCCCCCGAGCGCCGGCACACCTTTCCGGGGAAGCTGTACGCTTTACAAATGCTGGCATTTTTTTAATTTAAAACCATAGTGATGAGAACTATTAGCACGTATTTTTTTTTTCTATTCTGAACGATATTTTTTCTAATGTCTTCTATTTAGAATTACAGCAATTAATAGATGTTTGTAGTCATGAGAATAGAAATGACACGGTTTGCCGGGTAACAGTTTTTAAGCTCTCCAACGTATGTACATAATAAGGACCTTATACGTGTTAGGATCGAAATCGAAACCTTTACCGCTTCACATTTTGTAACTTTTCCCAACACGTGCACAAGTCAAACAGTGAAAACGTGAGCACGTGTCAACTGTAAAACGTGACATCTAAATGGGCGGAGCTGCATCTTCCTTCCATAGACTACTCAATAACCAAAAAGAATATAAACCACACCCGTTGTTTGATTAGTTTCGTTTATGCGAGTTATTTACGCGTGTCCATTCTGTGATGCACGTTCCCTTTTCTAGCGTCGGATTCTTGTTTTGCGGCAACAAAACATATTCCAGAGTTGTAAGTTGTTTGATTATGGCATAGTAGATATTTATAAGACGTAGCTATTTGTCAATATTTAAACATTTGTATTTAGAAAAAAGTGTTATTGGTTGTTTTTGCCATTTATATGTAACGTCAGCAGCTTGTTTTCAGAAACAGACAGAGTACAGCAAACATTGTTCCTTTTCTGGCTCCTTTGAGATTATATAGTGTGACTTTGTATATTATAATATTGACACTGTACTTGACCTCAGAGGTATTAGTGACCCATCGGCGCGAAGACTAAAGATTTATATGTAACGTCAGCAGCTTCTAGTTTGTAGTCTATTTCCCCTTGAGATCATATAGTGTGAGTATATATATTAGAATAACCACACATTATGATCCAGAGGAGTTTGTGACCCGTCAGCGCGAAGACTAAAGATTTATATGTAACGTCAGCAGCTTCTGGTTCTTACTCTGTTTCCCCCTTGGGATCATATAGTGTAAATATGTATATTAAAATATTGACAGTCATTGTGATCTCAGAGGAGTTTATGACCCGTCGGCGCGAAGACTAAAGATTTATATATAACGTCAGCAGCTTCTGCTTCTTAATCTGTTTCCCCCTTGGGATCATATAGTGTGAGTATGTATATTGTAATATTCATAGTCATTATGATCTCAGAGGAGTTTATGACCCGTCTGCGCGAAGTTCAAAGATTTCGAAGTCCCGAATAAAAGAAGCTCTGAACATATTCACTGCTGGAAAGTATTTCGTTTTTGATCTTGTTTTGTGTTCATGACTTTATTTTCCTTTTCCTTTTTGTGTGCAATCAGTCTCACTCTCTATATTGTAGTAGAGTGTCATATTTTCACACAACAGGAATTGGAGATTTGTCGCCGCCAGGAGTAAACCATCTGAAATACAGCTTACTGACCTTTATAACTTACTTGATCAGATATTTTTACAGTGAGAATATTTTTTGAAATTGCAGTTTAAAAAAAGATTGTTTGCATAGACACTTTCTTACTGAATGCCTTTGATAAACCCTACATTTTTGAATGATTTTTTGGTATTTCTCTTTTTCTCTGTTGTGGTTCCTATTCTTGTTCTCCCTATAGAATTGATAGGAATAGTAGTGTATATATTACTACTATCCTATATGTTCTTAAAGGAGTCCGTGATCTGTTAGCGGAGCAGTGAGCGACCTCTAAGCACTACGACTGAACTTTCCAGAGTTCTACAGAATAGAAATTGTAAGAAATGATGACGCGTACATTTCTATGTAATATAAAGTCATTTGTGTTTAACAGTTTTTTACTTGTTATTGTTCTTGTGACCTGAGATGATGTAGTGCGGGAGTGTTTCTTGTAGCACTTCTTTTCTACTTTATCTAAAAGTAACTCATGCCCTCTTATATTATCAAGAATATGGGGCAACACTTTTACAAACTATAGCAGAAAAAAAAGGGAGGGTGAGGCCACGCTTAAGGGTTATTTTGATATATACAGCTTCAGTTTTCGAAGAAAGTTTATTTGTAATTGCTTAATAAAAACTGTTTGAAACCTAGACTGAAATTTTTGCTGCGCAACCACACCGCCCCGTCAGAAATGTAAACACCACATTCTAAGTAAATAGTGCTACTGGGAAGTATCCCACCAGCAAACTTAATAAAAAGAAGACCGCAGCACACTCTGTTATTTTCCCACCGTGATTTGTACACCCCACGCCAATTATATAAATGGCCCTTAAAATATATAAAAAACAATTTTTACCTTCACAATCCCTGTTCACCACCTTGAGACCACTTTACAGAGTTAATAGTGTTCCTACCCTCCCGCTACTACTTTGTTTTCCCGTACTCCATTGAAGTGCATCACAAAACGCTTCACAACAGTCAAACGTTCCCAGCCAATAATGAGCAAACTTGTACTCGGAACACTTTAGCCAATAAAATGTCCATGGTGTTCCGCAGAGGGGAGGGAATCGCTGCCAACACTTCTACTTTTAATGCTTCACAGCCAATGAACATTAAGCTTGGGAAGGTCCTGCTTGGAACACATTACCCAATCAGATGTCCCTGATGCTCCGCGGAGGGGGAGAGAATGGCTGGCAACACTTCTACTTTCAATGGTTTACAGCCAATGAACATTAAGCTTGGGAACGTCCTGCTTGGAACACGTCAACCAATCAGATGTCCCTGCTACTCCGTGGACGGGGAGGAAATGGCTGGCAACACTTCTAGTTTCAATGGTTCGCAGCCAATGAACATTAACCTCTGGAAGGTCCTGCTTGGAACATGTGAGCCAATCAGATGTCCTTGCTACTCCGCGCAGGGGAGGGAATGGCTGGCAACACTTTTACTTTTAATGGTTCGCAGCCAATGAACATTGAGCTCGTTGTTGGAACACCTCAGCCAATTAAACGTTAATTTTGTTCACTGTCCGTGATAAAAGTGAACACCGCATTATAAGTAAACATTACTGCGCATTATATTAAAGGAAGATAAAGGAAGGCTGCAATACGGCGCATTGTTATTTTCCCGATATGATTTCCACAGCCTACTGAACATTGCCGCAATACCGCGCATCGTTGTTTTGCGGACGTGATTTCCACAGCCTACGCAACATTCACACTACCTGTGTGTGCACCCTACACACTGCTTGCCGCAATACGCCGCATTGTTTTCCCGACGGGATTTCCAGAGCCTACGCAACCTTGCCGCAATACCACGCACCGTTGTTCTGCAGACGTGATTTCCACAGCCTACGCAACATTCAAACTCCCTGCCTCTGCACCGTACAGACTGCTTAAACTAAGACCACAGTGTTCCTACTATACCCTCTTATACAATTATTCTCTTATTTTTCCCCCTACTCCTTTCAACTCAGTCACAAAATGGCTGCCAACACTTCCTAGTTTCAACAGTTCGCAGCCAATGAGCCGCACGCTCGTGCTCGCAACGCCTCAGCCAATCAGATGTCAGAATTCTCAAATATCGATATCTGTAAATTTTGATATTTCTCTAAAACTACTGAACGGACTTACCCCATTTAAACAAAAGCGTGCTTTCTGGACCAAGACCTTTCTCCCTGCCAAATTTGACGTAATTCCGTTCAGCAGTTTGACCTGTAGCCTTGTCTAAAGTTTCCTATGGAAATTGCATGGAGTAAACACGTTTTGGGACCCCCATTTTTTCTCAGCCCCCTTGACGAATCACCCCCAAACTTTCAACATAGGAGCTGATCTGAAAAGAGAAGTTTTTGGAAAATTTCGTAAACATTCGTCAAATGATGCCAAAGTTATAAGCAAATCAAAAAACGCTTTTCCTATAGAAACGTGGTCCTAACTATAATATCTACTGGCGACCGCCAGTAGATATATATATATATATATATATATATATATATATATATATATATATATATATATATATATATATATATATATATATATATATATATATATATATATATATATATGTACATACACACACACACACACACATATATGTATATATATATATATATATATATATACCCCAAGGTAGTCTCAATCCACTCAACTCAGTTCTAATGAGGCAAGGAAAACGGAGCACAGCCAGGTGGCAGTACTTTGCAAGTTTATTGTTTTCTCATTTTCTTATTCCCATAGGTGCGGAAATGAGACCAACGTGTTTCAGCCATAGCCTTCAACAGGGTCATAGGGCCCGATTCACAAAAGTAATCTGAGAAAAATCCTAACTTTACGACTTTCGGTATTCACAGAAGGAATTTAGGAGTACTAAAGTTAGGATTCCTAACTTTACTACTCCAAAACTGAGAAAAATCCTAACTTTACGATTTTCGGTATTCACAAAAGGCATTTAGGAGTACTAAAGTTAGGAATCCTAACTTTACTACTCTTAAATGCCTTCTGTGAATACTGAAAAGTTAGGATTTTGTCTCAGATTACTTTTGTGAATCGGGCCCATAGAGTTTTCAAAGTGCACAATACTTTTAAAGGGAAACACCCTCTAAAAAAACACCACCATTAAAAACAATGCATGGACTGCTTTTTGAATAAGTCAATGGCATACTCTTTCCACCATATTGAGTTTTGTCATGTTTATATTTGACATGATCTCAGTTTGATACCATATGGTTCTTAATTTCGGTAAAGTACCCTTGTATGATTTTGCTCTGTTTTTATTACATGTGAAGTATAAAATTCATTCTCAAATCAGAGCATAGTATCAAGACTAAAATATATCTTAAAAGAAGGGATGAAACTGCTTGGTAGGTGGTTCTATAGGGTATTGGCTCCTGGGCAATACACAGGTAAGTATACTCTAGTACTGAGAGAGGATTACGGTGCATAAGGGTAGGGAGAGCCACCCTCCTCCCCAACGTGTGGATATCCTCTGGTAAAACAGAACAACAGTCCCCTGCACATGCTAACAGTATATCAATTATATCAATAACAGTGTGACAAAATCTTGAGTCTTTGCTGGAACATGCGCTTCAGTTTATTCACAACAGCCTTAGCCAACACGTGTTTTGTCATGCTTACGGTTGTGCGCAGTGACTTCTTCAGGGCTATACTCAATACGTGAAGATCCTTATATCTGGTTGTATTTCTGTCCCGAATGGGATTCAATAGGGTCCAATGTTTGACACACAGTTATGACTGCACATATCTTGTGTCCAGAAATAATCCTTCCGATTCACAGTATATGTGTCCAGATGCTAATATATATATATATATATATATATATATATATATATATATATATATATATATATATATATATATATATATATATATATTCACTGAAAAAACCATATGTTTTAGGGACAGTTATAGTTAGTTGGACATTGCACTCGTACAAAACCCGTGAAATTCCCCGTTATAGTTAGTTCAGCTAACTATAACTCACGCCCCGCAATGCACTGCTGATGACGTCACATATTACATCACTCATGACATGGTCAGTGACATCACTGATGACATCACTGATGACATCTCAAATGACATCACTGATGACATCATCCAGTGACTGTGTGTTTCTGTAAAGTTTAAATATTTTTAATATATATAGGGAAAGGCGTATTGAAGAATGAGTGGGTGTATAAGTGTCTGTATGGATGATTTAGTAGGTGCGTGACTAACTCTATAAGTGAGTGATTAAATGTATCTTACTGAATGCATGGGTTAGTGACTAAACTGGGTGAATGTCTGTATCCGTCTGTCTGTTGCTGTGTAAGTGGCTGCATGGGTTTGTGATTAGCTACATGAGTGTCTATATGAGTTATTAATTGCTTGCCTGAGTATTTGTATGGCTGCCTGTGTGTGTGTGGGTGGGTGGGAGGTGTGTGACTCTGTGCATAGATGTGTGAGTGGGTGATTCACTGGGTGGATGGTTTCAAGAGTGCATCTGTGATAGACTGTATGGGTGGGTAAGTGTGTGTAAGAGTGTGTTAGTGAGTGAATGTATGTCCCAGTGGTACATGTGTGAGTAACTATATATGTGAAAGGCAGTATATATGTGTGTTGGAGTATATAAATAGCTATAAGCGAGAGTGTGTGATTGTGAGAGTGACTGTATGGATGAGTGTGTGCTTGTATCAGTGATTGTATAAGAGCGTAAGAATGTGCTAGTATTTGTATGAGTAAGTGAGCTGGTGTGTGTATAACTGTATAGGTGAGTAAATGGCAGTGTGTTTAATTATTTGCATGACTGACTAGGTGTGTGAGTACCTCTATGGATGAGTGGCGGTGTTTGAGTGTCTATATAGGAGTATGAGTGCATATGATAGTCCTGTACTGAGTGACCGTAAGTATGAGTGACTGTACGGGTGAGTGAGTGGATGTGTGTGTAGACCTAAGAATCAGTGAGTGGGTATGTAGTTATTGGTGTTGGAGTGTCTATGGTTTTGCGAATGGCAGTCTGTAATTTAGAGTGGGTGTATCAAAGGTTATTTTAGGGTGTGAGGAGGTGCATCAGATTATCACGTGGATGATGTCATCAGTGATGTCATCAGTGATGTCATTTGAGATGTCATCAGTGATGTCATCAGTGATGTCACTGACCATGTCATGAGTGATGTAATATGTGACGTCATCAGCAGTGCATTGCGGGGGCACGAGTTATAGTTAGCTGAACTAACTATAACGGGGGAATTTCACGGGTTTTGTACGAGTGCAATGTCCAACTAACTATAACTGTCCCTAAAACCTACGGTTTTTTCAGTGAATTTGTAAGGTTTTTTAAATGCTAATTTCAAACTATAACGTGCCTGAAACCTATGGTTTTTTCAGAGAATTTCAAAGGTTTTTTAAATGCTAATTCCTAACTATAACATGTCTGAAACCTATGGTTTTTTTCAGTGAATTTCAAAGGTTTTGTAAATGACAATTTTTAAATGTATTAATTGGTATATTTATTTTTTTGATACTGATTTACTACATTTTTTAAAACTATTTATTTTTAGATATTTTATTTTTTAAATTACATTGTAATTACATTATACATTACATTACAAAATATACTTTCTCAGAATCAATTACTTTAGTTTAAATACTTTGCAAATAGGCAATAGACTTTTAAGTACAGTAGTTACAGTTGTTGCAATGGGCAACACAATTTCAAACACAATGCAACATTGAGCTCAATGCAATTAGTTACTTTATGGATTACTTTTCTAACCACAGGACTGGATCCTAGATTCAGTCCTGGGACATCTCCTGTAAACAGTTGAGTAAAAGCGTTTTGGTTACAGTAGTGATTTTTAAGGAATATTATTGTATTTTAAAAGTTGACACAGAAACTTTTTCACATAGAATCACCAATGTTATCCTATGGGAGGAAATTCACTTAGCAGGTAAGTAGTGTTATCGTTACTTTTTCTTACTCAGTGGTGGATCCTGGATCCAGCACTGGTGCATCTCCTGTAAACAGTTGAAAGAATGCGTTTAAGTCATACAGGCGATTTTTAAGGAATATTTGTAGTTTGTGAAAATCGACACTTTGAAACTTTTCTGCTGAAAACCAGACAATGGATTCCTATGGAAGGAAATACAAGTTACTGGTAAGTACGGTTAGAATTACTTTTCAGGGTCAGTGCTGGGCTAAAAGATGCAAGGCGATACCAAAGGGGATGATGGACGGAGCGTTTGAGCAAATCAAACACTCACCCCCAGTCAACTGATCTGCCACTGGAATCAAGCTATCCTGGCTGAAGAGGGGTGAAACCCCGAAACCGGTCCTAGGATGCTTGTTTCCAGTCCAGGGAGGACCTGGCTTGGCAGTTCGGGCTGGACTGTTCCCATGAGGCACAGGGTCAAGACTGATTTGCATATGGCTGGGTTCAAACTGGAATGGCATGGTGAGCAAAAAACGATGGATTTAGGACCAGATCTCTGTACTGGGGTGAATGTATGACATTGTTCTGCATTCTGTCCATCAACTGTTGTTTTTGCATTTGTCACCCCGAGTGGGACGGGTATGCCCAGACGTGGGTCCCGTGCTCTCCATGCCACTGGAATCAAGCTATCCTGGCTGAAGAGGGTGAAACCCCGAAACCGGTCCTAGGATGCTTGTTTCCAGTCCAGGGAGGACCTGGCTTGGCAGTTCGGGCTGGACTGTTCCCATGAGGCACAGGGTCAAGACTGATTTGCATATGGCTGGGTTCAAACTGGAATGGCATGGTGAGCAAAAAAACGATGTATTTAGGCCCAGATCTCTGTACTGGGGTGAATGTATGACATTGTTCTGCATTCTGTCCATCAACTGTTGTTTTTGCATTTGTCACCCCGAGTGGGACGGGTATGCCCAGACGTGGGTCCCGTGCTCTCCATGCCACTGGAATCAAGCTATCCTGGCTGAAGAGGGGTGAAACCCCGAAACCGGTCCTAGGATGCTTGTTTCCAGTCCAGGGAGGACCTGGCTTGGCAGTTCGGGCTGGACTGTTCCCATGAGGCACAGGGTCAAGACTGATTTGCATATGGCTGGGTTCAAACTGGAATGGCATGGTGAGCAAAAAAACGATGGATTTAGGCCCAGATCTCTGTACTGGGGTGAATGTATGACATTGTTCTGCATTCTGTCCATCAACTGTTGTTTTTGGGCTAAAAGATGCAGCACTGGGTTCTCTCCTGATAACAGGTGAGTAAATCGGAATTCGTAGTTCGGCTGATTTTAGAGGAATATTATAAAGTTCCAAAACTCCACACTTAGAAGAATTTCCAAGTGAAACCAGTCAATGTTAGCCTATGGAAGGAAATTCAAGTTACTGGTAAGTACGGTTAGAATTACTTTTCAGGATCTGTACTGGGCTCAAAGATGCAGCACTGAGGTCTCTCCTGATAACAGGTGAGTAAATTGGAATTCGTAGTTCAGCTGATTTTAGAGGAATATTATAAAGTTCCAAAACTCCACACTTAGAAGAATTTCCAAGTGAAACCAGTCAATGTTAGCCTATGGAAGGAAATTCAAGTTACTGGTAAGTACGGTTAGAATTACTTTTCAGGATCAGTACTGGGCTCAAAGATGCAGCACTGAGGTCTCTCCTGATAACAGGTGAGTAAATCGGAATTCGTAGTTCGGCTGATTTTAGAGGAATATTATAAAGTTCCAAAACTCCACACTTAAAAGAATTTCCAAGTGAAACCAGTCAATGTTAGCCTATGGAAGGAAATTCAAGTTACTGGTAAGTACGGTTAAAATTACTTTTAAGGATCAGTACTGGGCTCAAAGATGCAGCACTGAG
Source organism: Calotriton arnoldi (assembly GCA_963921515.1). Lineage (NCBI taxonomy): Eukaryota > Metazoa > Chordata > Amphibia > Caudata > Salamandridae > Calotriton > Calotriton arnoldi. The sequence continues at coordinate 1,076,849 of CAWUFW010005772.1, read as the reverse complement.
GTCTCTCCTGATAACAGGTGAGTAAATCGGAATTCGTAGTTCGGCTGATTTTAGAGGAATATTATAAAGTTCCAAAACTCCACACTTAGAATTTCCAAGTGAAACCAGTCAATGTTAGCCTACAGAAGGAAATTCAAGTTACTGGTAAGTACGGTTAAAATTACTTTTCAGGATCAGTACTGGGCTCAAAGATGCAGCACTGAGGTCTCTCCTGATAACAGGTGAGTAAATCGGAATTCGTAGTTCTGCTGATTTTAGAGGAATATTTGTATGTTTCAAAAATCGACACTTAGAAACTTTTTCAGCAAAAAGCAGGCAATGATATCCTATGGAAGGAAATTCAAGTTACTGGTAAGTACGGTTAAAATTACTTTTCAGGATCAGTACTGGGCTCAAAGATGCAGCACTGAGGTCTCTCCTGATAACAGGTGAGTAAATCGGAATTCGTAGTTCGGCTGATTTTAGAGGAATATTATAAAGTTCCAAAACTCCACACTTAGAAGAATTTCCAAGTGAAATCAGTCAATGTTAGCCTATGGAAGGAAATTCAAGTTACTGGTAAGTACGGTTAAAATTACTTTTCAGGATCAGTACTGGGCTCAAAGATGCAGCACTGAGGTCTCTCCTGATAACAGGTGAGTAAATCGGAATTCGTAGTTCGGCTGATTTTAGAGGAATATTTGCACAATGGTGAAGGAAGGGGTGGGGCCTGAGGTGACATGTCTGCAAACACGCCCTGTGGCGCGTTTTAAGTTGGAGAATTAATTCCTCCTCAATCCCGAGGGTCCCTAGGGGCCAACTAGCCCACCAGATACCTCCAGTATGCGCCAGAGAGCTGCGTTGCAGAGAGGTGTTCAGAGGCCACGCCCCTTTACAACACTCTGCAACGCAGCTCCGTGGTGCTTACTGGAGGTACCTGGTGGGCTATTTGGCCCCAGGGACCCTCAGGATTGAAGGGGATTTAATTCCCCATCTTAAAACGCGCCACGGGCCTGTTTGCACACATGTCACCTGAAGCCCCGCCCCTCCCTTCACCAATGTGCAAACGCGCCCGTGGCGCATTTTAAGTTGGGGGATTAAGTCCCCTTGAATCCTGAGGGTCCCTGGAGTCCAACTAGCCCACCATGTACCTCCAAAAAGCGCCACAGAGCTGTGTTGCAGAGAGTTGTAAAAAGGGGCATGGCCTCTGTACACCTCTCTGCAACGCAGCCCCCTGGCGCAACCTGGAGATTCCTGGTGGGCTAGTTGGCCCCCAGGGACCCCCAGTATTCAAGGGGAATTACTTCCCTTTCTTAAAACGCGCCAGGGGGCGCGTTTGCAGACTGCTGCAGTGAGGGGGCGGGGCTCCGGCACGATGCCAATCTTTTTTTTTTTTTTTTTTTGTATGGGAGGGGGGCTGCATGGCCCCCCTTCCCTCGGCTACATTTGGCCCCGGGGACCCCATCCCCCGGGGCCTAAGGATTTTTTATTTTTTTTTAATAAAAAAAACGGGAAGGGGGCCGCGTGGCCCCCCTTCCCTGGGCCTCTATTGGCCCTGGGGACCCCATCCCCCGGGGCATGCCCTCTTTTTTTTTCTATTTAAATTTTTGGAGGGGGGCTGTGTGGCCCCCCTCCTCAGGCCATTTAAGGCCCCGGGGACCCCATCCCCCGGGGCCGGCCTTAACGTTTTTTTTATTTAGACAACGTAATGTGGGAGCACACCGCTGACCTCTCAGGGAAGATTCGCCCCTGGCATTCTGGGAAATGCAGTCTTTTGTAGCTCGCTCCGATATTTTCGAGTGTTTCGCCAAGGTTGGCGCAGATAGTGCTGATCTCTAGACACGTGTTTCTGGTTTATTAACCGTCATCAGTAGAGAATACAGTCTTGTATTTTGGGGTTTACTGAGTAGGCTGCCAACATTATATCAGGTCCAGTACCTCTCACTGGCGCGCAGGTGCTTCATCCACGAGCTCGTCAGCTCAATGACTCACGGGAGTACTTTAAATAGACAACAGGATGTGGGAGCACACCGCTGACCTCTCAGGCAAGGTTCGCCCCTGGCTTTCTGGGAAATGCAGTCTTTTGTAGCTCGCTCCAATATTTTCGAGTGTTTCGCCAAGGTTGGCGCAGATAGTGCTGATCTCTAGACACGTGTTTCTGGTTTATTAACCGTCATCAGTAGAGAATACAGTCTTGTATTTTGGGGTTTACTGAGTAGGCTGCCAAACATTATATCAGGTCCGGTACCTCTCACTGGCGCGCAGGTGCTTCATCCACGAGCTCGTCAGCTCAATGACTCACAGGAGTACTTTAAATAGACAACAGGATGTGGGAGCACACCGCTGACCTCTCAGGCAAGGTTCGCCCCTGGCATTCTGGGAAATGCAGTCTTTTGTAGCTCGCTCCGATATTTTTGAGTGTTACGCCCAGGTTGGCGCAGATAGTGCTGATCTCTATTTTTTTATTTTTTTTTATTTATGGGGAGGGGGGCTGCGTGGCCCCCCTCCCAGGCCACTAATAGCCCCCATCCCCCGGGGCCTGGCCACTCGTTGGGGACCGTGGGGGGATCCCCAATCCCCCCACGGTCCCGCTGGCTCCCCGCGTCCTACGGGAGCCGGCATTGCTTTTCCATAAGGGGAGCTGCTGACATGCAGCTCCCCTTATGGAAAGCAATTCTGCTTTGCTTCATTGAAGCGAGAGCAGTTTTCCTGCTCTCGCTTCAATGAAGCAAGCAGTTTGCTATGACAGGACGGGAGCCGCGAGGCTCCCGTCCTGTCATAGCAAACTACAGTGTTCCGGGGGTAGGCACCCCGGAACACTGCAGGAGCTGGCCCTGGGGGTGGTGGTCCCCAGGGCCATCAAGGGCTCCAGGAGGGGGGCCGCGTGGCCCCCCTGCCACCATTGGAAAAAACCCCGGGGAGGTGGTGGTCCCCGGGGCTCGGGGGTCCATAACGGACCCCCATATTGAAATATTTAGTGCCCCGGGGAGGTGGCGGTCCCCGGGGCATGTGGGGGGGCTCGAGCCCCCCCACACAGGTAATTTTTTTTTTTTTTAAAAGAAGCCCCGGGTGGTGGCGGTCCCTGGGGCTTGGGGGGCCTTAGAGGCCCCCCCATATTATTAAATAAACCCCCCATGCCCCCGGGACTTGGCCCACCCGGGGGCCAATTAACTACGAAGCGCGGGAGACCGTGCTTCGTTTTTTTTTGTCTCGGCGGGATCCGCGCACCCTAAGCGCATCCCGCGGATTTAAATTTTTTTTGGGGGCCCTGGGGGTCCTTGTGGGACCCCCTGAGCAGGCCTAGGGGGTCAGGGTGTTTCTACCCTGCCCCCTTTTTGCGTTTTGCGCACTTGTTTTACTGGTTTCTTGTGCCTCGGTTCTACCGAGGCACAAGATGGCTGCCAACACTTCCTGGTTTGGAGTGTTGACAACCAATTAGCATGCAGCTCGTGATCGGGAGGGTGCGCGGATCCACCGCGGCCATAGATATCGAAACTTTTATTTTGGATTTTCTCAGCAACTACTGAACGGATTTACACCATGTTTACAAAGGGTGCTTTCTGAACCAAGCACTACCTTTTTGCCAAATGTGGTGTAATTCCGTTCAGCAGTTTTTGCTGTAGCCTTGCATAAAGTTTCCTATGGGAAATTGATTTTTTCACTCTTATTTTTTGAATTTCTCCGCAACTACTGAACGGATTTACACCATTTAAAAAAAGGTCGCTTTCTGAACCAAGCGCTACCTTTTTGCAAAATTTGGTGTAATTCCGTTCAGCAGTTCGGGCTGTAGCCGTGTCTAAAATTTCCTATGGGAATTAACATGGAGAAAACACGTTTTGGGACCCCCCTTTTTTCTCGGCCCCTGCTTGATGAATCACCCCGAAACTTTCAAGACAAGAGCGGACCAGAGCGCCCCACTAGTTTTGAAAATTTCGCGATGATTCGTCAAACGACGCCAAAGTTATTGAGAATAGAATGTTACGAATTTCCTATGGATAATAGGTCCTAACTATAACTATCTACTGGCGACCGCCATATATATTATATATATATAGATATATATATATATATATATATATATATATATATATCTTCGCTCCTCTCCTCTCCTCTTGGGTAATCGTACCCAGAATAAGGCAAAGCACTCATGGGGATAAGTACCATAACTTTATTAAACGGTCTCCTGGTCACACAGACGCGTTTCGGCAGACGCCTTCTTCGATGTTCATCGAAGAAGGCGTCTGCCGAAACGCGTCTGTGTGACCAGGAGACCGTTTAATAAAGTTACGGTACTTATCCCCGTGAGTGCTTTGCCTTATTCTGGGTACGATTACCCAAGAGGAGAGGAGAGGAGCGAAGATAAATAACGGGTGCACCCCCGTACGAGCACCCGTCCGTGAGTGCACCGTGTTGGTGCGATCTGGAGCTGTGAATATATATATATATATATATATATATGTTCATCAATGTGTCCCCACTTCAAAGACGCCTTCCACAGCAGATCTAGTAAAAGCAAAAGGCATTTTTAATTCAGAGTTCTTTGTTTGCCTCACGCGTTTCGGAGCACAGCTTCTTGATCACAGGCTGCCAGGGTGCACGCAGACATACTCAAAGACAAAACTTCTCAGCACATTTCAATTGACCTTAAGTAGGTTTCACAGGTGAGTTAACTTGTGTTCATGCTGGGATATGTAGTCCCTTTCAGACAGTGTTCTATCTCTTGTAGACTCTGTGCTGCAACACTGAATATGCATTTTAAAATTACCCTCCAGTGGGCCTCCAAATTATAAATCATCCATAATTTGTGCTGATCTACTGTCCCAACCAGCTCCGGATTTCCAGGCTTTCATGGCCCCAACTCGGGGTGGTGCAGTCTTCTCGGCCGGACTGCCATTCAGTTACATGTTCATCAATGTGTCCCCACTTCAAAGACGCACTCCACAACAGATCTAGTAAAAGCAAAAGGCATTTTTAATTCATATTTCTTTGTTTGCCTAACGCGTTTCGGAGCACAGCTCCTTGATCACAGGTTGCCAGGGTGCACGCAGACATACTCAAAGGCAAAACTTCTCAGCACATTTCAATTGACCGTTAGTAGGTTTCACAGGTGAGTTAACTTGTGTTCATGCTGGGATATGTAGTCCCTTTCAGACAGTGTTCTATCTCTTGTAGACTCTGCGCTGCAACCCTGAATATGAATTGTAAAATTACCCTCCAGTGGGCCTCCAAATTATCAATGCTCTATAATTTGTGCTGTTCTACTGTCCCAACCAGCTCCAGATTTCCAGGCTTTCATGGCCCCAACTCGGGGTGGTGCAGTCTTCCCTGCCAGACTGCCGTTCAGTTACATGTTCATCAATGTGTCCCCACTTCAAAGATACATCCCACAGCAGATATAGTAAAAACAAAAGGCATTTTTAATTCAGAGTTCTTTGTTTGCCTAACTCGTTTCGGAGCACAGCTCCTTGATCACAGGTTGCCAGGGTGCACGCAGACATACTCAAAGGCAAAACTTCTCAGCACATTTCAATTGACCATTAGTAGGTTTCACAGGTGAGTTAACTTGTGTTCATGCTGGGATATGTAGTCCCTTTCAGACAGTGTTCTGAGGGCAATACTGCTAATTATCATGCTAATAGGAGGTGCTGCAGGAGTGTTTGTGCAAAGCTGTATTTCTGCCTGTGACCAAGGGCCAAGGAAGGTCTGAAACGCATTAGGCTAAAGAAAGGAACTTCAGTGCCCAATGTTGTTTTTTAGCCTCATTACACACATTACCTGCCTGGGAGTGTGTCTTCAAACTTGTGGATAAACTTGGTTTGGATGTTTAAAGCGGCAGTTCTGTCGTGAAGACAGCACCACCACTGCAACTGAAAGGTGGGTCTGCATTGACTCTGAATTGTTTGTTGTCAAGCTGCAGAATGGCAGGGGGAGCAGATTTTATTCGACAAATGACACTGAAATGCCCACTGGAGGGCTATGAGTTATGGAGATGATTTTATATGGCAGTGCACACCTGCTAAAGGAAATACAAAAACTGTTAGCATTACGAATCCCAGCATGCTCTGTAAAGTTGAAAAGCTCACTTGGGAGGCCCACTAGCGGGCAATACTGCTAATTATCATGCTAATAGGAGGTGCTGCAGGAGTGTTTGTGCAAAGCTGCATTTCTGCCTGTGACCAAGGGCCAAGGAAGGTCTGAAACGCGTTAGGCTAAAGAAAGGAACTTCAGTGCCGAATGTCGTTTTTTAGCCTCATTACACACATTACCTGCCTGGGAGTGCGTCTTCAAACTTGCGGACAAACTTGGTTTGGAGATATATATATATATATATATATATATATATATATATATAGTATATAATATATAAATCAAAGTTCAAAGTGATGTTATAGTTAGGAATTTTGATTATATTTTACACAACATTAAAAAAAACTAGAAATTCACTGAAAAAACAAAAATTAGTGACATTACAGTAGCTGAATATGTCAGTGCCAACATAATGTTTTGAATAAAAAACCCACAGAAATTAAATTCACCAGTTATAATTAGCAAAACTTAACTTGCACCCACTCAATGCACTGCTTATGACCCCACATATTACATCACTCATGACATGAACTAAAACATAATTCATGACATCTCAAATAACATCATTAATAACATCTCTGATGACATCACTGACTATATCATCCAATAAGTGTGTTAATTTGTTTTGTTTTTTACCTAGTGGCAGGTAACCACCCTATTACTTGTCTACCTAATGTTGTACAACCTGTGTCCAGCTAATGGGTGTAAGTGTTTTTTTAAAACACGTGCTCCTAATGTATTGTAGATATGTAGAGATATTGTACATGTTATGAATCTTTGGATTCAGGAGTAACTCTGTGTGTAGGTGACACATGTCAGAAATCTGCTTCCAGCCAGCGGGAGCAAGTTTAAATCTACCACTGGATGGAAGCAGACTTGCCTTCCTTGCCCACACTCATGCAAGCTGGGAAAGCATGGTTGCTACCGCCTGGTGTAAGGTTTAAAAATGCTCCCGCCAGGTGGGAGCAAACACATGTATCCCTGCCCACATCAGTGCCAGGGTGGGCTCCCCTGGGTCGGGGTATTTGAGCGGGCCCTGGGTGATGGGGTCCCTGGGGCCTTTTTGGGTTCAGGGAGTGGGGCCTTGCTCCCACCTTCCCTTTAAAGTTAATGTCAGTCCCGGGGAATGGTGCCCCAGGGCCTACAAAGGCTCACAGAGACGCGTGTGTCCCTCCTTTTTTTTTAATAAGCCAATTAGCCCCTAAGGTTGGGGTCCCCAGAGACTACAAAATCTTGAGGAGGGGGGCCGCATGCCACCCTCCCCTTTTTAAAGGTACCTGGCGTAAAGCGATGGGCAAAATGGGCTTGGGGTGGGGTGCCCTACCGTCATCCCCAAATATTTATATTGAAAAATGGCTAGTCACCATTTTTTTGGCCGCTATCCCACAAGAGTCCTCTGGGATCATGGCAAATAAGTCAGATTTTTAAAAATATTTTGGCCGGGGGGGGGTCTCTCAAGGTCCCCACCACAGGGCCTAGGGGGGCAGGGTATCCCTTCCGTGCCCCCTTATATCATTTGGGTTTTTTAAACTTCTGGACATGGGCTAGGGGTGGGCGGAATTTGCGTAGTCGCGCTACGCAAAGCTCCGCGAAACGGTAGAAAATCTCCGCGAGCACGCAAAAGTTCCGCGAACACGCGGAATTGCTTGTTCCGCCCGTTCGCGATGATTTTTTCCTGTTCGCGAACGCTGTTTGCATGCTCGGGGAGAAATATCTCGCGAACACGCATTTTGAAAGCACGAACAAGCAAAAACTTCCACGAAGACGGGGATCGCGGAATTTTTGGCAATTCCGCGTTCTCCGCGGAACACAAAATTACCCAAATTCCGCGAGTGGAACGGAATTTACCGCCCAGGCCTACATGGGACTAAGTCCCGAGGACATATCCTCAGGGAAGGAGTTTGGGGTCGAACAGTCCCCCAGTAATTGCTGAGTCGGTCGGACACTCCTTGATGATGTATAGTTATTAGTGCAGGTAGGGCCGGGGCGAAGAAATGACCTCAGCTGCATCATATGCCAGAAAAAACTGTCTTATTCTGCCTCCAAGTCCCTGCAGCAGAATTTATTTTTCCTCTTTCAGGCATGCAGTTCATGTAATTGTGACAATAGACGTCAGACTTGTATGTCACAGACCTTTACCGCTTGGTTTGAAATAAACCGAATCCTTGCATGGCAGCTCCTTTTCTTGGGATTTGCTGGAGTGTTCTGCGTCCATCCTTGTACTGTGAATCAGGGTGTAAGGTGGGCTTTATGTGAGTCCCAGGGACAAAGCTAAAGAGAGCATTACATTGATCTAGACAGGTGCATTTTAATTCTGCATTTTATGTAATAGAGTTTCGTGCCTTCCGCGGTATGACGGAAAGGGCCTCTTTTGACATAGTTAGCCCCCACTTTTGCTTGATGCCTGATGTGATTTCAAACTGTAAGCAAACTGGGTCTCTGCTAACCAGGTTCCTAGTGTCAGATTTCTTTCCCAAAACAGTATGTACCACGAATGGCACAGCTTCAGCCACCTTGGTAAGTCCCTAGGAAAAGGGACCCCTGATACCTGGGGCATGGGCACTGAAGAGAGACACTGAGGCTGCAGCACGAATTGTGCCACCCCAGGGAACCCTCACCAAGGCCATGCAAGGCTGCGTGTCTTGGTACAGAGAAATCCGAAGAGTCGACATGGCACACAGCTCTGTGTGCCAAGCCCACAGACACTGAATGAGATATAGGTAAGTCACCCCTACTGCAGGCCTTGCAGCCCTAAGGTAGGGTACACTACATCCCATGTGCTGACATATCTGCATGAGCAGATAAGACCCTGCAATATCTGAGCCATCCTTGGATATTGTAAGTGCACATGGAAGAGATAAAGAGTACATGGGCTGGATACTTGTCTTTACGAGTTTCGTAGCTCCATGATGGCTTCACTGTACCCTAAGAGTTTGGTACCAAACATCTTGTCTTAATATAATCCTCACTGATTCCATTGAGAGATTTATTAATAAATGCACACAGAGACCCTTTAGAGGGTCCCCATAAAACCTACCAAGCACTGGTGTGGTCTCTGACTAGTCATAGCCAGTCTGCCACCACCAGACATGTTTCTGACCTCCTGGGGTGAGAGCCTGCAATCTAAGAGGCCAGGTCTGGACGGTGGTGCTTCACACCTCCTCCAGGCCAGAATGGCCTTCCAGAGTGGGACATTTCAAAGGCGTTGTTGCCTTTGAAGTTCAGACCAGGCTTGCCCAGATAGTGTGGAATGCCAACCCCCCTCTCCTGCTCTACATTTGGGTGGGGGGACAGGCGGGAAAATTAGTTAGATGAGGAGGAGGGTCCCCACTCAGCCAGCACCACCCCCAGGGTGGGGCAAGCGATGTGACCCCCTCTCCTGAAAATCCACCATCTTGGGATGGAGGAGAAACAACCTAGGGTAGTGCCCGTTCCCAAAGGAAGTGCTCACTTGGAGGGTATAGGCACCCTAAAGGTAGGTAGCCCATGGGCTACTACCTGTCTCCCCCTATAATGCCCCTAAATTCAGAATTTAGGTGGCATCAGTAGACCTGGAACCTAGATTCAATGGACGAGAAGAAGAAAAGGACAAAGAAGACCCGCTGTATGAGAACTGAAGCCCTGTTGCAGAAGTAAATTGGTGCTAAACACTGCTTGCTGCCTCTAGGACTTTGACCATGTGTCATCCTGAACCTGTGAAGACCCCAATAAGCCCGGAGCTCCTCCAGACTTTGAAAAAGTGACAAGAGCCTCCCTTGGAGTGAAGGTATCACTCACCTACACACTACAGTCACCAATCCTGAGAAGTCCAGTTTGTCAATTTGCTGCTCCCCAGTGATCCCGAAGCAGCACCTACACCAAAATCAGTGCACCAGCTCTCGATAGTCTGATCCGCCTCCCCACCAAGTTTAGAGGCACCAGGACCTACTAGAGTTGCACCGTGCCAATACCCGGGGTATCAGACCCCCACCTGCAAAACGCAAGAAGAAGAGTCCACTCCGGACTCCCACACCAGAAGCAAGCACCCATTGAGAGACATCAAGACCCTTGAGACCCACTTCCAGAGTGGCCCAGTAGTCCCGGAATCTCCTCTCCAAGGTGCCTGCTCCTGACCGCGAGGACCTCTCGACGCATGGCGCCCGGCTGTCCTATTAGCTCTGCACCAGGCCCCGCCAGCCCCAGCAAAGATGAACCAGCCATGCACCCATGACCCTGAGATCTTTGTGACCTCTCCCCTCGAAGGAGACTTACCTTTAAGTTCCCCTGTGCAGTGTGCTTTCAAGTGGCCCCCTTCGTCGTAGCTCACCAGCTACCATCACCATCAGCACTCTGCTCCCGGCCAAATCTGGGACAGTTCTGCTGCTGGAACATTGGACCTGGTCTCGTTATCGACTTAAAATGAGAAGGTGAACTTCATGAAAGCATTGCCTGATTTTCTATTCATTTTAACACTTTTTACCATTGACTTCAATGGTGCGTAATTGCACACAAAAGTGATATATATTCTGAAACTTGAAAAATCATAACTCCTAAAGTACTTACTATAGATCAACGTTTTTGGTTTTTAACAATTACATAAAAATCAATACTATTTTTATAAATTGGTCTCGAATTTATTCTTGAGTGTGTGCCTCATTTGTTGCCTCTGTGAGTACAATAAATGCTTAGCACTACCCTCTGATAGGCCTAACTGCTCGCCAGCACTACCACACTCAGGGGCATATTCACAAGGAGCTATTGCCGAATTAACGGCACTTTATCGCAGCCAAAGTCGTGATAAATTTACCCCCCATTCACAAGCCGGTGTTAACAGCCCACAGCACCAGTTTACCCGCGATAGCAGCCGCAAAAAACATCGCCACAGAGGACCCCTGCAAATACCTCTAATGAGATGCAGAGTAGGCGTTCCTGTGACAAAAGTTGAGACAACAGCACACCTCAACATTCACAACGACCAGCCACATCGGCGATAAAAACACAAAACAGGCGATAAGGCGCATTAGCACCAGGAAATCTACACCTGCTTTGACCTGGTGTAAAGTCGGACGGCAGCCAGCACAACAAAAGGGAGAACAGCCCAGGGCCACATCCAAAGGGCAACAGATGTCATGGAGCCACTCATCATGGGGCCCGGACACCCAAGAGGGCCACAACACCCACCGCCACCACCCCAGGACCCCAACCCACACCCGGAACACCCCCCCGGACCACCACAGACGCAGCGCAGACCAAGACAGCGGAACCCCAGGAAACGTACCAGCCACACAGACCTAACATCTGACAATGTCACCATCCACTACAGGCTGAAAGGGACAACCAACCTACGCATCCTGACCATCATCGCCTAACAGGCCTACGGCAACTACACAGCGGACAACCAACATCCCACCCCACACAAAGCTGCTGGCGTGGCTGCACCTGTTGGCCCCTGGGACCCCCCATCCAACACCCGCCAGAGTCTGAGGAGTCTCACAACCAGCCACATCCAAGTCCCCCACACCTGCCCTGGACATCACCATCACCCTGGTACCCCAGTCCCCATACGTACAACCCAATGCGCAGGATCCGCTGGAGACCAAGCAAGGACCATACGCCCAAGCAGGATGCACACACGTGTTGGGGGCAATACACAGCACACATGTACTACCTGTGCCCCCTGGTGACACAGCACACAATCACCGCAACAGGAAGCACACGTCTCACACCAATGTGCAGGCAACAACAGAACACCGTGGAACACCCAACAATGTCGCCTTCAAATACACAGCCAGTGTGCATGACACCTTCATCCTCCGACAGTCCATCATCAACCAGCGTTCCCAGGATGGCAACAAGGGAAATGCACAGCCCCTTGGCAATATACAAATGAACACCCCACACACCTCAACTCCACAACCATGCAACTCACAACGCTGGCAATGCACACATCACAAAATCACATGCAACAGGAACAACAATATGCCCACCCACCAGGCAGGACAGAACAACTTACAATGTCCACATGGGCAAGCCCTGAACATGAGCCAGCAACGGCATGGCACCTTAGCCACATAATAGCCGAATGTGGGGAGAGGTGGCAACCAGACATGTGTGAAGGATGCAGTAGAACCATGATTGGGAAAGTACACAATGCCAAGAGTGCCGGAGACGTGCTGGACACCTCGCAGTATGCAGAACACACCCATATCCATGGCGACATACACCGCTTGCGTATGGAGTGTAGTGGACAGTGGACGCCACCATGTCACCCCAGCCAGTGGGGGACCTTGCGGAAATGTTGCCTGTTACGCCCCCCCCTAAGCGTCAGCGGAGTGGGATGGCCCAGCGTACGCCACACCAGCGTAGGGGTGTGAATAAAAAGCACGTAGGCCTGGGCGTGGTCCTCTTCCGGAAAGACCCACGTCTCTGCCAGGGTGGCGCCTCCCACCTCGCCACAAGGCCGATGCCATCCTCGTGAGCAGAGTTGCCTGCGATGCCGTGCGCCTGCCGGACCCCGGCACGCGGAACCACGAACCCGTCAAGCCAGCCCCTGCGCAGCCAGGCCACAATGAACACCTTCCAACACAGGCGTGTGTCAAGGAGGGCCCACCACGTGCCGGCGCAAGCCCCAAGCCAGAGGCCCGAGACCTTGGCAGCCACCTCAGACCATCACGGCCTCCACGACACAGGCCCGCTTTATTCCTTTTTCGTTGACGTACTCCACTGCCGCCACCGGCCTACTATTCGGACCAGTAGGTCCCATATGTGAAACTGTGTCCTGAGTCATGAATGGCAGTGACCCCAAATCCGGGCCAGCGGCCACAGCACCAGACCCCCTTGATCAGTGAGGCATAGTTCCATATGGGCATCTTGCGACACGTGGTGCCACTAAACCCTGTTCAACACCAGCCGGCTACACGTGGTGCCACTAACCCTGTTCAACGCCAGCCGGCTACACGTGGTGCCACTAACCCTGTTCAACGCCAGCCGGCTACACGTGGTGCCACTAACCCTGTTCAACGCCAGCCGGCTACACGTGGATGAGGGACCAGGACTACCCTGCTGACCAGTAGGCCACACATCCAGCACCTAGTCGCAAAGCACGAATGGCGGAGTCCACACCAGTGGTCGCATGGAGAGGTGTAAGAGGAAGATGCGGCTCAGTCCGGACGAATGCCGGGACACATACACGGAGGTGACCTTAACACGTGGTGCCACTGAACCTGAACTACGCAGGCCGGTGGGGCCATCCAACCCAAGCCGGAGACACTCGGTGAATGGGCCGTGCTGACCGCTGCCTCAGGCCTACACCACGGTCAGGTAGGTCACACATTTGGAACTGAGTCTTGATTACACCATGGCAGTGAACATCAGTAATGGCAAAGAACAATTCACTATACACCCTCCGATGTGGTGGCAACAAGTCTGTGCATGGCATCACAACCACACGTGTCTGTGGGCCTACGCGGACCACTGCCCTCGGCCTACGCTGCGCACGAGTGAGATCACAGATTTGGAACTGAACATCGGTAATTCACAAGGCAGAATGCATTTCTTCGCACGCACGGAGGGGCGTAAGAGGATGACATGTTGCAGTCCGGAGGGAACAGGATCAGCGTCACAGAGGTGATTGAACACTATTGACAACTGCCACTGTGTCACTAACTCTGTGCCTCGCGAGCAAACGACCCATGGCTGTGGGCCACTGCTGACCGCTGCCTCTGGCCTACACTGCGGTCCAGTAGGTCACAGAGCCTTGATTTGGCATTATTGGAGTTCACATCTGTGTGCCGGCATCATCGCAGACTGCATCCCCTCACAGCACCTGTGCCACTACGTTTGTCCCCGACATTCATGGACACTTACTGGTCATACATTGGTGGTGTTTGAGTCTATGGACTAGGGGCTAGTTTTCATCCTCATGTAGCTGATCCCGAATTGTTGGTGCAAATGAGGGTTGCGCTTTCCACTCCCCCATTTGCTGCTTCCAGATGACATCAGACCTTCCGCATCATGCCCTGGAGGACACCTTCCACTGTCCCCCGAAACCCTCCGCAACATACACCTTGGACATTGTGGGGACCCGCTCAGGTCGCATGGCCCATCTGACTGCACCGCAGGTCACCGTCCCGTGGCTGGGTGCCTGTGCCGACCGCAGTGCATCCGGGGCCACTAACTCTGTGCTGCTCAGGCCTGGGACCCCTCCTTCTGGGACATTGAATGGCCTCTGTAGTGATGGTCTTGGGGTCATCAACGCCATGTGTCTGTGGCCCTGCACTGTGTGCATCCTCCGGCCTCAACTGCAGGCCACCAGGGCCCATGCTAAGCATGGAGTCTTGACCGGCCCAGACGTCGCATCACCGCAGGGGACACACGCCACCACTGCAAGGACCACCTCCAACCGCCATCTGCCAGAGTCGAAAGGGTGGTCCTGACAGACCTACGGAGTTGCTCAGACCTGTCGTGGATGCCATCATCGGCCTGATACCCTGCTCAGCACTCCAGGTGCCAGTGACTCAGTGCACCGCAAGCCATTGTCCGTTACTGATTGAGTTTTGTGCTGTTGTGAGGTTGCGCAGCAATGTCACCTCATGCAGTGGGGAAGGCCTGGGACCATGATGAGGAGGATGTGTGAAGTGTGCGGACGGGAGAAGGCACAGACAATGGGAGGGCAGGTGGCAACAGCCCCAAGGCAGGAATGCAGACTGGTGGTGGTAGTCAAGCTACACAACCGGATCTAGTACTGGGTATTGCGCTGTGGACTGCGGACGCAACTGTCAGCTCAGGCAGTGTAGGAGACCTGGGACGTTGATGAGGAAGTTGATGCAGGTGTAACACACACCACTGAATCTGCATCAGGACTAACCCAAAGGGACACAATCCTAGCAATTTCTTCACATGAGCGCGCTCTCCTCTAGTGCCCCTATCTCAGTGCACTGCAACTCACGGAACCTCCTGACTGAATATTGGGTGACCTCTGTCCTCACTCCGGATCCCTCCATGTTGCTCTGCATTTGACTCTGTTATGCTGATGTTTTCTGTTTCCATTACACTGGTGTCCACTGTTCAGGTTGTTGCCAGCACCAAGCACTCCGTGCAGGCTGGCTTATACTCACCCCACACACATCCAGCACAGGCGTCACTGTACATGTGGCCCTGCCAATAAAGGGGCCGGGCGCACGTGCCCGTAGCCAGTTCAACATGATGTGTGCATGTGTCTCTGTGGGGGTGTGGGTCTCCTTTGTGGGGTGTAGGTGGGCCCTGAAGGGTATTGGACACCCACGTATGTGTTCTAGTTCGCATTCCATGGGTTCGGCAACACCCGCACCTGTTGGGCCACCTCCTTTTGGCGTTCTGGCACCTGGCATTGGGGTGCCATGTGTGGGTCGGTGAAGTGTTGTGAGCCAGCCGTGATTGCGGGTGCTTCATGCTGTGTGGTCTGTTGTAGGGGCTGGGTTCTCCTCTGAGTAGCTTGTCTGCCCTGGTCCTGGTGGTGGGTTGTGTGGGATGTCCATGGGCTGTTGTAGGGCGTCGGTGTCGAAGGTGTGGTGTTCGTCTCCGGCATCACTGATGGGTTGTCTGTTCTGACCTGCTGGAGGTGTTGTTTGTCCCTCTGCATTGTGAAGGGGAGGTACATGTTGGCATTGTGTTGGCGCCTTGTTCTTGTCGACATGCAGACTGTGTGACAATGTACATTGTGACTGTTTGGGCGGTGGTGGCTATTTGAGTTGGGACAGTGTACATTTGGCCTACATGGCTGATGTGGGGTTGTAGCCGTAGATATGCATCTCACAGTTCCCTGCTCTGTCCAATGTGATTGTTCTGTTTCTGCGCCTGGGCGGACCCAGTTGTGTCCCCTGTTCTGCAGTGTGGGTGTTGCACTTTGTGCCACATTGTCATGGTATGTGCTGTGATTGCTATGTGTGTGTGCTGCAGTGTGCCACGGGATGGGGGACATGTTCCTGGGTAATTGTGGGTGTGCAGTGTGCTACACCTCGTTGTGCATGTGTGTCATTGTGCCCATCATCCCCCGTCCCCCCAGTCCCTGTTGGATCCTCACCCTGTTGTTGTTGTTGTGTCGGGTCCTGTCGAGCTGTGTCTGTACTCCCACCTCCTTGCACCGTCTCCACACTGATGACTGTGGCCTGGGTTTCCTCCAGCTCCTCCTGTGGCGCTGGACTGCCACCTCCTGTCGCCGTTGCTGCCTTCCTGTTGGCAGCGGGTTTGTGCCTGGTTTAGGTTGTCACGTCCTGGCGGCGCCTCTTGGCCTCCTGGATTGGCCTCCTCGGCACTCCGACTGCATTCCAGGTGGTCTGCTTGTGGGTCAGTTGCTGGTGGTGTTCTGTGACTCCGTGGCGCTGGTCTTGTTTTCCTGCGGTCTGCACCCCGTCTTCCTCTCCCTTTTCTCCTTGGCCTTCCTCGACCCCGTTGTTCCTTGCTGGTGGTCTGTGGGGGTTGTGGGGTTCGCGTTGACCTCTGCGCTGGGTCAGGGTGCATCCATGTTGCTACGTGCTTTGGCTTGTTTCTGGTGTGTTGTTTCTGTGGTTTTTATGGTGCAATTTCCCACCAGACGCGTGGGATTTGCAGGCCTGTGGCTGCTTTTCGCTACTTTTTGTACCGCGATTGGCCTCATCGCATAATTTCTCGCATTCGCGTTTCACATTTTTTCGGAGTGGCGTTGATTTTCACGCAAACATTTGACGCGTTATCTGGTGACTATCGCATGCTACCGCCTTGTTGTGAATTCCACGTTGACACTGGGTTATTTTCCAGCGATAGGCTGCGATATTGAAAGTTGTGTTACGCTACTCTTGCGGTAGTTATCGCCCATTCTTGTGAATATACCCCAAAGTATCTTGCTGGGAAATCTCAGAATCACACCCACCTAACCTTATTGCCTACGTCTCCAGGCCCTAGAATGGCTACCAGCAATATTTTTCTCATTTTGCTGGCAGCTAAGCAGAGCACCCACTTCCGTGGGAGTCTGCCTCCAGTGTGAGCCTATTGCCCCAAGGGAAAAAAAGCTCCCAGGGCCAATCAGAATGCTCTAATTTTGAATTGGCACTCCCACAAGACTCTCACGGAGCCAATCGCCCAGATATACAAATATATTGTAACCCTATTTCTCAAAAACTACTGCATGCATTCACACCAAATCACAACATGCACAATCTACAGACCAAGATCAATCTTCCTGCCAAATTTGGTGTAATTCCGTTAAGCAGTTTTTGCGGTAGGACTGCTTAAAGAAGTCTTTGGAAAATGCATGGGGAAGTTTGCTTTTTGGACCCCTTTTTTTCCCGGCCTCCGCTTGATGAATCACTCTGAGACTTTCCAAGAAGGAGATAAGGTGATTTTTTTTGGGGGGAGGGGGTTTGTGCTTTTTTGAAAGGTTGGGTACCAACATATTGCTGTTAAAATTAGGAGTATCAAAAATACCAGAATGGCAATTGCTGTTAGCTAAAAGGGGCTGATCAGTCCTCAGGAAGGGGCCAGTACCAGACTGAGGATCGAAAGCAGCCCTTGCAAAAATGTTGATAGCAGCCCCGCTCCCTTCCTTTCCTCTACTTCTCTTTCCATAATTTCAATTCCCTGTTTCTCCCTCTTTCACTGTTGCTCTCTAATCTCTCTCTCTCTCTCTTCTGAAGACCTCGCAGTAGTTATCTGTTACGAGCTGGAGAAAGTGAGAGGAGCCAGCAGCTGTCCCACACCACTACAAAAACACTCTCCAATAGATTCAGCCCTGTGGGGAAATGCCCACTGGAATAATTGGCCAGTCTGGCCCTGAAGGGAGTCACATGGCAACTATGAGATAAGGCCATTTTTCATCCAAATGCAGGACTAGATAAAGATGCTTGTGATGACATTGGGCTCATTGACTGCGAGGTAGAGTTTTAATAAAATGCAAAATATACAGGTTATAATGAATGTGCAGTATTAACGTGCACACTTTAATGAAAATAAAACACATCTAAAATGCAATAAATTGCACAAGGCCATCACATTTACAAGTACTAGGCCTCATATCTCTAAAGTAACTCTGCTTAAAAAGTTGATTTGCTTAGAATGCTTAAACATGAATAAAATGTTTATTTCTTGACCAGAAGCTGATATGACTATATAAAAGGCAGATATAACTTCAGTGTTTTACTCTTGACCTTTTCATGGAATTGTTTTTCATAATAAGTAAAAATTACATTAAACTTTCATATATTTCTGCAGAATGTTTCTACTTATACAAAGTTCACTGTTAGCAAATGATTAGAAATTATCCTTTAAATGGGGAGATGAAGATTTATATGTATAGAATCAGCATTTAAACTTGATCTTGACCCTTTCAACTAACTTGTAGTTTCCTTTCCAGTAAAAGCTTGCTGCTAAATGTTTTATTTTTGTATATAGATGTTTCAACTTCTCCATAGACCATTGTTTAAATACTTGATATTTGAGAAGGTTAAAAGTGTAGTCAAGGGGGCGTGGCCGGGCAAGATGGCCGAGCGGACGTAATCCGTCTCGGCTCCCAGTCCGCGCTTAAGTCCCGGGATCCTACAGGCTGAAACACGGCATCGCCACGCCTGCCACGAGCACCGATCCAGTACTCTAAGGCTGGTGCATGCGGGGCTCCCAAGAAACTGCAGCTAGAGCCCCGAAGAAATACAAAACGAAGCCTCGGAGGTGCGACTGGGGAACCTCCCAAAATGGCGCTGGCCACTCAGTACACTAAAGAGGAGCTTGCCTGACACGGAGGCGACCACAGAAATAGGACGGCCTAGGGGCTCCGCTCCCCGTACAGACTGCAACCCGTGGTATTCGCCAAAGCCGTTATTTCCGCAATGGAGAAATACGGGGGACATACCTTGCGATACCCGGTGCTGACACTGCGCACGGCTCCGCGGCTGCCATCAGGTACTTGGGGCCCTCTATACAAGCGGAGGGAAGGAGAGCGCCATAAGCGGAGAGACCCAGACTTGCTTTACCCACCCCAGGCGAGCCGCAATAGGGGGTCGGCCAACACCCGGGCGCCATACCATCCGTGCCTGACTCTAAGATGGCGACGTAACCGAGAGCGTACAGTGGAAAGGCCTCGCAGTCCATACAGACACCCTCTACACCCCCACGGCGGTGGCGCAACGCACTGAAGGTATTTAGCCGCATGACTGGGCCCGGGCGCTTTGGGGAGCCATAATGGTAGCGAGCTGCAGTACGCCACCGAGCGACACCACGATATGGCAAGCTGAGAGAAGATGAGGCGGGAATAAGAGTGAAGCCTGAGTGTAGCACTATCTCCCCCAATGCATACGGTGGGCTAGAGGACGTGGATCATACTGCCGGGCCCTGACCTATGTAGATGTCGCAGTAAGAGCACAGAGGAGGAAGTGACCTTGGCAGAAGAACGAGGCAGGCTTCAGCACAGCACTGCGGGTCCCCCGCCGATGGGAAGTTGGGGGGACAGCCTGACGAGCTGTCACACAGGCCTCAGCCTATATATTAGAGGATTGGCGCATACACGGAGAGAGCTCAGTGTTCTGGGGGAAGAGAGGAAGCGAAGCCCCACGAGGGAATCCCGCGATCAGTGGCACTGACCACCTACAGAGCTTAGAGAGGGCGGCGGGGGCCCTGTCGTAAGGTGTCAACGGAGAGATCCCTAGGCTCGCCTCTATGCCGCCAAAGAAGATGCTGACTAAAGCAACACCTAAAGTCTCCAATTTTTTCCCCCAGTGGACAAGCAAGTGTCTTTAGATCGCGACGATAATATCAACACCATGTCCCTCACGAAGGATGACCTCATGTCCTCCTTGCGAGATTTCAGAATGGAACTCCGAAAGGAACTGGGCCAGGACATTAAGGCCTCCATAGATCAACTAAAGTCTGACCTTAATGAAAGAATGGTCGCCCTTCAACAAGACGTGGACTCCGTGCGAGTCAGAGTGGTAGAGTTAGAAACGCAGACTCAGGAAGTCGATAAACGGACCTCCGAAATGCAGGACAAAATGCACGCCCTGCAAGACCAGCTCCTCCAGACCCAACTGAAAACGGAAGACCTAGAGAATAGGGCTCGACGAGACAACCTACGGATCCGGGACCTGGAGGAGGGGGCGGAAGGCCATGATCTCGAAGCCTTTCTCATGGGCCTATTTGCGGAGATTCTGAGCTCCCAAACACTGAAGATTAAGTTGGAAAGGGTTCATCGAGTTGGAGGACCACCGACGGGAAGACAGAGACGCACAAGAGACATACTGGCGAAATTTCACTCCTATAAGGTGAAAGAGGCAGTCCTGTTAGCAGCCAGGAAGCACAATGCGGTCTCCTTTCAGGGCCATACATGTAGCATCTACCAAGATCTGGCTCCCGCAACCTTGGCAAGGAGGCAACAATTTCGGCCCATCACCTCCAAACTGCGAGAGAACAAAGTTAGGTACAGATTTACATACCCGTTTGGACTCAGCTTCGCATATAATAACAAGCATCACCACATTACAGATTTGAAGGAAGGATTAGACCTACTAGGTCTCTCTGTAAGCGAACTTGAATCCTTCCCAAGTAAAATACAAGGACCTAAGCGGTCCGACCTATCGCAGTCACAATGGTCCACGTGCTCCAGGGGAACCCACAAGTGATGCTGCGAACTAGTGAAGATACGCTAGGAATCTGCAGGGACTGCGGAGTGTTGCGCCTCCCCTCATCGGACACTCATGTTCAAATGGGAGAGTTTGACATTGTGAAAGCCTGTCGAGCTCATCAGAACTGCGGCTAGAATGGAGCTGCCCGGCTACAAGAAGCCATTACGCGAGGCGATCTCCGACTCTTTGGATATTCCGGGACAGGCGCGGATGGGGACACTGGCCACGCCATCCGCCAACACGTCTGGACAGATAATTACATCCATGACCAGAGACTTTTCGTCGAGTCGACGCATGTTACTGTTGGTTCAGTTGGGGATGGGTTTTTTTTTTTTCGTTTTTGGGGAGGGTGTTTTCTGGGTGGAGGAGGGCAGTGGTTGGGGGGTGGGTTCCTGGTGGGGGCACTATACATTCATAGAAGGTGGGACGGCTGGAGCATTTACATGTCTAATGGGCTTTTTGTGGAGCAGATGTTCTTAACATGCATGCTGGGGGGCTCGGATGGGCGGGCGTGGAGGGAGGAGGTGAATCCCCATTGACAAGAGGGTAATCACGATTGTATCGTGGAACGTTAGGGGCCTTAATTCGCCGCAAAACGGCAGAAGGTATGGAAATACCTCACAGATCACCATTTTGATATTGTGGCGCTCCAAGAGACTCACCTTCAGAGGGCTGACGAACTGAGGCTTAAACACAAACAATATCCCCTTATCTATAGAGCATCAGCACTTACTAAACACCGGGGGGTGGCGCTCCTCTTTCACTCCTCAATTAAATTTCAACCACTAGACGTCCAATCGGACAAGGACGGTAGGATGATCTTGGTGAAGGGTTCCCTAAGGGGCACATTATGCACCTTTGTTGCCACATACGCACCTAACACGGGCCAGACAGGCTTTCTCAAACTTCTGCTAGATAAAATAGACCACTTTGCGGAAGGCCCTATAATTCTGATGGGAGACTTCAATCTCACATGGCAATCGGACCTCGATAGCACTCAACCCCACAGGGCAGACACGGGCTCCTTCACGGCAGATTTACAGCAAAGAATGCTCGATCTAGGTCTTCGAGATGCATGGCGGACACAGCACCCACAGACCAGAGATTATACGTTTTATTCCCATGTACACCACACTTATTCCCGATTAGACTATATTTTTATTAGTCAAAGACTATTGGGCACTCTCCAGGAAGCTAAGATCTTTCCCCTCTCCCTCTCAGATCACTGCCCGTTAGCAATAGGCTTACATTGGGGTGCAGCGCCCACTACGACCCCTAAATGGTACTTCCCAGTCTCCCTAACACATGACAGGGTACTCCGAACTGAGCTCCGGGAAGCAATCACAGAATTTTTCAACAACAATAGGCCTGAAGACACCTCCCCGAGCATTAACTGGGATGCCTTTAAAGCGGTCCTGCGGGGGAAATGTATTGAGCTTAACTCCACCCTCAATAAACAACGGGCGCGGGAAAGGGAGAACCTGGAGAAGGAACTGGAACAGGCAGAACTAGCACACAAAAATAACCCCTCTAGGGCTACACTGCGCCCCCTTACGGCTCTACGTGGTAAGTTAAAGGCCATCTACAACAATAGGGCAGAATACACCCTTTTAAAACTCCGCCATACCTCTTTTACGCAGGGGAATAAAATAGGTCAGCACCTGGCACGGCAACTATGGGAGAAAAGAGAGAGGGAATATATTGGAAACCTCCGTGGTAGGAATGGTGATCCGATCCAAAGGGATGGGGATAAAGCTGACCTCTTCCGTTCCTTCTATGAGTCGCTGTACACTGCGGAACCTAAAGATTCATCCTTGCAGGACAGCTATTTGCGGGCCCTGTGGTTCCCTCGTATTTCCCAAGCCGTGAATGATCAACTCACGGCCCCGATAACCAGGGAGGAGGTAGGCGAGTCCATTGCAGCACTTAAACTACACAAAGCCCCGGGACCAGACGGTCTCACAGCCCACTTTTATAAAACCTTTGCACCCGACCTTATTCCTCATCTCACAAGCCTTTTCAATCAGATGGCTGAACTAGGAGAGGTGACCCCCTCGATGGCCGATGCGGTCATTACGGTTATCCCGAAACCTGGGAAGAATGCACAATTGTGTGCCTCTTATCGCCCTATAGCGCTCCTCAATTTAGATGCAAAGCTCTATTCCACTATCTTAGCGAACCGGATTCAGGACTTAATGCCTGATTTAGTCCACCCCGACCAATCGGGTTTCATACCAGGACGGGAAACACGTGATAACATCCGGCGCGCAGTACATCTCATCGAAAAAGCCACCAAAAGGGGAATACCATCGGTCTTGGTGGGGCTTGACGCCGAGAAGGCCTTCGACAGGGTGGACTGGGCATTTCTCTTTCGCGTCCTTAAATCTTTTGGCTTTGCCGATAAATTAATCCGCATGATCCGGGCCAATTACGCACATCCCCGCTCTAGGGTACAAGTTAACGGAGTGACGTCGGCTCCCTTCTCCCTTTCGAGGGGCACACGGCATGGGTGCCCTCTGTCACCCCTACTCTTTGCATTAAGCATTGAGCCCTTTGCTATGTCTATTAGAAACAATCTGGCGATACAAGGGATTCCTTTTGGAGGAGAGGACCACAAAATCTCGCTATTTGTGGATGATGTACTCCTCTCACTTGCAGACCCGGCTCGTTCCCTTCCAGCATTAGAAATTGAGCTAGCCAAGTTCGAGGTGGTAGCCGGCTTTAAGGCCAACCTGGACAAATCATATGTTCTTAACCTCACGCTACCAGACGATGAAGCACAGATACTCCAGGCTCAATCCCCCTTACAGTGGACTAGCCAATCTCTCCAGTATTTGGGAATCCAATTAACCCCACAGGTGGAGGGGCTATATAAAGCTAACTTTCCGGCTGCCATCCGTCAAATTGAAAAAGATCTCCAGCGATGGAAGCCCCTATTCATTTCTTGGCCGCATTCATGCCATCAAAATGACACTGCTGCCCAAATTATTATATCTCTTTCAAGCCCTACCTATCAAGCTTGAGGCCACCTTTCTCCCCAAAATTAAATCGTTATTCACACAGTTCATATGGCAACGTGGGCGGGCTCGCTTATCCTTTAGCATCCTGCGGCGCCCTAGAGCTAAAGGAGGAGTGGGACTACCGGACATTGGGCTGTATTACAAAGCTGCCCAACTGCGAACAGTGACAGAATGGTTTAAAAAGGAATCAGGGAAACACTGGCTCCATATGGATAGGGGAGTGGCTGGAAGGACAATCTGGGATTTAATTTGGAAAGCCAAGACAGACCGCCCCGCAAATACGTACATTAGCACCCCCACCCGCACCGTGCTGAGGGTTTGGGACTCTGTGTCGGGGGGCGAGGGATGGACCACGTTCCCCTCCCCGTACACCCTGATCCACTTTAACCCAGCCTTTCCGCCAGCTCTCCACGACGGTCCCTTCGATGCCTGGAGAGAAGGAGGCTGCCTCATGCTCGATCATCTATTCCACAACCACGACATCCTCACTTTTGATAGTTGCAGAAGGGATTTCCACTTACGACCAGAGGAACACTTTCATTATCTTCAACTCCGGCACTGGGCGCTCACCCCTCAAGTACATGAACATGCTACAAGAGAGAAAACGGGATTTGAGAAATATGTTAGAACGGTGGGCTCCATGAGAGGAGTAATCTCCTTCCTCTATAACTACCTGCTCTCCAGCACCCACTCCGCCCAACTGCATTACATGTCCATGTGGGAGGGGATATTGCAGCGCGATATTCAGGATAGAGAATGGATGGCACTATGGTCTGACATATCAAAGTTCAATCACTCCCTCGAACTTAGAGAAGCACACTTAAAAACCCTAATGGACTGGTACTTAGTTCCCTCCAAACTCAAACGAATTTTCCCGAACACGACTGACCGTTGTTGGAGGGGCTGTGGGTTGCTGGGGGACTTCCAACATATTTGGTGGGACTGTCCCACCATACGTCCCTTTTGGGAAGAAATCCTGGCCCAAATTAAAACTGTACTGGGGTACCCCATACCGACTACTATGGAGGGAATCCTTCTAGGTCTTCAGGATCCCGCCCTCGAGCACCAGCCCAGGGCTGATAAAGCCATTATGTGGACTTGCATAGGCGCTGCAAAGATAACAATTGCAGCAGCCTGGAAGAAGAGGACAGCTCCATCCCTCTCTATATGGCACTCACGACTATGGAAGCTCCTCTGCTTGGAATGGATGGCGGACATATTCCGTGACGAGTACAAGGACTTCGAATACAAATGGGGTCCCTTAGTTACCTTCCTTACGAAGGGCCTGCCCTTAGCGGTGTGCCCCCCATCGATCAGAGACATGCACCTATTCCAATTTTAACACACTACATCTCTACCCAGCCGACCACACTACGCTCGCACACAGTGTTCCCACCAACCACCTAGTTATGGGAGGGAGGGGGGAGGGCTAGGGAACAGGGTTTTTTTTTTTTTTTAGGTTTAGTAGGTTAGATTATATTCTTTCCAAGGAGTGCCTTCCTGGTTGGAGGGTCCGTATGTAAACCGGTCACGACGCATTGGTTCTCGACCACGTAAATAGGGGCCTGTATCATACTGTACCTGGGACTTTTCATGGAACTGTACGGCTCAATAGCAACTTTCCTTCAGCAGACAAGTATAGCACTGTTTACACCACCGCCCTCTACCTGGCTAACTTGTACCACTGTGAATTGCATTTTAGGATATGGATATTTTGGTTACTGTGACCCTACCGCTGTTTGTTTTATGAAATGCCAATAAACATATGTTCTACAAAAAAAAGTGTAGTCAAATATGTAGGAAAGTAAATCTGAATGAGAAATTGACCCACACTAAGTTGTAACTGCTACGACATAGTAGCAAACTTAACATTGCTGTCTGAGGACTAATGTATTCTTGGTGAGAAGGCTAGGAGTGATCCTGTTCCCAGGAGAGCATTGAACGCTGATTAGCTGATGGAAGATGGAAGAAACAAATGTTGAAGAAGATTCATGAAATGTGCTTTTTATTTAAGTGCGTGTTCTACAAATCAAATTCACTCACATCACGGAGCTCACCTGGACCGACCACATAATCATCCACTTTACCATCTCCGATGCCCAACACACCATCACCAAGCACCACAGCACCACTCACCATAGCTGGGGCAAGGTAGCCGAGAGCCAATGGTCACAGATTCTCAGGTCCACACCACCCGATACATCAACCGATCTCGACCAGGCCATCCACAACTTCTATGGCTGTATCGAACAAATGCACTGACAGAGTCGTCCCACTGAAACCGGCAAAAACCAACAGAACCTCAAAACAAGCTGGCTAGTACACCCAGAGCTCAGGACCACCAAGCAAAACTGTTTCCGACTCGAGAAGCAATAGTGCATCACCAAGGACATAGCAGCGCACAAAACAGCCCTCAGCGACTACCACCAGCACATCAAGGAGGCAGACCAAAAGAGCAGCCATGACTGACCGAATCAACACAGCGGCAAACCACACTGAGGAACTCTTCGAAATCATCAAGGAATTCTCCAACCCGGCAGCCACAGAAAACACTGTCCACCCTTCCCAACAACTCGGCGACACCCTCCCAGACTACTTCCACAGCAAGATTGCCATCATCTACAATAAGTTCAACCCCCAACCCACTATGCTCAGCCTCAACAACCTCATACAACCAGAGAACACCAGTCCATACATAACAACCTGGTCTCCACTCGACATTCAGACCACCACGACCATCATGTCCTCCATCCACTCTGGGGCACCCACTGACCCCTGCCTCAACCATCTCTTCAAACTCGGAGCCAACATATTCGGCATGGAACTCACCAACATCCTCAACGCTTCCATCTCCACAGCAACCTTCCCAGACAGATGGAAACATGCAGATGTCAGACCCCTCTTAAAGAAGCCCTCTGCCGATCCCAGTGACCTCAAAAATTACAGGCTGATCTCCCTGCTCCCATACCCAGCCTAAGTACTTGAGAAAGACATCAGCCAACAGGTGACCAACTACCTGGAACGAAACCACCTATCCGATGCTTCACAATCAGGATTCCGGTCCAACCACAGCACTGAGACCACACTGATCTCCGCCACAGATGACATCAGAATTCTCCTCAACCGAGGAGAAACGGTGGCCTTGGTCCTTCTCGAGCTGTCCATGGTGTTCTACACCATCTCCAACCACATTCTCATCAACAGGCTCCACAACATAGCCATTCAGCAACATGCTCTTGAGTGGATCACCTAATTCCCCTCAGAATGTACACAGAGCATTCAACCACCTCCCTTCACCTCCGCTCCCAAGGACATCATATATGGCGTGCCCCAAGAATCATCCCTCAGCCCCATCTTGTTCAACATCTACATGACTCCCCTTGCCGACATAGTGAGATCACACAGACTCAAAATTATCTCCTACACCGACGACACCCAACTCAATCTCTCACTCACCGCACGCCAGAACCAACTTCCGCAGTGCCATGACCGGTGTAGCCGACTGGATGAGAGACAGCTGCCTCATACTTAACTGTTACAAAACAGAAGTGCTGATCTTCAGAAAAGACACCTCTGCATGGGACTGTAAGCAGGAACAGAAACATGGGGGAAAATTACTTGATGTCCGTACACCCAGCTGGACTCCTTACCGTCCGTACGACGCGGACGAGGAAGCCGTTGCAGACTGTCCGATAATGCAAAGCCTTTTCCCCGTCCCACAGTTTGCCGAACTTGACCCGGAAGTCGTTCCTCCCGGAAGCGGCGGGACTCAGTGGCCGGACCAATGGGAAAGCAGCCGAAGAGGCCGAGAGGAGCAGAAAAAGCCGGAAGCCACGACCGTCAGCGCGCCCGCTGAAAGGAAGCCGACGGAGACCGGAGCAGACGCCAACGAAGCCAAGAACGCCGCGCCATCCCGAGAGACCGTCAAGGAAGCCCCAGACGAGGATTCGGAGGATCCCGATCTCTGGACAGAGGAGTGGTGGAGCCCGGAGGACACGCATGAGCCGCCACAACTCAGGAGAGTTGTGGCAGACAACGGTACGTAACGGGTGCCGCGGAACAGCACGGGAGTGGGGTGGAACAATCCAGGGAGGGGAGTGTATCCTTGTCTACTCCTACACTAGCCCTGGATGCATCCTATACCCCCTCTCGCCTGGTTAAGAATATTGAAAAGGGATTAAATATTCAATAATCCCTCCTTTTGACTGAAACGATATAACCCCCCCTCGTAATAGTCTGTGTACATAGTTATCACCCTCCCTCACGTTTTCACTACCTCACATGTTAGTTCAATCTCGCACATGGTGTGGTGACGGAGTAACTGAAAGTCAGTACATGGTACAAGGATAGTGACCGCTGTTTATTTTCTTTATTTGAGTGATCTTGGTACTCCGGGGGAAGCCATACCAAGAAGAATGACAAAGAGCCGCGAGGACCACCTGACAGCCCTACTGAAAGAGGAGCCCAGGAAGATAGCCCCGCAGAGCGTTCTGGACCCTACCAAGGATCTGATTATCATTTTCTCAGACTTTAGTCTTTCCACATTATACTTACCTCCTGACTGTTTAAAAACCGTCAATAAAATTCCTGCACCATACAACCTCTACGTCCTCCTCGCTTCTGTTTCCGACCTTCCCTCTGACATTTGGTGTCAGAAGTGGGATCGGAGGAAATGGAGGCCGTAGTAAAGAAGATGGCTGAAGGTCAGGACCGCCTCGAGAAAATAATGGCCAGGTTCCTAGAGACCGCGGAAAGCGAGAGGGAGTCCTTACACAAAACCCTTACAGGACAGAGTCAAACCCAGGAATCCACCATAGGCAAACTGGCAGAGGCCCTGGGACAACCCAGAGGCTATACCGCCCCTCCCTCGGTTGTCGTACAAAAATACGTTACTGGCGAGGACCCTGATTTTTTTCTATCAAATTTTGAGAGGCTCGCCCGTGCTGCACTTTGGCCTGAAGACAGGTGGGGACAATACCTAGGACCCCTTCTTTCTGGGGAGCTCCAAGCCGCATACCAGGCCGCTAATCCCCTCGGGACCACTCCATATCCAGATATCAAAAGATGCATATTAGAACGTATGGGTATCGACGACGAGACCTATCGAATGCGGCTCCGCCAAATACGAGAAGGGCCGCAAGAAAACCCCCGAGCCCTATGTTATCGCATAAAAGATATTGCTGATCGATGGTTAAAACCCTTAACTTCAACTAAGGAGGCCATTCTCGAAAAAATCTACCTTGAACAGTTCCTCAGTTCCTTACACTCGCCCATACAGAGATGGGTACGTCAGCATACAGACTTAACTCTAGAAAGAGCGGTAGAAGTAGCGGCCGCCTATTTCAGGGCCCAAGAACTACAAAAGGGAAAAGACGAAGGCACCTGGAAACATCCTATTAGTCATCCGATAAGGAATCCCAGACCACCTTATATCCCCCGAAAACAAGAGACAGTAACAGTAGTCCCTAATCCTGTGCTACCGGTACCTCGCATTCCCCCCCCCTTGGGACCTCAGTGTTTCCATTGCGGTGCCTTTGGACACATAGCACGGGTATGCCCCCAAAAGGAAGAACCTATGGAGATTGGGTATGTGAGAACACTGTATTGTCAGACGGAGAGAGGCCCTTGTCCGTTTCAAAAACAGATAGTCATTAATGGAGAACCCAGACAGGCTTTAATCGATACGGGGAGTCGACAAACCCTAATGAGACCCCAAGTCATACCTGGAGGCCCCCCACCCACCACAGGGGTTGTTAACATACAGTGTGTCCACGGAGACTGTAAAGCCTATCCCATGACTAATGTGGATATACAACATACCCCCACTAGAAGTCCGGTGAATATGAAGGTAGGACTTCTTCCCCATCTCCCAGAACCCGTACTCCTGGGCACGGACTATCCCCACCTTCACAAATTACTACCTAACCCTAGCCCCGAACCGAGGGATTGGGAAGAGGAGGCTCCGTTCTTCCATGAGATAGACCCCGGGTGGGAACGAGGGAAGGACAGGAAGAGTAAGCAACAAAGAAGAAAGGATAAAAGGAATGGGAAGCCTGTCCTGGTAACGCAGTCGGCTGACCCTCTATGGGAGCATGACCAAAAATGTCATACCACCCAGAGAGAGGACAACACCCTACAGGAAGCCTGGAGGCAAGCAACCGAACAAGAAGATCCACTACAAGTAGGTCCCCAGTTCTTTACAAAGAAGGGGTTGTTATATAGAAAGGGAGGAAGGGGCATGCCCATCCAATTGTTAGTACCTCGCCCCTACAGGGAGAAGGTTCTATACTTGGCTCACAGTCATCTACTGGGTGGACACTTTGGGGGAGACAAAACGGAGAAGGCTATTTTGGATAGGTTCTACTGGCCGGGTGTATATCAACAGACCAGGAAATATTGCCGTGAATGTGCAGTCTGCCAAAAAACTAGTCGTTATATTCCACCCCGAGTTCCCCTGAGACCATTACCCGTTATTGATGTACCTTTTACCAGGGTAGGAATGGATATCATCGGACCCCTTTTACCCTCTCGTAGTGGTTATCGCTACGTCCTAGTACTGGTTGACTATGCTACCAGATTCCCGGAAGCCATTGCCCTTAGACAACCCAATACGCCACAGATAGCGAAAGCCATGATTAGCGTGTTTTCACGTGTTGGATTTCCTAAGGAGATAATTACAGATCAGGGCACTCCTTTCACCTCCAAACTAATGAAACAAGTGTGTCAACAGTTGAATATTAAACAAATCCGTACTGCAGCTTATCACCCCCAAACAGACGGTCTGGTAGAACGCTATAATGCAACGCTAAAAATCACTCTCAAGAAACTGCTAAATTTGGAAGCCCGTAAGTGGGAAGAGATGCTTCCATTGGCCTTGTTTGCCATACGCTGTGGACAGCAGAAGAGTTTAGGGTATTCACCGTTCGAGCTCTTGTATGGAAGGCCACC
Source organism: Calotriton arnoldi (assembly GCA_963921515.1). Lineage (NCBI taxonomy): Eukaryota > Metazoa > Chordata > Amphibia > Caudata > Salamandridae > Calotriton > Calotriton arnoldi. Next base: position 1,046,215 of record CAWUFW010005772.1, on the reverse strand, counting down.
GCGTACGCTTATGGACATGGCCCGGGAAGAATGGGAAGAAGAGGCGAACACCTCTAAGCCTTTATTGGAATACGTAACACACCTTAGAACCCATTTGAACCAAGTACGTGAAATAGTAAGAACCAACCTCGAACAAGCCCAAGAAGCCCAAAAGAAACAGTACGACAAGTCCACCAAGGTCAGGTCCCTCCTAATCGGAGACCAAGTCCTGCTATTACGCCCCACGTCCGAGCACAAACTGTTAAGCCAATGGCAAGGACCCTTTACAGTGGTAGATAAGGTAACGCCTGTCACATATAAACTGGAAATGGATCCTTCAGGTAGTCCCACTCAGATCTATCATATCAACCTATTAAAGAAATGGGAAGGTCCTAAACCAGCATTAAGTGCTAAACCGTCCTCCTCCTTAGTTGAGCAGAGCGTAGATACACACCTGAGTGACGATCTCAGACAAGAGCTAGAAGAAGCGTTACGACCAGTACAAGGGGTGTTTTCCTTAGTCCCAGGCAGAACCACCTTAGGAGAACATGAAATACACACTGTACCCGGAAAAATAGTCCGTTTACGTCCATACAGATGCCCCGAGGCTAGAAGAGAAGCCATAGAACAGGAAGTGCTACAGATGCTAAAATTAGACATCATTGAACCCTCCAAAAGTGAGTGGAGTTCCCCCATTGTACTTGTACCTAAGCCCGACGGGTCTATTCGCTTTTGTATCGACTTTAGGGAGGTAAACAAGGTGTCACAGTTCGACGCATACCCCCTCCCTAGAGTCGACGAAATGATAGAGAGACTCGGAAAAGCCAAATACATCAGCACTCTCGATCTCTGTAAGGGTTACTGGCAGGTGCCCCTGAGACCCCAAGATAGGGAGAAAACAGCCTTTTGTACCCCTACGGGCCTATACCACTTTAAGGTCTTACCCTTCGGACTGCATGGGGCCCCGGCCACTTTTCAGAGACTTATGAATGCAATGCTACAAAACCATAGTAAATATGCAGCAGCTTATTTGGATGACATAATCATCCACAGTAATTCCTGGGAAGAGCACCTTCAACACCTGACAACCGTAATTCAGACTTTAGGAAAGGGAGGACTGACCATCAACCCAGCCAAAAGTAGGTTAGCCGCCAAGTCAGTGAAGTATTTGGGCTTTCTACTAGGGGAAGGATGTATAAGACCCCAGGAAGAGAAAGTAACAGCCATATCACGGGTTCCCTTCCCCAAATCCAAGAAGGAGTTAAGAGCCTTCCTGGGTCTTCTCGGATACTACCGAAGATTTATTCCTCACTTTTCACAGATTGCCAGCCTTTTAACAGACCTGCTAAAAAAAAACATACCAACAGAGAAACACCTAAAACACCCCTCTCACGCAGAACAGAACTCGTTCCAACAACTAAAGCGCCTTATCACCTCCCAACCCTTTCTTTTGAATCCTAATTATGACAAACCCTTTATCCTACAAACGGATGCTTCTAACAGTGGTGTTGGAGCAGTCTTGTCCCAAACTGACGACCACCAACAAGAGCGACCTATTCTCTTTATTAGTCGTAAGCTATACCCCAGAGAAACCCACTATGCTGTGATCGAGAAAGAGGCATTGGCCATTAAGTGGGCAGTAGAAGCACTCCGTTATTATCTTGATGGTAGAAGCTTCCTCCTTTACACAGATCATGCCCCTCTTGAGTGGCTATCCCAGAACAAAGGACATAACCCCCGAATCTTAAGATGGTTCCTAGCTCTCCAACCTTTCCAATTCACCGTTCACCACCGAAAAGGAAAAGAGCAAGTCAATGCAGACTTCCTCTCCAGGTACCCTCAGGAACCTTTTCTTGTATACAAAAAAGATAGGGTAGGGGGATGTAAGCAGGACCAGAAACATGGGGGAAAATTACTTGATGTCCGTACACCCAGCTGGACTCCTTACCGTCCGTACGACGCGGACGAGGAAGCCGTTGCAGACTGTCCGATAATGCAAAGCCTTTTCCCCGTCCCACAGTTTGCCGAACTTGACCCGGAAGTCGTTCCTCCCGGAAGCGGCGGGACTCAGTGACCGGACCAATGGGAAAGCAGCCGAAGAGGTCGAGAGGAGCAGAAAAAGCCGGAAGCCACGACCGTCAGCGCGCCCGCTGAAAGGAAGCCGACGGAGACCGGAGCAGACGCCAACGAAGCCAAGAACGCCGCGCCATCCCGAGAGACCGTCAAGGAAGCCCCAGACGAGGATTCGGAGGATCCCGATCTCTGGACAGAGGAGTGGTGGAGCCCGGAGGACACGCATGAGCCGCCACAACTCAGGAGAGTTGTGGCAGACAACGGTACGTAACGGGTGCCGCGGAACAGCACGGGAGTGGGGTGGAACAATCCAGGGAGGGGAGTGTATCCTTGTCTACTCCTACACTAGCCCTGGATGCATCCTATACCCCCTCTCGCCTGGTTAAGAATATTGAAAAGGGATTAAATATTCAATAATCCCTCCTTTTGACTGAAACGATATAACCCCCCCTCGTAATAGTCTGTGTACATAGTTATCACCCTCCCTCACGTTTTCACTACCTCACATGTTAGTTCAATCTCGCACATGGTGTGGTGACGGAGTAACTGAAAGTCAGTACATGGTACAAGGATAGTGACCGCTGTTTATTTTCTTTATTTGAGTGATCTTGGTACTCCGGGGAAGCCATACCAAGAAGAACGACAAAGAGCCGCGAGGACCACCTGACAGCCCTACTGAAAGAGGAGCCCAGGAAGATAGCCCCGCAGAGCGTTCTGGACCCTACCAAGGATCTGATTATCATTTTCTCAGACTTTAGTCTTTCCACATTATACTTACCTCCTGACTGTTTAAAAACCGTCAATAAAATTCCTGCACCATACAACCTCTACGGCCTCCTCGCTTCTGTTTCCGACCTTCCCTCCGACAGGGACCAAAGCTGGTGGCTAGCAGAACTTGGACCAACACCCACACTGACAGGCCATGCACGAAACCTCGGCATCATCCTCGATGGCCAACTAACCATCAATCGGCAAGTGAATGCAGTGACCTCCTCATGTTTCTACACCCTACGCATGCTCCTCATAATCTTCAGGTGGATCCCAATCAACACCATAAAAACTGTGAAAAAGGTCCTCGTCACCAGCCGCCGCAACACTCTCTATGCTGGAATTCCCACCAAGCTCATCGAGAGACTACATATAATACAGAACACCACATCCAGACTCATCCTAGAGCTCCCCAAGTAGACCCACATCACCCCTCACCTTACAGACCTCCACTGGCTACCCATCCAGAAGAGATGCCAGTTCAAGATCCTCACACATGCGTACAAGGCTTTCCACAACCATGGGCCATCCTACATCACCCATCGTATGAACTTCCACCTGCCCGCAAGACGCCTGCGCTCCACCTCACTCGCCCTCGCACACTCCCCCCGCATCCATCGCAGCTGCAGCAGGGGGTGCTCCTTCTCCTACATTGCTGCCAAGACCTGGAAGGGCCTCCCCCTCCGAACAGCACTCTCCCTGCGGATTTCAGAAAACAACACAAGACCTGACTCTTCGACGCAGATGCGCAACCTCAGCGTCCAGATACTCCTATGGGTGATAATGTTGTGCCATATAAATACTGATTGATTGATTGATTCCTAGAGTAGGTTACACTCACTTACCTCACACTCATTATGATTTTCCTTTTACTCCTATTCCGCACTTTACTAAGACCCTTGTGAGTTTCTTGACTTTCTCCTTATGGGAAGTCCTGCTTTGATATTTTTGATCTATTTGAGCTGATCTTAATACCGAAGCTTTATGATTTCTCTCACTCTTTCGAACTAAAACTCTTTATGGGTTCTGGCAGACTCCTTTTCTCCCATATTCTTAGAATAGGGCTTGCTTTTCTTTATGGTACGTGCTTACTGCATTTTATTCAATGTATTGCTTATTAATTGATCATTGACTTCTAATGAGATTCTAATGACTAAAACTTGATGAATTTATCTTGTGACTTAATAAAGATGATCTACTAAACAGATTTTGATTAATAAAACCCTTTAACTCATACCAGACTCTCTTTATTGACTGAAAATAGACTAATGATTGTCATGATAACTTATCTGATGAGTTGTTCTCCTCTTCTCTAACACAATGTCAAAGATCCATACGGCCCCAGAAAGGTAAACAGAGCAGGTATTAGCCCGGATGATGGTAAACCAACAATTCTTAAATTAAAAACTGATTCTTGCTCCAGCAACTTTTGTGCATAGGCTCCGTCTTCTTGGGTGAACCGGTATATCCTGCTGAGGGTTATCACCACGCCAGATTCCAAGATTTATTGAGCATGAGAACACATTTGGTAAAACCAAATGTGCTAAAAGCAGGAAGAAAATGTGCATGGAAATGGGCTGGAATGAGGAAAAACATGCAGAGGTGTATTTAGTAATTCCTGGTCCACCCTATTATTCCACGTTCTGGGACTAAAAACTTGAAAAGGCCAGTAATTGCAGTAAATATAAACTGGAATCAGTATCTCTGACTTCAGAATCTCCACACCCAGATGCTGCCCCATTCCAAATGGGGCACTTACAGGTGTCCTACGCAGAAGCATATTCTACTAATAGGTGAACCTAAACCCCTCTTATTGGCTTTCAGTTAGTTACCTTGGAAATTATTGAAAGGGGTGATTTAGCTCTGCTGGTGCTGTTAGACCCTCTGGTAGCTTTTGACATCTTTCATTGTTCCACCATAATGAAATGGAAGGAGGATGGGATAGGGCTCTTTGATCACCTGTTTGATTCCTCCCTAGAGGCCAGGAAGGAAAGGGTCTTTAAGTATAGCCCCTAGTGATTTCTGTCCAGTATAGAGTAACGCAGGGGGTTTCCCTTTCTCCTATCCAAATTTAACATACATATGGAACTATTACATCAACTGCAACAAGGGCTTTGGAATGATTTCCCTTTCTATTATCTTTTGCTTGACAAACTATCCCAATATAGATTGTAAACAAGCACTGGCAACGCCTATAGTTCTGGCTTGCATTTTTACCTATAAGGCATACATATTGGCTTTGTCAATTCTGCAGAGAGCACTGAATTTGTATTTCAGCATGAGTCTAGCGACGGAATCTGAATGTGGTTGTCAGGGATGCCAAAGAAACATTCCTGTAATTGAAATCATTAGCGGAATAGGCCATTGACATCAGTAGCAACTATTATGTTTTTGTCTAAAATGCACCTCTGTATTTTGCAGGGAATACAAATAGTAGAAAGGGTTGTGTATGATGCATGCATATGATTTAAAAAAAAAAACAGAATGACAAAGCATAGGAACTGAGTGAACTTTTCAGAAGATAAAAGACTCATGCACTCCATTGGGAATATTTCTAGGAAGTGGAAGGACACACCCTAACAGCCAACAGCACAATGATAAGACTGAAATACTCAACTATGGCTGACAATGTCTGAAGTCAATTACTTGATTTGGTTTGATTTGATTTGCAATTTTGTGTAATGCTCAGAAGCCCTGAGGCGTCTTAGCGCTGCTTCTCGCAAAAGAATGATGCTTGGTGGTAGGTGTTTTGCTACTAGTTATTAAAAAGCCAGGTTTTAAAGATTTTCTAAAAGACCAGAGGTTGGGGCTGTTTATTAAATTTAAGTGGAGCATGTTCCAGAGTTTAGCAGCTCCTGCATTGAAGATGGGGGCTTACCCAGGCAGGCCAATGATTTGAAGGGGCCTGACCAAAAGTCCACTCTGTGTGCAGTGTTGCTGGAACAATTTTCAAAGTGTGGGTGCTGCCATCAATGTTACATCGCTGAAGTTACAAGGACTTTGAAAAATCTAAGGGTTTCACAAAGAAAAACTACAGCAGGTGAGCTATGCTCATTCAGCAGGAGAGTTGTAAGGCTGTGGATTGTAGCCAGAAGTGCATTTTGGAGTACACTGTTGCAAATATATGTCCAAAGCATGGTGTGGTACCACATTGTCATTTACAGACAGCACATTTTCCATTGAAATGGTTGCAAAATTCTCACTGACGTTCAGTTTTACAGATAAAACTATACTGTTCACAAATGGTAATGTGTGGAAATTACATTTTGTTGTGCTAAAGAAAACTGACATCCCACAGCCTTTCCTGTCACACTCCCTGTAATCCAGCAAGATGGCACGACAGTTCACTTCACAAAGTTTTCTAACTTTGCAGTCAGAGAATAAAGAGTAAACCCCAATCTTCAAGTTATAAAAAAGAGCAGCACTTTGTCAGTCAAAAGAAATAGCTTGACGTATGACCTCTGTTAAACGCACAGCAAACATGAACAAGCATTTGCAATGCAACAGGTCTCGCACCAGTTAGAGTTAGAGTTATTGGTATTGTAATTACAATCTTGCGTAATGTTTTTGTTTGTAGTGTAGTGAATGTATTTGACAGATAAAGAGCTGCATGTATTTGTGGAGTAAGTATGTGGATTTATAACTGACGAGACCTAAAAAGGACAAGGTCTTCCCAGTCGTCAATGGTATCTGCTGCTAGACAGTAAACAGAGAGGAGGGACCAAAACATCACATGCTTCATTCACTGCCTAGGCATAGACGTAGAAGACGGACAGACGCGGACGCTGGCACTGACACCGCCCTGCCAGTGCCAACACCAGCCCCTGCAAGTGACCTGGGGCACGCGCTGTATCTGATATGCTTTGCCCGGAGGCAACTCCAGAGGCTGCGAGCATGAGCGGCGACTACTACCTCGAGCTGTGCCCGTGGCCGGTTCACTTGCTTTGCCATGATTTCAGTTAAACTTTATTACAATGACACAACATGGAAAATTACGATATAAAATGAAGCTTAACAACATAAAATAACACACTGTAACCGGTGCAGTTAGGGGAGAAACTCAATCTTATGCAACGCCCCAGAAAAATATATGACCACTGCCATACACAGAAACACATAAATAAACACAAGAACACATCCACAAACACAGAGACACATACAGAACAAACATGCAGCCAAAGATATTACAATAAAACACACTATCATTTCGACGCACAAACAGGCATCTACACAGAGCCTAGAGACCCAGCCAAAGGGTAAGCAGGGACACGCACATTACATACACACATCACACACCACAAAGGGAAACAAGCCAACATTCTCAGTGCAAAGTTAAATGTACAGCTATACAGGCACACAGAGATAGAAAAGGAGAGATAGATTTGGGAATATATGCACAGTCACCCTCACATTCACACAGAAGTACAACAGACACAAGTTCAGCATAAATGCACACAACCAACCCATTAACCACAGCTACATTTGGGAGCACACCTATAACGTGACAAGCACTCGCACCCACACACACAGATACACATGCACATGCATCCATGCAAAGATAGCTAGACCTGAGAATAGATTGACCAGGTTGTTCACAGAGAGACACACCACACACACACACACGCACACACAGGCACACACACAAATAGCCAGGCCTGCAAGTCTGCACGCTCACACCAAGATAGGTCAGCATTCGCACACGCAGAGGCACGCACACAAACATAGCTACACATTAAATATTGCACATAGACTCACACTGAAACAATTCACTTCAGTTCCCAAAAGCTTACGCAAGTCTTCACACAGACATGCACTTCACCACACATGTAAATGTGAACACATGTGTATATAGAATACCTAAACAGGCAATGTCGGGGAGACACACATGCACACTTACAAGTGCAAAGCCATACTATCAGAATGTTCCACTCAGGAACAGCCCAGTAGATAAATATGTACAGGCGCATACCTTTAGATGCACATACATATAATCTGAATACAAGCATACGCCTATTGATTCAAGTGTGCACAGGCATGTAATGTAAATGCACACGTAGATTCATGCGCATCCATGCCTACACACTCACAAGCACACAGGCATAAAAACATCTGTATACATGTTTGTACCAAACACTTTTACGTAACCATGCACTTCCGGAAGATGCCCGGGAAAAATCAGATCAAGCACACAGGCTGCAGATACATATGCACATGCATGTTTAAACACACATGTACCCCCCCCCCCCAACACACTCAAATACATTGACTACACAATCAGGTACGCAGATATAGACATGCACCTAAAACAAACGTGCAAATACACACGCACGTAAAGACATGTAACTATTGTACATGTAAAGATATGAAGCTATAAACATGCATGGACACAAGCATACATACCTGCACACGCATACGTGCAATGCACCCATGACTAGCTGGTGATTCTACACAGAAGAGACGCCCCAGGCAGAGACATGCAGAGAATAATTCAGCTGAAATGACTTACCCTCTTCTCTGCTCTCTCCTGACTCGTGCCCCTGGGTAAGAAGAGAGGCAGGGGGCTGCCAGCAGCAGAAGAGACGCACACTTGGAAGAGGCGCACACTCTGGAAAGACCGCTCACTCTGGACAGACCGCTCACTCTGAAAGATTGTGCAGACAGCGGAATCTGGAGGGACCGCACACACCTCGAGTAACCACACACTCCTCACGTTGGGCAGTAGAGACTGCGAGTAGGACAGGGAGACATGAGAGGGCACAGGCTCAGTGTAGTCCACACAGTGGGCAGAAGAGACTGCGAGCTCGTGTTATCGAAGTGCCAACGAGTGCAGTGAGAGAGACCACGGGTAGTTTAGGAGATACCTAGGGTGGGGAGAAAGAGACTTGACTGGGGCAGGAAAGACCACGAGTGGAGGGGGTAGAGATCATGAGCGTGGTGTGAGACATCGTGAGTGGAGTAGGAGAGATGGCACACTGCAGGCGAGGCCTGGCAGCAGGCGGGCGAGGTGTCGCCATTCTGTGGGGTTGTGTTGGACGTGCAGAGCAGGTGGGACGGCCCAGGGGTGTTGAGCTCTGAGGGGAGATCTAAAGATTTCGCCTTCCCACACACAATGTGCAGAGGGAGCCTGACCCCTCCCCCCGAAACACACACACGCGCACGCGTCTTCTCTGTATTCTCATAGTGAAGGTTCTCGAGCAGGGTGGAGCAGCGAGGGGGCTATTCCCACCTGATCTGAGGATAATTGCTCCGGCACCGCACCCTCCGCAGCAGTAAACTCCTCTGGCTGGACGCGGCGCAGACTCCCCTGCAGTTGGCTCTGCAATCACAGAAGCCCCATTGTCTGTAGGCACCTAAGAGAGATGTGCCTGCGCGGTGACAACAGGGGGAGGAATGACACACGCCAGCGTGCCCGGCCTGCTCCCGGTATAAATTATGCTTATCTTATTCCCTGCACACTTTAGCGGGCAGGTCTGCGTGATGAACAGCTAATCATCTGAAGCACATGGTGCTACATGGCTAATTAACCAAGCCCCGGCAAGGCCACTAGGACCGCACACCAAGGCGGAAGAGACGCCGCGAGCAAAAGAGACGCCGTGCGCGTGCACAATCTCCTGTCCAGGTAGGCACGGCAAACAGGAGACAGGGAGGGAACAAACATGCCTCCCTCCCAATCAAAAGCGAGCATTTTTGACGCGCGCCAATGGAAAGCATGTGTGGAGCTTCCACCCCGCTTCCGAAGCAAAACCGACGACAATAGATCTCGAAAGCGAGCAGCGCATGCGCTGTGTCGCTAGGCGAGACCTAAAAAAACCATTATTAAAGGCATCTCTATAACTCATTTACCTTCTTAACTGCAACATGGTTATTTTGGGGGTGCTGCAGCCCCCCTCAGCACCACTACTCCAGCACCTATGTCTGTGTGTACTGAACACAAGAGGTTGGCTTTTCCAAACCTAAAAAAACAAACCTTCTTTATACCTTTTACATCTTCTGTACAGAGAGGTTCTTTCTTATAACAAACAACCCGAGAGCTCTGAATGAAAGGACAAAGTGGAAAGAGTGCAAGAGGACTTTCTGAAGTTCTGGAATGATCCAGTCCTAATAAAGCAGGGTTGGGAGCTAAAAAATAAAAACAGCCCTGGAAATTATTTGAATACTGGTCGCATATTGCACAGAGCAAACGAGTCTAAAACTTTCCTGGTGGAAGTGGGGAAGATTTTCTAAGAACATAGGGCCATATGTATCATGCATTTTTGCGGTTGCAAACAGCCTGATCGGTCCGTTTGCGGCTGCAAAAATGCAGTTTGGTATGTATGAAATCCAATTTGAGATTCTGTAACATGTTACCGAATTGTAATTTGGAATTGCAACTACATGTCGATTCGGTATTAGGAAGGGGCGTGTTCAGGGTGTCCCTTCCTAATAAGGATTCGCAGCGGTATGTAGGAATGTTTTGTGACCGAAATGCGGTCGCAAAACATTCGCATTTTACCACCTACTTCAAGCAGGTGGTAACCCATTCGCAAATGGGAAAGGGTCCCCAAAGATCCCCTTCCCTTTTGTGAATGGTAGCGAAAACGTTATTTAAGAGCAGGCAGTGATCCCACGTACCACTGCCTATTCTTAAAAAATAAAAAGAATAATTTTCATTTTAATTTTTTTAAACGCTTCCCATTTTCCTTTAAGAAAAATGGGCTGCATTATAAAAAAAAACACTGCTTTATTTAAAAGGAATCAAAGACATGGTGGTCTGCTGGCCCCAGCAGGTCACCATCCCTGTGATTTTTGCGATTCCTAATGGGTCGCAAATTGCAACCTACCTCATGTATATTAATAAGGTAGGTCAATTTGCCACCCATTAGGAAACGCTAAATGAAATTCATGGAGTTTCATACATTCAAATAGCGATTACCTAACTGCGATTCGCAGAGAATTGCAATTATGTAATCGCTATATCTCATAATGATACATATGGCACAAAACGTGTTAAAATGGGGTGTAATGATTCACTGTATAGCACATTTCCCCAATAACTTTGCATTGTATGGGTAATATATTTTGCAGGCAGTTCTGGAGTCTGGGTCACTGTTGGTGGTACTTCCTTTGTGCTGGGGCCTTCAGTTTGTTGGCTGCAGGTTATCGATGTTCTGATACTGGTCTCTTCGCATGGCATTTTGGGGTTTCTTTTTGGTCCTCATGCCACCATGTCTGTGATTCCTTGCCACTGATGGGGTTCATACTTCTTCCTTCTAAGGATTGACTCTTGCAGTGTGGCTTGAAAGGATTCTGAAGATGATGAAGGTAAAGGGTGATGAAGAGGAAGAGAAAGAAAGCGAGTAATGAAATGTGTGATTAGGCACTCTCTGCAAGAGAGAAGAGAAGCAACTGAGAAAACCGAAATAAATCAAAGTATATTTAAGCAAAGAATGAATGACTGGTGCAGAATGTGACGGAATAAAAAAAAAAAAAAGGAAAGGTGGGAAAGGGGGACTGTGCATGCATGACACATGCAAAAAAGAACATACAAGGTAATTTGTTTCTAGTACATTAACATATGCTGACTGGTCTCTAAGACTGGTAGAGTCTTCTGTTATTGTGATAATGTTATGTTGTGTCTATTTGTATAGCGCACTGATCAACCGAGAGGGTATCCAGGCACTTCAGCAGGTGCTTAGGTGAGTGTCCTCTCAAGTAATTCGAAGAGCCAGGTCTTCAGCTTCTTATGGAACTGAGGAAGTGAAGAGGAGGCTCTGATGTGTTGAGAGAGGCCGTTCCAGGTTTGTGGAGCGATGCATGAGAACTAATGACCTCCAGTACTGCTCTTGTGAATATGGGGGTATATGTGCAAGTGGGAGTGGACCAGTGTTGTGTAAGGCTTTGTATGTGTGCATGAGGAGTTTGAATTGGCTTCATTTGTTAATGGGGAGCCAGTGGAGCTCTCTGAGGTGGGGCGAGAATGCCTTAAAATGAGATCTTTTTAAATGCTGATTGTTTCTCCAAATATTAGCTTCAGCAAATACATCTTTAACATCAGAGCTAAAGAAGCTACTTTTTGATTGATTTCAGGACTGATATCACTGTTTGGTTTAAGAAACTCATTAGGTCAATACACAGGAATCTGTATTTGAACTCATTTTGAAGAAAATGCCTTATTCTATCATTTAGAGGTATTATGAAGTTGTCATTCACTACAGGTGCCATGAATGACAATACAACTGTTTCTGTAGCAGTGTAACTCTCGAAAGCTTGTTTAAATCCCCCCCAAAAAAGCTTACAATCTATAATGCAAAAACAGTGCCTATGTAATATGTCTCCTGGCAGCACTGGCCCATCTGCCAGTTTGACACTGCCAAATGGGCCAGTGTGTGTGCTGTTATTTTTTTTGTCCCATGGACCGTGACGGGACTTAAAAACAGCCCACGCAATGGCCCACCTAGCAGTGCCAGAGTACCCGAAAAAGCCAACATTGAGGCCCACTGTCGGAAACCGTAGCTGTCAGGCTGCTGGAATGCTGGAGAGTGCATGCAAGACTCCTGCCGGCTCCTTCCTTTATCCAAAACATGCCTATCCATCCTGGGTTTCCCAACATAATCCTTATATAACCAACATCACAATGCATGGTATTCACAGGACTAACCCTGCAGGTCTGAAGGAGAGGTGGCAAATTCATACCATGCTCACATGAGGGCCTATTCTGCTGTAGAATTTCTTACATTTGAGCAATTGGCCAGCTGAAATACTTAAGCTGGACGTTTCTCATGACTGTACGCTCAGTGTGGCCTATTCACAAAGATATCTTGCATTGTGAGTAATTTACATGTGCATGTTTATTCTTACACTTTTGTGTAGCTTTACTACGTTTAGGCATTCACCATTTACGTGTGTAAATATACCTAAAAGTGTAGACTTACAGGTCTCCACCCGGTGATACAGGGGTGGATCCAAACTTACAAGTGTAAGTTACTACTTCAAACAGGAGCAGTAGTAAATTCAGTACCACATGTGGCCATCCACTGATACTGCAAAACCCTCCCATAGAAATCAATGGACTAAAAATAAAACCCCACAGGAAATAATGATAAATTAAATTATTTAAACTATTTGAAAATATAAATAAACTCAATTTAACGTAAAAAAATAAAAAACATATCTTAACCTCATCTGAATTTAAAAATGCTTGCAAAATTAATTTTTAACAAAATATAATTAAATTACTTTCAATTAATTCTATACACCACTTTAAATAATTACTAATACCTACGATAATTTTTTTTCCTTTTAGGTGAGAATTTTTTTAATGTATAGTTCCAAAAAACATAATTTTTATTTAATTTATTTTAATCAATATCTGTTAAATTTCAAGGTTTGACCTGCTGTAATTCATGACAGGATACAGGGCCGGACTGGCTACCGGGCGTTTTGGCATGCTGCCGAGCTGGGGGCTGATTTCGTTGATGGGGACCTGCGTGTGCTGAACGAAATTCGTTTTGCTTTGTTTATTTCGAAGCACACGCAGGTCTCCATCAACGAAATTAGCCCCCACCGCAGTGACATCAGCCCCCAGCTCGGCAGCATGCCAAAACGCCCGGTAGCCAGTCCGGCCCTGACAGGATACTGTGAGGATGTGATAATTATCACACAACTTATCTTGTAATGAGGACCTTAGAGTTAAAACAAAAGGGACTATTGGTGCCGGATATAGTCTGTCATTTTAGGTATGCTCCTTGACAGGTACCAAAGTTCATCTGTCAGTATCACGAAACTGGCTGTTTATGGACAGGATTGCCAGCTGGCAGATGCACCCATGTGACTGGGGACACCCAGTGGGCTGTTCAGGTTACTGGGAAACTTTGATTTGGGGTCTAGGACATTCTGCAACCTCCAACCACAATATCTGAAGAACTGTATAAAATAGAAGACTGGCTTTAATAATTCTGGCATCACAGTGGCATACATTACCTTTGAACAAAGGTGAAGAGGAAAAAAAACCTTGTGTTCCACTTAGGTTGGAAGGAAGTAGATGGAAGCCCTCACTTAGCCAGGAAATGTACAGGACTGATCAGTTACGATGCTGGCTCAGTGGATTTTGCACTCCTAAGATGCTTTCTGCAAATCCTTGGCCTTCTTAACGCCCAGATGTATTTGAGTCTGTTCTAGCAAATTGGACTGCATGGTCCTCCAGGCCCATGATGGCTCAGTTCTATACGAGATGACCTTTGTGCAGGTTTCAGTCACCTTGATCTTGCTCCTGAAACTTTCTAGTCAGGAGCCTGCTCCTCTCAACCTAGGGCAGTACAGCTTCTTCTTTAAGGCTGAAGCTGCAAGGCTTTGTTTAGATTGGATCCTGGGCTTGTCCTCAAACTCCAGAGACAAGTGACATTCAGAGTCATGGTGATTGCGCGGACTGGCCTAACCATACTTCCTTCGCCAAGAACTCTGAGCTGCTTGGAAACAAAGCACAACACAAAGAGGTGTTGCAGGGCAGTTGTTGTGACTGGAGAGATGTAGATGTTTATTCCCCAGCCACCATCAGACATCCACAGTGCCACTAGAGGACGAACAAGAGCCAAAGGAACCAGAGCATGCAGGGTTTCATGGCCATAAAAGGAGAAAGACAACCTGAAGGAGAACCCACCTTTTGCATAAGCCCTCGGATTGCCCTACATAGGACACCGTGCACACAACACACATGCTACACACAGGGAAACAATGCTCACACTGCAGCTAAAGGCACTGCCTGATTTTTACAGGGTATGGCTGGCAGCCCACCTTTCCAGAAGGGGTGCAGACACAAAGTGCCAATGTCAGTCTCCCTGTATCCTTGAATGGTGGCCCAGTAGCCGTCCTCCACTATGGCTGGGGGTACGCTTTGGGGGTCCACAGTGACCCGCAGAGGCTAGTGCTTTCCAGGTGAACAGCATCAAAAACATGGAGTTCCTCAGGTGGACTCAAAGAATAGGACATCTTTACTGGGGAGGCCAGAAATTGGGGACAGATGAAGACCGAAGAGCTTTCTCAACCATGTCAGGTCTTTGGTCTCTACACCACTTGCCTGCCCTTCCCCAAATCCCCGCTCCTCTGGCCTTGCTGCAGCCCACCTCTCCTCTTCTTCTCGACCCCCTCCCAGGGTGTGTTTTCTTCTTTTAGAACGGCCATGCTCAGTAAAAGCTTCTTTTTTTTATAGCACTCCCACTCGGTCCCAGTGCTGATTCGATAACAAAGCACTTTTGAAGTCCTAAGTGGTGGTAATATATGAATATGTTGGATAATTGCATCTTGCTCTCAGCCTTGTTTTCCTGCTGGCCTTTTTATGAGGTTTTGAAATATGTGATGACCCGCATTTTCTCTGCCGCGGTCGAAAATAGCCATCAACAAACAAAGTACATTACAGAAAACCAATAGTGTAGTAAGATAAACATTTCAGGCTCCTCGCCGACCTTTTTATTTAGTCTGCTCTGGGAACGGGTGCTTGTAGTTGTGTGTTGCACTCGGCTGAGCAGCTTCCATTGGTGCAGTAGGTGCAGTGGCACCAGAGGCCTGAGGGGCCACTGACCCCTGATTATTGTGTAATTTATAATTCAAAGAGCATCCAGGGGGCTCATTTCCTTCCTTCCACTAGGGCCCTTTGCACACTGACTGTGCTGCTGGTTGCAGTGCAACTTGGAGGTCAGAGCCTGAGACATGACGAATCGCACAGAGCCACATTTATAAAAAGTCACGTGCTGATGATGTCATCAGCCCTGCAAAAAAAGCTGTTTTGCACAATTCTAAGATCCGGATAAGAAATGTGCAGGAATTTTCTGCGGGGAAATCGGAGGACCAGAATCCCCATGCCAAAAACGGACTATTCGGAGCTGTCTCCCCAGAATGGGGAATAACTGCATGG
Organism: Calotriton arnoldi; assembly: GCA_963921515.1. Lineage (NCBI taxonomy): Eukaryota > Metazoa > Chordata > Amphibia > Caudata > Salamandridae > Calotriton > Calotriton arnoldi. The sequence goes on along the minus strand of CAWUFW010005772.1, from coordinate 1,030,509 downwards.
ATCCGGAAATACAGAGTCATTTACTGTGCATTTGTCACTATTCCAGGGAAAAACAATGAGCAGAAGGAGGGTGCCCCATGAACGGCAATTAACCAAAAGGCCAGGGGTTGCGGAAGTGACATCACACACCATTTGACCATTACGTTCTCTCTCACACACATGCTTACACTTACACACAGATTCACACACACACATTCTCACATAAACCCATTCTCACATGCAAACAAGATACATTTAAAAGCATTTTTTACTTACCTCTGCTGCCAAGGAGGGTCATATTCCAGCGAATTGTACTCCATTTTTTATTACACTAATAGTGAATAATATATTAATATTCACTATTAGTGTAATAAAAATATGACGAAAAACAAGGAGATTGGAGCCCAACCAATGTCCATAAGGACGAACTGACCTTGTGTCCTTGGCACTGATTTTGCTACCTCTGAGGCCAGGGGTTGCAAATGCAGTGCCAATGGTTGCACAGCACAAGCCGGGGGTCGCAGCTGCGACCTCTGGCGACCCCTAAATGACGTCTATGGGGTGCATGTGGCCAGGATGGCGGTCCAAATGTTCAGTGCAGGCTTCGGTCTGTAGGGTAGCAGCTTTTCCGGCTCCCCACATGTTGCTGCAGAGGGCACACCGGAGCTGGTCTGTGTTCTTGCCCCTGTGCTCAAAGTAACCCTGAAGTAAAAAAAATGTATATGTGAGGAAAGCCGCCCAAGAATAAATCGTGTAAACTTTTGCAGAAATTAGAAATCATGATCATAGGAATATCAAGCAATATTCTGCTTGCCCCATATTTTCACCTGGTTTCTTAGGCACTTGGATTTAATGCAAAGCCAGTTATGCTATATTAGAAGATCTGGCTTGGCATGAAAACCGAAACTCACAAAAAGAGAAGGACTAAACCACACAACAACGGAGACCCTGCTGTAATACACTTTGCGCATGCCTTTATCCTAAATAAGTCGTTAAAAAAGTGTTGAAGAGGGGGGACAGAAGGGAAAATCAATAGATTTTTTAATACTGCCCTCACCCACTATGCAGTGGCATGCTTCATCATAGGCCTGCTAACAAAGCCCAGCTGCAGACCAACACACTGGGCAGAGCGCGGATTTTGTTTTGTGTGAGGTAGAAAAAGAGAAAAAGAAGATAGGGAAAAGTTTCCCTGATGTGGGATCACTAGTGCAGAAGGAAAGTGAGATAAAACTGCCTAAGGCTGTACCATCTGAACTCCTTTATTATTGGTCCACCTTGACAGGATTAAAAATCAAAAAAGGGGGTGTACAGGAGGAGTTACCACTCCTTTACCCCATCTGCCTTTACCAACATGTTTCAGCCACTCTTAGTTTCCCTACTGGGTCACTGGCCTTCCTCAGGGTATAGATCCCACTTGAAACTGGTCTTTGTCACAATCTGGCCAATTATGGAAGAAGGTTAAATCGACCTTACTTGTTCATCGTAACACATTCGCCAATAGCATCTGTAAGGAAGATAATTAAAATCATAAGAAATTCCCTCTAAACCCCTAAAAACAGTCAAGATAATTAAAAGTTGATTTTATTTATAAAAAACACCTCTGTTTTTTTTACAAAGGAGGCATGTTATTCCCCCAACGTGGAATATTTCATGTCAGTCCACATTTTAACCATCACCAGGTGAGGACAGAGACTCTCCAATCACGAGCCCACTGACAATTAACACACAAACGTCTTCTAGGTGAGGCTAAAATCAGTCATCTTATCCAAGTTTCATAATCTAGTCTCCGAACCTGGAACCATACTGGGAACACTGCCCTGTAGTCACACACTGTAGAACAAATCAGATGCTCAAACAGAACATTGTATAGCAAGTGTAATATCACCTGATTCTGTTATTTACCGCTATCTCTTAGTAGTCCATCTCATAGATGTATTATGGGTCTCTCCCCTTGGTGCCCAATCCTATATCCTATGTGGAGTTAGACTGTATTGGGTTTCCACTCTTCATATTACTGGCCATGGTGTTGTCAATTAACCCTTCTCCCACGATCGTAAGGACCATAGGGACTGGCAGTGGCGTGCTTCCCCGCCCCACCCTGGGTTTTAAGATAACTGTGCCTCCAGCGTTTTGCGTGGCATTGTCGCCTGGAACTGCACCTGTAATCATGCCAATGCTAGAAAGAGTCTGTCCCTACAAGACACGTCAGTAAGTGGTATGGGGACTGGTACTTCCCCGCCCCACCCCGATTGTAGGATTACCATGCCTATTCCTCCCCTGGAACCGCATCCGTACTTATGCCGATGCTCAACAGAGTCTGCCACTTCTCAGCCCTCCCCGCCCGACTTACTTCGTCAAGGGTCGATGTCTCCTGGATTCTCCACTCCGCGTCCTCTGACGAAATCGGAGTGTTCCCGCGTCCCCCTAATAAAGGGTTATGTCTAATCTAGTGTATTCTTCCGGTTCCTGATTGGGTCCCAACAAGCTAGACCTGCAACCCGCGAGTTATGTGGTCTACAGAACGCGGCCATTTTGGATTTCTTACGGGCTTGTGTTTCTCGCAGTTCTAATCTGCTTATGTATGGAAGTGGTCATTTTTATCTTTCATTTTTTTTAAAACGCAGGACCGCTCCTTCGTTTCCTGCAGAAGTGTTATAGGGGTATGTGTGCCCCTATTCTTATAGGCTGAAATTTGATAATTTCCGTCTAGTTGGACAGTGTTTTACATCCACAGACGGGTTGCTGTCCCTTTATGAAATTAAACATTAACTGCAAGTGGTGAAACACGCCAGCACTTCTCAGAAGAGAAGAAGGTTCTTAACTCTGTGTTCATCCCCTCAAGTGTCATGAGTTCATATACCCTCTCTACCAGGTGGTCTATTGTGGGGGGATGTATTGTTATACGGTCAGCTATCATGGAATAATATGACTCTATATGCAGGTGGCAAAGCCACCTGCCCTTTTATCCCCTATTTAGGGGCTCACTACTGTTGCCTTCACTACTGGAGAGTACTGAAAGCAAAGGACCCCTAATCCTATGGGACCTCTCTGCTTGGTGGTGATCCCATGTCACCCCTTTCCTCTGGATGTAATTCCAAGTGTGACCTCATGCTGTGCTAGTAGTGGATCATTTAAGGGCCCTACATTATATTATTCAGATGGTGCCAGGGAATAGAGTCGTTTAACCCCTGTTTACTGCTTTTTAATCTGTGCACCCATCTTTGTTCTCTTAGGAAAAGTAGGTTTGTGGCGTCCTTTGTTGGCGGGAGATATGGTTTGTCAATCACAGTCCACTTTAGATCGTTTTCAGTATGCTTTTTCTCCAGGAAATGTGAGGTTAATTTGGTATTAACCCTCCCGCATCTTATACTACTCATGTGCTCTAGTATTCTGATCTTCACTCGTCAGGTCATCATGTCTATGTATTGGAGCCCACAAGGGCACTTTATGAGATAAATAACATTTTCAGAGTTGCAGGTGGTGTGATTTCTGAGTTCCCATGGCTGGCTTAAGCCTATGTCGGCCGTTTTGCCACTGATTGTTAGTGGGCAAGATTTGCAGTAACCACACGCATAGTGTCTAGTAATGGGTGGTCGGCCCCATGGTGTCTCAGTCCGTTTTCATGTCAGTTTAGGGTCCTGGGTCTTGTGTGCACCAACATGTGTCTTATGCTCACGCTCTTTTTAAAGGAGAACAGGGCACTCTGTACATGGATGCTGATTTATCTCTTTAGTTCTTCTGTGGGATCACTCTCAAGAATTGCATAGTTCCTTCTCTCACTCAAAAGGCATAGGCATTCTGTGTTGTAGACCTCTTTTCCCTGGATCACTATTGCCCCGCCTTTATCAGCAGGTTTTATTACTATCCGTTGGTCATCTGTCAGTTCTTCTATGGCTTTCTTTTCCAAGGCCGTCAGATTGCAAAAGCTCCTGTTCCTCTTCACTTCTTCTGATTGTTCAATCTCCCTCAGTACTGCTTGTTCAAAGACCTCAACCTCCGGAGGTAGCTGGCTTAATGCTGGGACAAATGTAGACCTCGCCCTCAGTCTCGTGTCTCCCTTTCCAATCCTTTCTTCTTTCTCTTCACCCCCAAAAACTTTTAGGCGTATGTTCCTAAAGAAGCCGGCTAGCTCCCACTTTAGTCTGAAAACATCAATCTGGTTAGTGGGAACAAACCTGAGTCCCTTTGTCAGAACAGTTATTTGGTCCTCTGTAAGGGTGATGTCGCTAAGATTCATAATGAGATCTAGTCTCTGCTGCTCCCTGGCTCTGTCTCCCGGGACATACTTCAGGTCACTCTCTGATTGATGTTGTCCCAGTGGACCCTTCTGTCTGCCTCTCCCTCTCCCTAAAAAAGTGTACTGGTTAGGGTAGTATTGCAAGGGTTGCATTGGGGGGTACATGGGAGGCCATCCAAGCCTCTCTGGAATTGATGCATTGGTCCCCTAAAGGTGCCTCTTCCTCTGAATTTGGGTCTGTAGTCATTATCACTGCTCTCACTCCCTGAACTTGATGTGTCAGTGTCTCGTCTGTTTGGTGCGTTCCTCTTTGTGTTCAGGCTTTCCTTCTGTTTTGCATAGTCATCACTGACGTAGGGGTAGACTTTTTCCCTTGAGAACTCTTTCAGGTCCTTCTGTAGCTTACTGATTTTTGAGTTGACTAGATAGTCCTTATAGTCATTAACTACCCTATTGGTTTCTTCCAACTTCTTTTTGAAGACAGACAGTTGTATTTGTGTCTTCAAGTTTTTCTCACTAGTCTGTATCAGGAGGGCGTCTGAGATCTTTTTGGCGGTGTTGATAATAAGTATTAACCAAACTCTGGTGCACCTCCAGGCAATCAATGACCAGTCTTTTCTGAAGGAAGCATCCTTCAGAAAGATTAATGGTTCATTGACTACCAATAGTCCTCGGGGGGCACGTTTGCTCTCAGATACTCGGTTAATATTGCCCCATGTAAGATGGATTTTACCTGTGTGTTTTTTAGCTCTGTGAGAGTGCCCCACCCCTCCACCTGTGTGAGTGCTTGTGTTAGTGTGGACTCCCCCAGTAGGGAAGATCCAGCTAAAATCATCGCTGCTGCCTCATCTCCGTAAGAGAGGCCATGTTCCTCCATCCTATGTGCTGGATCTATGGACTCCTTACTCAGAACAATTATTTGGTCAGGAAAATAGGGAATTCCCTAACCTGTCTCAGCAGCTCAACGGCCATGCTATAATCAAAAACCACAAAAAGAGAGACAAGGGAGTGAGCCTCCTCTAGCTCCCCTCATGAAAGTATTGAAACTCACAAAAAGAGAAGGACTAAACCACACAACAACGGAGACCCTGCTGTAATACACTTTGTCTGTGCCTCTATCCTAAATAAGTCATTAAAAAGGGTTGGAGAAGGGGGATAGAAGGGAAAATCAATAGATTTTTTAATACTACCCTCACCCACCATATAGTGGCATGCTTCATCATAGGGCCGCTAACAACGCCCAAATTTGATTGTTGCTGTAGACAAGAGCCCTTTCCCATCAATTTTGTGATTTTTACACAGTTTAGCTAGATTTTCCATTTCTTTATCTGCGAATAACAGCAATCAGCTGATGAGGGGTGTTGCTCCCAGAGTTTAGGGACTTTCGTAGCTTTTGATCTATTTGAACTAAAACATTTTGTTAAGATCTGCAAAATATGCATTAGGTGGTAAATTATTTGGCAAATGCAGTAAATTCATATTTACATTGAGCACAAGTTCGCCTGGAATTTGGGTTGTTTCACCAATACCCAGTCAGGATGGCTGCCATAACCAAACTGTGCTGGAAGTTGGAAGTCGCACCCTTTGACTTTCTGGCTGCCTTGTGCTGGGCCGAAATGGAGAGCCAGAACACTCAAAAAAATGATTGGCCAACGGTGCTCCGACAAGCATTAACCACCCTTGACCTCTTCAATGTCTGGGAGTTAAACATTAGTTTTACAGCTTTTAAACAAATCGCCAACAAAGCGGCCAATTTAAAATCCTGGATGCTCGACAAAGCAGAATTGACTGGGAAAAAGCATGGCTGGTCAGTTTTACAATCTTAAACCAACTGGGGCCCCCAACCATACTTCACATGCCACATTTCCCAATCCATCCAACACCTTTTTTTACTAATCCGTATGGGAGTCTTTCCTTCTAAAGATCAGGTGTCAACCTGGAAACAATGTTGGCTGGACTCCCTCCGTCGTTTATGTGGTCTATTTGAGGAAACCCAGCTACACTTTCTATGCATCTGTGCAGCTGTCAACCATCTTCGACAGCCATTACTTTGCCCCGCTTTTTGGGCACTTAAGATAAGATCGTGTAGCCAAGCTGTGACGACATTATTGAACAATCATTCAATTCAGCTCTCTTGTAGGGCCGCAAAGTTTTTATGAACAAACAACTATTAGCACAACAGAAGTCATGCCAGATAAGAGAGTGTCCTCCTAGCTGAGACTTATCATAAGCAAAATTGTAGCCCTAATTCGACCCACGGCCGACGGTCCCTAAAATTCTATCTGGCTAAAGTAATCCCTACCAGGCTTGCATTTTGTTTTTAACCATCGCAGCAAGTTCGAGCAACCCTTAAAGCTCAAGCAAGGTCTACACACTCGACTAGCACTCCACTGTCAAAGACTGTTAAAGCGCTTAGAGGCAGGAAGTGTGTAAAGATTTAAGTCGAATGTTTGCTGTGATGGTCTATTTGTTTATGTTTGCTTATTTTGCACAAATCTAGGTTCGGTTTTTAATAATTGATTCGCCAAAATAATTGCATATCAGTAAGCAATTAGCAGAACAATCTCTCGAATTGTTCTGTCAAATTTTGATTTAACGCTTGCCCTTTTTTGCACAAACTCAGGATTGGTTTCTAATCATATACCCGTAAAAAAAATAAAAATTGTATACTAGCAGGCAACCAGCCGAATGATTTCTTGAATTGTTTTGCACATATTTATGATGGCTATGCAGTGTAACATATCATAATTGTTTTTATTTTAATTAGCAAAATTGTTATGGTCTTAATTAACTGAAACAATAAACTTAAAAATTCATATTTATGCGGAAAAAGCTGTTGCCATGGAATTTATCTTACATTGCACCTCTCCAAGATAGAACTGCAAAGAGACAGTACACCTTCGAGAAGAACTCTCAGGTGCCAACTTTAAAGACACTGTAGTGAGTGTGGGTGTCATTGTGTCTAGCTTTGTGTGTACTTTATTTGCTTGCACCATTTTTAATTGTGTTTCTAGAGTCGGAGCAAAAATCTTACTCTAATATCTGAAAAGTCACAGAAAATCGCTTTCCATGTTTTATTGTGCTTAGCACAATTTAGCATAAATGTTGAGCTTTTGGGAAATGCACATAGAATCAATGTTAGGGTCAAGAAGATAGGAAGTCAGCAATCTCATTGTGGACAGACTCCTCTCCTTTTTTTAAGGAACCCTTGGGTTTATAATACTTTCCTAGGATGCTTTTGGAGTGAGCAGGTCATCTGTGCGGTCTCTGTTATAAGGTCACTAGAGTTTTTGGACGCCTAGGACACTATTACAATAGGGTAATGGTATTCCACTTGGGTGCTGTCTTTGAGAAAATCGCCATTATTTAAACCACATTACTTGCTAAGATCAAATCTACTCACTCCCCAGTGGACAAAGTACCTAGATGTTTTCTGGGAAAATGTACTACTTTCTTTGATTCCAGCATAACTCTTTGGCCACTTGGGCACCGTTTACAAGTGGCTTCTTAATTCCAATGGAGCAGGCAATGGCAATTACTGGCCTCATAGGAATTATAAGAACTGCAGGAACACCACAGATCTCTTTACTTTCACATGGAGATTTCGGAAGACAAAAACAGCCGAAGTCTCAGGGGTCTATTCACAAACTGCATTTTGTAGTACTGCAAAATGCTGTTCTGAAACTGACAAGTGTTAATTTCCACCTCTCTTATCTTTTCCATGAGTTTACTACTTAGGGGCTAATTAAAATGTTGGTCGGTGTCTTTCCAAACGACATCCCTGGTTTGACTTCCAACCGCCGTATTACAATTACAGCGGTCAGAATTCAAACTGGCCGGTCAATCCAGCTGACTTCTGATGGGCTCGAGGAGCCCATCGGCCAGTCAGAATCCCTGTGAGGAAGGCGCTTCTGCCTATGGGATTATGATGGCACTTTCTGAGAGCAAACCCATGTCGGCCTTTCTGACATGGATTTGCTGTCGGAAAGAGCCTTTGGGGGCCCCCAACAGGGCCCACTTCCCCCTGGCCCCCTGTAAATCCCTGCACTGTGTGGCAGGCACCGTGGTCCAGGGATTTACACAGGCTCCCATTTCTCTATGGGAGCTCGTGCTACGGCCAGTTTACGGCCGCAGCACAAGCTACCATAGAGAAATGAGAGTATGCCACCGCACCATGTGCGGTCACATTGTAATTGCGGTGTTGGGACTGCCGACCGGAGGCCGGTTGGTCTCGAGACTGCAAGCGTGTCAGGCAGACATGAGTCCGCCCGACATCTTAATCATGTCCTTAGTAGTAAATGTGGGAGGGATTGGGGGACTGGTTGAAAATTAGGGTGGACTTACTACAAAATAAGTGGCATTTAGGTAGGAATAAGGAAGGGTTATGAAGATTTTAGGGAGGGGTTTAAGGAAGAATGTGAGCCCACCTACAAAAAAGTAAGCATATTTTTATTCACAAATTGCACTTCTAAAGTTACCACAGCCAGAAATGGACTCAAAACAGTAGAAAACTATACCAGCTACGGCTGGAGTAAGTCCACCATTCCACATGGCCAAACACTGGTACTGCCACACCCTCCCATAGAAAATAGAGGTAGGAACACAGTATAGAACAAAAGGAAAAAAGTCTATTCATGTGTACAAAAGAAGCTAGGATGATGTCATCAATGATGTCATTGGAGATGTCATCAGTGATGTCATAAATGAAGTCAAAGAACATGTCATGAGACCCCATTCGCTGGGGCCAAATTTAACAAAAAAGAGGAGAGGGCATGTGGCGTGTGAGCCTTATTAGGCCCTGGAGACCCCATCCCTGGGGCCAACTAATTAATAACGGATGGGGCATGGAGCCCCCCATCCCTGAGCCTAATTAGGTCCCGGGGACTCCATCATCCGGGGCTGAAATGTAAATAAAAGGGCAATAGGGCCATGCAGCCCCACTCCCTGAGCCTTTATAGGCCCCCGGTACCCCATCCTCTGGGGCTGCACCCTTTTTTAGAAGGAGATGGGGCCGTAGTCCCCCCCCAAGCCTATATTGGCCCCAAAGAACCTCAACCCACGGGGTCCACGTCAGTTACAGGTGGGAGTGCCTTGCACCCCTTCCCCTTATTTAATGGATTTGGCCCCGGGGGATGGGGTTCCTGGGGCCGAAAATGGCTCGGGAAAGGGGCCTCTGCCCCATCCCTTTGGATATATACACCCCGGGATGTGGTACCCGGGTACCTAAATTTGCTCAGGAGGGGGGCCCTATTGAGGCCCCCTCCCCATATATATATGTATTATAATATGGCAGCTACAATTATTATTATTTTTTTGCCGCAATCCAGTGGGACTCTGCAGGATCGATGCAAAATTTTCAGGTCTGATTTTCTCTTTTTTGGCTCCAGGGGAGGTCCCTCCTAGGGTGTATCCCTACCCTGCCCACTTATATCATTTTTTTTTCAACTTCAGGACAGGAGACTAAGTTCCCGAGTCCAGTAATGGCTGCCAGTAACATTTTTCTCATGTTGCTGGCAGCCAATCAGATTGCTCGCTTCCACAGGAGTCTGACTCCCGCGGGAGCAAGATGGCCCAAAGGAAAAGAAGCTCCCTGGGTTAGTCAGAACACTCTATTTTTAAATCGGTGCTCAATCGTCAGACATACTTTAATTTCTCAAAAATTGCTGAACGGATTTACACTAAATCACAAAAAGCACAATCTGCGGACCAAGATCTAGTTCCTGCCAAATTTATGACATCAGTGATGTCATCAATTATGTAATTTGAGATGTCATAAGTGATGTTATAAATGATGTCATAGGACATGTCATGAGTGATGTAATATGTGAGGTCATAAGCAGTGCTTGGCAGGGGCTGAGTTAAAGTGAGCTCTGCTAACTATAACTGGTACATTTCTGTTTTTTTAAAAATTCTAAACGTTAATGTCACTGAGATATTCACCTACACTATAACGTCACTTTAATCTTTGTTTTTTTCAGTGAATATATATATATATGTATATTTATATATATATATAACGTGTTTATGTATGTGTGTGTGTTTGTGTGTGTGTCGTGGGTGTTGTGTGCTTTGCTTATTTTAGACTCTGGACCCATGTAAATTAAGTTGCTATGAGCAGATTCCATTTGATGTTACCTGATATGAGCTTCGGCCCTGTGGCTAGATTCTATTTTGACCTTCCATTTGATCCCATGAAGAAGTCTGAGTGATGCCTCCATGTCTATACCCTCACGTGGCCGCCCAGAGCTGCCAGGCACAATCCGAAGAGAGAGCATTCATTGACCAGTTATAGTTTATTAAAAGGGAAAATTGGCAAACAAGCCTCATTGATTATGATGAACTGCTCTGTGGTTGCTCATCTCTGAGGAGGCTGCATCCGGGCGTGAGGGCTAGGAGAGTGCCGGCATTGTCCTGGGCAGACAAAGGCCTGGCATCCATGCCAGCAGGGAGGAGACGGCCACTGCAGCCCATCAGAAGAGGCTCTGCAAAAAGCGCGGGAATGAGCAGCACAGACTCTCACCTAGAGAAGGTCAAGGTGTAGTGTGGATTGTGGCCTCATTGTCGACATTGGTAAGTTAGCTTAGGCCTAGCTGCCATGATGCCTCTTTTGCACACGTTACTTCGTGACTTTGTTTTTCCAGACTCTGCTTGTGCCTATGTTCATGAGAACTGTCTACATTTCTGCCTTTCACATTTTCTGCTGTTCTCTGTGGTTTTCGTCTGCACACGATGTACAAGGTCGAAAAACAACGTCCCTTGTTATTCTGTTCTGGTCAGCCCCATGCACTTAGACATAACACGAAGCACAGCTGTACTGCTGAAATCCGAGTGCTTTTAATATTGCAATATACCTGTTAGAGGCACTTGGAGAAAAACCTTTCCAGGGAGAAGAGCTGTGCTTGTCCGATGATGTAAACCTTGCATCTAGTTCTTGAGGTATGGGGGTCCCCTGACAAAGCCCAGAGGTCTTCTATTTTTATAATAAACTAGTTACTAGCACAGGGAGGGTGGCAAGGCATTATAGTCCTTTATCCACTGTCTTTATAAAATGCTGTCCCCGTTTGTATTCTATGGAATTGTAACAATGCTTACTGTTTTGTCTTTATGCATTATGCTGCTAGTACTGGCACATGTACTGTGTCTTAGAGCACGTTAGTTGAAATAAACATTTTAAACTATACTGTGTCTCTTAATACGCACGTTGTGGACAAGTATGAGTGAGTAATGAAAGAGTGTTCTTGCTCCCGCGATTCCTGAAAGAGTCCGTGTTCTGGGATGTCTAATCATTGGTAGCTTCGCTGTAGTACGGAGAACGAATGAGACACTATAGCTAGTCGGATTGGGATTTTGGGCACTAAGGTGGATGGTTGGTACACCACTATACACCGAGGTCCTGTTTTCCTGCGCATAGTTCTGTATATGTGCAGAATCCCCGCAACAAAGGGTGTTAAAAATCGTGTGAAATGTGATGAAAGTGGATTTCATCACTCATAACAAATGAACTTTTTTTTTTTAACAACAAATTTTATTGATTTTCCAACGTACCAGATGGGCGACGCCCAGCAAGGAGAATACAAAGAAAATGCATGAAATAAAATCCCTAGGTACATCATACAAAACCCATATCGTCTGCAGAACAACAGACCAAGCAAGAAAGAACCCCCCCCAAATCGCACCAAACATACTTATTTAAGCATTACATGTACATAAAATATGAATTTTCAGCCACTTATAATCAACAACAATACACTAGACAGGTGAGTTACTGACAACCAACCGTTCAATGGGGTCGTGAGAAGCGGACTGAAACATTGTAGGCAAATCAATACCTCTGTATGAGGCCCAACGAGGCCAAATCTTCCCGTGTTTCTGTGGACACCCCCTCGCCTGAAATACCACAATTTCGGCGGACATGCAACTATCCATTGCATTTTTCCAGTGGGCAATGCTGGGCGGGGATGAATCCTTCCAGTGTTGTGCTATGTCCCGTTTAGCTAAAGTAAAGCCCAAGAATAAAAGGTGTCTCTTATAACGGTTCCCCCCAATATCGTCCGTGCTATTCAGAAGCATCAGTCTGGGGTCAAGCGGAATATCCCACGTCAGGACCCAGCCCAGGCAGGACGCCACGCTGGACCAGAACTGCTGAATCGCCGTGCAGCTCCACACCGTGTGCAGAAAGGAACCATCGTCTGCGCAGCAGCGGAGGCACACAGGGGATTGGATTCTCCCATTTTCCATAACCTGTGACGGGTGTAATACACCCTGTGGAGGTATTTAAACTGGATAAGTCTGTATCTGGTAGACACCGCCGCGTATCGAGGGCTAGCTAAGGCATCAGCCCAGTCATCATCCGTGAGGGCCGGCAGATCAGCGACCCACGCCGCTCTAGTCTTGTGGATGGTGGTCGCAGTATGGGCATTGAGTGTCTGGTAAATTTGCCTAATTTTGTGGTCCCCGATGTCACCCATCAGCAAACGGCCCTCTAACGGGTGGAACTCCGGCAGAGACTCTAAATGTCGAATCAGAGGGGTCAGTGCAGGGGGCATGGTTACGGCGCCAAACAAGATGGCCGCGTAGCTTCGGAGCTCCGGTCCACCGTTCTCGACGCACTTCCTCTACGGGCGGTAAATGCTCAATTTCCTCGATATGATGCAGGATTTTGGCTTCTGAATGTTGCGGTGAGCTGCTGGGCGTTTGAACTTCCCTTTTTCTTCAATATTCGGCTACTTTGAAGCCGCGACTCGTCTTCACCTCAAACGGCCGCCATTTTGTTTTCATCACGCATCGACTGCCGCTCCACTGGTAACTTCCATAATGCTCATGTTTCCCACTGCTGCTGTTGGGTCTCATATGGTTTGACTTGCTATGCTGGGCTAACAATTCTTAATTTGTCCTGGAACTCTGCTCCTTTCAGCCAATATCGTATTATTCCTGTCATGTGAGGGTAACTGCCTGATTTTCTCGAGTTTGCCACCATTTTGTGTTCTACTCGACTCCCTCATGGAATAATTCCCACTCAGGGGTCTTCAATCAGTCTCCTCTGCTGATGTTTTTGCAGTGTAACCCTCTCTTGAATAACTCCAGGTTCCTTTAAAAAGAGGTCTTTACATTCAAAAGTCTGTTATCTTCAATGCAACGTTTTGATTGACTTTTTTACTTCAGTATTGCTGAGCCTGTGTTTCTTCCATTAGTTTACAGTTTTCTTCTTCCTACTTTTTCATGCTGTGATTCTACAAAGTAAAGATTGTACCCTTAAGAGTCTGGTTCAGTTTTTTTTAGTTTTTACTGAACTCCACCGTCCCTTTATGGGGAGATTGAAGAACCCTAAACTTATCGCTTCTTCTAAACCTGCTACGCGCTCAGACTCAGACTCCAATTCAAACGAAATGGATGACTCGTCTCCTCAGAAACCTGATCACTCTTCAGGCACCATTCCTAAAACGCAGCTTTCTAGCAAACTCCCTGCGCTTTCTACTAAGCGACCAAAAAAAGAGCCTCCGTCTCCGGGAAATTCTTCTTCAACCTCCATGGATCTACTCCTTGAGGAAACTCGTGCTCTGAAACCATTTATTGAGGAAACTAACAAGACTTTACAATTTTTGAATGATAAATGGTCTACATTGGATTCACGAGTACTCATTGTGGAGCAACGTACTGAGTCTCTTCAAGCCTCTTGCACACGTATTTCTTCTCTAGAATCTGAAGTGTCATTGCTCAAAAAGCAAACTGAGGATTTAGAAAATCGAAATCGAAGGAACAACCTTAGAATTTATGGTCTTCCTGAAAATATTGAGGGTTCCAATCCAACCGTATTTTTTCAATCATTTCTGCTTAAGCTCTTGGACTTACCTGCTTCTCCTCTTCTTAACATTCAAGGAGCCCACAGACTTGGCCCTAAAACGTCTATGAAACCTCGTGGTGTCATCATGTTATTCCTGCAATACACAGACCTTCTACAAGTCATGTCTGCCGTCAAATCCAAAAAGCAAATTAGTTGGGAAGGGCACCGCCTCTTCTTCTCTCAGGATGTTGCTAAAGTCACGGCAGATCGTAGGAAAAAATTCCTGGGTCTTCGCCCTCAACTTCGCGCTATCAATGCCAGATTTGGTCTTTTACACCCCTGCATTTTTAAAGTAACATATAAAGAAAAGACTACAACTTTTGAGGAACCAGCGGCACTGCAAGAATTCCTTCGTCTTCATGGAGCGGATGTCATGGACACTTCAAACCTACTTCATTAGTACTTTTATATTCTGCCCTGTGTAGATGTTTTGCTGTTTCTATTGTGCTTTGAATGTTGTTTTGCTTATATTTCTGTAATTGTTCCAGCATTTTGTCGATTTTGTTGTTTTATGTATTTTTCTCACACTACTTTTTTGTGTTTTTTATTTTACTATATTTGCTGATTTGTAATGTTGCATTTTCTTTTCCCATATGTATAGGTGTATTTTGTTCCTGCATTTCTTCATTCTTTGATCCCCCATATTTGTCAATGTTCTGATTGTGGTTCTTCGAGTTTCGGTGGTGCTCTGATGCTGTCATCGCCGTCTTCTGGTGTTGCCATTCCCCACTTTGTCTTGTATTTGTAGGTATGTGTTTCAGTCGTCATTTGTTTGACCTGTACTGTCTCTTTGTTCTCTCGGCTCTTTATTTTTCTCTTTTTTTATTGACTTATTCTTGCATTGTCCTTTCTTCTTTCTCTACTTTTCTTTTTTATTTCTCCTATCCTTTCCTCTCATTTTTTAGATCTACTTCTTTATCGCATGTGTTTTATCTCTCTTGCCTTCTCTCCCTACTTAGGGGCCGATTCCGATCTCGGCCGGTAGGGCTCCGAATCGGATTCGGCTTAACCGGATCCGATTCGGAGCCCTATTTCCCGACCGATTCGTACGCGCGTCCGGGCGAGCGAGTACGATGCGAAATCGCCGACCGACTCGTCCGGGTGTCCCGACCGCTCCGACCGACTCGTTCCCGGGTCTAACCGCACCGACCGACTCGTTCGGACTCGACTCGCACCGCGCAATGGAGACGTTCCCCGGCCGGGTAAGTACGATGCGCGCCGCGAGCAGTCCGACCGAGCCGTGCACTCCGGCTCGAAAGAGCAGTCGGAGCCGTACTTTGGGGGTCCGTGTCGGACTCCCCTGTATGCGTAGCCGCGCGAGTCGCACACAGGGGGGACACATGGGTCCCCCCTACACGTGCATGTACGGCGCGACCCGCATCGACGCGCATACGCTGTAGGGGGCGCCCTTGTTCGCGTCGTGCCCATTGAGTCAATGGGAGCCCGTGTACGCGTCGTACGACTGGCTCCCATTGACTTCAATGGGAGTCCGACCGTATCGAGTCCGATAGCATACGTGCGCATCGTACTCGTTCGGTCGGACTGCTCGAGTCCGATTCGGTCGAAAATCTCTCCGGGTCCGGCTCGGTCGGAGAGATTTCCGGCCCGAATCGGAATCGGCCCCTTATTCTTCAAACAACTTTCATTCTCTCTTTTGTAAGCATAATGTTTGTTCTTACTTCTCTTCTTGAACTACTTTTCGGGTCATTACCTGGAATAGTAAAGGTTTGTTCAATTGTATTCTTTACTTATGTAAGCATATTGGATGTTCATACTTTTTTCTCTCATCCACATTCCGGGTTACCACCAGGAATATTAAAGGGTTAAATAACCCTATTAAAAGGCAACGGGTTCTATCTCATCTTGCAAAATTAAAAACTGACGTTGCTCTACTCCAAGAATCCCATATTTCTATTGATGAAGCTTCCAAGTTGAAAAGATGTTGGGTAGGACATATGTTTAATTCTCCTGCTTTAGGTAAGAAAAATGGAGTTTTGATTTTGTGTCATAAAAAATTACATGTTTCAGTTGTCCACCAAGAAGCTGATACTGAGGGGCGTTGGGTTATTGTTAAACTGCTTATTGATAAGATTCCTTTAGTTTTCTTTAGTGTTTACGGCCCAACTTCGGTCGATAAGGTTTTTGGACTACTGTTTCTGATAAATTACTTACTTTTGATGATGAGTACATTGTATTTGGGGGTGATTGCAATCAAATCCTTGATCCCTTTCTAGATAGACATTCTAGAGTTAAGTTTGTTCCCTCTAAAATGCATTCACAATTTACTTCTGCTGTACGACGCAAAGCGCTAGTTGATATTTGGCGACTTTGTCACCCTGACCTTAGAGAGTATAGTTTTTATTCTGCCACTCATCACTCACAATCCCGTATTGATTACCTTTTACTCAGCAAATCCCTAGCCCAACATGCCATTCACTCTGAAATTGGCTCAATCCTAATCTCTGACCATGCTCCTGTCCTTGTCGATATTGATCTTATCCCTTTTTCTCCTCACCCAGGTAGATGGCGTTTTAACAATGCCCTACTCCTCGACACTAATTTCTGTCAAAAATTCAACACATTTGCCTCTGAGTTTTTCACTATAAACACCTCCCGGATTCACCTTTTGTTATGGTGTGGGACTCCTTCAAAGCAGCCGCCCGAGGTTTTATTATTAACTATGTCTCTAAAAAGAAAAAATCCTTAGAAGCCCAATCCTCTCAGTTGCTTAATAAGATTAAACAATTAGAATATTCGTATTACAATACTAATGACGAGTCCTCTTTGAAAACCTTATTGAAGCTAAACTTACTTTTAATAAATGATCTACTGATGCGGCTTCCAATTATCTCCTGAAAAGTAGTTCCCGCTACTATGGAGGTCAGAATAAAATGGGGAAATTATTGGCCAATTATTTAAAGACAAGAAAGGAACGAACGAGAATAGAATCTTTACAAGGCCCTGCTGGTGTATCTATCTTCAAGGACACTGATATTCTGAATGAGTTTGTTTCCTTCTATAAGTCTCTTTATACTCCTGAATCTATACCAATTCAACCTGATCTCCTTTCTTATTTTAGTTCTATTCCTTCTCCTCCATCTACCCACATTGATTTTGAGTCTCTAGATACTGATATTTCTTTGGCGGATATTTCCAGCGCTATTTCAGTGTTACGTTGTGGGAAAGCTCCTGGTCCAGATGGATTTACCATCGAATTTTATAATCACTTTGAAAAAATCCATTTGCCTAACCTTTTATTTTTATTTCAATCTTTTTCTGATAATGGCTCTTCTCAAGGCACGTTTCAGGAAGCAATGATCTGTTTAATTCCCAAGGAAGATAAGGATAATTCCCTATGTAAGAACTACCGACCTATTTCCTTAGTCAACACGGATTATAAGATTTTTGCGAAAATTTTAGCGCTTCGTATCGATCCTATCCTGCCCGATCTTATTGGCCCTGAGAAGTCTGGTTTCGTTAAAGGGAGACTTGCTTCTGATAACTCCAGAGTATTTTTAAATGTTTTGAGTAAAGCTTCTTCCTTAGATCATCCTATTGCCGCCATCACCTTAGATGCGGAAAAAGCATTTGACAGGATTGGCTGGGATTTTATGTTTCATGCTTTAAAGTGGGCTGGTTTCCCTCCTAAATTAATTGCTTTAATTTCTTTACTGTACTCTGGTCCTCACGCTTCTATATTTGTTAACTGTAAAACTTCTGACTATTTTCCCCTGCGTAGAGGTGTAAGACAAGGTTGCCCCTTATCGCCCTTATTATTTGTAATAGCTTTGGAACCTTTTTTAACTAAAATTAGATGTGATGATCGTATTACTAGATTTCATTTTGGTCCTCATCAGGTTAAAATGTCAGTTTATGCTGACGATATTCTTCTATATTGTTCCAATCCAGAATCTTCCCTTTCTCCTTTTCTTCAACAGGTGGCCTCTTTCTCTCAACTCTCTGGCTATCGCTTAAACGCAGATAAATGCGAAATTTTACCTTTGAACATCTTATGTCAGAAGCATTTATTCGAACATTCCGGATTCTCTTGGCAACCAACTAAAATTAAATATCTGGGCTTGTGGTTTGCGCCTTCACTCCCTGAAACATTAAAGTTAAACTTTGACTATATTATTAAAAAATTAAATAATTCAATTAACCGTTGGCATCCCCTTTTTCTGTCCTGGTGGGGTCGTTTAGATTCAATTAAGATGATGCTCTCCCCTGTCATTCTTTACACTATTTCTATGATTCCTATTCATATCCCTGGTTATTATTTCAAGAAGATTGATTCCACTCTGATAAAATTCCTATGGAAAGGTAAACCATCTCGTATAGCCTTGTCCACTTTAAAGAAAGATAGACCTCATGGGGGACTCCGATTTCCTGATTTTAAGACTTACCATTCTGCTTTTTCACTAAAGCAGTCTGCCCGGTGGATATCTACGGATCTCCCTATATTTCCTCCTCTTTGGTTAAAGATGGAAAATTTTCTTATTGATCCTTTCACTTTTCACGAATTTCTATCTTTTACTACCAACTTTCCTTCAGTACGCGCTCTTATTATTTCGCATTCTCGTAAACTCCTGACTCCCTTACTATCTTCATCGTACCCCTCTAAAAGCTCTCTTCATCAACAACCCATCTGGCATAATAAATCATTACGGGTCCGCAATCGTCCCATATACTGGAGAACTTGGCACTCTAGAGGTTTAAAATGGATTTCCCAGCTTACATCAGATACTCAACCCCTTGCTTTCTCTGATCTCCAATCTAGATTTTCGCTACCTTCATCCTCGAGACCGCAATACAATCTTCTTTTCCCTTCTCCCTCCCAATTTCTTCATAATACACCAAATAACATTGATTTTCCTACAACAAACAGAAACTTATCCTCAATATTGGAGTGTTTCCCATCAGCATCCAATATTTACAAAACTTTGCAATTTCCTCTAGACAGACAAAAATCAAAAATTGAATTGGCATGGGAAAAGGACTTATCACAGGAATGGCAAATTACTACATGGGATAAACTTTGGTCCAAACTTCACAAAACTTCTCGGGCTGCTAACACCACACAAACCCTTTTTTCATTTTTCATCGTGTTCTTTTTTCCCCAGTATCATTGACTTCCTTTTCACCAGAAGCTTCCCCTACCTGCTGGTCCTGTGCCTGCCCTGCTGCTGACTTAAAACACATGCTGTTTGACTGTCCTCCCATTTTTCAATTTTGGCAATCAGTTTGGTCCCAAATTCAGATACTTTTTAGAGTTCAGATCCCCTTTTCCCTTACAAATATTTTCCTAGGTTCACTTTCTCCCCAATGGCCTCAAACTCCACTAAGTTTTAAACTCTTAGATTTACTATTGGCTTTTGCCTTCCACTTAATAACTTCAAATTGGAAACAAACCAATTGAGTCACTTATAGAGCTTGGTGGAATGCTATTTATTTCCATCATCGGTTAGACACGAATTATGTCTTTCCAATATCTCTGGCAATCAAAAGAGATCTCTTATGGCTTCCCTTAACCACTTATTTATCATCCACTGCCTCTTCAATTGTTGCCTCTAAAAATGTTTCAGATGATGTACGTAAACCACCTTAATTTCCTCCCCTTGCCTTCTCTATTTTGATCGATTAGTTTGTCCTTTACTACTGAACGTTTATTATCATTTTCTTAGCTTTACCCTTGTTATGCTTGCATTGTAATAGTTCCTAGTACCTGCTTGTAATTTTTTTTTGACCGTTGTGTATTACATATGAATTATTTCCTAATTTGTCCCCCCTTATCCCTTTTTCTTTATAGCGTTATATATGATGCATTTTTTCTCTTTTTCGCAGCTTCATTGTTTATTTCCTTCTGTATTTTGCTCTATTCATTCATTTTCATGCCTTATAGGAACTGTAATATTCATTTTATTGCTGTTATTTTTCTTGTTATTCCTCAATAAAATCAAACTTAAAAAAAAAAGAGGGGTCAGTGCATGTCGAAGCTGCAGATAGCGATGAAATTGTGATTTATGAAGATCAAAATCCGATTGCAGCCTTTGAAAGGATTTGAGGGTGGTGCCCTGCATGATATCCCCCAGCGCGGAGATTTCTATGAGGTCCCATTTGCGGAACCCACAGAGCGCCGAAACCGGCTGCAAATAAGTGCCCTGCCAAAGGGGAGTGGAACCTGTTAACCTGCCCCACCAACCCATGGACCGAACCGCCCGTCTCCGTAGCTGTATGACTGTTTGGCAAGCCGGAGGAAGTGTGTCTAAGGATGTGTTACTGTATAGGAAGTGCAACAGGGGAGTGCCAGACATGGCGATCCGCTCAACTGCATAGGCTGGGTCTGATTGGGACCCGTACCACCATAACAAATGAAGTTTACTGCACAGGAAGGGCAGCCCATTAGCCCTAGCAAAAAGGAACTGCTAGAATTGGAGCTTTAAATGTGAACAGAAATATTTATGACTGTTATTCCCCATTTAAAGATAAAGTCACTATACTATCACGGGTGTGGTAAAGCAACCACTGAGTCGAAAAACAGCTCAAGAACAAGCACTGCTAGCATCATGGTGAAAATATGACTTATTATCCAGGAGGGGCTGGTTGTGCGTTTAGAGCAGTGGTGACTGTTAGAAAGGCCATTATGTCCAAGTGCTGTGTTCATGGATCAGTAGTGATCTTTAAGCAACCAGTGCTGATTTCACTCTTTGAGAGTGACTGATAAGTCATTAGTGCTGCATTTATTGTTTAGGAGTGACCAGAGCGGTAAGGGATTTGTTAACTGGGGGGTGATTATTGTGTCACAAGTGGATGTATGACACAATCACGCATGCTTTTACAACGCATGCCATTACAACGCGGGCAATACAACAAATGCATTGTTACCACGCGTTCCATTACCACGACTTGCCTTAGGGAAGCGCTGGACTTTGGAATAGTATATATTACTACACAAACTCCAGTCTGTGCAACACTAGGGGAGGTGTTGGATTTAAAATCGTAACGACTTGCGTGGGAATGGAACCTTTGGTAATGGAACGAGTGGTAATGGAACGAGTGGTAACAATGCATTCATTGTATTGCCCACGTTGTAATGGTATGCGTTGTAAAAGCATGCGTGCGTGATTGTGTCATACATCCACTGCCTAGTTCTGGTTGCCTGGTAGAGGCTGTTTCCCATCACAAGTGCTGTGTTGATTGTTTGACAGGAATCATTCTGTCACAGTATATGCTCTGTTGTACCATCGAATGGCCCACGTTCTACAAGGGTTGTTTCTGTGTATGATTGCCTGGTAAGCTCTGCTTCATGCATGGGCATTTGCTGATGATCCATCAATAACTAACAGGCCTGCCATGCTGCTACATCCCACAATGACCCGGACGCTATCCTATAGAGGGGTCAACATATGCTTTAACATCACAAGCATCCATCCCTGTGCTCTAAAAGCCACTCCGTGGTGCATTATTGCACCTTTCAATGTGATCTCTCACTTCCTGTCTCATGACACCCACTGTACTATTTTAGGGGCCTATTATGGGTCTGGCGGTCCACGGGACGCAGCAGTTGTGGTCTTCCGACCGCCCTATTATTACCAGGGCGATCGTGCCACCCGGGGACTACAGAACCATCAGGGATCAGAGATCCATCCCTGGCAGTGGTGCGGATGTCTTGAGGCTGCAATATGCTTGGCGAGGCCACTGTGGCCCCACCAAACGTATTAGGAGTTTCCTCACCGCCACACTTTTCATGGCGGTGCGACCGCCATCAAAAGTGTGGCAGTGAGGTAACAAAGGGGGCCCTACATGGCCCCCTGGTGCCTCTGTGCCATGGGGTCCATGCAGGTGGGCACATGGTTTGCCCCCCTGTCTGCATGCACCCCCATGTTCCTGCACGGAACAAAATGCACAACATTGTGCATTTCGGTCTGTGCAGGAACATGCTTTGACGTTCCCATTGGGGTGGCTATTTTAAAGGCACCACCGTGGGAACACCAAAGAACTGCCTGCCAGTGACTTAAAAAGTTGGAATCTGGCAGGTGGTCTGTTTTGGCTTTGGCGGTGTGGGAGCGGGCTGAAGCGTGGCAGCCCCGCTCCCACACCGCAAAGTCATAATAAGGCCCTTACTGTGGATGTGAACCTTGTATCTGTTGTCCTGGTTTAACCTTCTTATCTACACTCGGCCTTAGAACCTGAGATCAGATATCTTAGGCTCATTGTTCAGAGTTTCATCAATGAGCACTTCATGCTCTATGATTAATCAGCGATGTCAGAGGATGCTAAACAATTATGGCAGCAGAACACATAAGCATGCAAAAAGCAATGTTTTGGCAGGCAAAATGTAAAACTATGTCCTCCCTATGAAACTGCACTGAGAGAAATAAGGCTTTAGGAGGAGACGAGGGAATTTGCAAACGGAGAAGAAACAAGCATTGGCAAAGCCAATAGGCTGCACCTTCTAAAGGCGAATATTGGCCTATTGGCTTTCAAAACATACATTCACAGATAAACCACTGGGGATTGGTATCCAGAGAGTCTGGGTTGCTGTATGAAGTGGTGCCATAAGATCAGTAAATTCTCCTGATTTCAGTGTACTCTCATGGTTTCAGTGTGACGTTTTACAAAGAGAACCTAGAGCTACCTTTTCTGTTCTAACCGGTAAGCATTATTCAATCTTGAACTGCTACCAAATAAAGCCCAAGGATGGTGTGCCACTAAATTTCAAAGTCAATATATTAATGGTACTAAATATCAACATTATCATTATATCTAAAACTTAAATATTGGTGTATAAGAATATAGGGGCATATTTAAAAGGCCCTAGCGCCACCGTACTGTCACTTTTTTTGACGCTCCAGAGGCGCTGTATGTTAGCCCATATTTACAAGGCTGCTCTAAGCCACTTTTCATAGCTTAACACAGCCTTGTAATTTGGTCCTCTGCAATGCAGTTCTCTGCTGCACAGAGGCATGCAATGGTTGTTGCTGTGGGCGTTCCCAGCAACACCCATGCTTTTTTGACCCTGCTCCAGATTTATAAGGATCTGTAACTCCGAGGCAGCCCCAAAAACTATAGCTTTTCAAAAGGAGGCGTAAATGTGGTACAACAAGGAGAAAAACTTGTATTACTCCTCTTTTTTTGCTCTTTCTAGTGTGCTACTTTCTGCACCACACATAGAAAGAGCAGAACGCCAAAAAAGATTGTTTTTGTGCAGGAAGTGTCCGTTCCTGCACAAACACAATCATCCCTGAAAAGCAGGCATCCTTGCACAATGGTGCAAGGTGCCTGAGTTGGCGCTAGGCAGTTTTTTTAGCGCAGAGATGAGCACAGGGATGCGCCGTATACTTGTTAATACAGCACATCCCTGTGTTTTGAAAATGACGCAGTTTGGCACAGCAAAATTCCTTGCGGCACTGCAATGTACCATTTTTATGTAAATATGCCCCATAGTTTTTAAGTGTTTTTAATGTATTATCCATATGTAAATGTTACATTGTTTCTCTGAATATTAGATGTGTTTACATATTTTAAATATGTTTGTTATAGTATATATATATATATATATATATATATATATATATATTACCAACTGGCGGTCCCCAGTAGGTAGTTATAGTTAGGACCTTGTTTCTATTCAAAAATCGTTTTTACTTTTGCCAATATCTTTGGCGCCGGTTGACGAATCTTCGCGAAATTTTCAAAACTAATGGGGCGCTCCGGTCAGCTCCTGTCTTGAAAGTTTTGGGGTGATTCATCAAGCGGGGGCCGAGAAAAAAGGGGGGTCCCAAAATGCGTTTTCCCAATGTTAATTTCCATAGGAAATTTTGGAACAGGCTACAGCCCGAACTGCTGAACGGAATTACACCAAATTTGGCAAAAAGGGAGCTCTTGGTTCAGAAAGCGACCTTTTTTTTAAATGGTGTAAATCCGTTCAGTAGTTACAGAGAAATTCAAGAAATAAAAAATATATGTATCTGAGCACCGAGGAGGAGTCGCGACTCCTCCCGAGCACAAGCTGACTTCTGATTGGCTGCCAACACTCCAAACCAGGAAGTGTTGGCAGCCATCTTGTGACTCGGTAACCGAGTCACAAGAAATCAGAAAAAAGAAGATGAAAAATAAGAAAAGGGGGCATGGTACAAACACCCTGACCCCCTAGGCCTGCTTAGGGGGTCCCACAAGGACACCCAGGGCCAAAGAAAGCATTTTTTTTTTTTAATCGACCTAATTCGCGCCGGGTGTGCGCAAATCCGGGTGAGAAAAAAAAAAAAAAAATGAAACGCTTTGTTGTGGGCCAGGTGGGCCAGGTCCCGGGGGCAATGTGAAATTATGTAGCGGGGGCCCATGGGGACCCCCGCAGCCCTGGGGACTGCCACCTCCCCGGGGCTTCATTTATGATTTGTGGGGGGCACTCAGCCCCCTCGCAGCCCCGGGGACCGCCACCTCCCCATGGCTGTGTTTTTTTTTTTAAATGTGTGTGGGGGGTCCGAGCCCCCCCACATGCCCCGGGGACGACCACCTCCCCGGGGCTCTGTTTTTTTTTTTTTAAATGTGTGGGGGGTTCGAGCCCCCCCACATGCCCCGGGGACGACCACCTCCCCGGGGCTTTACAAACATTGGGAGGGGGGCCGTACGGCCCCCATCCTGGAGCCCTTCATGGCCCTGGGGACCACCACCCCCCAGAGCCGGCTCCTACAATGTCCCGGGGTGTCCACCCCCGGGACATTGCTGTTTGCTATGGCAGGGCGGGAGCACGGCTCCCACCCTGTCATAGCAAACACTGATTTGCTTCATTGAAGCAAGAGCAGGAAACCTGCTCTCGCTTCAACGAAGCAAAGCAGAATTGCTTTTGGGCAAGGGGAGCTGCTTGTCAGCAGCTCCCCTTGCCCAAAAGCAATGCCGGCTCCCGCAGGAGGCGGGTAGCTGACAGGGACCCTGGGGGCATTGGGGCTCCCCCCACGGTCCCCAACGTATGGCCAGGCCCCGGGGGATGGGGTACCCGGGGCCAGAATTGACCCAGGAGGGGGCCACGCGGCCCCCTCCCCTAATTGAATTTTTTTTAAAAAGAGGTCAGGCCCCAGGGGATGGGGTCCCTGGGGCCACTATTGGCCTGAGCAGGGGGGCCACGGGGTCCCCCTTCTTTTTTTCTTATTAAATAAAAAATGGTGGCAGGCCCCGGGGGATAGGGTCCCCAGGGCGAATACGAAATAATGGAAGTGGATCGTTTTTTTTTTTTTTCAAGTTTGGAGTCGCGACTCCAGCGCGGCCCCCCCGTGTAACGTTGCGCTGGATTCGCGAATTCACCTTAAATAAATAATTAAGTAGTATATAATTTAGAAGGTAGTGTTGTATTTGTGAATTTGTTTTAAAGAAGTACTGTGATTGAAGTTAATGACAAGATTACAATTGATATAGTTGATAAAAATATTTAAAATTAAAAATGAATAGTTAAACTTGGAAAGTGTGTTGTGTTGTAGTACATTGAATTTATGCTTTTGTTTTGTGGAGTCGCGTCGGGTGCGCGAATCCACAAAAAAAAAAAAAAAAAATATGTATGTGTAAAAAAAAACCAATTAGTATTATGTTATAGGTTGGCTCTAAAAAGAGCCCTTGTTTTCATCGTGAGTTTGTTGTAGCTGCATGTAAGTGCGGATGCAGAGCTTTAGGTTGTTGAGAAAGACTCTGTTTCCTTGATCTGTGAAGTGTACTCCATCACTTCTGTAGATATCATCCATATGAAAACTTGGGGGCATATTCTCAAGAACGTGTGATAACCACCGCAAGTTTAGCTTAACACAACTTTTCACATCGCAGTCTATCGCGGGAAAACAACGCTGTGTTAACGTAGTATTCCCAACCTGGCGGCACCATGCTATAACCCCACGATAACGCGCCAAATGACTGCGTTAAAATTAACGCGACGCCACAAAAATGCGAAACACGAACGCGAATAAAGTTGCGATGAGGCCAACCGCGATAAAAAAATCAGCGATAACCAGCGAGAGTCCTGCAATCCCCACGCGTCATGCAGGAAAATGCACTATCAAAGCTGAACAAGAAAAACACACCATAAACAAAAAATACTGCGTAGCAACATGGAGGCACCCGGAACGAGTGCCCAGGTCAACGCGAACCCCACAAGCCCCACAGACCACCAGCAAGGAACCTCGGGGTCGGGGAAGGCCAAGGAGAAGAGGAAGAGGAAGACGGGGTACAGTCCGCATGACAACCGGATCGTCGTCACGGAGGTGACAGAGCACCAACAATCAATCAATCAATCAATCAACACATTTATAGAGCGCGCTACTCACCCGTGAGGGTCTCAAGGCGCTAGGGGGGAGGGATGAAGCAGCTACTGATCGAACAGCCAGGTCTTAAGAAGTCTCCTGAAGGTCAGCAGGTCCTGGGTCTGTCGCAGGTGGATGGGGAGGGTGTTCCAAGTCTTGCGGTGAGGTGGGAGAATGATCTGCCGCCGGTGGTCGTTCGGCGGATGCGTGGGATGGTGGCGAGGGTGAGGTCAGCGGAGTGGAGCTGGCGGTTCGGGGTGTAGAAGGTGAGTCGTTCGTTGAGGTATGCTGGTCCGGCATTGTGGAGTGCTCTGTGGGCGTGGGTGAGGAGCTTGAAGGTGATCCTCTTGTTGACCGGGAGCCAGTGCAGGTCTCTCAGGTGGGCGGTGATGTGGCTGTGGCGAGGGGTTCCGAGGATGAGGCGTGCGGAGGCGTTTTGTATGCGTTGGAGTCGTTACTGGAGTTTGGTCGTGGTTCCCGCGTAGAGGGCGTTGCCGTAGTCCAGCCTGCTGCTGACGAGGGCTTGGGTGACTGTCCTTCTGGTTTCGGTGGGGATCCATCTGTAGATCTTGCGGAGCATGCGGAGGGTGTTGAAGCAGGAGGAGGAGACAGCGTTGACTTGCTGGGTCATGGAGAGCGTTGAGTCCACTGTCCGTCACCTCCACCGTGTCATTGGCAACACAGACGGAAAAATGGCATTCCATCGTGAATGCAGCCGGAGTGTTGAGGAGGCCAAGAATGCGCTGGCACGATGTGAAAAGCCAAACCAAGCAGAAACCCGCTGCCAACAGGAAGGCAGCAACGGCGAATGGAGGTGGGAGTCCTGCGCCACAGGAGGAGCTGGAGCAAATGGCGGCCACAGTCATCAGTGTGGAGACGGTGCAAGGAGTCAGGAGTCCGGACACTGTTCGACATGACCTGACACAACAGCAACAGGGTGAGTAACGAACAGGGACTGTGGGGACAGGCACAATGGCACACATGCACAACGACGTGTAGCACACCGCACACCCACAATGACCCTGGGTCATGTCCCTGATCCCCGTGGCACACTGCAGCACACATACAAACATCAAGTAGGCCCCTGTCCACCATGTGCCCAAAGGGGTCCCACCCCACACATCACCAATTACACAACACACACATGCACCCGTGCGAAACACAGCAAAGATGCGTATGTGAGAGCCACACTGACAATGCAAGTGACACCACATGATCAGCAAAAGACACACAATTGATGGACGGAATGCAGAACAAATCAAAACACTCACCCCCAGTCAAGAGATCTGGGTTAAATCCATCATTCTTTTGCTCACCATGCCACCCCAGTTTAGACCTGGCCATATGCAAATCAGTCTTGACCCTGTGCCTCATGGGAACAGTCCAGCCCGAACTGCCAAGCCAGGTCCTCCCTGGACCGAGAAACAAGCATCCTAGGACCGGTTTCGGGGTTTCACCCTCTTCAGCCAGGATAGCTTGATTCCAGTGGCACAGTGAGCCCAGGACCCACGTCTGGGCATACCTGGCGCACTTAGGGCGAGAAAGCAAAAGACACACAATTGATGGACGGAATGCAGAACAAATCAAAACATTCCCCCAGTCAAGAGATCTGGGTTAAATCCATCATTCTTTTGCTCACCATGCCACCCCAGTTTAGACCTGGCCATATGCAAATCAGTCTTGACCCTGTGCCTCATGGGAACAGTCCAGCCCGAACTGCCAAGCCAGGTCCTCCCAGGACCCGGAAACAAGCATCCTAGGACCGGTTTCGGGGTTTCACCCTCTTCAGCCACGATAGCTTGATCCCAGTGGCACAGTGAGCCCAGGACCCACGTCTGGGCATACCTGGCGCACTTAGGGCGAGAAAGCAAAAGACACACAATTGATGGACGGAATGCAGAACAGAACAAATCAAAACATTCACCCCCAGTCAAGAGATCTGGGTTAAATCCATCATTCTTTTGCTCACCGTGCCACCCCAGTTTAGACCTGGCCATATGCAAATCAGTCTTGACCCTGTGCCTCATGGGAACAGTCCAGCCCGAACTGCCAAGCCAGGTCCTCCCTGGACCGGAAACAAGCATCCTAGGACCGGTTTCGGGGTTTCACCCCTCTTCAGCCAGGATAGCTTGATTCCAGTGGCACAGTGGGCCCAGGACCCACGTCTGGGCATACCTGGCGCACTTAGGGCGAGAAAGCAAAAGACACACAATTGATGGACGGAATGCAGAACAAATCAAAACATTCACCCCCAGTCAAGAGATCTGGGTTAAATCCATCATTCTTTTGCTCACCATGCCACCCCAGTTTAGACCTGGCCATATGCAAATCAGTCTTGACCCTGTGCCTCATGGGAACAGTCCAGCCCGAACTGCCAAGCCAGGTCCTCCCTGAACCGGAAACAAGCATCCTAGGACCGGTTTCGGGGTTTCACCCCTCTTCAGCCAGGATAGCTTGATTCCAGTGGCACAGTGAGCCCAGGACCCACGTCTGGGCATACCTGGCGCACTTAGGGCGAGAAAGCAAAAGACACACAATTGATGGACGGAATGCAGAACAAATCAAAACATTCACCCCAGTCAAGAGATCTGGGTTAAATCCATCATTCTCTTGTTCACCATGCCACCCCAGTTTAGACCTGGCCATATGCAAATCAGTCTTGACCCTGTGCCTCATGGGAACAGTCCAGCCCGAACTGCCAAGCCAGGTCCTCCCTGGACCGGAAACAAGCATCCTAGGACCGGTTTCGGGGTTTCACCCCTCTTCAGCCAGGATAGCTTGATTCCAGTGGCACAGTGAGCCCAGGACCCACGTCTGGGCATACCTGGCGCACTTAGGGCGAGAAAGCAAAAGACACACAATTGATGGATGGAATGCAGAACAAATCAAAACATTCACCCCACATGACCAGCAGCATGGCTGGAGTACAATCACCATGACACTGTGCACGCCACGAGACTGAGGTGGCTGAGTGTGGACCACATCCGGAAAGGAGCAGGTCACACTCTGACACATCCACCTGCACAAACAACCACTGACGTCAACAACACATCTGCAGACAAACAATGCACAAGAGTAAAAAAAACGTCCAAGAGCACAAATGACCCAAGTCGCCAACATCACAGCACCTCAAAAGCACAAAAGCCAAAGGCACACCGCCTCCAAGGGATAAGGGGCAGCAAAATCACAGCTGCAGGTGCGACTCCCACACAATGCAGCACACACACATAGCAATGACAGCACACCCACATGGACGACAATGTGGTACACAGTCCAACACCTACACTGCAGAACAGAAGACACAACTGAGTCCGCCTGTGCATAGAAAATGGCCAATCACATCTGACATAGCAGGAAACTGTGAGATGCAAATGTACGTGTACAACCTCACCTACGTCATGTAGTCCAAATGTCCACTGTCCGGCATCAAATAGTCCGCCCCTCCCAAATAGTCACAATGTACATTGTCATGCAGTCTGTATGTAAACTTGAACAATGCGGCAACATACATATCAACACAATGTCAACAAGCATCTCCCCTTCACATTGCAGAGGGACAAACAACACCTCCAGCAGAGCAGACCAGACAACTTATCAGTGATGCTGAAGAGGACCTCCACACTTCCGACACCGACGCCCCACAACAGTCCATGGACATCTTAGGCAATCGACCTCCAGGAGCAGGGCAGCACCGCTGCATCGAGAATACCCCACCCCCAGCACAGACAACACAGCTGGACGCACCCACCACCCCGGCTGGCTCCCAGCAGCTCACCGAAGCACACATCACATTCCAATGCCAGGTGTCAGACTGCCAGAAGGGGTGGCCAAACATGTGCGGGTGGGGTACTACCTCATGGAAGCCGAACTAGATCACATACGTGGGTGTCTAAGTCCCATCAGGGACCACCTACACTCCCCAACGGAGACCCACACTGCGACAGAGACACATGCCTTTGCACATTTCCAGTACTGAACCACACCCAGAGCCACAGGATAATCATCCACACCCCCACGCTGGACTGGCGTACGCCGGCCCAGTTCACTCATCTTACGTATTGAGTGGGGGACGACAGAGCTACATGTGCAATATCCCACCCGCTGCCTGCGGTGACATGGCTGCGTCCTCTGTACAAGGCACAATGTAATGTTGTAGGGCCCGGGACACAAATGCATACATCATGAGCACACGGACACACTCAGATAGTTCGTTAAACTGGCTATGGGCACGTGTGCCCGACACCTTTATTGGCATGGTCACATGTACAGTGATGCATGTGCTGGATGTGTGTGGGGTGAGTGTAAGCCAGCCCTCATGGAGTCGTTGGTGCTGGCAACAACTTGAACAGTGATCACAATTAAAGCGGAAACAGAAAACACCAGCATAACAGAAATAACTGTGAAGCATCATGGTGGTAGCCGGAGAAAGTACAGTGTTCACCCAACATGCAAGCAGAATAGTCCATGATTTGTGGTGCACTGAGTTAGTGGCACCTGAAGAGCTGAGCAGGGAACAAGCTGATGATGGCACCCATGACTGGTGTGAGCAACTCTGATAGTCTGGCATTAAGACACTTACGACTCTGGCACCTGTTGTTTGGAGTTGGTCCTGGCAGTGGTGGCGTGTGCATCCTGTGGTGATGCGACGTCCGGGCAGACCAGGACTCAATTTGATGTGTGAGCCTAGGTGGGCCGCAGTTGAGACCGGAGGCAGCGGACAGCGCAGGGCCACAGACACATGGCGTTGATGACCCCCAGTCCATCGACCCAGAGCCCATCCAATATGCTATCAGACAGGGGCCATGAATTGAGCTGCACAGAGTTAGTGGCCCCGGATGCACTGCGGCCGGCACAGGCACACTGCCACGGGACGGTGACTTGCGGTACAGTGAGATAGGGCCACGCGAGGTGAGCGGGTCCTCGTCGATGTCGAAGGTGAATGTAGCGGAGGTTTGCGGGGGACAGTGGAGTGGAATGCTACAGCCTCGTTTTTGCCACAAAAGTCAGTATCACCAACATGATGATGAAGACAAGCCCCAGTCCATAGACTCAGTCGCCACCAAAGTACAACCAGAAAGTGTCCATGTATGTCGGGGAACAGACTTAGTGGCACCGGAGCTGAAAGGGGATGCAGTCTGCGATGAGGCCAGTACAATGATGTCAAGTCTGCCATAAATGATTCATGACTGAATTCCCAATGTGTGACCTACTCGACCGCAGTGTAGGCCGAATGCATAGTCATCAAGGGCCCACAGACACGTGTGGTTGGGATGCCATGCACATACTTTGTGTCACCACATCGAAGGGAGTACAGTGATATAAACTCTGAATTGATATGTGTACTCGGCCATTGTGTAATCAAGACTCTGTTCCAAATGTGTGACCTACTTGACCGCAGTGTAGGCCCGAGGCAGCGGTCAGCAGGGGCCCACAGACACATGTCGTTGGCCCACGATGCACAGAGTTAGTGACACCAGAGCAGTTGTCGGCAGTGTTCGAGCACCTCCGTAACGATGATCCTTTTCTCCTCCGGACTGAACCGCATCTTCCTCTTACTCGTCTCCTTGCGTACAATGATATGAACTCCGCCATGCAGAAATCAAGTCTCAGTTCCAAATGTGTGACCTACTTGACCGTAGTGTGGGCCCGAGGCAGCAGTGGAGTACGTCAACGAAAAAGGAGTAAAGCGGGTCTGTGTCGCAGAGGCCGTGATGGTCTGAGGAGGCTGCCAAGGTCGCGGGCTTCGGGCTTGGAGCTTGCGCCGGCACGTGGTGGGCCCTCTTTGACACACGCCGGTGTCTGAAGATGAGCAGTGAGGCCTGGCTGCGCAGGGGCGGGCATGATGGGTTCGGGGACCAGTGGCCCGGGGTGCAGCAGGCGCACAGGATCGCAGGCCACACCGCTCATGGCGACGGCGTCAGCCTTGTGGCGGGGTGGGAGGCGCCGCCCTGGCAGACACGTTGGGCATTCCGGAAGAGAACCACTCCCAGAGCTAAGTGCTTTTTATTCACATCCCTACGCTGGCCTGGCGTACGCCGGGCCAGCCCACTCCGAAAACGCTTACAGGGGGGGACGTCACAAGCTACATTTCTGCGGGCTTCCCCACTGGCTGGGGTGACATGGTTGCGTCCACTGTCCACTACACTCCAGACACCAGCAGTGCATGTAGACATGGATATGTCTGTGGTCTGCATACTGCAGTCTGTCCAGCACATCTCCGCCACACTTGGCATTGTGTACATTCTCATTCATGGGTCACTTGCCTCCTTCGCACATGCCTGGTTCCCACCTCTCCCCACATTCCGGTATTGTGTGGCTGAGGTGCCATGCCGTTGATGGCTCATGTACATGGCTAACCAAGGTTGCCACAGTATGTTGTGCTGTCGTGTCTGGTGGGTGGGCATGTTGTTTGGCATGTTGTATGTGATTTTGTGACGTGTGAAGTGCCAGAGTTGTGAGTTGCATGATTGTGGAGTTGAGGGGTGTGGTGTGTTCATTTGGTACTTGCCAACGTGCAGTGCATTTCCATAGGTGCCATCCTGGAAGCGCTGGTTGATGTTGGACTGTCGGAAGATGAAGGGATCATGCACACTGCCTGGGTAGTTGGCTACGACGGGCCCGATTCACAGAATTAACTTAAGACAAAATCCTAAACTTACTACCATTTTGGTATTCACAGAAGGCACTTACTCATTTTGGTATTCACAGAAGGCACTTACTTACTCATTTTGAGTAACTTACTCATTTTGAGTAACTTACTCATTTTGTGTAACTTACTCATTTGGTATTCACAGAAGGCACTTACTCATTGATGAGTAAGTGCCTTCTGTGAATACCAAAATGAGTAAGTTACACAAAGGAGTAAGTTACTCAAAATGAGTAGTAAGTGCCTTCTGTGAATACCAAAATGAGTAAGTGCCTTCTGTGAGTACCAAAATGGTAATAAGTTTAGGATTTTGTCTTAAGTTAATTCTGTGAATCGGGCCCGACATTGGTGAAGAGTCCCCTGTGGTCCACTATTGCCTGCACGTTGCTGGGATGCATGTGCTTTCTGTTGCGGTACTTGTGTGCGGTGTCGGCAGGGGGCACAAGTAGGACATGTGTGCAGTCGATTGCCCCCAACATGTGCGGGAATCCAGCTATGGCGTATAGTCCTTGCTTGGTCTCCAGCTGTTCCTGCGCATTGTGGGGGACGTGTAGGTACTGGGGTACCTAGCTGATGATGGCATCCAGGACAGGTGTGAGGAACTTGGATGGGGCTGGCTGTGCGACTCCTCCGACTCT
Source organism: Calotriton arnoldi (assembly GCA_963921515.1). Lineage (NCBI taxonomy): Eukaryota > Metazoa > Chordata > Amphibia > Caudata > Salamandridae > Calotriton > Calotriton arnoldi. Next base: position 996,887 of record CAWUFW010005772.1, on the reverse strand, counting down.
GGCGGTTGTTGGTTGGGAGGTACCAGAGGCCAACAGGTGCAGCACAGCCAGCAGCTTTGTCTGCGGAGGGATGTTGGTTGTCCGCTGTGTTGGTACCGTCAGCCTGTGGGCAATGATGTTCAGGATGTGGAGGATGGATGTCCTTTTGAGCCTGTAGTGGGCATTGACGTTGTCTGGTGTTAGGTCTGTGAGGCTGGTGCATTTCCTGAAGGTCCGCTGTCTTTGTCTGCGCTGCCTCTGTGGTGGTCCGGGGGGAGGGGTCCCGGGGGGGTGGCGGTCCTGGGGGTGGTGGCGGTGGGTGTTGTTGCCCTCTCAGGGCTCCGGGATGCATGGTGAGTGGCTCCATGGCATCTGTTGCTCTTCATGTGTGGCTCTGGGCTGGGCTCCCTTTGATGGTGCAGGTTGTCGTCCAACTTTACACCAGGTCGGAGCAGGTGTTAATTTCCTGCTGCTAACGCTCCTTATCGTCTGTTTTGTGGTCTTACCGCCGATGTGGCTGGTTGTTGAGAATGTTGAGGTGTTGTGTTGTCGCGGATTTTTGATCGGGAACGCCTACTCTGCATCTCATTAGCAATAGTTGCCGGGGTCATCTGTGGCGATGTTTTTTGCGGATGCTTTCGCACGTTAACTGGTGGTATCGGCTGTTAGCACCAGCTTGTGAATGGGGCGATAAATTTATCGCGCATTTGGCTGCGATAAAGTGCCGATAACTCGGCGATAGCTCCTTGAGAATATGCCCCGTAGATTGTTGTTATATATGGAGCCCATCCTATGGTCTCTGAGGTAAGCAGAAACAGCTTTATTGACATTCTTTCTAGCTTTCTCAATCTGTGGACAGAATTGATTTGACCACTTCCATTTCTGTCTTTGGCATATGTTAGAGTATACAAAGACAGTTTGAGGTAAAAGCAACATCAATTGTGCAAAGGTGTCCTTTATTAGCATTTCCAGACCTACCCCAGTTAATGTGCCTAGGTCATTGCCACCACAGTGCACAATCATGAGGTCAGGGGGTTGGAGATGCAAAAAGGTTTCAACCAAAGGCATCAATTGGTGCCATTTTAATCCTCTCTGTGCAATCCATTTAATATCCACAATTTGCAAAGCTAGGTCTTTGTCAATACCTCTGCATTCAGCATACCTTTTGGACCAGAAAACATAGCTGTGTCCAACAATCCACACTGTAAGCATCTGGAAGTAATGAAAAGATGTCTGTAGCTGAGGTAGTCAGTTGGTAGAATGAGAGGTATGTAAAATGGTGGACAAGATGCAGTTTTTTAAAAAGTAGAAAATTAATTGGCTGTTTAAGAGCATTGTACATTAAAAAATAGGGTGCATGTTACTTTCTTTAAAAAGCATGTTTCTTATTGGTTAGTAAAAAATGTTTAAAAGGTACAGTAGATAGGATAAGCTCATATTTTGGAAATGTCAACCACACCTGCTGTTTGCATTTGTAACATTGTGTGGTGAACTTGAAAATATGGTGAACTTGTGACCTGTGAGGTCAGTTGAATGATCCATGAACTGTTACTATGGAAACTGCCATTAAGCAAAATGGGGGAAGGGTTGAAACTTAACTGTGGACTTAAAATGAGAAATTGTTATTTATATATAAGTGAAATCTTATTAAAGTAAGATTTCCCAAGTCAGTAGTATCTTTAGAAGTGGTGTGTTCTTAAAAAATAGTGGTATTTCGATTTGTAATATATTTTTGAACTCCCGTATGGGTTCGCGGCTCCATCGCTGTGGTGCACGGTGGAGTCGCAACTCCCAAAAATTCCAGAAGCAGTTTGGGTACTTTTAAAAGTCAGTTGGTAAGGGTTAATATGTCTAACCAATAGAAATGTGTTTTACAATTTGAAATAATGTAGGAAGCAATGTGATTTGTTACTTACATGTATTTGTGTGGAGAAAGAGAGGGAAACTTTGCCATTACTGGTTTTGCTTTGCTGAGAGCAGTGCATTACATTTATTGTATGCATAAGAAAATCTTTTCAGAGTTTCTGATATTTCATATTCTACAAATCAATTTGGAAGGGAGTTATAAATTTGTGAGGTGTATTATGTGTTAGCTTTATTTTTCAAGTTAAATAATTAATCAAGAACTTTAATGTTTGATATATATATATATATATATAATAATATATATATATAATTAAATGTAGAGATGTTTATTGTAGTATGTTTTATAGTAGTTAAATGTTGTTTGAAATAGATTCTGTATAGTATTATGTGTATATTGGAATATGGATTAGTGATTATGGGAGTTTGTTTTAGTGTGTAGATATGTACATTTGTAGTATACCGCATAATTTTAGTTGTTGGTTTAAATTTGGAGGTGGAGTCTGTCAAGTTTTAAGGTGTGTATGGACTTCTGTCTCAAGTATGTTTCTACTTGTATATGTATTTTCATAAGACTTATACATTTGAAAGTGCATGATGTATAACAAAGAGGTATTGTTGCTTTTTATGTGGTCGGCTGAAGACTGTGAGTACTAGTAGAATGGTGAAGATGCAGCACAAAAGTGTGGTGTAAAAGATGCTGACATAAGGTGTTAATAATTAGGCTTCTTTTAAAAAAAATTCTAGAGAGGTACAGTTGAAGTATGCCGCATAATTTTTGATGTTTGCTTGAAATTGGAAGTTTATTCTGTGAATATTTAAGGTTTGGATAGTGTTATGGTACAGACATATTCATGTATGGTTTTAGTAATATGGTGAGAGTTTTACTAAAGATTTGTGAAGGGTTCCTACTTTGTATTTGGGTAGGTGTGATATTATAAGTAGTTGTAGAATGGTTAAGCAGTAGCCTGAAAGTGAGGTTTGAGGTGTTTGTAGAGATGTTATTTATCAGAGTAATTTGTATGATGTGCAGAAAGTTATATTTCACATATACCGCATAATTTTCAGTGTCTGTTTGAAAATTGAAGTGTACTCTGTGAAGTTTTGAGCTGTGCATGGTGTTGTGACTGAGATATGTGTCTTCTTGCTGATACACTTATAGACGTTACCCCTGTACTCATGCAATCACAAATGCATTAGGTATACAGTGCTTCAATCAGCCAGCCACTATCTTTCCACTCTTTCAATCACGCAGGCACTACTCTTGTACTTATGTAATCATTCAGCCAGTACTTATGTACTTTTAAAATCACCCAGTCACTACCTTGGAATATGGATTAGTGATCACTCAGGCAGTATCTTAGTACTTCTGTAATCATCCAGGTAGTATTCGTAGTATACTCATGACATAATCTATTCAGTTGCTATGCATTTCAGTAATTATCGAGATATGAGCTCTGTAGTCATGGCATTACCTAGGTACTAGCTATGTACTGCCGTCTGCAAGTTATGGAATCATGCATGGTGCATCTATGCATTATGTCATAAGTCTCATACTATTCTTGAAGGTGCATAGATGTCATAACAGAGCCGTATTGTTGCACTCATTTATGTCGCGTAGGCTGAAGACTTAGTGAGTCATCTAGCCTTCAGAATGGTGAACGATGCAGCTTATCCAAAGTGTGGTGCAACATCGATGTCTGCACATCAGGTGTTATTAATAAGTCGCTTTTCATCTTCTACTGCAATTTCTAGAGAGCTACAGTTGCAGTCATACATTCCACAAGCATTATCCATGGATGTTATGCTTGAATCACTGGAAGCTTGTTCTGATGACATGTTTAAGGTTCTGGATAGTCGTTATGGTACAGACATATTGCATACGTATTGGTTTTAGTAATATGGTGATGAGTTTTACTAAAGATTTGTGAAGGGTTCCTACTTTGTATTTGGGTAGGTGTGATATTATAAGTAGTGGTAGAGATGGTTATAGTTGTAGCCATGAAAGTGAGGTTTGCTGCTGTGTTTGTAGAGATGTTATTTATTAGAGTAATTTGTATGATGTGAAGAAAGTTATATTTCACATATACCGCATAATTTTCAGTGTCTGTTTGAAAATTGAAGTGTACTCTGTGAAGTTTTGAGCTGTGCATGGTGTTGTGACTGAGATATGTGTCTACTTGCTCATACACTTATAGACGATACTCCTGTACTCATGCAATCACGAATGCATTAGGTATACAGTGCTTCAATCAGCCAGCCACTATCTTTCCACTCTTTCAATCATGCAGGCACTACTCTTGTACTTATGTAATCACTCAGTCAGTACTTATGCACTTTTAAAATCACCCAGTCACTACCTATGCACTCCTGTAATCACTCAGGCAGTATCTTAGTACTTCTGTAATTACCCAGGTAGTACTCATGAACTTATGAAATCACCCACTCACTTGCTATGTATTCCAGTAATTCTCCAGATATTACCCCTGTAGTCATGGCATCACCTAGGCACTAGTTATGTACTACCCCTGCAGTTATGGAATCATGCAGGGCATATGTATGCACTCATGTAATAACCCACACACTACTCTTGCAGTCATAGAATCATGCAGGTCGTACTGTTGCACTCATCTATTCACCTAGGCACTACTTAATGACTCATCTATGCCTTCAGGTGGTATTTATACACTTATTCGTGTACTCAACGTGTATGTCTGCACTCATGCAATTAGCCAGTCACTTTTCATCTTCTACTGCAATTACCCAGTGACTACCTTTGCACTCATACAATCACCCAAGCACTACCCATGGAGTTATGCAATCACTCAAGCAGATCTATTACATGTCTTTGTTTTTAGGTTTCACTATATTCCAGAAATATTGTATACATATTTGTTTTAAATATCATGAAGATTTGATAACGTACAGACATATGTATGTGTGCTTGTAACAATATGGAGAGACTTATAGTTGAGTCATGTAATAGTCTGCTGCTTTATATTTGACTAGGCCGAACTTTCATGCAGTTTTAAAAACACCCAAGTACTCGCCATGCAGTCTTCCAATGATGCAGGCAGTACATATGCAGTGTTGTAATCACTCAGCCATTACTGCTGCACTGATGCAATCATCTAGGCACTATCTATGCACTCATGCAATCACCAAGGTATTACCCATGCACTCTTTCGATCATGTAGGCAGTACTCATGCACTTATATAATCTCCCAGGGAGTACCGTTGCAGTCCTTCAATCACGGAGGCACTACCCTTGTACTCATGTAATCACTCAGCTAGTAGTCATGCTGTTTTAAAATCACCCAGGCACTACTTTTGCACTCCTTTATTTACTCAGGCTCTACCTTAGTAGTCCTGCAATCACCCAAGAAGTACCCATGCACTTATAAAATCACCCAGTCACTTCCTAAGTAGTCATGTAAATCCCCAGATATTACCCCTGTAGTCATGCAATCAATCAGGTGTTACCTATGTACTCCTTTAATCCCCCAGACGATACCCCTGTACTCATGCAGTCACCAATGCTTTAGCTATACAGTGCTTCAATCACCCAGACACTATCCTTGCACTCTTTCAATCACGCACGCACGCACTTTTTTATTGTACTTATGTAATTACTCAGCCTGTACTCATGTACTTTTAAAATCACCCAGTCACTACCTTTGCACTCCTGTAGTCACTCAGGCAGTATCTTAGTAGTTCAGTAATCACTCAGGCGGTACTCATGAACTTAAAAAATCACCCACTCACTTGCTATGTACTCCAGTAATTCACCAGATATTACCCCTGTAGTCATGCAATGACCTAGGCACTAGTTATGTACTACCCCTGCAGTTATGGAATCATGCAGGGTGTATCTATGCACTCATGTAATAACCCACACACTACTCTTGCAGTCATAGAATCATGCAGGCCGTACTGTTGCACTCAACTATTCACATAGGCTCTACTTAATGACTCATCTATGCCTTCAGGTGGTATTTATACACTTATCCGTACACTCAACGTCTATGTCTGCACTCATGCAATTAGCCAGTCACTTTTCGTCTTCTACTGCAATTACCCAGTGACTACCTTTGCACTCATACATTCACCCAAGCACTACCCATGGAGTTATGCAATCACTCAAGCAGATCTATTACATGTCTTTGTTTTTTAGGTTTCACTATATTCCAGAAATATTGTATACATATTTGTTTTAGATATCATGATGATTTGATAAAGTAGAGACATATGTATGTGTGCTTGTAACAATATGGAGAGACTTATAGTTGAGTCATGTAATAGTCTGCTGCTTTATATTTGGCTAGGCCGAACTCTCATGCAGTTTTAAAAACACCCAAGTGCTCGCATTGCAGTCTTGCAATGATGCAGGCAGTACATATGCAGTGTTGTAATCACTCAGCCATTACTGCTGCACTGATGCAATCATCTAGGCACTATCTATGCACTCATGCAATCACCAAGGTATTACACATGCACTTTTTCGATCATGAAGGCACTACTCATGCACTTATATAATCACCCAGGGACTACTGTTGCAGTCCTTCAATCACGGAGGCACTACTGTTGTACTCATGTAATCACTCAGCTAGTAGTCATGCTGTTATAAAATCACCCAGGCACTACCTATGCACTCCTTTATTCACTCAGGCACAACCTCAGTAGTCCTGCAATCATTGAAGAAGTAGCTATGCAGTTATAAAATCACCCAGTCACTTCCTATGTAGTCATGTAAATCCCCAGATATTACCCCTGTAGTTATGCAATCACCCAGGTGTTACCTATGTACTCCTTTAATCCCCCAGACGTTACCCTTGTACTCATGCAGTCACCAATGCATTAGGTATACAGTGCTACAATCAGCCAGCCTCTATCTTTCCACTTTTTCAATCACGCAGGCACAACTGTTGTACTTATGTAATCACTCAGCCAGTACTCATGTACTTTTAACCCTTTCTATGCTCATGACGAGCTCAGCTCGTCATGCTGCGCGGTGCTCGTGTGCGCATGACGAGCTGAGCTCGTCATGAACCCGCCCACTCAATGAAACGCCCCGCACAGGGCGAAAATCGGCCGCGCACACAAGGGGTTAAAATCACCCAGTCACTACCTTTGCACTCCTGTAATGACTCAGGCAGTATCTTAGTAGTTCAGTAATCACCCAAGCAGTACTCATGAACTTATAAAATCACCCACTCACTTGCTATGTACTCCAGTAATCAACCAGATATTACTCCTGTAGTCATACAATCACCCAGGCACTAGTAATGTACTACCCCTGCAGTCATGTAATCATGAAGGGTGTATCTATGCACTCATGTAATAACCCACACACTACTCTTGCAGTCATAGAATCACACTGGCTCTACTGTTCCACTCATCTGTTCACATAGGCAATACATAATGACTCATCTATGGCTTCAGTTGCTATTTATACACTTATCCGTGCTCTCAACGTCTATATGTGCACTCAAGCTATTAGCCAGTCACTTTTTATCTTCTCCTGCAATTATCCAGTGACTACCCTTGCACTCATTTAATCACCCAAGCACTACCCATGGAGCTATGCAACTACTCAAGCAGATCTATTACATGTCTCAGTTTCTAGGTTTCACTATATTTCAGAAATATTGTATACATCTTTCTTTTGCTATGCTGATGATTTGAAAAGGTAGAGTCATATGTATGTTTGCTTGTAACAATATGGAGAGACTTATAGTTGAGTTATGTAATAGTCTGCTGCTTTATATTTGGCTAGGCCCAAAACTGAGGCAGTTATAAAAACACCCAAGTACTCGCCATGGAGTCTTCCAATGATGCAGAGACTACATATACAGTGCTGTAATCACTCAGGCATTACTGCTGCATTTATGCAATCATCTAGGCACTCTCTATGCACTCATGCAATGAGCAAGGTATTACCCATGGAGTCTTTGAAACATGTAGCCACTGCTCATGCACTTATATAATCACCCAGGCACTATCGTTGCAGTCCTTCAATCACGGAGGCACTACCCTTGTACTCATGTAATCACTCAGCCAGGAGTCATGGTGTTATGAAATCACCCAGGCACTGCCTTTGCACTCCTTTATTCACTCAGGCAGTACCTCAGTAGTCCTGTAATCAGCCAAGAAGTACTCATGCACTTATAAAATCACCCACTCACTTCCTATGTAGTCATGTAAATCTCCAGATATTACCCTTGTAGTCATGCAATCACCCAGGTGTAACCTATGTACTTCTTTAATCCCCCAGACGTTACCCCTGTACTCATGCAATCATGAATGCATTGGGTATACAGTACTTCAATCAGTCAGGCACTATCTTTCCACTTTTTCAATCATGCAGGCACTACTCTTGTACTTATGTAATCACTCAGCTTATACTCATGCACTTTTAAAATCAACCAGTCACTACCTTCGCACTCCTGTAATCACTCAGGCAGTATCTTAGTACTTCTGTAATCACCCCCAGGTAGTAATCATTAACTTATGAAATCACCCATTCATTTCCTATGTATTCCAGTAATCCTCCAGATATTATCCCTGTAGGCATACAATCACCCAGGCACTAGTTATGTACTACCTCTGCAGTCATGTAATGATGCAGGGTGTATGTATGCACTCATGTAATAACCCACACACTATTCTTGCAGTCATAGAATCACGCAGGCTCTACTGTTGTACTCATCTATTCACATAGGCAATATGTAATGACTCATCTATGCCTTCAGGTGGTATTTATACACTTGTCCGTGCTCTCAACGTCTATATCTGCACCTATGCTATTAGCCAGTCACTTTTCATCTTCTCCTGCAATTATCCAGTGACTACCCTTGCACTCATTTAATCACCCAAGTACTACCCATGGAGTTATGCAATCACTCAAGCAGATCTATTACGTGTCTCAGTTTTTAGGTTTCACTATATTCCAGAAATATTGTATACATATTTATTTTGCTATGATGATGATTTGAAAAGGTAGAGTCATATGTATGTGTGCTTGTAACAATACGGAGAGACTTATAGTTGAGTCATGTAACAGTCTGCTGCTTTATATTTGGCTAGGCCCAAAACTGATGCAGTTATAAAAAACACCCAAGTACTCGCCATGCAGTCTTCCAATGATACAGATTGATACAGTTGCACTCGTTCAATCACTCAGGTATTCCCTTAGAAGTCCTGTAATCACCCAAGCAGTAATTATTCAGTTATAAAATCACCCACTGAAATTTGCTATGTACTCCATTAATCCTCCAGATATTACTCTTTCAGTCATGCAATCACTCAGGTACTAGTTATGTGCTATCCTTGCAGTTGTTGAATCATCTATGTTCTTTTTTTTTTTTTTTTTTATAGCGTCTTTTATTTATTTATTTTTTTATTGAAATCAAACTTCTCATACATATCTTATAACATTATTACATATATTGGTCAAATTTAGTACTTTCATATAACCAAGATAGCACAATTAACAATTGACAATTATTGTAAATGTTCATACATCATTATTGCTATACTTCCTGATTGTATTTGGGCAATATTTATACATATTCATCCAATCCCTTGTCTATCATTTCTCTCCATCCAGGTTATCAAGGGTCCCCATATATTCCTACCTTTCCTCATAGCTCTTACCCCTTTGCATTTATAAAGAGAAATTTCCTGGCGGCCTATAAATATTAATCTGTATAGCCATTGATGATATGTAGGTGGCTCACTATCCTTCCAGACAGTGGCAACCAATAATCGAGCTATCGCCATTGTTAGAAACACAAAATCCCTCTCCATTGGATCTAAGTTCAACCCTATGTCATATCCTAATAGCATCAGAGTTGATGTAATTTTTAGCTCTTTGTTCAATAGCTGAAACCAGAATTTTTCAATACCTTCTTTCAGTTGACCCAGCTTTTCGCAAGAATAAAACATATGTATACTATCTGCTGGGCCCACCAAGCATCTCGGGCATTTATCAGAGTGTCTTTTTCCCCATCCAAATAGTTTGGCAGGTGTATAATAGAGACTGTATACAGTTTTATACTGTTGAGCTTTAAGATTAGCTGACATAAAGACCCTTATCCCAATTGCTAAAACCATATCTATATCTACCTCCCCATCCTCCAATTTGTTGACCCACTTAAATTCTATTTTAGCTATATCATCAGGTTTCTTTTTTTGTAGTGCTTGATAGAAATCTTTGATTTTGCTTTCTGGGTTACTCATAATTTCTAACAGAGGGAGTGGTTCCATTCCAATATTCCCTTTGGGAGCCCTTTTATTCGATTCTGTATTTGCAGATATTTGAAGCATGAATTCGGATGTATGTCGAACCCTTGATCTAGTTCCAAAAAGCCTTTCTCTCTTTATTAGAATATAGATGGGCCAAAGATACAATCCCGCTTGTTCCCACTTCTTGGCCATTCCATCATAGAATGCACGCGTCAGGAAATCTGAATGCCACAGTGATGTATATTTATTATACCTGCTAATTTGAGTGATTTTTTCCACTTTCTTCCAGATTTTTAGCACGTTCTCAATACATTTATATCGGGATTTTTACAATAATTTGGGTCACTTTGTCTCTGCAATAATCCCACAGCATCATTCCCCATAACCAGTTGAAATATGGTCGGTATTCTCTCCTGCTCCGTCCTTTCAGTTTGAAAAAATAAAGACTTCCAAACTGCTGCAGGGCAGTAGCCCAGTGATATAACTGTATATTGGGAGCTCCCCATCCACCCCGTTCTTTAGGTAACGTCAGATATTTATAAGCCCGCCGTACCTTTTGATATCCCCAGATAAATTTGGAGAACATAGCTTCAATTCTATGTATTTTAGTGGCGGCAAGTTCCAGCGGTATTGCACGTATTAAATACAGAATCTTGGGAAATATCTTCATCTTGATTACATTCACTCTTCCAATTATTGTGAGGTGAAGATTATTCATATGCCTAAGCTCACTATTATTTGTTTCCAACACAGGGTCAATATTGATAGCCCAGAGATTATTGATTCCTGCTGTTATTTTAACCCCTAAATACGTGGCTATCTTGATTACCCGAGGATCTTGCATCCGACACTTGGAGGAGCATATAATTTTTGTTTTGGTTTTGTTTAGGAGATAGCCGGATTCCTCTCCAAATTTTTCTGCCATATTTTCAATCTCCTTAATAGCCACATAAGGTTCTGTTGTAATAATCGCAATATCATCTGCATATGCAAGTATTTTTGTCTCATAGCCATGCATTACAACCGGTTTGATCAGCTGATTCTGCAATATGCGGGTAATAAAGGGATCTAAATAAAATGCAAATAAAATAGGAGAACAAGGGCAGCCTTGACGTGTACCTCTGGCTATCTCCACCCTTCTAGACATGTGACCCATAACTTGAATCTGAGTATACGGCTTATAATACATAGCCTGAAGAGCTCTTATAGTTCCAGAAGTAAATCCCCTATCCACCAGATTCGCTCATAGATATCGCCAAGCCACCCGATCAAAGGCTTTTTCCGCATCCAAGAGGACCACAGCCAGCTCCCTATCCTCAACCTCGGCAATATCCAAGATTGAGATAACCTGTCTTGTATGGTCTGTGGTCCCCCTGCCGGGGACAAAGCCATGTTGCCACGGTGATATAAGTGTAGCGATAGTCTTTTGCAGCCGGGTGGCCATTATTTTAGAATAAACTTTCGCATCCGCATTCATGAGTGATATTGGGCGGTAGGAGGATGGCTCTTCTGATGGCTTAGCTTTCTTAAGAAAGACGACCATATCCGTACCCTGCCATGATGTGGGTGGAATCCCTCTATATTGTGTACTCAAGAATAGGTCTTGCATAATGGGGAGTATTTGAGACGATAACATCTTATAGATTTCTATCGGAATTTTATCGGGACCTGTGGCTTTCCCCAGAGATAAAGATCCCAATGCAATCTGCACTTCATCTATGGTTATTTCTTGTTCTAGTTCTAAAGCAACTTCAGTATCTAGTCTTGGTAACATAGATCTTTCATCTTCTGTTTCCCTCTGTTCCCCCAAGCGTTCCTCCGGTTGATACAATCTGCTATAAAATTCCTCAAATACCTCTATAATTTTCTGTGGGCCAGATACTAAATGATTATTACTATCCCTGATTTTTTAGATGTTATTCCTAGCGACTTTCTGTCTTGTTCTTAAAGCTAGAAGCCTCCCCGTCGCCTCCCCATACTCATATATTTCCCCTCGATTAGCTTGGTACATCTGTGCCACTTTAGTCTGAAAATGCGTGTTTATTTCTGATTTGGCGATAGCTAATTTAATCATTTGTTCGCCCAATAAGTTCTCAGAGCCGCCTTTATTTATTATTTGAACATGCTCTACCTCAAGTTCTGATAATTTACTGATTAATAGATCGAATTGTGCTTTGCATTGTTTCCAGTACGAGCCACAAACCCAATTATCTCACCTCTCAAGGCGGCCTTAAAAGTATCCCATACCACCTCACGGGAGGCACTATATCTGTTACAATCAAAAAATCCTTGGGCCCATTGCTTAATATATATGCAAAATTCCTCATCCATCAATAGCTTTTTATCGAATGACCATGAAGTCCCTTGTCTAACAGCCTTCGCCCCCCTTATCTCCAAGATCAGAGGATTATGATCCGAAAATAGTTGGGGCAGTTTTATAACATCTAATTTATCTATCAGTAACTGGGAAGCTAAAAAATAATCCAACCGTACAAATTTTTTATGTGGATGTGAAAAATATGTGAATCCAGGATCTCTTCGTTGTTTCTCTGCCCATAGATCGCACAAACCATGACTATCTTTGAATGCCCTAATTGCTCTGTAAACCTTCGGTTTCCTACCTACATATTTCTGATTTTGAGTATTATTCACATCCATGTGTATATTAAAATCCCCACACACTATCATTCGTTGTGGCCAATTAGCTAATTCTATCTCCAATTCATTCCAGATGTCCGCATCATCCAGATTGGAGCCATAGATATTCACGACTGTCATCCCTGTTGATAGCTCTACTATAGCCCATCGTCCCCATTTGTCTGCTGCAGACCGCGCAACCAACCCATTTCGTTGCCTGGTATATATAGCAACCCCTCTGATCATGGTGGTCTGAAAAGAACATGCCACCAAACAATAGCCTCTAATCTCTAAAAGATCCTTATTATTCCATGGAATGTGTGTTTCTTGTAAACATATTAAATCTGGGTTCAGTGTTCTAAGTATCTCATATACCCTTTCTCTTTTTTTCCTATCGTTCAGACCACCAACATTTGATGAACATATCCTAAAATTATTCATATTTTACAATATTTTCTCTCTTATCTAAACATTGCTGGACTACTACCTCGTAATTAGTGCTTTGCCAAAAGCAGACATTTCTGATTTCCTTTTTTTCTGTTTATCTCCCTCTTTAACTCCCCCCTCAGCTTGCCCACCCCCAAATCCTCCACCCCCCAGCATCCAACCAAACCCCCTACCATCCAACCCAGTGCTACCTCCCCATCCAGCCCTATGCCCCCAGACCCATCTATCCAACCCCCCACCCATTTTCCCCTACCCAGGCAAAAGGGCAAATAGCCCTTACGATGGAGAGAGACTTGACCCCGGTGACCCCCTTCTTCAAGTTACAGTAATGTTAGCCGGACATATATATGTCCCCTTTATTTTCCACAAACCATATATCTATCTATATAATGTCCTGTATATTAATTTCTAGTGACCCCGTTTCCTGGCTACTCAAATGGCGTCTAAGTATTCTTTCGCTTGTATTTCAGAGATAAAAAATCGTGTCTGACCCCTGCTGATTATTTTTAATGTAGCTGGATTGAGCAAAAACGCCTGCGCCCCCTTATTCTGAAAAGGAGTTATAAGTTGGCATAACTGCCACCTTTTTTCTACAGTGTAGTGACAGTAGTCAGGTCTTACAAAAAACTGCACCCCTTTTCCCTGCCGCTTCCTGTCCGGTCGAGCTAGATCATATATGGCTTGGCGTGCTAGAAAATTGTTTAGACAAATCAAAATAGCCCTCGGTCTAATCTCGGTTTGCCCTTTTTTAGTTGTCGGCTGTCTAAACGGAAACCTGTGAGCTCTTTGGATCTCAGTAGACCAGTTCCAAATGGTTAGGTCCGGAAAGGCTTAAGAGAAGAGATCGATCAGAAATTTCCGGGCGTCTGAACCCTCGATACCTTCTGGAATTCCTAATACTCTGAGGTTGTTACGGCGTGATCGGTTCTCCAAATCAACTAATTTCATTTGAGTGTCATCTCTATGGGAGGTCATGGCTTTCAGAGTGGTCTTTTGTACTGCCATTTCGTCTTCTAGAGTCGATATTCTCCCCTCCGCCTCATTCATTCTGTCAGTGAATTCTTTACAGGTTTTTGCTACTCTCCTGACAGTATTTTGTAATTTCCGGCAGACAGTGTGTGTCTTCAGATTCTCTGTGCGGGTTTCGAGCCTATGGTCTACTACAGATTTATAAATTGCAGCCAAGGATATTTCTTCTGTCTGACCGCCCATTGCACCCATATTGCCCAACGAGGAGTCCTCAAATTCTGCGCCGGGAAAGCTTGACTCAGAATGAGGTTCAGAAGACAGGGAGACCTCCCACATCAAACTTTTTACTGGCCCCAGGAGGGGTACCTGCTCTTTATTTGTCGATTCTTTATGCACCATAGTATTGTCCAGACTTTTCCGTCCATATTAGAGATGTTCGATTCATTCCACAGACTGGTTGTTGACCCATCCAATGATCCAGATCTAGACGCCCCATCTTTCTCATCATGACCAAGATGTTCATCTCCCGATGAATCCGAGGGTTCTGAAAGTGAGTAAAACTTCTCCCCTGAGTCCCCCTCTCTGTTACTCTCTTTACTAGTCTTAACTTCACTTCCCTCTTTATGACCGTGGCCCATATAGGAATCCAATATAGGTGCATTTAAATCCACGTTTAGCCCACCGTGCCTTGCCTCTGATACATTCTGTTGTGACTCAGGAATGGTCTGGTTGAGAATCCAAGAGGGGTCTTTTTCCTTATCAAGATGTGCCTTGTCATGCAGCAAATGTATTACACCCCCAGGGTTTTCATCCATTGAGATATTCGCTGATGTATACGTGTTATCCGAAATACCAGCCTCAGCCTCAACATTCGCCATTTTTTCCTGTATACCAATAGTATTCTCCTTTCTCAATTTTACGAACATTGGTGGGATTTTTTTTTACATCCGCTTGCTGTTCCCCCGTACAAGGAGGTACTCAGATCGCCAGTTATGCCCTCCAGAGACGTTTTTAAGTTAGTTCCACCCTTCATCATGGTCTCTCTTCTATTCCCGGCCTGAGGATCTCTGGTCTTACCACCACAAGCAGATTTTGGGGGCATGATGACACAGATTAGAGTAGTACAGTTCCGTTTGGGAAATATCAGCACTTACAGCGTTTGTCAAAGTTAATGCTCCTTTATTTGCCTGCTGCTCACCCGCGTGTGTCGCTGCATCCCATATGATCCACCGCCCCTTCTCGCTGCCGACCTCCACAGCACAGTGCGCTTACCGACTGAGTTTCTCCAGCGCACCGCCTCCGAGGACCCGGGCGTATCTCTCTCGTGTCTGTAGCGGCCTCAAAGAGCTGCCCAGCGAGGGCGCGTGCCTCTGTTTTCCACTGCCGTGGCTGACAACCAAATTGGTATCGTGGGTATCGTACACCAAGGACGATTGCTGGGCAATCTTTTGGTTTCCCTTCCACGTAGGTGAGCGGTAAGTGAATAGTTAGGCGGGTTGATAGAGCCCAGAGCAATCGCCACCGCCAAATGCCTTTACTTTCCTCCAGCAACATTCAGTTACAATTTTCCATCCTTTTTCGGTTTCCTTTTCCGAGCGTCCACATAAATACCATGTCCCGGTATATTGTCAGTATGTCATCGGAGTATTCTATAAGCAGTATTCTATGAAGAAGGAGAGTTCAGCGAGGAGCTCATCTCTCACACGTCCGACTAGCGGTCGCCATCTTTGCCATCGTTTATAGCGTCTTTTCAGGTCTATAGCGTCTTTTCAGGTCGAATCATCTATGTTCTACTGTTCCATTTATCTATTCACCTATGCACTACTCAATGTATTTCTTTACATATATATGACTATATTTGCATATAATTATTTTAATATTAAATATTTTTTTGAAAGATAATAAACTTTTCTTTTTTCAGAAATTCTCCAAAATTATTGAGAAATATTCAGTATGACAAGAAAAAATCAAAAGAAAAGACAACAAAGAAAACAGAACTATTTAAAGGAGAAAGAAACGCAAAAATTAGATGAAGTACAACATGTGACATTGAAGAAAAAGTCTTCTGGTAAGAGAAGTAAAGAATTTGTTAAAACACTTTTAAGGACTAGAATGGTTTTTGAAAATGGGGAAAACAGAAAGAACCAAGGAGAATCAAATGAAAAAAGGACAAATTAATGGAAAATCAGGTTATGGGAAAACTATGTATGTTGAAAGAAGGATGAAGCAATATAAGGATATTAGGAAACAAATGTATAAAAGTAGAGTACTACAAAATTTTTTGAAAGATTCAAAGAAGTATAAAAGAAGATCTGCATTCTACAAGAAAAAACAACAGATTGAAGGTGTAGTCGAAAAGGCTTTTGAATTGAAAAGAAGATTGTTTATAATAGTAATAAAGAGAATGAAGACATTGAATAAAACAATGCAGTTTATGAAGGAGAAAAGTAATAGAAAAAGATTGGTTAATAGAACTAACTTTTGTAAAAACATTTTGGGTGAATGGAAACACACTTCTAGTTCAGGACCTTTTTTTAATGAAGAAAGCTATTTTCAACAAAATATATTAGTTCACGCAGTTGATACCAGTGGTCGTTCTTTTGAAGTTAAAAATGATTGTCCAATTGAAAAAGAAAAGATGGTTGCTAGAAATGTGGAAGAAGTAGTAGCTGAAGAAGTTCAAGGGAGACTTTCACAGGCTCCAGTGTGTATGTGGGATTGTAGTAGTATTTGTAGAATACGACAGGAATCTATTGATATTTTACGAAATTTCTTACGAGAGTATAGTAAAAAAAAGTATTAAACAAAAGATTAAGATGTTGCAAGGACTAGATCCTTGTAAAGTGAGAAAAAAGACTGCCTTGCAGGGTCATTCTCAGGCTTGTATTTCAGGAAAAGGGTATCAAAGTACTTTTCATCATTTGAGAATGTTAGCAGTACATCACTCTGCAACGCGGAAGTTAGTAAGAAGATTGTACTATGTAAAAAGTCCTGCATTATTTTTAAGTGAAATAAACACTGCTCTTTTGCATGGTTCAGAATTGGATGTAAAAAAAGTTTGTGAAGATATACAGTTTTGTTTCTTTGGTCCTGAAGAGGAGTGTAGAGAAAGTGAGAGTTTGATAAGTGTAGGTGGTGAAGAAGAGGTGGAAGATAGTACTACTGAGAAGTTTGTAGAAGAAATTACAAAGTTTAAGGTAATTTGTTGTGAAAAACCAAACTATGTTTGTATTTGTTGTCGACGGACTCACTATAGAAGTCAAACTAGGAATGTTGATGTGTATTTAAAAAGTGAAAAGGAAAATAATGATAAGTGGAAGGAATTTGGTGCTTATTTGTTGGTGGAAGGTTGTTTTGAATTGGGTAGTGATCAACGTATTTGCAAAAATTGTTATACCAAATTAGAAGAGAACAAAATGCCAGCTAGAGCTGTACATAATAAGCTAGAGTTGGTAGCTATTCCTCCGGAACTGGTGGATTTAAATACATATGAATCTATTCTTATTCAATCTGTACACCCGTTTCAGGCTATAGTTCGTATGGAGCCTAAAACAGGTAAGTTGCATCCCACAGATTTGCTAAGAGGATTAAAAGGAAGAATTGTGTATTTACCTTTAGATTTAAAGAAAAATATTGAAACTGTTGGTGTAGAGAGAGAGGAAACTGAACCTGTAGTTATTCTAGTTAAGGGTGTACCGACAAAGAGTCGGAAAATATGGCAAGAGTTAGTAGATGTCACCAAAGTTCAAAAGGCTATGTTATATCTCATAAAAAACAATATTTATTATAAAAATGTATATCTTGAAGAAGAAGAAATATCTTTAGGAGATGATAGAGAAATTTCAACTGTCCAAATCGAAAAAGTGGACAGCTCCAGGACTGAAGAAATTTATGAACATTATAGTATACATCCTTTACATTCAAAAGAAGTGATTGGAAATACTATTGAATTATTCCAAATGAAGAAAGCGAAGGGAACTCCTATGAGTGTTTGGGAAAGAAGTTTAGAAGCCCGTTGTTTTCCACAGCTCTTCCACACTGGAAAAGGTGGACGATATGATGAACGACCCGTGCAGATTCCAGCTTCAGAATATCGTAAAACAAGATTGTACTCAGAAGATCCAAGATTTTGACAATGTATTCCATATATATTTCATCTTCTTTTTGAAAGTGACTTGTCTGGACTTTCATATGCAGTGAACCATATATTAAAAACAGGACTTCATCTTACACATGTTTCTGCAAAGGAATTCATGGCCAAAGTACAAGAAAGAGATGATCATTTAGAATCTCAGTTAATTAATTTGATGGTGTGTCAACGTGGTACTAATGAGTATTGGTATCGTCATCACAGAGAACTTAAATGTATGTTAAGGAACTTAGGAACCCCTACGTGGTTTGTTACACTTAGCTGTGCTGAATACGCATGGGATGATTTGCTTGAATTTCTACGAGAAGCAAATTCAAATATTAAAAACATTGAATTGAAGACAGCTGGAGAACTGTGTTCCTTGGATCCTGTAAATGTGTGCAGATATTTTAATCATAGGTTTCAAGCTATGATGTCTTTTATCTGCAGTAAAAATAATCCACCTCTTGGAGAAGTTATTGATTTCTTTTGGAGAAAGGAGTACCAAGCTAGAGGTGCTCCTCATATACACATGCTATTATGGATCAAGGATGCACCTAAATTTGGAACCGATTCTGATGAGACTGTTTTGTCTTTCATTGAAGACTATGTTACCTGTGCTATTCCAAAAACCGAAGGAGAAAATAGCTAAAGACAACACGTTTTACCGTTTCAAAGTCATCGATGTGGGAAATATTGCCGACGGAAATACAAGTCAAAGGAAACATTTTATACAATATGTCGTTTTGGATTCCCACGTCCAGTAATTTCCAAAGGAAGAGTTAACAGTTTCATGTCAGCAGTGAGGCATACTATAACTCGGAAATCTCCGAAGAATACTTACAACATAAAAGTAACTGAAGATTCAAAGTATATTAATGACCACAATCCAGTGATTTTGACGATGTGGAATGCAAATATGGATATCCAGTATGTTGCAGATAATTCAATTGCTGTTGCTCGTTATGTTACATCATATATAACTAAATCTGAAAAGACAGAGTTGAAAGAAATGTGGGAAGAAATTGCACAAGAGAAGACTCTTAGGGGCCGATTCCGATCTCGGCCGGTAGGGCACCGAATCGGATTCGGCTTAACCGGATCCGATTCGGAGCCCTATTTCCCGACCGAGTCGTACGTGTGTCCGGGTGAGCGAGTACGATGCGTGCGCTTGCGAAATCTCCGACCGACTCGTTCGCAGGACCCGACCGCTCCGACCGACTCGCACGGGACGACGCGCACCGCGCAATGGAGACGTTCCCCGGCCGGGTAAGTACGATGCGCACCTCGACCGCTCCGACCGACTTGCGCAGCCCGGCTCCAAGGAGCTGTCGGAGCCGCACTTTGGGGGTCCGTGTCGGACCCCCCTGGAAGCGTAGGCGTGCGAGTCGCACACAGGGGAGTCACATGGGTCCCCCCTACACGTGCATGTACGGTGCGACCCGCATCGACGCGAACACGCTGTAGGGGGTGCCCTTGTTCTCGTCGTGCCCATCGAGTCAATGGGAGCCCATGTACGCGTCGTACGACTGGCTCCCATTGACTTCAATGGGAGTCCGACCGAATCGAGTCCGATGTCATACGTGCGCATCGTACTCGTTCGGTCGGACTGCTAGGGTCCGATTCGGTCGGAAATCTCTCCGAGTCCGGCTCGGTCGGAGAGATTTCTGGCCCGAATCGGAATCGGCCCCTTAGTAACAAATTGTACAGCTTTAGTTTGAAGATGCTTTCCCATCGAGAGATTGGATCGTACGAATGTTCGGATTGGTTGAGCTCTGCAAGTTTATATTCAAAGTCAAGAGGAATCATTTGGGTAAGTCTAGGTTTTGCTGCAACACGAAATCGAGTCTTGAAATCTGTACAAGAAATTGAATACTTAGTATTGAATGAGCCGGAAAGTATAGATATTGTTAAAACAAATATGTTGGATACGTTACTATCCTAAAAGTAGTCCACATCTGGAAAACATATGTCTCTATGAAGTATTGCAATATTACAGCTTTAAAAGAAATGTTACAGAAAATATAAATTAAAGAAAAATATGCAGTAATTGAATGTGATGGATTTTTGGTAAAACATACCAAATGAAATCTTATTAATCACAGGAAACTCAGTTGTGATACTACAGATAAAAGGAATTTTTCCATTTAGCACTTCTGCAACTGTTCAAGCCTTGGCGTAGTGAAATGGAATTACTTGGAGATTTTGACTGCTATGAAGATTCTTTTAATGCATGTAAATATAGCATTGAATGCACAGTTTTTCCAAATTATCTACAAATGTTGAATGAAGAGATTGACCAAGAAACTAGTATTGCAGCTGAAATCGCAAGAGATAGTTCTCAAGATAGTCAAAGTTCTGCTCCACTAAGTCAAGATCCACTAGGACAACCAATTCTTGAAAATGAAGCAGCAATCGCTATAAATGAAGTAGAAACGGCAATGCAACAAGCACAACAGGATATTATTGAGTTGGGAAACTTGGAAGAACAACTAAATATTGAACAAAAAGAAATATATCAGCAAGTTACACAACAGATACAGCATGGTTTACTGCATAAAGAAAAAGAATGCCAATGCACATCATTTAAACCTATTCTAATGTATATCAGTGGACAAGCTGGAACAGGAAAAAGTTTCTTAATTAAAGTTTTGAGAAGTTATCTACATAGAACCACTGAATCACATTTATCTTGTGTTGTAACTGCTCCAACTGGGTTAGCAGCACATAACATTAAAGGGATTACATTACATTGATTACTTATGCTACCAGTTGAACATGAAAATAAGTTGGAATATCACAAGCTGTCTGGAGAAGCTTGTTATGAAGTTTCAAGAGTACTAAAGAAAATGAAACTTCTGATCATTGATGAAGTGAGCATGGTCTCAAACTTAATGCTTGCCTTTGTACATTTAAGAATGCAACAGATTTTAAAAACAGATTATGATGTTTTATTTGGAAGAAAACATGTAATTGTATTCGGCGACCTACTACAACTTACTCCTATAAAAGGGCAACCAGTTTTTAAAACACTTGTCCATGAAGCCACTAGAAAATCTTTGGGAAGTATTGTAAAAATCAACATTTGGTCTCATTTTGAATATAAAGAACTTATTAAGAATATGCGACAAGCAAGTGATGAACATTATGGAAACATTCTTCAAGATATAAGAATTGGTGTCTTGACGAAACATGATAAACAAGCTTTACAAAGTCGGCTACTAACAAACTTGTTTCCAAATGAAAATATTGCTCCTGAAATAATGTACAAAAAAATTGGAGAAAAAAAGTCTATAATTTGCCTAATGCCAACACTGCAAGAGTGTTCTACATTCAATGAAGAACTTTTGAAGCTGGAAAAACAACAAATAAAGAAAATGGAAGCCATCGATAAAATAGAACACGAAGGAGTTACTGTTATTCTCTCAGAAAAATCAAAATCAAAATTGGATTCTTTGGAAAAGTCTACATCTAAGACTGCTGGTTTAGAAAAGACTTTATATGTATGTGAAAACTGTCAGGTAATTTTACGGCATAATTTGGATGTAGAAAAAGGTTTAGTAAATGGAGCAATGGGAAAAGTTGTTGATTTTGTTAATTATCCGAACAGAGATGGAATTGTATTCTTGAGGATTAAATTTGATCAGATTGAAGAGGTAAAACAGATTGGACGTTGTGCTGTTCGTTTTATGCTTGTAAAAGATTTGTATGTTCGTAGAAAACAGTTTCCTCTTTCTTTAGCATATGCGGTGACCATTCATAAATCTCAAGGTTTAAGTGTAGACAGTGCTTTGGTAAATATTGGAAGTACAGTGTTTAAAGAGGGTATGGCATATGTTGCATTGTCTCGTGTAAGAACATTATCTGGTTTGTATTTGATGTATTTTGATGAGAAAAAAGTTAGTGCTGATGTAAATTGTGTAAAAGAGTATAATCGGTTAAGAAGAGTTTATGCTCCTTACTTAGGTGAATATCCCATATATGAAAACCATATAGTATGTCCAAAACAGAAATATGACAAACATTCTAGTGAGATTGAAAAAAAGAAAACAATTGAAGAGAAGCATAAAGCTGCCAAGAAAATGAAAATGGACTCTGTTGATGATATTGTAGGATGCCAGTTAGAGAATAGTTCAGGTATCAACTGCTATGCTAATGTAATTCTAAATGTTGTCTTTTATCTAGAAGATCTTTATCATAAAGTTATGGAAAATCAAGAAAAAAGTATGTGTTCCTTATTACATCATCTTTTTCAAAAGTTGGTAAGTGATAGAACTAAAATCCATACTGCTTCTGGCATTCGGCATCTTTTGGATATATGTACTGGTTCTTCGCAATTTACACAGAATATACAACAAGATGCACAAGAGTTTCTTATGTTTATGTTTGCAGTATTGGAAGAAGAAGGTATTGAAATTGAAAATTTGTTTGGACTAAGTTACAGATGGGATCATAAATGTGAAGAGTGCTCATTTTCTTCTACCACTGAAATAGACACTGAACGATTCATATATTTGACAATACCAGATTGCAAATCAGTGTCTTTTAACAAATTAGTAAAAACAGCTAATCAAGATATGAAATGTTCCCATTGTAAATCAGAAATGTTGTCAACATTAGTTCTAGAAAGATTTGGACAATATGTCATTTTAATGCTACAACGTTGTAGAGCAGATGGAAGAAAATTGGAAACCAAAATAATTTTTTTGTGGCAACTCAAATATCAATTTCAGGAAGGGCTTTTATAGCAGTGGCTATTATTTTCCATGATGGACCTACTACAACATCTGGACACTATACTGTGTATTAAAATTGCAATAAAGGATGGACACATTGTAATGATGCCCATTTGGAATTCAAATGTCGGTTCCCTTATGAATTACCAAATTCATATCTAATATTTATGATGCCAAAGTTTTAAAACCATCATTCGGCCTATTGGGAAGATGTGAACATGAATTAACGAGTTTATTTTGGATATTTTGAATGCAAAAAGATTCAGAAACATTATTCGGCCTATTGGGAAAATGTGAAGAATTACTGTTTGGATTATTGTTTGTGCAAATTCTTATTGCGTTTGCAAAATTGTGTTTGAAACAAGTAGTTTATATATTTGTTCTTCATATGACATGCGATCTAAATGAGAGTGTATATTTTAGAAAATGTATTTCACAGAAGTAGATCATTTAATGTAGTTGAAGAATGTAATTTAGAAACTGTAGATAGGTAAACAGATAGTTGAACTTGTTGTAAATATTTTCAACACAGATTTGTTTTTTTACAATCTTACTGATTGTATTTTTTCCCCGCTGTTATATGATGATCAACATTGAAATCACTGTGTATGGTGAAATTCAATAGAATCTGAAAACAGCAAAAAGGAAACTGAATATGTTATGTAATTCTAAAATTATGTTGTGTTCTTAAAACAAATATATTATATGCAATAACAGTTTTTTTCTTCTCTTTTACAGAAAGTAATACTAAAGTTTGAAAAAAGTTTAAATTTAGTTTACAATGAAACAACTGTAAAATAGTTTCAATGAGTTTGATATCTACTTCAATAAACAAGGTAAGATGAAATAATGTAATAAGCATAATAATATGAAGTAATGTTTACAGTCACTTTTAATGCAGTCATTAATTTTTTGAAACTCTATCAATCACCTCAGCAGTACCCATGCACTCATCCAATCCCTCTGCCACTACCCAAGCACTTATAAAATCACCACGCACTACCCTTGCACTCCTCCAATCACCAAATAACTACTCATGCACTCATGCAATCACCCAGGCACTAACCATACACTCATGCAATCATCCAGGCGTTACCCATAAACTCATGCAATCACCCAGGCATTACCCATGCACTTACAAAATCACCCTAGCAATACCCATGCACTTACAAAATCACCCAGGCACTACCCATGTACTCCTCCAATCACCCAGGCACTACTCATCCACTCATGCAATAACCCAGGCACTACCCATGCACTGCTCCAATCACTCATGCACTACCCATGCACTCCTCTAATCACCCAGACACTACTCATTCACTCCTTCGATTACCTAGCCAGTAGCCATGCACTCCTCTAATCACGCAGTCACTACCCATGCACTCATAAAATCACCATGCACTATCCTTGCACTCCTCCAATCACCCAGGCACTAGCCATGCACTCATGCAATCATCCAGGCACTACCCATGCACTCATCCAGGCATCACCCATAAACTCATGCAATCACCCAGGTATTAACCATGCACTCTTCCAATCATCCATACATTACCTGTGCACTCATGCAATCACCCAGACAGTAACCAAGCACTTACAAAATCACCCAGGCACTACCCATGCACTCCTCCAATCACCCAAGCTCTACTCATCCTGTCATGCAATAACCCATGCACTACCCATGCACTGCTACAATCACCCATGCACTACCCATGCACTCCTCTAATCACCCAGACACTACTCATTCACTCCTTCGATTACCTAGCCAGTAGCCATGCACTCCTCCAATCACCCAAACACTACCCATGCACTCATGCAATCACTGAGGCACTACCCATGCACTCTTCCAATCGCTCAGGCACTATCCTCTCAGTCCTCCAATCATCCAGGCACTACCCATGCGCCCATGTAATCATCCAGATATTATCCATGCACTTCTTCATGCAACACATACAAATTTCTTTTTTTAACCAAATAGGCGGTTCTAACAAAAACCATTTTTTTTTCTTCTTTTTTTGTTTTATATTTTTTTTGTGTTTTTCTAACTCTTTTTTAAAAAAAATTGGTGTTTAAAAAAACCCAAAAAACAACTGAATAAACTGACAAAACTGTTGTCTAAACTTTTGAAATTTAAAAATATTGCAAAAAAATAAATTAGCAGTGGTGGCTTCGTGCAGCAAAAACTATAGCGTCAATGGACTGTTCCCCGTAACAGAGAACCTTCTTGCACTTGATGCACCTTTCCTCCAGACTAGCAAATTCTGCCCTAATGTCAGGTCCTCTGCTTGACGTTCCAGAACCAGTAGAAGTACTTGGTCCAGCTTGCTGGTCATCCTGCTGGGCTTGTTGTTCCAGGTTTCATGGACGTTATAGTTTGTTGGTCATTTCACTTGTACAAAACCAGAGAAATTCGGCCGTTTTAGTTAGTTGAGCTAACTTTAACTCGCGCCCCGCAATGCACTGCTGATGACGTCACATATTACATCATTCATGACATGGTCAGTGACATCACTGATGACATCACTGATGACATCTCAAATGACATCACTGATGACATCACTGTTGACATCATCCAGTGACTGTGCGTTTCTGTAAAGTTTAAATATGTTTTATATATATATACGCCAAGGTGTATTGAAGAATTAGTGGGTGTATAAGTGTCTGAATGAATGATTTAGTAGGCGCGTGACTGACTGTATAAGTGAGTGATTAAATGTGTCTTATACATACTTACATATATATTATATAGTTTTTATATAAATTATTAATGTTTTTTTTTATATTTTGGTTTGTTTTTTAGTATGTTGGGTATTGTATTAACTATAATATATATATTTTTTTAGTTGACTTTATTTTAGTTTTATCATTTGTTTAATATTTCTTTTAATTATTTATTATTTGGGTAGTGGTTATTTTGGGGTTTGGGTGGGTAGTTTCTTTCATTTTTGAAAAATATATTTTATTTGTAATTATTTCTTTACATAATATTTTAATTCTGTTGTTTTTTGGTCGGTTTTTTGGATTTGCAAGGGTTTTTGTGGGTAAAGTGTTATTTTTTAAATTCATTTATTAGAAAATTCTCAATTTTTAAATTGAATTCCTTTTTTAAATTATTTACTGTTGTTTTGTATTATTTTTGTTTGCTTGGGTTTTGGTGAAATTTCTGAAATGTTATTTTTAAAATGTATTTTTTAAATTTTATATTTTTAAATTGCACTTAGATTATTTACACTTTGATTTTTGAGGCTTATAGAACTTTGGGTCGCTAATGCATTACATTTGTAATTCTATTTACATTTTTAAAATCTATTTTTGCAATTTTAATTTAATTTATGCCTTTATTAATTTTTGGAGTCATTTATGGTTTATCTTAGGGCCTAATTACGATGTTGCGGAATGGAACCATAGGTTGATGGTTCTACCCACTGTATTTGGATGCAACCGCCCTATGGGTGGTCGCCAACATCCATTTTTCAATTGCAGCTTGCGTGGCTGGCAGAAAAGGGCCCCAGCACAATCTACAATTGAAAAATGGATGTTTACAAAATCCCTGCACCGTGTGGCAGGCACCATGTGGTGCCTGCCACATGATGCAGGGATGTTTAGGGGGCACCACAGGTGCCCCCAGGCCCCATAGCGGGGGGCCAAGGGGGAAGGGGGCCCTGCTAGGGGCCACCAAAGTCACTTGCCACCTGCCTTTTCATGGCGGGCGGACCGCAATGAAAGGGCAGGTGGAAAGCGACACATTAATCCCGACAGCGGAGCCGAGGCTGGCTCCACCGTCATTATGGGATTACCATTCTGCCACCGCCCCAACGGGCTCTGCGAGCCCGTCGGAAGTGGAGCAGAATCCCCCCGCAGATTTCCTCCGACCCTCAGTATTGTAATACGGCGGTCGGATGGAAACCATTGATGTCGGGCGGAAATCCTCCAACTAGCTGTCGGATGGCTTTCCGCCTAATATCGTAATCGGGATCTTAGTTGGGTTGTTGGGTGTTAGAGGAGTTTTTTTGGGTAGTGTATTGAAGTACATGATTCAAATTTTTTAATTTATATTTGTAATTTTTAAAATTTCAATACGCGTGTTTGATTTTTCATAGGGTTTTATGGATAGGTATTGTATTATTTTAATAATAATTTTTTTAGGTTGCAGGTTTCGTTGTGGCTCTGTGTTACTGATTATTTTTTTGGGTGGAGGAATGGGTTTTTCACCGGTTTACTGATTATTTTTTGTAGGGATGGGTGTTGCACCGTTTTTAGGGCGAAGGGATGGATACTGAATATGGGCATTGAGGAGTTTTTAGGGCTCAGGGTTGGGTAGAGAATAGTGGTAGTGTGGGGTTTTTAGGGTTTAAGGATGGGTACAGAATAGGGATAGTAAGGAGTTCAGATGGGGTTAAGAGATGTGTACAGGATAGTGGTAATTAGGTCCTGGAGTTTAGGTGCATTATCAATTCGGGTAAACCTCCATATACGTCTGATAAACCTCCAGATTCCTGAGTTCATATCTTAGTAAGATAGCTCAGTGTGTTACTGGATTTTGTTGTAAAAATTGTCATTTACCATGGAGGCCACAAGTTCTGATAGTGGTAAATAGTTCAGCAGATTACGAGCCTGCTACAGATATCTGAATGTGACCTACCAGGCATATGTTTGAATCCTTGTAGGGCAAAGACATGCTTCAAATCTCAGTATGTGGATATCGTGGATAATATAAACATTGTAATAAAAAAATATTCTGATGTTTTGTGTGCTATGAAGTCATTATTGCTTTAGTTATACATGAACCTGTGCATACGTGATCACACATTACATTACATATTACTGACTGAACATGCTACTTTCCAAGCCTATAAAATTAAGACAAGACCTTTAAGGTGGGCCAGGTTCCACAGCGGTGGAAACATGCTACAGTGGTCTCACTTTTTAAAAAACCTCTTTCAGACCCATCCAAGTCTGAAAATTATAGACCTATTTCATAGCTTCCATTTTTTTTAAGGTCTCAGCGAAATATGTAAACCAGCAGCTCTCAACCTTTATCGAAGCGAAGGAGCTTTTCCACAGGACTCAGTCGGGCTTCCGATCCTTTCATAGTACAGAGCCCACCTTATTGCTTGCATCTGAGTCCATCCACTAAATTGTTGACAGGACAACACTGCAGTGCTGCTGAAGCTGGACCTCACCATGGCCTTCAACACTGAATCCCACAACCTCCTACTTGAGCGGTTGTGGAGCCGCAGTGTCAGTTACAAGGCTGTGCAGTGGCTCGCTTCTTTTTTGTAGAATCGCACCTTTCATGTGCCACAAAAACCTTTTCAATCTCAGGTTTTCCCACCTCAGCAGGGGGTGTCTCTGGGCTCCTCCTTGAGCCCTACTTTATTCAATCTGTATATATGCCCCCTGGCTGACATCATCAAGCTTTATGGCTATAACATCGTATTGTACACAGATGATACACAGCTGATTATCACTTGCCACAGAATGAAGTAAATGTGGCTGTTCTGCTAAGGACCTTTCTGTCGGACGTTGCCCAGTGGATGGAGCTCAATTGTCTCAAGGTAATTGCTGGAAAAACAGAGGTCCTTTATCTTATGCAAGCAGCCTTTGATTTGGTCCTCCTCTTGGTGGGTAGACTTGCTTGAATCGTTACCTGCCCCAAAGCCTAAAGGTTAAAAACTTAGGCATTTGGTTCAATGCTAAGCTCACTTTTGAAAGTCAGATCACGGCCTTAGCAGACAAGTGTTTCGGGATCCTAAAAAATCTAGAAAAAAATCTTGGTCTTCTCCCTGAATCTGCCAGGAAGACAGAAGTCCAGGCTTTGGTTACATCCAGGCTGGACTACTGCAATGCCCTGTACTTGGGAGTCTCACAGTCTCGGCTGATGAGACTTCAATGTGTGCAGAACGCAGCAGCCCGTCTGCTACTGAATCTTCCTAGAGGGCTTCCATGAGCTCTGCACTCTCAAAATTGCATTGGCGACCTCTGAAGAAAAGGTTCTCCTTTAAGGCCCTGTGCTATTGCTACAAGGTCTATACGAGTAAGGGTCCTTGCTACTTGAACTCCTTTTTTAAGCTCTATTCTCCCACAAGGAACCAAATATCAGCAGAGGCCTTGTTGGCTTGCCTCCCCACTGTAAAGAGAGCTTGCATTGGGGTTGCTCTTTTAGCTTTTTAGCAGCCAAGCTGTGGAACTCTGTTCCTCTTCAAATTAGACAGGAACAAACGGAATTGTCATTCTGCAAAAATCTAAAAACCTGTCTGTTTAGGTGGGCTTGATTGTGTTCTCTCATCAGCATGCTGTATCATTTAACACTCTTGGAAGTGAGATCCTAGCACTGGGACACTTCACTGGAAGTAACTAGGCGCTCTACAAATTATTATTTTTATTATTATTATTATTATTATGATGAACATGATGGTTTCCGCCTTTGTTCTTCTGGTATTATCATACAAAGTTTCATCACTTTTTTCTGTAAATATTTTTCTTTTTTCTAAGTGGGCGAATGTAGACTTTGTTCATAGTTCATATTTTGGTTTAGCTCTGCCCTGCCCGCTTTGGAAGTGTAAAAAAAAAGTCTATTGTTGTTTTTCTCAATGGTCAGCTGAGAGTGGTGCACTGGGGTGAGTGTCACTAGGGCTCTTGACTTTTGACACATTCACAAAATAGACTCAAATAAAGCCTGCGATAGAGGAGAGGGGTTTTCTCTTTTGGCTCTGCTCCGCAGCACAAAGCAGAGACAGTAATATGGTGCATTGACTGAATTATCGAGTACCGCTGGTCATGCGCCATTGTTTTGCATGCTGATCTCTTGTGCCTCACCGGCGCAACGCGGTGACGATACCTCCTGGTGGAGCCGCGCCTCCGAGCTTGAAAATCTCTGTACTACAGGATCAAGTGATTAAAGAAAATGTGGCATTTCTTTTACTAACCACTGCAAGGGAGACCTGTGCTGGCAAAAGCACAAGACTACAGGTGGACCCAGGGCTGGCTTTAGGGCATTGCGGCTGGTGCGGCCGCACTGGGCCCTGACCTGGGGAGGGGCCGCTGACCTCAGGGGGGTTGTTGCTAAAAAGGGTTAATTTGGGTAGATATACATTCTTATTAGTAAATCCAGCCTTTACCAGTGCTTTAAAACAAATTAAATGTATGTGAGAGAGGGGCTATGGAGAGATAAGGGGCACTTTCGCCCAGTGGTAGTCATGCGGGGGCGCCAAAATTGATTGTCGCACCAGGCGCCACCAGTGCTAAAGTTGGCCCTGGGTGGACCAGTCTTCCCACCCATGAGGGGAAAAGTCCAAATTTACAACCGCCAGGACCCATCATAATTTATTAGTCCTACTCGAGAATTTGTTGCGCCAACTTAGTTCATCTTCCACCCCGCTACCTGAAAGTTTTGAGAATGGTCACACAACTAATGTAGTTCAGGCGCTGAGAAGTGGCTCTAGCGTGTCAAGCTGATGCCCTACAAAATGATTACATTTCATGTACTTACACAAGTGAAGGATTTCCCTGTAATGCATTCATAGATAAAGTTATGTAGTATGCCCTGAATAAAAGCATGCACATTTTATTTATGAAAATGGTAACATCGGAATTTGGGAAGAATAATACAGGCTGACTAGATCTTGGAGTTATCATCCCCCAGTCCGCCCTATGAACCATGAAACTAGCAATGCATTCTGCCCCAACTCTTCCAGCTAACTATGTACAGTGGCAATTGGAGGCTGCACAGCTATAAGCATAAGAATATTTTTTAGGAACAAGGTCAAAAAAGTCATTCCGGGCCCACATGTCCCAGGAACCTGTTTCTAAATTTGAAAAAAATGTTCTTAAGGAAAGAGAAAAGATGCAGCGTGTTAGCAGGCTTGCTTCAAAATCTATAAATAGATTTTCAGCACCACCACGCACCCTGAATAGAGTGCGGCTTGTGGAATAAGCCACCCTTGGCCCCCTCTTTTAATGGCCCTACTCAGTGACTTCTCACCTGATTCCACGGGGCAGATTTACCATTTAATCACGCAGTGCAGCAGCCGAAAATGCTGCCTGCGTGAAAAGGAGAGAGGAGGAAAGTGCCATATTTACAGAAATATGGCACTCTCCTCCCTTTTACATAGCACTGGCGCTGAAATCAGCTGGAATACACCATGGAGACACCTTTGCGCCATGGTGCAAGGGTGTCTCCTTGAGTCTAGCATGGGTTTGTACAAAATACTATGCATAGACTGACTTTAACCATTTTCCCTTTTTGTATGTGTCAGTGGCGGCTCCTCCGCTAAGGCGGAGGAGTGTCGCCCCACTGCCAGGAGCAGCAAAGAAAGGAAAAAATTAAATTATAATAACGGAATATTATTATCATTTTATTTTTTCGTCATGCTGCGGCAATGCATGAGGGAGCGGGGCGGAGCTGCAGGGGAGGAGTGGTAGAACACTCCTGAGCGCAATGACTGTTTGGTCGGCCCTCTCAGGCCACCCAAAACAGTCATGCGCACTCCCCTGTTCTCCATGCAGGCTGCATTACAGCCTGAATGGAGAACATGCCAACCCCTACAGCCCCTGGCTGAGCGCCGTGTCACGGCGCTCAGACCAATCACAATGCTGCATTGCAGCATTGTGATTGGCTTAGGTGTGGGAGGCTGGCTGCCTGCTTCCTGTTCCGACCTGGAGTTGGACACAGGGGAGCAGGAGAGAAGACGTGGGACCCGGCAGCAGCAAGGTAAGTTTTATTAATATTTTTTTTTAAAAGCAGCCCGCGAGCCGTGCTGGCCGCCCCTGGTATGTGTGCTATAAAGTGCAGCGCACGTACAAAGTCGGAAAAGGAAGCAGAAATTAAAGCATTTCTCCTTCATTGCGCTTACTTTAAAAGGGCGCAGTTTTCTGACGCTATACCCTCTCTACTTAATTTAGTAAATTGGGTTTAGTGTCAGAAACCATGGGTGGTTGCATGGGAATGCCCATGCCCCACCCATGGTACGTGTCCTTGGCGCTTAGTAATGCAAAGCAGCTCTATGCGCTGCTTTGCGCTACTTTAACGTTATTTCGAACGCTAAACCAGTTTAGCACTGGAAAGTAAATCGGAAAAAAAAGATTTTGCGCCGATTTGCATCACTTATGTGACACAAACAGGGGGTAAATTCTTAGTAAATTTCCCCCAAATGTCTGGTGCTTCTTCGCATTACTCTGCCATTATTCTTTTTGTTTTTCCCGTGGAGCAACAAGGCAGACCAAATAAGTTAGGGGGTTCATTTGGTCTTGAACAAATTTACATTTGTCTATTTGCTAATGGGAAAATGGCGTTCTCAAAACGATTTCGGGAGCACTCTTGGAAAAAGTTCGAAAACCACACTCTAAAAAAAATCGCAAATCTTCACTGAACTTAGGAGGAAGCATACGAGAGTAAATTTATAAATGTTGTTTTGAAGTATGCCGGCCTTTTTGCCTTGCATTCTTTTACCCTGGTTATCTCTTCCCAGTTTCCTTATTTCTTTTTTTCTTGTCTTTGGTGCTCTTTTTCACCATTTCAAATATTTAGCGGACCATCTCATATCATGTACTGTAAAGCACTGAAAATGCTAAAGAATCACAGCAACATATTTAGTAAATAAATCACCTGTGAGGTGGATACCCCACCTTTTATAGACTACTCATATGATGCATAAAACGATATTCAGTGCTACAATTGCAAAAGAAAAGTGCCAGTGCCCGAAGCTCTGCTCAAAAGCTCGAGGCCAGCACTTTCAAATATCAATGCACCGAATACCAAAGCTGGTAGCCTGGATTCCACCTCATACCTCTTTAATCCACTACCATACACTCCCTGCCCTTTTATCTCACTCTTGCAGGTTCCTGCTTTCTCTCTTTGTGACAGTTTATTTCTTGTTTCTCTGCTCCCGTCTTTCCTGTTTGTGTGTTTTTCTCTCTCTTGTGCTCAGCAAATGTCTGATGCGGAAAATTAAGTGCCAGTCCTCAAAAATAAGTTCCGGTGTCCCCCATCAGCAACCACCTGCTCAAATTAAGCACTGACGACATTACGTTACAAGTTTCTTGTAATTTCCGATTTGGGCCTAAACTAGAGTTTTCGGTGTTTCAAAATCAGTGAGAACAACCACACAAGTAATTTGTGGATCTTTACCTTTCACCCAGTGAAAATGACACTACAAGGAGAAATGTGGATACCAGTGTACACATTCTTCATTCCAAGAATGTAAACTCATAATCAAGAAAAAAGCTTACCAGAAGGCTTCAGACCATTTAGAACTCGGCGGCCAGAATCACTCTCAACCTCCCACGCCGCACTCACATCACACCACACCTGAAGGAGCTCCACTGACTGTCATTCACAAATGAGCACAGTTCAAACCACTCACCCACACTTTTGAGACACTACATAACACTGGCCCAGCATACCTCAAAAATCGAATCTGCTTTCACAAACCTTCCAGACACATTCGCTCGTCTGTACTCCTACTTGCACAAATTCCATGCATTTAGAAAATCTGATCTGGCGGTTGAGCCTTCTACTACATCACTCCTAAGGCATGGAACAACCTGCCTCTAAACAGGAGTGCCTCCTCCTCACTTCTTGAATTCTGCAAGAAGCTGAAAACCAGGCTTTTCGAGTAGTCCCACTAGGCCCTAGGTGTGCCTAGACTCACACCTGCTCAGCACCAGGATACCCTCCCGGGTGATAGTGAGCACTACAAATATACGGAACATAACATAACATAACAAAACAACATAACAGTATATTAACACTGCGCCCTGAGTAATGGAACCAAAAGAGAGAGACGATGGCCCTTGAAGTAGGGAGTTCAGTGCTCCAGCTGGCCACCAGATGCAGCACCTGGGGCAGGAAGTGCCCAAAGGACAAGTGAAAAAAAGAGGGTTGACCCAAAGGCAGGTAGGAAGGAACTAGGGAAGGGCATCACACCCTGTAATTACCTTATCCTAGAGGTTTAAATAACTTTGGGTGTGGTACTATCGCTGTATTTTACTGGTCAACTTATAATAAAGCCCTCAATCAAGATATCCACTCGCCAGACTGCTGTATCAAGATGTGCAGCCGTTCCAGACATTACACACGCCTGAAACAGATATGAGGGGGGTTAGTTGCAAATGGAAGCCGGCATTACGCAACCTTTCTCTAACAGTGCTACAAAGTAATAGCCCGATGACTGAGTCACAAGCCCTGTGATTACCAGATGGAAGCACTGATGTAGTTGTGTTGTTGCGCGTGTCGAAGCAGATGCTTCTCGATCATAAAATGCAAACCTTTGAGACTACTTGCTTCTTAATTAGAAATCAGGTAAACTGCTGGAAGGGAAATTAAAGGACACCCATAGGTATGTCTAGCCCTTGATGTGTGATGGCATTGTTTGACGACCGATGAATTGTGCCCTCAGTTGTTTTCCAGATGTTGGTTTGGGCCCGAAGGGGAGGGGGCTTACTCACAAAGGGATTTTGGAGTGTTCAAAGTCAGTTGCTTAGCCAGTGTGTCATGGCTCCTAATCCCAGGAAGGAAATGGGCCCCTTGGTTAATGTTTGGATTGTAAAATACAGGAATAAGCTACATTCAGTGGGCCCCTTTGGCCCTGGTACCACTGCACCTGCTGCATCAATGGAAGCTATGGCCCTCAGTAAAGTAGTACTCTTATATGCCTCTGTGAATTGGTCTCAGAGCATCTAAATGGGAATAAAACTGGAATATTCAGGGAATATTCATATAGAATTAGTACAAATAGAGATGACTGAACCCTCTTTGAACTTTTACTGCTAGGGAGTTGGATGTTTTTGATGCTGATTCGCAAAGCCATGTAAGAGTACGAAAAGGATTATTCCTATAGTATTACTTGCCCTACCCATAAATACTTTCTTGATTCGGTTCTAGGTGAGTAGTTTTTGATATTAAGGGGAATGTCAGAGAATGCTATGCTTTAGATGAGTCTTTGCCACTGGTTCTGTTGGTGCCCATGTTTCCGTGTGGGTTGAAGAACCTAGAAGCACTCTATTGATGCTACTGGACAGGATTAAGAAAATGTATACAGGCACAATTTCAGGCAGAGTTGTCTCAAAACCAGAGTTTAGGTTGATGGGACAGACTCATCTTCATGTGGTGAGTATTATCGAGGGAGCATCTGGGCTTTGAGGCTGCTGAGGGACACATTTTCAGTGTCCAGCTGTTAGAAGGCAGTTCTGACACTATGGGCCGCCCGGATTTTTCGCTTTTTGAGCACCTAGGTGTTGAGGTTTTACTGTGGGAGAGCCTCATAAATTGGGACTCATCCACAGTGAACTCATGATGAAAGAGACTGCATGTGGATTTTACTGGTGTCCCCCTAGCTTGACTAGGCCGCTGCGCAGCAGCTGGAGTAAGGGGCACCGGGCTGGTTACATGCAGACACCTGTGTACATGCGTGTGCACACGTGTAGGGGCTGCGCAGGGGTGATTCTTGGCGTGCGCAGTCCGGGAGCAGCTACAAAGTGAATGGTGTGGCAGGACTTATGCAGAATTGGGTGGTGACACGGAATAGGCCTTACACGCTAGGAAGGAACATGCCAGGGAAAGTCAGTGTGCTTTACTGTGTTTTTCACTTCATTATTCCCCTATGGGGATGTGGAGCCCATGTGCTAGGTTAACTTCCATAAGGCCTACAGATTCCAGACGCGCACTAAAGTCCCCTGTAGCGGATGTGAAAAGGAGTATTCTGCAGAGTCCCAAGTCATATTTGTACTGCTTTTGGGTCATCCAGAAATGTCATATTTCTCTGAGTCCCTGGCTGGGGTCTGGCCCTGGCAGGTTAGATTAATGACCTTTCTTCCCAGAGCGAAGATCTTCCCTCCAAGGCGAGAAGATAGGTGGAGCTACAGGCTAATCCATCAGCAGCTGTCGCTGGGTGCCAGGCACCAAGCTGAACCAAGGTGAAGGCAGCACTGGGGAAAGGGTCTTGTTTCAGAGACCATGTGGCCAGAGACCCTGGACGACGCCATTTTGAACAAACCCAGAGGCTGGACAAGGAGGAGGGAGCAGGGGCAGGGAAGTGATGTGTCGCTGTTTGATAGGACAAACAGAGACTTCCTGCCAGCCCCCTACTCAACTTTTAAAAACCACTGGAAGAGGAAGAGAGCTCTCTCTGGGGTGTGGTCTGCGGAGGCGGAAGGTGCTGGAGCCTGGCGCAATGGGCAGTTGGAAGGAGGAACCCCCTGACTGTCCCCCAGGGCCCTGCCAGCACCAGAAGAGGAGCCCAGGACCAGCGCGCAGAAGCAGAGGCCTCTGCGCAGGGAGAAGAGAGGCCAAGGAGGAGAGACAGGCGAAAGGCTGGCGCAGGGAGCCAGTGAAGACAGCTCCCTGCCGAATCCCCCCTCTCAGAGACCCCGAGGGCAAAGAAGAGTGTTCCCAGTGGCTGGGGCTGGCCGCCAGGAGCGAAAGGACACGAAAATGGGGCAGATCGGTCCCCCAGGGGCCGAGCTATGGCCCCCAGAAGGTGAGCGACCTTGACCCCCCACAAAGGGAGGTCGGGGGCCCGGGAGCCCATCCCCGGGCCCCGAGCTAAGCCGGGGAGCGCCGTCGCGCTCCCCGTGAAGATTGTGGCCTCCGGGGTGCCAGGAGCCCACCCTGGCCCCCGGCTAAGAAAAGGAAGGCGGGGGAGCGCCGTCGCGCCCCCCGCGAAAATGATCCCAGGGGGCCCGGGAGCCCATCCCCGGGCCCCGAAGCAAAGTCGCGCTCCCCGTGAAAATGCCCCGTGGGCAGTGAAGGGAGGTGCGAGCGCCGTCGCGCTGCCCCGCCCGTGAAGATGATGCTGGGGCCCGGGATCCCAACTCCGGGCCCCGCCGAAGCCGGGGAGTGCCGTCGCGCTACCCGGGAAGCTGAGGAATGGGGTGCCAGGAGCCTCCGACAAGAAGGCAGAAGTCGCGTCCCCCCGTGAAGGCGGTCCAGGGGCCCGGGACCCCATCGCCGGGCCTGCAAAGCAGGAAGACAAGTCGGGGAGCGCCATCGCGCTCCCCGTGAAGAGGGCCGAAGAAGGAGCGGAGTCGCCTCGCGTCTGCCCGCAGGAGCGGGCAGGCAAGAAGACTCTGCCGGCTCCCGCGGCCGCACGCGAGTGTGCGGGCCGGGCGGGGAGCCGGCGGGGGCAGCCGGGGTGGGCTCCCGAGGTGCCCTCCACCAAAAGGAGGATGTGGGGGTCCCGGGTGGGACCGGGCCCCTACCCAAGGAGAAATGGTGGCGCGAGGGGTCCCGGGTGGGACCGGGACCCCAGAGGTGAACGGAGGGGCCCGGGTGGAACCGGGCCCCTGGAAGCTGGCAAAGCGGCTGGGGTGGGCTCCCCGAGCCGTAAGCAGTTTACCTGGGGGTCCGGGTGGGACCGGGCCCCCACCGAGGCCGGAAGGTGCGGCAAAGCCGCCAGCAAGGCCGCGCGGCTCTCCCCGGCACAGCGGGAGAGCCGCTCATTGAGTATGCGGAAAGCGGAGCACGAAGCGCCCCATAATGCCTTGCTAGGCATTTCGGAATCGAGTGTTTTGTGCTTGTGGTGGCCCCAGGAGGACGGGGTCACCACCAACTTGGTACCAGGGGGCTGGGGGAGCTGCTGGAGAAGCGCAGTCTCCCCCAGCACGAAGTTAAGTCCCACCCTAAGTTTCCTAGGGATTTGAACAGGATAACCCCTCAAGGGCTCATCCTGCTTTATTACACCTTCTAGGCTGGAACTTTTGTTCTACAGCTGAGGGTGTATTGCGAAGTGCTTCATGGAGTGAAGGGCTGAGTTGGGGATGTCTGGAGAAGGGCATCCCCTGGAGGTGAAGAGGTGTAATTGTACCAGAACTGCATGTACTCTCGGTTATTTCTTTTTAGAGGGACTGAAGGTCACATATGTAATGTGAAGGTACCCGTGTAAGGTGATGTCATAAGCAAAGTGGGTTATGTTGCCAGACACTCCTGCTAGGGTGTCTGGCTGTATCTGCGTAATCCTGTGATTTCATCTGTGATGCCTTTAGGGGCTGTAATTGCAATGCATTCTAATGATCCACAAAGGTGCTGAGTACTGTCATTCTAAAGTGTGCGTAAACATGTATTCTTGCTGCTGCGCTTAAGTGAGGAACAACCCAGACTGTTAGCCCTGAATAGGTAGGGGTGCATACTGTATGGTCAATATAAGATGTTCAGTCAGGGTTATGTGTCACTAGGGCAGGTGAACCTATTTTTAATGCGTGTTGAGGTAATGGGGTGGGTCGCCACTGGGATGGTGCCAGTGCGCAGGGCCCTCGCTCCAGGTTATGCTCAACACACTGCATTAGGGGGCAAGATGATGTGCATACATGGGAGTGGTGGTACTAGACCCCACCCCCTCTTTTTGGGAGGGGTGGAGATGTTACGCAATGTCACAAAGTAATTCCAACAGCTTATGTATATTTGTAAATTGGTGCATAGTATTCAGTAGTGTGTGTGTTTAATAAATGTACTCTTACTTTTATAAAGCAAAGTACAGGCTGGACAATCAATTATTGAGTGTTATTTCTGCGCACCTGCAAATGGCGATTACTAGCCCACACCACCTCCCTTGAGTAAAGCCTCAGACTGCTCTGCAACGCTACCCTCTGAGAGTCAGGCGCTACAATTGGGTGTTTGGTTCCCAGTGAAGGACAAATGTAGTCATGTTATTTGTGCAGGCCACACAGATACTGCCTCGTTTTCCAACACCGGCATAGAAACCTGATACTAAATCTGTGCAAATCAAAAATACCAAACAGGCTTAGTTTGTTCATGTCTTATTATCAGTGTTTTCCTTCAGTCAGGGAGTCATAGCACATTTTGGATACCCCAAGTGATATTCATGAGTAGGGCCATCAATATTATTACAAGGGGGTAGGGAGCACACTGCCTCCCATCCCAGCACAGTTCGCCCACTGCATTCTGGTAAATACAGGACGCTTACTTCAAAGTTGCTGTAGTTTTTCACTTAAGTTGGTGCAGGTAGTGCCGTGTTTCTGGGTTTAGCCCTTCATCAGTATAGAGCAGAAGTAGTAGAGAGCAGAAAAAGTAATCTGAGATTGCTGAAATGCTGCCCAAGTATTCACAGGCTACAGTACCACTCCACAAACACACAGGTGCATCCCAAGTGAGCTCATCAGCTCGTTGGCTCAAAGGACCTTTTTAAACAGAAGGGGGGGGGGAGCACACTGCCTCTCATCCCAGCACAGTTCACCCCACTGCATTCTGGTAAATGCAGTCCTCTTAATTCAAAGTTGCTGTAGTTTTTCACCAAAGTTGGTGCAGGTAGTGCTGTTATCTCTAGACACGTGTTTCTGGGTTTACCCCTTCATCGGTAGAGAGCAGAAGAAGCAGAGAGCAGTGAAACGTCATGTGGGGTTGTTGAACTCACAGGTCACAGTACCACTCCACAGGCACACAGGTGCATCCCAGGTGAGCTCGTCAGCTTGTTGGCTCAAGGAAACCTTTTGAACACAAGAGGGGAGGGAGCACACTGCCTCTCATCCCAGCACAGTTCACCCCACTGCATTCTGGTAACTGCAGCATGCTTACTTCAAAGTTGCTGTCCTTTTTCACCAAAGTTAGTGCAGGTAGGGCTGTTATCTCTAGACGTATTTCTGGGTTCAGCCCTTCATCAGTGGAAAGCAGAAGTAGTAGACAGTAGAGAAAAGTCATCTAGAGTTGCTGAAATGCTGCCCCAGTCTTCACAGGTCACTGTACCACTCCACAGACACACAGGTGCATCCCAGGTGAGCTCGTCAGCTTGTTGGCTCAAGGAAGCCTTTTGAACACAAGATGGAGGGAGCACACTGCCTCTCATCCCACCACAGTTCACCCTACTGCATTCTGGTAAATGCAATACAATTATTTCAAAGTTGCTGTAGTTTTTCACCAAACTTGGTTCAGGTGGTGCTGTTATCTCTAGACACATGTTTCTGGGTGTACCCCTTAATCAGTAGAGAGCAGATTTGGTAGAGAGCAGAGAAAAGTCATCTAGGGTTGCGGAAATGCTGCCCATGCCTTCACTGGTCACAGTACAAAT
Source organism: Calotriton arnoldi (assembly GCA_963921515.1). Lineage (NCBI taxonomy): Eukaryota > Metazoa > Chordata > Amphibia > Caudata > Salamandridae > Calotriton > Calotriton arnoldi. The sequence continues at coordinate 956,865 of CAWUFW010005772.1, read as the reverse complement.
CCACGGGCATACAGGTGCATCACAGGCAAGCTTGTCAGCTAGTTGGCTCAAGGCTGCCTTTTAAACACAAGGGGAGGGAGCACACTACCTCTCATCCCAGCACAGTTCACTCACCCCACTGCATTTTGGTAAAAGCAGTACGCATACTTCAAAGTTGCTGTTGTTTTTCACCAAAGTTGGTGCAGGTAGTGCTGTTATATCTAGACATGTGTTTCTGGGTTTAGCCCTTCATCAGTAGAGAGCAGAAGTAGTAGAGAGCAGAAATAAGTCATATGGGATTGCTGAAATGCTGCCCAAGTCTGCACAGGTCACAGTACCACTTGACAGGCATACAGGTGTATCCCAGGTGAGCTTGTCAGCACATTGGCTCAAGGGAGCCTTTTAAACACAAGATGGGAGGGAGAACACTGCATTTCATGCCAACAGAGTTCACCCCACAGCATTCTGGTAAATGCAGCACGCTTACTGCAAAGTTGCTGTAGTTTGTGGAGCAAGGAGATGCGAGGCAGCAGCTGTTGCGGCATCTGGGGTCCAGGGCTCGAAGTTCTGCGGTGGAGTACCTGTGGGTGCACTGGGGCCAGGGTTCCTGGTGCTGGGTGCGGTCTAGGCACGGACCGGCGCAGATGGGCTTGCCTTTGGCGCACCAGCAGTGTTCGCACTGCGTGGCCGCGCTGCGGCCACCATTCAGTAGGTCCTGAGAGGGGTGCTGGGGAGGCAGATGACGGGAAGCGGGTGGCAGGAAAAACAGCGACCAAGCGGGAATAAGACAGCAGAGGCCTACATTCAGGGAATAAAACTAACATAAAGTAAAATAAAACTAAACTAAATTAAAATTAACTAAGTGCTGGCTTACAGGCTGGCTACCGAGTACTCACCCTCACAAGGCAGGAGTGGCCTAGCAGAGTCCGGCGGGAGGAGCCCATACAGAAGGAAGGAGGAGGCTGACAGACAGCAAGGGGAGTTGGTGAAGACCTGCTAAATGGGGCCGTACTACGGCCTCCATTAAATAGGTCCTGGGAGGGGTGCTGGGGAGGCAGGTGGCGGAAAGCAGGTGGGGGGGGAAAATGTCGACCAAGCAGGAAAAGGAAGCAGAGGCCTACATTTAGGGGATAAAACTAAAATAAACTAAAATAAAACTAAAACAAATTAAAGTTAACTAAGATCTGGCTGGCAGGCTGGCTCCCAGGGACTGAACCGCACAAGGCAGGAGCAGCGTAGCGGAGTCCGGTGGGAGGAGGCCACACGGAAGGAAGGAGGAGGCTGACAGGCAGCAAGGTGAGCTGGTGAGGACCTGGTGATGGGTGGTGCTTTTTCATAACTTACTTAACCTTCTCTTGATAGAACATCTTCTGGACTCTTCTGCAGTAGATTTGTGCCATTACATTGCTGACACCCAACCTACAGACCCAATGCAGCTCCCTGTAAGAGCACAGGGTGGTTAGCCATCAAGGTGAACCAGAAATAACAAGATGGTGGACAGACTCACAAGCAGAGCGATCTCCTGAAAAAACATGTCCAAAACATCTGCCTCAGTCCTTCTCTACCACACTGATTCTATATATAGTGGATGAGCAGGCAGCTTCGAGTTTCCTTCATGTACATAGGTGATGTATGGTAACTGGCAAAAGTGTCTGTAACCCGCTGGCAATTCGCTGCAGTGACAAAGGGGTACAGCTAGCCTCAAAGAGAAGGTGTGGTACAATAAGCAATTCTTAGATAAGCAGAGGTGTTGCAGTGCTAATTGTCTAGAATCGAAGTTCATGGAGAAAAAATAGTTTATTATATCTGTTTACGAATAAGCATCTTTAAAACTATTCTTTATAAGTTGAGAGGACTAATGTGTATGCCACGACATGGCAGGCAATTTGGAATGTAATGGCTTTCTGTCACAATGAAGATACTTTCTCGGCATGCATGTGTAAGGTAGGGAGCTCACATAGATACATACGTTGTAGATTTGTTGTGGGGGCATGTTACAAAATACTTAACATAATGCCCCACCAGCAGCAGTTTCTCTTCTGTTCCACAACCTCACTCTAAAAATCCCACACTGACACTTAGGCACTCCAGTATTCAAAGACCTCAAAGCAGAGCAGAGTGGAAAAGAAATGACTGAGACAATATATATAGCGAAATGTCTAAGAGAAGGAGGTCTATTGCTTTTCTCAGGTAAATTTCTAGCATTTGCCAAAGAAAATGGTATTTTACAGACCTTTCGGGCTTGGCATATATAGTGACTGCAAACCATTTCCCCCCCTTGGATCTCAGGCATGGACGCTCAATGCATGTTATCACTAATAGATGCTGGTGACCAAATTCACTCGACTTCCTGCCTCCTTAATCCGCCATCAGACACTCTACGCCTCTTCATCTCACTCTTGAAGGTTGTTTTTCATCCTTGCTTTCTCCTTTTGTCGTTTTTTTCTCCTTTTGCTTCTTCTTTCCCTTTGGTGTTTCCCTATCCCTTGCTCTGAATCAAAGTCTGTTGAGGAAAAATAAGTGCTGGTGCCCAAAAATGAATTCCATTCAGACACTGGGTAAAATTAAGCATTGAGTTCACTGCAGCCCACCATTCTGAAGCCGGTAAGCATATCAACTGAAGATACCTTTGTAAATACATTACTTGTGACTATGAACCATAGTAAATATTTGTTTGTAGTCCTCACCTAATACCTCACTTACAATATTTTGATGCGCAGCAAGCCTGCCTGCTGTGCTGCCGTGCATCAAAATAAAAGGGCAGGAATGCGTTGTATCTGCAAGACACGGCACATTCCTGTCCTTCTCTCCTGCACCGTCGCACAAACAGCAGGTGTGCACCAGCGCAGACACCCTTGTGTCATTTTGTAAGGGTGCCTGCACTGAAGGCATCATTGGTTTCATGCAGGAAGGGACACCTCCCTGCACAAAAACGATCATTGAAGGCATTTTCCTCCTTCTATGCGTGGTGTAGAATGCAACATGCATAGAAAGAGGAAAAAACAAGGAGAAATAAAAGTATTTCTCCTCCTTGCGCCTCCTTACGCCTCCACTGGGGAGGCGTAGGATCCTGACGCATTCCCATGTTTACAAAATGTTGTAAATCTGAGATTGCATCAAGTTCCATGGATGTTGCGTGGGAACACCCATAGAACGCCCCTTTCATGCAGAGTTATGCGTGAAAGGGAAACGTATTTACAAGGCCATGAAAAGTTATGCAGGCTGACATTGCATGGCCTTGCAAATATGGTGAAGCGCATTGCACTGCCGGCGCATCAATAAAAGTGACGCACTCGCGACGCCATAGGCTTGTAAATAAGCCCTTTAGAGTATGTGCTTGATCTTAACCCATACGAACCCTATTGAGACAGACATGCACCAGACGAGAATGTGGCACTCCTGCTGCTCCTTCTATCTCTCTCACTCCCATTCCTCCTCCCTCTAAAGTTTGATCCGGCCATCCGTGCTTACTCATGTACTGGCAAAACAACATCCTGAATTTACAAAGTGTGTGATTTTGGGCAAGTAATGGACAATCTCGGACACAGGCGTCCGTCGCAGCTTCCTAGCTGCTTATTCATCTGTCTCAAAATCAGGCTCTGAGGAGGCATCCGTACTCACATCCCAACGCTCGTGCTGTGCCCTCCCTTGACTTATTTCAACAACATATAGAACATCATTAATTCCACACACAAATCTGCCCTGCAAAAGCAATTGCAGATTAGGGCTGCTGATTAAGCGTGCTAGGTGTGTGCTGCTGGGGGAGGGGTAGCGAAATGGAAAACTCATTATGAGGACCCTTTGGGATGAGAAATGAAGAGGCTGCCACAGGGACAAAGCCTAATTTACACCTCAGGCAAGCTGCTGTAATGAGGCTCCTGGGAAAGGTTGGACCTGAGTAGCGTCTGGATGCCGCCGTCACAAGAGCAAGGAAGTGTGAAGAGGGCACAGGAGGGGTCTTACAATAGCCCTGAGTGCAAAAACAAAGTTTCATTGCCAAAGCCAATAGGCTTGGCCATCATATTGAGTCCTAACTATCTGCTGCAGTGGGAAAAAAATTGCTTTCTGTAAGCAATGCATCTATTAAATAATTCAAAGCATGATCTTTCAGTGTATTTGTCAGATGCAAAATAGTTCCTTGTGCATTGCGACGCTAGAACTCTGCAGGAAACAACAAAGATCCAATGGCATGAGGTGCGAGAAAAATTCAGTCACTGATTGGAGACATAGCAAACTGGGGTATATTCACAAGAACGTGTGATAACTACTGCAAGAGTAGCGTAACGCAACTTTCAATAACGCAGCCTATCACAGGAAAATAGCCCCGTGTCAACGTGGAATTCACAACAAGGCGGTACCATGCGATAGCCACCAGATAACGCGTCAAATGTCAGCGTGAAAATCAACGCCACGCCCAAAAAATGCAAAACGCGAGAAATCATGCGATGAGGCCAATCGTGGTACAGAAATCAGCGAACACCAGCCACAGGCCTGTAAATCCCACGCGGCCGGCGGAAAAAAGCACGATAAAAGAAAGAGAAAAAAAAGCCCAAAAACTATTCAAACTGCGTAGCAACATGGATGCACCCAGACCGAGTGCAGAGGACAAGCCGAACACCACAAGCCCTACGGAGGACCATCCAGGAACCCCGCTGTCGGGGAAGGACAAGGACAAGAGGAAGAGGAAGACCGGGTACAGTCCGCAGGAAGACCAAATCATCGTCACGGGGGTGACCGAACACCATCAACAACTGTTCGCCACCTCCACTGCGGCACTTGCAACCCAAACCGAAATATGGCAGGCCATCGTCACCAAAGTCAATGCAGTCGGAGTGTCCAGGAGGTCACTGGAGGAGGTCAAGAGGTGCTGGCATGATCTGAAAAGTCAGACCAAACATAAGCTCGCCGCCAACAGGGAGGCAGCAACTGCGACTGGAGGTGGGAGCCCTGCGACACAGGAGGAGCTGGAGCAAATGGTGGCCACAGTCAGCAGTGAGGAGACGGTGGCAGGATTGGGGGGCCTGGCCACAGCACGATACGACCTGACCCAACAGCAACAGGGTGAGTAACCACTAGGGACGGGGGGACGGGGGGAGATGGGCACAATGGCACACATGCACAATTACGCGCAGCACACAGCACACCCACAATGACCGTGGAACATGTCCCTGAATGCCTTGGCACACTGCAGCACACATAGAAACGCCAAGTAGGCCCCCATCCACAATGTGCACAGAGGGCCCCCCCCTATCACCAATATCACAACCGACCCGTGCACAAGTGCCGAATCCAGCAAAGCAGCTGCTCCGTGACCCACACTGACTATGCAAGTTACACTGCATGTCCGATAGCATGGCAGCTGCCCCCAAAAAATGACATGGCCCACGAAGCGACATGGAGGTAGCCAAGTGCGGATCACATCCATAAAGGAGCAGGTCACACTCCGACATGTCCACGTGCACTGACAACCCATGCCTTACAATACACGCAGCAGACGAACAATGCACCAGGCCACAAAAACAGTCCGCGAGCACACATGACCCAAGTCAAAAGCAAATCAGGCGCCGAAAAGCACACAATTCAAAGGCACCCCGCCTCAAAGGGAGAAGGCTACACGAAATCAGAGCTGCAGGGGCAACTCACCCACAATGCAGCACACACACATAGCAATCACAGAACATCAGCAATGAAGGCAATGTGGTACAAAGTGCAACACCAGCACCACAGGACAGAGCTCACAACAGGTTCTGCTCGTGCGTAGTTACTGTCCACCCACATCTGGCATTGCCTGACACTGTGTGATGATAATGTACGGGTACTACCACACATCCGTCATGTAGTCAAAAAACACACTGACTGCCATCAAATAGCCAGCACCCCCCAAACAGTCACAATGTACATTGGCATGCAGTCTGAATGTATACATCTGCAAATTATCACCATACATGTGAAACACTGTTAACCTGCATCTCCCTTTTACATAGCAGAGGGACAAACAACACCCCCTGCAGAGCACACCACACATCCCACCATTGATGATGAAGAGGACAACCTGCACATATGTCAAGACACCCTCCAACGGATGTTGGACAGCCTCTGCACCCCACCCCCAGGAGCAGGCCAGGCCAGCTGCTTCAAGGTGACCCCACCACCTGCACAGACCACACAGCAGGAAACACACACCACCACGGCTGTCTCCCAGGACCCCCCGACCAATACATGGAATTCCAACAGCGTGTGTTGGGTTGCCAGGTGGAGTTGGCTCATCAGCTGCGGGTGCGTTTCGAGCTCGTGGCAGCCAAACTCGATGCCATAAGTGGGTGTCTGAGTCCTATCAGGGACCACGTACAGTCCCTATCGGACACCCCCTATATGCACCATGCTCTGCCACAGACCTTGGCTAACCTCGCTGGTGCCATGAGTCTAATACAAGCACTGTCTGGTCAGACAGGCACCAGCCATGACAGCACAGAGTTGGCACAGATGCGGAGGGCAATGGACACCATGGAGCAGATGCAGGCTGGAAGTATGTCTGCCACGGCTGGACACCAGCGAGCAGTGGCTGGGAACAGCAATGCCCTGCAGTACTCCAGCTTGCCATTGCTGCCACTGAGCCGTTCCCAGATGACTGCAGCGGGAACATCCACACACACAGCTCTGACCCCTGATGTGTCCGTGGCACACTGTGATGCTGCCCCATCACCTACGCAGTCTGATGTGTCAAGGGCACACAGCGATGCAGCCATCACCCCGCCACACACAACGGACACACCGGACACAGAACCCGTATCAGGGGAGTGAGAATGGGATGGGAACTACTGTGTGAGGAAGGAGGCAGTAGCATCCATCACCGCCATATGGCCTGTCCCTGCCTGCTAATGACCTATGCATCATGCCCTGGGAAATACCTCCTACTGACCTCCGGTACACCCTGCGACATTCACCCCGACACGGACTGCCATTTCTTCCCCGCTGGCCAATCACACAGAAATCCTGCTGCGGACTGCACTCTCCCTCTTCCCAATCACTGTGCAATCCCCAAAGGACTCTGGTTGGCCCACCACTGGGCTTCCATGTGATGTGGGCTTGGATGGCCAGGTACAGCTCCAGCTCCGTCAATCACCTGAATGTGAATAAAACATTCTAAATCACACAGATGTGTCATCACTATGTTCACTCACGTATGGAAGTATGGTTGGATGTGGGGACGATGATTGCACATGAAGGTACACCCTGGTAACTGACATCTATGCGCATGTCTATCCCTGAGACACATGGCCAATTGGATGACTGTGAAGGTGAGTACTAGCTGTGTCCCCATTGCACATCAACAGCAATCTCACAACACCCCAACGTAGGCACACATCCATGTGTTGAATAGGGCCGGGTGTAGGAGTGACCAAAACTGTGGCAGGCCAGGAGTGGTATCCCACACCACGTGTGACAGCAGAACTTCACGTCGCATACCGACTTACACACATCTGTGTGGACACAATCTGTTGTGATGTATGACATTGCTCCACATGGTCAGAGGTTGTACACCATACACACATAGCTGGAGTCATGTGAGTTCACATGTCGTCTAGCACCTATCCAAAAACAATGTCTGGCTCACAGAGGCGAAGCTTGCCAAAGGGACACACCCCCATTGCACATGCGTCAGTCAGTTCCTCCCTGTGTTGTGACCAGGCTCATTGTGGCACACGAGTGGACAATCTAAACAACACACCTCACAGTTAGACACCAGTGGAGTGGCATAGGCTTTATTGGCATGTGCGTGTCAGTACGGACAAGGCAACGGCCACAACAGGCAGGGACATGCTTAAGACACTTACACGCAGCATGGGTACATGTCGAGGTTCAGATGATGGTGGGGCTGAAATGGACAACATTCATCATGGATGGCAACGCTCACAGCCCACCTTGCCTTGCTGGACGAGTCATGTGTTGTTTGGCGTCTGCACATTGCCCCGTGTGAGGGGGCACGACTCACTGCACGTGGGGTCTGCATGGTGCTCTGCCTCCGGGGTGCGCCCATTGTCTGCTCTGCCGACAGTGATCAGGTGTGAGGGTCCGACAGGTTCACATGTCGTGCTACATTGCCATGTGTGTGCTCTCACCCAGCAGTGTGTCCGAATTGGCAACGTTGCCAGACGACGCTGTGTTGCTCCGACCATGGACCTGCGTCGCCTTGCACAGGTGTGTGTACACACGCGTTATTCCACGTACATGCATCCAGAGCCCGAACGTTGGCAGGCATGTCCTCTGTTGTGGTGGGATATGTGAGCAATCCCCACGATGCAACAAGTTGTTGGGCCATGTGCTGTGGGTGGCAATCGGATGTGGCTGCAAGAACGTAGTTACTCATCCATGAATGCCCGTGCAGCTTCATGTGCAATGTGTTCCAATAGTACATCGTTGTCGTGTTCAAGGAACACCAGGGTGAGCCAGTCCATTAGGTGGTCAGGGCAGGTGTGCTCAGCCCACGCCGTCTCACCGATCCGCAACACAGCCCAATAGGGGAGCGCCTCGATGTGGTCACTGCACATGAGAAATTGTGCTATCTCCCATGCACAACTACCAATACATACGCAGTATGTCAAGGCATCCCATGCACGGCTGTCTCGGTTACACTCCTGTTCGTGATCCAACAGGGGGCGCAGACACGAGTCATAGTCCAATTCATCAACAGTTGTGTTGGATAGGCAGACATCCATGGGACACTCGAATGTGCATGTTCGGCAGTGGAACCAGGGCTGGACGCAGGAGACGTGGGCAATGCGGAAGCTGAGCCTGTAACTGATCCGCACCACTGCCAGTGCGCCCAGTAAATGCAGCATATGTGCACGGTACTGTTCCACGTGACGGGGGTTGTGCATGTGCCTGGTATGGCCTGCCATTGCGTTGGTGCGTCTCGTGAACAGGTACTCTTCTGGACTGCGGCAGTTGTGTGGAGGATATGCCACAGCTCTGAGCAATGATTCGAATGTGTGTGCAGCGTTGTGGGTTATGGGTTGCTGTTTCCGTGAGTGTCAAGGGCATCCCATTCGGGGGTACCACAGGCAGGGGCTTCTGCGTGTGGGCTGTGGATGAGTCAGATGGTTCATTTGCGGAATGCGTGGTGTGGGACTCGTCCCCATCTGCCATTGCATCTCTATCAGGGTGTTCCAGGTGCGTTCTGGACCAAGGTCAGAGGTGCAGGTGTCCTCCTGCATTCTGCATTGGGACAATGGTGCTTTCATCCCTGATGTTTGTCTGACTACTACTTTCGTTTTCGGAATGTGATGTGGGTTTGGCGCTGAGATTGGGACACGGCCTTGGGCTCATGGTGTACGGATGGCGATGCACACACACATGTTGGCATGTGGAGCCAGGTGCCCGAGCGGCCTTGCGCTGCTTGTGCTATCTCACTCCGTCTCTCTCCCTCGCTCTCTCCCTCTCTTTCCTTTGTTGGGTGCATGGCACAAATTCTTCTCTTGTATTTGGTATTCCAGGCTGTGTGCTACAGATTGTCCAGTGAGGAGCAGCTAGGACTCATCCTAAGTGTTGTTTCTGCTTTTGTTTGTATGGTGTTTTGTGTTGGTGATTGCATTGCTGTATGACTGATTCTCCATTTTCTGGCCACGCATGTATGTTTATTTTCCTGCTTGTGCGACATCAGGCAAAATGTTTGTTTTGGGATTTGTGGTGTTGGTGTGCAATTTCTTAGTCCGGGGTTGGGGGTGGTCCCGGGGATGGGGGGGGTGTTGCGGGCCTGGGTGTGGTGTTGGTGGGTGTTGTGGCCCTCTTGGGTGTCCGGGCCGCATGATGGGTGGCTCCATGGCATCTGTTGCCCTTCGGATGTGGCCCTGGGCTGTGCTCCCTTTTGTGGTGCTGGCTGCCGTCGGACTTTACACCAGGTCAGAGCAGGTGTAGATTTCCTAGTGCTAACGCGCCTTATCGCCTGTTTTGTGTTTTTATCGCGGATGTGGCTGGTCGTTGTGAATGTTGAGGTGTGCTGTTGTCTCTGCTTTTGTCACGGGAACGCCTACTCTGCATCTCATTAGCGATATTTGCGAGGGTCCTCAGTGGCAATGTTTTTTGCGGCTGCTATCGCGGGTAAACTGGTGCTGTGGGCTGTTAACACCGGCTTGTGAATGGGGAGGTAAATTTATCACGACTTTGGCTGCGATAAAGTGCCGTTAATTCGGCGATGGCTCCTTGTGAATATGCCCCTATGTATATTTTAATTGATTGGTAACAATGGGTCATTGTTAGAAATAGAGTTTCTGGTTGGCTGGGGTATGCACCTAAGCCAGGCAGAACCCACCACTCTAGTCAGGGTAAGGGAGTTACACACCCAAGATTACCCCTGTTCACCCCCTTGATAGTTTGACACGATCAGTCAGGTTTATCCCAGAGCCAATGTGTAAAGCGTTTGCACAACACACACACACAACAGTGACACAATAAATACACCTCAAAAGAGACACCAACTACACAGTTGTATATAAAAAAATACGTTTCTGTATTGCATAGAAGCCTAGACCAAAACACCATAAACCAATAATCACTTTGCCAACTAGGCAATTATCATAACATCACAGTTAGTGCAATAAGATAAAGACTTATATGTTGCACACGTTATAAAAGCACCATCACTGTACATAATATGTAGATCCTGAAATAATACTCGTTATCCTGTCATTGCAAGGCATAAAACAGAACATATCATAACATCAAGGCTGGAAATGCAGCAGTTAGGTTAAAGGGGGAAAAATTGGAATAACTATGTATCATAAGTACATAAATCATCAACTACGGTTATCACATTTCCACATTGCACTGACAATCTCCCCATCACGCTGTAGGGCACAGCGCTCCTGTGGTAGCAGTAGTACAACATTTATTGTGTAGTTAATTAAAACCATGACAATATAAGACATTTAAAAGACATGTTATACAAAGGACAAAAGAATCAGTGGGTCCTTGCAATACCCTCTAGTGTGACTGGCACATAGTGCCTAAAGATAAAACTCACGGTGTACAGTCGGCTTTAGTTAAGTTTAAGGTAATTTGGCTATTTAAAATCTATTACAGATAAACCGAAGTAAAATTTATATGAAGACAGTAAAAATAGTTTAAATCCAATACAAATTGGGTTGAATACATAACAATTGTTAAAACTCAATTACAAAGAGGTCAGACTTTACAATGCCTAATGTCCGTAGTGCAGGAACTATGAGTTATCAATCCGTGGTCATCATATTTTTAAGAAGGTCCTGCACTACTTTAAACAATTTGCCAATTTTTCCCAGTTCAAGGGGAACCATGGTGCTAAAAATCCAGTTAATTGCATTGCTACATGTTCTTATGCCATGGATTAAAAAAAGTTGAGCAACGTCGGACAGCAGCAAAGTAAAAGTTTCAGATTTATAGCCGCATAGTCTGCACTTAACAATCTTGGAGAGCAGTGGCCAGTTTGGATTGAAGTCTTTAATTTGTAATGCCAGCATCCTTACTGCCAACATTTGGGTTAGGCAAGCTTTCCCGATTGTGCAATTAAGATAAGATTGTGCCTGAGGGCCAACGTGGCTGTCGTTGTTATGTGATGCTGCCAGGGCGCTCCTGTACTTCAATGAGGGGTTATGCAGTAATCTCTGTCCACCACTTAGGGAGCAGAAGCAGCTGCACATCCACTATGGTGAATACAGTAATCCACGGAAAGGAACCCTCTCGTTGGGACCTCTGTGACTAATCCACACCGGGCCGTTACTAACTAGGTCCAGTATGAGTGAGTGCCCTCCCCCCACAAGTACGGCAAAAGAAAGGGGGGGGTTGCCCTCAAAAGGATCAACGGGAGACCTTGCTGGACCCCCGTGTTAAAAGCAATCTAATGCAGCTGCCTGTGACAACGCGGTGCAGCTGTCGTCACTGGGCTGTTCTGTCCAAAAAGGTCCTAAAAGACAATGCCCCCAAATGCTGGCGAACCCGGAGCCCCTCGTGGCCACTGGGTTGCATCCTTTTGGCCAGAAATGGGAGGGGGAGGGAAAGTGGGATGGCAGCAAGACGACAGCAGAGCTCCTCCACTTTGTTCTCAGGTAAGTCCCTGGGGCTGTGTCGCCAGACTCCCTTTGCCACAGCCGCATCCCTCTCTCCTGCTGGGGATGCGGCGCGAGGGAGCAATGAATGCAGGCAAAATCCCTTGAGGCTCTCGGCAGTAGTAGGATCCTAAGGCCCCTGATCCACTCCACCACAACGGCGCTACAAGTGGGCAAGATCGACTGACTCTGATATACCCAGTGCACAGCACTGTTCCTCTGTCACACACACCCTCCCTCACCTGAAGCGCTCACTACTCGCTGTCTGAGGCATAAGGGCCTAGTGAAGAAACTAAGCACTCACCACTCGCTTCTTCTAGGGAAAAATTCAATCAACTACCCAATGAAGCGCACAGTACTCTTAGTCTCAGGGCCAGGATTCAAACGAATGAAGTGCTCACCCGGTGCTAAGGTTTTAAAAACACAGGGCAGGCCGCCAAGCCCTGGGAGATCACTGGGGACACCAAAGCAGGAGTGTAGGGTCCGGTCCAGCACACAGGGTTCTTTGTAGATGAAGAGGCAGTCCCTCTTAGCAGGTCAGCACAAGAGAGCCATGTCCAAGTGGTGGTTTCTCCTGACAGCCCAGCAGTTCCTCCTCACAATGAGCAGAATGTCGAGCCAGCAGCTTCTGGTTACAACTCCACGCAGTGTCTAAAAACATGGGGTCAGAGCCCCTGTATTTATACTCAAAATTTATTTTATGTGGCGGTAACTTCAAACAAACTTTAGAAGTGCACAACACCTCCATTCAATTCCCAGCCCTGGCTCCGGACACACTACAGGGGGGTGGAAACAGCATTGTGAGAGGACAGGCACAGCCCTATTCAGGTGTCAGTGACAACTCCTCCCACCACTCTGGCTCAGGAAGATCCATCAGCCTGGTGATGGACCATCAGTATATGCAGGGCACACCTCAATTCCCTTTGTGTGACTGTCTAGAGTGAAAGAAAACAGGCCCCTCTCAAGTCAGGCTGCAAAGCATAAAGAGTCATAAGCACATAGAAATGCCCACTTTCTAAAAGTAAAAAGAACAGATGATGGAGACAATGCTGAACAATGCAAACATTCTCCCCCAGTCAACAGATCTGGGTTCAATCCATCGTTTTTTTGCCCACCATGCCGCTCCAGTATGGACCCAACCATATGCAAATCAGTCTTGACCCATCTCCTCATGGGAACAGTCCAGCTCGATCTGCCAAGCAAGGTCCTCCCTTGACCAGAAACAAGCATCCTGGGACCGGTCGGGGTATAACTCCCCATCAATGTCAAGTATATAATTCCCTTTGGATACATAGATTAACAGACACTCCTCATCCACTCACATCCATCCAACCATAAACCACAGGTGCATAAGTTGACAGGATATCGAAACACTTATAAATAAAAAAATTTAATAAAAAAAGTTCTTTATCACAAGTGCATCAAATTAACAATTGCTAAAAACATGGATCATACAAAATTTCTAGTATAAAAATCAGAAAGGACTTCAAAGAGACAATCACATTTGTCATCAATGCATTAATTTGTAAAAATACATAAACTCAACATAATGCAAACAATCAGTTCTTTGTCAGAATGTTGTTCCGTACAGTACAAATTTAACGAGAAAACAAGGTGTTGATGCGTTTCGGTGGGTTTAAAACAATGGAACCACCTTCCTCAGGACAAACACTTATTTCTTGCGGTTGTACGATTCTGCAAGACTAAAAAAATAAGACTACCGAGAACGGCAGGATAAGGGACCGATGACTTTTGGACGAGAAAAATAAAAAGAACAGATGATGGACGTAATGCTGAACAATGCAGACATTCACCCCGAGTCAACAGATCTGAGTTTAATCTATCGTTATTTTGCCCACCATGCCACCCCAGTTTGGACCCAGCCATATGCAAATCAGTCTTGACCCTGCTCCTCATGGGAACTGTCCAGCCCGAACTGCCAATTCAGGTCCTCCCAGGACCAGAAACAAGCATCCTGGGACCGGTTTTGGGGTATTAGCCTTCAGCAGCCAGGCTAGCTTGAATCCAGTGGTGCAGTAAGCACGGGAGCCACGTCTGGGCATGCCCTTCCCACTTAGGGCGACAAAAACAAAAAGAACAGATGATGGACAGAATGCTGAACAATGCAGGCATTCACCCCCAGTCAACAGATCTCGTTTTAATCCGTCGTTTTTTGCCCACCACGCCACCCCAGTTTGGACCCAGCCATATGCAAATCAGTCTTGACCCTGCTCCGCATGGTAACAGTCCAGCCCGAACTGCCAAGCCAGGTCATCCCTGGACCAGAAACAAGCATGCTAGGACCGGTTTTAGGGTATCAACCCTCATCAGACAGACTAGCTTGAATCCAGTAGCGCAGTGAGCACGGGACCCACTTAGCGCAACAAAAAGAACGGACGATGGATGGAATATTGAACAATGCAAACATTCACCCCCAGTCAACAGATCTGGGTTTATTGTTCAGCATTTTGTCCATCAGTTGTTCGTTTTGCAAGGTAATACAGCATCAGAGAATCCCATGTGCTTCGACAGAAGGTTGAATAGTGTCTAATGGGCAATAATACAGGAGAATGTAGAGCGGTCAAGCAGAACCAGAAGGCACTGGTTGTCATTGTTTATAACAAGAAGGCTGTACACCATGTATACTCACAATCTTTGTGCTGCAGTGAGATCTGAAGTCCTGATGCTTGCTTTCTTTTGTAGTTAGATAGCAGCTGCTTTCCTAATATTTCTTCTGAGAAGTGTCGGTGGGTGGTTAGCCAGTAGTTGGTGAGATTGTCCGTCTTTTTTTGATTATGGGAGGATTTGGCCAGTTTTGAGAGGACTTGGAAGAATGACCTGTGCAAAGGAGGAATTGACGATGTTGTACAATGTTAAAAAATGCCTATGTTGTCACTCTTCTAGTGAAAAAAACGCAGTATAAAGTTAGGTGTGGTTCAGCAAGCACAAAACCAATAAGGCCCTGAAATTCACCAGTTATGTGTGCAACACACCCCACCATATTTTGCTCTTTGTAGACAGCCTTTTTTTTACACACTATCCATGAAAGGGTTTACTGAGCACATCGGAGGCATGAGTTATGATGTGCATCATGCCTTGCACACCAAAACTGATGAATTATAGCGCTGTTTCAGGTTTGTGTTTGCTGCACCATAAATAACTTTTAACTGTGCTTATTTTCAGTTAAATTCATATTTTTTTCTGATGTAGCACATTGACCTGCCATATACTCATTTTATGCTGCATACAACCTTAGGCCTTGACTTGTGCCCACCCCCTTTGGCAATGCACGGTTCCCAAAGACTGCTTGGCCTTACACAGAGCTTAATTTGCTAACTGTCTGCAAAATTTCATGCTGCTTCATCAAAGATTACCAAAGTTATTAGTGAATGAAACCTTTATTGCCTCTCATTTATCTTTGCCCCTCCCCCTTTGAAAGACATGCTCAAAACTTAACATAATCAACAGAACGCCAAACCTGCTAAATGTCTGCCAAATCCTATGTGGATGTAGCAAGCAGTGCCAAATTTATTAGCAAATGGACCATTCTTTGAACCCCCCTTCTTTTAAATGTGCTCTCCAGTGTCGAAAAGCTCAGGATCATTGTAGTTGGGGCTGTAAGTATTTATAAATGTTACATGTACTGTACGTAGAATACCCTATAGGGTGTTTAGACAAAATATCGGAAAAAAATGATCATGTGGACAAAATATCATGCCAAGAATATTGAGGGCAAAAATATTGTGAAGGTAGGTTTCTAAGGGTAAGCAGAGTTTTACTTTATATAACTTCACATATATGTACCTTGATGATATATATATCTTCAAGGTACATAGATGTGGAGTTAAGAATAGTCAATCAATCAAATAGGATTTGTAGAGCGCTGCTTATCATCCATGAGGGTATCCAGGAGCTGGGGGAGGGGGGGTAGATGCTGCTACTGAATTGAGTTAGTTGAACTCCTGCGGGGTAGGGGAAGTACGGAGTTAGAGGCCCTTCCAGGGCTTGGCCACCAGGTGTGAGAAGGCACGGCCACCGCTCCTGCTTCTGTGGGTGTGGGCCAAAAAGAAGGATGAGGAACAAAGTATGTAGGTAGGTTGGTGGAAGTTCACCCTGTAGTTGAGGTAAGCTGGACCCTTCTTGTGAAGGGCTTTATAGGCGTGGGTGAGCAATTTGAACTGGCACCAATTGTGCTGATGGGGTACCAGTGTAGGGCTTTGAGGTGGGGGGAGATATGAGTCTGCCTCGGGGAGTCGAGTATGAGTCTGGCTGCTGCGTTTTGAATGGTCTGGAGTCTGTTTAGTAGTTGAGTGGTGATTCCCATGTAGAGGGAATTGCCGTAGTCCAGGCGGCTGGTGATGAGAGCTTGGGTGGCGGTGCATCTGATTTTGAAGTGGAGCCATTTGAAGATTTTTCTGCGTAAGCGCAGGGTGAGAAAGCAAGAGGATGAGTCGGCGTTTATCTGCTTCCTCATTGAGAGCTTGCTGTCAAGTATTATTCTGAGGTTTCTAGCATGCTCTGTGGGTGTGGGTGCGGGCCGAGATCCGTTGGTCACCAGGAGTAGTTTACAGGGAGTTGCTCCTCCCGAAGATGAGTATTTCTGTTTTGTCTGTGTCGAGTTTGAGGCGTCTACTATGCTTCCAGCCTGTGACGCTGGTCATGCATCTGTGGAAGTTAGATTTAGTGTTAGTCGGGTCTGAGGAGATTGAGCTGAGTGTCATCAGTGTAGCAGATTATGTTCATGCTGTGGGATCTGACCAGGGTGGTCAGGGGTGCTATGTAAGTGTTGAAAAGAGTCGGACTTAGAGAGGATCATTGTGGAATGCCCCAGATGATGTTTTTTGGTCCTGAGGTGAAAGATGGAAGGCGGATGCTTTGGGTTCATCCAGACAGAAATAAAGAGGGCTTTTCCTTGGATTCCCATTTGGGGGAGACCGAGCAGGAATGTGTGGTGGGACAGTGTTAAACACTGTGGAGAGATTGAGGAGGATATGGGTGGCGGTCTCTCCCCTGTCTTGGAAGGTCTTGATGTCATCTGTGGCCGCAATACAGAGCGATCTGAGTGCTGTGATTTGAGTGAAATTCAGATTGGAGGGGTCTAGAAGGTTGTTCTTCTTCAGGTGGGCGATGAGTTGGAGATTTATTGCTTTATCTAGCACTTTGACTGGAAAAGACAGTAGGTAGTTTTTTAGGTCTTTGGCGTCTGCGGTGGGTTTTTTGAGAAGCAGTTTGATTTCTGCATGTTTCCATTCTTCAGGGAAAGAGGCAGATGTGATGGAAGCATTGATGATTGTGGTGAGCTTCTTGCTGATGGTGCTTTGTCCTAGGTTGAACATCTGGTGGGGGGAAGGATCCTTGGGGCCTCCTGAGTGGATGGAGCCCGTGATGGTGGCAGTTGTGTCCACAGAGAGAGGTTCCTATGCATTTAGGGATCTTTCCTGGGGTTCAGGTTGCTGAATAGCTGTTGAGTTTGTTATAGGGGGTTGAAGTTCTCGTAGATGGTGGCAATTTTGGTGTAGAAGAAGTCGGCAAGGGTGTTGCAGAGTTCCTTTGAGGGGGTGATGGTGTTCTGGGTTGCTGTGGGGTTGGAGAACTCCTTGATGATGCAGAATAGTTCATTGCTGTGGTTTGAGCTGGTATCCAGGCAAGGGGCCAAGGCATTTGTTTTGGCGGTTTTGAGCTGGTGGTGGTAACGTTCGAGGGCTAGTTTGAAGTTGTTGCAGTCTATCTTTGTTTTGCTTGTGCGCCAAATACTCTCACGTCACTTACAGGAGCGTTCGTGGGATTTAATCTCTGTTGTGAACCAGCTGTTTTGTTTGGAGGATCTGCCAGTTTTGGTGGGCTTGAGGGGTCGACTTTGTTGGTGCATGTGTTGATCCATGCATTGAAGTTTCCGACTGCCGCCTCAAGGTTTTTAGTGGCGTCAGGGGGCGAGGTTACGATGAAGGTTGGTCCAGAGGTCTTCTGTTACTTTGCTCCAGCTCCAGGAGGTGGTTTTGGGGGGTAGCTGGTGTGGAGGGGTGGTTATGATGTGAAAGTAGACAATTGAGTGGTCTGACCTGGTGATTTCAGTGGAGTGGCTGTATTTGATTCTGTCGCTGGCTGTGAATATGGGATCAATCGTGTGTCCAGCGAGGTGTGTGTGATCCGTGACCAGTTGGGAGAGGCTGAGGATCTCCATGCTCTTGAGTAGGTTGGCTGTGTTGGTGTTGTTGGGGGTCTTCCAGGTGGAAGTTGAGGTCCCTGAGGAAGAGGAAGTCTTTGGAGTTGACTGCAAGTGTGGTGAGGAAGTCAGAGATGGCATAGTAGAAGGCGGGCGTGGTCCGGGTTGTCTGTAGGTGAGAGTGCCTCTGATTCCTGTTTTGCAGTTGAATTGCTCTGGAAATTGAGGTGTTCCATGATCGGGATGGGGGTGTTGGTGGTGGCTGTGCAGTTGAGGGATTCTTTGTGGATGATGACTATTTAACCACCTTGTTTGTTGGTGCAGTCCCGGTGAATTATCTTGTATCCGTGGGGTGTGGTGGCGGCAATGTCCGGGCGATAATGCTGGGATAAGCCATGTCTTGGTGAGGAAGACGATGTCAGGCATGAGAGAGGTGATGGTATCCCAGATCTCACTAGCGTGCTTGTGAAGTGATCTGGTGTTGATTAGCAGGCATTGGAGTTGATCTGTAGTGGTGGTGGTAGGTGGAGTTAGAGGGGGAAAACGAGCCTGAAAAGAAAAACAGAGTTAAAGGGAGGACTTCTGGCATAGCAAGCAACAAGGGGAGTACTGGCCCTGGGACTTGCTCAATGGGGTTGTGTTGCAGCCTCCATTAAGCAGATTACCCGGGAGGGGGGGGTGGGAGGTGGGGCGCTGGGCGGGGTCAACAGAAAGCGGAGGGAAAGGGCAGGAAAGAACTTGTGAGGAAAAAGCAGCAAAGAATTTGAGGAGGCAAATGAGCCTGAAATTGAAAACAGCTAGAGGGAAAACGAGCCTGAAAACTAAAACGGAGTTAAATGGAAGGGAAAGGTGAGCCTGAAAGCAAACGAAGTTAGAGGAAAAAATGAGACTAGAATGTAAAACTGAGTTAAAAGAGAGGAAAAAGTGAGCCTGAAAGCAACTAAAGTTAGAGGGAAAAAGGAGCCTGAAAAGTAAAACAGAGTTAAAAGGGATAGAAAAGTGAGTCTGAAAGCAAACAAAGTTTTGAGGGAAAAACGGGCCTGAAAAGTAAAACGGAGTTAAAGGGAGGACTTCTGGCACAGCGAGCAACCAGCGGAGAGCTGGCCCGGGGATCTGCTCCTAATAGTAAATCTATACTTACCTATTTGCTCTTACCTTCTTGATATTTTGGTCCTCAACATTTTTGACACAATATTCTGTCCACACAATATTTTTGCTACCGATATTCTGTCAGTGACCCCCCTGTAGAATGACAACTTCACCTTCATTGTCAGAAACTCATAAGCACTGGAAGTAGGGGTGCAGGGTGTGCTGCAGCACTGCCAAATTAACCATGCTGGATTCCACAAGATGAATGACAAATAAAGATACCTTTAAATTCTGTTTTTATCGCAGTTGGTGTGCATTCAAAGACAGGTTTCAAATATCCTGCAATGTCTTCTGACAAATTATTGCCTATTTTTTTAAAAGGGAGGTTGGTGTTTACTTTTCCTTCTATGAATGAAAAGTTAGAGGATTTTATATATTGAACTATGCGATAATCTTGCTGGGCAAAGTAAGTGTGAAAGAAAAGGCTATAGGATATAATATATTACCGAACAAAATTAAAAATTTAAATATGTGAAAATGAACTGTACAAGTATTTCAGACTATATCAGCAGCTAGAAAAGCACAAATAAAGCACTCTTTTTGTAGTTCTGAAGTGTAATGGGAACAAAGATCGTAATAGGCTCAAAACAAAGAAATACACTTGGTGATGCATAAATTCGCTGAAACCTGATTTCCACACAATATTGTTTGTGTGCTGTATAGTTGTATCAGTAAAATTGTATGTCTCTGTAAATGTAGTGGTCATTTGACATTTTTTTATTTTAAAAGGTGCCTGGTACAAAATGTCAGATTGTTTCCCGGCTTGTGCATGTGATAAGGTTTCTGTCTTTGATACTATGCATATTCAGGCACATGCATCAAACATGCCATTTGCGATTCCTGATTAGCGAAAAATAAGGATTAGCTAATAAGGAAGCGCAAATGCCTATGCATGTAGGAATCGCTGAGAAAATAGCGATTCATACAAATTCCTTAATTGTGCCTCGCAAATTGCGAGTCGCAATTAAGGAATGGCTCCCCATTCATTCCTATGGGCCTACAGGCCCATAGGAATGAATATGAGATTGCATGCGCAGTTTGCGAATACCAATAGGTACTCGCAAATTGCGCATGCAATTTCAAGGGTGCAAGGGTGTCAAAATGACACCCTGTTGCACCCCTGAAAAAGTGATGTGCACCCATGTTGCGCACACACATGCCCCAAGGGCATGTGTGTGCGCAACATGAAACTTTGAAAAATGCACTAAAGTGCATTTTTCACAGTTTTTGCAAATTACCATGAAGTTCAACTTCATGGTAATTTGCGCCCCCTAATAGCGAAATCGCTATTCTAAAGTGGTTCTTGCATTGCATTTAAGGAATCGCAAATTGCGATTCCTTAAATGCAATCGCAATTTGAGAACTCGCAATTAATTGCGAATTCTCAAATTGCGAGTGCCTTGAACCTTGATGCATCGCAAGTGCCATTTTTGCGGGCGCAAACGGCCGATTTTTGCGAATCGCACCGTTTGCGCTCGCGAAAATGGTTGATGCCTGTGCCTGATAGTTCTTATTTGCCCTGATTCAATTCTCTTAGATACATTTATAAGGCCTCTTTTGTCTCTCTTGGAATTTAGACAGGCTAGACCCGCATTTTTATAATTGCAGATTCTAACTGTGCCCAGAGTTTGTTTTTACATGTCTGGTTCTTGGCAGGCATTGTTAGCTCTACACAGTAGGTCACCTGCTAGCATGAATCTCCTGTGACAGGTTATGATGCTGTTATTTTTCTCCAGGTTATCTTTAACTCGTTTTTATGATTATTGTTATACACTGTATTATGAACTTCTGTATATGGGGAGGCATTTTTATGGACCTTTAAAAAGAAACGTGTTTGATTTTCACACTTTTATGATTTTCAAAAATATCCGATAAAGTTATATGATGATGTTATGATGAATGTAGATGACAATGCACCAAAACACCATGCTTTACTAATATGTGTGCAGTGTGCTCCAAGGCACCACCATCCACATACTACACCCTTACCACTCTCCTGCTGAATATATTAGCTGCACTTGTTCTTCGTGTGACACTTGGATTTTTCACAATCCCTATGACTTCAGTGATGTAACATTGATGGCACCTCCCTCACTCAGAAAATTGCTCCAGCACCACTGCCAAAGCTAATGTTTAATTGTAGATTTCTTTATAGAATGATGGCGACCGATGGCCCCTGTGGAGCACAATGAAACAAATCTATACGTCCTGCAGTTATTTGAAAATTTGCTGCAGCAGTTTCTGAAGAGATGGGTCTTGTGTAGTAAGCCCACATCTATGTTATGCCTTTTTATGTTAGAATTTGATGGACCTTGTGTGGATACTTTAACTTTAACCCCAGTACGTTCCAGGGTACCATGCGGCTTGATTTGTGCTAGCATTGCCTTGTGCAAATCTATGCTGCAATCATTTTGTATACTGTCTGTTGCTATTTCATTGTGCCTGTCAATGACAATATATAATACTTTGAGTTATTGTTGTGTCCACATTGCCTTTAACATCCACTCCCCTTCCACCACCCACACTGAACCCAAACTTTCCAGTGAAATACCCCAAACCTATAACATACTTAATTGCATTAACTAACTCTTGTTTTGGACTTTCAACTATTCTCTTCTTCCCTATACTAAAGCTTCCTGTGGCGGGTAGGCAGAGCATGTGGCAGTTGGAGTCCTGCCTTCAGTTACCTCACTTGTGTTACCTTATACTCATTGTTTCTTCCTCTTAGTAGTTTTGTCATGATAAGTCAGTAAGTTTCATTTCATGCCATTCCCGGGGGAATATTTGTTTAGAAATGCTGATGCTGTCTGAGGGTCTGCGAATATATGGGTTTTCCCCTGGATGCAGAACCTGAGTCTCGCTGGATAGAGCACTGCATACTAAATTTCTAGACTTTGTAGCTTTTTCTGGACCTGCTCAAATCTATGCCTTACTTCATGTACGGATTGTGTAAAGTTTGGGTAGAATGTGATTGTTGCACCTCCATATTGGATGCTGCGTCTTTCACAAGCCATTTTGAAAATCTTGTTTCTGTATGTTAAAAGTTTGACTATTGTGTGTTGCAGGGGCAATAGGCACATGTCTAGGGGCAACAGTGCATTCTGCTTGTTCGACTACACACACCATCATGAGGTTTAAGCGGTCAAACAGCTACACAATTGATAGACTGAATTTTACAAACCATAATATTTATTTATTATTTATTTATAAAGTTTTATATAGTGCAAACATGATCCCGAAGGATATCAGAGCGCTTCACAATTAAGGATGGTCAGGCAGGCATCAAATACAAATCAAAGGAAACAGTTACAAAGGTTACAACAAAGCAGTACAATAGTTGAAGAAACAAAACAAAAAAATATATATATATAAATATATATATATATAAATATATGTGAACAAAACGTGACTGACAACATGAATTTGGGAAATTACACATTTGACACACTAGATAGTAATTGTTGTGAAAAAAAAGGAATGAAAGTAGCACAATGAAATCCTTCTTAGATGATCACGAGTTGACCCAATATTTTGACAGGCCAACGCATAATAAAGGAGAAATCCTGGATCTCATCATCTCCAAAGGAAACACAATATCATTGGATAACATCTCCCCTTGTGACTGGTCGGACCATCACATCATCATCTTCTACATTAACCGGGTGGTGTCAGCGAGGAAGCCTCAATCGAAGAAGCTAAAGGTATGTAAAAGGGACCTTAGACATATCAATACAGCGGAACTAGCAACCCAATTTAAACTTGCCCTTTCCGCCCAAGTTGTCAAGCCAGAGGTTAACTCACTTACCGACTTTTACAACTCTACTATCTCAAGTATCATGGACTCCATTGCACCAATCCAACAAAAAAATGCATCAACAAAAATATCCAAACCATGGTTTAATGACAACCTAAACTCCGAACGACGCAACCTAAGGGCAACTGAACGATCTTGGAAATCTAATCCTTCCTCGGATCAACTAAAAGTCCTCAGAACAGTAAGAAGCTCCTATAACAAACAAATTAAGAGCGCCAAGACAGACTACCTCAGATCTCAACTTAACCAAGCCTCTAATCGTCCCAAGAAACTTTTTGAAATTGTTAAACAACAATCGTGTGACGCACTCACTCGTTCTGACCCAGGACATAGCCCACCCTCTTGCGACGCTTTGGCTACATTTTTCTCTGAGAAACCGAGACTCATCAATATTGAACTGGAATCTAAAAAGGCCTCGTTACCATCCTATTGGCCTGCGCTCCCTCCATTCCCCTCTGAACAGCCCGTACCAGCTAGTCTGAGCACCAAAAATAATGCCTCTTGGGAGACCTTCACCCCTTTTAGTGAAAGAGACATTAACAAAATTCTTCAGAGTATTAACCCATCCAATCACTTTAACGACCCGCTACCACCCGCCGTCTTCAAGGAAATAAAGGAAGTCATCACCCCCCATCTGGACAAATATTGTCAATGCCTCACTGTCTCAAGGTATTATCCCTGACTGCCTAAAAGCGGCTCAGGTTTCTCCTATTTAAAAAAAACCTAATGCTGATAGTGAAGACTTCAACAACTTCCGCCCTATTTCCAACATCACTACTCTGGCCAAACTCCTTGAAAAATGTGTCCAATCACAACTTTGTGCTCACATTGAAAACTTCCAACTCCTAGACCATCACCAATCTGGCTTTCGGAGCGGACACAGCACTGAATCGGCTCTCATTCACATTTTTGATGACATTTTAAAAATGCTCGACCACAATGAATCCTGCCTCCTGATCCTCCTTCACCTTTCCTCTGCATTTGACACTGTAAATCACGACAACCTATTATCAGTTCTGGAACACAGGATGGGCTTCTCTGGTCTGGTGCTGCAATGGTTCTCATCCTTCCTCCACCACAGATCTCAAAGAATAAAGGTGAACCACTCCCTATCCCAGCCCACGCCTGTATCCATGGGTGTCCCACAAGGGTCTGCCTTATCCCCCATACTATTCAACCTATTCCTGGAACCACTTGCAAATGCACTAAACTCAATGAACATTCTCTTCCACATATATGCAGATGACACGCAACTTTACCTGAAAATCTCCTCCCCTGACAATCTCACATCACTCAACACTACCCTCATGAACACTCAAAACTGGCTAACGGAGAACCACCTCCTACTCGACACTTCCAAAACCGAATTCTTGCTCATTTCTCCTCCGAATCATACCCCTAAGGTAGACCTCTGGTTGAACCATCTCACTGCCTTCAACTGCCCCCCTGTCATTATTGATTCAGCCAAATCGCTCGGAGTCACCCTGGACAAACACTTAAATTTGAGGAACCACATTAGTAATGTTTGTAAGGGTGCGAATCACCAGATGAGACTACTCAGGAATCTCAAACCTTTCCTCCCACAAGCTGACTTCAAGCAGGTGGTTCAAGCGCTGGTTTTGCCGAGGCTAGACTATGGTAGTGCTACACTATGTGGCCTCCCGAAATATTCCTTGGCACCCCTTAAGGCTGTATTGAATGATGCGGCCAGACTGACCACGGGCAAAAAAAGATCTGCGCACATTTCCCCAGTTCTAAAATCTCTAAATTGGCTGCCTTTTGAAGCAAGAATACAGCTAAAGATCGCCTGCCTGACTCACAAAGCTCTCCATCTCAAAACCCCCAAGTACCTATGCCAAAAGCTAGAACTATCTGGAGGTGGTAGACCCTCAAGAAGTGCTAACACCTTCCTTCTTAAACCACAGATATTTCGCAAAAAGAGAACTTGTCAAAGAGCTTTCTCTGGCTCCGCTCCACGGATCTGGAACTCTCTCCCTCCTGAAATTTGCACTCACCTCCACGGTTGCCTTCAAAATGGAAGTAAAACGATTCCTTATGTGCAAGTTCTTACCCTAATTTGGCTCTTATCATTTGCTTGAAGATACTGGACTTATACCCTCATCTCTTGTACTGATGTTTTATATCCCCTGACCTAATCTTTTCTTCCCCTACCAGTCCCGCTATATATATATATATATATATATATATATATGTATATATATATATATATATATATATATATATATATATACACATATCTATATATATATATTTATATATATATATATTTATATATATATTTTTTTTTTGTTTTGTTTTGTTTCTTCAACTATTGTACTGCTTTGTTGTAACCTTTGTAACTGTTTCCTTTGATTTGTATTTGATGCCTGCCTGACCATCCTTAATTGTGAAGCGCTCTGATATCCTTCGGGATCATGTTCGCGCTATATAAAACTTTATAAATAAATAAATAGTACAAGCACCATAAAAGTGTACTTCAAAGAGAAATATAGAATACATGCAAATTTACAAAATGGCATATAAAAAGGGGATGAAAACCATGCAAAAGAAACATGGCCTAGAGTCATTAAAGAGTGTAATGGAGAAATTGTATTGCTTAGAAAACTAGGTGGTATGACACTAAACAATGAGTTATAAGCTTCAAACTTCATAAACTAATACTAAATGTGATACAGATTATGAATATGTTGAAACAATTTTACAAATATACAAATAGAAAAAAGTGTATATTATAGAATTAATGAATTTTTGCAGTAATTGCGCATTCCCAGGGATAACTGTGTTAGAATGATATTTAATTAATATTAACATTGATTTTTGAAAGTTATCATGATTTTATCTCATTTTAGTAATGTCCTATAATACAGTAAATGAAGTGAATATGAAGTCAAGTTAAAGGCTTTGTGTTAGAACATGTCTAGTGGTGACCTTTACTCTGCAAATTAACAATGGATTTAGTGATCTAGGCTAATGTTGCGTTCCACATTGCAAATTGTGCATTCTTTACTTGCAGTACAAACCCATTCAACTGGGAATAGTATAACCGTAAGTTCAGACATTCAGTGTTCACTGCGTTGCTACTATGTTTCTTTGACAGCTGCTGTGGACTCATGAATATATCTGTCTCATGGTACGCATTGGAAATTATATGTTTCTATTCTTTAGATGACTTAATGCATTTCCTGAGCTGATGATGGTCTTTCGATGGTGGTGTGACACCACATGACATGGACATTTAATTATGAAATTATAAAAGAAGAAACCCCGGAAGAGGGGCATTGAAATTAATTTATTTAGTTTATGGGTTGCAACGCCCCAGATTTGTTCTACTGAGCACTTGGTTTTATTTCTTATGGGGTGCATAGAGCACTCTATCTTTTTGCTTATTTCGTATGCTGATTGGCCTTTAAGGATTCAGATTGTTTTGGATTCTGGATTTATTTTTCTATGCTACTGTCGGTAACAAATGGACTGAGAACTTTCTTGACAAACCTGACCTAATCTTTCCCCTTTAATGGACATGCCCTGCAAGACTTTAAATCTTCTTTACATGGATCAGAGTAGGTTATCTTTGTTAGCTGGAGAACCATCCTACTATCCCATGGCTAGCAGGACCTTGTACCCCTGTAAGTGGACTTGAAACTATTCTTGCACAAATGCTGAGTACCTTTATGAAAACGGTTATATTTTTAACTGAAATGATGAAGAGATTACTTATCCTAATAAACTTTGAATCTCTAATACAATAATTTACAAACCTAAATTGATTGAGACTCTTTTGTGTCAAATGTTATTTAATTGAACTGTGCATTGGGTGAGATTTTGTCCTAGTAGAGAAGGAGTTAGTGATGTCTGGGATTTTCTAGAACCACCCCTCCTATTGTCAAATAAAGACCCATCAAGAAAGCCTACTCCTCTGGTTATGGATTCGAAGCTTAGAGAGATAGATCTAAAGAGGAGTTTACTCTGATTGTAGGAGCGCCCAGTGTAGTTAGAGTAAACTGAGAAAGTTGTACATGCTTCCGTAAGGGAAAGTACATAGTAGGCTTCAGTGAGAAAGAGATATTAAAATCTTCATCACAAGCATGGCATCTATATAGTCCTCTGTGTGGCACATGTTGGTTGTCTTAAAAATCCTAAATATTTGGATGTTGCTCCTACGGTACTTGGCTTCAAAATCTTCATTTTTAAGCTTGATTTGGACTAATTATTTGGCAATGTCCTTTTGGGGTGTTGCCTGAGCGGCAGCACTATCCTGTACCTCCAATAATTTTTGTATCAATTGATGGAGGGTTAGCTTTTATTTTCATTTAGAGTCTTTTCACCTCATGTTTGGCTAGAGTTTTTTGCAATGTGTAGCGAGCTCATGGGCTTTTTTGCATCAACTGCCTGATTTGATGCAGATTCATCCACCAGTACCAAAGTTATTAGTAAATGTACATTTTATTGCTTCTCATAAGTCCCCACTTGATGGATTTGTACAAAATTTGACAGCACTCAGTTGCATATCTTAGTGAGTGCCACATTTGGTGCAGCTTAGTCCATGGGAACCAAAGTTCTAGGCAAATTAAAAAATACCCTTTTAATGAAAAAGTGTGACTACATCATAAGTACTGTGTGGCGACTCTCACAGTACAGTCTATATCCACAAAGTAACTGAAACGGGTATGATGGACATTGTGAGTGAAGGGTGTGGGAGCTTGTAACTAAGTCCATACAGTTCTTTTCTGCCCCTTCTGTGAGAGGCGGCCTGGGGTATGCCAGGTGCCGGAGAGTTATGGCCAGGTTCTTTGGTCATATGAGTACTGCTCCCAACGGGTTTAGGGTATGCTTGATACAGTCTAGTTAGGAGCTAGTCCTTATACAGGGTTTGAATCGTCAAGCTTAGTATGGAGATCCGGAGGAGGGTATTCCTGCTTATGCATTGCAGACAGAGGCAGAGGCTTGCAGTTAGGTTCTCTCAGAGTGGAGGCTGATCGGAACAGAGGTGTGGGAGGGAGAAAAGAGATGTGACTGGAGGAAGGAAGAAAAATAGATGGATGGTGAGAGGGAGGGCAAATAAGACTTTTGTGAAAAAAAGAAAGGAAATGAAAGGGGGAGGAGGAGAGGTTGCAGGAACAGAACAAATCAAGAGGAGTAAAAACACAAGAAAGAGAGGGAAAGTGACAAAGAGTAAAATAAGAGGAGGAAAAGGGGAGCTATAAGGAAAAGTATGAGAATCAAGAGAAACAAAGAAAGAGGGGAAATGATTACAGAAAGGATGAAAGAGGAACAAAAGAAAACAAAAACTGTGTAAAGCATGGGACCCGGCGGGAAGGACAGGTATTATGGGCTACTGATGCAGTTCATCAAGAAACTGCCCTGTGCTGGATATTCATGCATTCATACAAGGAGGGCGGAGGGAATGGAGGTCTCTCACTTCCTAATATATTGTATGATATATTTCACCAACTAACAGACATTTGGGCCTTGGCAGTGCAAGAGGCTGCACACAGAGTTTGAGGGCAAAGGCTGCCTAGCCACTGAGTGGCAACAGCAGCTCAGCTGAGGGAGAAGGTAGCTTCAGAGTCTGCAGGAGATACATGTGGGATCAGCAGGCACCCAGGAGGATGTTAGTTGTTCAATATGTGCTAGATCCAAACATATCCCTCAAAGGAATCAGTAAAGATTCTGGTACTGTGGCACTCATCAAGCTTTTATTGTGAAGAATATATATATGATCCATGATCATATAGAGAAAGAATGCTGAAGGCTGAGTTACTTTGTAATGTGATGGAACTCAGAGGTGACTTCCAATAAACTTTAAGTTACAGAAAAGGGTATTTTATTCCTTATAATACATGCCCATATCATCACCCTTGTCACAAGTCACTTCAATGCTTGATGTCTTGCTCTTTCCAATTAAAGAGATAATATGGTTACACAAAGCATAAAACCAGAATCTGTAGTACACAATTAAACACACCAAAAAGTGCTTAGTAATTTGTTTAAAAACATATTACTATCACTTTATTGTGTCATATTAAAACATGCTGTCACTCATTTCTGCTGATCAGTTTATTTTAGAAAAACAGATCAGAAGAATGAAAAAACAGTTCTCATTCCTTTGTCATTGAAACTGAAGCTCTAATTAAGCTTTGTGATCTGTCTTTCACCTTGGCTGCTGGCTCTAGCAGGTGGCTTCATTACATCACAACTGACAGAGAGTATTTTTAAAAAAATGCACAATTGTATTAACACAATGTAATTAGCACATCATTAATTTAGGATATTATGCAAGGAGTTGTGTTTATTTTAACATTGAAAATGTAGACCTCAATTTTAAAACAGTTGTTGCTGTCTACAGCCATCTTTACCAGTAAGCAGTCATCAAGTCGTCCTTTCCCTTCCATGCACTTAGCACACAATAGTTATTTTGTGTCATGAATTGGGACCACAATGGTTTCTCATGAGAACTTGCCCTTGCCTGTTATGTAGCAACATTTTATTAACAATTTAGGAGCATAAGGCGCACCAGGGATGGGAACAGCGTTATAGGAATCTGTGGGATAGTGCTGACAAATGGGATTTCAAACTGTGTCATTCTTTCTTTAATATGATTGGATGAGACTGTGAGACCTCTGCACATTCACTCCACATGTGTGATTTCTTTTGTTTACTTTTCTATAAAAGAGGCCAAATACTGAGGGTTGTGGGCTCACTCTCCCCTGATCTTTAGAAGGTGACACTCTGTCGGTCTAAAATCTTATTTATGATCTATTTACTTGAGATGAATAATACTTGTCAGTCTTTATTGTGAAGCTTGCGTACTTTACATTTGATTCTGAAATTTTATTTGATATTGAATTGATTTGAATGACAAGATCCATTGAGGAGCAACAAAATCCTTAGGGGGTTACCACTGCTCTTGGTACATCAGAAGTGCTTTAATTTGACATTAGATAAAAAGTGTTACATCACAACTCAGCTGTAATAATGAATTTCAGTAAAGCAGGTATCTCATTGCATTACAGGTGATTAAAGAAATTGCAGTCTGACTGTAAAAAGGAAATGAGATGGGAGTTTATACAGGGATTGAACGCTCCCAAGTAGTACATACACGTTCATCACGAGGGTGATGAAAAGTACCTGGAGGATTGTATTCTGGAATATTGTGTACAAGTATATCCTCGCAAACTAACATAATGGATAAAATAATGAGGGACAGAATACAGAATGGTATGTGCATATAGGGAAGTACAGATGTACTATTCTTAACTCAACATCTATGTACCTTGAAAAATATGCATATATATTGTCAAAGTACATATATGTGGAGTTAGGTATAGAAAATATCATTTTATGCTAGAATATTTTGTCTACAATATTAGTCTCACACTATTCTGTTTCCAATATGCAGGATGCACACTGCTCCGAAGGTATCTCGTTATCAAAGAGAACCCTTTCCAAGCTATCATAACAGAACAAGCAGATTCCTGACTATCCAGCTACTCTCAGGAAAGGTATGAAATCAGAAGAAATTTCAGCCATTCCCAAATACATTGACTAAACTACTCCAATGTCAGTGACAAGCCTACCCAAACGTGTTGGTGGAACAATTGAAAACAAATTAACATTATATAGAAAAGCCCTTTCTTCTATTGTGGGCTTTTATCCTTTGAAGAGGCAAACATCCGCAATTAATTCCCACCGAAGAGTTTTGCAGGATCTCTTCTGAATTCCAGCCTTTATGGTGCAAAGGTGACTTTGTTCAGTGGCGGTCGACACGGATAGGTGGTGCTGGGGCGGGGAGGCGGGAGGAGGGATGGGAGGGGACGGGACAAGGGGAAAAAAGATTCAACTTACCTGCTCTCCGCGTCCTCTCTGCCAGCATCCTCCTCGTCGTGTCTCTCCTGTGGCCGTAACAAGGCACAGGAAGCACCCAGGCTGAGGCTCCCATAGCCAATCACAGTGCTGCAATGCAGCGTTGTGATTGGTCTGAGCACCGTGGTTCGGTGCTCAGACTGGGACAGGGAGCCTGGGCATGTTCTCCACCCAGGCTGTAATGCAGCCTGGGTGGAGAACATGCTAAGTGCGCATGAATGTTTGGCCGGCCCGAGAGGGCCGGTCAAACATTCATGGACACTTAGGGAGTGAAAACGACTCCTCCCCTTCCCTGCTCTGTCAGCAGAGCAGCTCCGCCCCACCCCGCCTGGCAAAGCTGCCGCGCCTGCAACAGGCAAAAATAAAATGATAATAACTTTCAGTTATTATTATTTTAATCCTCCTTCCACTGCTGAAAAGCAGTGGGGCGACGCTCCTCTGCCTTATCGGAGGAGCCGCCACTGTGTTTACTCCTGTTGACGAAATGGGAAACCGACGTTTCAACACTTTCAAGAGTGACGCCATGCAGGAGCCATTTTGTGGAGTGCCCCACTCCTCTGAAAAGGAAGCAAGTCCTTAAGGAAAACCTTTGAGCAAATCCCGCGAGAGCTGGAGCTCTTAAGCAGAAAAATGACATGGTTTCATTTTCGGCAAGTAAGTACAGAACAGGCCATGCTAGGCGGGAGGGGCCCGGAGTGTGCACTGCTATAATTAGAACCTAAGTCTTTCTCCTGGGGAAACATGCTTGCTGCTTGTAATCCAGTAAATCTATAAACATCGAAATCATAATTATTCTGCATGTTTCTAACTGGAGACAGGTGTTATGAGGGATGATGTACAAATTCGAGCCTTGTTCTTGTAATCATTGATATTTCCTTTGTTGGGGAGGACCAGAGCCTTCAAGTGGGATGACAAAAAGTGAGGGCTCCCTAAAAGGGGCGTGGTCTATCTAATTAATGGTGGGGCTTAAACACATAAACTACATTTCTGTGATTCCCATAATGTGCTAGCCTTGCATTCAGAAATATAACACAACAACCCACATGCACCTAAACCCACTCAGACTATTGGTTGTGTCAATGGGTGTTAGCTGTTTAGGATAATTGAGTAAGAACAATAATTTTGTTGTGAATAATATTCAAAATGTTCCAATTCTGAAATTGGCAGACTGTGAATTACATGTTACTGAGTCCTGTGTGTGTGTGTGTGTGTGTGTGTGGATGGGGGTGGGGGTGGGGGGGTACTGGTCTTCAAAGTGTCTCTATCAATTCTGTTTGTTCACTTTGTGTTAGACATGCACACTCCTTTTCTGTCTTTTTCTCTTCACGACTCCTCAATCTGCTGTTTTACACCACACCTCTTTCCTATTCAGCACCCTCTTTTCACTCTCTCCTGAATGCACCTCCTCGCATCTCCTTCATTTCACCACCTTCCAAATACACAACACACCCGCTCATCTGTTAACACTGCATTTTTTATTTTACTTTTGCCTTATCAAAGTTTTGGCAACTGTATAACACCTTCACCAGTGGTTAATTTGTTAAGTGTCGGGGCTCCCGTCAGGAGACAGCTTGCACCAGCCCATTAGCGGCACCTGAAACAGAACCAACAACTAACTAGGAAAGTGGGGAGAGGGTGTGGCGTAAGGGCCAGAGCTACTGACTTTGGAGCTGTGGAACCAGGTTCGAGTCTCGGCATGGGCTCAACATCCTGTGATTCTGGACAAATCACTTAATCTCCCCATAAATGAATGTGTTCTTAACTGATGCTCATGGAAAGCACTGGTGTTGGTGATTAAGTGCTGGTGATAAGCACCGGAAACCACTGATTGAAATTAAGCACTGTCCTTCTCACACATTTGCACACAATCACAATTGAAACCGGAATACAAGACCATTGTTATGTGCGCACTGCAAAGAGGCCAAGGATTGGATGACCATGTATTTTGAATACCATTCTGTCTCACTGACAGGAACTCTGAGAACCTCACACTGCCTTATGCCTCAACTCCAGACCTCTCAATTGTCACCCACAATAAAAACCTGGAGGCAACTTTGTTCAAAATATGCACTATCCAAGAGTGTTACGCTGCACGAAAAAAAATTCAGAAACCCAACATCCTGGTAATAGCTAACACTCTTACGGAGTGCAGAATTAAGTAAAGCATGTAAAATATAAACGGGAACTAAATGACGGACCTGGTTTACCTTAACATTTCTGAAATTCTCTGTTCAGAAATTGATCAGTGTTTTTGACGGCAAAAACGTTAAGGACATGAATATAGAGCCCGATAGGAACTTGTTTCAATGTCTGTTTCTATTTACTACCACATCTCAGACCAGGAGGGACCTGACCCACTTAAAGCGCTGGGGAGGACCTCTGAGGCACTGACGAGGACTTAGTTAATCCTCGGTCTGGGACAGAAAATTGGCCCAGACAACAAAAAGGTGGAGAATAGCAAATCAGAGACCTAAAACAGTGCCTCATGTTTGCAATTCGGGGCAATTTTGAACTTGTGCAAAAACGCTGTAGAAGTATTTTGTAGGGTGTGGAAGACTGCGTGCATTTGTGCTTGCTGCAGGCAACATTTGTGGTAATATCAGAGAAATCAACAGTAAAAACCGGCCCACCAGACCATAAACCAGGCCCACAAAGAGCAACAAACACGGCCCACAGACTGACGTGTCAGACCTGCCCTTCAGGCCCTACAGGCCAGTCCGACACTGATTGACAGAGCTCTCAAGATCCTTATTTCCATGCATGAGTAGCTCGTACAGTCCAAGTTTTTTTCTTTTGCACTCTGGGATTTGTAGTCTGTTGATCCCATTATAAAATTAGGACTACTGGTTCCAGAATGCAACAAAATACCTCAGACTGGATCAGCTACTCACAGATGGTGGGCTTGGTAAGTTTGAGAGCTCTGTAAATAGTGGTATTAAAATGTAAACACTGCCAGTTTGCAGCAGTAGTGGATACTAAGTTTTTCATGTGTTTTAGAAGTCAACCCTGGGCACTAGGGGATAATAGTGCATTTCATGCTGAAAAAATTTATGATAAATGTACCTTGAAGTGCTTTGCTTGAATCGTACAATATTATCTGAGGAGCCAGATCTGGAAATGTCGCTTGTACCAGAGCAAGACACATTTTTATGTGGGGTTTAGTCCCTGACTCAACTATTCCCATGTAAAATGAGGCAGTCAAAGCTGTTGGCGCATTCAGCAGCATGACACTGGCTATCTGGGACCTCCACCCCTCAAATTACCCTATCACATTACATTCAAGATCGGTTGCACTGTGCACAAGGCAGACGACGCTGCCACTTCAATGTCATCGTGATCAAGATTAAGTTATCTGTTGGATCACGGTAGCAAGCAGCATCATCGTCGCCATATTGGAAACCAGGAATTGTGGGAAGAGGAGGACGAGATGCCAGCTGTTCTCCTATGATGAAAGATTATGTGGTCTACATTCCACCACTGTCTCTTTTCCTTCTACACCACTCTCTTTCCCCCACTGCCTCTCTTCATTTTTCTACCTCCCTGGGTTTCTGTAAAGAGGCACTTACCAGAGTTAGGTGCGGTTATTTACATCAGTAGCCTTGAATTTAACGTTGATGGCTCAAAACAGGAGTGTCTTTCAAAACCGTGCCCCTGGCTCTTGAGTTCTTCCCATTTCAAAGGTAAAACATAGCAACCCGAGACCTTTGCAAGGACAGCAGACATATGACAATGAGCTGCTGGTTTATTGGCCCCAGGATTAGTGCGATTGCTGCCTCTGACGAGCAAGGTGGCATCATTAGCCCAGCTGAGGCATCTTTTTCCAGATGAGTGCTGTTTGAAATAAAAACAGGAGCGCATTTCTTTTAATGTTATGCCCAGATGTTATCCAGCCTAGCGCTTTAGTCATTTTTTTAGTGTTGAGGCAACTTTGCTGCCTTCTGTCTTCCTGTTTTGTGACTCCAAAAGTGTTCACTGGTGTCTATTTATTCAAAGGTGACTGACTAAATCTAATATAGATCCTATTTCTTGACCCTCAGTTTTCCACTCTTCAGTGTGTAATATCTTATTGTAGATGGTGAATGTTTCAACAATTCCAACACGAGTGTAGACACCCCAGACGCCATCTCTGACCAGATCCATTTGATCTTTCTCTAGATATTGAAAGATATCCTTGCTTTTCACGTGCATTTTTTCCTGCATGGCTACTTCGATATGTTTCAGTCGGGCACAGGGCCGGCTTTAGCGCTGGTGGCGCCCAGTGCGACAATCACTTTTGGCGCCTCCCCCAGCCCATGGCTGCTTCCTCGGATTCTCTCACTACCACCGGGTAAAAGTACACCTCATCTCTCCAATCATAAGATATTGCTAAACACAGCGCCCTCCCTGAAGTCAGCCCCCCTCCAGAGGTCAGCGCCCTGTGCGGCCGCACCAGTCGCACTGCCCTAAAGCCGGCCCTGGTCAGACACAATCTAGTAATTCTGTCTCTTAGCTCTTGAATTTTGTCCCATTTAATCAGTGTTATTGAGACCATGTTTACCATTCCCTCCAAGTTAGCTAGAGCTCCATCATATATGTAGGTCTCTTTGCTGCTCACTTTGTCCCTCATTATAGAATAACCTGTGAATCTGCTCCTTTCCCACTTCTTATGAGCGTTCCATATTATTTGTGGGGAAGCAGAGCTATGATTAATTTGAAAAGAAACGTTGAAAACCCTCCCTTTATTGGAATAAACAAAAGACACTTCATCATCCAGGAGAGGTTTTTGAAGGTTTCACTGCTTATGGCATCAGGTAGCAGTGCCTAATTCAAGCTCCATGTCTTTCACTAGATCTCATAAATAGGTAGGGTTGTATGCAACTTCGAGAAATGCTCTTACTATATTTTTTTGAATATGTTTACTATGAAATCTAATGTATCAATATTCTATTTTTCCTGAATCACCAAATATTGACTTAGTTAAAGAAGGCCATTAATTACTTAATATTTATTTTGAAGGTTTTATATAGCGCGAACAAAACCCTCTGAGAGCTTTACACATGTTAAAGATCAGAGACATACACAATCAATATAGTAATAATTAAGAAAAGTACATAATATGGCAGATCCCCGAAGGGGGCGGGATCGTCTCCATGATAGGACAGATAGGTCAAACAGTAATATAGCAAGCGAGCCATAATCATGAGCGAAGATGGTGAGTCCAAGTAAGCTCCCCGAGAAGAGTTCCAAGGAATATAATATAATAACTGCCCTGAACTCCCATCTGCTATCCTCCATCTTAGATCAGGCCCAACCACCTGGCCACATTAATGGGGGGTACAACACGTTAAGCAGATTCCCAACCAGAGCATGTCTTGTCCATTCAGACATTTTTGATAAAATTGAGATTTTTGTGCCAGTCAAAATGTATTAGTGAAATAACATGTTGATAAGACATACTTTACTGTACAGTATGAAACATTTACATCACTTGCTCATTCAAATCAATTGAGGTAAATTTGTGGCAGTTTGCATGTGCCCGACCTTAGTTCCCAGTTTCCACATTTGCATTACCTTGACAAGCAGGGCCGGACTGGCCGTAGCGGGCACCGGGCGTTTCCCCGGTAGGCCGCCAGGGTGGGGCCGGTTTTGGGCCCCTGGGGGGCTGTTTTTGTTACCGGGGGTATTGAGGCGACATTAAAATTGCCTATCACCAAATGTTTTGAGCTCTAGCCTGTCGCGGGTACTTGGGCCTCCCACACGAGTGAGGTACCATTTTTATCGGGAGACCTTGGGGAACGCTGGGTGGTAGGAAATGCGTGTCTGCCCGGCGATGCCACAACTTTCCCACACAAAAATGTGTGGAAAAAGAGATTTTTTCAGCTAAATTTGAGGTTTGCAGGGGATTCTGGGTAAGAAAACGTTGGGGGATCCACGCAAGCCATACCTCCCTGGAACCCCCCGGGTGTCTAATTTTCAGAAATGTGTGGGTTTGATAGGTTTCCCTAGCTGGCCGCCGAGCACGGGGCCAAAAACCGAGGTGACCCACCTCGCAAAACCAGGTTGTTTTGTGATAGGCAATTTTAATGTCACCTCAATACGTTTTGGGCCCTAGCCTGTCGCGGGTACTTGGGCCTCCCACACGAGTGAGGTACCATTTTTATCGGGAGACCTTGGGGAAAACTGGGTGGTAGGAAATGCATGTCTGCCCGGCGATGCCACAACTTTCCCACACAAAAATGTGTGGAAAAAGTGATTTTTTCAGCTAAATTCGAGGTTTGCAGGGGATTCTGGGTAGGAAAACGTTGGGGGATCCATGCAAGCCATACCTCCCTGGAACCCCCCGGGTGTCTAGTTTTCATAAATGTGTGGGTTTGATAGGTTTCCCTAGCTGGCCGCCGAGCACGGGGCCAAAAACCGAGGTGACCCCCCTCGCAAAACCAGGTTGTTTTGTGATAGGCAATTTTAATGTCACCTCAATACGTTTTGGGCCCTAGCCTGTCGCGGGTACTTGGGCCTCCCACACGAGTGAGGTACCATTTTTATCGGGAGACCTTGGGGAACACTGGGTGGTAGGAAATGCATGTCTGCCCGGCGATGCCACAACTTTCTCACACAAAAATGTGTGGAAAAAGTGATTTTTTTCAGCTAAATTAGAGGTTTGCTGGGGATTCTGGGAAGGAAAACGTTGGGCGATCCACGCAAGCCATACCTCCCTGGAACCCCCCGGGTGTCTAGTTTTCAGAAATGTGTGGGTTTGGTAGGTTTCCCTAGCTGGCCGCCGAGCACGGGGCCAAAAACCAAGGTGACCCCCCTCGCAAAACCAGGTTGTTTTGTGATAGGCAATTTTAATGTCACCTCAATACGTTTTGGGCCCTAGCCTGTCGCGGGTACTTGGGCCTCCCACACGAGTGAGGTACCATTTTTATCGGGAGACCTTGGGGAACACTGTTTGGTAGGAAATGCATGTCTGCCCGGCGATGCCACAACTTTCCCACACAAAAATGTGTGAAAAAGGTGATTTCTTTCAGCTAAATTCGAGGTTTGCAGGGGATTCTGGGTAGGAAAACGTTGGGGGATCCATGCAAGCCATACCTCCCTGGAACCCCCCGGGTGTCTAGTTTTCAGAAATGTGTGGGTTTGGTAGGTTTCCCTAGCTGGCCGCCGAGCAAGGGGCCAAAAACCAAGGTGACCCCCTCACAAAACCAGGTTGTTTTGTGATAGGCAATTTTCATGTCGCCTCAATACCTTTTGGGCCCGAGCCTGTCGCGGGTATTTGGGCCTCCCACACGAGTGAGGCACCATTTTTATCGGGAGACCTTGGGGAACGCTGGGTGGTAGGAAATGCGTGTCTGCCCGGCAATGCCACAACTTTCCCACACAAAAATGTGTGGAAATAGTGATTTTTTCAACAAAATATGAGGCTAGCAGGGCATGTTGGGTAAAAAAACAGTGAGAACCACGCAAGTAATTCACCCTTGTACTTCCCCCTTTGTCTACTACTCAAAAATGTAAAGGTTTGCCTAGGTGACGACTGAGCTAGGGCAGAAAGTCCCCTGCTACCCATTGTGAAAAAAAAATATCTTACAAAAGGCCATTAAACCGACACAAATATAAATCTAACACTCATTTGATAAAGCTAATCCACCACTTACACAGGTTGGTTTTAGCACCTCCAGAAACGCTGGCTTCAAAGCACAAATACTTATCAAAGTATATAAATATTGAAGCCAAGCCTTCTGAAGGGGAGCCATAAAGCCACATCACAGCACCAACCACTTTATGGTCCATTCACACGCCATTCACACACCACACACAAGACTTCCGTAACGCCAGACACGGGCCCAAACAACCATATCACTTGCACTCACACAAACATACTGCCGCCATGCAAGGGCCCATCACATTCATATGCCACAAGACATAATGACTTTGACTATATTCTACCACCTGTCAAGTCTCTACCTCCTTCTTCCAGAACGTTACCGAACTCATGCCCAGTGAACCTATACTAATGACTTCCATGACAGCCACATGAGGCTCAGGAAGACATGTCTTTCATGCACCTTTAGTGCACTCACTATGCTAAATCCAACTCCTTCCAGTTTGTGGATGCAAGTTGGGGGGTGCTCGAGTATGCCGCAAAAACATTTCTCGAGCTGAGCAAGCATATCTACCTTTGAAACTAAGGCAAACATGCTGGAAATTTTCAAAAGATAACATCATAAACTATGAACGGATGAATGTGAAACAAGGGTAGTCCGTGACAACGTAGCATATGTCCAATCCACCGTTATGTGCAGTGACTGTAATGCACTTATCATACAGCAAACTGACCATCTACTAAGTTCTAACGGAGGATGAACATGGCAAGCAGCATTGACCCATAAGTACCACAGTAAATTTAGTGTGAGTGTGGCAGCAATGGATTTGAATCCATGGGTGAAGAAGAAGTCAGGACGTGTATCTATACTACCTTTACTATCTGCCTTCTACCTTTGCAATATTCCTCGGAAAGCGTTCCTACCGTAAGCTGTTCTAACCCGTTCGTGTGTCTGTCCTCAGAGTCCTGACTAACCCTGTCCAATTGTTAAGAGACCCTATACTAATGCCTTTCATCTCTAGCTACTTGAAGCTTGAGTGAACATTTCTGTCACAAGCTATCAATGCTCTCACAATGCTCTATCCAACTCCTTCCAGTTTGTGGATGCAAGTTGGGGGTGCCCGAGTATGCCGCAAAAACATTTCTCGAGCTGAGCAAGCATATCTACCTTTGAAACTAAGGCAAACATGCTGGAAATTTTCAAAAACTTCCTAAAGAGAACATCATAAACTACGAAGAATGGTTGAATGTGAAACACGGGTACTCCATGACAACGTGGCATATGTTCTGTCCACCAGTATGTGCAGCGTGGGGACTATAATGCACTTGTCAATTGGCGAACAGAACAACTACCACATTCTGAAAGCAGATAAAGGTGTTGAGAAGTCCATGATTTCATGAAGTAGAGGAAGAAATATCCTGCAGCTGCTTGCGTAGTGAAGGAGTGGCCCACAGACAGTAGGTATCCATTCACACCAATTGAAAGGTTATCCTATTGGCAGCTCCACCTCAGTCAATTTCCCAGTATTTTGCTTTAGTGTGATACAACATAAAGCAAGTAGAAAAACAGAAGGCAGGCTTACTTGGGCACTGGGGACAGTAAACACGAGTCTCCTGCCTCTTTCCCTGCATCGAGCACACTTTACAACGACGACATGGTCGCTCCTTTTGGGTGTTGCAGGAATTTTATCTGCAAAGTGTCGCTCCTGCAGCCTTGCCACGTCCTCCACAACACATGAAGTGGAGGCTTCTGCTTCTGTAGCAGTAAGACTTTCAATCACAGACAACTGAAAGTCAAGGAAAGACATGAGTCTTCCTGTGGTGGTCTCACGATAAACAACATACGCATTGTATGTTGCCATCTGGATCAAGTGCGTAAACAGTTTCTTATACCAAGTGCGAGTTTTACAACTCGCATTGTATGGCTGAAGAACCTGGTCGTTCTTGTCCACTCCGCCCATGTACTTGTTGTAATCAAGTATACAGGTGGGCTTGTGGACTTCGGCCATCTGACCCCAAACCGTGACAGGGGAAGTGCTCTCAGCATGAATTGTAGTGAGCATGTACACATCACGCCTATCTGAGAACTTAACTGCGAGCAGTTCGTTGGAACGCAACGCAGTGCTCTGGGATTTCTGGAGCTTCTTGCAAACAAGCTCCTGCGGGAATCCTTTGCGGTGACAACGAATTGTACCGCAAGCCACGGTGCCAGCTTTGTAGAGCTCACTGAACAGCTCTACTCCTGTATAGAAATTGTCCACATAAAGGTTATAACCTTTGTGAAGAAGTGGCTGGACAAGCTCCCATACGATCTTTCCTGTGACCCCTAACATGGGAGGGCAACCTACAGGGTTAAGAGTTGTGTCCTTCCCTGTATACACTCTCAAGCTGTACACATAGCCAGTCGAGCTCTCACACAGCATGTACAGCTTGATGCCATAGCGAGCGCGTTTGCTCGGAATGTACTGCCTAAACAGCAGCCGCCCTTTATACAAGATCAAGGACTCATCAATTGCTATATTCTTTCCAGGAGTATAAACCTCTGGAAACCTGGCAGACAAATGTTCCACGACAGGCCGAATTTTTAACAACCTGTCATAGTCTGGATGGTCCCGGGGCAATGCAGCAGAATTGTCATTGAAATGCAGCATGCGCTGCAATAGCAAAAAACGATCTCTGCTCATGTATGGTGCAAAGATGGGGGTTAACTAAACCGTGCGAGTAGACCAGTAGGATAGCAAGGTTGGTTTATGCACTACCCCCATTTTAAGTGTGAGGCCCAAAAATATCTTCAACTCCCCTAGTGAAGTGGGAGTCCACTTGCGCGCCCTAGAATGAGGCCCAAGAGTGCCTCCTTGCTCCCTCAGAAATTGTTCGGCACGCAAATTTGTTTGCTGCACAATTTCGTCTAGGAAGTCAACACCAAAAAAGAGATGGAAGTAGTCAATTGGCAAAAAATTTGCCGTATCTACTTTACATCCAGCGTCACCAGTGAAAGGCGGAATTTGGGGCTGAACTAAATTGGGAGGCTGCCAAGACAGCACTCCGTCTGTGCTTGCGGCCGCACGTGCCTGCACTCTGGGTTGCTCTAACCTGTTACGGGTGTCCTGCTGCACAGACTGTGCTGGCAAAGGGACAGCACGACTGACATCGTCTCCTTCAGAATCGCTGGACGATGAGTCATCGGATGGAACTGCGCCGACTGAAAAGTCACTCCCAGATTCGGCTCCATTGTCCTCTCCCTCAGATGCTGTCTCAGTATCTGCTGTCTCAGTCTCTGATCCTGCCTCAGAGCTGGACTCCAGAACCAGATTTAGGGCCTGGGCAGCATTAATCCAACGATATGCCATCTCTGCTAGTGCCTAAACTATCCTTTTAAAACACTATCCTACGTAGAAGGCAGATAGGTTGTTGGTTTTAAAGTGTAGGTGGGTGTGTGCGTAAGTGAAGTGTTTAAGTCAATAATGACGAAGTCACCTTACCTTTGCGAAATCCGTACGCTCTCCAAAAAGACTAAGAAAGAGAGAAAAAAGACACAATAATCACTTTACCTTGCCACATACCCATAATCGCAGCCTTTTAGCGCTGGTGGGAGCCAGTGCTACCATCATTTTAGCGCCAAGATGCCTACGGGTGAACGTGTGCTTTACAATTGCACACTATGACCTCCTTTGATGCGCCCACTACCATCCTTGCAAACGTGCCCCTCATCTCTCCATAGCCCCTCTCTCACATACATTTAGGGGCCGATTCCGATCTCGGTCGGAGGCGCACCCAATACCATTCGGTCGGGAAAAAAGCCATGCGAAAGCCTGTTTCCCGACCGATCCGTACAGCACACCGAACGAGTAAGTACGATGCGCACAACAGCACAGAATCCGGCCGAGCCGTACTCACCCAAACCAGGTCCTGTTCCCCGACCGAGGCGAATCCGGAAACGCTGAATCGAGTCGCACGGAAGGGAAAATGCAGCTCCGTCCGGCCGAACAAGTACGATGCGCTGTCCGTACGCGCCGAACCTGTCGCTACGCACGGCATGTCAAAGCATCCGGGAGAGGCGCACATAAGCTCCGATTCGCGCCACAACACGATCCACGGCTACGAGACGAACACGCCAGCGATGAGGACGACGCGAAGCGACGAGGACGACGCGAAGCAACGAGAAGGACGAACGACACGAACCAACCATGAATCCCTTCGTCCCGATCATACCAATATTCTACATTTACTACCGGAACAGGCACGGACGCGTACAGCGCAGAAGGTAAGTCAGACACCAACCACAAAACACATACAACACGTACACGACACATCACACACACACAGAGGGATGCAGAATATACTTACACCAGCAACAGCAGCACCATAGGGGCGGGATGCCCATCACCAATGCCACATATGCACACAGGGGCCTGAATGCGCACCACCACCCCTACCCAGGGGGGGCAGGATGCCTACTACCACCCTCACCCAGGGGGGGCTGGATGCCTACCACTACTACCACCCTCAGCCAGGGGGGGCTGGATGCCTACCACCACCCTTAGCCAGGGGGGGCTGGATGCCTACCACTACTACCACCCTCACCCAGGGGGGGCTGGATGCCTACCACTACTACCACCCTCACCCAGGGGGGCTGGATGCCTACCACCACCCTTAGCCAGGGGGGCTGGATGCCTACCACTACTACCACCCTCAGCCAGGGGGGCTGGATCCTACCACCACCCTCTAGCCAGGGGGGCTGGATGCCTACCACCACCCTTAGCCAGGGGGGCTGGATGCCTACCACTACTACCACCCTCACCCAGGGGGGCTGGATGCCTACCACTACTACCACCCTCACCCAGGGGTGCTGGATGCCTACCACCACCCTTAGCCAG
Source organism: Calotriton arnoldi (assembly GCA_963921515.1). NCBI lineage: Eukaryota > Metazoa > Chordata > Amphibia > Caudata > Salamandridae > Calotriton > Calotriton arnoldi. Next base: position 913,340 of record CAWUFW010005772.1, on the reverse strand, counting down.
GGGGGCTGGATGCCTACCACTACTACCACCCTCAGCCAGGGGGGCTGGATGCCTACCACCACCCTTAGCCAGGGGGGCTGGATGCCTACCACCACCCTTAGCCAGGGGGGCTGGATGCCTACCACTACTACCACCCTCACCCAGGGGGGCTGGATGTCTACCACTACTACCACCCTCACCCAGGGGTGCTGGATGCCTACCACCACCCTTAGCCAGGGGGGCTGGATGCCTACCACTACTACCACCCTCAGCCAGGGGGGCTGGATGCCTACCACCACCCTTAGCCAGGGGGGCTGGATGCCTACCACCACCCTTAGCCAGGGGGCTGGATGCCTACCACTACTACCGCCCTCAGCCAGGGGGGGCTGGATGCCTACCACCACCCTTAGCCAGGGGGGCTGGATGCCTACCACTACTACCACCCTCAGCCAGGGGGGCTGGATGCCTACCACCACCCTTAGCCGGGGGGCTGGATGCCTACCACTACTACCACCCTCAGCCAGGGGCGCTGGATGCCTACCACTACTACCACCCTCAGCCAGGGGGGCTGGATGCCTACCACCACCCTCAGCCAGGGGGCTGGATGCCTACCACCACCCTTAGCCAGGGGGGCTGGATGCCTACCACTACTACCACCCTCAGCCAGGGGGGCTGGATGCCTACCACCACCCTTAGCCAGGGGGGCTGGATGCCTACCACTACTACCACCCTCAGCCAGGGGGGCTGGATGCCTACCACCACTACCACCCTCACCCAGGGGGGCTGGATGCCTACCACCACCCTTAGCCAGGGGGGCTGGATGCCTACCACTACTATCACCCTCACCCAGGGGGACTGGATGCCTACCACCACCCTTAGCCAGGGGGGCTGGATGCCTACCACCACTACCACCCTCACCCAGGGGGGGCTGGATGCCTACCACCACCCTTAGCCAGGGGGGGCTGGATGCCTACCACTACTACCACCCTCAGCCAGGGGGGGCTGGATCCTACCACCACCCTTAGCCAGGGGGGGCTGGATGCCTACCACCACCCTTAGCCAGGGGGGGCTGGATGCCTACCACTACTACCACCCTCACCCAGGGGGGGGCTGGATGCCTACCACTACTACCACCCTCACCCAGGGGGGGCTGGATGCCTACCACTACTACCACCCTTAGCCAGGGGGGCTGGATGCCTACCACCACCCTTAGCCAGGGTGGGCTGGATGCCTACCACTACTACCACCCTCACCCAGGGGGGCTGGATGCCTACCACTACTACCACCCTCACCCAGGGGGGCTGGATGCCTACCACCACCCTTAGCCAGGGGGCTGGATGCCTACCACTACTACCACCCTCAGCCAGGGGGCTGGATGCCTACCACCACCCTTAGCCAGGGGGGCTGGATGCCTACCACTACTACCACCCTCAGCCAGGGGGGGCTGGATGCCTACCACCACTACCACCCTCACCCAGGGGGGGCTGGATGCCTACCACCACCCTTAGCCATGGGGGGCTGGATGCCTACCACTACTACCACCCACACCCAGGGGGGGCTGGATGCCTACCACTACTACCACCCTCAGCCAGGGGGGGCTGGATGCCAACCACTACTACCACCCCCACTCATAGGATGGACAATGCATGACACAACCAGCACACCACAACCTAGGGAATGCAAGAAGAAGACATCCCCCAACACCATGACAAGCGTGTGTAGACTGTGTCAAATGCCTACAACACCGAACATGACTTTGAACATACAATGTGACCCCTAGCACATGTGCCACACATATATGTGTGTGGCACCCACAATGCAAGCAGGCCATGACCATTGTGGCAATGGGGTCCAAACCCCCATCATCACAGTGACCAAAATGTAAGTGTGGGGTCCATAGCTGAAGCACATTTTGAACATTGTGGCAATGGGGTCTAAACCCCCATCACCACAGTGACCAAAAGGTAAGTGTGGGGTCCATAGCTGAAGCACATTTTGAACATTGTGGCAATGGGGTCCAAACCCCCATCATCACAGTGACCAAAATGTAAGTGTGGGGTCCATAGCTGAAGCACATTTTGAACATTGTGGCAATGGGGTCTAAACCCCCATCACCACAGTGACCAAAAGGTAAGCGTGGGGTCCATAGCTGAAGCACATTTTGAACATTGTGGCAATGGGGTCCAAACCCCCATCATCACAGTGACCAAAATGTAAGTGTGGGGTCCATAGCTGAAGCACATTTTGAACATTGTGGCAATGGGGTCCAAACCCCCATCATCACAGTGACCAAAAGGTAAGTGTTGACAAAGAAAGAGGTGCAACTGCCAAACTGCATGGATGATTCCTGGTCACAGAACAAAAAACACATCAGTGGCAAAGTAGTGTATGTGTCCCATTGCAACATAAATTGGGGGAGCCAAATACTGCAGTGCAAATAAGACATACCTTTGGCCATGTGCAGACAAACAACACCCATGGGGGCTGACACCGTCAACAATCATCAATGACACAATGACAGAAGTGACCATCAGAATGCAGACCCACATATTTGCACCAATGGGCACACAAATGCAGATACCCTGTGGAGACTGCAGATGTGAGGTGAACAGATACCATACCATGGCAGCAATGGGACACACAAACCATGATCATTGTGCTGACCGATGACCTAGGAGTCCCAGGGACAGCAGGGGAAACCCACAAAACTACATACAGCCAATGGCACACCCAAGATATGCCAATGCAGTGGTGCAGATGCACAAACACAAACAGGCAGACCCACACTGCACATCATACACAACAGGTGAGGGGGGTGCCAGTGTCCCCAGGCAACCACACAACACATGAGGAGACCTGAATACCAATCATACAGATGTGCATACAGTGCCACACAAAGGTAACTCATGGATCCAAATCCCCTATGTGGGCAAGCAGGCATTGTCAGATGAGAGGGAGCACAAATCACACATGTCACACAGGCACGTAGGGACAGCAACTGACACAGCAAGACACAGACACACCACAGCACCACCCCCAGGGCCCCCACAATGTGGTGACCTTGGGCTGCATTACAATCCCACTGTGATGACAAAGCTAAATGTGGTTCACACTGTGAACCACAGTCATGTGTCCTGAGCAACTAACTACCATCACACCTACACAAGCACAAATCAATCAGCATGGCCAGTAAGCCAAGGCCAACATGGAGGCAGGGGCCTAGCCGGGCAACAACTCACATCTGCACACACTCAACACCACACCCCTCGACCTCCAACAATGTGCAGCAGTGAAGTACACATGCACTGGTGACATTGCACATGCACCCATGACTATTCCAGGGTGGTGGGTGGGAACCAAGGTGCAGAAACACATCACACATGGCCACTCAACAAGACTCCTGAATGTCTGACACACTGCACACTACGCTGTACATGGACATGACGGCAATACCACACCAACCAATGGGATCCCATCCACAGTCACACACCAATGAAGAAGCCAAGGTCACCCACAAAGAACACACATAGACAACAACCAACATTGCAGCCCGGACCCTGAGGAGTGCCAGCAGTCACACACACAACGTGTCACAATCACTGAAAGATAACACAAACTGGAAATCACATGACAGGGGCAAACAACAAGTGCCAAGGGGAAACCTGACTGTGACCCATCTGCGTCTGCACACAAACTCAGCCCTGACAGCAAACACACCTATGGGTGACACCCTGATGACCAGTAATGTGCCATGCACCCACATCACAGAGAACCCAGGGAGAAGACTTTGGGGGAACATAGGTCAACTCAGCTAGCATCACAAACAGGTACAACACTAGGGATCACAGCATGCACAGCTAAAAGGAAGTGAACACACAGACATGCACATACAACACACACCTTGGGCGCAGGCAATGTCACAGGAGTACACACTGCCATGAGGGGACTCCACTCCTGTGTGAGGAAAGCTGTGCCATATGTTGCCTCAGTAGGGCCCCATCATGTCAGCTGAGCACTTGGTCACACAATCAACAATTAGCACCAAATGAGGGCTCCCGTAACATCAGCCTGGTCATGGAAGTGCCAACGGAATCATCAGCACAGATCCAACACACTTGTATAGCAATGTTGCACTGACAACACAGATGAGTCCTTCCCCATTGATGCCCAAACCTGCATGTCCACTGGAGATGGCCACACGGTCAGGGAAGTAGACGAATTGAACAATGGCAGGCACAACAGATGTGCAGGGGTGGAAGCCACAGATGTGAAATAGCCAATCTAAGTAGGAAATCCCATTGCCAAATACTGAACACATGACACCCTCAGATGCTGCTATAGATGACATGGATACACCACAGGATAGGACACATTCCCCCTGGACCACATGGGTTCCTGCACAGTAACACTTCATTATCATGAGACCAAATATCACCATCACTGCAGCAAGGGCATGGTTAGCATCATCAACAACATGTACATCAGAAGCATAAGCACTAGAGAACAGAAAGTTGCTTTATTCAGCATATGTGTGGAATGAAAACAAAGTCCAGAAAAAACACAAAGGCCAATGGCCAGTCCATTGTAAAAGTCCAAACAGGGTGACAGTGGCAGATGTCACCCTACGCATGCCTGCACAAAACCAGGGACAATCCACTAGGAGGGGCAACCGGGGGTAGGCCAGGCACCGCAGGGACAGGATCAGGGCTCACCAGGAGGAAGCAGGGAAGGGGTGGTGGGTGCTGGAGAGCCACTGACAACTGCAGTGGAGGTGTCTGACATGGTGTGTGCCGGCACAACTGGGGGGCATGACTCAGATGTTGTGGGTGCCGGCACGACTGCAGTGGACCCTGCAGATGGAGTGGACAGGTCCGCCACTGCAGTGCCCAAGTCAGACAGGGTGGTAGTGGACTCCACTGCAGTGCCTACCACCAGGGGAGGAGAATGGGGAACAGGCAAGGTGGGCTGGACAGAGGGGGAGGACACCCTCACCACATCAGTGGCACAGACAAGCGCAGCGGGGGGTGTGGTGCCGGGAGAGCAAGTGGCAGGGGGAGAAGGCCGGATCCTCTTGGGGATGGTATATCTGTGGTTGGGGGAACCTGGGGCAGGGTGTGGTGGGGGCACCTGTGGAGTGGGGGCCTGAGGGATGGAGGAAGGAGACCTGGTGCTTGAGCTGCAGGGCGGCGGTGGGGTCTTGCTCTTACCACTCCGGGGGGACTTGCGGGTGGGGGCCTCAGTCTGTCTGCGCCTGGGGGAGGGTGTCCGGGGGCGAGGGGCACTCTGCTCCGTGGGGGGGACTTCCTCTTCCCCCTGGATGCTGGAGCAGCTGGATCGGAGGGGAAGAGGCCGAGGTCACTGAGGAAGAGGCGCTGGGTCTTTGGGGTTGCAGGTGAGGCAAGGGAGGGTGTTTTGGAGGGAGAGGCAACTGAGGACTGCACAGTGCCCGTGGATGCGTGTGTGTGTACCAGGGCCCCATCCCCTGTGAGTCTGGTTTCAGTCCCCTGACTGTGCGTGCGTGTGCGTTTTGTTTGTGGCGTGTGTGTCTGTGTGCTGGACGTGTGTGTGCTGGTGTGTGCCTGTGCCGGTGTGTGTGTGCTTGGGACGGGTAAGGTGCTGGGGAGTGTGGATGGAGCAGAGGCAGGAGGGGTGAGGGACTGTCTGAGGAGGGACACTGCTGCCATCAGGGAGGAGTCCATGGACCTATTGCCCCTCTGTAGGTCAGACATGCCCGATGAGATGCCCTCCATGAACGACACCAGCTGAGTCAACAGAGCGGTGTGCGCATGGAGGACAGTCAGCATGGCTGTCTGCCCTACATGGAGCTGGCGAAGGAGGTACACAGATTCCTCACTCAGGGCAGCAGGGGACACAGGGGCAGGGGGTGCGGTGCCTGGCCCAAAGGAGACACGCTCCCGAACATGGGAGCCTCCACGGACCTGGGGAATGGGAGCCGTTGGATGGGCGGTGGTGGTGCTGGTGGTGGCGGGGACAGCAACTCTAGCTGGGGTGTGGTGGCTGCTGACACCCGCCTCCATAAGGGAGTCATCCTCCGAGTTGCTCTGGTCCTCAGCTGAGGTGGATGGTGCTGATGACTCCTCGGTGTGGCTCCCCTCGCCCTCCGTGCCACTGGGTCCCTCCGACCACTCCTCGGCTGCTGACCCAGTCTGGCTCTCTGGCTCCTCCTGGTCCGTGGAGCTGTCCCCTTCCGTGGCCGTGGATGTATCTGCAAACAATGGGGAAACAGACAGACATCAGTCACCTGCACCAAACGCACACACCACTGTGAGCACAGCACATTACAGAGCAAGCCCTGGCATCATTAGTTGTACATTGCTAAAAGTGCCCTAACTGAACAGGAGAAGCCAATTGTCAGTCTGATGCCAAGCATGGCACTCACATCCCACATGGCCTTGCACCCATCTGTCTGGTGTCTGTTGGATTGCAACACCCCAGTGTGGACACATGCACCAAGTACACAGTAGTTGGACAGTGCAGAGGACACGGTGTGGCATGTGGACATGCACACATCACAGCTCTTGCCACTGAGTCAGTACAGGTTTCTGGATGAAAGGGATGCCCAGAGTCAAATAGGAAATGCATGTGATGCATACCAGCGACAGACACCATGATGCACCCATGTCCTGATAGCCATCGCCACAATGGTGTGCATGTAGCACATGTCACTCCCCTGCAGGATCACCAATAAGTAGACACATGCCATGGCAGAGGCATGACTGCTAAGTCATACATCACTGTCTCAGTGATGTATGACTTGGCAGCCAGACAACAACACTATGCACTGTGTCACAATAGTAGGTCATGGGGAATGCAAGTCCTGGAGCTGCACAAGTGCACATGTACATCCCCCACACAACACATCATCTTAACCCTCATCTGTCCAGGTCATACCTATTGGACATATGGGAGACCTGTGACACTACCCTCTGAACCTGAGCCCCTCACAATCTGCTGTGAATGGGGAACAGCTGCCTGAACTTCACATTCGCATACCCCAGTCTGCACGGGCAGCTGATCAAACACCTATGTGACACACAAGTATCGTCTCCTATGGTCACATCTCCAGGGGCATGCTGAGCCCCTACCAAGAAACACCCCAGCAGTCCTGGCAACTAATCCACAGCACACTGACACAGAGGCAGACACCTGAGGGGTCAAATCACTGCGCACAATGTGTCAGCTGATACACGGGAGTGGGAGTACAGAGTGCATTGCATGGCCTGGAGTAGGCATGACTGTCCTGCTCCACATGAATGAGGGATGAGCCCTGGACAGTGGATAGCTGGCTATGTATGTGTGAACACGTAATCTGCACACTCCTGGGCCCAAACATTGTTCCCACCCGCTACATGGGCGTGTGCCACATACCCCAGGCACATGTGGTGGCTCAGCACAGCAAGTGGACCGCATATCAAAGCAACACGCAGATTACATGTCCGAACACAGGCGTAGTGTGAACAATGGACCCACCCATGATGCCCACAACAGAGTTAGTGAAACAGATGCTGTCCCCCACCTTTAGTGAAGCAAACTGCAAGGACACAGTCCCAAGTGACACAATTCCCTGAATGTAAGGGCCACACCTGGGTATCAGATGAGCACTGGGCAGTGCACAATAGAGGGACATGGCTCCTGGACAACATGACTGCTGCACTGTGGCAGTTGAACCAGGCCAGAGGAGGGCACACATCATGTAATACAGAGTTCACAGTGCAGTCTTTGACTCACCCCCTCCTTGCTGCTGTCTGGCCTTCAGCTGCCCATCCAGGTCTGGAAACACCAACGCCAGGATCTGGAGCATGTGGGGGGTCAGGGTCCGTGTTCCGCCCCTCCTGTGAGGAGGCGACAGCTTCAGCTGGACCCGTGCAATCCTCCGGGTCCAGCCCCGAAGGTCCTGCCACCTCTTCTGGCAGTTGCGGATCCGGCGCTTGTAGACCCCCACGGACCGGACAGCCCGGACGATGTCCTTCCAGATCTCCTGCTTCCGATGGGCATTAACCTGTCAGGATGACAAAGTGAAAAGGCCATTACTACACATGCAACATATCCGTGCATGACACAGTTGTATATACATGTCTCAATCACAGGGGCACATGATGTACACAGGCAGTGCAAAGCTGCCCATGGACAGTTTGCCAGACGTCACTACATGGTATCATTGCATGGGAAGTAAAACCTTGTTCAAATGCACTGTCACTGCACCATACCTGTCCAGTGCATGTCACTACACACTATGGGGGTGACAACTACTCAGTGAGCCTGCTAGCCAGTGGCGTGCAGACTTTCAGCCTTGCTAGTCAGACAATATGCACATTCAGAAAGGCAGTGCACAGAACACTCACCTGCTCCCCTGGTGTCCCATACAGCTTGCTGTACTGTGGAAGTAGGCTGTCCAGCAGGGCCTGGTTCTCCTCAAGGCTGAAGGCTGGGGCTCTCTCCACAGTACGTGCCATTGCAGGGTCCAGAGGGGCAGAGACAGCAGCAGTGCAGTGGCAGATGTCGTCCTGGAGCATGTAGTGCAGGCAAGTGAGCTCTCAGGGGAACAGCCAGCAATATATATGTGCTGGAGAGGCAGATACTGTCTTGTGTGTCCAAAGTGATAGGTCCAAGTCGTTTGCATCTTCTGAATCTGGCCAATCCATGGAATAGCAGCACCAAAACACGCCCACAGCATCCTTCAAATCTTCAACTTCATGACATACATGATTTTGCAACATTGTTGTGGGTGACCAACTGATTTTCCAGCAACCGACTCGTTCGAAATTCGAAAACGCGTCCGTTGCCAGGCAAGGCCATTGTCAATGGGTGCGCACCGATCGGTCCATTGCGGTACAACGCGTACAGGGGTACAACGCGTACCCGCACACATTGCATGCAATGGGCCGGCCGGGGGCACCGATCGGTCCATTGCAGTTCAACGCGTAGAGGGGTACAACGCGTACCCGCACACATTGAATGCAATGGGCCGGCCGGGGGCACCGATCGGTCCATTGCGGTACAACGCGTACAGGGGTACAACGCGTACCCGCACACATTGCATGCAATGGGCCGGCCGGGGCACCGATCGGTCCATTGCGGTACAACGCGTACAGGGGTACAACGCGTACCGCACACATTGAATGCAATGGGCCGGCCGGGGCACTGATCGGTCCATTGCAGTTCAACGCATACAGGGGTACAACGCGTACAGGGGTACAACGCGTACCCGCACACATTGCATGCAATGGGCCGGCCGGGGGCACCGATCGGTCCATTGCAGTTCAACGCGTACAGGGGTACAACGCGTACCCGCACACATTGAATGCAATGGGCCGGCCGGGGGCACCGATCGGTCCATTGCGGTACTAACGCGTACAGGGGTACAACGCGTACCCGCACACATTGCATGCAATGGGCCGGCCGGGGCACCGATCGGTCCATTGCGGTACAACGCGTACAGGGGTACAACGCGTACCGCACACATTGAATGCAATGGGCCGGCCAGGGGCACCGATCGGTCCATTGCAGTTCAACGCGTACAGGGTACAACGCGTACAGGGGTACAACGCGTACCCGCACACATTGCATGCAATGGGCCGGCTGGGGGCACCGATCGGTCCATTGCAGTACAACGCGTACAGGGGTACAACGCGTACAGGGGTACAACGCGTACAGGGGTACAACGCGTACCCGCACACATTGCATGCAATGGGCCGGCCGGGGCACCGATCGGTCCATTGCGGTACAACGCGTACAGGGGTACAACGCGTACCCGCACACATTGAATGCAATGGGCCGGCCGGGGGCACCGATCGGTCCATTGCAGTTCAACGCGTACAGGGGTACAACGCGTACAGGGGTACAACGCGTACCCGCACACATTGAATGCAATGGGCCGGCCGGGGGCACCGATCGGTCCATTGCAGTTCAACGCGTACAGGGGTACAACGCGTACAGGGGTACAACGCGTACAGGGGACAACGCGTACCCGCACACATTGAATGCAATGGGCCGGCCGGGGGCACCGATCAGTCCATTGCTGTTCAACGCATCACTGTACATGTGACTGGCATATGTCAGCATGCCTGTCTCAGATGGACATATGCCAGCCACAGATAGCTCCCAGGGAGTGAGGGGCACACCTACATCACGACAGCCTGTCCAAACTTTATCATAAGTCATGTAAGGCTGCATTTCCTATTGTGTGTATGTTGGTGTACATGTTGTCCTGTGGGTGTCACCTGTGGGCAGCCACCCCCAGGCTGTGCACGTGTTCATGGGGACAGGATCCTGGGTGTTACGTGTACATGACCACTGTGATGTGCAACTGTTCATATCTGTGCATGTGCCATGGTCACATTTCACGGTGGTGTATGTGTATGTCATGTCACATACCCCGTAAGTCCCATGTGGGACGGTATGTTTGAGCCAGGGTGTCCCAGTGGCACAATTGTGATGGTCCTCCACAGTCTTTGTGCATGTAGTGTTTACAATGTCTCTGATTTCATGTGCACAATGGGAGACAGTCTCCACATCCACATTGTGTGTGCATGGACTTTGATGTTGTGCGTGTGTGTGTCACAGACGTCCATGTCTGTCCTGCCGTGGCAAGTGGGACCACTACCTGTGGGGGTCATGGTTGTTTTGCTGTGGTGTATACATGATACTCCATGTAATGCCAGTGTCCATGTGGCAATACAGGGTCCCTGGGAATGTACCTGTCGTTGAGCTGTGGTGCCTGAGGCACATCTGTCCTCACATGTCACTGTGGGGGGTGATTGTGACACGGCAGCAGGAGATGGGAACTGTGACACGACCTCATGATATCCAATGGGCCAACCTGGGACTAATTGATGCCACCTGTTGGACCGTGTTGACAGATGTTGGCCATGTATGTACCATACATGTCCTTCCGGTACTGCACACTTCATGTAGTTGTGCCTCATAATGATGTATGTTGGGATATTGAGTGTGTTCAATGCCGCATATGTGGGGTGACTGACAATCTTGCTTACTTCTCCTCTGCACTGCAGGGCTCCTGCTGTCCATCGACCATTCCCAGACCTGGCAACGATGGTGGAATGGGACAGCATCCGACGGTACCGCTTCACCAGGCAGCTGATTGAGGATTTGGCAGTGCAGTTGTCCCCACATTTGCAGCCTGGCCGGCCGTATCCTACAGCGCTGACCCCCAAGGTGAAGGTGATGGCAGCCCTACACTTCTTTGCCACCGGTACCTTCCAACATACTGTGGCGACTGCTGGTGGGATGTCACAGACCATGTTGAGCCGTGTGCTCCGCGATGTTTTGGCGGCAATGTTGCTATTCCTGAACCGGTACATCTATTTCCCTAGACTGCGACGACTCACTGACGTGAAGAGTGACTTTTATGCCCTGGGGAGGATGCCGCATGTCATTGGCTCCATTGATGGGACACATGTGGCTTTGGTACCACCACAGGCCCAGGAGCAGGCCTACAGGAACCGCAAGCACTACCACTCGGTCAATGCACTGGTGGTGTGTCTTGCAGACATGACCATCACACACGTGTGTGCCCGTTTCCCTGGTTCAGCACACGATGCCTTTGTGATGAGGAGTAGTCGCATCCCCAGGATGATGGCACAGATGCAGAACCAGCGTGCCTGGCTTGTCGGTGTGTACTGACTTTGTGCCATTGTGTGTGATCTGATCTGTAGTATTCCGCCCACTTTTCCAAGTCAGCTAATGTGCACTTGTCTGTCCGTAGGTGACTCGGGATACCCCAACATGCCGTGGTTGCTGACACCCCTCAGGAACCCTGTGACACCAGCCCAGATGCGCTACAATGAGGCACATGGTCGGACCAGGAGAGTTATTGAGCGGACATTTGGTCTCCTGAAGAGCCGCTTCCGCGACAAGACCGGAGGGTCCCTCCCATATGCCCCTGCGAAAGTGTGCAAGATTATCATCGTCTGCTGCATGCTCCACAACCTGGCAGTGCGGAAGGAGTTGCCTCTCATCCAGGATGACAATGACCAACATCCGCCACCTGTGGAGGATCCTGGCCTGGACCACGATGCCAGTGACGATGATGATGATGATGATGAGGGTGATGTCCGCACACAGCTCATCACCAACTTCTTTAGCTGAATGTGAGTATCCTGAGGTGTCATGTCAATGATGTGAGTTGGCATGATATGTGTAGGTGGTGCTCTGGTGCTGTTGGAGTGTGTCCATGGGCTACTTGACTGGATGTGTGCTGCGATGTGTGCTTACAGGTGGGCTGTACTCCCCAACAGTGTTGACATGCTAACTTGGTTCTGGGTGGGTATCTTGTAACATGTATTGTGCATGAGTTTTGCTGTTCTGTCCTGTACTCCATTGCTTTTGACTGTGTGTCATTTCTGTCCTTCACAGGGTACTTTCAGATTCGTTTGGTCAACTGTGTCCACCGACGACGTGATTGCACTTCCAGGCTGGTAGCTGTTGTGTCCCTACAGGTGATGTGCGCCACACCCATGGGCTTCCTTCCGTCTACAGTTGTTGACTGTGTGCCCGCTGCCAGGTGGGATTACCTTGCATCTGTAGTGGTTACGACATGTTGCAACTGTGTAATAAACCTGTGCTTCACTTTGTGATGTGCGTTGTCTGTGGTCACACATTTGACTGCCATTTGCTTACTGCACCTGTGGGCTACTTGACTACAACTGGGAATGGGTGTGGTGTCTGTGCATTGCACCATCTTCCCTGGCAACATCAGTGTAGGCAATGAGTCAGATGGCCTAGGTGTGTATGTGTTGTGTAGCCCTGGTGGTGTGTCTCCCTCATATGTGTCACGTTGCCTTTACTCACATGCCTGTGTTGTACTTGCTGTTGCAGTTCGCATACACAGTGTAATTTTGCAGTTCATCATCCCCATAACAGCACCCACGTTGGAATCACAACAGAGGCAAGTATGGTGTATTAGTGTGTTTATTGTGATACATTTGTGTGAATAGTGCATAGGATGGGTAGTGCTGTACATAAATCTTGCAATCAGAAGTTCCTAGGTGAATTGAAAGTCCTGGTAGACAGAATCCCCAGTATCGGGGCCACAGTTGTCTGACACATTGGTCCAACTTGTACTCCCCATGCAATGTGTGGGAGTAGTGTTGCCGTCAACAGGGTGAACAGTCTGTGCACAAAGGTGAACATCCAGAACAGGTTCAGGCTTCCTGGGAGTTGCGCTTGGCCATCGGCCTCTCACTTGCCCCTCTTCGGACGACCCCTCTTCTTGGGGGGGGGCCCTCAAGTACAGGCTGCTGCGGTGCAGGGGACTCTCCGCCAGAGTCATCCTCCCTCCCTGTGGCAGTTGCAGTTGTTTCAGCACCAGATGTTGTGGGCACACAGGGAGGTGTTGACTGGTCCCTGTGCACCGCCGTCATCTTATGCAGTGCATCCCACTTGGACTCCACGCAGGACATGTGTGAGTCCACGCGGGACATGTGTGACTCCACGTGGGACATGTGAGAGTCCAAGCGGGCATGATGGGCAGCCTGCTGCTGTTTCATGTCTCTGAGGAGCCCCACTACCTGGCTGAGGTCTCCGGTGCTGGACTGGTACGCATCAGCTATGCGTACCAGTTGTGGGTCATCATGCACACCAGCAACCTCTGCAAGAAGCGACCTCTGTCTCCCACCCCTCCCACCACCCCTGCTGACATGTGCAGTGCGTGCAGTGGCACGCACAGATGACCCTGGTCCACCTTGGGGGTTGGTGGTGGTGGTGGTGTCCATGGCCCCAGGTTGGTCCAGGGTCCCTGTGCTGGTGTTGCTCCTTGTTCTGTCCATGTCGGCAGGGATGGTATTTGTGGTGACAGTCGTTGGAGGGGTGGGTGCAGGGGGTGCAGCTGGTGGTCCTGCTGGTGCTGCAGCTGGTGGTCCTGCTGGTGCTGCATGTAGACTTGCACCGGATGTGCCAGGTTGGTCTTCTTCGTCCGAGGAGGGCAGAGGCTGTACGACGCCAGTGAGCTCCGCATCCTCTTGAGCCTGGGACTGGGACTCCTCAGCATCTGCTGCTGTGTCCCCATCATCACCTGTTTTTGGGAGACACACACAATGTATGTTATGTTTCTGCAGGCATCAATGGTTGACACACATGACAGTTGTGACTGTGCCTCTGGGTGCGGGCCTGTACATTGCATTGTCCTAAGTCGTCACAGTCAGGGGTTGATATTGGTGTGGCACATTGTCCTGCATTATTTGGGCATTTCTATGTATTTTGTGGGGTGTGAACATGGTCTGCATTGGTTGTGTTTGGTTGACAGCCGGCCCTCCTTCCCACCCACCCAGCCAGTCAGTTATCCCACCATGGACTGTGCTTGCATTGCAGGGAGTGGAAGTTGTCTCTCAGGATGTCAGTCAGTGGTGTCCTGCTGTTTGTTGGTGCACAGTTGCCAGCAGGGCCTTGTGCTCCCCACAGCAGTTGCCAGTGTCAGCCATCTTGTGAGTCCTTCTCCACTTCCTGTGATGTGAGCATGGTTCAGGGTGGTGTTGATGGGACAGTTGTGGGGGTGACCAATATCAGTGACTACGACTCCCATCATGCTATTGCCTCCACCCCCTTCCCAGCATGCCCATGCTTCCTTCCTTTTGACTCTGCTTCCCTGTGGGGTGGGCTGGGTGTGCTGACAGGATGGCTGGGAGTGTTGTCCTGGCAGTTGTTTGGCTAACAGTCCCAAGAGTGTCCCTGTGCTTCACACAACATAACCCAGGGTGGTGGTTCTTTGTGGGATCTTGTGTTAGGATGGGGGCATTGCATTCTACCAGGTGGGTTCTGTGGAGTTTGTGTTGAGGGGGGGTGTGAGGGGAGGTGCTTGTGACTATGGTCAGTGCTGCAAGTCCTCCTTCCCACCCAGCCAGCCAGATATCCCACCATGGTACGTGCTTGCATTGCAGGGAGTGGAAGTTGTCTCTCAGGATGTCAGTCAGTGGTGTCCTGCTGTTTGTTGGTGCACAGTTGCCAGCAGGGCCTTGTGCTCCCCACAGCAGTAGCCAGTGTCTGCCATCTTGTGAGTCCTTCTCCACTCCCTGTGATGTGAGCATGGTTCAGGGTGGTGTTGATGGGCCAGTTGTGAGGGTGACCAATATCTGTGACTGCCACTCCCATCATGCTATTGCCTCCACCCCACTTGCCAGCATTCCCAAACTTACTTGCTTTTGTGGGGAGTTCAGTATGTGTGGGTGTGTGTGCAATGGCAAGATGGCTGACAGTGGTGTCCTGCTGTTGGTTGGTGTGCAGTTCCCAGCATGCCCTTGTGCTCCCCACGACACAGCAACAGTGTCAGACATCTTTGATGGGCCTTTCCACTCTCTGTGGGATGTGCATGCGTGAGTGTGAGCTTGCTGGGCCATGTGGTGGGGGATGTAGAGCTGTGACTACGACTCCCATCATGCTATTGCCTCCACCCCCTTCCCAGCATGCCCATGCTTCCTTCCTTTTGACTCTGCTTCCCTGTGGGGTGGGCTGGCTGTGCTGACAGGATGGCTGGGAGTGTTGTCCTGGCAGTTGTTTGGCTAAAAGTCCCAAGAGTGTCCCTGTGCTTCACACAACATAACCCAGGGTTGTGGTTCTTTGTGGGATCTTGTGTTAGGATGGGGGCATTGCATTCTACCAGGTGGGTTCTGTGGAGTTTGTGTTGGGGGGGTGAGGGGAGGTGCTTGTGACTATGGTCAGTGCTGCAAGTCCTCCTTCCCACCCAGCCAGCCAGATATCCCACCATGGAACGTGCTTGCATTGCAGGGAGTGGAAGTTGTCTCTCAGGATGTCAGTCAGTGGTGTCCTGCTGTTTGTTGGTGCACAGTTGCCAGCAGGGCCTTGTGCTCCCCACAGCAGTAGCCAGTGTCAGCCATCTTGTGAGTCCTTCTCCACTCCCTGTGATGTGCGCATGGTTCATGGTGGTGTTGATGGGACAGTTGTGGGGGGCAATATGTGTGACTGCGACTCCCATGATGCTATTGGCTACACTGACTTGGCCAGCATACACAGAATTCCTTCCTTTGAGTGGTCTTCACTGTGTGTTGGTGTTGTTGTGGTGGCTACATGTCTGGATGTGTTTGTTAGTTCTATTTGTGCCACTGCCTAGCTGTAGTTGTAGTTGTGTTTGTACATGTGATGGCACAGTTGGATGTGACTTTTTTGATGGCATGTGTTGTGTTTATCTGACTGACATACACATTTTGGGATGATTCTGTTCTGGTTGCTGTGTAATTGCTATGAGTGCATGGTTTGACTCTCCCCTTGACAGTGATGTATGTGTGTTTTGTGGCAGTATATTGTGTACATTTGTTGTGTACTCACCAGGCTCTGGGATGTCCTCTAGTTCATATACGCTCACTGGCGGAAGGATGGCCCGCACCTTCTCCTCCCAGGACCTGAGGTATATTGGCTTGGCAGGAGGGCCACTGCCGGTGTATTGGCTGTTGATGTAGTCTTTCTTGAGCAGGTCCCGTACCCTCCTGCGCACGTCATACCACCTGTTCTGGATGTTGCTCTTTGTGCGCCGACATGGTGATTGTGCGTTCACCCTGTTGATGATCCTCTCCCACATCTTGGTTTTCTGGGAGATGGGG
The DNA here is from genome assembly GCA_963921515.1 of Calotriton arnoldi. Taxonomy (NCBI): domain Eukaryota; kingdom Metazoa; phylum Chordata; class Amphibia; order Caudata; family Salamandridae; genus Calotriton; species Calotriton arnoldi. The sequence continues at coordinate 896,772 of CAWUFW010005772.1, read as the reverse complement.
GTCTGTTGGACCAGTGTGCCAAACAGCTGTGGCTCTACCATGAGGATCTCGTCTACCATGACTTCCAATTCACAATCTAGGAACTTGTGATTCTTCTTGGGGGGCATGGTGATGGGTGGTGATGGTGAGTGATGTGTGTGTTGGTGTGCAGGTGAGGGTGTGTGAGTGTGTGTTTTGCTGGGTGTATGTGAGGTAGGTATTTGTTGGTGTGCTATGGTGTGTGGCTTGTGTGAGGGATGAGCTGTGGGTGTGTGGTTGCTTTCTCTTGGGTGCTGGCAGTGGAATGGCATTTGCAAAGGATCATGGTTGTGATTTGTGTCCTTTATATGGGTGGAGTTGTGGGTGTGTCTTTGTTCTCTGTCCCCACCCCCCCAGTATTTATTGGCTTAGTAATTGCTTGTTTGCCCTTTTTTTGTGTGATTTTTCCTTTGTACTATCTGTGCATGTTGGAAACGTTCTTGTGACCGAGTCTGACCCTGCATTTGTCTCGTACGGTATTCTCCGTTTCGTTCACGCTGTGTTTGTGCAGTTTTCTATGCTGCGTACGCGTCGGTCGCAGTGTTTTGTGTTGCTTCGGCTCGGTTTTGTATGCGTGTCGGTCGTACGGCTTGTCCTCCGTCCGACTCGCTCGTGGTTTTCGCGCCTTGCATCGTACTTTGCGGTTTGGAGTTCGCGTGTACGTTTCGGTCGGATTTGTTCCGGGTGCGTGTCGGTCGGTTGGATTCGCGTGTTTTTCCGACCGGATTGCTGTTTTCCGTGCGGCTCGATCGTTCGACTTGGGTTCGGTACGTGTCGGTCGGATTTTGCACGCATTGCATCGTACTTGGCGTGTCGGGCGCCACAGGTACGTGTCGGTCGGTATAATTTCCGGATCCGAGTCGGTCGGTGCTTTTTCCGGCCCGAATCGGAATCGACCCCTTAGTCTGTTACAAAGTGTTTCTACTGCGTGGCTTTACTAATCCACTTAGCTGTCTACATAATACCGATCTGTTCGTTTCAGCATACCCTTTATGGCGTCAAAACTGCCACTACATAAAAGTCAGATATCTCTATCTAGCAGAAATGTTGTACTCTGCAGCAGTACCACACTTTACTGCCTTTCAGGTAACTTCAAAGAGACTCATTATAGTTCTTTCACAGGCTCATAATTTCAGCACTGAGAAATATCTCTGTAAATAAATATTTATATATATATAACAATTAATTCCCAATGTCAGCGCGCTCAATACCTGGTGCAGGCAGCAACGGGTAGAATCCTTACACGATATTTAAATTCAGAAACACAAAGGATGCCGCACTCCAGAGACAGGTTTCAAAGTTGCTTTATTTTCACCACCACTACCACCAGTCGTGGTGAAAATAAAGCAACTCTGAAACCAATCTCTGGAGTGCGGCATCCTTTGTGTTTCTGAATATATATATATATATATATATCCATATGAATCATGACGAGAAAAGGCGCCCTTCCAGGTGGGCCAGGGCTTCGTAGCGACATTGCCGCTTTACTATTCCAAATGAAAATCATGCCGTATTATAGCACAAAGGAAGCCCTCCAGTCGAGAAAGCAGGTAACAGCAGTCAAAGAGTACATGTATCTATATATATATATATATATATATATATATATATATATATTATCTACTGGCGGTCGCCAGTAGATAGTTATAGTTACAACCTATTATCCATAGGAAATCCGCGACATTCTATTTGAAATAACTCTCTTGCCGGTTGATGTATCTTCGCGAAATTTTCAAACTTTGTGGCCCGCTCCGGTCTGCTCCTACCCTGAAAGTCTCGGGGGATTCGTCAAGCGGGGGCCGAGAAAAAGGGGGTCCCAAAACGCGTTTTCCCCATGCATTTTTCCATAGGAAACTTTAGACACGGCTACAGCCCGAACTGCTGAACGGAATTACACCAAATTTGGCAAAGAGGTAGTTCTTAGTTCAGAAAGAACCCTTTTTGTTAAATGGTGTAAATCCGTTCAGTAGTTGCTGAGAAAATGAAAAGTAAAAAAGATAGTGATATCTATGGCCGAGTAGGGCCCGCGTACCCTCAGCGCACCCTGCGCGCACCGTCCCGATCACGAGCTGCATGTTAATTGGCTGTCAGCTGGCTGTCAACATTCCGATTCAGGAAATGTTGGCAGCCATTTTGTCCCTCGGTAGAACCGAGGGACAGAAACAAGTGCGCAAAGCGCACAAAGGGGGCAGGGTAGAAACACCCTGACCCCCTAGGTTTGCTCAGGGGGTCCCACAAGGACCCCCTGGGCAAAAAAAAGTTTTTTTAAAATCGGCAGGATGCGCTCAGGGTGCGCGAATCCTGCCGAAAAAAAATCGAAGCTCGGTCTCCCGCGCTTCGATGTTAATTGGCCCCGGGTGGCCCAAGTTCCGGGGGCATGGTGGGGGGGTTAATTTTATGTGTGGGGGCCTCAAAGGGCCCCCAAGCCCCGGGGACCGCCACCCCCGGGGCTTTTTTAAATGGTGCGGGAGGGCTCTGAGCCCTCCCGCAGCCCCGAGGACCACCACCTCCCCGGGGCTTTTTTTTAAAATTAAAAAACCTGTGTGGGGGGCTCCAGCCTCCCCACATGCCCTGGGGACCGCCACCTCCCCGGGGCACTAAACATTTAAATATGGGGGTCCGTTACAGACCCCCAGAGCCCCGGGGACCACCACCTCCCCGGGGCTGTGACCTGAATGGGAGGGGGGCCGCGCGGCCCCCCTCCTGGAGCCCTTGATGGCCCTGGGGACCACCACCCCCCAGGGCCGGCTCCTGCAGTGTCCCGGGGTGCCTACCCCGGGACACTGTAGTTTGCTATGGCAGGACGGGAGCCTCGCGGCTCCCGTCCTGCCATAGCAAACTGCTTTGGATATTGGAAGAGAGAGCAGGAAACCTGCTCTCTCTTCCAATATCCAAAGCACATTGCTTTTCCACATTGGGAGCTGCATCTTAGCAGCTCCCCATGTGTAAAAGCAATGCCGGCTCCCAAGGGACGCGGGGAGCCGGCGGGACTGTGGGGGCTTGGGGACCCCCACAGTCCCCAACGGAGAGGGCCAGCCCCGGGGATGGGGTCCCCGGGGCAAGTAGTGGCCCGGCAGTGGGGCCACGCGGCCCCCTCCCCAAAAAATAAAAATAATTAAATTTTAAAAAAACGGAAAGGCCGGCCCCGGGGATGGGGTCCCCGGGGCCTTAAATGGCCTGAGGAGGGGGGCCACACAGCCCCCCTCCAAAAAAAAAAAAAAATCGAGGCCATGCCCCGGGGATGGGGTCCCCGGGGCCAATACAGGCCCAGGGAAGGGGGCCCCGCGGCCCATTTCCCGTTTTTTTTAAATATTTAATTTAAAAAAGGGGTAAGGCCCTGGGGGATGGGGTCCCCAGGGCCCAAAAACATGAAAAAGGAAGGGGGCTACACAGCTCCCCTTCAGGGGACAAAAAAAAAAAAAAAAAAAAAACGATCGGGCCCGCAGGCCCCGCCCCTTCCTTCACCACTCAGCAAACGCGCCCCTGGCGCGTTTGCAGAGGGGAACGAATTCCCCTTGAATACTGGGGGTCCCTGGGGCCAACTAGCCCACCAGGAACCTCCAGTATGCGTCAGGGGCTGCCTTGCAGAGAGGTGTACAGAGGCCACGCCCCTTTTTACACCTCTCTGCAACGCAGCTCTGTGGCGCTTTTGGATGTATATGGTGGGCTAGTTGGACTCCGGGGACCCTCAGGATTCAAGGGGACTTAATCCCCCAACTTAAAACGCGCCACGGGCGCGTTTGCACAGTGGTGAAGGAGGGGCGGGGCTTCAGGTGACATGTGTGCAAACAGGCCCCGTGGCGCGTTTTAAGATGGGAATTAAATCCCTTCAATCCTGAGGGTCCCTGGGGCCAACTAGCCCAACAGGTACATCCAGAAAGCGCCACAGAGCTGCGTTGCAGAGAGGTGTAAAAGGGGTGTGGCCTCTCTACACGTCTCTGCAACGCAGCCCCTGGCGCATATTGGAGGTTCCTGGCGGGCTAGTTGGCCCCTAGGGACCCTCAGGATTCAAGGGGACTTAATCCCCAACTTAAAACGCGCCACGGGCGCGTTTGCACAGATGTCACCTCAGGCCCCGCCCCCTCCCTTCACCATTGTGCAAATATTCTTCTAAAATCATCCGAAATACGAATTCCGATTTACTCACCTGTTATAAGGAGAGACCTCAGTGCTGCATCTTTCAGCCCAGTACTGGTCCTGAAAAGTAATTTTAACCGTACTTACCAGTAACTTGAATTTCCTTCCATAGGATATCATTGCCTGCTTTTTGCTGAAAAAGTTTCTGTGTTGATTTTTGAAACATACAAATATTCCTCTAAAATCAGCCGAAATACGAATTCCGATTTACTCACCTGTTATAAGGAGAGACCTCAGTGCTGTATCTTTCAGCCCAGTACTGGTCCTGAAAAGTAATTTTAACCATACTTACCAGTAACTTGAATTTCCTTCCATAGGATATCATTGCCTGCTTTTTGCTGAAAAAGTTTCTAAGTGTTGATTTTTGAAACATACAAATATTCCTCTAAAATCAGCCGAAATACGAATTCCGATTTACTCACCTGTTATCAGGAGAGACCTCAGTGCTGTATCTTTCAGCCCAGTACTGGTCCTAAAAAGTAATTTTAACCGTACTTACCAGTAACTTGAATTTCCTTCCATAGGCTAACATTGACTGGTTTCACTTGGAAATTCTTTTAAGTGTGGAGTTTTGGAACTTTATAATATTCCTCTAAAATCAGCCGAACTACGAATTCCGATTTACTCACCTGTTATCAGGAGAGACTTCAGTGCTGCATCTTTGAGCCCAGTACTGATCCTGAAAAGTAATTCTAACCATACTTACCAGTAACTTGAATTTCCTTCCATAGGCTAACATTGACTGGTTTCACTTGGAAATTCTTCTAAGTGTGGAGTTTTGGAACTTTATAATATTCCTCTAAAATCAGCTGAACTACGAATTCCAATTTACTCACCTGTTATCAGGAGAGACCTCAGTGCTGCATCTTTGAGCCCAGTACAGATCCTGAAAAGTAATTCTAACCGTACTTACCAGTAACTTGAATTTCCTTCCATAGCCTAACATTGACTGGTTTCACTTGGAAATTCTTCTAAGTGTGGAGTTTTGGAACTTTAAAATATTCCTCTAAAATCAGCCGAAATACGAATTCCGATTTACTCACCTGTTATCAGGAGAGAACCCAGTGCTGCATCTTTTAGCCCAGCACTGACCCTGAAAAGTAATTTTAACCGTACTTACCAGTAACTTATATTTTCTTCCATAGGAATCCATTGTCTGGTTTTCATCAAAAAGTTTCAAAGTGTTGATTTTTACAAACTACAAATATTCCTTAAAAATCACCTGTATGACTTAAACGCATTCTTTCAACTGTTTACAGGAGATGCACCAGTGCTGGATCCAGGATCCAACACTGAGTAAGAAAAAGTAACAATAACAGTTTTTACCTGCTAAGTGAATTTCCTTCCATAGGATAACATTGGTGACCATATGAGAAAAAGTTTCTAAGTGTCAACTTTTAAAATACAATAATATTCCTTAAAAATCAGTACTGTAACCAAAACGCTTTTACTCAACTGTTTACAGGAGATGTCCCAGGACTGAATCTAGGATCCAGTCCTGTGGTTAGAAAAGTAATCCATAAAGTAACTAATTGCATTTAACTAGAAATTCACATTGAGCTGAATGTTGCATTGTGTTTGAAAATGTGTTGCCCATTGCAACAACTGTAACTACTGTACTTAAAAGTCTATTGCCTATGTGCAAAGTATTTAAACTAAAGTAATTCATTCTGAGAAAGTATTTTTTGTAATGTAATGTATAATGTAATTACAATGTAATTTAAAAATAAAATATGTAAAAAAAAATTGTTTCTAAAAATGTAGTAAATCAGTATGAAAAAATTAATATAACAATTAATACATTTAAAAATTGTCATTTACAAAACCTTTGAAATTCACTGAAAAAACCATAGGTTTCAGGCACGTTATAGTTAGAAATTAGCATTTAAAAAACCTTTGAAATTCACTGAAAAAACCATAGGTTTCAGACACGTTATAGTTACAAATTAGCATTTAAAAAACCTTTGAAATTCACTGAAAAAACCATAGGTTTTAGGGACATTTATAGTTACTTGGACATTGCACTCGTACAAAACCCGTGAAATTCCCCGTTATAGTTAGTTCAGCTAACTATAACTCGCGCCCCGCAATGCACTGCTGATGACGTCACATATTACATCACTCATGACATGGTCAGTGACATCACTGATGACATCACTGATGACATCTCAAATGACATCACTGATGACATCATCCACGTGATAATCTGATGCACCTCCTCACACCCTAATATAACCTTTGATACACCCACTCTAAATTACAGACTGCCATTCGCAAAACCATAGACACTCCAACACCAATAACTACATACCCACTCACTGATTCTTAGGTCTACACACACACATCCACTCACTCACCCGTACAGTCACTCATACTTATGGTCACTCAGTACAGGACTATCATATGCACTCTTACTCCTATATAGACACTCAAACACCGCCACTCATCCATAGAGGTACTCACACACCTAGTCAGTCATGCAAATAATTAAACACACTGCCATTTACTCACCTATACAGTTATACACACACCAGCTCACTTAATCATACAAATACTAGCACATTGTTACGCTCTTATACAATCACTGATACAAGCACACACTCATCCATACAGCCACTCTCACAATAACACACTCTCACTTATAGCCATTTAAATACTCTAACACACATATATACTGCCTTTCACATATGTAGTTACTCACACATGTACCACTGGGACATACATTCACTCACTAACACACTGTTACACACACTTACCCACCCATACAGTCTATCACAGATGCACTCTTGAAACCATCCACCCAGTGAATCACCCACTCACACATCTATGCACAGTCGCACACACCCCATCCACACAAACACTCAGGCACCCATACAGATACTCAGACAACAAATCAATAACTCTTATAGACACTCATGTAGCTGTTCACAAACCCATGCAGCCACTTACACAGCAACAGACAGATACAGACATTCACCCAGTTTAGTCACTAACCCATGCATTCAGTAAGATACGTTTAATCACTCACTTATAGAATTATTCACGCACCTACTAAATCATCCATACAGACACTTATACACCCACTCATTCTTCAAAGCGCCTTTCCCTATATATATTAAAAATATTTAAACTTTACAGAAACACACAGTCACTGGATGATGTCAACAGTGATGTCATTTGAGATGTCATCAGTGATGTCATCAGTGATGTCACTGACCATGTCATGAGTGATGTAATATGTGACGTCATCAGCAGTGCATTGCGGGGCGCGAGTTATAGTTAGCTGAACTAACTATAACGGGGGAATTTCACGGGTTTTGTACGAGTGCAATGTCCAAGTAACTATAACTGTCCCTAAAACCTATGGTTTTTTCAGTGAATATATATATATATATATGTATATAGATACATATATATCATTCACTCCAGGGCCGGCATTAGCGCTGGTGGCGCCCTGTGCGACAATGTCTGCTGGTGCCCCACCAATGACCACCTCTGCCATGGATTCCCTCACTAGCACCATACAGTGCCCCTCAAGTCTCAAAAACACTCACACCAGTGTACGGTGTCAGAGCACTTTACACCACACACACACACATTGCACAGAGACAACAGTACATAGGATATGCTACATCAGACGGGACAAGGTGTAGTGTAGCAGTAACATGCCATCTATACTGGCAGGCAATATAGTTTGAGCCCTTATTCTGGGAAAGCACAAATCCAGAATTTAAAACGTACCATCGTTGGGGGTTCTCTTTCATAATAAGAATTATTTTCTACCCAAATGAACCCTTTTTACAAGATTAGATGATGAAAGACCGGGCAAAAAAAACATAAAGCTGGCACAGAAGCAGTAACCCACTAACCTCTTTACATTATATCAGACATGCCAACCCTCCCGATTCAGGCGGGAGACTACAGATTTCAAGGCTAGCCTCCCGCCTCCCGATTCCTGCAAGCAAAAAAACGATTCCTCGGGGGTTTCAGCTGACAGGGCTTGGTATTGTGTAACCTGCTAATTCTTCCAGCAATAGTCAGAGTGGCAATGCAGGGGCTCTAGAAGGGGTGAAAAACCAACAAAGCCTGTGTGTGCCCGGGAAGCTGTTTCAGCCCGGGCTGCCACACAGGGGGGTGGGGGGTGTATGCACTGCCAGAAACCTGCCATGCTTCTGAAAGGTAAGAAAAATGTCCGATCCTGCAGCAGCACACTTCCAAAGCCCATACATGACAGTAACCCGATTCAAGACCCCATTCTCCCGATTTGTTTCTTTAAATCTCCCACTTTGCTCTTCTGAAATGTTGGCATGTATGTTATATGCACTTTATGTGCATGCCTATGGCTCCCCTAGGAGCAGATTGTGGCCCCCATAATTATATACATAATTATTGCCCCCACAGGGGGTCGGCCACTGAGCAGAAGGACCGACCCCCTGCCAATATCGCCGCCATTTAAAAAAAAAAAAAATCTTTATTTTTTATTTTTTAAGGGGCGATCGCACCCCCCAAGGAAAGCCAGGTAAATTAATTTTAAAATGTGCCCCCGGGGGGGGGGGCGACCCATCACCACGAGGGCCGACCCCCCCAAAGACATCCCTGGTGTCTAGTGGGGTTTCCTGGCCGTGGATCGCAGCAGCGCTGCGATCCACGGCCAGAAACCCTTTCAGGAAGGCCTCGTTTGAAAGGGGAGACTCTCCCTTTCAAACGAGGCCTCCTGAAAGCTGGGGAGGCCGTTTCCAGCCAGATTTCCCCATCGGAGTCGAGCGCGGCCTTACCTGCTGCTGTCCTCGGCTCCGGTGGGGAAATCAGTGACGTCAGAGCGCCCCGCGGCGCGCTGACGTCACAGATGGGCGGGAGGGGGGGCGGGGGAAGACGCAGAAAGCCTTCCGCGTCTCCCCCAGTAAGAATAAAATAAAAAAATTAATCCAGTGCGATGCACCGGACGATTTTTTTGTGCCCTCACTGGTGACGTCCAATGGACGTGCGCAGCACCAGGGAGGTAGTGCTTGCGTCGGCCATTGGCCGACGCAAGCACCAAAAGGGTTAAGAAAAGTACATAATATGGCAGATCCCTGAAGAGGGCGGGATCGTCTCCATGATAGGACAGATAGATCAAAACAGTAATATAGCAAGCGAACCATAATCATGAGCGAAGATGGTGAGTCCAAGTAAGCTCCCCGAGAAGAGTTCCAAGGAATATAATATAATAACTGCCCTGAACTCCCATCTGCTATCCCCCATCTTAGATCAGGCCCAACCACCTGGCCACATTAATGGGGGGTACAACACGTTAAGCAGATTCCCAACCAGAGCATGTCTTGTCCATTCAGACATTTTTGATAAAATTGAGATTTTTGTGCCAGTCAAAATGTATTAGTGAAATAACATGTTGATAAGACATACTTTACTGTACAGTATGAAACATTTACATCACTCGCTCATTCAAATCAATTGAGGTAAATTTGTGGCAGTTTGCATGTGCCCGACCTTAGTTCCCAGTTTCCACATTTGCATTACCTTGACAAGCAGGGCCGGACTGGCCATAGCGGGCACCGGGCGTTTCCCCGGTAGGCCGCCAGGGTGGGGCCGGTTTTGGGCCCCCGGGGGGCTGTTTTTGTTACCGGGGGCGGCAATATCGGCCCCCGTAACAAAATCAACCGAAACCAGCCCTAGCAAACAACTCGGCCGCACCCCTCCTGCCCCACAGGGGGGCCGGCCGAGCAGTTTACCAGGGCCGGTTTCGGTTCCCAGTCCAGCCCTGTTGACAAGTGAAGTAGGGCCAAGGTGCTCTGATCAGTTTTCTATAAAAGATGTACTTTATAGGTGGGCCGCTGGAATTATGATGCTGGGGAGTACAAAATTATGTGACAGCACTGACTAAATTATGCGTCTAGGAAAGACAAATTATGCGACCTAACACGGCAAATAATGTGGTAGTATTACTTCAGAATTTGGTCATATTTTCACAGGTTAATACTGTTTGGACAAAGGTTCCACCTGATTAGTACCAGCTTAACAACCAAATAAGCAACTGAAAGATGCCCATGCAAACTTTGCAGAGGGCCTTAATTTGTGCGGCAACGTGGGTCGCTGCGATTTTAGTAACTTTTGATCAGTTTGAGCTTGAATTTTTTTTTTTAGCTAAAACTGCAGATTATGCATGAGGCGATGAATTATGTGGCAACTATGGCAAATCCATAAGCATGCGGAACACGTTGTGGCCAGAGTCACGTAATTCCAGTGGCCCTGTCTTTAGGAGACTGAATAATAGTGCCCTTGTGTAGGTCATTTGCAAAATGTCTTCTATTCCTTTTATAAAAAGGTAAAACACTGTTAGTTGAGGCACATGGCAGTGAGCTTTGTCAGGCTGTCCATGCCTGTTACTTGTGTAATTCTGTGAACAATGTTATTGGGCCCCAGAAAACATTATGCTGGCTCTGCACATGACAGACTGTAATGAAGAGATTGTTTTACCTCAAAGAGTCCGAGCATCATTCATCTCAGGCCTGCGCATGCGTGTGACACATGTTGAACTCTTGCCTAAGGGAGAAAAAATACTGTTTCACTGCTTCAAAACAACTCACCTCCAAATAACTCATATTAAAAAAATTATTCTATACATCAATTTTATTCATTTTGATTTTGAAGCATTTATAAAGCGCACTGCCACCCAACGGGTATCCTGGTGCTGTATTACGCCTCTACAGGCTTGTGGTGCAGTGAAGTGAAACATATGGACCACAACTGACTAGTTGGTGTAGTGTTATTATCCATGCTCTAAATTTTGGGGAAAAGCCATGTTTTTAGGTCTCTCTTGAAGTGAATTAGCTCGCCTGACTGTCTCAGGGCTGTGGGGAGTTCGTTCCAGAGGCGAACTTCCTCAAAAGGCTCTTCCTCCAAATCTTTTTTTTTTTTTTATCTGGGCAAGCTTGCAATGTTGGCTGAGGATGAGCGTAACTTCCTTTTGGGGACATGCCATATTCATATTATTCTTTTCTGTAGCAGAGTTGGTCCATGACCATGAAGCGCCTTTAAGACAATACAGAGCGATTTAAACCTTCTTCTCTGTTCCAGTGGGAGCCAGTGTAGCTCCTTCAAGGACTGAGATGAAGATGACCTTCTTGGTCTGTTTAGGGCCAGCTTGGCTGCCACTGTTTGTACTCTCTGTAGTCTCTTAATCAGATATTGTGGGGCTCCTAGTAACAGGGCGTTACAGTAGTCCAGCCGGCTGAAAATTACACTTCGTACCACTAGTGCCCTAGATCGAGTGGGTAGCAGTGGGAGTTCCTTGAGCAGTGCTCTGATTAGAGTGAAGCAAGTTCCAGCCGTCTTGTTCACATGGGCTTCCAGGCTGAGCTTTTTGTCGAAAGTTAGACCAAGGTTCCAAACCGTCTCCGAGGGCACCAGAGGCTTGTCTGACGGTATGGGCCACAAATTAAGAGGAAGAGGGATGGGAACGTTCATCGCTGGACAGCATAAGATCTAAGTCTTGTCTCCATTGAACTGAAGTGAGCTAGATTTGAGCCAAGCTGCTGTTCTTTGCATGCATTCATGAAAAGTTTACAGTGACATTGACTGTTCTCCTTCCAGTAAGGAAATCAGTTGGGTGTCATCTGCGTAGTTGATAAATTGATCCTAAAAGATTTGATAATTGGGATTAGTGGACTCATATAAATGTTGAATAATATGGGACTGATTGAAGATCCCTGTGGGACACCCTGTTTAATGTCCCTGACTTTGGAACAGTAAGGGGGAAGGGTTACAGCCTACTGTCTGTTAGACAGATAGGACTGCAGCCATTTAGCCACCGTACCCCCAACTCCGATTGAGGAGTGCCTATGCAAAAGAATACCATGGTTGACCATGTCGAATGCGGCAGACACGTCCAGCAGAATCAATAATACCATATGACCTTTGTCTACTGTCAATAGGGCAGTCTCTGTTCCATGCCGGAAGCCACACTGCTCATCTTCCAGTATGTGATTGATTTCTAAATAATGTGATAACGATTTACTGACGAAGCATTCCAAACTTTTCCCTGGGTAGGGTAAAAGGCCTATAGTTATTTGAGGCTGTGGGATCCAGGGTTGGCTTTTTTAAAAGCAGTGTGACTATGGCCTTTTTCCATGGCGATGAAACCTCTCCGCTATTTAAGGATTGGCAGCAGGTTTGCCAGAGTTGTGGGAAGAGTTAATCCTTCAGCTCCTTCCAAACCCGGCGAGGTAAGGGGTCCTGCAGGGACCCAGAAGAAATGGTCAAGGCCAGTTCATTGACCTTGTCCTCTGTTAGAATCTTGAAGTGTCCAAAGACCTTCATATGCTCCTTTCGAGCCGTGTCGTACATGGAATGCATGGGAGAGATGGTGTCAAGGTCTAAATGGCCACTGGGAGGGGCCTGAGTTAATGAGATGGTCTCTAGTCCATCCATGATTTTATTGATTTTCTCCTCGTAAAACACTGCTAAGCTCTCACAGCAATCCTGTGAAGCAGGGATAAGGTTATTTAGGCATTGTGGTTTAGACAGCTCTTGCCTAATTTTGAATACACTTCTGGCGCTGTTGGGTGCAGCCATGATAGCGCAGGAATAGTTTTCAGCTTTGGCTCTGATAATTTCTGATTTATATTTTCGTATGGCCTCTTTTAAAGCTCAAATCAATTTTTATGATATGGGGCATGAAAGTAAAACAACGTAACATTTTGAGTGCAAGTCTTCTAGAGGTCACACTCAAGGGGTTAATCAATTTCTCTACTTCTCTAACAGGGGAACTTAACAATATTGTTACCTGTCGACCTCTCATCCTGTTGATACAGTGGATATGCCCAAACTTGTTTAGGTGGCAAAGAACATTGTGAAGTTGTGCTCATTTAATTCTCCACCAGTTGAGCTCTTGTGTGGAGTCCCATAGGGGTCAGGACTATCCTCTGGTATCTGTACTATCCTAGGAAAGATTACACATCATAACCTGTACTTCCGCTTATGTACTGATAATACAGAACTCCTGGTAAGTGTGGTTGGGCTCCGGGCGCAGTACAGCGACCTAGTATCGAGAGCTGAATGAGAAGAAGTTGCCTCTGAGTCACTGATGGAGATGATTGTGTTTGGAACTCGTCACAGAGCAGCCAACAGGGATCATCTAAAAAAACTCCCATTTTTTGGTTAATGACACTAGCAAATAAAATTAAGACTTTATGTGGATTTTTGATGAACATATCTGTCTCTAGTCATATTGATCCATATTTCCAAATGGGGGCGGGATAGAAGTAAAGAGCTGCCAAGTACACCTGGCAAACACAGAAATTGGAAATACAAATGGACACAATGCAGGTGCTAGCAATAGCTATGATCAACATTGAAGCCAAAATTGACGCTCTAACCGAAAAACTGGAATCACTGAGGCTACAACCAATCACCAGATGCTTGTGTCTTCCAATTGTGGAGAAGCTCAGTTTATTACCAGAAGTTCTAACATCTATTGTTACAGAACTAAAGCAAAGACAACAGGACATTATAGCCCAGTCCCATCAAAGAATAACCGAAAGATCTTTAAAAGACAGCAAACAAAAAGGAATGAATAATCCTGTTGGTACAGCCAGCTCCCCCCATTGTGATATATCAAACGGTAACAGAAACAAGGGGGGCAAATCACCTTGCGGGCAATACTTGTCCAGCAGAATTCACCTCGACGGGCACGAATACACAAGATAGCAAACAAGCTTTGTGCACGGATATACCCCCATTAACTTTGCAGTTGGCAACAATGTCTAGCCAAAACACAGCCACCCACGAGGAAACCGCAACAGGCAACACCTGGCACAGCAACGCTGATGGGGTCACTAACTTGGAGCACATCACAGAACCCTGTAAAACCCTCTCCAGAAGGGCAAAGAAACGTTTGAAAAAACACGCCAAAAACATAAAACAATAAAACCGAGTAAAAGAATTATTGTCGGGTCCGAGAGAACCTTACGACACTCAGAGCCAAAAAATAAATGTCAGAAAGGCTCTAACACAAGGGAACCAGGAATCACAGAAACTTTTTCCAATCTTCCAAAAGGAAAACCAGACAAAAAACAAACCTGCATCTAAATTAACTATAACCCCGACCACCAAGGAAAGACCGGCTAAAATTAAAACCAAACAACCACAGCAAGAACTGAAATTGGTTTTGCAAACAACCACCATAGATAGCCTCAGCGAGGAGCAGCACCAAGAAATACAGCCGGAAAATCGGTACGAGGCTCCAGAGGGAGGAACGATACCGACCATATTAATGAACAACAACGAGCCTCAGGGGTCTCAAGACGTTAATAACGACTCGGGAACAATGGCAATATCTACACAAAGTCGGGTAATACACTCCTCTGCCACCAGTCAAATGTCACAAGAGCATAGGGATGCGGAGAACACTATCATAATCTTTACACCAGAATACACCTCACGGGGAACCTCAGACATCTTAAATAGGTCCAACATCTTACAAATTCTAAAATATATTCCAGAGCTCTCATCTATTGTGACGGAAGATCTTATCCAAGTTCAATTCAAAATGCTGGGCAATAATACATCAAGAGAATCAACCATACTAAAATGGAACAATGCATCCATACCACAAAGAATTATGACAGAGAGAGAGCGATTCGTGAACTGGGGAATTAATGTTCACATGCCTAAAGAGGAGAAATACCCATTTATGTTAAAAAGTGGATTTTACCCCAAATCAACACAGAGCCCACGAAAGTCTATCTTAAGAGGGACAAACTACGTTGCTCGAACCACAACATTTTCCACTCTAAGAATACACTTTTCGCCCAATTCCAGACAAATAAGGTGAACGTGCTCCTAGCACACAAGGAAACGGCCACTCCAGCAATAAATTGAGCAAACCCCTGAAAGTAATCTCATGGAACGTTTACGGGTTAAAATCGACTTTACATAACAAAGAAGCATTTGAATTTCTACAGTCTGGGGACCTGTTATGCCTCCAAGAAACCTGGCTGCTTGCCCCAGAGGTGATTCCGGGGTTCATGGAATTTCAGCAGCCAGCAAAAAAACACAATATATTCGGAAGACCCTCAGGGGGTCTATCGATAGACACGCGTATCAGTAGTAATATAAAAATAAAACCCCTACTCAAAACGGATATGGCTCAAGCCGTTTTACTGGAAGGTATGAAATTAAATGGATGCTCAATAAAGATTGTACTCTTGAACATCTATTTTAACAGCAAAGAGTCTCCCAGACACAGTGACATGAGAGCACTAGTGGATATGCTCGAAGAACTATTAAGTAGTCAGCCAAACTGTGGGATCATAATGGCTGGTGATTTCAACACCCAAAATCTCGGAATGGCACCAGATGAAGGATGGTCCACGGATAGGGCGGGAACGGTAATGAATGAATTCCTAAATACGTATAGATTGAAACCAATACAAACGAGTCACCGGACGGCAGCAACCATGATCAAAGATCCGCAGGGGAAGATCAAATTAATAATTGATTATATCTTTGTGTGTAACCTTTTATACGGACAGGTGTTGGAATTTCAAAAGCCTTTTATCCAGAGCAGCGATCATCTCCCACTGGTTATAGCCATCACTATACAAGCGATCAGGCATCAGCCCATCGCCCTCGTGGGCAATACAAATGGGTAAGAAATTCATGTTTTACCGAGGAGAATAAAGTGGAACAAAATAGACACATCAGTCCTAAGTGGGTGGAAAAGCGACTGGCCCAAAATAGCCGAAGAATTTTCAAGTGGTAATATCCCTGAGAATTGGATTAAATTAGCGACTGAGGTATATCTCCTCTTAATAGGTAAACAAGGAAGGCATCCCCCAACACCCAGAGAAAGGCCTTGCAGCCAACCTCAAACCCAGTGCAAAAAAGTGGAGCAAAGCAAGAGGCAACTTAGAATAGCCCTACGCACCCACAAGCGAGAGGGAAAAAACGAAACACACCAAAATCTCCTTTTAGCAAGGAAAACACACAGGAAAAATGTATGGGACTACAAAAGAAAACAACAAGACTCTGAATGGCTCTATGTCTTCACTTTGCTGACCCCAAGTAAACAAGCGGAATTCTGGTCGTATATCAACAGGCTCTCAGGGCATGGCCATGATCGACGTAATGTGGTCACTAGCGATACATGGATAACCTATGTAACCACATTATACCGTGGAGCCCCTAACCCGCCAACATCCGGCACTCAAAGGCTCCCCACACCAATTGGCTGGCCCGACAATCCTCCAGCACGCATAGAAGACACATTTGGGTTCTTTGTGGCAGGGAAATCGCCAACCACTGAGGAAACATCTGAAGCATTGGCTCCAGGGAACCGTGTGATGGCAATCTTAAAAAATATCAGAAAAGACGGGGCTCCAGGCCCTAATGGCCTACCAGGCCATCTCTTTAAAGAAGACTGCGACTTCTGGGGAACTGTACTCACACCACTTTATCAGCATTGTCTGACAAATACTACAGTCCCGGAGACTTGGAAAGGCTCCTTGCTGCAACCTATCCACAAAAAGGGAGACAATGGGGACCCTGCGAATTATAGACTCATTGCCCTTTTGGACATTGAGGCAAAAGGATACGCCAGCCTTCTCCTGCAAGACCTGCAGGACTGGGCTAATGAAAATGAAATTCTACCCGCGTACCAATCTGGCTTCAGACCAGGAGCATCCACAATGGACAACATTTTAGCCCTCGCCTACCTAATAGAACAGTCTGTGCAGAAAAAGTTGCTTCCCGTCTTCGCATGTTTCGTGGACTACTCTGCGGCCTTCGATGGTGTCAACCGGAGTCTGTTGTGGCGGAAACTGCAAGACTGGGGGATACCGGCGAGCCTGTTGAAAGCTATAATCAGTCTCTACACTGGAACACTTGGGTACGGGTAAAAACCGCGACGAACTCAGCCACCAGAAAGATTCCAACAGACAGAGGGTTAAAGCAATGCTGCGTATTGGCTCCTTTGCTTTTTAATTTATATACGGCAGACCTCAGAAAAATTATATCCAATGCGAACCTTTTACCCCCTAAAATCAGCCCAAACAGACTATCTTTAGTGCAGTACGCAGACGATATGGTGTTATTGGACCATACAAAAGTAGGCATGCAAAGACTATTGGACGCATTAAACACTTACAACAACAATAACGAATTACGAGCGAATGCAGGAAAGACAAAAGTAGTGATATTTGGAAAATACACTAACAAACTCAGACAACAATGGAGACTGGGTAATTTAAAAATAGTAACAGCGCCCAAATATAACTACCTGGGGGTGTGGCTGATGAGCAACGGGAAGCCCACAGCCCATATTGCTGCCGTTGAAACAAAAGCCAAAGCAGTGACGTTTGCCCTGTGTAAACTGTATTCCAAGTTAAGCAGCCCGTCGACCAAACCAATCAGAAAGGTTATAAATGCCAAACTGCTTCCGTCAATTACATATGGTCAGATAGCATTCCCAGCGGCCTTTATTAACATTATGGAACAGCTCAATTGCCGAGCATTTAAGTGAATTTTTCAGATCCCCGCTTATGCCCGAAATTCCCTGGTGCGACTGGAATTTGGGCTGAACAAACAGAGCTACGAGCATTGGGCCTCAATGGTGCGGTTCCACCGAGGGGTTTGTGCAGCGCCCCCGCACACAATGAAGTCAATTTTAAAGACAATTTTTATGAAAGAAAATAATTCATGGAGCAAAGGTCTGCACACCGCCTGCACTGAATTGCGCCTCGACACGACCAAACTGCAGGACCTTACCCACCAGCCAGGCATCCTAAAATCTATACTGAAAAAAACAAGTTAGATCATTATCAAAGGAAGAGGATATGAAGGAACTGAATCTTTCCAGTAGCAATATTGGGATACTTGCAAGTTCCTACGAAGACCGACTACGGCAGCCATATCTTGACGCTGCGTTAAATAAGTCGATTCTGAAGCAAATTTTTATAGCAAGACTTATGGTTCTGCCGATTAAAGACATCAACAGGCATTGGAATGCCTTAGCGGCAATAACAACTTGCAGACTTTGCCACCAACACGAGGAATCCTTGGCCCATATGGTTTGTATATGCCATTATTTATTACACGCACGACGCACTTTATTAAAACCTCTTTTTTAAAATACGGGGTGCGGACCTGCACTGAAGCTATGAAACTTCTTTTTAACTTGGAAACTCCAATGGAATTGGCAAGGTTTGCAAAGTTCGCATATAAGGTTAAAGAACTCTTAAGTAAAGCCGTGTACATTGTACTTATTTGAAATGAATTTACTTGGTATGAAGAATTCACGCTTCATTTAGGATTGTATATCTTGCACTTTATTGAAATGGAATTGCCCAGCTCACTTAGTACCCGGCTTGTACATGCCATTGTCGGACTCATGCACTTCATGATAATACTGAATCCTTTATTTAAAACATGGTTTGAACATCTTTAAGATTGCTATGAATGCACTTTTAACTCGGAGGCCCCATAAGATTTGCAAAACTTGTACATAAGAGGAAGGATTCGTTAGTATTGAATTGATTTATTAGTTTTATACCAGCACCTCATCGATTTTATCTGTTTTTATGCTCTTTTCGTAAAAATCATTTTACTTTGTTAGTATATAAAAGACATCAAATTCACTAGGCATGTACCAATTGTAACGAATACAATTGAATCTTTTGTAACAATTTTTGTTAATTGACACAATAAAATCATTCATTCATTCATTCATTCATTCATTCATTCATTCAAGAGCTGCCAAGTGTCACACATCTTGTGTTAGACTAACACATTTAGAATCACTGCAGACCCCTGCTTTTGCTATGGAAATCATGTGGTCTGCCTCTTGGCTGACTACACTAATCCTGGAGATTCAAGTTCAAGCTTACGCATTGAAACAATCTCAAAACACCTCCCCTGGCCATAAGGATTCAGTGTCCAGACCTTCCAAGTACCATCATCTGTATAGCTGGCTTCTTCCTGTGTTCTTTGGCAAGGGATTGGTTGCACTTGGCTGCTAGTCAGTCCCACTCTGACCATCATATGTATACCCTGCCAACCAGCCAGGATGAGACTCTCTGTGCAGCCGCCCATGTTCTGCTACTCTCCCCTCACCACAATCCTCAGCAGAGCTCAGGATGTGATGATCGCCCTATGAAGCGCACAGGGCTGCCACTGGTGTGTCTTTCATACTGCCCAGGCTGCCATTGTCCGTTGACTTGGGATGAGAACTCATAATAATATATTCTCTGACTCAGTCCAGCTGTCAGCATCGATACAGACAGGTGCAATGCAAGGGTTGTCACTGGCCAGTAAGGAAAGAGGCTCACTCAGATGTCATCTTTGAACTAATTGTGACATATTTGCACTACAATGTCAGCAGCGTGGAGGATAAGTCCGAACAATCGCTCAAGTACGTGTTCATCACTTTCTGCCACTCTTGAGAAGTACCTCACTGAGAGTGACCAACGGTGGGTGTGGCATGGCCTCCATGGGGGAGGGGCCCAGTGATTGGCTGACTGTTGGCAATAGAGTTCTCAGTTCGTCTGCCTTGTGATGTCCCAGCTACTGTCCAGGTACTCCTCTGAGTGAAATGAACTTTAAAAGTCCTTACAACTTGTCCTTTTTGGTTGTCAGCTCCTCATTACATCTGTAGTTACACAGTTACGATGCCCTCCAGGCGACCCCCCCCACAGCATAAGGTCTATGCATTTCTTTGAGGGATGGGAGTCTTGAGCCCTTCACCACTGTATGCGGAGGGGTCTCATTGTTTTACGTTATGCCCCTAGTTTCAAAATCCATAATGGACATCGGTTGTACAGAGTCTCAAATATGAGCTGAAAACTCACTCTGTGCAGGGATTTCCAGCTCATCTTGTGATAGTGACTCTTTATACCTGCCTGTCAAGACACTAGACTTTTACATTGGAAAACCTTACAAATCCAGGAGAAGCATTTGCAGGTATATCTTTCATAAGCTACCAGACAGCTGAATCCATACTGGAGAATCCCTTTCACAGAAAACACCCACATTAGTAATTGTATTTGCAGTGTAGTCTGTGTGGGAGGCACTTTGCTATAATGCTTGAGTGACAAGAGTGGAGCTCTTTCATCGTCTTGGGTCGTAGCACTTACATCGAGGTTGCAGTTTGCACTAGTCAGCTGCTATGAGTTGTTCTGCAGGCCCCTATGAGGTTTGGTTTTGACTGCTGAAACACCAACCCACTTTCTGTACTCAATGCCGCAGGCACCATTCTCTATAATCTTGAGGGGGATACGAGAGAAAAAGAAGAGCGATCTGCAGGGATCATCTGTATTAGACTCCATTCCTGATACAAGCTGTTGTTGTTCTTCTAGCATTCTAGTGCTTTAGAGAGTCCAGTGTTGGAGCTGGTGGAAAGCCAGATTGGGATCTGAAGGGATGGCCTACATTACGGTCATCCAAGATGCCAGATGGTTGTCTCATAGTCTCAGTTGCAGGGCCAGTCTTAGGAACAGGTGGCAGAGCTCTTTGTGTATTGGAAGCCTGACCTCTCGGTATTGCAAGGACTGTTTTAGATGGTTGATGGTGTTTTAGATGGATGACAGTGTTTTAGATGGTTGACGGTGTTTTAGATGTTTGATGGTGTTTTAGATGGTTGATGGTGTTTTAGATGGTTGACGGTGTTTGAGATGGTTGACGGTGTTTTAGATGGTTGATTATGTTTTAGATGGTTCATGGTGTTTTAGATGGTTGGCAGTGTTTTAGATGGTTGATGGTGTTTTAGATGGTTGAGGGTGTTTTAGATGGGTGACGGTGGTAGGTGTATGAAAATATAGCATTATTATTTTTGTTGGTCCAATCTGGTGTGGGAGTTATATTTTGATCTGCTCTGGTTGCTTTCTGCCAAAACAGGTGTTAGGACTGGCCAGAGAAATGCAAACCTAGTCCAGGGCCTGCCTGCTCTGTTCCGGAATCAGTCCCTCCATGTACAGCAAAGAAGGAAGTAACCGACCCTGCTCACCCATGCGTGGATTCCCTTTCACGAAAGGGTTCTACTACAGTCTGGAAACCAGAAAAGAGTATGAAAATATGCTCTGCTCAGAAAGGCGGAATTTAACCAGTGTTTTATCTAAAATGAGGAGTGTAGCACTTGTGTGTTGTGTAGAGAGTTTTGAAAGTAATTTCGACTGGACATGGAGTCAATCCAGGTCAATGCATAGACATGCTGGCATATTCCTCTAGCTGGTTCTGGTAGTCCAGCTCCAATGTGCTGAACATGTTGTGGTCTCTATAAGAGTATTGGGCTGCTGTGCTCCTCATGCTGTCTGCTGTGGGACCACACATTCCCTTTTAATTAAAGCTTTTGGAAACACTGCCGCCTTCATCATGCAAAACTTCCTTCTTAATTAAAAATGCTAATCTAAGGGTCTGGGGACACAATGAGCTCACTTTTTATACACAGATGTTCATCTCTTTCTCTATTCTGCACGTCACTGAGTTGTCAAAATTGACTGATACAAGAGCATTGTGAGTGGCACCAAGTTCTTTCTTTTTTTTAAATATATTTTTATTGGCCTTTCAATATGATTCAGACATCCAACATTTCTTTATTTTGAGCAGGCGTACATTTTGTTTCATCAATACAATGGTTAGGTTTCAAATAGCAAGTTCTTTCTTAAATACGGTGTTTACTCAATTACAGTACCACCAACCATTGTTGAAATTCCTCTTGACCAGTTTTAAATGGTTTCAACTAGAATCACTTGCCAGATACCAGTTTGTGGATGGTGGTTTATCTGGAGCAGATTCATAAAAACATTTCAATGCATAAGTCAGCTTTTCAATCGTAAAAAGTGCAAATATTTGCACTCAAAACTTGATTTTGACCCATAGATCCAGAGAATTGTGTGTGCAAAGATGTTTCTAATAGCTTTGGAAGTTCTGAAAAGTGTGTGTAGTCTATCTGCACTCATAAATGACACCAAAAAGATGGTCAATGGGTGTTCCCAGGAGAGTGGTCCATGTAGATGGCGTGAATGTCCCTTTGTGGACATTCACAAACATTTCCCACTTAATTGCATTTTTAAACTTTCAGCAAATGATCACGGTGTAAAGCAATGCAGAAAATCCCTCATTTTGGCTGGCCAGTTAGTTTGGGAAGTAGTACTGCGACAGGTACATGCTTATACAGCTGGGTGTGCAGTAATACCTCAGCATTTGGAGCTCTGCATCTTGGAATGGGGATACTGCAGTTGCACTGAGTGGCTTCTTCACAACCTACATTTTGCAGTATGTTTAGTAGCATTACAATCGAACTACTAATGTACTACAAACAATTCTACTGTAACACCCTCCCATAGAAACTAACAAAAGTAGGGACTTGAAATAAAACCCCATAGGCAGTATTATTAAAATAAAATATGCTATTTAACCAATTTAAAAATGTAAATAAATGTAATGTAATGTTAAAAAATCATCACTAAGTAAAACATATTTGTTATTTATTTATAAATACTTTAATAACCTGTTTTGATTTTAAAACTTGATGTAACATTAATTTATTTTATAAATAAATTACTTTCAATTAATTATGTACATCAGTGTTAATACTTTTAATATATAATAAAATATTTTTTTACTTTAGGTGAGAATTTGTTTAAACATCAGAAAAGTAAATTTATTTTAAAATATTCAAAATAATGAAACTTTTATTTTTAAATTTAGCTATTAATGATGTAACATTTTATTATATTTTCTACATTTAAAATAAATATATAAAATGCATTCAAGGCAATATTTCAGATAAAAATATATTTTGTCTAATTGTATTTGAACTTTAATAATCTTTTAAACTTTTACCTATACTTCTCCTTACATGAGATCTGCGCCCCAATTGTGGAGATCTCCACCAAGTGTGCAGAACCTCAAATATGGTTGTAAAATCACTACTAGTAGTAACTTTTCTGTCATAACTTACGTTTTTACTGTCCACTCCCCCATTTCAGGGGGTGGAGACATATGTAAATACATTTACACCTGCAAATGTTGAACAGCCAAAAGTAGTAAAGTTACTCAAAAGTGTAAGAGTAAATTTACTTTTAGCAAAACTACATGTGAAAATGTACCTTTGTGTATCGGCTCTTGAATGTCTTTCTCTGTTCAGAACTGGAAAACTTGGAATATTTTAGCCTTTGCCTGCACAAATAACTTCAGGTATTACCTGGGGGAAATTACATTAGAGAATACAACTAGGTGCAGAAAATTTCACACATGTTTCAGGTGCAAGCATCCATATGTACCCAAATTGGAATTACTGTAGCCATCGAGAACCAAAGCGTGGCAATGTGCATGAAACTCCTCCCAAGAGGTGTAAGTGTGCTGTATGTGATAAACGTTTTGCTGATGTATCATCAAATTAATAACCCTAAACCTATGGATTTTAATCTGTGTAGAATGTATGTATCTGTAGTGACTGGACAGTATTGTACCAGAATATTGTAACTAGGGCTCCCAGTTTTATGGTATTTATTTTTTTAACATTTCTGTCTGTATTTATCCATATTTATTTTTGGGTCATTTTATCTGTATTTATCCATATTTCTTTTGTTTTTTGTCTATAAATGAAGTTGTAAAACTGTACATTTCTATATTTATTTAACTGATAGACAAACACTCATACTTAGATGTCTGTCGTGATTTAGCTATTTAAGCTGCCAATATTATTACGTAACAATACATCCACTAAATATTAGCATTATACCGTAAATGTATGTTGACATATGCCATTATTTAAAGAAATGTCATCCTGTTTTTTAATTTCCCATGCTATCCATCTGCTCAGCTGTTGGGCTACAATTCATGAAAGACAGCACGGAGAGTCACTTAGAAGAAGCACAATTTTCTGCATTTATCCACTTTTAAAAATAAATGCAGACAGAAAACACATTGTTTTCTGTCTGTATTTATCTGTAAAAATCCGTAAAAACGGATAACAGGGAGCCTTAATTGTAACTATAGTTTTGTAAACAATAGTTACTACACTATTTCTGTCAGATGATAGTTTTGCTAACGATAGTCTCCTAAATCGTTAGGATAAACTGGCGCATGCCCGATATGCATGAGAATACCATTCAGTAATGCCACAAATCCTAAAATTCATAGGCAACACAAGCACACCTGGAACTTTCGTGATTCATTTAAATTTCACCTGTTCTCTGAACTGATCCCTGATGCTTATTGGAGAAAATCAGAAATGTTTCACAGATCATGTAAATTTAATAGCAGAAACTAACAAAAACGTATGGGATCAATTGCCAGCTTTAAGTTGCAAATGAAAATCACTGGAATGTTCTCAACAGTTCAGAAAAAGTACAAAACCCACGGGAGGCCCTAGACCCAGTAGAAACCATCATTAACTGGTCTACTGGAAATTTCTCTGTGGTCACTCTTAGCGGTATAAGTACAACAAGCCCTCTCACTAATATGGCATCAAAAATTATTCTGAAATTTGGCTTGTAATTCTTTAAAACCAACTGTTGCAGGGATTCTGCCCAAGAACAGAACTATGCGTAGGATTATGGGACCTTGGTGCGTAGGGACTTAGTCATTCTACCACCTTAGTACCCATGAGCCCAGGACCGACTAGCTATAGTGTCTCACTTGCTCTCCTACTTACTCACAGAGAAACAAGTGATTAGACACCTCAGAACACAACACTCCCGAATCTCTCAGGACTCACGGTTGCAAGACACACCCTTTCGCTCGCTCTCTTGTACCTGTTCACAATAAGATCTGACAGAGACTCCAAAACAGTTTAAAATATTTATTTTAACTAACGTGTCCTAACATGCAGTATACATGCCACAACAAGCAGGAAAATGCATAATACAAATCAGTCAGCATAGCAACTAGTCCATAAATCATAAAGGGAGATGCCATCATAAAAAGACAATGGAGCCTAACCTCCCTCCCCTTGCTAAGAAGTGGTATTATTATATATTAGAAGATCTCTGGGTTTTTGCTGCAGACCCCATACCTCAGCCTATAGATGGTAGTTCTACATTATAGGTGCTGTCTCGCTCTTCTCCCTGGAAAGGTCCCTTTCCAAGTGTGTGCTCCCTATGCATGTATCCCCATAATACCAAAGTACGAGTTCCAAACAACAGCTGCATTGGTATGTTTTGTCTAGGTGCTAGGGCCTGGCCAGAACAAAATAACAAGGGGCATTGTTTATTGACCTTGCTCACAATGTTCAGACTAAATCCCAGGAACTTGCAGAGAATGCCAACAGCAGACAGTTCACATGTGAAAGGTACGAACAAAGTCTTTGCAAAAATAAAGCCATGTAGTAACGTGCACAAAGCCGCGTAATGGCTGCAGAGCACATGCTAACTTAGTGAAGACAACAATGTCCCCATCGGCCAGGTGACACAACCATGGGCCTTCCTCAAAGGACATTTGTTTAAACTTAGCTTCTGCAAAGGTATCGTTCATAAAGACATATACAAAGATGCACAAGAATACACGTTCACTCTCACTAAAAAGTTACAGTCCCTTTAAAATGGACCTCTCGCTGTTGACATACACAAACACACTCACAGAGAAATACACGTTATGTACACATCTTTAAATGCAAAAACATATCAAACAATAATGGCACACAATCATACCGAAGCATCCTCCTTCACTCAAAGGCACTTACAGATACAGGTACAAATGTACATTTAAACAAATGGTCATCTAGTGAAAACATTTACTGATAAAATGAGGATACACATATGCACTCTGCAAAGAACGATACATAGACGCAGACACACTTACACACATGCAAACACACAGTATAAACAAAAATATTCAATGATCATCCATACAAATGCAAACAAACACTAGCACAGATATATAAATGCAAATATTTCTATAGCTTGTTGTTGGCAAAGTAATATAAGACATATGTAGACTGTAAGAAATTGGGTTGCTGGTTGAGGGGGGTGGCACCCTACTCAAACAGCAACCACAATCCTTGTCAAGGTGAGGCCCAAGCAAACCCCAAATTAACCTGTGTTCAACCCTCTGGTAACCTAGGCGCAGAGCAGTCAGGCTTAACTTAGTGGCAATGTGTAAAGTATATATACAGCACTAAATAACAGTAATAAAGTAAAACCACAACACAAGAAAAATCACACCTCAATTTAATAAATTTTGATTAATAAAACAAGACCAAAATGACAGAAATCCAAACAGCAGAACCGGAGATGTGCGATTTCAAAGATTTAAGTAAAAAAGTGTCAAAAAGCACAGAGTGCCAACTGTGGATATGTGCCTGCGCTACACCTGGACAATGTCACAAGTTCAGGCCGAGCATGATGGATTGTGGGCTGGCTACAGGGACCCAGTCAGGCATGCTGAACACCGTACCTTAGTGCTGGTTGCGAGGAGATGCAGAGTCCTGTGTTGAGGATGCGTCGCGAAGCAGGGGTGATGTGATGCCTGTGTGTGGAGATGCAACACGCAGTGGTGGTCCCAAAGGGCTGCATTGGGCGAGGGGATGTCCTTGCATGGAGATACATCACCTCCAATGGTCTGCAATGTTCAATACAAAGTCCTTGCATCGGGGAAATCCATGCAGCAGGCGATGCGTCTGTTCCAAGGACGATGCATCAAGCAGCAAAGGCAATGAGCCGCTTCTGCAGGAGATGCTCTGTTCTGCAGAGGAGCTGCATCGGTTCTGCTGGATCCACAGATGGGCTGGCGTAGGACTTTCAGGGCCACTTCCAAGGATCCAGGACTGGGGTGGCACCACTTGGGAGGGCAGGACTCATAGATGGCAGAGTCCAGTTGCTGGGTTCAAGGTTGTTAGAAGCCTGTTATGTCTCCGAGGCGTCTGATAAGGAGGCCAGTGAACTAGCCCTTGGAGTCACTCTGAAGCCCTGGGTTTAGAGATGCAGGCCCAGTCCTTCTCACCCACGCAAGAGGGTAGCAGGGTAGCAGGTCAGCACAACAGGGCAGCAATCCTTCAAAGCATCAGTCCAGCAGTGTGGCAGTCCCTTCAGTAGCACAGCAATCCTTCTTCCTGGCAGAGTCCACAGGTCCAGAAGTGTCTGAGGTCCAATACTTATACCTGGGCATTCCTTTTAAGCTTCTAGAGGTTTCCCTTTGAAGTGCACAGGCATACTGCTTTCGCTGTGCTGGCTCCAGGCTAGCTGCAGGGGGTATGCAGCTCTTTGAGGGCAGGCTGGGCACATCCAATTCAAGTGTTAATAGGGTTGTGCCAGGCTCCACCCTCCTATCCTGCCAGTGATGGCCCATCCAGGCACACCTAAGCTCCCTATTGTGTGTGACTGTCTAGGAGGATACACAAAGCCCAACTGTCAGCTACACCCAGTCATATTACAGAGAGACAGGCTGCAGGCACCAAATGAATAAGGCAGAAAAATGATAGCTTTCTAAAAGTGGCATTTTTTAAATTGTAATTTAAACTCCGACTTCACTATGAGAGCGATTTTTTCATTACAGTTCCAAAGACAATGCACATGAACTGGTTACTTGCTCCCATTTGGAAATTATCACTTATTCGATGTGTGTAGGAGAGTAGGATCTGCCTCTTATGTTGCCCCCACTTTTTTTCTGATGTTTACACTGGTTTCTGGCTATAGTCTGGCTGGGACCCTGCCAATCAGGGCTCCAGCCTCTCTGTTCTCTCTAAACGACTTGGAGTGCACTCTAGGTGCACTAGTGATTGGATACTGTGGTACCTTATGAGTCCCTAGTATATGGTACCTTAGGTACCAAGGGCATAGGTACTTCACAGGCCTACCAGGGGCTGAAGCATGTATTATGCCACCCCTGGGAAGCAGACTAAATCTGACACCACAGGTCTGCTACTGCAGCCTGGGTAAGGTGGTGCATGCACCCCTTACTGTGATATAGGCTACCTATATCACTATATAGATACACACATATAAACCTATAAGTCACTCCTATGGCAGGCCTTATCAATCCTGAAGGCAGAGTGCTTGGTTCCTATGTGAGAGGGTGCCCCTGCATGAGCAGAACCCCTCTGCAGCATTCGGAGACCCTTCTCTGAGGCTGTTTGTAGTGCAGCCTGACCATATACTCTTAAGCGCATTATTACCTCGCGTTAAATGCTAACTTTGGGATGGCTGCACGGAAACATGTCGTGTTTGGTGTCAAACATCTTGGAATACTACCCCCGCCAGTTCTGGCGGCGGGGGTAGCATTCCACCCTTCTAGAGGGATAGACATGTACCTACTGTGGAAACACGGTAGAATCCTGAAGAGCCCTGGCATCACAAAATGGATGCCACCAGTCACAGACACTGGGCTGCCCTCCTGCTGATGACCAACACTCGCAGTGGAGGACGCCCAACAATAGGTATCCTGTCCCAAGGGGGTGTGACCACCTCCCAGACAGGGTTTAGTGTATTGGGGCTGGGTGGGTGCACTCCTAGAGTGCTTTGAAGTCCTGCACTGGGGGAGCAGAAGGCTCCTCTGTGCATATGCCAGTTCAAACCAGCTCAGGGGCTACCTGCCCTGCTCTGGCGCGAAACTGGACAAAGGGAAGTGGGTGTAGCCACCCACTCCCCTGACCCTCCCATAGGTGGGGTCATAGAGCTAGTCCCTCCCTTCTTTTTAGTATAAGAGGGGGAACCTGTGCATTGCAACCCAGATACCCCTGGACGACGCTCTGAAGAAGAATCCTGGACCTTCGACGTTCCACTACCTCTGGAAGACTGAAGAATCTCCCTTGGAGTCAAGGAGTGACTCCCCTGCTTGGCAGGCACCAAAAACTACAACGACAGTTGCAAACTACGCCGCTCCCGCCGGAGCCCGAAGTCCCTGCAGCCCAGACTTCTCCAAGGCCATCGTGAGTCCCCAGTGAAGCTGAGGCAAGTGGACCCCACGAGTGATGAGGAACCACAGCCCCTGGGTACTGTGCACTATTGTCAAGTGCAACCCCTTCACGACATTCTATGAACTTGTGCTTTGGACCACTTGTGGTCCCAGCATCTAGCAGGAACTCCTCCGAAGATCAGAGGCCTACCCTGTCCCGAGTGACCGTGGGCCCCTGTTGAAGGAATCCTCCTGAGGCGTCTTTGCGATCCCTTGCCAGCCAGCTTGTGGGTCCCCTGAAGACTTTTCTACAGAAACAAAGGGCTTCCCTAGTTGCTCCAGGCCTGCCCTGACTTACCCTCGCTGGGTGAGTTCCCCAGACCTTGCTGGTCTGCACCATTGACTTTTTACACTTTCCACAAGACTTGCTGTTACCAAGGCTTGTTGGCTCCAATCGAGTCGCCGACACCTCAGTAAGCTGCAGACGTCGTGGGAAACACCGAATCCAGCTCCTGGTCATCATCGATGCTGCCTGGACCACGTGGTCGAAGAGTCAAGACACCCGTGAACAACCTGAATCTGTCGACGACGGTGGGCATTCATCTTCCTTGCCCCGGGTCACTGCCAAGTGACTTTGAACACTGTCCCCTCTGCTTTCAGGTCTTCCTTCTTCCGAATCCAGGCTTGGATTCCACCGGACACTTCTCCTGTCGCCGCAAGCAGCAAGTCTTCAGTGGCTCCCATTGAAAACGATGCCGCGACCCGACACCAAAGGACACCTATGCACCCGGCTTCCCTGGGTGAGGTAACTCCAGCACTACGGTGCTCCTGTGGGTGTTGGCCCTAGAACTACTTACCCTGTAAATGACTTGCTTGTAGCTAAGTGCCCTGAAACTCTTTATTTCCAACCGCGACTTGCCGCATTGAAGTCAACGGCGACCCGCGCCTGTGTTCACTCACTGCACGCGTCCCCCGTGGGTCCTTTACTTACCTGCCTTGGGTGGTTTCGTGAGGCCCCAGCACTTCTGAAGGCCCTAGGCCTTGTCCCTTTGCAAGTCATTGTTCTTAAGTCTCTTTTTTAGTATATGGTCTGGTACGCCCCTAGGGCCCCAACCATATTTGTGCTTAACTGATTGTGAAACGTTGATTTGTACATATGTTCCTGACTTCTAATCTCATAAAGAGATTAGTAGAGAGTTGTTTAGTAATAAATACATATATATTTGATATATATACCTGTGTGGTGTCTTTTCATTTGGTGATTCAAGAGATTGTGTGGTAAAACAAGCTGCTTTACATTCCTCCAAGACTCAGCCTGAAGGCTGCTCTCCACAGCTACCACTAGGATAGCTTTCTATAAAGGTTGTCTTAAACCTACCTACCATAAGAGGCGAATTGTACTGGTGCAAGGTGTCCACTTTAACTAGTGAACAGCATATACCAGGCCAACTTCTCACATTGGTGGCAGCGTGTGGGATTCCAGCTTGCTATTGTTTTACCAGAAAATCTCTTTTTGAATTACTAACTGAAAACCACTATAGGTACTCAAGGTACATATAAAGTCAAGCTTAGTATCAATAAGTTCTACTGAACTTAGAGCTGTGTGCCAAGGGATAGCACACCCTTTCTACAGTTCAAGCTAGTATCAGTAGGCCACAAACTAGTGTAGGTAGTACAACACTGCACAACACTAGAATGTCCTTAAGGGATGGACCCAGTGGATCCACCCAGCTTCAGTATAAGGACATGACTTTCTTTGACTTGAAAGCCATGTGTGCTGAGAGGCACCTGAAGATAGGACAGAGTCCCTCCACACTACACCTGATAGATCTGCTTACAGCAGATGATCTTAGATTAGCTCTAGGAGCTAATGGGTCTGAATCAGGGGGTGGGTCAATTACAGTGTCTGGGTCAGATGATGAACATCAAGTTGACCAAGACTCTGTGATTGTAGGGCCAGGCCCCAAGGGGTCTGAAAAGGACAGAGGAATTCTCCCTAAGAGAACTGACACAGTGGAGGAGAGGCATAGGTCCCTTTCTAGGGTCTCTGACCGCTCCTATCACTCTGGCAGAGAATTTGTCCAGTAGAGGAACTCCTACTTCCCAAGAAGAGAGACCTCCTCTGAAAGACTGTGCAAACTGCTGCAGTATGAGGAAGCAAGATTTGCCCTCAAAACCAAGCAGTTGGCATTAGATAGAGAAGCCTTTGAGCTCCAGAGAGCTTCTAGAAAAGAGGGGTTAGAACCCCCTGGTGGCAGCAGCAGTGTCCCTAGAGGCAGAGAATATATTCCAGACCAGAGGAACCTGAGCAAGGCTGTTCCTCCCTACCAGAGTGGGGATGATATCCATAAGTGGATAACTGCTATGGAAAGGGCCTGTAGAGTACAACAGGTCCCCCAAAAGCAGTGGGCAGCAATCTTGTGGCTCTCCTTTTCAGATAAAGGTAGAGACAAGCTCCTCACTGTTAGAGAAGAGGATGCTGATGACTATGAAGTCCTGAAGAGTGCACTGATAGATGGGTTTGGCTTAACCACTGAGCAGTACAGGTTGAAGTTCAGAGACACCCAGAAGGCACAGACTCAGGACTGGACTGACTTTGTAGATTGTGCAACCAAGGCTCTGGAGGGTTGGCTGGTTGGCAGTAAGGTTACTGATTTCAAGGGATTGTATAATCTAATGAAGAGAGAACAGATCCTTAATAATTGCCAGAACCAGTTGTTGCATCAATACCTGGTGGACTCAGATCTGACCTCTCCCCAAGAATTGGGAAAGAAGGCAGACAAGTGGGTCAGAACCAGGGTGAGGCAGAAAACCCAGAACCAAGGGGGTGACACAAAGAAGCAGGATCCTAAGGGCTCTGAGAAAAGTGGGGATAAGTCAAAAGACCAGAAGTCTTCACAAGGGCCCCAAAAATCTGCATCTGGTGGGGAGTCACAATCCAACAAGGGAAAAGGCCAAAAGAAGCCCTGGTGCAAATTCTGTAAACAGAAAGGGCACTGGACTTCTGATTGTAACAAGTCCAAAGACCAAACCACCACCACTCCTGCCCCTAAGGCAACTGTTCCCCCTAGTTCAGCTACTGGTGGAGGTGGTACTCAGAATAAGGGTGTAGTAGGGTTGACCCTGGGTTCTGAAGTGGACTCTGGCCTAGTCAGAGTACCCACTCAGGCAATGCTGATTTGTGATGGAGACATTGACATGTCCTTCCTAGTAAGCCCCAGTAATCTGGGCAAATACAAACAGCAGCCTGTAATAAATGGCAAAGAGGCTTTGGCATTTAGGGACACAGGTGCTAGTGTCACCATGGTGGCAGAGGATCTTGTGGACCCTGGACAGATCATCCTGGGTGAAATGTACCAGGTGACCAATGCAAGCAATGCCAGGACCAACCATAGTCTGGCAGTTGTGAATTTCTCCTGGGGAGGGGTAACTGGCCTCAAGAAGGTTGTAGTCAGTACAGACCTCCCTGTAGAATGTCTATTGGGCAATGATCTAGAGACTTCAGCCTGGTCTGAAGTAGAGTTATGGACTCATGCTGAGATGTTGGGCATCCCTGCAGAGGTATTTGCTGTGACCAGGTCACAAGCCAAAATGCATAACACTGAACCAGCTCTGGATCCTGAAACTATGGACCAGATGCTTCCCAAGAGGAGGAGCAGTAGGGTTAAGGCAGTGCCTTCCCCTCTGTCTCAGATCACTGATTCCCCTCCCCAGGGAGGAGGAGCAGATCCTGAAGAAGGAACGGCCCCAGAGGAACTTGAGCCTGATCAGGTTGAGTTCTTGGGGGCAGGGGGCCCTTCTAGGGAAGATCTGAGTAAGGAGCAACAGTGCTGCCCCTCTCTTGAACCCCTCAGACAGCAGGCTGCTGCTGAGGCTGCTGGGAGTGCTAGTGGGTCCCATAAAGTTTATTGGGATGAGGGACTCCTATATTCTGAAGGTAGAGATCCAGCCCCTGGAGCCACCAGGAGGTTGGTAATACCTCAGAAGTTTAGGGGGTTCCTCTTGACCCTAGCACATGATATCCCTTTGGCAGGTCACTTGGGCCAAAACAAGACCTGGGACAGGCTTGTTCCACATTTTCATTGGCCACATATGTCAGAGGACACAAAGGAGTTTTGTCGCTCCTGTGTCACATGCCAAGCCAGTGGCAAGGCAGGTGGCACAACAAAGGCCCCCTGATACCACTACCTGTGGTGGGCGTACCCTTTGAAAGGGTAGGGATTGACATTGTTGGTCCCCTTGACCCTCAAACTGCATCTGGGCACAGATTTATCCTGGTGGTAGTGGATCATGCCACCAGGTACCCAGAGGCAATTCCCCTGAGGACCACCACAGCTCCTGTGGTGGCAAGAGCCCTCATTGGAGTTTTCTCCAGAGTGGGTTTTCCAAAGGAGGTCATCTCTGACAGAGTACAAACTTCATGTCAGGATATCTGAAAGCAATGTGGAAGGAGTGTGGTGTAACTTATAAGTTCACCACCCCTATCACACACAATGCAATGGGTTGGTTGAACGCTTCAACAAAACCCTTAAGGGAATGATTAAAGGACTCCCAGAGAAGCTTAGGCGGAAATGGGACCTTCTTCTTCCCTGCCTGTTGTTTGCATACAGAGAGGTTCCACAGAAGGGGGTTGGTTACAGCCCATTTGAGCTTCTGTTTGGGCATCCTGTAAGAGGTCCATTATGTTTGGTAAAAGAGGGCTGGGAGTTACCTCTCAAACCCCCAAACAAGATGTGATGGACTATGTACTTGGTCTCCGCTCCAGGATGGCTGAATACATGAAAAAGGCAACCAAAAACCTGGAGGCCAGCCAAGAATTACAAAAAGCTTGGCATGACCAAAAGGCTGTACTGACTGTGTACCAGCCAGGACAGAAAGTGTGGGTGTTGGAGCCTGTGGCCCCAGCAGCCCTCCAAGACAAATGGAGTGGCCCCCATACAATAGTTGAGCAAAAGGGAGAAGTCACCTATCTGGTGAATCTTGGAACTCCCAGGAGCCCCCTGAGGGTGCTCCATGTCAACAGATTGAAACCATATGTTGACAGGGCTGACATGGGCTTGCTCATGGCAACTGATGAGGAACAGGAGGAGGAGAGTGACCCTCTCCCTGACCTGCTCTCACAGAACCCTGATGATGGGTCAGCAGATGGTGTTGCTTTGGCAAGCAGCCTCACTGACCATCAGAAAACTGAGTGCAGACAGGTTCTGCAGCAGTACAGACATATGTTTAGCCTGACCCCTAGTCAGACTACCTGGTGCACCCATGAGGTGGACACTGGAGACAGTCTGCCTGTCAAGAGTAAAATCTACAGGCAACCTGACCGTGTCAGGGACTGTATCAGGACTGAAGTCCAGAAAATGTTGGAGTTAGGTGTGATTGAGCCTTCAGATAGCCCTTGGGCTAGCCCAGTAGTCCTAGTACCCAAGCCTCATACCCAGGGTGGTAAGAAATAAATGAGGTTTTGTGTAGACTACAGAGGCCTCAATGCAGTCACCAGGACTGATGCCTATCCCATACCAAGGGCAGATGAGCTGATTGATATTTTGGCCTCAGCCAAGTATCTGAGTACATTTGACCTAACAGCTGGCTACTGGCAGATCAGGTTAGCTGATGATGCAAAAGCCAAAACAGCATTGTTGACCCCTGGTGGGCACTACCACTTTGTGGTGATGCCCTTTGGATTGAAAAATGCACCTGCCACTTTTCAGAGGTTGGTGAACAAAGTTCTGGCAGGGATGGAAACTTATTGCTCAGCTTATCTAGATGATATTGCTGTCTTTAGTTCCTCCTGGCAGGATCACCTGGTCCACCTCAGAAATGTTTTGGAGGCTCTGCAAAAAGCAGGCCTCACTATCAAGGCCACTAAGTGCCAGATAGGGCAGAGTCAGGTTGTGTACCTGGGCCACCTTGTAGGTGGAGGCCAGGTTCAGCCTTTACAGAGCAAAATCCAAACCATAATGGAATGGGTTGCTCCCACCACCCAGACACAGGTGAGAGCCTTCTTAGGCCTGACTGGGTACTATAGGAGGTTTGTGAAGGGATATGGATCTATAGTGACCCCCTTGAATGATCTAACCTGAAAGAAAATGCCAAAAAAGGTTCAGTGGACAGCTAGCTGTCAGAAGGCATTTGAAGACCTAAAGCAGGCCATGTGCACTGCCCCCATCTTAAAGAGTCCAGACTACACCAAAAAGTTCATTGTCCAAACAGATGCTTCTGAGCTGGGTGTGGGAGCTGTACTGTCTCAACTGAATGATGAAGGTCAAGACCAGCCAGTAGCTTTCATTAGCAGAAGGCTGACCCCTAGAGAGAAACGTTGGTCAGCTATAGAGAGGGAGGCCTCTGCTGTGGTGTGGGCCCTGAAGAAGCTGAGGCCATACTTGTTTGGCACTCACTTCATAGTTCAGACTGACCACAAGCCCCTCCTATGGCTTAAACAGATGAAAGGTGAAAACCCAAAACTTTTGAGGTGGTCCATTTCTCTACAGGGGATGGACTATACAGTGGAACATAGACCTGGGACCCAACATGCCAATGCAGATGGACTCTCAAGGTATTTCCACTTAGAACACGAAGACTCAACTGGTCAAGGTTAGTTTAGTGTCCCTGCGTTTGGGGTGGGGGTTGTGTAGGAGAGTAGGATCTGCCTCTAATGTTGCCCCCACTTTTTTTTCTGATGTTTACACTGGTTTCTGGCTATAGTCTGGCTGGGACCCTGCCAATCAGGGCCCCAGCCTCTCTGTTCTCTCTAAACGACTTGGAGTGCACTCTAGGTGCACTAGTGATTGGATACTGTGGTACCTTATGAGTCCCTAGTATAGGGTACCTTAGGTACCAAGGGCATAGGTACTTCACAGGCCTACCAGGGGCTGAAGCATGTATTATGCCACCCCTGGGAAGCAGACTAAATCTGACACCACAGGTCTGCTACTGCAGCCTGGGTAAAGTGGTGCATGCACCCCTTACTGTGATATAGGCTACCCATATCACTATATAGATACACACATATAAACCTATAAGTCACTCCTATGGCAGGCCTTATCAATCCTGAAGGCAGAGTGCTTGGTTCCTATGTGAGAGGGTGCCCCTGCATGAGCAGAACCCCTCTGCAGCATTCGGAGACCCTTCTCTGAGGCTGTTTGTAGTGCAGCCTGACCATATACTCTTAAGCGCATTATAACCTCGCGTTAAATGCTAACTTTGGGACGGCTGCACGGAAACATGTCGTGTTTGGTGTCAAACATCTTGGAATACTACCCCCCGTCCAGTTCTGGCGGCGCGGGTAGCATTCCACCCTTCTAGAGGGATAGACATGTACCTACTGTGGAAACACGGTAGAATCCTGAAGAGCCCTGGCATCACAAAATGGATGCCACCAGTCACAGACACTGGGCTGCCCTCCTGCTGATGACCAACACTCGCAGTGGAGGAGGCCCAACAATAGGTATCCTGTCCCAAGGGGGTGTGACCACCTCCCAGACAGGGTTTAGTGTATTGGGGCTGGGTGGGTGCACTCCTAGAGTGCTTTGAAGTCCTGCACTGGGGGAGCAGAAGGCTCCTCTGTGCATATGCCAGTTCAAACCAGCTCAGGGGCTACCTGCCCCTGCTCTGGCACGAAACTGGACAAAGGGAAGTGGGTGTAGCCACCTACTCCCCTGACCCTCCCATAGGTGGGGTCATAGAGCTAGTCCCTCCCTTCTTTTTAGTATAAGAGGGGGAACCTGTGCATTGCAACCCAGATACCCCTGGATGATGCTCTGAAGAAGAATCCTGGACCTTCGACGTTCCACTACCTCTGGAAGACTGAAGAATCTCCCTTGGAGTCAAGGAGTGACTCCCCTGCTTGGCAGGCACCAAAAACTACAACAACAGTCGCAAACTACGCCGCTCCCGCCGGAGCCCGAAGTCCCTGCAGCCCAGGAAGAGGATTTCCTGACTTCTCCAAGGCCATCGTGAGTCCCCAGTGAAGCTGAGGCAAGTGGACCCCACGAGTGACGAGGAACCGCAGCCCCTGGGTACTGTGCACTATTGTCGAGTGCAATCCCTTCACGATGTTCTATGAACCTGTGCTTTGGACCACATGTGGTCCCAGCCTCTAGCAAACATTCCTCCGAAGATCAGAGGCCTACCCCATCCTGAGTGACCGTGGGCCCCTGTTGAAGGAATCCTTCTGAGGCGTCTTTGCGATCCCTTGCCAGCCAGCTTGTGAGTCCCCTGAAGATGTTTCTACAGAACCAAAGGGCTCCCCTCGTTGCTCCAGGCCTGCCCTGACTTACCCTTGCTGGGTGAGTTCCCCAGACCTTGCTGGTCTGCACCATTGACTTTTTACACTTTCCACAAGACTTGCTGTTACCAAGGCTTGTTGGCTCCAATCGAGTCGCCGACACCTCAGTAAGCTGCAGACGTCATGGAACACACCGAATCCAGCTCCTGGTCATCATCGACGCTGCCTGGACCACGTGGTCGAAGAGTCAAGACACCCGTGAACGACCTGAATCTGTCGACGACGGTGGGCATTCATCTTCCTTGCCAAGTGACTTTGAACACTGTCCCCTCTGCTTTCAGGTCTTCCTTCTTCCGAATCCAGGCTTGGATTCCACCGGACACTTCTCCTGTCGCCGCAAGCAGCAAGTCTTCAGTGGCTCCCATTGAAAACGACGCCGCGACCCGACACCAAAGGACACCTATGCACCCGGCTTCCCTGGGTGAGGTAACTCCAGCACTACGGTGCTCCTGTGGGTGTTGGCCCTAGAACTACTTACCCTGTAAGTGACTTGCTTGTAGCTACTCCCGAAGTGCCCTGAAACTCTTTATTTCCAACCGCGACTTGCCGCATTGAAGTCAACGGCGACCCGCGCCTGTGTTCACTCACTGCACGCGTCCCCCGTGGGTCCTTTACTTACCTGCCTTGGGTGGTTTCGTGAGGCCCCAGCACTTCTGAAGGCCCTAGGCCTTGTCCCTTTGCAAGTCGTTGTTCTTAAGTCTCTTTTTTAGTATATGGTCTGGTACGCCCCTAGGGCCCCAACCATATTTGTGCTTAACTGATTGTGAAACGTTGATTTGTACATATGTTCCTGACTTCTAATCTCATAAAGAGATTAGTAGAGAGTTGTTTAGTAATAAATACATATATATTTGATATATATACCTGTGTGGTGTCTTTTCATTTGGTGATTCAAGAGATTGTGTGGTAAAACAAGCTGCTTTACATTCCTCCAACACTTAGCCTGAAGGCTGCTCTCCACAGCTACCACTAGGATAGCTTTCTATAAAGGTTGTCTTAAACCTACCTACCATAAGAGTCGAATTGTACTGGTGCAAGGTGTCCACTTTAACTAGTGAACAGCATATACCAGGCCAACTTCTCACAATGTAATAAGGTAACTCCAATGTAAGCCTATGGGAGAGGAAGGGCTTGCAGTAGTGAAAATGGATTTAAGAGGTTTTCACTGCCAGGACATGTAAAACCAAAGAGTGCATGTCCCACTTTTTAAATACACTGCACCCTGCCCTCTAGGTGGTACAGGGCCTACCCTATGGGTAACTTACATGCATTAGGAAGGAAGGTTTGGGCCTGGCAAAAGGTTTCTTTTGCCAGGACAACATGGCAATTTAAAAAATGCACATACAGGCTGCAATGGCAGACCTGAGACATGTTTAAAGTGCTACTTAAATGGGTGGCACAAATAGTGCTGCAGGCCCACTAGTTAATTTACAGACCCTGGGCACAGGAATTGCAGCTTAACTAAGGACTTCCAAGAAAATTAAATTTGCCAATTGGGTATAAGCCAATTCTACCATGTTTTAAGTAGGGAGCACAAGCAGTGTATCACTGGTTAGCAGTAGTAAAGTGCGCAGACTCCTAAAACCAGCAAAAATGATGCCAGAAAACCAATAGGGTTGAAGTCAAAAAGTTAGGGGGAAAACAACGCCAAGGATGCCAGCTAACACAAACACATATCCAAAATGAAAAATGCAGCGCTAAATACAGAAAGAAACCCACAATGTAGTGTGAATTCAAACAGACAAATGAGTATGCGCATGTGGTTTGCACACGCACATATACACTCAAACACATAGAGTGCTGGACTCTCATATATATATATATGCAGTGAATACACAGACGCACACAAAACACAGATACGCACATAAAACACAGATACACACACTCACACACAAACATACATGAACTCAAACACACCCAGCGACCCACAGCCTCATTTGGTCCCGAGCTGTAGTGTCAAGAGGAACACAACAATTTAGAAGTGAACACAAAGTGTGCTCGTTTTTATGTCTGCACTTGTGCTTACTGCCAATTTATAGCTACAAATTGGTGGTAACTACAACCCTGACACAAATAAAATGCAGAAAGGACCAAAGCAAAGTGAGTGCAAATATAATGTGCAGACCTGCAAAGTTGATTCACCAAAATGAAGTGACCGTACACACCCTGTGACCTTATTGACATCAAAGCAAGTGACATCATATGATCTTTGACCCTGAATCTTCAGAGAAAGTGATGTGACTTGACCTTAACCCGGGTGATATCACAATAAATGACATCACTGAATTTAGATTATAACTATGACATTAATATAAAAATACACCATAAATGTCTCTTTTGGATCAACTATATCAGGCTGTTGACATAACCTTTGAAAGTGGTGGGATGTAATACAATACTTGCCTTAAATTGTACTGAGCAAAGCAAATGAACCAGCACTCTATTGAATGGGTTCGGGGGTAAAGGGTTCTCCCCACAAGAACTTTTTGAATCAAGCATTGGCAAAGGCAATAGGTCTCGCCTATACAAGAGCTATTGGCTTGGGCAATGTGTTTTTGCCATGTGGTACACCAGTGTGGCTGATGTTCAGCATGGCTAAAAGTTAGTGGCATTGAGTGTCTTAGAGTGGAGTGGGTGGAGTAGTGTGTTGCTGATTGGATTTGTTGGAGTAGAGTGTCATAGTGTGGAATAGGGGAAGTAGAGTGTCATACCATTGAGTAGAGGGGAGTAGACATCAGTGGTTCAATGGCAGAGAGTGTTGTAGAGTGGAGTGTCATAGAGTAATGGTGTGTAGTGGAGTGGCGTAGAGGGGAGTGGAGTGGAGTGGGGTGGAATAGGGTGGAATAGGGTGGAGTGGGTTGGAGTGGATTGAGGTAGTGGGGTGGATTGGACTGGAGTAGATTGAGGTAGTTTGTTTTGGGTAGAGTGGGTTGGATTGGGTGGAGTGTGGTGGATTAGAGTGGGTGGACTGGATGAGGTGATTTGGATTGGAGGGAGTGGATTAGATTGCAGGGGGTGGATTGAAATACGGTGAGGTGGATAGGATTGGGTGGATTGGAGTGGGGTGGATTAGATTAATTTGGGGAGGGGTGGATTGGATTGGGATGGGGTGGATTGGTTTAGAGAGGGTGGTTTGGAGTGGGGTGAATTAGAATGGAGTGGGGTGGATTGGACTAGACTGGGGGTGAATTGGATTGGAGTGAGGTGGATTGGAGTAAAGTGGATTGGATTGGAGTCAGTGGATTGGCCTAGAATGGGATGACTTGGATTGGAGTGTAGTGGATTGGAGTGGTTTGGGATGGATAGGTAGGATTGAGTGGGTGGACTGAACTGGGGTGGGCTGGATTAGATTGGGATAGAGTGGGGTGGACTGGAGTAGAGTGGGGTGAGTTGGAGTAGGGTGGACTGGATAGGGTGGATTAGATTGGAGTGGGGTGGACTGAAATGGGGTGGGGTGGATCGAATTAGGGTGGGGTGCACTGAAGTGGGGTGAATTGGAGTGAGGTGGAGTAGAGTGGGGTGGACTGGAGTGGGGTGGGGTAGGGTGGACTGGAGTGGAGTGGGTTGGACTGGTGTAGGGTGGAATGGAGTGAGGTGGAATGGAGTGGGGCCAATTGGAGTGGGGTGAATTGGAGTGGGGTGAAGTGGATTGGTGTGAGTGGGGTGGATTGGAGTGGAGTGGATTGGATTGCAGTGGGATGGATTGGATTGGAGTGAAGTGTATTGGATTGAGTGTGGAGGATTGGATTGGGGTGGATTGGATTTAAGTGGATTAGATTGGGGTGGGGTTAACTGGATTGGGGTGGGGTGAATTATATTGAGGTGGATTGGATTGGGAAGGGTTAGGGTGGGGTGGATTGGAGTGTGGTAGATTGAATTGGGGTGAGGTGGATTGGATTGGGGTGAAGAGGATTGGATTGGAGTGGGGTGGATTAGAGTGGGGTGGATTAGAGTGGGGCAGATTGGAGAGGGGCGTATTGTTTTGGATTGGAGTGGGGCAGATTGCTTTGGATTGGAGTGGAGCAGATTGGAGGGGCATATATCTTCGGATTGGAGTGGGGCACATTGTTTTGGATTGGAGTAGGGCAGATTGTTTTGGATTGAAGTGGGGTAGATTAGAGTGGGGCTGATTGTTTTGGACTGGAGTGTGGTAAATTGGAGTGGGGCAGATTGTTTTGGAGTGGTGCAGATTGTTTTGGATTGGAGAGGGGCAGATTGTTTTGGATTAGTGGGGCAGATTGTTGTGGATTGGAGTGGGGCATATTGTTGTAGGGCAGATTGAAATGGGGCTGATTGTTTTGGACTGGAGTGTGGTAAATTGGAGTAGGGCAGATTGTTTTGGAGTGGTGCAGATTGTTTTGGATTGGAGAGGGGCAGATTGTTTTGGATAAGTGAGGCAGATTGTTGTGGTTTGGAGTGGGGCATATTGTTGTAGGGCAGATTGAAATGGGGCAGACTGTTTTGGGTTGGAGTGGGGTGGATTGTATTGAGAGGGAATGGGGTGGATTGGATTGGGTTTGGTGGGTTGGATTGGAGTGTGATAGATTGGATTGGGCTGGATTGGATTGGATTGGAGTGGGATGGATTGTGGTGGATTGGAGTGGGGCGAATCGGGATGGAGTGGGTGGATTCGGGTGAGGTGGATTGGGGTGGAGTGGGGCGAATTGGAGTGTGGCGGATTGGAGAGGGGCAGATGAGAGTGGGGAGGATTGGAGTGGGGTGAATTGGAATGGGCAGGTTGTTTTGGATTGGAGTGGGGCAGATTGTTTTGGATTGCAGTGGGGAAAATTGAAGTGGGATAGATTGGAGTTGGGCTGACTGTTTTGGATTGGAGTGGGGAAGATTGACATGGGCGGATTGGAGTGGGCAGATTGGTTTGGATTGAAGTGGGCAGATTCAAGTGTGACAGATCGTTTTGGATTGGAGTGGGGCAGACTGTTTTGGATTGAAGTGGGGCAGATTGGAGTGGAATGGATCGGAGTGGGGTCGATTGTTTTGGATTGGAGTGGAGCAGATTGGAGTTGGGTAGATTGTTTTTGATTGAGTGGGGCAGATTGCTTTGGATTGGAGTGGGGAAGATTGGAGTAGGGTAGAATGTTTTGGATTTGAGTAGGGCAGATTGGAGTGGGGCAGACTGTTTTGGATTGCAGTGGGGAGACTGGAGTGGGGCAGATTGTTTTGGGTTGGAGTGGGGCAGATTGTTTTGGATTGGAGTGGGGCAGATTGGAGTGGGGCAGATTGGAGTGGGACACATTTTATTGGCATGGAGTGGGGCAGATTGGTTTGGATTGTAGTTTGGCAAATTGGAGTGGGGCAAATTGGAGTGGGGCAGATTGGAGTGGGGCAGAGTGAAGTGGGGTGGGTTTGGAGGATGGGAGTGTGGTGGATTGGATTGGGGTGAGTGGATTGGAGTGGGGTGGATTGGAATTGTCTGGGGTAGACTGGATTGAGTGGGGCAGATTGGTGTGGGGTGGGATGGGGCGGATTGGAATGGGATGGATTGGATTGGGGTGTACTGCATGATTATGTGTTAAAGCATAATTTCAGAAATTACACATAAGAAAGAAACAATGTCGCTTTGTAATAACATAATCCTCATCTTTTGAGAACAGCACCCACGAGAAAAAAGAAAACAAAACATTAGTGCAAAGTGAGTAAAGAAGACTTGGCAAAATAAAAGAAAGTTAACTATAGAAAATAAATCTTTGCAATTTTGTTGGTCCTGCTGAGTATGTTTTTGCCAGACACACGC
Source organism: Calotriton arnoldi (assembly GCA_963921515.1). NCBI lineage: Eukaryota > Metazoa > Chordata > Amphibia > Caudata > Salamandridae > Calotriton > Calotriton arnoldi. The sequence goes on along the minus strand of CAWUFW010005772.1, from coordinate 853,756 downwards.
CTTCTGTTTGCAGGGCACTAAAAGTTCAAAAGAACAAAATAGTACCTAAATCAAGTTGGTAGCAGTGGATGGCACAGATTAGGTTGAATCAATCAGTGCTTGGTCCTTGCTCCACAGAGAGGAACAGAAATCATGTTAGGCCTGCCTAGATGAATTGCAAGGCTGTAAAGAAGAGTGCCATGCAAGTCAAAATAATGGTAAGCAACCAGCGGGCTCAAAGCCCTTTTTATTAACAACAGTGTCTCGCAAGCGATACGAATTCGCTAGCGCATGCTCTCGTAGGTTCAGCCCTAAAAATGGGTGAAGTAGTGCATTTTAGGGTAAAATTTTCGCATAAACCTTCTAAAAAGTCATGGGCGATGAAAGAGCACTTGTTAAATATAAAAGTCCTTTCATAGTGTGCCTAGCCAATGAAACCTGACGTTCCACAGGGGATGACCACCTTTTTTTAAAACTTTGCTATGGGTGCCCTCATATGCTAAAAATAGCCTCCATTGTACCAGGGCCAGCATTTTGCCATGGATGCCACATATAAGTCATGAGTGCCCCCTTATGCCTACAATTACATAAAATATGTCAGTTCCGGAATTTTGCTATTAATTTAGTCCATGTACCATGGGTGACCCTTATTTTAAAATTTACCTCCAGTATGATAGGGTCAGCATTTTTTCATGTTCATCCCCCTCCGACATGCCACAGCTGTCATCCCTTAAGCCAAAAAACACCTCCAATGTACTAGTGCCTGTATTTTGCCATGTCCCTACCAAGAATTACCTCCAATATGCCTGTGTCAGCCTTTTGCCATAGGTGTCTCATATATCAAATATTAACTCTAGAATGCCAGGCCCTGGTCTGTTAATAAGTGCCTCCAGTATGCCAACACCAGAATTTTACAAGGGCCAAAAGCAGAATTGGCAGCATAATATCACATTCTCACTCATGCTAATTTACATTCACTAACTCACTCTCATTCTTACCTTCTCAATCTTAATAATTCTCACTCACTTGCACTCATTCATTCCCATTCTCTTGCACTCAGTCTTACACTCACTCACACATTGTCACTTTCTTACACGATTAGCTCACAGCTACTCGCTCACACTGGCTTGCACTCACTCCTACCCTCACTCCATCATTTTCACTCACCCTGACTAACTCAGTTACTGACTTTTAATCTCATTTATTGCCATTCCTATCACTGAATTCCACTTTCACTCACACACACATGCTCCATACACACAGGCTTTCACATGAATACTCCCTCTCTCACACAGACTCTCACCCGCAAGCACACACACAACATAACATTTTAAAACATTATCACTTACCTCATGCGCCAGTTTTTATTACACTAATAGTGAAAAATATAAAATGATTCACTGTCATCGTAATTAAAAATTAGCTGAAAACAAGGAGGGCAAAGTCGCCCCTGTCTTCTTGGCACTGATTTTGCCACCTCTGAGGCCAGGAGTCGCAAACTCACTGCTAGGGGTCTCAGGGAGCAAGCCGGGGTCGCAGCTGTGACCCCTGGCGACCCCTAAATGGTGTCCATGCTGCAAAGTGCTAAAATGTTTTCACAGCATGTGAGGTGGGGGCAGAGACTTGGAGGGGGCGCAGTTAGGTGCCGAGAACTACGGGCACTTCTTACACCCCACCCAAAAAAGTTTCTGAGGCAGTTGCTGATGTCCAGAGGTTTCAAACAGGAGTATAATTCAGGGCCCTGCAGCAGCTGAGGAACAGAGGGGCCCCCACGCTCCTGGGCACCCCCGTACAGTCTAAGGTCTATGCATTTCTGCGAGATATTCTAGCATTGGCCCCTCACGACATTCTGCTGGGGACCCCATCATTTACAAGTTACTCGCAGAGCTTAATTTGAGCCGGTGTTTGCCGGTGGGAGCCGCCTTCACTTTTCTTTTGGGGACTGGCGCTTATATACAGAGAGCAAGACAGTAAAAACAACAAAGCAGAAAGACGGAGGAAACGAAAGTGTTATAACCTACTTGTCTGGTTTATGCATCCTCCCCATTGTTGTGCTCTGCCTTGCTGCTCAGCCATTGGTGATGTCATTTGGAATGCTGAGAATGTTGGTGTTTGAGTGAGATGAGTTGGTGTGAGAGGGCTGAGCAGCAAGGAGGCTGCTCCTGGTGGGGCATACATTATAGATCTTACCATCATCCTGAAAGCTGTAATTGATGAAGCATCTTAATGAATAAACCTGTTACCTATTTCTACACGACCTGACTACGAAGTCTACTTCATTTTAACACTGGCGACGATTTGGAAGAACCTACGCGTGTGCTACTTCTATGGATAATGGTTTATGAAACTTAAAGGATTTTCAAGTATATGGAATTTCAAGAGAACTTACGAGCTGTGTATTTAAAGAAGCTGGCACCAATGAGCCCCACCAGTGACCACTCCACCGGTCGCCCTACCACGTAAGTGCCAGTTCCTGCTGTTTGCCTACCTTGCTACCTGCCTGTTCCTGCTGTGAGCTGTTCCCAATCCTGAGGACTTGTTTGCTCAGTGGACTACTGTGATTGTCACGACATGTACAAGGAATGACTACAGATTGTGGCAACTTGGGTGAGTGTTCCCCATATGAGTAACTAGACTAACAGAAGTTCCTTACATTCCTCACCACCAGTGAACGGTCAGCCCTAGCCTGGGCCTGCCAGTTCCTGTTGAACTTTATTTCTTTGAAATCTGCTTGACTAAGGTGAGCCCACATGCTTGTAGAGCAGAAGATATAGAGCATCACCTGATGTTGAAATCTGCCTACCGATAGACTATTGAGTTTTACGTGTTTAACATGCTTGACAACTATCTGAAGTCATCTGGAAATACTGAAAGGAGGCACGTTTTGGATTGTGTTGTGGTCTGCATATCACATGGAGATAACCGGCAGTGCAGTCCCTTTATTTGTGCCATAATGAGAAGCATCGCCTGAGGGGTCCCCAAAGCTGGTCATGGAGTTACCTTTGGATGAAAGTGTTTCCTGGGTTTTTGATCACTATAAGAGTGTTTGTTTCCTGTGTCTGTGCTAATTGAAGCAATCCGGAGTTCGTGTTATTTTCAGCTTCTGTAGAGCCCCGCTGATGTATTTTTTTTTTCATTCAGCTTAATGGTGTGGGATTTGGTGCTTTTCACTTTCACGAGGGAGTTACTGAGGGTGACTTCATCACAAGGAAAACTGCACCGCTACTGATGCATTCTTTGTTTTTCTTTCTTTTCATTTTGCGTTTCACCGCTGTGTGCCTCTGCAGCTTGACAGTTGAACCGCTGCCCTTCAATTTGAAATTGGCACGAGCTGTGAATAATCCACACACAAAGCTCGCGCTGACTTACCTACATTCAGATGTCCGGCGATGCCTCCTCCTCTGTGACGTTTTCTCATCCATGAAGTGTATTGCTGCCTGGCACGTTTGGAAGCACGCTGATGCTGCGAGCCATCCGGGTTAGCGTCACTGCCGTGCCGCCATCTTTTGGTTGGAGGATGCAGCCATATGGTATGCCAGAACGTCAGGGAAGTCTCGCTCTGCAGTTGTCAATAAAGTTGTTTTTTTTTCCAAGTCCTTGTGACCGCGATCGACGCCTCGTCATGATCGTTTCCTCTCCTCATGTTTTTTGCTGCAACCCTTACATGTAAATGCAGCAGTTGACTGTCTCAACGTGTGGTGGGGAGTTCGTATCTTCGTTGTTGCAGACCTTGGACTTTGAACTTTGCTGGCAGATCGGGTGCCATTAAGAAGAACTTCATGTCTGGTGAAAATTCGGGTGAGTGATCGCTCACCGGAGTAAGAGACTTCTTTTGTTTTTCTTCATGTTATCAATGTGATACTGCTTTGCGAGAGGGTTGTTTGTGTTTTTGTTATTTGAGTGGTGGTGTTGTCTCCCTAGAATGTGTAGGTTGTGGGCTGGTGGAGCCCAGTTTTGTGGTTCATGGGGAGGCTGTTGCATGGAGGTTGGGGCCTGAGTGTGTTTTGGATTGATTTTAGGGGTTAGTTATACTTTGATTGTTTCCCCTTTGTCATGACTGTGCGCATACCCTGGATTGTAGTATGTTGCGAGAGTGTTTTGGGTTAAAGGATGCCCTAGATTTACTTTGGGTTTGAAGATAACCATACTATGTTCGAGAGTGTTTTGGATTTCAAGTTGCCATATTTTGGTGTGGGTGGAGTCTTATTCCTCTTCTTAGAGGTTGGACCCACTGTTCAGTTTCAAGGGAGGTGTATTCCCCTATGGGGAGGTGTGTTCCCCTATTACTGTGAGTTCCTACATTACATTATGTTCAGTTTCTCAGGGAGGAGTGTTCCCCTATAGGGCGGTAGTTTCCCCCATTACTTTTTGTTCAGTTCCAAAGGGAGGGTGTTCCCCCCATAGGGAGGTGGTTTCCCCTATTACGCATTGTTCAGTTTCTATTGCAGGTGTATTCCCCTATAGGGAGGTGGTTTCCCCTATTACTATGTTCAATTTCTAAGGGAGGTGTGTTCCCCTATAGAGAGGTGGTTTCCCCTATTACGCTTTAGGGGGATTTTGTAATCCCCAGTCCTACCATGTGTTGTATATGTGCAGTAGGGGGGTTTGTAATCCCTAGCCCTGCCATATGTATTGTAAGTGCAGTAGGGGGGTTTCGAATCCCTAGTCCTGCCATGGGTTGTTTCTTATTTTTCCTAGTTTGGTAGTTTTTGTTATTTGTGATGAATTTATGGGACATGTCATATGTATGTTTTATTATCTTGCACTCATTTGTCTTTCTAATCATTATAAGGGGGAAGATGTGTTATAACCTACTTGTCTGGTTTATGCATCCTCCCCATTGTTGTGCTCTGCCTTGCTGCTCAGCCATTGGTGATGTCATTTGGAATACTGAGAATGTTGGTGTTTGAGTGAGATGAGTTGGTGTGAGAGGGCTGAGCAGCAAGGAGGCTGCTCCTGGTGGGGCATACATTATAGATCTTACCATCATCCTGAAAGCTGTAATTGATGAAGCATCTTAATGAATAAACCTGTTACCTATTTCTACACGACCTGACTACGAAGTCTACTTCATTTTAACAGAAAGATGGGAAAAACGTCACAAATGGAGAAAGCCTGAACCTGTAATAGTGAGATAACGGGGCAGGGAGTGTCTGGTAATGAGTTCAAGAGGCTTGAGGTGGATTGAAGACTCTGCAGCCTAGGTATTTGGGGCACCATTTAATAGCGCTGGCTACAGACTTCTAGGCAGGTGTTTGGGCACTGGCACTCTTTCTTTAACAAATTAAGCACTGGTTACTCACCAGTTTTAAAACCCATAATGGACATCGGCTGTGGGGAGTCTCCAATAAGAGCTGTGGTAAACTCAGGGGTTCCCAGCTCACCTTGTGTTCTACTGTGTGACTGTGACTTGTCACCGGGGACCGTGAGAACTTAGCCAGTGTCATGTGACATACAGTGGCACTGTGTCAGTTTCCAGGCCTGCTTGTTAGTCTGCATTTTTTGCACCAAACTGCAAATCACTAAATGTAATTTGCACTGTAAAGTTGTGCCATAAGCCAAAATACAGCAGCGTACTGTAATCTCGAACAGCATACTCTAGCGTCGTACAGACTCTTGAATATTAAGGGCACTTGAGTTTTCTTTGCATCGTCATCAGTAAATTAAAATCCATTCAGTTCCTTTTACTTCGTAATTGAACCCGACACATTCTGCTGAATTAATTAGAATTGGCAGGATGGGCGGAAAGGAGGGGGTGGGAGTGAATCTATATTCTTGCTGGTCTTGAGGTTGACTACTCTATTGATGCTGTCAATTACATTCATAATCTATGTGGAGAACAGCTCCTTCAGTAACAACTTTGCCCTCCTGGGCCTTTAGCTCACACGAATCTGCAGACTAAAAAACAAACACGCTGCACGTCAATGAGCTGGTTACATTCCAAAGTACGTGTTCAGCGAGGTTCTAGTTGAAAATAGAAAATTAAACAAGCATTTTCAATGCAATAGGTCTCGCAATTGCGAGATTTTTAAGTTATCGGCAATGTAAATGATAATGCCTTTTATTTATGTGTTTTTCAAAGCAACACATATATAAAAGGCATTGTCATTTTTCAAACTCTCGCAAAAGCGAGACCACTTTAATGGTGGCCACGCCCCTTTCTTTATACACTGCTCGCCATATTCAGGTTACAGTGAGCAACATCCTAAAAAAAAGGGGGGCGCGGCCAACATTAAAGTGAAAATGCGTATGGGGCGCTTTTACACAAAGTGTAAAAATAAATAAAGAAAGACAGCTTTTGTAGCGCGGCCGCTAAAGTGAAAGCGGTTGCGCTGTGAATTAAATAAATAAATAAGCTCGGCCACTAAAGTGAAAGCGGCCCGCGCTGTAAATTAAATAAATAAATAAGCGCGGTCGCCAGAGTGATAGCGGACCGCGCTGTAAATTCAATAATTAAATAAGTGCGGCCACTATAGTTAAAGCAGACCACACTGGAAATTAAAAAATACATGACTAATAACAATATAAAAGATAGCGGCGTGCTGCAACGACATTGGTGGAATAGGGAAGATCATTAAAGAAAATAGTGCTCACTGACTAGATAAAGCAGACTGTGTTACAACACAAGTAAAAAGTCCAGTCGTTATGGGAGTTTACAAATGCAGACAAGGCGGTACCAAGGAGGGACTACTAAGCCTATTCACGAATAAAAAGCAACAATTTCAAAAGGACAGTAATTGCAGCCAATTGAAAAGATGGGCGGAAAATGGGGGAGCTTCTATGCCATACCTCAATACAGCATGCCTCGCAGAGCAGCGCCTGTGCTGCCCAGGCTCGACCTAAGAATGACACATGGGCTTTTGTTTCTGTTTACCGATCTGAGTTATATTGGTAAATAAAATGGGGAAAAACTTATTAAAGCGTTTTTTTTTATGTGGTTGGGGGAAGCACCATCTGTGGGCAGACGGAACATGGGAGGCTGGGGGGTGGAAGCAACATGGGGTGTAGGTGGGGAAGCAAGACAGAGGGCGCAGGTGTGGCAGAGAAAAGTAAACAGGCGCAAGAGAGAGCAATGTGAACTCCGAGGTGGGGGGAGAATAGCAAAAGGGCAAGACAGAGCAATGTCGAACTGGGGGGCAGGAGCACACAGGTAAAAAAAAAAATGTAAATCTGTATTTGTAAAGCGCGAGCTACTCACCCTTACGGGTCTCAAGGCGCTGGGGGCCGTTGTGGAAATTAAGTGAGCTATTGCCCAGAGTCACATGGTGCTGAGCTGCTGCCGGAGATTGAACCGTGAGCCCTGTGCTCCGAAGTCAGCTGCCCTGGCCGCTGCACCACACCTCTCCACTGAGGTGTGGTGAGGTGAGAAAGCACTGCGTGATGAGAAGCACACAAAGTCAAGTGCATCACGGAGGAGGGCAAGGGAGGAGCACATGGGTGAGAGCAGAACGTAGCACGAACTGGGAAGGGAAGCACATTAGGGAGACCGCTGGGAAATACATGCACTCATGGAGTGCTTAAGGCAAAAGAAAAAAGTAGTTCTCTAACAGTGAGCAGTGGAAGGACGTGAATTGGAAATGCTCCAGGGGAGAAATAGACAGACGGACATGGTAAGCAATTGAATAAGAAGCAGACAAATGAGACTGATAGTAAAGCCAACCAGTGGTAAGCAATGGATGGGCTGGGGAGCCCCTCTTTGTTCTTGATAAGCCAACACCTTGTTTTTCACAATCAGTCAAGTGTGCTGACTGGTAGACTCCAGACAGCCACACTAGACAGACCTAAAAACCAACAGATACACAGACCGTATGCACATCGCCCAACTAATACTGGAGCACAGACTAAAAGGTATAGACACACCCTTGAACCAAAACCAAAACATATTCTAGCAATCATATGAACAAACTACACAGAAAGACGTGTACACATTCAAACACATGCATTATAAACACTTACTAACTTGCATACAGTCACACATAACACAGATATAATCAGGCAGAATGGATGGACAGATAGATGGAGCAACACCCTAATAGTAGTACTTCCATACATTGAACAGAATACATATTGACACCTATGCAGACAGATTAACCAACATGCAACCATGGGCAGAGCCTTATAGACACCCAGGTGCACAGACTGACACCCAAACCTCAAAAGGTATATTGACACCCAAAACTGTAGACCAACAAACATACAAGCACCCACGCAAACAGGCTAAAAGAGAAACAGACCCACTGACATACAGGAATCCATACACAGATGAACATAGCCTCACACCTACAGTAACAGGCAGCACACATTCAGTCACAGATAACCCAAAGACATGCAGACGATGAAAAGAGAGAGGGGAGAGTGCCAGATTGTTAGATGAATTAAGGGAAAATAACATTTAAGGCACAGAAAGGATTGGAGTTCCAACTTTGACATCTTTCATAGTGATCACTTACGGTAGGTGATCGAATACTTAAGTCGCTTTGTTCATGAAATCCTCGATATATGTGGATTTATTTCCCGTGCATAACAACACAGTAAAGTAAGCACACACATTCAGTACTTAGCCTCCTTTGTCCAATCATACATAAGAAGCACTCCAGTTTGAAAAAAGAATAGCCCAGGCACCGTTCCAAAATCTTTTTTATTTGAACATGCAAAGTGAAGATCACATTGAGCAAACCTTCCAGAATTTGCCGACTACACAGTCTTCTGCCCAAATGGCAGTCCAAGGGCAACAAAGATAAGCATATTTGCATGATCACACCTAGGATGCCCAAATGGCAGTCCAAGAACAACAAAGATAAGCATATTTGCATGATCACACCTAGGACAGAAAGCAAATCATTCAAATGACCCAGCAACACCAAATACTAGCACGTTCACATCATTATATGGATTATGATAATTGAAAAATCTAAATCACATGAAAAGCAGCTTTAGTCGAGCTACCTAAATAGGAGCAAAGCAACTTAGTCTGAAATTAGGATACACACGGACCTATGTGCCGATTAAGTGTTTTATGCGATCAAAACAAACATGAAAAGCATAAGAGAACAAGCATAAACCCACTGTTCCATGGAGTCCGAGCTAGGCCTGTGCGCAGAGAACTCTAATGTCCCTAAACTGGACCCTGTGAAATACGCCATCTGTGTTGTGTCACCCCCCCTCCCCGTGTTGCTTTGGCCCACCCACTGGCACTCCCTCTTGCATCGGTCTCTGTGTTACTTTTGACACGGGTCGGGGAGAGGCTGATGGAACAGGAAGGGTGAGCTAGTAAACACAGATGGTGTGGGGACAGGTGCAAGTAAAAGAAGATAGAAAACAAGTCAACAACACACATAAGAAAACTGCCTCTTTCTCAAGAAAAAAAAGTACAGTACGAGCCAAAGGTACCCAGATCTGGCGTAACGGCTAAAGTGGCCGAATTTGAAGCTGGGGAACTGGGGTGTTGCTTTTAAGGGAAATCACTGTCACAACAAAAACAATACATGACCTGGCCCGGTGCACTTACCTTAAATATTAATTTATTTGCAACGTAGTAGACCATTAGCCTACGAATGCCGAGTGCTGTTTCACGGACAGAGTAACGCAGCTCTCAGCTAAAATAACTCATAAAGTTACTACCCCTGATGATAAAAAGATGTTTCCCTGGAGCCGTTTCACACTCCCACTGTGTGCTTTCTCAACTCACCTCCGGCTCCAGCAGTAAACGTATGTTGAAGATTGTAAAAATAAATGCGTTTAAAGAGCACGAGGACGCTGTAAATGCATTCAGCCTTAACCTAAAGAAACAAGTAAAACGGATGTGGAGAGGATGTGGCGCAGCGGTCAGAGATGCTGACTGGAGCACTCAGGCTCCCGGTTCGAGACTCGGCGGCGCAACAGCCTGTGATCCTGCGCAAATCACTTAATTTCTCCAGACAGTCAGCAGTGATTAAGTACAGTGGATATTATATATGAGCAATGTCCATGATTGCAACTATTTGGCGAAGCAACATTCAAGCTTCCACTCGCAGCTCCCCTTTAACAAAACAGTGCTCCCCAAACAAAAGACCGATCAGAAGAGAAATACGTGCAGCGTATTACAAGACAACATAGAACCCGGTCTCTGGTGGAAACCAAAGAACAATATGAATGGCAGTCAGGGCGCTACACAATTGTCAATAATATAACAGAGAAAGTCGACAATCATGTAAAGACAGCCACCCGGCTTTTTTTCAAATTTATTTGCTTCATTACCATTTGCGGCACGCCGTGCTTTAGTTTCACAAGTTTAAAGCTAAATCGCGGTGTGCCGCGATTGCTACAAAAGTAAATACATAGAAATGAAAGGCGGCCCGCCCGCATTTTTTTTCTATTTATTTACTTTTGTAGCAATTGTGGCAACGCCCCGCTTTAGCTTTGAACGTGTGAAGCTAAAGTGCGGCGAATTGTAATAGAAAGTAAAGGCGGGCCACTGCCATTTTAAAGGGAAAACCAACAATGAAGTAAAGGCGGCTTCCCGTTTCTTTTTTTCCTCTAGCTTTAAACGTGTGAAGCTAAAGTGCGGCGCGGGCGAATGGAACTAAAGTAAATATGTTATTAATAAGATTAATAATTACAAAGCAAATGGGGTAGCGGTGCCAAAAGAAGTTTGCGACGGGCTGACAGCAATAAATTAAAAGGAGTTCTCTCACAACTTAGATAAGAATGCATGCGGAAGAAACCTATGCTCCTCAGCCTTAAACGGAAGTGAGGTATCGGCCGAGCCAACGAGTTAGGCAAGAAGAGCGACAGTGGACTGAACCTATGGCAAGCAGGAGGCGGGAAAAACGTGGTTGTATTGAAGACAAAAGGTCTTGTAGACAGCGCATGCGCGCTGATGCTCGACCTAAAAATGAAGAAAACAGAGAAGGAAGAGTAAAACATCTTGATTGTTTCCGCCTGAGCTGCAAGGTTCTGTTTACCTGTTTTTTGCAGGTGGTTCCCCCAAATAAACGTGCTTGCCCTCTTACTCTTGTCTGACAACATGCAAAACTACCACAGAATCAGTCCTAGCCCCTGCACTTAAATCTAAATGACTTCACCTCCCAGCTGAAAGACAACGCAAAATTCCTTGGATTCACCCTGGACACATACCACACTTTCAAAGAACACAACTCCAAGGAGACAAAAACATGGTATCAGTTCTCCATCATGAAAAAGTGAAACCTTTCATTCCAGAAACTGATTTCAGACCAGTGCAAGATTTGGATTTTTTTTTAATAAATACATGCATTCCCTTCCCCATCCATGCTTCTCTCCTACACTTTTGTAATGTACTGTGCCATATGTTAGCTTAAATTCCAGCTTTATGCAGGTGGAAGGTAGCACTTCATACCAAAACATCAGCAATAGTGGTCCAATATGATCAATCTTTATGCATGACCAGAACTAAGCTATTTGAAAGTGGTCTATCCAGGTGTGACATCTGGTGAATGTTAAAGACATTCAAGTTTTATGTGCTCCCAATATCTCTGGTCCACAGACTACCTGACTAGGGGTCATCTCCTCCGCAATGGCGGAGGAGCGTCGCCCCACTGGCTCAGAGCCAGCAGCAAAAAAACAAAAATGATATTTCAGTATTGTTTTACTTTTAAGCCGCTGGCTCAGCCAACGTGTGCAGGGAGGGGCAGAGCTGAGGCATAGGAGGGGGCAGGAAGAGTGCTAGAGCACTCCCTAAGTGCTCATGTGTGTTTGGCCGGCCGTCTCAGGCCAACCAAAACTCACATGCGCACTTAGGTTTCTCTAACCCGGCTGTATTGAACAGCCGAGTTAGAGAAACCCCACAGACTCCCTGGTCTGAGCAGGGCGTCTTTCCACCCTGCTCAGGGCAATCACTGCACTACTCTGCAAGGGGGAGATTGAACAGGGAGTCTGTGACTAGTCTGCAGTGTCTGCTGCGACAAGGAAGTCCCAGCACCAAGGCGCGACGCTGGGGCGGCCGGCAGGAGGTAAGTTTAACTTTTTTTAAATGTTTTAATATTCTTATTCTTATTATGTCTCCCTCACCCTCCCCCGCATCCCCTCCCGCGCACCCTCCTGCGCTTCATACCGCGCTCCCCAGCCCCTCTACTTTGTGTATGTGACGGCCGCCAGAGTACCTAACTGATAAAATTTCTCTCAAATTGAGGGCATGCATGTCTAGTTACCCTCATTTCTCTTCTCTGCCTCCTTTTTAAAAACACAGAACATATTATCTTCTCCAACTCATCCTTTACCTCTATGAGGCTTTGCTCTACTTATTTCACAGAAACTGCTCCACCCTGCTTTCACAACTTTCTTACTTCTCTGTGGCACAAAATATTCACCTCTTTCTTTGCCCTTTTCGAAACGGCAGAGAAATTTCTTGACCCACATAGTCTCTAGTCTGCCTAGGTCTCTCAGCGTGCCCCATCTTGGTTTCACTTCCACCTTCCTGGCTTCATCTTGGTTCCACTTCCATCTTCCTGGCCATCACTCATCTGTTTCATGGCTTAACTAATTCTTTCCTAGTCCTTCTCTTGTTGACATCAGCCAACTACTACTTCCTCTCCTTCGGTTACTCTCTCCACTCCCACCTCTCTGATTCCACACACTTGTGAGTACACACACATGTGAGCACACACACAATCTCTCTCTCTTTCTCTCTCTTTCTCTCTCCCTCTATCGCTTTCGCCCCTCTCTGAATGGAATCCCACACGGTGCACTTGAGTTACCCAAAAGTATGTTTCTTACTGCATTTCCACATTAACCTGGCACCAGAAGAGATGCTAATGAGAGCCACACGGACACCCCTGTATAAAACAATAACAAATCAGATTCAATAACCTCGTTTCCACCCTTCACCATTATCTTTCCTCTTCCTTTTTAGGTCTCAACTAGACAAAGCATGCACAATCTCTTTGAGACATTTTGTCTTCATACAGGGGCTTGGAGCCCGTCCATTGCATTCCATTTGTTGGCTTCATTGTCACTCTCATTTGCTTGGTTGTTGTTGGTCATTTCCAGTAGGTTTCCGTCCTCTTTGTGTGTTTGACCCATGCCTGGCCATGGATGCATTTCTTGTGTCCTTCCAATGCACATTTTATAGGCGCTATTTTCATCTTTGAGTTTAAGCACTCTAACAGAGTGTATCTTTTCTACTGGCTCCCTTTTTTACTTTTTGCCGTTGTGTTCCTCGCCTGGCCATCTGCCTGACCCCACCCGCCATCCATCGTTTAGTTATTTGTGTTGCCCTCATCCCACCCACCCTCTCTCCCTCTGTTGTCCCAGACCCCACCCTCCATCCCTCTGTTGTCCTGGACCCCACCCTCTCTCCCTCTGTTGTCCCGGATTTCACCCTCCCTCCATCAGTTGTCAGTGTTGGCGCCCCACCTGCCATAACACGAAAAGCCCTATGCTCAGTGCTTTAAATGGGAATATAGAAGTGGAGGTACTCACTATTTGGAGTACCTGTTTGCTTCTGAGAAGTGCTGGTACTCTCCCATTAAATGTATTGCAGCAGTTCTGAGAAGTGCAGGTACTCTCCTTTTCAAATTAAAGAAGTGCAGGTACTCTTCCTTTCAAATTAAAGAAGCGCAGGTACTCAGTACCAGACAGTACTGACCCATTTAAAGCACATCATTAATGTGCCCCGCTGATAGTAGGGTCCCCGAGCAGAATTGGCCATTGAAGAGCAGAGGCATATGGCTCTCTGGTCCGTCCCCTGCTGGCAGCATCATGGCGTTTTTCACCCCCTCCACATCCTCCATTGTTCGTCTTGCCCTCCTTCCCTCACCATGTTCACTCCCCGCCCCCCTCCCTACCGCAGGAATGAAAACAAGCATTGGCAAAGCCAATAGGTCTCACCTATGTAGGATCTATTGGCTTTGCCAATGTGTTTTAGCCATGTTGTACACAATCCTCGTTAAAAGTTAGTGGCATAGAGAAGAGTAGTGTAGAGTGGAGTGGCATAGGGTGGAGTGCCATAGAGTAGAATGGTGTAGAGTGGAGTGGAGTGTGGCAGAGTGTCGTAGAATGGAACAGAGTGGAGTGATGCAGAGTGGCGTAGAGTGGAGGGACGAGGAGTAGGGTGCCATAGAGTGTCACAGCATAGAATGAAGTAGAGTGCTGTAGACTGGAGTAGAGTGTCTTAGAGTGGAGGGGCATAGAATAGAGTGGAGTGGCATAGAGTGGAATAGAGTGGCATAGAGTGGAGTAGAGTGACATAGAGTGGAGTGGTGTAGAGTGAAGTATGGTAGAGTGGAGTAGAGTGCTGTACAGTGGAGTGGCATAGAGTGAGGAGGCGTAGAGTTGAGTGTCGTAGAGTAAGTGATGTAGATGGAGTCTTATAAAGTGGACTGTGGTAGAGTGGAGGGTCATAGAGTGGGGTGGGGTGGGATGGAGTGGCAGCGGGGCCGATTCACAGAACTAATCTGAGATAAAATCCTAAACTTACTACTTTTGGTATTCACAGAAGGCATTTAGTAGTAGTAAAGTTAGGACTCCTAACTTTACTACTACTAAATGCCTTTTGTGAATACCGAAAGTCGTAAAGTTAGGATTTTGTCTCAGTTTAGTAGTAGTAAAGTTAGGAGTCCTAACTTTACTACTACTAAATGCCTTCTGTGAATACCAAAAGTAGTAAGTTTAGGATTTTATCTCAGATTAGTTCTGTGAATCAGCCCCAGAGAGTGGAGGGACATAGAGTGGAGCAGAGTATTGTAGAGTATCATGGCACAGAGAGGAGTGGGGTAGAGTGGCATAGAGTGTGGTGGAGTGGATCATAGAATGGAGGGGCGTAGAGTGTCATAGAGTAAAGTGGCAAAAAGTAGAGGAGAGTGGCATAGAGTGGAGTAGAGCATTGTTAAGTACACTAGAGTGTCATAAAGTGGAGTGGCGTGGAGTGGTGTAGAGTGGCATGGCACAGATTGTTATAGAGTAAAGTGTCATAGAGTGGAGTGTCATAGAGTGGAGTGTCATAGAGTAAAGTGTCATAAAATGTTGCAGAGTGTTGTTCGTAGAGTGGAGGTTCATAGAGTGGAGGGTGGTAGAGTGGAGGGCCATAAAGTGGAGTATTGGAGAGTGTCATGCAGTGGAGTAAAATAGCGTAGAGTGGAGTAGATTGTCATTGAGTGAAGTGGAGTGGTGTACAGTGGAGTGGCATAGAGATGTGTGGTGTAGAGTGTCAAAGAGTAAATTTATGTTAGAGTGTTGTAGAGTGTTGTGGAGGGTTGTAGAGTGTAGTGTCATAGAGTGAAGTAGAGTTTAATAGAGCAGAGGAAAGTGACATCGAGTGAAGTAGAGTGGCATAGAGGAGCATAGAGTGCAGGGGCTTAGAGTGGAGTGCCGGGGAGTGGCATGGTATAGAGTAGAGTAGTGTGTCATAAAGTGGAGTGACGTAGAGTGGAGTTCCGTTGAGTGAATTAGAGTGGAGTGGCATAGGGTAGAGTGACATAGAGTGGAGTAAAGTAGTGTAGAATGTCACAGAGTGGTGTGGTGCAGAGTGGCATAGAGAGTGAGTGGAGTGGCATAGAGTGGAGTAGAGTGGCTTAAAGTGAAGTGGTGAAGATTGGCGCAGAGTGGAGTAGAGTGTCGTAGAATGGAGTGGGGTAAAGTGGAACAGAGTGTTATAGAGTGGAGTAAGGTGGAGTGGAGTGGAGTTTCGCTGAGTGTTGAGTAGTAGAGTGGAGTGGTGTAGAGTGGCCTAGAGTGAAGTGGCATAGAGAGAGTAGAGTGGAATGACATAGAGTGGATCAGAGTAGAATGTCATAGAGTGGAGTGGAGTGGAGTAGAGTGGAGTGGAGTAGATTGGCTTAGAGTGAAGTGGTAAAAAGTGAAGTAGATTGTCTTAGAATGGAGTGTCATAGAGTGTTGTGGAGTGGCGTAGAGTAGAGTGGCATAGAGTGGAGTAGAGTGGAGTAGAGTGGAATGGCGTAGAGTGAAGTAGAGTAGAGTGGCATAGAGTGGAGTAGAGTGTTGTGGAGTCGTGCAGTGTTGTGGAGTGGAGTGACATAGTGTAGAGGGAAGTAGAGTGCTTTGGAGTAGAAAGTGTGATAGTGCACTGCCATTACACACAACACATGTTCAATTGAAATGGCCATTTCATTTGCACAGACATACAGCTTTAGTAAAAAACACTATACAGCGCTCAAACTATCTGTGGAAATGGCATCACCTGGTGAATTGATTTGTTTTGATCGTATTAAAATATTTGTTTTGATTGAATGGGAGAAGACTACAGAATGTATGGGAGTAAGGAAGGTAGGTTGTATGGGATAATGGATGACAGAGTGCATGTGTTAAAGGGGACTAGAGAGTATGGAAAATAAAATGTTTGTATGAAAGAAAAATAGACTAATGGAGAAAGGAGAGCAGATTGTGGGAGAAATTATGACAGACGGCACGAGAAAAAATTGTTTATGGGAGAAAGGAAGGCAGAGACTAAGGGGAAAATGACACCCTACTGCATGGAAGAAAGGATGAAAGACCATGAAAGAAGCAACAGTAGACCTTAAGGCAGAATAAAAGGCAGCGTGTATCAGAGAACAGGAGATAGAAGACAGGGTTATGGGAGAAATGGAGGCAGAGAGCAAGGGTAAAAGGAAGGCAGAGAGCAAGAGAGAAAGAAAAGCCGACATGGGAAAAAGGAAAGCAGAGAGGAAGGAAGAAGGGAAGGCAGAGTTCATGGGAGAGAGTAAGGCAGGCAACAAAGAAAAAGGGATGGCCGACAGTATGGGAGAAAGGGAAAAAGAAGCTAGAAAGCATGGGAGAAAGAAAGGCAGCGATCGTGGGAGATAGAAAGGCAGACATGGGAAAATGAGGGTGGAGTGCGTGGGGGAAAGGGAAGCAGAGTGAATGGGGAAAAGGAAGGCTGAAATCTAGGGAAATAGGAAGGCAGAATGCATGGGAAAAAAGAAGACGGACAACAAGGGTGAAAGGATGGGAGAGTGCATGGGAGAAAGGAAGGCAGAGATCATGGGAGAAGAAAAGCAGAGTGCATGGGAAATTTGGGGCAAAGTGCACAGGAAAGAATGTAAGGTAGACTAGAAGAAAGTTAGCAAACTTTATCACAGAAAGCAAGGAGGGTTTTGTGAAAAAGGAAGAGCTTATGCGGCAAAAGAGAAGGCAAAGAATGGCAGTAAGGAAGACGGCATGTGGGAAGAAAGGAAAGAGGACATAGGAGAAAAGAAAGCAGAGATCGCAGAAAAATGAAAGCAAAGGATAGAGCTTAGCAGAATGGAAAACAGAGAGCACGGGAAAATGAAAGCAAATAGAGCACATGGGAAACAAAAAGCAGAGAGCGTGGGAGAAAGGAAAGCAGGCACTAGGAGGAAAGAAATTAGAGTGAATGGCGAAAGGAAAGTACGCTATGGAAAACAAGCATTTGCAATGCAATAGGTCTCGCATTTACGAGAGTTTGAGCTATCGGCATTGTGAAGGACAATGCCTTTTATTTATGCGTGGTTTTTAAAACAGATAAAAGGCATTGCCATTTACAATGCTAATAGCTCAAACTTTTCCCACGTAAATTCCAATGGAAGCACTTCCTGGAGAGTGGGGTCATACAAACAACAAAAAGCTTTAAATTTGACTCATCTGGCTGGAACCAAAGCCTCCAAGTATATTTGAAAGACTTGAAACAATACACCACACAATTAGACCAAACCTAAACAGCGTCACGTTTGCATAACCTGGGTTTTCATCTTTATTTGTAGCTGCACAAGTACATCTTATCTTGTCAGTCCAGCATCCTCTACCCACAGTTCAAACTCAAAAAACCCGATCGTTCCACGGAATACTTAAGCGTCAAGTCTCCGTTCAACCCAGCAGACAACCAAATCAGTCACATTGACAAATTTAATCTTCTACAAAATATATAATCTGAACATCTACCGCCTCGCTTTACTCAAACCATTTAAATATACAAAACAAGTTAAGATGGCGTCAAGAATTTCTGTAGATGTTAAAAACGAACGATTTCATCTGTGTATAAATGAAATCAGAGAACTGTTTTAGCAGCTTTACTCTCAGCAGGCTTAATGGCAACGCTACCACAAGATGAAGCGCTGTAATTGCAACCTGCTTTTGTGCTAAAATACATACGATAATAACAGTGCAAACAGATGCATTTAAGGGTCTTCTGTAACGTTAAAGCTAATGATTACTAAAAACTTGAAGCCAGGTCGTCTCATTTTTCGATAGTCTCAGCAACGATTGGGCTGAAATAGCCACAGATAGTAGTAACAGAAAAGCTAATGTTAACTAAGTTATTTTAACAGTTCATTTAAAACAGTGCCAATTAGTAGGTCGGTTCATTCATTAACAAAATCGTAGTGATATTTTATAACAGGACAACAAATCAAATCGTTAGAGAATAAGAACATAGAGATGTTTCCACGATTCTCACAAAAGACAACTGATAGACGCCGCATTCAACTTTCCTTCTCAAGTGACAGCCGGCTACGAGCAGAAACATGCCTGATCTTGTAGCCGGTTTTCATGCGGATCCACTGCGGGATAGGTCTGTTCTGCTTCTGTTTCTTAGCGAGGAACCGCTTGATCTTGAACATCTTGTGGGAGGACTGAGAAAAGATATGGTGGTTATTGAAACACTGCACGCATACAAAAATCAATCAGCACAGCTCCCACGAGTAACCCCGTCTGTAACAACGAAAACATTTCATAAACGACCTGGAAAGCTTGGACTGCGACCGCGACTACACCCGCTGAGGAGGAACAGTGGCACCGACCAGAGAACGAGCCGGGGCAGTTACACAACGGAAGTCGCCTTAAACTGGGACCCGAACCTGCGCTGGAGCCTGCAGCAACTAAACCCTGCGGGGACTCCTAACAACCACAAACCGAGACCTGCCCGACCTGGGCTTTAAAATAAAGAACACGAAGTCTACGGCAGTCTCCCACGGGTCTTCCCACCAGGCTGCGACGTCCCTTCCTCCAGTATGCAAGTGGATGAAGCCGGATTCACTTACCATGGTGAAGATCTTCCACCCGGTCACCACAATGGCGGATCGGAAAGAGGAACAAGCTATCGCCATTGCACAAGTAACAAGCGCAGTAGCATGGGGATCTCTTGTCTTTATGGGGCCATGTGTTTCTAATTAGAAACACATGGCCCCATAAAGATAAGAAATTGCTTTGCGACAGCAGCAAAGCAGGCGAGCCAGTCCGGCTCGCAGGGTAAAGGGCGTGAACCAAAAACCCTCATTTCCAATGGCAGGCCACTGTTTAGCATAAGCGGTGACGCCAGCCAATGGAAATAAGGGACGGGGCTTAAAGCCCTTTTCTAAAACTCCTCATTAACAATAAATCTCGCGGAGCGAGCTGCGCATGTGCGCAGCAACGCTAGGCGAGACCTAAAAAGGAAGGAGGCACGTTTGAGAGCGAGAGTGGGGTGTCTTCTCGCTGCACCCACAGGCATGTAGGTTACTAGTAGACCGAGAAGTGACAGAGATGGGAGGAACAAACAACAACTTGTGGTTTCCTGGCACAGAAGACGACCCCTCGGAAACTGAGTCCAATCCCTCCAGTGCCAGCCCCCACCGGTGGGCTCACGGATATCATACGGAGAGAGTTGGGGAGGGACAAAAAGGGATTCTCTCTTCTCGTGAAGCCTTGTTACTGGCTCCCTGTGTGCGGGGCTCTTTCAAGAATTGGGCGCTAAATGATGGCCAGACAGGGAGTGCGCATTAAATGTTGGGCGGTCCCGAGGGCAGACCTGCAGACACCTCCCAACCCCAAGGCTGTCCCACAGAGAGTGCACTCCACGGCCCTCGTTTCTGGGCACGGTCCCCATACTCACATTGACAAGACACAAGAAGATGAATTGTTCGAAGTAAAATGATGATAACATACATGACTAGTGAGCTTGTTATTTCAGCCTCAGGGGCAGAGGTGCTTTGCAGTAACCAGTCAGGACCATTTGTGTGTGTTTGGGGGGAGGGGGAGGGCTGTCGAGGGTGTAAATAGGGAGGTATGGCTCTCCATTAACAAACAAAAAAAAGCATTTGCAATGCAATAGGTCTCGCATTTACTAAACTCTCGAAAATGCGAAACCTATTGCATTGCAAAATAGTTGTTTGCAAAAGCACCCCATGCAGCACTTTCACTTTAATGACGGCCGTGCCCCTTTTCTTAGACACAGCTCATCTGAAGAATGGGGTGTGGCCGCCATTAACTTGAAAGCTCCGCATGGGGCGCTTTTACAAACAAGAGTTAAAAATAGAAAAAATAACATGCAGCTGCGTTCGGTGCCGCAAATAAACCAAAGGCCCGGCCGCCACTGTGGGGTGCCGTGCTATAGAAAAAATAAATGAAGCCTTACAAGAGAGTGCATGCTGCCTGTTTGTAGGCCGGTGAAAAGCATTTAACAAAATAGTGCTGGAGGCTGTAATTAAAGCCTACCGAGCAACAACACACGAAACAGGGGGGGTCGCCATGGGTGGTTACAAATGAAGACAAGGCGGAACTAAGGAGGGACTACCAAGCCTATTACCGAATCAGAAGCTAGCATTTACCAAGGACAATGACACAAGCCAATGAAAAATATGGGCAGGGATTGGGCGGAGCTTCACCTCCATACTCCGAATACAGCATGGCTCATAGAGCAGCGCATGCGCTGCCCAGGCTTAACCTAAAAAGCGCATGGGTGCCTGGGACAAGGGGGCTTGCAACAAAGGTGCTGTCAGCGGGGGACGGACCTGAGAGCCATATGCCTCTGCTCTTCTATGGCTAATTCTGCTACGCGACCCTACTGTCAGTTTGACTGTCAGTGTGACATATTAATGATGGATATTGTTCAAACTGGTTTCTGCAAGGGGTCTTCATTAGTCCCCTAAACAAGATATGTTTGGCTAGAATACCTTTCTGAGGATGCTCAGTTGTTCTGTCCCATGTCTGTTGCTTTCATTAGCACAAAAGGCAAAAGACCTTTGTTTCTTTTCACTGAATCGACTCCACAAATAAAAGCAGTAAATTGTGAAAGTTGTAATTGTGGCACTTTTCGATGTCTTGTTGCCCAGCTAGATCACGAAAGTCTGTGCTTTCAAACACTCGGTAATATTGGTCTCAAGGTACAAATGCATCACCCAAACATGTTTTGCCTTTTGTTTGAAATGTTTGAAGGGAAGAAAACTAGTATATGATATCCATATCATTGTGTGGCCAGAATAATTCTGAGGAAAGGTGGCCATTTTAGTGTTAAACATTTAAAATAAATATTATTGTGTCTTTTAAAAACAAACATATTTTCAATTTATGTTTGAAACATTTATGAAGAGTTAGTGTTAGTCCCAGGACATTCAATGTTAATTAAATGAGTGTCTCTATAACTAGCTCTGGCTTGAATGACAGGAGTGCCCAGGTAACTATCCATGTCCTTCTACGCAAATATTCGTAGAGATGGTTTGTTATTTCATCATATTTAACCCCTTCCGTGCTCATGACGAGCTCAGCTCGTCATGCTGCGCGGTAGCGCTGTGCGCATGACGAGCTGAGCTCGTCACGACTCCACCTGCGATCGGAATGTCCCGCATACGAGCGGAATTCCGATCGCGGTCAAGGGGTTAAAGTACCCCAATAATTGCACAATGTTTGTCAGTCCAGCGGTCTGTATATCTGTTTAGCTGCCTATTGTCGGTCCAGCCATCTATATATATGTTTACCTGTCTATTTATATTGTTTGTACAGCGCATGTGCGTTGAATATTATGTAAAACATTTTACTTCATTTAGATTGGTTTTCATCTATCTAGCTATCTGTGGTAATTATCAATATAATTTATTATTACTGTTTAAGATGTTGTTTCTATGGTTATTAATGTCCATCCCTCCATACTCTGTGTGTCTCTCAGCCCTAGAAAATTGGCTAATGTGATACCCTGCATTGAACCAGTATAGGTGAATAGTAGCTAGAGTTCATTGGGTGTCATGCCCAAATCGGATCCCTTGTCCATTGCAAGTAGTTGTTACAATTGGACACCAAGGGCCTCATTTCCCCAAAAATGATGCAGCGCGGCACCGTAAGACATTTTGGTACGCCGAGCTGCGTCATTTTAAAAGCACAGGGATGCATCGTATTAACAACAATACGAAGCATGCGTGTGCTTTCCCCTGCACTGGCACACAATTGGCTGCCATGCACCAGTGCAGGCACCTATGCGTCATGTTGCAAGGGTGCCTGTGTAGTGGGATGATTGTTTTTGTGCAGGAATGGACACCTTCCTGCACAAAAACAATAATTGATGGCATTTTCTTCTATGTGTGTTGCAGAATGCAAAATGCATCCAAAGATGAAAAAACGTGGAGAAATAAAAGTATTTCTCCTCGTTGCACCACTCCTACCCCCCCCTCTGGGGAGGCGTAGGATTCCGATGCATTCCCAGCTTTACAGAATTTGTAAATCTGGGAATGTGTCGGGTTCCATGGATGCTGCGTGGGAACACCCACAGCAACACCCATGGAACGCCCCTTTCACGCAGTGTTCTGTGTGAAAGGGACACATATTTACAAGTCCAAGAAAAGTCACGCAGGGTGAATTTACGTGGCCTTGTAAATATGGCCAGGTGAGTCAAAAAAAGTGAGGCACCGGCAGTGCAATGTCCCTGTAAATGAGGCCCTGAGTATTTATTGTCCTGAAATCCAGGGCAGTGCACTCTGTCAACACTGTCTTGTCGTATAAGAAACAGATTTGTTCCAATGATTGAAAGACAACAAGAACCAATGAGGTTCATCTATCACAGTGCAATTGGAGTTTTAAAGTTCCCAATATTCCTGCTCAACATCAGACAAGGAACACGTGCAGTAAAGTGCCGAGTGCAGAAGAGATCCTTGGAAACCTATTCCATTAGCTGTTTGATACAGCAGGGCACATCAGCTTACTTTGTTTCTGATCATTGAGTGATAGAAGCTGAATAAACAAGTGCGAAATACTGGAGATCACACAGCATGACAGTGTGAAGCTGGGATGTGAAACCGTTCACATCAGACCGTAATACAATATACACGTATAATATCTTCCTGTCTTACAAAATACCATCCTCCACGTAGGAAGGTAAAACTCTTGGGCTCCTCCGAGATGAGTTCATGTTTGGTGCATATCATAAGAATCGCAGCTCCACACACGCAGGCGTCAGAAATCACCAAGTAATAAGGGACATATAACACCCTGATGGGGCATATCTACAAGGGCTGGCGATAAAATTATCGCCGCTTTAGCGTCCGTTTTCGGACGAAAAGCGGCGATAATTTTAACGCCCTATTAGCAAGGACACGCTAACGCGTGAATCCATGCTACATCGCCCTTTCCCTATCGCCCACCTCTGCATCTCTAATGAGATGCAAAGTGGGCGTTCCTACCTAGGATAACGGGAGAAATGTCGCTAAGCGACATTTCTCCTATTATCAAGCCTCAGGCAAAGAAGCATAGCGACAAGAAAAGTAGCGATAACCTCTGTTATCGCTACTTTCCTAACGCCTGCTTTGAGACTGACTTAGCCATGATATCCTATGGAAGGTGGATATCATGGCTAAGTATGTCTTGCCCTATTAGCAAGCTATCGCCAAAGTTGTGCGATTATCGCTGGATTTCCAGCGATAATCGCACAGTTGGCAGCTTAGCGCTCTGAATTTTATCGCTTTGGAGATAAGCGTTGCTGATAGCACGCTATCTCCGCGATAAAATTCAGAGTTGGCCGGCGATAATTATCCTCACGCTTAGAGCGCTGAGCGATAATTATCGCCAGCCCTTGTAGATATGCCCCTGATGTTATTTAACGTACAGATATGTTAGTGCTCTGACAGTGTTGTAACAAGTGAGCAAGCTTTGTACCGAACACAAAACTGGACCTGTGTTGACTTGTGAAGCCGATGTAGGATTAAAAATGAGCAGACGACCCACGCATGTAGACATACAACTTAAAAAGTATTGCAAAGTGAGCAAGAAAAATGACATTTTTCCTGCTAATTTGGAACGGGAGCCTCTGAAGCTCATGTACACAGCACTGACAGCTGCCCTCTCTTTGGCGCACATAAGACTATAATGCAAGCTCATCAAATCACATTCTGGGGCTTATTTACAAGCCCCTTGCGCCACTTTTGCGTCATTTTCCCCATGTTAAAAATGACGCAAAAGTGGCGCAAGGGGCTTGTAAATAAGCCCCTTCGTTTTTAGAAGCAAGCGTTCCTGCATCGACTCTGAAAACTGTTACACTCTCAGACCTGCATCAGCGAAATTTACTGTAAATGTGCCACTCTTCTCACTGAGATTTTCAACTAGAACATGATAAATAAGCATTGGCAAAGCCAATAGAACTCACCTACCCGAGCTATTGGCTTTGTCATTGTGTTTTTAAGTCATGTTGTACAGAAGGGCAGCAGCTGTGCAGCATGCCGGCCTGTCTCGCATAGGCGAGACCTATTGTCTTTACCAATTCTTGTTTTAGTCTTACTACTCTTCAACACTGGTGAACACTGTTCAGTCTTGAAGCCAGCTCTCTGGTGATATTCCCTGCGCACTGACTCCCTTTCTGAACCTGTGTTCCCATCCCACCTCCTCGGAAGCACTGAACGCAATTCTGCCTTCCGCCATATCTTGGACCCAGCCCACCTTTGCACTTCCTATTACCTGGTGGTCAGGACGATACTATTAGAATCACCGGAGGGGGTGGGCAAGTGGTTGAAAGCAGGTCTCAAATCTGGAAGAAACCTTTATCTCATCCTTTAACTAACTTTTTTTTTTATATCACGGCGAGTGCTATTTATGCAGTCTTTAGGTACCTACTGTGAAAAATGACACTGTATTCTGAGGCTAAATTCCACCCTTGGTAATGGAGGCTTCTACAGAGACAGCAAGTGCCATCACCTCTCCCTCCCTTCATCCCTCATCAGCATCCCCTCCAGACATGACTGCCTGCTGTTATTGGTTATGGATTTGTAATCATCTACAGGGTGATTTTTTAGCACTCTGTTTATTCCTACTGATATTGTCCATTGACGGGGAGAAACGGAAATAAATCAATATTGAGAAACCATCCAGAACCCAGAGTGATAAATCATTAGCAATGTGGGTCCTTGTAGGACAGGAGGCTAACCGTGGATCTGAAAATGTAATAAATCCAGTCCCTTTTTGTATCAAGTGTGGGGGCGAGTTAGCCAGCCACCTCAAGAATGAGTGGGACCGCCCCCTACAGGATGATTTTTAAAAATGAGATCAGGCATTTATTTTTACAGCACAATTCTCCTGATGCATTGGCTAAAATCCACAGGATTTATATGCAGCTCTGAAGAGAAACTCGTGCTATTCCTGTACCTCCAGGTCTGGTGGAGTACCCAGGAGAATTATTTCCCGCCAGCAACAAACCTTGTGTGTGCCGATAAGAATATTGTGTCCTGAAAGCCGCGCACTGTCCTCCTGCCTACTATGGATTTTCCCTGAGTCCCAAATGGCCTGTCCAGTCTCAAACTCTGTTTCTTATGCCTGGTACTTTGCCCTTCCACAGCTTCTCTCAATCATTGTTTACAGACTCCTGCATTTTGGCAGTGCTCAGGTTTGTGAACTGCTTTTTCCAAGTTGGCACATGTCACTGTGTGAAGGGAGGTGTGTGTGGTGTGTGTTCTGTGGAAGGGATATATGTGTGTGTGTGTATATATATATCCCTATGTGGAAACACCTTAACTTCATTATAGTAGGACGACAGTCCCAACCGTTTGCATCACTAGGTAGAACCCTACTTAGTTGACCCTTTCATTGTTTGTGGCGTAGCAAGACATTGATATGATGTTTATGTAATTACCAGATTAGAGTTGTTGCAATCACAATATTAGCTGGGCACTAGACCCGTCAGTTTCTACGATACCACAAGGACCTTATCATTGAAAAGATAAACAATTTCTTTGGGCTACGGTAATGTAACCACGGTAGCTGGTGAACATCACCGACAATAATGCACATGACATAGGAAAGTATGGTACTATACCGAAATTCTTCATGAAACATAAAATATACATCAATGTTTGGTGAACAGCAAATTGAGTATGAGTCTACTCGCGAGATTATTACAATTGATAACGTAGCACTGAATTAGACAAGTTATATTTAAACAGTGTATATAATACTTGTGAAATTAAGCAGCTGAACTAATGCTGTAACATGATTACACTTTTGATAGAGCGCCATGTTCTCGTTAAAATTGTAGGGGTGCATCATAATCACCGTTAGTTCGCACCCGCATATATCCAGATATATATCCATGAATGGCCAGTAAGATGTAGTTCTAAAGCCGCAGTTATTAGAGTGAATAGAAGTGTAATTGTGCTATTTTAATCATGCAAAATGTAATGATTAACTGAATCGTGTTTAAAATAATGCATAAATGAATCAACCCATGTGTAATCGAGATGCAGTAGTTTAAACGTGCACCCTATTAAGTTGCACGTGTAGTTTACTTTTCGCATATGAAATGTAAGGAACCAATGCTTATAGAAGTGATTAAGGTTTGTGTGTTTAAATTGTGTAAAGGCCTGACTGCATATACGCCAGGGAAAGGCCTGTTTGTTCTTATGTTAGCTTATTTTGCAGGCAGAGATGGTTCTCTTGGAAAGGCTCTCTGGGCACCGACAGTAGATTTAATTAGTACAGTAGAGGGTTTCTGTTGAACGTTTCTTCTGTTGCAGGTGCAAGGACACATGCCTCGTTAGCTAAAGACTGGCTCTTTGTTTCACGAGTTAGGGCGATGGGAGACATGAAAATGGGAGTGCAATGGAATTTAGGGATGATACTTTCAGCGGAGAAGGTGCCTGGGACTCAAGGTCATCGCAACCGTCCAGGATGAAGTAAGAGTTTCGATGGAAAAATACAAGAAGAAAGACCTGGCCAAAGAGGCGTGACAAAAGGCGTGTTCAATTGTATTTGGGTTTTGTATTAGGGTCAGTGCCCCGAGGGTGGAGGGCAGAGTAGAGATAGGGGAGACCAGAGAGGAGGACATAGAAGGATTCGGTGAAGGAGCATCTTAAAATTGAGCTTAAGTACTATGTGAGTGTACTTCTTAGGAAGTCTTCACAACTGACACCTTTTCTCCTACTCTTGCCTGGGAAATTCGTTAAGTAGGTATGCCACTTTAGTAGTAGAGTAGGGACAGCCAATGGGTTTATGCTTGTTTAGATAAATGAGGAATAACGTAGAGATTGGAGCTGTCATCGCTTGTTTAATACTTTTGGAGCTAATTATTCTCCTTATCCTGAGTCGCATGAGACTTCTGCGTAGGATGCTATTTGTATTAGTGCCCATCTATTTCTTTAACCTCGTGTTGAGGTGTTTGCATGTGCAGTTATTCTTGGCTGTAATAAAACCCCAAAATTGAATTCGGAGTCGGTGGTCTTTGCAGGTGTACTAGATTCGAAAGAAATGATTGCATAACTTAAAAGATTTCCTTCCCTTCACACTATTCAGCAGGTAAAAAGATCCTGGCGACCTGAGGATCCTTAGAAAAGATAAGATAAAGATCAGCGTTATCAGTTGGTAGCAGAGGATGGTTACCTCTGATAGTAAGGGGAGATCTAGATTAGGATAAGAGATTAGTTGCCCCATAGAACCCCAGTGATGGTGATCCAGTGGATCGTAAGAAGAGGACGTCGGCGGTCGTTGAAAACTGACGCAGAGTGATGGTGCGACAGAAGTAGCAGTTCGTGGTAGAGTGAGTATGAACAGGGTGATGTTTGTTAGATTGCGGTGTTTGATTGTTGTGTAATGTCTTGCGGAGTTGGAATGAGAGTCGTGTGACTGAGGATCGGACCGTGAGCGCGCGCGGGGCCGAGAGATATTGTGGTGTAGAAGACACCCAGAATTGAGAGCGTTGACCAGAGATTGTGGGGATCATGAGATGTCATTGATCAAACCACTGAAGATAGGGAGTGCATGTGTGAGTGTGTGAATAACCGACGCTGGTCGTAGGTTGTTGTGTGCAGAATATTGGGCGATTGAATCCTATCGATTGTATTAGAGGTGATTGTCCGGTCGTGTCGCGGGCAGACAGTTGCCAGATTGAGGTCAACAATTTCGAGGGGCTGATCGGTCATTGGAGGACCGACAGTCAGAGAGGTAATTGTTCGGTAGTACGGACCATTGCTTCAGAGTGTGATTGGGACACGTGCGAACTAGAACGAGAGAATTAGCAAACAGGGGAACTGCTGCGAGCGGAGGAAGAGTGACGTCAGACAGTGCCGCGCTGCGATAGGCCGGTTGGTGTGAGCCGCGCTGGCATTGGTGGATTGAATCAGGAAGCAGAAACAAAATACTGGGAGTGAACAGATATCTGCTTTATCATGAAATGTTTTAAAGTTTTACGAGAATTGTGCAGAGGTGACAGACATGTGGTTTTTCGGGGTGGAGAGGAAGCCCCTCCCGAGGATACGCCGGCACATTACATGGCTACGAATGTAGGATTGCATACTATAATTTGGCTTGAGAACTGGCAGAAAATGACAGAAGGGGAAGGAGAATTGACTTTCCCACGCTATGGCACCTTCAGGTTGGAAGTGTTGTACCAGCTAAAGACTATAATGGCTTCTTTACGACCACTGCCTAGACCGTCACAGTTTGAGGCGTTACATGCATGGATTAGGGCAGCGTACAACAGGAAAAGAGACAAAAGCCAGGAAAGGGTGAAGAAATCGATAAGGGCATTTCAAGATGCGAGATGGGATGCACTGGAGAAAAGGTGGAGGGTGGACACGATCGAAGGAGATAGGTTGTACCCACTGCTAATAAAAGATGGGAAAATAACAAGGGTTGAAGAGGACGACAGTGATACAGATGACAGCTTGTTAGATAGGTTTCTAGCAGAGAGACCACCTCCATTTAATCCAGATACAGAAGAGGGAAAATCAACGTCAGCAGTAGAAACTGGCGAGACGCAGAATCAGACTAATATGAGGGTAGTGGGAAAAATTTCTACAGGAACAGAGGGAGCAGGAACACCGCCTTCCATCGGGAATATCCGGTTACCGGACTCCTTGACGGTACCGGTTACCATTGGTCCTATAGTACCGGTATATGACCCAGACCGAATAAGAGAAGGAAGTTCAAAGCAGACGACAGGGGAAGAGGGAACCAGTGCTGGTGGGAATGGTTTCGGAGTACAAGTGATCCACTTCCCGAAGCCATTAGAAACAAGCACGCCATTACCAGCCACGGCAGACTCCTCTTTTAGGCAGGAGGATGAGAGACCGGTCGGACCAAGATCTTTACGCGAATCTAAGTCAGCTTTGAGGATGTGGACACCAACAGTAAGGAACCAAAGTGATAGAATGCCAGGTGATAGGGAACGAGAAATTTCCGAAACCAGACCAAGCTTCAGGAATACGATAGAAGAGAGCAAGTCACAAGAACAAAGTGGTGACTATGATGAGCAGAATGGCGCAGCTTGTCGAGAAATACTAAAGAGTGCAGAACAGGCAAGGTTGCTGGACGTAGTAAGGTTAAAAGCAGAGGTAGACGAAATGATTAGCGGAAGCCTGCCTTTGGAAAGAATAGAAATTTATGGGTCAGATGAGCTGCTTTTCATAGCAAAAGATGTAACTCGGAAAGCCAGGATAGCACATGAGAAATTGACAGCATTAGCCAGGAGATATGAGGTAGACTTGAATAAAACAAAGACGTTGCAAGGACCGCATAGGTTGCAATATAGTGATCAGGAACTAGAGGAGAAAAGGATCACAGGATTGAGGACGCATACTAGAGATCTGATTGTAGGGATGCGTATATGGAACTTGTTGGACAAATGGGAGGAAAGGTGGTCAAAGAAGAAAATAGCAAAGAAAATAGTGGGAGAAACGCCGCCTCCGGGGGGAGGGGCGACGGGCGTTGGAAACTTTCCTTTACGGGAAGTACAGAACGGAGGGTACGTGCATGTGCCATGGAGCAGAGGTGACTTGGCTGCGTTTACAAATGATTTGCCTCGGCTGAGGGAGAAACCCGTAGAGTGGTACAAACAGGTTGAGCGGTTTGTTAAAATCTCGAAGGTGCTGTGGACTGATTTGAACACCTTGTTTGACATAGTGGTGCCGGGAGACTTGTGGACAGCTTGTAAAATCGCCATCGAGTGGCCAACTATTGAACCTGAAAGGGATGCTGTCACGAATGGCCCATCACCCCTCGTTATGAAAAAATTTGAGCAAGTGATTACATGGTTGAAACTGAAGATTTCGCCTCAAGATATAGATTGGGTTAAGATAGACTGAACTGTGCAGGAACCTAAAGAGACAGTGCACGAATATTATGAAAGACTTCTGCAAGCTTTTAAACAGTATAGCGGATTAGATACATTAGACCCCAAGGATATGGGACAGTTTGTCTCAAAGTTTGTGCTAGGCCTGAGACCAGAAGTCAGCCTCTTGATACAGCACCATTTGATCTGTTGGCAGAACAAGCCGGTAGATGAAATCTTGCGGTACGCGAGGTATTGTAGCGATGAAGTGGACTCGAAGCATCGGAAGCTAAAAGACAAATTGATGCTCGTTCAGATGCAGACAGCTCAGGTCCAGCCTAATGGAGGGACCTTAGGAAGAAGACAAGGAAATTACCAAGGGAACCAGAATGGGCAAGGCCAGGGAAAGGGGAAACCCATAGATCCCAAGACGGGGGTGGATGTGGCGACACTGAAGAAGACCACTGCGTGTCATCTTTGTCGCCAGATCGGGCATTGGAAGCACGAGTGCCCCTTGAACCCAGCCAACCAAGTACAGCAGGAGGGAGAAGGGGTTCAGGCACCTGTGCCGGAGGTAGTCAACACGGTGATGAAGCCCAGACCAATGAAAGGGGGGACGTATAACCCACAAGTACAGGTCCCACAGCCACCAAGGATCTCGCAGGGAATACGGACTTACCAGCAGATGCCCCTTTTCGAAGGGTATGATGAGTACAGCCCAGATACTACATCCTGACGGTGCCTGAGGGGGGAGGAAGACCAGAGAGGACCTTTTGTGGAGGCAGACATTGATGGTCATCCTACCACACTTTTGGTCGACACTGGTGCTACCCGGTCTACTGTAAGATCAGCAGTAGTCCCCAACCTACCCCTCTCGGGACAATCAATCCAAGTTGTTGGAGTAGCGAACAAAAGAATAAACAGCCCACTGACCGAATCAATTCCAGTAAGGATAGGTTCTTTCCAAACTAGACATCAGTTTGTGGTGTGCGATACGAGTCCAGTTTGTCTTCTAGGAAGAGATCTGTTGTGTAAATTGAACTGCACAATTTATTGCACACCGAGGGGAGTGGAGGTACAGACGAGGGATGATGATGCTACTTTTAAAGTTGCTAATCAGCATCTGTGTATAGACTTGTATCCAATGGTGACCGTGGAGGAACTTCCAACGGATTTGAGAGATACCGTGTCACCCGAGGTGTGGGACTTCACAGGAGAAGAGATAGGGCTAATCAAAGGGGTTGAACCGGTGCAGAGCCAGGTGAAACTGAATGTTGAGTTCCCTAGAACGCCCCAGTACAACCTGTCACCTGAAACGATCGCAGGGATTAAGCCTGTAATCGAGTCTTTCATCAACCAAGGTATTCTGAAGGAGATCAGAGGTAGCCCATGTAATTCACCTATTATGGGACTACAGAAACCGAGCGGGAAATTCAGGATCGTACAAGACCTGCGAAAGGTCAACACGATAGTGGTCCCTTGTTGTCCCGTGGTACCGAATCCATCAGTGATACTGTTTCAGATTCCATGCGAAGCCGAGTGGTTTACCGTCATTGATTTGTGTCAAGCATTCTTTTCGATACCGCTCCATGAGGAAAGCCAATTTCTTTTTGCATTCCGGCTGGAAAATCGTGTATTAACATGGTGTCGTATCCCTCAAGGGTATACGGAAAGCCCATCGATCTTTAATCAGATCTTGAAAAAGAATCTTGAGAGTCTGGTATTGCCACAGAACTCGGTTCTCGTGCAGTACTTAGACGACCTGCTGGTTGACTCAGAAACGGAAGATGCTTGCAGGATTGACACAGTAGCCCTGTTGAATCATCTAGCGGAGAATGGGCACAAGGTGTCCCCAAACAAGTTACAGTACTGCCTAACCGAGGTGCAGTACTTAGGACACAGATTAGAAAAAGGCAAGAGGAAAGTGTCACCAGATCGAATTGATGCAATAATGAACATGACAGTGCCCACCACTCAGAGAGAAGTCAGGATGTTTTTGGGAATGGTCGGCTATTGTCGGCAGTGGATACCCAACTTTTCCTTGAGAGCAAAGCCTTTACAGAGGCTTACGCACAAAGATGTGAGTGATCCGGTACCATGGGACGAGGAGTGCTTAGTGTCATTCCTAAAACTGAGAGAGGAGTTGTGTAGAGCCCCAGCTTTGGGAATGCCTGATTACAACAAGGCTTTTTCATTGTTCTGTTGTGAGAGAGAAGGATGTGCATTAGCAGTCTTAGCCCAGAACCATGGAGGTGTCCGTAGACCAGTTGCCTACTTTTCAGCTACTTTAGATCCAGTAGCTTCTGCGTTGCCCGGATGTCTCAAATCCGTTGCTGCAACAGGTGTCAGCATTGAAAGATGTGAAAGCATAGTGATGGGTCACCCTTTGACTGTATATGTGCCACACTCGGTTGAATTGTTGATGACCAGGACTAAGACTCAGCACCTAACGAATAAAAGGTTAACAAGGCATGAGCAAGTCATACTTGCCGCAGAGAATGTGACTCTGAAAAGGTGCTCCGTCTTAAACCCTGCGACATTAATGCCTATACCGAATGTAGATGATGAAGATTGTGCGGACCATGATTGTCTTGACGTGACTGAACTTTGCACCAAACCAAGACCTGACATTGTCGATGAACCACTAACAGACCCAGATGAAATTTTCTTTGTCGATGGTTCATGTCTAAGAGACAGTGTCGGTCAACTAAGAGCAGCGTTTGCTGTATGCACTATTTCAGGAGTGGTTGAGGCCGCTTGCCTAGAAGGAGTATGCTCCGCGCAGGTAGCTGAGATCATTGCTTTGACTCGTGCCTGTTTGGCCGCTGATCAAATTTGAATCACGATTTACACGGACAGTCAGTATGGGTTTGGTGTGGTTCATGACTTCGGACAGTTGTGGTCCCAGAGGGGATTTTTGACATCATCTGGCTCACCCATTAGAAATGGAGAACATGTAAGACAACTGTTAGATGCATTGCAATACCCGAAGGAAATCGCAGTTGTCAAGTGCACCGCACATGTGAAGGGGGAGGATTTTGTGTCTTTGGGAAATAATTATGCGGACGAAGTCGCCCGTTTCTGTGCTGAACAAGGATGCATATTTACAGAGGGTTACACAGGAGAGAGCCGAGAAAGAACCGAGCTCAACATGATGTTGGCCATGGCAGACACTTGGGAGGAGCTCAAGCGACTGCAAGATGAAGTATCAGATCAGGAACGGAACGGATGGGTCAAAGCAGGGTGTGAAAGAGGGGTTGTTGATGTTTGGGTCTCCAGTGATGGGAGAGCTGTGTTGCCAGAAAACCTGCTGAGTCCAATGGCGAGACTAATACATGGACCGGTACACCTTGGTAGAGATGCAATGATGCATGTGTTTAGACAAACGTGGTATAACCCACGGTTTCGTGTGATTGCTGAAGCAGTGTGTCAGAGGTGTGTTACGTGTCAGCAGATGAATGCTGGAAAGAAAACAGTAGTCACCTTGAGTCATATTGGAAGGTCAGGAGGGCCTTTCAATAGAATACAGCTACATTTCGTAGCAATGCCTAAGTGCAATGGATTGCGATACATCTTGGTGCTGGTATGCGTATGCTCACGGTGGGTGGAAGCTTACCCAACGCGCAGGTGTGACACCCTCACAGTGGCTAAGTTATTGTTGAGGGAGCTCATCCCGAGATTCGGGATTCCAACCTCTTTGGAATCAGATAGAGGAAGACACTTCCACAGTGAAATCATGAAGTTGCTTTGTGCCGCATTGAATGTTGATCAGAGACTCCATTGCAGTTACCGACCAGAGGCTTCTGGGATGGTGGAACAGGTCAATGGAACTTTGAAAGCCCGGATGGCAAAAATGTGTTCATCAACGTCCCTGAAATGGCCTGACGCTTTGCCGCTCGTACTGATGAGCATGCGGAGTGTCCCAGCTAGGAGGACCGGGTTGTCCCCTCATGAAATATTGATGGGAAGGGCAATGCGGTTGCCAGCAGTACCAGCTACAGCTTTGATAAGCATCACTGATGACTTGATTCTCGATTACTGTAAAGGACTATCTGATGTGGTCCGTTCTGTGTCCCAGCAGGTGCAAGCTGCAGCTGTTCCGGCTTCGAGTGATCTGTGCCACGACCTGTGTCCAGGCGACTGGGTGCTTGTCCGAAAGCACGTGAGGAAGAGCTGTTTGGATGTTCGGTGTCGAGGCCCGTACCAGGTGATACTGGTAACGAACACTGCAGTGAAGTGAGGAGGATTGCCAAACTGGGTACATGCCTCCCATACCCGCAGAGTTTCAGCACCTTTGGAAGAAACAGCTCCTCTCGTAAACGAAAATCCAGCTGATGTGGCAGGGCCACATGAGAGGACAAGTCAAGCTGTAAGGGTCGCTGACACAGCTGGTGGTGCACCAGAACAAGTTGGAGGGGGTTTCGACAGCCTGAATCTCGACTCTGACTCAGAAGACAGAGGTGGTGCAGTGGGTGGAGTAGAGTCAGATTCAGCAGAAGGAGGAAGTGGTGCACTGGGTATAGCAGGGGAAGGCGGAAGAACGACCAGAATTGAGGAAAGTTGGCCTGAAAGACAGAGGCGACTGAATCTGAGGTTGGTACCCGAAAGAGATCTTGCTCCAGTGTCTGAAACGTCCGAAACAGAAGCAAGTGACGACGAGCAGACTCAAGAGGGTCGGAGAAGGTCGAAGAGAACGAGAGTACCCTGCCGGAGATACTCTACCCCTGAGTGGACTTACACAGTGACTGATGCAGGGGGTAGTGAGTACGGGGAGACTGAGGTCTGTGCAGGTGGTCAGCAAGAGCCCGAATGTGGTAGTGAAGGTGGTGCTGTTGTTGCCAGGGCTCGAAGTCAAAGGAATACTGACCCTCACCGTCCCGAATCCCCCGCTTCTGAGTAAAGTCCGAGAACTGGTTTTGCATCGACTCGAATTTCCGTCCTTTGGATTTGAGCCGTATTCACATGAAATGGTAATTCTTCGTCTTGAACTTTTGTATCACGTTTTGGAAGCGCTTGCAGAGGATCTTATGGTGGATGAAATATAACCTTTTGTAAATAAAAAGTCTAAAGAAGAAGATAACCTAGATCCGAGTGGAAGAACAATAAACTTAGGGACTTTCCACAGAAGAGGAACGAAAACCTAGGGAAGTCTTTTCTGGACTATGTAAATAAGAGACTGTTGTTGAAAGGAGATTTCCAGAGGTTTCAAGTGCTGCTCGAACTGGTTAAGCAAGTCACGAGTGGAAGAAACAAAGACTTTTGAGTGTTCATTGCTGAAACCGAGAACTTTTCAGAACTTTCGAGACCATGGAGGCTGGAGATCCAAATCGTAGATCTAAGTTGATCGTAGGCATACTTATAGGGGTGTGATAGTTTCTATAATCATAGTAATTGTAGTTTCATATACAGTTCCACATGAGCTAGCAGTGCAGGGGGTGCCAGGGACTCCTACACCTACTACACCTAGCCAACAAGAGGTAAACATAGGAGCCGACAAAGCTTTGCTGATAGAAGAAAGTCGTAGATTGCATGTAGATTTGTCTAGAAGTGATTTTAAGCTTAATGCATACGCCAAGCTGCTGTATGAGTACGTGGATGCGATGGATGCGAAGGATTGTTATGTGTGTATGCAGTTGCCTGCTTCAGTGGATGAGGGTATTAGATATCACCATCTTCCACTGACATATGGAATTTCATGTAGTCTGTTGCTTAGTATATTCTATGAAAGAGATCAGTTTGAGTATTTCTTTTCCAATTACGATGCAGTGCTTCCTGAAGTCCCCGCTTATAAACATTTGAATAAGTATGATTACTATAAGTCGGAGGATAGACTTAGGAAGTTCTTCATACCGTCTTTGGAACTGGACACAGCATATGCCCACCGACATAACTTGACTTGTTCATTATCCAATGTAGAGAAAAAGTTTGTAGATCAGGTAGAAGATAGATATAGAAAACTAACACAGACCCGGGACACAGGGCATAGTACCGTGGATTGGACTGAGGAGGAAAAATTGCACCGAACAAAGGGAAGTTATGGTCCTATAGCTTTGGACAAAGAGCAGAGGGGAAAGCTGTGTGTGAGACGTTATCAGACCTACTAAGAAAAGGTTCCAGTGGGACAGAATACGTGTGACCATGTTTTCACTATGGCAGATGCAGCAAAGAATTTTCTCCAAGGTCCTGTACAAGTGATACCTACGGTGTATTTTGTGTGTGGAAGGAATGCATATGTGAGATTGCCTGCGAACTGGTATGGTACATGTTATTTGGGAATAATATTTCCAAAGATTTATCATACTGAGGATTTAGAACTTCTGGAAGGTGGAAAGCATTCGAGGGTAAGGAGAAGTGCGAGTGTAGGGGTAGTAGTGGGAGATATCTTTGGAGCTATGATACCAAGTTTGGGAGTGATCTTGAATGATGTGAAGATCCGGAGACTTGCGACTGTGATAGATGAGCTATCTATGAATACAGCAAAATCGTTGGTACTTGTAGAGGGGGAGATGTTGTCGATAAGTACAATGGTTTTACAGAATCGCCTTGCTTTGGATGTCCTATTGGCAAAAGAGGGCGGAGTCTGTAAATTATTGAAGGTTCAAGAGTGCTGTACTTATATACCAGACCACAGCAAGGACCTGGAGAAATATATAAGTAACATCACTACTATCCACACGAAGACAGCAGACTTGACTGAAGAGGGGACATGGGAGAAAGTTGGCAAAGGATTTGGTCAAGTGGGGAGCTGGTTTGCGAATTTGGGGGAAGGGATTCCTTGGCTATGTTCTGAGACCTCTCCTTATCGTGGTGGTTTGTGTGGTTTGTCTGTGGGGTCTGATCAAAGCCTGCAAATGGTATCGAGCGGGCAGAGTTGAGAGAGCTCTGAGAGAAAATGAGACGAGAATGGCTAGACTGCAGGACAGTCAATATCAAAGACTTAAGAGATTGGAGAATCACAGACCAGGGAGAATGGCAACGAGTTCTGTTTAGGTCGGTTCTTTCACCAAGGGAGTTGAATAAAATGTGATGACAGGAGTCATCAAAGGGGGGAACTGATAGAGCGCCATGTTTTCGTTAAAATTGTAGGGGTGCATCATAATCACCGTTAGTTCGCACCCGCATATATCCAGATATATATCCATGAATGGCCAGTAAGATGTAGTTCTAAAGCTGCAGTTATTAGAGTGAATAGAAGTGTAATTGTGCTATTTTAATCATGCAAAATGTAATGCTTAACTGAATCGTGTTTAAAATAATGCATAAATGAATCAACCCATGTGTAATCGAGATGCAGTAGTTTAAACGTGCACCCTATTAAGTTGCACGTGTAGTTTACTTTTCGCATATGAAATGTAAGGAACCAATGCTTATAGAAGTGATTAAGGTTTGTGTGTTTAAATTGTGTGTAGGCCTGACTGCATATACGCCAAGGAAAGGCCTGTTTGTTCTTATGTTAGCTTATTTTGCAGGCAGAGATGGTTCTCTTGGAAAGGCTCTCTGGGCACCGACAGTAGATTTAATTAGTACAGTAGAGGGTTTCTGTTGAACGTATCTTCTGTTGCAGGTGCAAGGACACATGCCTCGTTAGCTAAAGACTGGCTCTTTGTTTCACGAGTTAGGGCGATGGGAGACATGAAAATGGGAGTGCAATGGAATTTAGGGATGATACTTTCAGCGGAGAAGGTGCCTGGGACTCAAGGTCATCGCAACCGTCCAGGATGAAGTAAGAGTTTCGATGGAAAAATACAAGAAGGAAGACCTGGCCAAAGAGGCGTGACAAAGGCGTGTTCAATTGTATTTGGGTTTTGTATTAGGGTCAGTGCCCCGAGGGTGGAGGGCAGAGTAGAGATAGGGGAGACCAGAGAGGAGGACATAGAAGGATTCGGTGAAGGAGCATCTTAAAATTGAGCTTAAGTACTATGTGAGTGTACTTCTTAGGAAGTCTTCACAACTGACACCTTTTCTCCTACTCTTGCCTGGGAAATTCGTTAAGTAGGTATGCCACTTTAGTAGTAGAGTAGGGACAGCCAATGGGTTTATGCTTGTTTAGATAAATGAGGAATAACGTAGAGATTGGAGCTGTCATCGCTTGTCTAATACTTTTGGAGCTAATTATTCTCCTTATCCTGAGTCGCATGAGACTTCTGCGTAGGATGCTATTTGTATTAGTGCCCATCTATTTCTTTAACCTCGTGTTGAGGTGTTTGCATGTGCAGTTATTCTTGGCTGTAATAAAACCCCAAAATTGAATTCGGAGTCGGTGGTCTTTGCAGGTGTACTAGATTCGAAAGAAATGATTGCATAACTTAAAAGATTTCCTTCCCTTCACACTATTCAGCAGGTAAAAAGATCCTGGCGACCTGAGGATCCTTAGAAAAGATAAGATAAAGATCAGCGTTATCAGTTGGTAGCAGAGGATGGTTACCTCTGATAGTAAGGGGAGATCTAGATTAGGATAAGAGATTAGTTGCCCCATAGAACCCCAGTGATGGTGATCCAGTGGATCGTAAGAAGAGGACGTCGGCGGTCGTTGAAAACTGACGGAGAGTGATGGTGCGACAGAAGTAGCAGTTCGTGGTAGAGTGAGTATGAACAGGGTGATGTTCGTTAGATTGCGGTGTTTGATTGTTGTGTAATGTCTTGCGGAGTTGGAATGAGAGTCGTGTGACTGAGGATCGGACCGTGAGCGCGCGCGGGGCCGAGAGATATTGTGGTGTAGAAGACACCCAGAATTGAGAGCATTGACCAGAGATTGTGGGGATCATGAGATGTCATTGATCAAACCACTGAAGATAGGGAGTGCATGTGTGAGTGTGTGAATAACCGACGCTGGTCGTAGGTTGTTGTGTGCAGAATATTGGGCGATTGAATCCTATCGATTGTATTAGAGGTGATTGTCCGGTCGTGTCACGGACAGACAGTTGCCAGATTGAGGTCAACAATTTCGAGGGGCTGATCGGTCATTGGAGGACCGACACTCAGAGAGGTAATTGTTCGGTAGTACGGACCATTGCTTCAGAGTGTGATTGGGACACGTGCGAACGAGAACGAGAGAATTAGCAAACAGGGGA
Source organism: Calotriton arnoldi (assembly GCA_963921515.1). NCBI lineage: Eukaryota > Metazoa > Chordata > Amphibia > Caudata > Salamandridae > Calotriton > Calotriton arnoldi. Next base: position 814,510 of record CAWUFW010005772.1, on the reverse strand, counting down.
ACTGCTGCGAGCGGAGGAAGAGTGACGTCAGACAGTGCCGCGCTGCGATAGGCCGGTTGGTGTGAGCCGCGCTGGCATTGGTGGATTGAATCAGGAAGCAGAAACAAAATACTGGGAGTGAACAGATATCTGCTTTATCATGAAATGTTTTAAAGTTTTACGAGAATTGTGCAGAGGTGACAGACATGTGGTTATTCGGGGTGGAGAGGAAGCCCCTCCCGAGGATACGCCGGCCCATTACATGGCTACGAATGTAGGATTGCATACTATAATTTGGCTTGAGAACTGGCAGAAAATGACAGAAGGGGAAGGAGAATTGACTTTCCCACGCTATGGCACCTTCAGGTTGGAAGTGTTGTACCAGCTAAAGACTATAATGGCTTCTTTACGACCACTGCCTAGACCGACACAGTTTGAGGCGTTACATGCATGGATTAGGGCAGCGTACGACAGGAAAAGAGACAAAAGCCAGGAAAGGGTGAAGAAATCGATAAGGGCATTTCAAGATGCGAGATGGGATGCACTGGAGAAAAGGTGGAGGGTGGACACGATCGAAGGAGATAGGTTGTACCCACTGCTAATAAAAGATGGGAAAATAACAAGGGTTGAAGAGGACGACAGTGATACAGATGACAGCCTGTTAGATAGGTTGCTAGCAGAGAGACCACCTCCATTTAATCCAGATACAGAAGAGGGAAAATCAACGTCAGCAGTAGAAACTGGCGAGACGCAGAATCAGACTAATATGAGGGTAGTGGGAAAAATTTCTACAGGAACAGAGGGAGCAGGAACACCGCCTTCCATCGGGAATATCCGGTTACCGGACTCCTTGACGGTACCGGTTACCATTGGTCCTATAGTACCGGTATATGACCCAGACCGAATAAGAGAAGGAAGTTCAAAGCAGACGACAGGGGAAGAGGGAACCAGTGCTGGTGGGAATGGTTTCGGAGTACAAGTGATCCACTTCCCGAAGCCATTAGAAACAAGCACGCCATTACCAGCCACGGCAGACTCCTCTTTTAGGCAGGAGGATGAGAGACCGGTCGGACCAAGATCTTTACGCGAATCTAAGTCAGCTTTGAGGATGTGGACACCAACAGTAAGGAACCAAAGTGATAGAATGCCAGGTGATAGGGAACGAGAAATTTCCGAAACCAGACCAAGCTTCAGGAATACGATAGAAGAGAGCAAGTCACAAGAACAAAGTGGTGACTATGATGAGCAGAATGGCGCAGCTTGTCGAGAAATACTAAAGAGTGCAGAACAGGCAAGGTTGCTGGACACTAGTAAGGTTAAAAGCAGAGGTAGACGAAATGATTAGCGGAAGCCTGCCTTTGGAAAGAATAGAAATTTATGGGTCAGATGAGCTGCTTTTCATAGCAAAAGATGTAACTCGGAAAGCCAGGATAGCACATGAGAAATTGACAGCATTAGCCAGGAGATATGAGGTAGACTTGAATAAAACAAAGACGTTGCAAGGACCGCATAGGTTGCAATATAGTGATCAGGAACTAGAGGAGAAAAGGATCACAGGATTGAGGACGCATACTAGAGATCTGATTGTAGGGATGCGTATATGGAACTTGTTGGACAAATGGGAGGAAAGGTGGTCAAAGAAGAAAATAGCAAAGAAAATAGTGGGAGAAACGCCGCCTCCGGGGGAGGGCGACGGGCGTTGGAAACTTTCCTTTACGGGAAGTACAGAACGGAGGGTACGTGCATGTGCCATGGAGCAGAGGTGACTTGGCTGCGTTTACAAATGATTTCCCTCGGCTGAGGGAGAAACCCGTAGAGTGGTATAAACAGGTTGAGCGGTTTGTTAAAATCTTGAAGGTGCTGTGGACTGATTTGAACACCTTGTTTGACATAGTGGTGCCGGGAGATTTGTGGACAGCTTGTAAAATCGCCGTCGAGTGGCCAACTTTTGAACCTGAAAGGGATGCTGTCACGAATGGCCCATCACCCCTCGTTATGAAAAAATTTGAGCAAGTGATTACATGGTTGAAACTGAAGATTTCGCCTCAAGATATAGATTGGGTTAAGATAGACCGAACTGTGCAGGAACCTAAAGAGACGGTGCACGAATATTATGAAAGACTTCTGCAAGCTTTTAAACAGTATAGCGGATTAGATACATTAGACCCCAAGGATATGGGACAGTTTGTCTCAAAGTTTGTGCTAGGCCTGAGACCAGAAGTCAGCCTCATGATACAGCACCATTTGATCTGTTGGCAGAACAAGCCGGTAGATGAAATCTTGCGGTACGCGAGGTATTGTACCGATGAAGTGAACTCGAAGCATCGGAAGCTAAAAGACAAATTGATGCTCGTTCAGATGCAGACAGCTCAGGTCCAGCCTAATGGAGGGACCTTAGGAAGAAGACAAGGAAATTACCAAGGGAACCAGAATGGGCAAGGCCAGGGAAAGGGGAAACCCATAGATACCAAGATGGGGGTGGATGTGGCAACACTGAAGAAGACCACTGCGTGTCATCTTTGTCGCCAGATCGGGCATTGGAAGCGCGAGTGCCCCTTGAACCCAGCCAACCAAGTACAGCAGGAGGGAGAAGGGGTTCAGGCACCTGTGCCGGAGGTAGTCAACACGGTGATGAAGCCCAGACCAATGAAAGGGGGGACGTATAACCCACAAGTACAGGTCCCACAGCCACCAAGGATCTCGCACGGAATACGGACTTACCAGCAGATGCCCCTTTTCGAAGGGTATGATGAGTACAGCCCAGATACTACATCCTGACGGTGCCTGAGGGGGGAGGAAGACTGCATCCTTGGAGCAGTCTTGGAGGTAGACCAGAGAGGACCTTTTGTGGAGGCAGACATTGATGGTCATCCTACCACACTTTTGGTCGACACTGGTGCTACCCGGTCTACTGTAAGATCAGCAGTAGTCCCCAACCTACCCCTCTCGGGACAATCAATCCAAGTTGTTGGAGTAGCGAACAAAAGAATAAACAGCCCACTGACCGAATCAATTCCAGTAAGGATAGGTTCTTTCCAAACTATACATCAGTTTGTGGTGTGCGATACGAGTCCAGTTTGTCTTCTAGGAAGAGATCTGTTGTGTAAATTGAACTGCACAATTTATTGCACACCGAGGGGAGTGGAGGTACAGATGAGGGATGATGATGCTACTTTTAAAGTTGCTAATCAGCATCTGTGTATAGACTTGTATCCAATGGTGACCGTGGAGGAACTTCCAACGGATTTGAGAGATACCGTGTCACCCGAGGTGTGGGACTTCACAGGAGAAGAGATAGGGCTAATCAAAGGGGTTGAACCGTTGCAGAGCCAGGTGAAACAGAATGTTGAGTTCCCTAGAACGCCCCAGTACAACCTGTCACCTGAAACGATCGCAGGGATTAAGCCTGTAATCGAGTATTTCATCAACCAAGGTATTCTGAAGGAGATCAGAGGTAGCCCATGTAATTCACCTATTATGGGACTACAGAAACCGAGCGGGAAATTCAGGATCGTACAAGACCTGCGAAAGGTCAACACGATAGTGGTCCCTTGTTGTCCCGTGGTACCGAATCCATCAGTGATACTGTTTCAGATTCCATGCGAAGCCGAGTGGTTTACCGTCATTGATTTGTGTCAAGCATTCTTTTCGATACCGCTCCATGAGGAAAGCCAATTTCTTTTTACATTCCGGCTGGAAAATCGTGTATTAACATGTGTCGTATCCCTCAAGGGTATACGAAAAGCCCATCGATCTTTAATCAGATCTTGAAAAAGAATCTTGAGAGTCTGGTATTGCCACAGAACTCGGTTCTCGTGCAGTACATAGACGACCTGCTGGTTGACTCAGAAACGGAAGATGCTTGCAGGATTGACACAGTAGCCCTGTTGAATCATCTAGCGGAGAATGGGCACAAGGTGTCCCCAAACAAGTTACAGTACTGCCTAACCGAGGTGCAGTACTTAGGACACAGATTAGAAAAAGGCAAGAGGAAAGTGTCACCAGATCGAATTGAGGCAATAATGAACATGACAGTGCCCACCACTCAGAGAGAAGTCAGGATGTTTTTGGGAATGGTCGGCTATTGTCGGCAGTGGATACCCAACTTTTCCTTGAGAGCAAAGCCTTTACAGAGGCTTACGCACAAAGATGTGAGTGATCCGGTACCATGGGACGAGGAGTGCTTAGTGTCATTCCTAAAACTGAGAGAGGAGTTGTGTAGAGCCCCAGCTTTGGGAATGCCTGATTACAACAAGGCTTTTTCATTGTTCTGTTGTGAGAGAGAAGGATGTGCATTAGCAGTCTTAGCCCAGAACCATGGAGGTGTCCGTAGACCAGTTGCCTACTTTTCAGCTACTTTAGATCCAGTAGCTTCTGCGTTGCCCGGATGTCTCAAATCCGTTGCTGCAACAGGTGTCAGCATTGAAAGATGTGAAAGCATAGTGATGGGTCACCCTTTGACTGTATATGTGCCACACTCGGTTGAATTGTTGATGACCAGGACTAAGACTCAGCACCTAACGAATAACAGGTTAACAAGGCATGAGCAAGTCATACTTGCCGCAGAGAATGTGACTCTGAAAAGGTGCTCCGTCTTAAACCCTGTGACATTAATGCCTATACCGAATGTAGATGATGAAGATTGTGAGGACCATGATTGTCTTGACGTGACTGAACTTTGCACCAAACCAAGACCTGACATTGTCGATGAACCACTAACGGACCCAGATGAAATTTTCTTTGTCGATGGTTCATGTCTAAGAGACAGTGTCGGTCAACTAAGAGCAGCGTTTGCTGTATGCACTATTTCAGGAGTGGTTGAGGCCGCTTGCCTAGAAGGAGTATGCTCCGCGCAGGTAGCTGAGATCATTGCTTTGACTCATGCCTGTTTGGCCGCTGATCAAATTTGAATCACGATTTACACGGACAGTCAGTATGGGTTTGGTGTGGTTCATGACTTCGGACAGTTGTGGTCCCAGAGGGATTTTTGACATCATCTGGCTCACCCATTAGAAATGGAGAACATGTAAGACAACTGTTAGATGCATTGCAATACCCGAAGGAAATCGCAGTTGTCAAGTGCACCGCACATGTGAAGGGGGAGGATTTTGTGTCTTTGGGAAATAATTATGCGGACGAAGTCGCCCGTTTCTGTGCTGAACAAGGATGCATATTTACAGAGGGTTACACAGGAGAGAGCCGAGAAAGAACCGAGCTCAACATGATGTTGGCCATGGCAGACACTTGGGAGGAGCTCAAGCGACTGCAAGATGAAGTATCAGATCAGGAACGGCACGGATGGGTCAAAGCAGGGTGTGAAAGAGGGGATGTTGTTGTTTGGGTCTCCAGTGATGGGAGAGCTGTGTTGCCAGAAAACCTGCTGAGTCCAATGGCGAGACTAATACATGGACCGGTACACCTTGGTAGAGGTGTAATGATGCGTGTGTTTAGACAAACGTGGTATGACCCACGGTTTCGTGCGATTGCTGAAGCAGTGTGTCAGAGGTGTGTTACGTGTCAGCAGATGAATGCTGGAAAGAAAACAGTAGTCACCTTGAGTCATATTGGAAGGTCAGGAGGGCCTTTCAATAGAATACAGCTAGATTTCGTAGAAATGCCTAAGTGCAATGGGTTGCGATCAGTGGTGGCTGGTGACATTTGAAAGTGGTGGGGCGTAAAATTATTGTCATACTGCACCGCAGCGAGCGAGCGTAGGTAGCGAGCCCGAACAACCTAAGGGGGTTCGGGGGTTCTCCCCGAGAAAATTTTAAAAAGAGTGGACAAATGGTGCATTTTCAAGCAAATTTGAGAAAGCAGGAAGGTTAATAAAGCAATTGTGAAAGTGCAGTTATTACATTAATAAAGAGATGTCATATAACATAGGTAGCTGCTTATTCAAGCTTTCTTTCACCCCATAGTGCAGCAGGGTCTTGATACAAGACAGATAAGGGAAAAAGCAGTGTGGGCCTCGACCAGGAAGACACTCATATTTCGTTGGTAAGAAGTCAAAGGATTGGTCAAATTGAAAACCTGAAATGCAATATGCAATCAAACAATTTGCAAGTACATCTCATCTATGTTCAACAAGCCATGTTTTACCCATGATTGGAATTGTGAATCACCAAATAAACTGAGCCACTGCAATCAAAAGCAGAGGGCCTCCTCAAAAAGTATGCCCTTAAGAGAGTTCTCTCATCTCATGTACTCTCTATATTTTCTCTGGAAGTTGAAAACTCATCACATTCTACTGCACAAACCTGAACCCTTCTGCATATTCCAACACCAGAACTCATTCTTGGCCATTTAGTTTGGAGCCATTCATACCAGGAATACAGAAAATACCTTTAAATAGTGTAGAAGGTTTATGAATACAAGCACTTAGCAATTGTACATATACTATGAATGAGAGCCAAAGGAAACAAAAAGGAATAAAGAAGGGAGCAACACTCAAACACAACTCATGCTCCGGAACGCCATAAAATTCTCTATGTGGCAAGTTCATCACCTATAGCAGAACACAGTACATTTAATGTCTCCCTCAGTTTAGCATATTAAACAATAGCAAGTGGTAATTCTTGTGATATGTACTCATCACTGTAGACTATTGTAGAGTCGCTATATAAATACAATTAATACAATATGTGGTGTTAGGTGTAGAAAATCTAGACTCACACCTGTCTATATTTTTTTTGATGTTTTATCCTTGATAATGTGCCCTATTGATACTCTGGGGTCGATATTCAGTGTGCGCGCCCTGAAACCGCTCATAAACTCGAAAAGTAAATAGAAAGTTGTTTAGCAGAGAAAACTATTAGAATGGCAAATGAAAGTATTTAAAGGTGTACAGTTCATCCTTCACTGGAGAGTAATAAAAAGACAGCATTTTCAGATATTTGCACAATATGGTCGGACATGGGTACAGGAGTAAAAGGATCTGCACCCTCACCACTTGTGAATTTTTGTTTTTGCCCTTGATGTAGGAAAGTTGGCAGAGGCAACTGTTGGTGATATTGCGGAAGTGTTTGTAGGCCGTTTGCCGAGGGCCTAGCGGGATGTCACCTGAACAGACACAGCAAGCCGCGCTGCGCTCTGGGTGCCACTTAAAACACACAAACACTTACTCAGGTGAATTCAAGAATCTGCGGGTGGAACCAGAAACAATATCCTGATATCGGTTTACAATGTGGCCGTGTGATGTACACACAAGTTACTGACAGCACATCTGTAAGGAAGTACCATCAACTGCAGCACAGACACACTCACATACACACATATTTAAAAAAGTAAACTGCGGATGTCCCTTTATGTTCAACAAAACGCATCATCACACAAACATAATATCATTGGGCCCATGGCAAGTCACAAAACTGAAGAACTGCAGAGGAGATACTCGAGTGCAAAGATGCGCACACTAACGCTGCTCTTTAGAAACTATAATGGTCATAGGTGTATGCGGAAGAGAGAATTACAATGGCTGAAGGACACGTGTACAAACCAACAACTGTAACCCTTCAGACACAAATGAGAATATCCATCCCATCTAAACTCTCAGCATTGACTCGCCGGCGACTGTTCTACATCCCCAATCAGAAGAGATTCATGTAGAGCACAAAATATATTCTAGCCTATAGTATGAATTATGTGCCCTGGATTTGAAAGAGAATTCTTTGCTATTACCATAAGTGGATCTCCACTCACCTGTGATTCCTAAAGTGGAGCAGTGTTTTAGGTTGTTGTCACCCACCCTTCTCTCTGCTCCTCTAGTGTTGATCATGTTAATCATATTGTTCGTAACCAAGTTAAAGCCGCCTCAACACCAAGAGTGCAATCAGAAGTTACAGACTTTAAAGATCCTATCTTTTCCAGTATTATCTACCGTTCTCACTCACACCGTGACCCCTCATGAGCCACCTGAGAATCCTAAATATATGACAATTGTCTGCTTGTCTCCCTCCCAATAAAGTGGTGCTCATTGCCTGTTAGTTGGTTTTCCTGCGGCAGCCTTAAATCTGGTCTGTGTCTCTGGAGTGTTTGTACTACTACTCCCGGCTTCACTCACTCACATCATTCACATTAAGAACCTGGTCACCCTTGCTTACTTTTTGAAGACTCTTCCAATGTCCGATGTCGGTGACAATATGGCTCCTCCTCCAACGTGAGTCCTTAAATGAGGATATGTGGGAACACGGTGAATTGCAGTAACTCATCTGCCAATGTGCGAAATACCTGTTGCCCTAACATAAATAAGCAACTGAGTGAAGGAGAAGACTTCCTTTACGTGTGAAGGAATACTTTACTAGAACCAGACCAACTCTCAACACATCCCCTTTATTCAAGGCATATTTGGTCAGCTCGTTCTGTTGTTCAGTGAGTAACCCTCTTTCTCTCCCAGGATGGTTGCTTTACGGCTATCAATAGGCAAAAGTGAAGTTTCAGTCCCCGCACTAGAGGGGTGAAGAGAGATGGATGATCATCCTTTGCCAATGTCACTCGTCGCTCTTGAAGTGAGGGAGCGGGCTGGTCAGTCCGTGGCAAGGAATGGTGACAGACGAGTGACGGTTGAGGGGTGAAGATTGAGAAATTACTTAGAGGTTAGAGGGATGGAAAGGGATGAAAAGGGTAAAGATTGAGGTATAATGAATAAGGGATGAGAACTATGGTTGGAGGAATGACAGGTGAGGAATTTGATATTGTTTTAGCGCGGGCTTCCGTTTTCTCCCTCTACTTGTCTTTGTGTGTGCATTCCGTACTTCAGCACTGCCCCCTATCCAGAGAGGTGGAATTACTCTGAAATGCTTTGACCAATCTTTTAGTAGGATTTCTAGGTTTACAGTGTTAGCCTTCCATTTACAAACTTATACAGATTTTTTTTTTTTTTTAAGTTATGCATTTGGGTTTGGTTGCAATCTGTTTTAACTAATATAAGTTTAATATTGAAACAGTCTCGTTTTTTAACAATAGGCTTGTTTTCTAGTTTAACCGTTATTGGTGTTTATGCTTATTTGATATTGTAAAAGTGCTCTTAATGGCAGTACGAATGAATTCCTCCTGAAAAAAATATTTTCTTGGTTCTTAATAATATTTTAAACGTCCAGCTTTAGTATATTGAACACAGAGGGTGTATGTTTTGGTATTGTGTAGCGTCAACTTTCTGTAGAATCAATTATGCTTGCTGACCCCGTTTTGTCCGATTATCCGTGTTTTACAATAAATTAACTCGCAGGTATGATGTTCAGGGCCTCGTACATTTCATGGAGCTGACACATGTTACACAGATCTCGTACCGAAATCTTCAGGTTGGTTAACAGCAATCCAAGCATGCATGGTTTCAGTCACGGGCACGTCATAAATCTTCGTTCTCAAATTGCAGCATAAACCCTCAGGCATTTTAGAAAAGTATGTAGTGGTTGTTATCGTGTTAGTATTATGTCAGAAACACGTTAATATCCAAACGCCGCCAAGTTTGCATCTGCAGCAAGGGGCTGGCGACGTTTACACCCAAACCGAGGCTGATAGGCGACTAGGAACATTCAGGGTATGGGTTTGGTGTCAGAATAGGAGACGTGGGGTCGTTCCATGCTGTCCACTGAGGTGCTTGGGTAGGGTCAGGAGGCTGATAGAGAGCTTAGACTCCATGCCCATTCCGTTCTTGACCTCTCAGCTTTGACCCTCAGCAGGTGCACCAGTTTTTCTCACAATGGTGTCAGTGATGGTGGTTCTCTGGGGGCTTGGGGGACAGTGCACATGAGAAAGGGGCAGATTGTAAGAGGGAGTAGCGGTGGGGGCTTCTGAAGGGGAGAGTAATGTCCACAGGTGGAAAATAATGTGAGAAAAACAAAGGGGAACATATTGTTAGTGGAGGGTGACTGTCGTTCTAATTGTAGTGAATCCGTGACACACTGCCGCTGTTCTTGTAGCGCTTAAGTGCCTCTTTCCCAGGTCTGTGACACAACAGACCTCTGCCCCAGTGTCCGAGTCACCTGGGCTGTGTCCCTGAAGCCGTACTATGTCGCAGTGTCCCTCAGTCATTTTCCACGATTCTACAGTGCGTGTTCACACCGTGACCTCTTTAATAACCAATTATATAGCACCTTCTACCATTAGGTTATGGCACCGAAGCGCTTTTTCGTCCGGCTAACATTTTCATACGGGTTGTGTATGCTTTGTAAAATGTCTAGGTTAGTCATTTTTGTGTCGTTAGTGTGAAAGTGCAACGAGTTTACCCCTGCTTCATGTGACGTGCACTGGGGTGGCGAGGGCTTTGCTGTTTGTTGCTGGGCCGGGCTGTCGGGTGTTTGTAGCCCGGGTTGTGCTGCTCCCGTCCCACACATCACTGTTGGACAGGTTTATGGCAGTGATGCGGCGTTGTGTGAGGGTGGGTGTGGCCGGAAGGCTGCTTGTACCATATTATGCACCCCCTCGGCTGGCACTGGTGCCCACTGCCTGCCAGCTGCCTGTGTGGCGAGTAGCTGGTTCCAGTAGGGCCTCTCGAGTTCCATCCAAGGTTGAGGAGGTGTTTAGGGTTCTGTCCTGATGTGTGCTCTTGTAACGCGCCGTGTATGTTTTCGTGGCCATGGCTGTTGTCAGCACTACCCTACTTCCCAAGTATGTGGCCTGGCTGTGCTCTGTTGTACGTGTGTGCGGTGTTGTGCCTGATGCGTGCCTTTTAGGTTATGCGTGTGGTGTGCAGTAGGCAATGCATACATGCTACTGTGCTGGGCATGTGTGTTATTAGCATGACCATCCATGTAGTGCTCGCCACAAACTACATTTTCTGTTGCCGTTTTTTTTTATATGTGTATTTATCGCCCACTCAATGGCCTTCATGTTAAAAGTCTGAGAAGGATGAAAGGCTGCGCTGGCCCAGTGTTATCGGAACCTTTGAGCTGGATGTCACACACAGGTCGCCACAGCAGATTCTCAACCCACTGAGCTGCATCACCAGCTTGTAAGCACTGTGCAGAAGAGAGAGGCTCTTCTCGAGCCAACTTTTATGTAGTATCACAAAATCAATTGTCCAAAACATAAACAAACATCTTTTTATAAGTACACTGGGCCGCAAACTGATGAGCACGTTCCAAGTGGCCCCAATGTTTACAGCTAAAAGAGGGGAATCACAGAGGGAGTTAATACAGCATGGCACGTGATGTGATTAAGAGGACCATACAAGTGTACTGTTTTTACCATTTTTACAGGATTCATATTTTCCATCTTGTCACAGGGAGATGAATAGATTCAGAATGAAACCGAGTCAACTCTGTATTATGACACATTGGCAGAAATGTCACCATTAAAATGCAGCCACACAATGGTTGCTTTTACACCAGAAGATAAAATGCCTACATATGTCAGATTTGCATCGACGGCATGCCATATTATCTGCACCTCCACAGCATGTCCTTTGGCTGCAAAACAACTTTTCACATCAGCAATGTGCGACACGGAAATGTCTGCCTTTCTGAAATCGAACTTTATTTCAGCTGTGCTGGAGCCCCGGAAACACGAGTGTGCCATTTAGCTTTGATTTAGACCATATCGTTTATTTTTTGCACTTTGTTACATAGGCTAATGTTCATTTTTCCCTCTAAGAGAGAGTTGGTCAGCTGAGGCTGTGTACAGAGGCAGACCGAACCTTGACTTGTATTTCATATAAACAAAGCACACTGTGCTCTTACCCTGAGTAATTAAATAATGTTTGCAAACACTGCCTGTACTTTCGAGGCTCTGCACCCCTGCCCTCCCCCGTCTGCCCCCCACAATGAACAATCAAATCACGTTCTTTCACTTTATCCCAAATCGGTTCCTATTTTCTCAGTATTACACGCGGCTCGCGGGGGGCTTGCGGGGGGGGGGGATTGTGCCGGGGGATTTTTTCAAATAACAAAGAAAATCCTACCTGACTCTGAGGAGGTCCGCCGTCCGCGCCGCCTCGGGTCCGACTCCGTTTGGCCCTGCCTACAGCCCCTCTCAGCCAATCCTGGCGCTGCTGGCAGCGCCAGGATTGGCTTAGGGCACGGTTACCTCTCGCCCGCCTGCCCATTAGGAGACCGAGGTTTGAGCCTTTGCTCAACCCTCGCTCTCCTAATGGGCATGCGCAAGCCAGTGCACACACAAGTGCGCATGACTGGGCACGGCGCGAAAATTCGGTGCCCTTCCCCACTCATGCGCACTTGTGCTGCAGTGCTGCCTGCTGCCCCTGATCCCTCTGACAATCATGTCAGTCAACATGACGCAGGACCGCCCACCCCCTTCAGACTCTGAAGGGGGTGGGCGGTCCGACGTCATGCTGACTGACATGATTATCAGTTCCTCGGCTCTTTGAACTTAAGTAAACTGATTGTTTACTTAGGTTCAAAGACGCCGAGGGAGCTGCGGGCGGGGGGGCTACGCCCCAACGCCCCAATGGACGCACCGCCCCTGGTTGCGATACATCTTGGTGCTGGTATGCGTATGCTCACGGGGGGTGGAGGCTTACCCAACGCGCAGGTGTGACACCCTCACAGTGGCTAAGTTATTGTTGAGGGAGCTCATCCCGAGATTCGGGATTCCAACCTCTTTGGAATCAGATAGAGGAAGACACTTCCACAGTGAAATCATGAAGTTGCTTTGTGCCGCATTGAATGTTGATCAGAGACTCCATTGCAGTTACCGACCAGAGGCTTCTGGGATGGTGGAACAGGTCAATGGAACTTTGAAAGCCCGGATGGCAAAAATGTGTTCATCAACGTCCCTGAAATGGCCTGACGCTTTGCCGCTCGTACTGATGAGCATGCGGAGTGTCCCAGCTAGGAGGACCGGGTTGTCCCCTCATGAAATATTGATGGGAAGGGCAATGCGGTTGCCAGCAGTACCAGCTACAGCTTTGATAAGCATCACTGATGACTTGATTCTCGATTACTGTAAAGGACTATCTGATGTGGTCCGTTCTGTGTCCCAGCAGGTGCAAGCTGCAGCTGTTCCGGCTTCGAGTGATCTGTGCCACGACCTGTGTCCAGGCGACTGGGTGCTTGTCCGAAAGCACGTGAGGAAGGGCTGTTTGGATGTTCGGTGGCGAGGCCCGTACCAGGTGATACTGGTAACGAACACTGCAGTGAAGTGTGGAGGATTGCCAAACTGGGTACATGCCTCCCATACCCGCAGAGTTTCAGCACCTTTGGAAGAAACAGCTCCTCTCGTAAACGAAAATCCAGCTGATGTGGCAGGGCCACATGAGAGGACAAGTCAAGCTGTAAGGGTCGCTGACACAGCTGGTGGTGCACCAGAACAAGTTAGAGGGGGTTTCGACAGCCTGAATCTCGACTCTGACTCAGAAGACAGAGGTGGTACAGTGGGTGGAGTAGAGTCAGATTCAGCAGAAGGAGGAAGTGGTGCACTGGGTATAGCAGGGGAAGGCGGAAGAACGACCAGAATTGAGGAAAGTTGGCCTGAAAGACAGAGGCGACTGAATCTGAGGTTGGTACCCGAAAGAGATCTTGCTCCAGTGTCTGAAACGTCCGAAACAGAAGCAAGCGACGACGAGCAGACTCAAGAGGGTCGGAGAAGGTCGAAGAGAACGAGAGTACCCTGCCGGAGATACTCTACCCCTGAGTGGACTTACACAGTGACTGATGCAGGGGGTAGTGAGTACGGGGAGACTGAGGTCTGTGCAGGTGGTCAGCAAGAGCCCGAATGTGGTAGTGAAGGTGGTGCTGTTGTTGCCAGGGCTCGAAGTCGAAGGAATACTGACCCTCACCATCCCGAATCCCCCGCTTCTGAGTAAAGTCCGAGAACTGGTTTTGCATCTACTCGAATTTCCGTCCTTTGGATTTGAGCCGTATTCACATGAAATGGTAATTCTTCGTCTTGAACTTTTGTATCACGTTTTGGAAGCGCTTGCAGAGGATCTTATGGTGGATGAAATATAACCTGTTGTAAATAAAAAGTCTAAAGAAGAAGATAACCTAGATCCGAGTGGAAGAAGAATAAACTTAGGGACTTTCCACAGAAGAGGAACGAAAACCTAGGGAAGTCTTTTTCTGGACTATGTAAATAAGAGACTGTTGTTGAAAGGGGATTTCCAGAGGTTTCAAGTGCTGCTTGAACTGGTTAAGCAAGTCACGAGTGGAAGAAACAAAGACTTTTGAGTGTTCATTGCTGAAACCGAGAACTTTTCAGAACTTTCGAGACCATGGAGGCTGGAGATCCAAATCGTAGATCTAAGTTGATCGTAGGCATACTTATAGGGGGTGTGATAGTTTCTATAATCATAGTAATTGTAGTTTCATATACAGTTCCACATGAGCTAGCAGTGCAGGGTGTGCCAGGGACTCCTACACCTACTACACCTAGCCAACAAGAGGTAAACATAGGAGCCGACAAAGCTTTGCTGATAGAAGAAAGTCGTAGATTGCATGTAGATTTGTCTAGAAGTGATTTTAAGCTTAATGCATACGCCAAGCTGCTGTATGAGTACGTGGATGCGATGGATGCGAAGGATTGTTATGTGTGTATGCAGTTGCCTGCTTCAGTGGATGAGGGTATTAGATATCACCATCTTCCACTGACATATGGAATTTCATGTAGTATGTTGCTTAGTATATTCTATGAAAGAGATCAGTTTGAGTATTTCTTTTCCAATTACGATGCAGTGCTTCCTGAAGTCCCCGCTTATAAACATTTGAATAAGTATGATTACTATAAGTCGGAGGATAGACTTAGGAAGTTCTTCATACCGTCTTTGGAACTGGACACAGCATATGCCCACCGACATAACTTGACTTGTTCATTATCCAATGTAGAGAAAAAGTTCGTAGATTAGGTAGAAGATAGATATAGAAAACTAACACAGACCCGGGACACAGGGCATAGTACCGTGGATTGGACTGAGGAGGAAAAATTGCACCGAACAAAGGGAAGTTATGGTCCTATAGCTTTGGACAAAGAGCAGAGGGGAAAGCTGTGTGTGAGACGTTATCAGACCTACTATGAAAAGGTTCCAGTGGGACAGAGTACGTGTGACCATGTTTTCACTATGGCAGATGCAGCAAAGAATTTTCTCCAAGGTCCTGTACAAGTGATACCTACGGTGTATTTTGTGTGTGGAAGGAATGCATATGTGAGATTGCCTGCGAACTGGTATGGTACATGTTATTTGGGAATAATATTTCCAAAGATTTATCATACTGAGGATTTAGAACTTCTGGAAGGTGGAAAGCATTCGAGGGTAAGGAGAAGTGCGAGTGCAGGGGTAGTAGTGGGAGATATCTTTGGAGCTATGATACCAAGTTTGGGAGTGATCTTGAATGATGTGAAGATCCGGAGACTGGTGACTGTGATAGATGAGCTATCGATGAATACAGCAAAATCGTTGGTACTTGTAGAGGGGGAGATGTTGTCGATAAGGACAATGGTTTTACAGAATCGCCTTGCTTTGGATGTCCTATTGGCAAAAGAGGGCGGAGTCTGTAAATTATTGAAGGTTCAAGAGTGCTGTACTTATATACCAGACCACAGCAAGGACCTGGAGAAATATATAAGTAACATCACTACTATCCACACGAAGATAGCGGACTTGACTGAAGAGGGGACATGGGAGAAAGTTGGCAAAGGATTTGGTCAAGTGGGGAGCTGGTTTGCGAATTTGGGGAAGGGATTCCTTGGCTATGTTCTGAGACCTCTCCTTATCGTGGTGGTTTGTGTGGTTTGTCTGTGGGGTCTGATCAAAGCCTACAAATGGTATCGAGCGGGCAGAGTTGAGAGAGCTCTGAGAGAAAATGAGACGAGAATGGCTAGACTGCAGGACAGTCAATATCAAAGACTTAAGAGATTGGAGAATCACAGACCAGGGAGAATGGCAACGAGTTCTGTTTAGGTCGGTTCTTTCACCAAGGGAGTTGAATAAAATGTGATGACAGGAGTCATCAAAGGGGGGAACTGATAGAGCGCCATGTTCTCGTTAAAATTGTAGGGGTGCATCATAATCACCGTTAGTTCGCACACGCATATATCCAGATATATATCCATGAATGGCCAGTAAGATGTAGTTCTAAAGCCGCAGTTATTAGAGTGAATAGAAGTGTAATTGTGCTATTTTAATCATGCAAAATGTAATGCTTAACTGAATCGTATTTAAAATAATGCATAAATGAATCAACCCATGTGTAATCGAGATGCAGTAGTTTAAACGTGCACCCTATTAAGTTGCACGTGTAGTTTACTTTTCGCATATGAAATGTAAGGAACCAATGCTTATAGAAGTGATTAAGGTTTGTGTGTTTAAATTGTGTAAAGGCCTGACTGCATATACGCCAAGGAAAGGCCTGTTTGTTCTTATGTTAGCTTATTTTGCAGGCAGAGATGGTTCTCTTGGAAAGGCTCTCTGGGCACCGACAGTAGATTTAATTAGTACAGTAGAGGGTTTCTGTTGAACGTATCTTCTGTTGCAGGTGCATGGACACATGCCTCGTTAGCTAAAGACTGGCTCTTTGTTTCACGAGTTAGGGCGATGGGAGACATGAAAATGGGAGTGCAATGGAATTTAGGGATGATACTTTCAGCGGAGAAGGTGCCTGGGACTCAAGGTCATCGCAACCGTCCAGGATGTAGTAAGAGTTTCGATGGAAAAATACAAGAAGGAAGACCTGGCCAAAGAGGCGTGACAAAAGGCGTGTTCAATTGTATTTGGGTTTTGTATTAGGGTCAGTGCCCCGAGGGTGGAGGGCAGAGTAGAGATAGGGGGGACCAGAGAGGAGGACATAGAAGGATTTGGTGAAGGAGCATCTTAAAATTGAGCTTAAGTACTATGTGAGTGTACTTCTTAGGAAGTCTTCACAACTGACACCTTTTCTCCTACTCTTGCCTGGGAAATTCGTTAAGTAGGTATGCCACTTTAGTAGTAGAGTAGGGACAGCCAATGGGTTTATGCTTGTTTAGATAAATGAGGAATAACGTAGAGATTGGAGCTGTCATCGCTTGTCTAATACTTTTGGAGCTAATTATTCTCCTTATCCTGAGTCGCATGAGACTTCTGCGTAGGATGCTATTTGTATTAGTGCCCATCTATTTCTTTAACCTCGTGTTGAGGTGTTTGCATGTGCAGTTATTCTTGGCTGTAATAAAACCCCAAAATTGAATTCGGAGTCGGTGGTCTTTGCAGGTGTACTAGATTCGAAAGAAATGATTGCATAACTTAAAAGATTTCCTTCCCTTCACACTATTCAGCAGGTAAAAAGATCCTGGCGACCTGAGGATCCTTAGAAAAGATAAGATAAAGATCAGTGTTATCACTTTTTTCTCTTTTTTTCTATTCATGTGGCTAAAAAAACGATGTGTAACAAACATGCATAAAGTTACGTTATTTTGAATTGAGGTTGAAAGGTGCCTTTAACCTTCAACAATAGTATTTCCTTTATGTTTAACGTGCGTCATGTGGACCCTGCATAAATGTCGACAGAATAAATGTATGGTCATGTGACCAAGACCGAAGTAGGTCGAAACGCGTCCTCTTTTTGTTCTTTGCCATTAAATCAACTCATCAAACTAAGCCCGTTTGGAGTGGCTGAATTCTTTTCGTGAAGTGGGAAAAGACTTCGATTGAAATATATATATATATATATATATATATATATATCTCAGTGGAATGCTCAGAAAGAGATGGGCTGAGCTAGAAATAACATCAGCTCTTGTGTAAGTCATTGGTGAATGTGGTTTTTCTGCCTATGGGGCAAAAGGTTCCACAAGGAGGACTGTGATCAGTGATAGCAGCTGAACTTTCAAAATGGGAGATGACAAAGAGCAGCTGTGGCTGGTGAAGTCTAACAGTGGTGTGGCTTGAAAACCCAGTGCAAACTGGACACAGTAAGTGACCGTGTAGTTGTGGAGCGTGTAGGTGGATAAGGGCCCCGACACCACCCCTGCCTTCCTTTTCTTTAGCGGGATCCCCATCACATTTAGGACTGGGACCATCATAGCACCTGTTTTTTTTAAAGTGATGTCAATAAGACAGCAACATCCCCAGCCTGCGCTCATACCATCACCATCATTGTGATTAACAGAACTGGGCAAGCTGATCATGCAGAGAAATGTAGCTCAGAGTTGTCCATCACAGTGAGAGTGTGAATGGAATCTGACCTTAGTAGGAGAGAGGTATATTATAGAAAATGAAGCACGGATCTCCCTCCATGGCTGGTGTGATGGAATTCTGTCTTAGGTGTGTGTAGAGTGTGAGTGTCTACGTGTCTGCCTACATCTCTGTGTTTTTGATTTTTTTGTGTAAAAGAGATCGATATGTGTACAGGCATGGCGGAAGTAAAGTCAGTGCTGGGCATCGTACAGTGGCGGCTCCTCCGCTATGGCAGAGGAGCATCGCCCCCCTGCTTTTAAGCAGTGCAAAGTAAAGGAAACTTAATATGATAATAACTTTGAGTTATTATCATTTTATGTTTCCATGCTGCTTTGCGGGCTTCTGCTCTGCTCTCGGAGCAGGGCAGGGGTTGCGTTGTGATTGGTCAGGGGAGTCTGGCTGTGCTTCCTGTTCCTTGAGTCCGATGAGGAGAGCAGGAGCAGAGACGTGGGACCCGGTGGCAAGGTAAGTGTTTATTTTTATTTTTTTACAATGTTTTGTTATGTTATGTTATTATATATTTATAACGCGCACGGATACTCAGGAGTGTCCCGGCGCGGAAGCCAGTATGAAGGATACAGAAGGGCGTGGAACGCGGCTGGGTGTTAGTTAAAAGCAAGGTTTTTAACTGCTTTTTAAACAACCCAAAGTCTTGGGTGTTTCGCAGTTCGTAGGGAAGGGCATTCCAGGCTTTGGCTGCCTTGAAAGAGAGGGAGCTGCCCCCAGTTCTAGCAAGGCGGAAGCGTGGTATAACGGCGAGGCATTACCCTGTGGAGCGTAGATGTCTATGAGGCGCATAGAAATCAAATCGTCTCCTGAGGTAGGGGGGCCCAGATTTATATAAGGCACCATGGGCAAGAGTGAGCGTCTTGAACAGGACACGCTGTCTCACTGGGAGCCAATGCAGATCCCGGTGATGTTGCTTTGTGCTGGACCTACCCGGGATGCCCATCCTGCGTGCGCTCCCCCCCCCCGCCCTGCCATCCGCGAGCCATGCCGACCACCATTGGCATTGTAGGTGCCAGAATGGGTGGTGAACTTGTGACTATGTAGAGCCATCCATCACTGCCTTTCCTAATCCTGTCCTGCCAATGATTCTGTTAAGATGACATTCAAGGCTGCTACCAGACAATGCCCTGCCAGCTGTTCCAGGTTGTATAAGCCAGGGTGTCTTTCGAAGCAGTGGCTGAAACAAGCCTAAACTTAGAAGCAGGTATTGGAAAATAAATGTATATTGGTTTAATGTACTAACTCATGCAGTGTTATCATTTTAGGTTGAAACACACAATAGGGAGCCAGGAGGAGTGAATAGATGGATATAGTTGTAATGCAGTCCCTCAAACATTTCAATGCAAGGGTTGTACTAATAAATATCAACCTCCAGGAAAGTGGGGCACAAGGATATCAAGGACAGAATATTGAGGCGCAAAATATTGAATGGTAAGTGCATATATGGAAGTATATATGTACCTTGAAGATGCAGTCCTCGAAAAATCATAACAATGGGGTTCATTGCGATGTCGGACCCACCGACATCTGCCCCTGCGGTCCGTCCGCTGCATTACGATGTGGCGGGGGAAGGCATCGGGCGAAGGGACCATCCACAGCACTTCTGACGGGCTCAAGGATCCCGTCAGTGTATCAGAGGATCAGTAATCCTTACAATAAGGGCGGTGCCTGCTCAGGCACCGCCGTAGGGATTACAATGTCACTTTCCACCTGACTTTTCATGGTGGTTCACTCGTCATAAAAAGGCAGGCGGAAAGTGACTTTGGGGGCCCCTAGCAGGGCCCACTTCTCCCCTGGCCCTCTGCTATGGGGCCTGGGGGGCACCTCTGGTGCCCCCCGCCACTGCAGCCTGCAGCACACGCCGCAATAGAAAATATATACATTGAGACCGCCGTGCGGTCGCATTGTAATCAGGGCAGCGGAACCGCCAACTTCTAGTCGGGCAGTCCTACTTCCGCTACGGTGCCATCGTAATCAGGCACAATGTTACAAGACCTGCAGGTCTAATCATTTGAATAATCTACTTGCCCTAACTGTAGTGCACTTGACACATAAACTGGTCTATAAATGTGTGATTTAAGGCAAATATTTTATTTTACAAAGTCGCCTTTTTCTTTATCACATATGAGAGCACGTTCAAATATGGGTGCCTGCTGTACAAAAACTCCTGTTTGATTTAATAGACTAAACTTTTGTTCCATATATAAGAATCTAGCCCACATATAGGATACACATGGCCCCTGACTTTACTCTTAGTTCACTAATAGCATTCCCATCAAGGCGGTCTGGAATGTTTCTCAGTTCATGTTCAAAACCTCAGACTTTTAATAAATATATTACTAAAGCATGATATGGTTGCACACTGTTTTATATATATATATATAGACAGCCCATTTTCCATTGAAATGGCCACAAATATTCCCACTAACATGCAGTTTTACTGATAAAACTGTATAGTGTATAAACAATGATGTGTGGAAATTGGGTTTCAGCAAAAATATTTATTGTTTGCACATCACCAAGTAAAGTGTTCTGATTTGTTTGATTCTATTGAAATCTTTGTTTCCATCACACAGAAATACAAAAAATGTGCTTTCTTAACTACTGAAATATATTTTTAAATATTTGTACAGTTAATTAATAAGCTATTTAAATGCTGTTTGTTAGGGAAAAAACTGACATCCTACAGCCTTTCATTTCCCATTCCCTGTATTGCAGATTGTCAGAGAGTTCACTTAACAACATCCTTTAACTTTGCAGTGAGAGAAAGAAAAGCAAACAACAACCTCCAGGATAAAATATGCTGCAAATTGTGAGAAGCAAAACACACAAGATGATGGACGGAATGCTGCACATTGGCAAACATTCACCACCAGTCACAGATCTGGGTTTAATCCATCGTTATTTTGCTTCACCACGCCACCCCAGTTCAGACATAGCCATATGCAAATCAGTCTTGACCCTGTGCCTCATGGGAACAGTCCAGACCGAACTGCCAAGCCACGTCTTCCCTGGACCGGAATCAAGCATCCTAGGACCGGTTTCAGGCTATCAGCCTTCATCAGCCAGGATAGCTTGACTCCAGTGGCGTAGTGAGCACGGGACCCACGTCTGGGCATACCCTTCCCACTTAGGGCGAAATGCAAAACACACAAGATGATGGACGGAATGCTGCACATTGGCAAACATTCACCCCCAGTCACAGATCTGGGTTTAATCCATCGTTATTTTGCTTCACCACGCCACCCCAGTTCAGACATAGCCATATGCAAATCAGTCTTGACCCTGTGCCTCATGGGAACAGTCCAGACAGAACTGCCAAGCCACGTCTTCCCTGGACCGGAATCAAGCATCCTAGGACCGGTTTCAGGCTATCAGCCTTCATCAGCCAGGATAGCTTGACTCCAGTGGCGTAGTGAGCACGGGACCCACGTCTGGGCATACCCTTCCCACTTAGGGCGAAATGCAAAACACACAAGATGATGGACGGAATGCTGCACATTGGCAAACATTCACCCCCAGTCACAGATCTGGGTTTAATCCATCGTTATTTTGCTACACCACGCCACCCCAGTTCAGTCATAGCCATATGCAAATCAGTCTTGACCCTGTGCCTCATGGGAACAGTCCAGACCGAACTGCCAAGCCACGTCTTCCCTGGACCGGAATCAAGCATCCTAGGACCGGTTTCAGGCTATCAGCCTTCATCAGCCAGGATAGCTTGACTCCAGTGGCGTAGTGAGCACGGGACCCACGTCTGGGCACACCCTTCCCACTTAGGGCGAAATGCAAAAACACAAGATGATGGACGGAATGCTGCACATTGGCAAACATTCACCCCCAGTCACAGATCTGGGTTTAATCCATCGTTATTTTGCTTCACCACGCCACCCCAGTTCAGACATAGCCATATGCAAATCAGTCTTGACCCTGTGCCTCATGGGAACAGTCCAGACCGAACTGCCAAGCCACGTCTTCCCTGGACCGGAATCAAGCATCCTAGGACCGGTTTCAGGTTATCAGCCTTCATCAGCCAGGATAGCTTGACTCCAGTGGCGTAGTGAGCACAGGACCCACGTCTGGGCATACCCTTCCCACTTAGGGCGAAATGCAAAACACACAAGATGATGGACGGAATGCTGCACATTGGCAAACATTCACCCCCAGTCACAGATCTGGGTTTAATCCATCGTTATTTTGCTTCACCACGCCACCCCAGCTCAGACATAGCCATATGCAAATCAGTCTTGACCCTGTGCCTCATGGGAACAGTCCAGACCGAACTGCCAAGCCACGTCTTCCCTGGACCGGAATCAAGCATCCTAGGACCGGTTTCAGGCTATCAGCCTTCATCAGCCAGGATATCTTGACTCCAGTGGCGTAGTGAGCACGGGACCCACGTCTGGG
This sequence comes from Calotriton arnoldi, assembly GCA_963921515.1. NCBI lineage: Eukaryota > Metazoa > Chordata > Amphibia > Caudata > Salamandridae > Calotriton > Calotriton arnoldi. Next base: position 792,015 of record CAWUFW010005772.1, on the reverse strand, counting down.
CATACCCTTCCCACTTAGGGCGAAATGCAAAACACACAAGATGATGGACGGAATGCTGCACATTGGCAAACATTCACCCCCAGTCACAGATCTGGGTTTAATCCATCGTTATTTTGCTTCACCACGCCACCCCAGTTCAGACATGGCCATATGCAAATCAGTCTTGACCCTGTGCCTCATGGGAACAGTCCAGACCAAACTGCCAAGCCACGTCTTCCCTGGACCGGAATCAAGCATCCTAGGACCGGTTTCAGGCTATCAGCCTTCATCAGCCAGGATAGCTTGACTCCAGTGGCGTAGTGAGCACGGGACCCACGTCTGGGCATACCCTTCCCACTTAGGGCGAAATGAAAAACACACAAGATGATGGACGGAATGCTGCACATTGGCAAACATTCACCCCCAGTCACAGATCTGGGTTTAATCCATCGTTATTTTGCTTCACCACGCCACCCCAGTTCAGACATAGCCATATGCAAATCAGTCTTGACCCTGTGCCTCATGGGAACAATCCAGACCGAACTGCCAAGCCACGTCTTCCCTGGACCGGAACCAAGCATCCTAGGACCGGTTTCAGGCTATCAGCCTTCATCAGCCAGGATAGCTTGACTCCAGTTGCGTAGTGAGCACGGGACCTACGTCTGGGCATACCCTTCCCACTTAGGGCGAAATGCAAAACACACAAGATGATGGACGGAATGCTGCACATTGGCAAACATTCACCCCCAGTCACAGATCTGGGTTTAATCCATCGTTATTTTGCTTCACCACGCCACCCCAGTTCAGACATAGCCATATGCAAATCAGTCTTGACCCTGTGCCTCATGGGAACAGTCCAGACCGAACTGCCAAGCCACGTCTTCCCTGGACCGGAATCAAGCATCCTAGGACCGGTTTCAGGCTATCAGCCTTCATCAGCCAGGATAGCTTGACTCCAGTGGCGTAGTGAGCACGGGACCCACGTCTGGGCATACCCTTCCCACTTAGGGCGAAATGCAAAACACACAAGATGATGGACGGAATGCTGCACATTGGCAAACATTCACCCCCAGTCACAGATCTGGGTTTAATCCATCGTTATTTTGCTTCACCACGCCACCCCAGTTCAGACATAGCCATATGCAAATCAGTCTTGACCCTGTGCCTCATGGGAACAGTCCAGACCGAACTGCCAAGCCACGTCTTCCCTGGACCGGAATCAAGCATCCTAGGACCGGTTTCAGGCTATCAGCCTTCATCAGCCAGGATAGCTTGACTCCAGTGGCGTAGTGAGCACGGGACCCACGTCTGGGCATACCCTTCCCACTTAGGGCGAAATGAAAAACACACAAGATGATGGACGGAATGCTGCACATTGGCAAACATTCACCCCCAGTCACAGATCTGGGTTTAATCCATCGTTATTTTGCTTCACCACGCCACCCCAGTTCAGACATAGCCATATGCAAATCAGTCTTGACCCTGTGCCTCATGGGAACAGTCCAGACCGAACTGCCAAGCCACGTCTTCCCTGGACCGGAACCAAGCATCCTAGGACCGGTTTCAGGCTATCAGCCTTCATCAGCCAGGATAGCTTGACTCCAGTGGCGTAGTGAGCACGGGACCCACGTCTGGGCACACCCTTCCCACTTAGGGCGAAATGCAAAACACACAAGATGATGGACGGAATGCTGCACATTGGCAAACATTCACCCCCAGTCACAGATCTGGGTTTAATCCATCGTTATTTTGCTTCACCACGCCACCCCAGTTCAGACATAGCCATATGCAAATCAGTCTTGACCCTGTGCCTCATGGGAACAGTCCAGACCGAACTGCCAAGCCACGTCTTCCCTGGACCGGAATCAAGCATCCTAGGACCGGTTTCAGGTTATCAGCCTTCATCAGCCAGGATAGCTTGACTCCAGTGGCGTAGTGAGCACGGGACCCACGTCTGGGCATACCCTTCCCACTTAGGGCGAAATGCAAAACACACAAGATGATGGACGGAATGCTGCACATTGGCAAACATTCACCCCCAGTCACAGATCTGGGTTTAATCCATCGTTATTTTGCTTCACCACGCCACCCCAGTTCAGACATAGCCATATGCAAATCAGTCTTGACCCTGTGCCTCATGGGAACAGTCCAGACCGAACTGCCAAGCCACGTCTTCCCTGGACCGGAATCAAGCATCCTAGGACCGGTTTCAGGCTATCAGCCTTCATCAGCCAGGATAGCTTGACTCCAGTGGCGTAGTGAGCACGGGACCCACGTCTGGGCATACCCTTCCCACTTAGGGCGAAATGCAAAACACACAAGATGATGGACGGAATGCTGCACATTGGCAAACATTCACCCCCAGTCACAGATCTGGGTTTAATCCATCGTTATTTTGCTTCACCACGCCACCCCAGTTCAGACATGGCCATATGCAAATCAGTCTTGACCCTGTGCCTCATGGGAACAGTCCAGACCAAACTGCCAAGCCACGTCTTCCCTGGACCGGAATCTAAGCATCCTAGGACCGGTTTCAGGCTATCAGCCTTCATCAGCCAGGATAGCTTGACTCCAGTGGCGTAGTGAGCACGGGACCCACGTCTGGGCATACCCTTCCCACTTAGGGCGAAATGCAAAACACACAAGATGATGGACGGAATGCTGCACATTGGCAAACATTCACCCCCAGTCACAGATCTGGGTTTAATCCATCGTTATTTTGCTTCACCACGCCACCCCAGTTCAGACATAGCCATATGCAAATCAGTCTTGACCCTGTGCCTCATGGGAACAGTCCAGACTGAACTGCCAAGCCACGTCTTCCCTGGACCGGAATCAAGCATCCTAGGACCGGTTTCAGGCTATCAGCCTTCATCAGCCAGGATAGCTTGACTCCAGTGGCGTAGTGAGCACGGGACGCACGTATGGGCATACCCTTCCCACTTAGGGCGAAATGCAAAACACACAAGATGATGGACGGAATGCTGCACATTGGCAAACATTCACCCCCAGTCACAGACCTGGGTTTAATCCATCGTTATTTTGCTTCACCACGCCACCCCAGTTCAGACATAGCCATATGCAAATCAGTCTTGACCCTGTGCCTCATGGGAACAGTCCAGACCGAACTGCCAAGCCACGTCTTCCCTGGACCGGAATCAAGCATCCTAGGACCGGTTTCAGGCTATCAGCCTTCATCAGCCAGGATAGCTTGACTCCAGTGGCGTAGTGAGCACGGGACCCACGTCTGGGCATACCCTTCCCACTTAGGGCGAAATGCAAAACACACAAGATGATGGACGGAATGCTGCACATTGGCAAACATTCACCCCCAGTCACAGATCTGGGTTTAATCCATCGTTATTTTGCTTCACCACGCCACCCCAGTTCAGACATAGCCATATGCAAATCAGTCTTGACCCTGTGCCTCATGGGAACAGTCCAGACCGAACTGCCAAGCCACGTCTTCCCTGGACCGGAATCAAGCATCCTAGGACCGGTTTCAGGCTATCAGCCTTCATCAGCCAGGATAGCTTGACTCCAGTGGCGTAGTGAGCACGGGACCCACGTCTGGGCATACCCTTCCCACTTAGGGCGAAATGCAAAACACACAAGATGATGGACGGAATGCTGCACATTGGCAAACATTCACCCCCAGTCACAGATCTGGGTTTAATCCATCGTTATTTTGCTTCACCACGCCACCCCAGTTCAGACATAGCCATATGCAAATCAGTCTTGACCCTGTGCCTCATGGGAACAGTCCAGACCGAACTGCCAAGCCACGTCTTCCCTGGACCGGAATCAAGCATCCTAGGACCGGTTTCAGGCTATCAGCCTTCATCAGCCAGGATAGCTTGACTCCAGTGGCGTAGTGAGCACGGGACCCACGTCTGGGCATACCCTTCCCACTTAGGGCGAAATGCAAAACACACAAGATGATGGACGGAATGCTGCACATTGGCAAACATTCACCCCCAGTCACAGATCTGGGTTTAATCCATCGTTATTTTGCTTCACCACGCCACCCCAGTTCAGACATAGCCATATGCAAATCAGTCTTGACCCTGTGCCTCATGGGAACAGTCCAGACCGAACTGCCAAGCCACGTCTTCCCTGGACCGGAATCAAGCATCCTAGGACCGGTTTCAGGCTATCAGCCTTCATCAGCCAGGATAGCTTGACTCCAGTGGCGTAGTGAGCACGGGACCCACGTCTGGGCATACCCTTCCCACTTAGGGCGAAATGCAAAACACACAAGATGATGGACGGAATGCTGCACATTGGCAAACATTCACCCCCAGTCACAGATCTGGGTTTAATCCATCGTTATTTTGCTTCACCACGCCACCCCAGTTCAGACATAGCCATATGCAAATCAGTCTTGACCCTGTGCCTCATGGGAACAGTCCAGACCGAACTGCCAAGCCACGTCTTCCCTGGACCGGAATCAAGCATCCTAGGACCGGTTTCAGGCTATCAGCCTTCATCAGCCAGGATAGCTTGACTCCAGTGGCGTAGTGAGCACGGGACCCACGTCTGGGCATACCCTTCCCACTTAGGGCGAAATGCAAAACACACAAGATGATGGACGGAATGCTGCACATTGGCAAACATTCACCCCCAGTCACAGATCTGGGTTTAATCCATCGTTATTTTGCTTCACCACGCCACCCCAGTTCAGACATAGCCATATGCAAATCAGTCTTGACCCTGTGCCTCATGGGAACAGTCCAGACCGAACTGCCAAGCCACGTCTTCCCTGGACCGGAATCAAGCATCCTAGGACCGGTTTCAGGCTATCAGCCTTCATCAGCCAGGATAGCTTGACTCCAGTGGCGTAGTGAGCACGGGACCCACGTCTGGGCATACCCTTCCCACTTAGGCGAAATGCAAAACACACAAGATGATGGACGGAATGCTGCACATTGGCAAACATTCACCCCCAGTCACAGATCTGGGTTTAATCCATTGTTATTTTGCTTCACCACGCCACCCCAGTTCAGACATAGCCATATGCAAATCAGTCTTGACCCTGTGCCTCATGGGAACAGTCCAGACCGAACTGCCAAGCCACGTCTTCCCTGGACCGGAATCAAGCATCCTAGGACCGGTTTCAGGCTATCCGCCTTCATCAGCCAGGATAGCTTGACTCCAGTGGCGTAGTGAGCACGGGACCCACGTCTGGGCATACCCTTCCCACTTAGGGCGAAATGCAAAACACACAAGATGATGGACGGAATGCTGCACATTGGCAAACATTCACCCCCAGTCACAGATCTGGGTTTAATCCATCGTTATTTTGCTTCACCACGCCACCCCAGTTCAGACATAGCCATATGCAAATCAGTCTTGACCCTGTGCCTCATGGGAACAGTCCAGACCGAACTGCCAAGCCACGTCTTCCCTGGACCGGAATCAAGCATCCTAGGACCGGTTTCAGGCTATCAGCCTTCATCAGCCAGGATAGCTTGACTCCAGTGGCGTAGTGAGCACGGGACCCACGTCTGGGCATACCCTTCCCACTTAGGGCGAAATGCAAAACACACAAGATGATGGACGGAATGCTGCACATTGGCAAACATTCACCCCCAGTCACAGATCTGGGTTTAATCCATCGTTATTTTGCTTCACCACGCCACCCCAGTTCAGACATAGCCATATGCAAATCAGTCTTGACCCTGTGCCTCATGGGAACAGTCCAGACCGAACTGCCAAGCCACGTCTTCCCTGGACCGGAATCAAGCATCCTAGGACCGGTTTCAGGCTATCAGCCTTCATCAGCCAGGATAGCTTGACTCCAGTGGCGTAGTGAGCACGGGACCCACGTCTGGGCATACCCTTCCCACTTAGGGCGAAATGCAAAACACACAAGATGATGGACGGAATGCTGCACATTGGCAAACATTCACCCCCAGTCACAGATCTGGGTTTAATCCATTGTTATTTTGCTTCACCACGCCACCCCAGTTCAGACATAGCCATATGCAAATCAGTCTTGACCCTGTGCCTCATGGGAACAGTCCAGACCGAACTGCCAAGCCACGTCTTCCCTGGACCGGAATCAAGCATCCTAGGACCGGTTTCAGGCTATCCGCCTTCATCAGCCAGGATAGCTTGACTCCAGTGGCGTAGTGAGCACGGGACCCACGTCTGGGCATACCCTTCCCACTTAGGGCGAAATGCAAAACACACAAGATGATGGACGGAATGCTGCACATTGGCAAACATTCACCCCCAGTCACAGATCTGGGTTTAATCCATCGTTATTTTGCTTCACCACGCCACCCCAGTTCAGACATAGCCATATGCAAATCAGTCTTGACCCTGTGCCTCATGGGAACAGTCCAGACCGAACTGCCAAGCCACGTCTTCCCTGGACCGGAATCAAGCATCCTAGGACCGGTTTCAGGCTATCAGCCTTCATCAGCCAGGATAGCTTGACTCCAGTGGCGTAGTGAGCACGGGACCCACGTCTGGGCATACCCTTCCCACTTAGGGCGAAATGCAAAACACACAAGATGATGGACGGAATGCTGCACATTGGCAAACATTCACCCCCAGTCACAGATCTGGGTTTAATCCATCGTTATTTTGCTTCACCACGCCACCCCAGTTCAGACATAGCCATCTGCAAATCAGTCTTGACCCTGTGCCTCATGGGAACAGTCCAGACCGAACTGCCAAGCCACGTCTTCCCTGGACCGGAATCAAGCATCCTAGGACCTGTTTCAGGCTATCAGCCTTCATCAGCCAGGATAGCGTGACTCCAGTGGCGTAGTGAGCACGGGACCCACGTCTGGGCATACTCTTCCCACTTAGGGCGAAATGCAAAACACACAAGATGATGGACGGAATGCTGCACATTGGCAAACATTCACCCCCAGTCACAGATCTGGGTTTAATCCATCGTTATTTTGCTTCACCACGCCACCCCAGTTCAGACATAGCCATATGCAAATCAGTCTTGACCCTGTGGCTCATGGGAACAGTCCAGACTGAACTGCCAAGCCACGTCTTCCCTGGACCGGAATCAAGCATCCTAGGACCGGTTTCAGGCTATCAGCCTTCATCAGCCAGGATAGCTTAACTCCAGTGGCGTAGTGAGCACGGGACCCACGTCTGGGCATACCCTTCCCACTTAGGGCGAAATGCAAAACACACAAGATGATGGACGGAATACTGCACATTGGCAAACATTCACCCCCAGTCACAGATCTGGGTTTAATCCATCGTTATTTTGCTTCACCACGCCACCCCAGTTCAGACATAGCCATATGCAAATCAGTCTTGACCCTGTGCCTCATGGGAACAGTCCAGACCGAACTGCCAAGCCACGTCTTCCCTGGACCGGAATCAAGCATCCTAGGACCGGTTTCAGGCTATCAGCCTTCATCAGCCAGGATAGCTTGACTCCAAATTGTGAGAAGACATAAGCTGACATTTGACCTTTGTCTTTGTAACACACAGCAAATTTGACAAGATACAAACAAGATGTAGGAATCTTTTATGCTCATTCACTTTCTGAATGAACAGAACACTAGTTCTTTGTCCGCTTGCCAGACCGGACTAGTAGGCCATAAAAATAGTTTACCCTGATAGAATCTGACTAGGTGTAGGAGTGGGTGACTAGATTTCCTGAGTCCTGAGATATATGTACCGGCCAGGTACATAAATGTGAAGTTAGAAATAGAAAATCTGGACTTCCTTACCTACTGAAGATTTAAAAAAAAAAAAAAAAAAAAAATTTTGTCCTTGATAATATGTCCCATTGATATTCTCGGGTCGATGTTCAGGAAGTGCACACAATGTACGCACTCAAGTGGAAGCGGAGGGATACAACCAAACAGCCAAGATCATTAGGTGAGAGATGAATACTCAATTGGCAGGGCCGGACTGGGAACCGAAACCGGCCCTGGCAAACTGCTCGGCCTGCCCCCCTGGGGGGTGCAGGGGGGTGCGGCCGAGCTATTTGCTAGGGCCGGTTTCGGCCGATTTTGTTACAGGGGGCCGATATTGCCGGCCCCCGGTAACAAAAACGGCCCCCCAGAGGCCTAAAACCAGCCCCCACCCTGGCGGCCCACCGGGAAAACGCCCGGTGCCCGCTACGGCCAGTCCGGCCCTGTCAATTGGGCCAAACCAAGAAGTGATTAAAAAGGTCTCAAGCAATAGCTGAAAGAGACCGGCTGAAGAGAGCCAATGACTGATAGAGGCAGCCCCAACCCAGACACTGTACATTATAAGAAACAGGTCTGCTTGACAGCTTACCTGCCAAAGCCTAAATTTAAAAAGCACAGTGAGGTAAAAGCCCTCTGTCAGGCCACCCCTCTGATCACAGCCCAGGTGTTGCCTATCTTCTGAATGACTTGCTCCCTCTAAAACTAAAGCCAAATGAACACATCATTGAGCCACAGAGAAACCCCCTCTCAGCGCTGAACTCCCAAACGCACTCAATGAATTTTTTAATGCTCTTTGGCATATGGCAATCTGACATTTACCACCACGTCAAAAACCACAATTCTTTGTGTCTTCAAACATTACAAAGAGGAATCTTCAAAGACCCTGTCCCATTTGGAGAGCATAGTATTTTACCGCTTTAGCAGTCTGGTTTTCCTGACTACCATTAACTTGGCTGTATATACCACTTCATATCACACATTCTAAGTGTTGTAAATTTGCTGGTGTTACTAATACCCAGTTTAATGGTGGTCAAGAAGGAAGTTGGAGTCTGGTATTTGAGTGCTTGACCTGCAACTCACCATCGACATCCTCATGGAGGACTTAACTATCTACGCCACCCTGCCCTCTAATGACGCCGTATAGATGGTATCTTCAGCTTGTCTAACTTACATTGGTGTCTGGTTGTTTGCTTAGGTTTTTTATTACCACCACTTGACACCTGTACAAGCTCTTTCAGAAGACTATGATACAAAACAAACATGCCAAAACAAGTGCACAGGAGAAGCTATACAGAGTGCTGTTGGGGAAGTCCTGTAGTCTGAGGGATCTTTCCTGTACACTCCGTTATCAGCAGTCAGTTGCCTCCAGACACTTGCTGGCCCACTGCTGACCACCTCTCCAGCCCCTTTTCCCCAGTGTCCAGATTCGGTTTACATTGGTCCATCAGGCTGATGGCTAGTGACTTTAGCTATCAATATATAAGATAAGTAGGTCTATGCAAGATGATTAAGCATTGTGTACTAATGGGATTCAGTCGGTAGGGTGGTGATCTGAGGCCTTGAATCCTGGGGGCTCACTCAACACGCAAATGCAGAGGCAGAGGTCAGTCTGAAGGCCTCCTTGAAGCAGCCTTTGACTCACTCATCGTGACACAGACAAACTCAAAAGCAGGGGTGTGGGAAGTTCTAAATTTGCACCGAAGTTGGGAAAACTTTGCCCTTCGCAAGAATAATTGAAGTTTCTCTACTTCACCCAAGCAAAGTTTTACTTCATTTGGCATGTGTGTCCTGTCTCATCTTTGCCATTATAAGCATTTTTAAATAATAGTTGTTAACTATAGGGATTAAAAGCGTAGAAGAGCAGCATCACACTCTGCACAAAGAAAAATGAATTGAGGAGAGATAAAGAAGTGGGTATCTTGGTGAGTCAGGCAGAGAGGCGAATGAATAAATTAAGCCACAATCTGTGCTTTCCTCACTGAAAATGTACACACCAGTAGTCTTGTCTTGTGGGCTTATAGCTGGATGCAATCCCTTGATAAACAGCTGAAATAGAAATGTGTTTAGAAATTGAGGGTTGTTTGTCCTGAGTCACAATGATGATAAGCGAAAGGGAGCAGGGGTGGTAGAGTCCTAAAGATATTTAAGAAATCCTGTTGATGACCACCTTTGATTTGGTTACTTGTCTTGACCATGACCAATTGATGCCTGTTTGAGGACAGTGAGTGCTTGGCTTGGTGGTTGTAGGGCATTTTGAAAACTTGCCCATTAGGTATTATGTCTCGAGTATCTATTGGTTTGATTCTAAAGGGTTTTCTTGACATTTGTGACATAAAATGGACCATTGGAACAGTTTTGTTTAAAAATGTTGTAGTTACTTTTTTCCTTCAAATTTCTTCCATGAATGCACCTTTTGAATCCATTTTGTCCGAAAACCGTTTTGATGTCTGAGAACCCCACATGCACCTATTTTGTCTGCTCTGGCTCGATCATATGTTCTGCTCCACCACTTTTAAAATCTAGCATCCCCCACTGGTAAAAACATGGATGTCGTTTCATCAAAACAATATGAAAAGCATCCTTTAACCACAAATGGCATCACATGGTTAACCCGTTGTTGGACCCTTTATCCGTCAACAGGCTTGTACCTTCCTGCCGAGGGGATAAGAACAGGTCAGGAGTGGCAAATACTGAAAGTAAAGAAGACTCATGAAGCATTGCCTCCTTTCTGCTTCACCCACATCTTTCATGACTCTGAGACCAGGCGTGGCAAGGGCAGTGCCAGGGGCATGAAAGGGAATGCCAGGGTAGTAGCTGTTATCCCCAGCTGCCTATCCTTGACATCCTTTGGTAAGAGAACCCTTGATCAGGGAGAACACTGTATGCAATGCAAGGGTGAGAGGGAAGATCAGTACTTACATTTACAAATTATCTCCAAGTAAAAGGTATTCATTTTTTGACCCATCTGCCAGAAGAAGTGCTGAATACAAAAAGCAGTAAATTAAGAAAAGAGCAATTGAGACACACATATGCTTGAACTATTGCTGTATACACAATGGCAAAGCAGGAGTGTCTGATGGCTGTGGTGTCACTAAAACGAAGTTATAATATGGACAGTCTAGGTGACCCTGGTGATCCTTACATGACTTCCCATTATATTTCATATTTTTCAGGAGCTTGGCATAAATAGTGCACATGCAGAAGCACAAAGTGTGGTATGTTATTCTTTTGGCGCGCGTAGACATAGACACGGAGGGCTGGACGGCGCTGCCAAACAAAGTACTTATTGCGCTGAGATTATTGTCTCTTGAATTAATTATCTGAATGCACGAACCGAGATACGCATGGCCTGTACATCGCGGCGGTCCTTCTTAAATAGTGGGTGAAAATATACAGTGGGTAGCGAAGGACTTGGAACTTTGGTAGAATTCTCGCTACCTATGTACAGCCTTACTACTGGAACCAGACTTCTGATGCCCTGAAGAAGCCCTTGTCTGGGGTGAAACGCGTTGGTTGCGTCTGCTTGCAATAATCCCAAGACTAAAAAAGAAGAAAATAAAAAAGAACACTTCAACAATATTGGATTTTATCAATAATCTTGGAAATGTTTTTAACAGTGGATTTGATGCTATATATTTTGTGTTAACTTGTGTGTTGCCTCTCATTCCCTGTGTTTATCACTCTCCTCTCGCAGCAGTGGTAATAACTAGCATATTCCATTCTGCACATCTACCTATACGGCTTAAGCCATGGTTCATTGTCATGTGTAATTGTTTAAAAAAACAGGCATTTAACCAAAATCAGGATGCAAGGGGTTAAATTCATGCAGTAGGGTAAAATCACATTGAAGATGCTGTGACTATCAGCAGAGTTGTGTCCCTGTATCAAGTCATTGTAACAGGCAATGTTGTAGTAGTAAACACTGGCTATATCGTGCTAATTTCACTGTACTGTGGTAATAACATAGAATTTACCCTTTGCACTGTGTTAATACATTTGTGAATGTGTGTTTATTAGTACAGTTGCTATACATCGCATGCTATTGTGCTGAATTCATATTCACTGGCATCTCTTGAACAAATAAATCTGATCATAAGTAAACATGACCTAACTGAACATAGGTTACATGTACATTTGCTTTGTATTAACTCCGCACATTGCTGCGGCCATTATATTCCCTTTATGTAAATAGGCGGAGACTAACACTGAGTGGCGGGTATGCCAGAAGTAATCTCCGCCCACTATAGAACACTCAAAGTAGCTGAGCTCTGTATGTTCTGATTACACCATGTAGCTGTGCAGAGGAGGTGGGCTGAAATTTACTCAAGGGTTCTTCAATGGAAATGCCATCACAGCCTCTTTCACCACCCGACTCCGTGCACCAATTTGAAATTATGCAGGGGTGCATGCAGCACAGAATTAGACTAGAAAATTAATTGTCTAATGCTGTGCAGAAAGCATGGGGACACCTTGACACCCTTTGGGGAGTTGAAGGGTCCTGGGTAATCTCAACCATTCCTTTGAGAGTGGGGCGGCTCCTCCGCTAAGGCGGAGTAGCGTCAATGTTACTATCATTTTATTTGTCGTAGCTACGGGGCTAGGTTATGGCGGCGTTGGGGTCACATGGGAAGGAGTGGTGGGCACACTCTAAGTGTGCAGGACAGTTTGGCAGGCCGTATTGGACCGGCCAGTCATGCGCACTTTGCACAAGGTCATGGTCCCCGTCTGAGCGCCGAACCATGGTGCTCAGACCAATCACCACGCTGCTGTCATGGTGACAGCTGCGTCATGATTGGCTTCGGGGAGCCTGTGTGCTTCCTGCTTCCGGACTTGGAGTCAGGAAGAGAAGCAGAAATATGATGTTGGAGAGATGGCGGAAGAGGTACGTTTTTTTTGTTTAATACTTTTGTTGTTTTCAATCCCCCCACCCCGTCACCCCCGTTCCCTACCAGCCGTCACTCAACACCACACCACAAAGGTATTCCCTGCCCAGTTAACTTGTTGGTGTCCAGCTTTCCAGTGGTGCCCGAGACATAAGAAACCTTGCAAGTGTAAGAAGAGACAGACCGGTCTGCTTATGTACACCCCCTCCCCCAATGGAGACTGGATTACGTTATGTAATAATTCATTCCCACTCACACAAAAAAACAATCGGGCTAAAAAATATGCAAGTGGTCAATTTTTCATAATGAAGGCCCAGATCACTGGCTCTGGCACCACAGCTGAGCTCATGACTGAAAAAAATATTGAACTAAAAACTGCTGATGTACACTTTTCATAAAAATCGTGTTACTGTGATCACCCCATCATATCTTTAAATAAACATGCCTCATAGTTTACCCACTTGACACATCTGGAAAGAAGTGAGGCTGTGGGAAGCATCAAATATTAAAAGAATCAGGCCCTGATTTCTGAAACCCATGCTGCATCACACCATGATTTATTAATAAGATGCTGTGAAAAATGAGTCGCATTCATCATCCCTTGCGATAACCCTATGTGCTCCTTTCTGCTCTTTGGGAACTCATAGTTCATCAATAAAACCAATGTATGCAGGGAGAAATTACTCTTAGCTTTGTTGCAGAGCAGGCTTCATTTTCTATTTCTTCCATCATCTAATTTTCAAATAGGATGCAGGTTTTGATGGATTTTGGCCAGCAGGCAAATGGAAATGAAAAATATAGGTAAATGCGCCTTGGTGAGTGAAGACCAATGGTTTCTGCAGAACAGCCCTTCATTACTCACTTACATCCACGTTCTGCTTTACATCAGCAGTCACCAAAAATACAGAACATGCTGCTACGAAATTCTATCTGACACTAAAACTGTGCAATTAAATATTCAAAATATGTTCTTTAAATACTCATTTCGAAAGTAAAAAGAAAAATAACAAAAGACAGGACATCTGGGGAAAATCATTTTTAAAATATGTTAGTAAATTGTTTGGCTTGTTAAATTCTTAGATTTGGTGTGTGTTTTCGAGGTAATTGTTGCATATTAATAATCGTGCATAATTGCTAGCTGAGCCTCATTTCATTCCACTGGTGAACAGCGACATCGCATGTGTCCATATGAAAAATCCCTCCAATATTAGCAGTGCTTAATTTGTAAAAAAATAATAATAATAAGTGCCAGCGCTCTCGTGAAGAGGCCACCGCAGCTTGCCCCACACATTACCCCTGATAGCGCTACCAATGATGGTAACAACACAACTACTAACCGTCACACTCCTACAAGTGTGACAATTCGACCTATTTCAGGCCCCCAAAGCTGTAAGAATGGCTTGAGCGGCAGGTAATAGTCATTTTTAATGTATACTGAATTAATAAGTAACTGTTGTTTTGGTCATCCCTAAATTAGCCAGACTGCGCCACCTTGTGCCAGACTGTCACAAGAGTCGGTGTTGACAAGGTGTCGAGCACCGGAAAACACCGGCTCAAATTAAGCACTGAGTATTAATATGTTTTTTCTCCCTCCCTCTTCAGTCTCGCTCCTTCTCTTTCTATTACATTCTCTCTCGTCTGCTTACTCTCCCTCTCCCTCTCTCTCAATTCTTTTTCACTTGCATTTTCTCTTCCACCCCTGCCTCTTTCACACAGACACACTTTGGTTGATGAATAATAAGCATAAAGACCTTTATGCGCTATTTCATAAGGTGCTAACTACTTACATCCGTTGGCATAACCTTGCTGCATTGCAGTGGTGAATCTTACTTGACATTTCACTTGATCAATATTGTTTTGACGGAACATCGAATTGCCTTCAAAATCATCACTCAGCCAAGTTTATACCAAAATGCCCGGCATGTAAAGCAATAGGCGCTCTTTGACAGAGAAAAGTTATGTGAAGCTGCCTTCACATTTCTGAAGTAGAACGGCCCATTTTTAGGTATTGCCAACCTCGTGTTTTCTAAAAAATTCTTAATGAAAACGCATCCATATACACAGAGGGGCTTTAAGTCAGCCCTCCTAATTCATTGGTCTGTTCCAGTGTAATTCATGTGTTCCTTACTGCCACCAATGCTTGCAGGATGTGTCAGTTGGTCAATCACTTCAGCTATTGATTCTCTTCACTGTGAGGGACGCCATCTTGCTCTCTCACAAGTGCACCTATGCTTTAAAAAGTTGTTCACTTCAGTGCCAAGGCTATTAGGCCAATCTCTACGCTCGCTTCTGCTTTCACTATATGTTTTTGAAAGATTTTTAGATGGATAATTTTTTAGATTTTTTTGCAAACAATCACACTCCGCCTTATATGGTGCCATTTTTACCTTTTCACTTTTAATGTCTGTTGCAGATGTTCAAAAATAAATTGCAGATTTGTCAAAACCAGACCTATTGTCTTTGTCAGTACTTAATTGGTAACACCAGCGATTTAATCAAGTACACTTTTCTGGCACAAGCCTGCACTTTACTAAGGGGGTGATTACGATGGCGGTGAAACCGCCACGGCAGCTTGCCGGTGGCGGTTTCACCGCCATCTCGAAGCACTTCTCCGCCCACCATATTATGATGGTGGGCGGTGTGCTGGCCGACGCAAAGTCCTTCCGCCACGGGTCCGCCACAGGCAATCATTACAATTGCCTGGCGGACCCACCAAGAATCTCCAAAATGGTGGCGGTGCCTAGCAGGCACAGTCTGCCAAAGTACGATGCTGCATCCCCGCCAGCCTGTGCATGGCGGTTCAACCGCCATTCACAGGCTGGCGGGGATTGCATTTGGGGGCCTGTTGTGGGACCCCCTTGTGTTGGGGGAGGTGGGTGTGTACTGGGGGGGTACCTATTGTACCCCTCTACATTTTCCTGCAGCAGGTGGCAGGCACCGCACGGTGCCTGCCACGTAGTGCAGGGAAACGCACAACATGCATTTTTAGCATTGCGGCGGGTGCTGCAGCCAGCACCACCCATCGCAATGTTAACCATGCACGATGCGACCGACACGGTGGCGGTCGCATCGTAATCGGACGTGCGGGACCGCCGCCTTACAGGCGGGCGGTCCAAGTCCCCGCATCGATGGCGCTATCGTAATCACCCCCTAAGTGAGGAATTGTGTTAGCGCTCCTTCTATGAGGTAATGGGTTAGAATATTTCTACATTTAGCATAAAAACAGAACTCTCTAACCCTCATTGCTTATTCAGGAACGACACTATGTAGTTCTGGAGCTTGTTTTCCAATAGGGTGAGCCACCCAGATTTTAAAAGGAAGACATGGAGATACTCTGAAGATGGGGTGCTGGTTTCCTAAAAGCTCCATACAGCCTGAAGTTTTATTAACCGCTTCGCCGCGATCGGAATTCCGCCCAGGTGCTGGACATTCCGATCGCGGGTGTGGTCGTGACGAGCTGAGCTCGTCATGCGCACAGCCCGACCGCGCAGCATGACGAGCTGAGCTCGTCATGAGCATCGAAGGGGTTAATCTGCAATGTTTTGTTAAATGGATTGGCTACATCCTGAGTGATGTGTCACCCAGGCCTTTCTCAAATTTCTAAAATTGCGCCATTGTAAAAATGCCAGAAGGCATCTCCAGCTCCACCTCCGGGGCAGGCACTGTGCTGTTTAAAGGAATTTATAATATTGTGCAAATATTGCATGCCAATGGTGTGCCCGGTGTGTTTGTAATTTTATGGGACATTAGCCCTGTTTTGGGACTCATGGAAATTTTAACCCGCTGGGAACATAGCCTACTCGCTGCGAGTCATTCCCAGACTGATTGGGTACATGCTTAAACGATTACCCTCACATATGGAGCATCATTTATGGACCGACAAGATGAATAATTTATACTGACCTATACCAAGTCAATGAAAAAGAATTGTACATGCATATGTCGACAGTAGAGCGGGATGGAATTACAACCGATCTCAAGGAACTTTGAAAGAGAATATAGCCCTGAGGAAGTTGCGGGATATTTCCCTGTGAGCAACGAAACACGTGTTGGCTTATGAGGCTAAAAGATTTCAACAATCATACAAGAGAATTCCAAAATAAAAGATCAAATATAGAAGAAGACAACTGTTACATCTTTGATTTTTATTATTAATATTGTTTGCTAGCATGTGCTTGAGGGTGTTCTGTTTATTACTGTTTTGTGACTTGTTTAGCCTGTTTAGCCTTTTTAGTGAACAGGGTGTCTAACTACATTCCTGGCAGAAGGTGTATCCCCATATCAGTGGGTTACTACATTGATGTTACCAGGAAGCCGAAGCAAATTAGAGCTCTTCACAGGCTGATCAGGTTATGAAGCACTATGTAATAGATAATTATATTTCGAGGTATGTATTTATAAGGTATTTATGTAGCATGAACCTAGCCAAAAGGTAGCGGAGCACTGTGCAAGGTTCAAGACAAATATAAAGTCAGTGAGTTTTAGTCGAGGTCACTGAGTTATGGACTGTTGATGCATTATGATGTAGTGGTCTTTACAGAGGTGGGTCTTCAACTCTTTCCTCTACTGCAGCAGTGTTGAGGCGGTCTGAGCGATACAGGGAGGTTGTTCCAGATCCTTGTTGCATTGATGGATATGGGCTGCTACCTTGCCTTTTTCTTTTTACACTTCTTTGTCTGCAGTCTGCAGTCTGATGGTGTTTTGGGTGCGGTGTGCGGAGAAACAGTAGAGATTGTGAATGCAAGAAATTGGATTTCTAGTTGGGGTGGGTGACTACCTACCTAAGGAATAATCACAACCCTTGTCAGAGCGAACCCTCAAAATCACTAAATTAACTTGAGCTCAACACCCTGGGAGCTTTGGCAGAGAGCAGACAGGCTTAACTTAGGGCAATGTGTAAAGAATTTATACAGTACTAAAACAGCAATAAATAAATAGTATACTAATATATAAGGACATTTCTTAAACAGATTGTTTGCAACATTGAAAGAGAACTCTGTGAGGAAGGATAGAAATAACTAGAGGAAAAAATTCAAATCCTGTTGAGGGGTGGTATCTGTAGATGAACACAGGTTACAGTTATTTTTGGGAGGAATTGGTTAATTTACAATAAATTGTATTGGTAACACTTTAGAGCATGTTGCCATCTAACCAAATAAGAGATCATTTACCTTCAAAGCCTTACACAACTTCCAATGATGCCAGTTAGAGACTGGTCAACTTCTGACACCAACAATAATTCCACAAACTCAAACAAATAAGTCCTAGGAAGCGCTTGTGCTCAGCTGTGTCCCTAGAATGTCCTGCTTTGAAAATATTCTTGGAGGACTGTAAGAAATTGGATTATTAGTTAGGGTGGGGGACAATCCACCTCAAGGAATAATTACAACCCTTGTCGGGGTGAACCCTTAAAGTCACTAAATTAACCTGAGCTGATCCACCCGCTAGCTATGGCACAGAGCAGGCAAGCTTACCTTAGGGCAATGTGCAAAGGGCCCTATAACGATGTCACCAACACCGTAGCGGAAAAGGACCACCCAACATGGAGTCGGCGGTCCCGCTCCCAGGTCTTTTCCCCAGCCTGCAGCGGTCTGACTGACTGCATCATAATGCGGATGTCGAACCTCTGCTTCTGATGTCCGACGGACCGCCACCGACAACCTGTCGGTGGCGATCCGCCCAACATTGTAATAGGGCCCAAAGTATTTATGTAGTACCAAAACAGTGATAAAGTCAAAATACCAAACAACAAAAAACCCAAACGAGTTAGAAAAATAGGGTAACATTTAATAAACAAAATGACACTGAAATAACAAAAACACAATAAGGCTAACCAGAGATATGAATTTTAAACTTTGAGTAGGAATAGCGTTATAATACACAAAGTGTTAATGACAGTCAACAGTCGCTGTGGACTGAGACCTGGGTGCAATTTGACACTGACCACAATGGAGCGTGGGTTGGATACACTAACTAGGTTCGTCTTGCTCAAAGATTTCACCTATTGACTTTAGCCCTGTAAGTCCCAATCCAACACTGGCGTACACTTCTAAAGCTCCCCCCCAGGACCTCAAGGGAAGCACGTAGAGACTCAGGGTGGTAGGCAGAGGCCAAAATGTGGGTCCAGTCAGTTGCCACTGGTTAGCTGGGTAGTTGCAGGAACAGGACTCTTATAGCTTGTTGTGCCGCTGTAGATTTAACAGGAAGCTAGACTTGTGACCCTTGGAAAACACTTCATCCACTTTTTTGTCATAGGTACAAGAGAGAGCAGGAAGAGTCATTCTGGCTGCTTCAAAGGTTGCAGACAGCAAATTATTTCCTCTTCTCATCTTCCTCAGGTCCAGTAATGTTCTGACATGGGTGCCTGGAGATGCCACGTTTATGCCTGGCATGAACTAGTGGGTGGGAATGACTCCTGGGCACTCCAAACCCTGGATAAAAGTTCAGGAGGCCAACTTTACCTACTCTGGGCATTTTGAAGATGGTGGAAGTTACTAGCCACAGTAAACTTTGGCTCTGTTGGCAAGGTGTGTGTGTGTGTGTGTGGGGGGGAGTCTACTGTGGTAAACTTGGTGTCCTCCCAAATCTAGCACTAAAATACAGCTTGGGTCAGTCAATGTACCCCTGAGACAGAGGTCTGATAGAATAAAGCATGATTTTCCCTCATTGGGACCAAATATCATTCCACCAAACATTGGGTACACCAGAATTGTTTTAGCATCCTGTTTCACCTCCCTTCAAACGCGTTTATATGTAAAATGAGTAGACCTGACAAGCAAGATTTGACATTCCAGCAGGATTTCACACTACAATATCAAAAAGAAGCCCAATGTGATTAGAGTCTGCCTGCCTGGGGGGACAAAGGAAGGCCCTAGGTGCCATCTAACATTTGCTTGTGACACGGGAGGCCTCCTTGAAGTTAATTCAGGTCCTCGGCCCAACTCCACTGATCATCCTGTCAAGGGAACAACACACCCTAACCCAGGAGTTTGTTCTCTGGTCTTTAAATGCTAATTACTGTTGGCAACTCTCATAGAGCAAATTAAAATTTATGCCCTAGCAATTTCAGGCAGGGAAAAGTTAACTTTCGAAAAGTTGCATTTACTTAATATTTATTAAAAATCCAATTTTACCAAATACATATTAAAAATAGCTGTTTAATTATATTTCTAGCTGGTCCCCTTCCCGAGATACGATATTAGTATTTTTAATCTGTACCCTGGTTTTCTACATAGGACAGCTAGGCCTGCCACATTGAAAAAGAGCTTTTACGTACTAGTCACTGTAAGGACATTTTAACATTACATTTCCACATGGCCTACTTTTAAATACCAGGCACCCGGCACCTTGCAGTGCCTTCTGCCTTTACTACAATTAAGGAAACCGAACTTAACTTCTAGATTGCAGTTTTTGGACAGTCTACATAATCAGTCCACCTAGTTGCCCCATCAAACAAGCTAAGACCTGCAGATCCACCAAACAAGCCAGTTGGAACACATCAGAACTCAGGACAATGAAACACAGCTGCAAACAACTGGAGAGAAGATGGTGCATCACCAGAGACACCATAGACTGAGCCACCTTCCAGTCAGCCCTCAATAAGTACAACCAATGACTCAAAGATGTGAAAAAAGATGCCGTAGCAAACCGCATCGAAGCAAGATCCAACCACACGAAGGAACTCTTCAGCATCGTCAGAGAGTTCTCCTGCCCGACGGCCACCGAGAACACAATCCCTCCCTCACAGGAACTCTGCGACGCTCGAACAGACCATTTCCACAACAAGATATCCACCATCTACACAAACTTTGAGCCGCAACCCTCCAACCTCCACATCCTCCTCACTCCAACGGGAGCCTGCCCCGACCAGCCACTCACCACATGGGAACAGCTCACCACACAGAACATCACAGCCATCATGAACTCCATCCACTCAATAGCACCCATGGACCTTCCCCCACCGCCTCGTCAACCTCGGAGGCAAGGACATCAGTCGCCAACTCACCACCATCCTCAACAAATCCATTGCCTCAGCCACCTTTTCCAATGCATGGAAACACACAGAAGTCACACCTCTCCTCAGTTAACCTACGCCGACCCCAGCGAACTCCAGAACTACCACCTCATCTCGCTGCTCCAGCTCCCTGCTAAAGTCCTCGAGAAGGCCATCAACCAGCAGCTCACGAACACTTGGAGAGAAACAACCTGCTCAACATCTTCAAATCTGGTTTCCACGCCAACCACAGCACCGAGACCACCCTGATCCCTGCCACTAATGACATCCGCACACTCCTCAACAGAGGTGAATCGGTGGCCCTGATACTCCTCGACCTCTCCACAGCATTCAACACCATATCCCACCACACACTCATCAAGAGACTGCACCACATCGGGATCCATGGTGACACGCTCAGGTGGATCACATCGTTCCTCACGGGATGAACCCAAAGAACCCGCCTACCCCCCTTCGCCTCAGGACCCAAGAGCGCCATCTGTGGCATCCCTCAAGGTTCATTCCTCAGCCCCACCCTCTTCAGCACTTACATGACACCTCTAGCCTACATCGTCAGAACCCACAACCTCAACATCAAATCCTACGCTGACGACATCCATGTCATCCTCTCGCTATCAGCATACCCCGCCACCACAAATACCAGCTTCCACAACTGCATGAAGAATGTTGCCGACTGGATGAAGACCGACTGTCTGCAGATCAACACTTACAAGACCGAAGGGCTGATGTTTGACAACAATGCCTCTCCTTGGAATGACACATGGTGTCCCACTGAACTCAAACCCACTCCCACACCAACAGACCATGCCCGCAACCTCGGCATCATCCTGGAAAGCAAACTCACCATGAAATGACAATCCAACGCAGTCTCCTCTTCCTGCTTCCACACTCTCCGCATGCATTGAATAATCTTCAAATGACTCCCCATCAGCACAAGAAAAGACCTCACTCAAGCCCTAGTCACCAGCCGGCTGGACTACAGCAATGAACTGTATGCAGGAACCTCAACCGAACTCATGGGGAGATTACACACAATGCAGAACACAGCGGGCAGACTCATCCTCAACCTGCCCAAACAGACCCACATCACCCCACATCTTAGGAACCTCACTAGCTCCCCATCCAGAAAGATGCCAATTCACGATATTGACATACGCCTACAAAGCCCTTCACAACCTAGGACCAGCATACATCAACCACTGCCTGAACTTCCACCAACCATCCAGAAACTTTTGCTCTGCCACCCTCACCTTCGCACAGACACTGCGCAAGTGCCAAAGCCACAGCAGAGGTCGTTCCTTCTCCTACCTCGCTGCCAAGTCCTGGAATGGCCTTCCTCTCCACCTCCAGATATCACCCTTGTTGGCGGAATTCAGGAAGAGACTCAAGACCTGGCTTTTCGACTGACCCCAGAAAAACTAGCACCTGGATACCCTCACGGGTAATTAGCAGCACTATACAACAAACACCGTTTGATTGATTGATAAATAATAAGCTTTGCCAATTCGCCATAGGTCTGGCTTTCATGTGTTACAGACTTCAATGCATTTAATGTTCCCATGCTGTTTCCATGTGTGAAATGTACAAATGCGCTTTCATTAACACATTGAAGCTAGACCAATTGGCTTTATCAATGACGGAAACAAGTAGCAAAAGAAGGATTCTGTTCTGTATGGTCTTGTACTATTAAACCAGACCTAAAAGTAATGCTGTATGCAGAGAAGCATGCACTCTTATAACAATCCTTTTATTTTAATTTCAAGTGATTATTCGTTAAACAATCAGTGCAGGAAATTGGAGGATCCATCTGGATTCTTGATCTGGCGGCTATTACTGAGCCAGATCCGCGTTCTGGGCTGGCCTCAGTCAAATGTGCTGACGTGACATGTTCAGCAGACTTCACACTTTGTCTACTTTGCATTTGGAACAACAACCTACAGGAGGGGAGGGAGAGAGGTTCCTTATTTTCACTTCCAGCTGAGCACAGTACAAATGCCTCACTTAAAGGCCACCACCACACCTGTTTTTTCGAGACTTATCATGGCTGGGAGGTAGCTGGAGCCTACCACCGTGATGCCAGCTCCATGGAGGGAAACAAAGACACTCAATGTATTCTCTTTTCACGAGTGCTTAAGAGGCAAACTATGATTTGGAGACAGGTTTTTAAACTTTTCCAATCCCTGTATGTAAGTTATGCATGCACTGTAAGCATGGCGGACGTCTATGTACAACTACACTAATATTTATTTATATAGCACTTACTAATTTATTTTCCTTCATTTAGTCTCTTTTAATGCTCTACTCTTCTCAATGTAGGATGTCTGAGCACTTTACATCACACAGATATACAGAAGCAGTGACTCATACAAGTGTGTAAGTCAATATACAGCAAATGTTAGTTGGACAAATGACAGTTAC
The DNA here is from genome assembly GCA_963921515.1 of Calotriton arnoldi. Lineage (NCBI taxonomy): Eukaryota > Metazoa > Chordata > Amphibia > Caudata > Salamandridae > Calotriton > Calotriton arnoldi. The sequence goes on along the minus strand of CAWUFW010005772.1, from coordinate 769,042 downwards.
AAGGTGTGGGAGCCATACATCATCCAAACTGATAGGCATTACATGTTAAGAAAGCGTGGTCTGGAGAAACACAAAGTCAGGATTTAAAATGTGTGTGGGGTCTACAGAACACAAAGAATGAGGTTGTCTGTACTAATAAGCTTTCATTACTACTCAAAGAAGCCCTTTTAGCAACCTTAGACTAAAAAGAATTGAGAAAACATAAAAAGGTTCTAAACCTATCCTTACAGTTCATACCTCACTATGCTATAATACAAGGATTGTGATGTATGACCTACAGTTGATTCAAGGATCTCTACAGCAACCCGCTGAGCTAGCTACTTAAATTACAAATCAGTGACCTCCATGTTTAACGTTGTGCTTTGAAGCCAGTTAAATCAAACAAAGGAGGGACTGGGGGGCAAGTTTACCGAGGTCCAACGTACATACCCCAACAAGGCTGTGTACAAAACGAGTACGGAGTTCCTCTAGGACGGGTAGTGGAGGAGAGTGGAGCTGATAGAGACAAGTGGGTCAAAACAGACCACTGTTGGGTGTATACTGGAGAAGGAGTTCTCCTTGTTTTTTTACTACTAGGAACAGACCGAGTGCCCCACTGTAGGTACATTACAAGATGGCCGTCATTCTCAACTGTCTGACTGCCATTGATTCGTAGCTCTACAAAAGGGGACGATGGACGGAACATTTGAGCCAATCAAACACTCACCCCCAGTCAACTGATCTGGGTTTAATCCATCATCATTCTTTAGCTCACTCCACCACCCCAGTTCAGACATGGCCATATGCAAATCAGTCTGACCCTGTGCCTCATGGGAACAGTCCAGCCCGAACTGCCAAGCCATGTCTTCCCTGGACCGAAACAAGCATCCTAGGACCGGTTTCTGGCATTCCAGCCGTCCTCAGCCAGGCTTGCTTGAATCCAGTGGCAAAGTGAGCAAGGGACCCACGTCTGGGCATACCCCGCCAACTTAGGGCGAACAAAGCGATACAAAAGGGGATGATGGACGGAACGCTTGAGCCAATCAAACACTCACCCCAGTCAACTGATCTGGGTTTAATCCATCATCATTCTTTAGCTCACTCCACCACCCCAGTTCAGACATGGCCATATGCAAATCAGTCTGACTCTGTGCCTCATGGGAACAGTCCAGCCCGAACTGCCAAGCCATGTCTTCCTGGACCGGAAACAAGCATCCTAGGACCGGTTTCTGGCATTCCAGCCGTCCTCAGCCAGGCTTGCTTGAATCCAGTGGCAAAGTGAGCAAGGGACCCACGCTCTGGGCATACCCCGCCAACTTAGGGCGAACAAAGCGATACAAAGGGGATGATGGACGGAACGCTTGAGCCAATCAAACACTCACCCCCAGTCAACTGATCTGGGTTTAATCCATCATCATTCTTTAGCTCACTCCACCACCCCAGTTCAGACATGGCCATATGCAAATCAGTCTGACCCTGTGCCTCATGGGAACAGTCCAGCCCGAACTGCCAAGCCATGTCTTCCTGGACCGGAAACAAGCATCCTAGGACCGGTTTCTGGCATTCCAGCCGTCCTCAGCCAGGCTTGCTTGAATCCAGTGGCAAAGTGAGCAAGGGACCCACGTCATGCCTCATGGGAACAGTCCAGCCCGAACTGCCAAGCCATGTCTTCCCTGGACCGGAAACAAGCATCCTAGGACCGGTTTCTGGCATTCCAGCCGTCATCAGCCAGGCTTGCTTGAATCCAGTGGCAAAGTGAGCAAGGGACCCACGTCTGGGCATACCACCGCCAACTTAGGGCGAACAAAGCGATACAAAGGGGATGATGGACGGAACGCTTGAGCCAATCAAACACTCACCCCCAGTCAACTGATCCGTCCATCATCCCTTTTGTATCGCTTTGTTCGCCTCTAAGTTGGCGGGGTATGCCCAGACGTGGGTCCCTTGCTCACTTTGCCACTGGATTCAAGCAAGCCTGGCTGATGACGGCTGGAATGCCAGAAACCGGTCCTAGGATGCTTGTTTCCGGTCCAGGGAAGACATGGCTTGGCAGTTCGGGCTGGACTGTTCCCATGAGGCACAGGGTCAGACTGATTTGCATATGGCCATGTCTGAACTGGGGTGGTGGAGTGAGCTAAAGAATGATGATGGATTAAACCCAGATCAGTTGACTGGGGTGAGTGTTTGATTGGCTCAAACGCTCCATCCATCATCCCCTTTGTATCGCTTTGTTCGCCCTAAGTTGGCGGGGTATGCCCAGACGTGGGTCCCTTGCTCACTTTGCCACTGGATTCAAGCAAGCCTGGCTGATGACGGCTGGAATGCCAGAAACCGGTCCTAGGATGCTTGTTTCCGGTCCAGGGAAGACATGGCTTGGCAGTTCGGGCTGGACTGTTCCCATGAGGCACAGGGTCAGACTGATTTGCATATGGCCATGTCTGAACTGGGGTGGTGGGAGTGAGCTAAAGAATGATGATGGATTAAACCCAGATCAGTTGACTGGGGGTGAGTGTTTGATTGGCTCAAACGCTCCGTCCATCATCCCCTTTGTATCGCTTTGTTCGCCCTAAGTTGGCGGGGTATGCCCAGACGTGGGTCCCTTGCTCACTTTGCCACTGGATTCAAGCAAGCCTGGCTGATGACGGCTGGAATGCCAGAAACCGGTCCTAGGATGCTTGTTTCCGGTCCAGGGAAGACATGGCTTGGCAGTTCGGGCTGGACTGTTCCCATGAGGCACAGGGTCAGACTGATTTGCATATGGCCATGTCTGAACTGGGGTGGTGGAGTGAGCTAAAGAATGATGATGGATTAAACCCAGATCAGTTGACTGGGGGTGAGTGTTTGATTGGCTCAAACGCTCCGTCCATCATCCCCTTTTGTATCGCTTTGTTCGCCCTAAGTTGGCGGGGTATGCCCAGACGTGGGTCCCTTGCTCACTTTGCCACTGGATTCAAGCAAGCCTGGCTGATGACGGCTGGAATGCCAGAAACCGGTCCTAGGATGCTTGTTTCCGGTCCAGGGAAGACATGGCTTGGCAGTTCGGGCTGGACTGTTCCCATGAGGCACAGGGTCAGACTGATTTGCATATGGCCATGTCTGAACTGGGGTGGTGGAGTGAGCTAAAGAATGATGATGGATTAAACCCAGATCAGTTGACTGGGGGTGAGTGTTTGATTGGCTCAAACGCTCCGTCCATCATCCCCTTTGTATCGCTTTGTTCGCCCTAAGTTGGCGGGGTATGCCCAGACGTGGGTCCCTTGCTCACTTTGCCACTGGATTCAAGCAAGCCTGGCTGATGACGGCTGGAATGCCAGAAACCGGTCCTAGGATGCTTGTTTCCGGTCCAGGGAAGACATGGCTTGGCAGTTCGGGCTGGACTGTTCCCATGAGGCACAGGGTCAGACTGATTTGCATATGGCCATGTCTGAACTGGGGTGGTGGAGTGAGCTAAAGAATGATGATGGATTAAAACCCAGATCAGTTGACTGGGGGTGAGTGTTTGATTGGCTCAAACGCTCCGGTCCATCATCCCCTTTGTATCGCTTTGTTCGCCCTAAGTTGGCGGGGGTATGCCCAGACGTGGGTCCCTTGCTCACTTTGCCACTGGATTCAAGCAAGCCTGGCTGATGACGGCTGGAATGCCAGAAACCGGTCCTAGGATGCTTGTTTCCGGTCCAGGGAAGACATGGCTTGGCAGTTCGGGCTGGACTGTTCCCATGAGGCACAGGGTCAGACTGATTTGCATATGGCCATGTCTGAACTGGGGTGGTGGAGTGAGCTAAAGAATGATGATGGATTAAACCCAGATCAGTTGACTGGGGGTGAGTGTTTGATTGGCTCAAACGCTCCGTCCATCATTCCCTTTGTTTCGCTTTGTTCGCCCTAAGTTGGCGGGGGTATGCCCAGACGTGGGTCCCTTGCTCACTTTGCCACTGGATTCAAGCAAGCCTGGCTGATGACGGCTGGAATGCCAGAAACCGGTCCTAGGATGCTTGTTTCCTGTCCAGGGAAGACATGGCTTGGCAGTTCGGGCTGGACTGTTCCCATGAGGCACAGGGTCAGACTGATTTGCATATGGCCATGTCTGAACTGGGGTGGTGGAGTGAGCTAAAGAATGATGATGGATTAAACCCAGATCAGTTGACTGGGGGTGAGTGTTTGATTGGCTCAAACGTTCCGTCCATCATCCCCTTTTGTATCGCTTTGTTCGCCCTAAGTTGGCGGGGGTATGCCCAGTCGTGGATCCCTTGCTCACTTTGCCACTGGATTCAAGCAAGCCTGGCTGATGACGGCTGGAATGCCAGAAACCGGTCCTAGGATGCTTGTTTCCGGTCCAGGGAAGACATGGCTTGGCAGTTCGGGCTGGACTGTTCCCATGAGGCACAGGGTCAGACTGATTTGCATATGGCCATGTCTGAACTGGGGTGGTGGAGTGAGCTAAAGAATGATGATGGATTAAACCCAGATCAGTTGACTGGGGGTGAGTGTTTGATTGGCTCAAACGTTCCGTCCATCATCCCCTTTTGTATCGCTTTGTTCGCCCTAAGTTGGCGGGGTATGCCCAGACGTGGGTCCCTTGCTCACTTTGCCACTGGATTCAAGCAAGCCTGGCTGATGATGGCTGGAATGCCAGAAACCGGTCCTAGGATGCTTGTTTCCGGTCCAGGGAAGACATGGCTTGGCAGTTCGGGCTGGACTGTTCCCATGAGGCACAGGGTCAGACTGATTTGCATATGGCCATGTCTGAACTGGGGTGGTGGAGTGAGCTAAAGAATGATGATGGATTAAACCCAGATCAGTTGACTGGGGGTGAGTGTTTGATTGGCTCAAACGCTCCGTCCATCATCCCCTTTTGTATCGCTTTGTTCGCCTCTAAGTTGGCGGGGGTATGCCCAGACGTGGGTCCCTTGCTCACTTTGCCACTGGATTCAAGCAAGCCTGGCTGATGACGGCTGGAATGCCAGAAACCGGTCCTAGGATGCTTGTTTCCGGTCCAGGGAAGACATGGCTTGGCAGTTCGGGCTGGACTGTTCCCATGAGGCACAGGGTCAGACTGATTTGCATATGGCCATGTCTGAACTGGGGTGGTGGAGTGAGCTAAAGAATGATGATGGATTAAACCCAGATCAGTTGACTGGGGGTGAGTGTTTGATTGGCTCAAACGTTCCGGTCCATCATCCCTTTTGTATCGCTTTGTTCGCCCTAAGTTGGCGGGGGTATGCCCAGACGTGGGTCCCTTGCTCACTTTGCCACTGGATTCAAGCAAGCCTGGCTGATGACGGCTGGAATGCCAGAAACCGGTCCTAGGATGCTTGTTTCCGGTCCAGGGAAGACATGGCTTGGCAGTTCGGGCTGGACTGTTCCCATGAGGCACAGGGTCAGACTGATTTGCATATGGCCATGTCTGAACTGGGGTGGTGGAGTGAGCTAAAGAATGATGATGGATTAAACCCAGATCAGTTGACTGGGGGTGAGTGTTTGATTGGCTCAAACGTTCCGTCCATCATCCCCTTTGTATCACTTTGTTCGCCCCTAAGTTGGCGGGGTATGCCCAGACGTGGGTCCCTTGCTCACTTTGCCACTGGATTCAAGCAAGCCTGGCTGATGACGGCTGGAATGCCAGAAACCGGTCCTAGGATGCTTGTTTCCGGTCCAGGGAAGACATGGCTTGGCAGTTCGGGCTGGACTGTTCCCATGAGGCACAGGGTCAGACTGATTTGCATATGGCCATGTCTGAACTGGGGTGGTGGAGTGAGCTAAAGAATGATGATGGATTAAACCCAGATCAGTTGACTGGGGGTGAGTGTTTGATTGGCTCAAACGTTCCGTCCATCATCCCCTTTGTATCGCTTTGTTCGCCCTAAGTTGGCGGGGGTATGCCCAGACGTGGGTCCCTTGCTCACTTTGCCACTGGATTCAAGCAAACCTGGCTGATGACGGCTGGAATGCCAGAAACCGGTCCTAGGATGCTTGTTTCCGGTCCAGGGAAGACATGGCTTGGCAGTTCGGGCTGGACTGTTCCCATGAGGCACAGGGTCAGACTGATTTGCATATGGCCATGTCTGAACTGGGGTGGTGGAGTGAGCTAAAGAATGATGATGGATTAAACCCAGATCAGTTGACTGGGGGTGAGTGTTTGATTGGCTCAAACGTTCCGTCCATCATCCCCTTTTGTATCGCTTTGTTCGCCCCTAAGTTGGCGGGGGTATGCCCAGACGTGGGTCCCTTGCTCACTTTGCCACTGGATTCAAGCAAGCCTGGCTGATGACGGCTGGAATGCCAGAAACCGGTCCTAGGATGCTTGTTTCCGGTCCAGGGAAGACATGGCTTGGCAGTTCGGGCTGGACTGTTCCCATGAGGCACAGGGTCAGACTGATTTGCATATGGCCATGTCTGAACTGGGGTGGTGGAGTGAGCTAAAGAATGATGATGGATTAAACCCAGATCAGTTGACTGGGGGTGAGTGTTTGATTGGCTCAAACGTTCCGTCCATCATCCCCTTTTGTATCGCTTTGTTCGCCCTAAGTTGGCGGGGGTATGCCCAGACGTGGGTCCCTTGCTCACTTTGCCACTGGATTCAAGCAAGCCTGGCTGATGACGGCTGGAATGCCAGAAACCGGTCCTAGGATGCTTGTTTCCGGTCCAGGGAAGACATGGCTTGGCAGTTCGGGCTGGACTGTTCCCATGAGGCACAGGGTCAGACTGATTTGCATATGGCCATGTCTGAACTGGGGTGGTGGAGTGAGCTAAAGAATGATGATGGATTAAACCCAGATCAGTTGACTGGGGGTGAGTGTTTGATTGGCTCAAACGCTCCGTCCATCATCCCCTTTTGTATCGCTTTGTTCGCCTCTAAGTTGGCGGGGGTATGCCCAGACGTGGGTCCCTTGCTCACTTTGCCACTGGATTCAAGCAAGCCTGGCTGATGACGGCTGGAATGCCAGAAACCGGTCCTAGGATGCTTGTTTCCGGTCCAGGGAAGACATGGCTTGGCAGTTCGGGCTGGACTGTTCCCATGAGGCACAGGGTCAGACTGATTTGCATATGGCCATGTCTGAACTGGGGTGGTGGAGTGAGCTAAAGAATGATGATGGATTAAACCCAGATCAGTTGACTGGGGGTGAGTGTTTGATTGGCTCAAACGCTCCGTCCATCATCCCCTTTGTATCGCTTTGTTCGCCCTAAGTTGGCGGGGGTATGCCCAGACCTGGGTCCCTTGCTCACTTTGCCACTGGATTCAAGCAAGCCTGGCTGATGACGGCTGGAATGCCAGAAACCGGTCCTAGGATGCTTGTTTCCGGTCCAGGGAAGACATGGCTTGGCAGTTCGGGCTGGACTGTTCCCATGAGGCACAGGGTCAGACTGATTTGCATATGGCCATGTCTGAACTGGGGTGGTGGAGTGAGCTAAAGAATGATGATGGATTAAACCCAGATCAGTTGACTGGGGGTGAGTGTTTGATTGGCTCAAACGTCTCCGTCCATCATCCCCTTTGTATCGCTTTGTTCGCCCTAAGTTGGCGGGGTATGCCCAGACGTGGGTCCCTTGCTCACTTTGCCACTGGATTCAAGCAAGCCTGGCTGATGACGGCTGGAATGCCAGAAACCGGTCCTAGGATGCTTGTTTCCGGTCCAGGGAAGACATGGCTTGGCAGTTCGGGCTGGACTGTTCCCATGAGGCACAGGGTCAGACTGATTTGCATATGGCCATGTCTGAACTGGGGTGGTGGAGTGAGCTAAAGAATGATGATGGATTAAACCCAGATCAGTTGACTGGGGTGAGTGTTTGATTGGCTCAAACGTTCCGTCCATCATCCCCTTTTGTATCGCTTTGTTCGCCCTAAGTTGGCGGGGTATGCCCAGATGTGGGTCCCTTGCTCACTTTGCCACTGGATTCAAGCAAGCCTGGCTGATGACGGCTGGAATGCCAGAAACCGGTCCTAGGATGCTTGTTTCCGGTCCAGGGAAGACATGGCTTGGCAGTTCGGGCTGGACTGTTCCCATGAGGCACAGGGTCAGACTGATTTGCATATGGCCATGTCTGAACTGGGGTGGTGGAGTGAGCTAAAGAATGATGATGGATTAAACCCAGATCAGTTGACTGGGGGTGAGTGTTTGATTGGCTCAAACGTTCCGGTCCATCATCCCCTTTTGTATCGCATTGATTCGTAGCTCAACACAGACGGTTTACGAACTACAATCGTGACCCCTCGCATGACGCGGTCACTCTGACTATATCTAGACCCGCCGTCGACATCCCTTCACCATCCCGGTGTCGGCGGCAGGGTAGGTCAATCGCGAACAACCTGAAAACGTCAGTGAGTGTCTCTGGGCTATTTTGGAGGTATCCGACTACTTTTGGAGGTGAGTTCGCTCTGTATGGGTTGGATCCATGCTGGGATCTACCCGGGGGGGCGTTACACACCTGTGGGCTGCCTGGGGCTCCGGGATGGTTTGCCGGGGTTTCGTGGGGCTCCCGTGGTGCATTGGACTCCCGGTGCACCGCTGGGACCGACGTGACTCGGGCCGGCCGCTCTGGGTCCCGCGTTGCACACTAGGTGGGCTCCCCCTCTGTGGTTTGGTTAACGGCGGTCTCCCGGTACTCCTGCTCAACCACCCCTTCAGTGTTTATGGAACCGTGAAGACCAGTTGATTATTACCTTCCCTTTGACCACGCCTGATGTTACTATTTACAATAATACTTCCATTTTTCCTGATAGGACCCTATCGGTGTCCTTTCATTACCGCTGGCTACTGTAGCAAGCATTTACTTGCTGACAGTTTAGGTGAGTTGCATTTTGTCCTGACTGCATATATATTAATGTATTAGCCTTCCCACTGACCTGATTACTCCACTGTTATAAGCTTGCAAGACCTATGAGCACTTTGTATATGGAGTATAGCACACTGGCAACTAAGGCCTAGTTCACTGTGATATTAGCGTGACACAGTGTCCCGTTCTTTGGTTCTAATCACGAGCACGTCTGCCATGCCAGACATTGAGTGTTTGGGCTGTAGAGACACCATATGGTTATTATATCATGTATTGTCCACATGTGATTTTTACAATTGATCTCCATCTGCTTTTATTCAACCCACAGGTCAACAAACCTGAGATCGGGGTATGTAGAATCCACTTACCTATTTTTAGTGTAGATAGCGTCCCTTTAATCCTGAGGAAGTGCCCAGATCTTTACGACACGATAGGCACGAAACATGTCGATCACCTGAGAGCAGGGCATACACCACTAGAAACATTACGTCTAGTCTTTTGCCCCTCTCGCTCTTTTATTTTAGGCAGTTTACCTTCTGAATAAAATATTGGCTAGGACTAAATGACCTATTTTAGTTCACACGTCTTCCCACATCTACACACACCAGGGCCCTCACCCCCACTGCACCCACCGGCAGGGACAAAAGATCCCCGACAAAGGGCCCCGGTTTCGGGTGCCCGTCAGGAATTGCAGCGCCGACCTGACGAGGGGCAGGCTCAAATGATGAAGCATGACACCTAGCTTGCTGGGTGTGTGAGAGCCCTAGTTCCAACAAGGAGAACTCCTTCTCCAGTATACACCCAACAGTGGTCTGTTTTGACCCACTTGTCTCTATCAGCTCCACTCTCCTCCACTACCCGTCCTAGAGGAACTCCGTACTCGTTTTGTACACAGCTTTGAAGCCAGTCACACTAACTGTCTACACTATTTTATGATGAGTCAAATCTGTGACTAGACTGCACACGGCTCGCTCCAGCAGGTGCATTAGCCCCCAGATTTATCTTCCCCATATTATAGCCTGTAAATTGTGGGATACTCAAAGGTCTCTTCAGCAGGTGCTGTAACACCTTAAGATATTGTCAAATCAAACCCTATTGTGACCAATGATGTAAGCTAGAACAATTACTGTCACATTTGTCCTTGTTGCCTATTTTTATGAGGCAGAGTTAAAAAAAAAAAGAAGGCCCAGATTTACTAACGCTTTGCACAACTTTTGTAAGGAAAACCCAGCACAACTTTTAGGGTGGCATTTACTATCAAATGCAAATCATGATTTGCGTTGGATAGTATCCCAACCTAACACATAGGGGCCGATTACGATGTTGGTCGGAAAGGCTCTGAATGGCATTCGGTTCATCCGAATCCTTGTCGGAAGCCTAGTTTCCTACTGACTCGGAAACATTTCCGAACGACCGATTACGATGGTTGGAAACTATTCGAACTGTCCGACTTGGTTCCAACTTGCATCCGAACAGCATTCGGAGACTCCGAGTCGGTCAGAGCCGATTCGTACATCTCTACAGACCACGTTTCTGACCAAGCGATTACGATGTCGGATTCGGACAGCCTTTCCGAATCGGTCTGTCCGACATGGATCGGCTGTCGAAATCTGACTTTGGGGGTCCGTAGCAGACCCCCTTCACCTGGAGACCCGGAGGCCTCCGGTTGGGGTCCGTGGGGTTACCCATGGGTCCTCTCTTTCCAACCGTGCAAGGTGTTGTCGGCACCAAGGGGTGCCCGCCACAGGGTGCAAGGTTTTCCGTGATCACCCCTTTTTTCAATGGGAGCCTGTGTTGTCGGTCGGAACACAGGCGCCCATTGAAGTCAATGGGAGTCCGACCGAACGGTGTTCGGAAACATCGTAATCAGTCGGTCGGACTCCCCGAGCCTGAGTTGGTCGGAAACCATTCCGAAACCGAGTCGGAATGCTTTCCGACCGACATCGTAATGAGGCCCAAAGTTGTGCTATGTGCTGCTTTGCAATACTTCGCGTCAAGAAGGCGTACATGGGTGTTCTCATGCAACCACCACTAGGTTTTGAAGTAAATCCCAATCTACAAACATTGGTAGACAGGGATTTGTGCTTAAATTTTACTCCTATTTGAGGCAGGCATAACGAGGAGAAATGTTTTCATTTCGCCTTATTTCCCCAACTTTGCATGTGTGCTGTATTGTACAGCACACTTGCAAAGTGGAGAAGTCTTCAGGCATAGTTATTGCACTGAAAGGGCCTTCTAGCACAAAACCTAGGCTTCAGTGAATGCACACACCCTTGCACTATGGCGCAAAAAGTGCACCAGGGCTGGGGAGAGAAAAAAATGCATCATACCCGGTGCAGCGTTGCCTTACATCGAAGAATAGCAAATCTGGGCTGAAATGTAGAAATTGACTGTCAGACTCCGCCCCTTGTGACGCCACCTTCTTCATGCTACCAAAAAACTCTGACATCCAATTCATGGGATCGTGTAGTAATTCTTTTTCACTTCGAACACTGCATTAAAAGGTTAAATAAAGGACCCGGGCTGTTGAAAGAAGACTTGATTTGAAGGTCACTCTTCTTTCTTACAAGCTGTCAATAAAGAATCGTCAGTTCTGGAAGAGAAGGGCATTAATCATCCACTCCAAGCAAGAGCTTCTGCTTCTAGGCTCTCTCGCCACCACCGGGCAGTGGAACTAAAAGAGCCATTATAATACGACCTCTGCTGGGTTTCTTAAGACATGTTAACAGAATTAAAGTCTTAGGGACTGCAGTTAATTAAATTATTTTAATGAGCAGCCGAGACGTTTTGTCAGAAGATATGCATGAACTTCCAAAAAATGTCAGGTTTAATATCCATGACGATTTTTTCAAGGTGACACGTCAAGTGCTGTAGTGAAGATTTGAAAGATATCAAAGGAATTAATCCACACACAGCAACACCGCTGCATGGAATATTTGCTACCTGTAGTAGATGAAGGGAAGACCCATTTGAATTTGCTGTGCTCCACTTTCGAGTGTGCCCCATTTCCACTGCTCCCTTTCAAATTGTTGACCTGCTCTCCGTGCCTCGCTTTCCGCAACAACCTCCCCCACCATGCCCACCCTGCTCCCCATATGTGTGCCACGCTGTCCACTCAATTCCCTGCTCCCTTTATTCTCTTCATTGCCCTGCCTCATACTTTTCCCCATCACTCTTCTATCCCCCCTAGGGAAGTCACTGTCCCTATCGTCTCCTCTTATTACTCCCCCTCTCCCCCCCCTAACACAATCAATTTTCAGGTCCTGAACCCACCAGCCCTGAACATCACTGTTCAGGCTTGCTTTTGAAGTATGCACCCCATAACTGTAGCTCATAATAAGCAGGCAGAGAAGCAGGATTATGGAGCATAAGCCGGACCTGAATCCCTGCTGTTACCAGGGCATCTAAAAAGAAAACAACAGTTACTTAAGTGAGAATGTTCTCACAAGTATACCAAACCACACTGGCCAGGTGCAGTCCAACCAGCAACAGTCAAAGCTCCCCATATGTCCACTAGACAAACAGAAGAGTTACAAAACAGCCAACAGCAGTGGCATTGTCCCCCAACACACTTCTTTGCACCATAGACTGTACATTGGGATTCATATAGCTAAGGAAACTGCAGTATGTGTTTCTCACAGCTCCCATTAGAAGGCACAATCAAACATAACTTAGCCTGTGTAAACCTCAAAGACATTCGCTTCTGACAACTCGATTAGCTTATTTTTTAATATATCTGGAGATCAAAAAAATAAATATAAGGAGGAAAACCCTCAGTCTGTCGAACTCCGTCCAAGAAGCGGTGCAATGCCAAGAAGATTTGCTTCTTTTTCGCAAAAACATGAAAATGTATCTATTTAAATGCACTTTGACTTAGGGGCACATGCATCAAGCTTCTTACCGGTCACAAACGGGCCGAGTTTGTGACCGGTAAAAAGGCATTTCCGATGCATCAAACAAAAAGGCATTCGCAAAATTGGTAATCGCAATTTTTGCGATTACCAATTTTGTGTTATACAACCTGTGTTATACAACTGGGTGCAGAGCAAGCACAGGCCTCCAGGGCCTGAAGCAGTGTCCAGCCAACCCACTCCCTCCAATCCTGATGCTTCTCACATGCTGGTTAATATCGTGACGACGTGTTCATGTTATGGAGGTGATGGAGCAAGGTTTCATAAATGAAACTTGCTTGTATTCAATCCTCCTCACAGTATTAATTTATTAAAACTTGTATTGTTAATACTAACCTTTGCATTCACGACACGAAAGGGAAGGAAGCTTGCCTATGTGTTTTACTAATGAATAACGCTTGTCTGTAATCCAAAATGGCCGCTATGCGCAGGAAAACTCAATGCGCATGTCGCAACCATATCACATGGTGTGACGTCTTTCTTTGCTTGGTGGGAAATTTCTGCTTCTGCGCAGTGTGTAGTAAAATGGCTGCTTGATGTTTTCACATGCTTCAGCTTGCTCTCATGTCATTACTAAATTGTCGTTTCCTAATGCTACTAACGCGGGATAGAATTTATAATTAAATGGGAATAGAGTAGAAAAAGTGGGCATACAGTGAAACATTTTATTTTGTGATTTTAATATTTGCTTCTTGCACTTTTACTAGTTCGTAAACTTGGGCCTGGGTTGGTGACCTGAAACTCGAGAGGCAAATGGTTCTGCGCATGTGTCCTGTGTGCCTGCCAAATGAAGTCAATCTGGACGTCGTCCAAGGCCGCGACCCGATGGCCGAAGATGCTGTACTTTTGCCTTTCCTGTTGTACATTGATACATTGTCTATGAAAATTGGTTTACATTTGTCATGAGACGGGTGGGAAATAAAGCGAATGTATTAATTTGAAGGGGTGGGAATTTAAAAACAATAGGCTTTACAATTTAGGCCAAATCGATATGGTGCGAGAATCCACCCCTGTCCCTGTCCAATCAGAAGTAGTGGCCCCATAATTTAGTAACATTAAGGGGAGGTACATGGGCGTAGAAGGGTATAATAGAATATAGCATTAGTTAATTAGTTAGAAGGAGATGCTGCAGAGAACAGGCGTCCATGCTTGGGAGCTTCTAGCAGAGACCACAGCACGCATAAGAAGAGCTCCAGACCGCTAAGCTGATCGATTGCAGACTGAATCCCTGTCCAGAAGAGGTCCTGAGGAGGGGGCGGCGGAGTCCATTAGAAGGAAGGCACGGGAGAATCAAGGAGAAGCCGAGTATCAGAGAGGGGAACGACGCAGGCGTCGTTGTAGAGAGGTCACCGGTCCTGTCCTGATCCTGGAGGAAGCCTTTGCTCTTCATCCTTCCTGGGTCCTATTCTTTCAACTCCTTGGCTAAGGGGTTTGGTTCTCGCACTTAGGTAAATATAATGCAACCTTTAGTTGCGCTGCTATCTCTATCTTCTCCTTTTCTTTAAACACCGTCATTGATTAGCAATAATCATTTCTATGACTTAATCTTGGGTATTGCGATTAAGTACCATGTGGCTCTGTATTTTACTCTGCTAAATCTTTAGATAAACATTTTAAAACTTCCTGACTCAGTGGTTATTTCAGGATTATGTACTATAATGAATGTCACTCATTTTAAACTTCCCAATTAGCAAAGGATTCATTGGTAAGTCATTACTCTTCAATCAGAAGGTAATTGGTAGCAGTGATTTTGATAGAGAGTAACAACTGATAAAACCCAGCGTAAGTATTAGCGTAGTATGAATGTATGGGCCCAAGTGAGTATCTGGTGTATGAATGCTGTTTGCTAATATCGCGCTGGATCAGTTTTCTGGTAATCAGAGGATGGTTACTCTTTGTTAATTGGGTAATGAGAATTTTATTTTTATGAACTAACATCCGTATATTCGAAGTTTTGTTTTATGTTGTCTAGAATACCCCGGGGTAAAAGGAATAGCGGATGGTAAGTGGAAGCCATACTGCAGTGAGGTTATCTGCCAGGCAGAAATAGTACTGAAAAGTTAAGCAGGACTTTCAGTACTCGTTAGGGACTCTATGCGTGTGAGTAATAGCAAAAGAGTACGCTGGTGAAAATGTGATGTTATATCACCTAGAAAGGGTAACATTGGAGAAGTAACAGGTACTTCTGGAGCTTGTGTGAAGAGTAGACGGAAGTGTTTTACTCGTAGTGTATGTTTAGTAAACGGAAAGGTTTTACTAAGTGTGAGAGAAAACTATCTTTTCTATTTTAGAGAAACTGGCACGATAGCAAATGTTTTATGTTGTTACTGAAATTAAGAATTGTAGAGAAAATACGTTTGCGTAAATTTTTGTAAAGGGAGGGTCAGTTGCCGGAGAGGGAGCTGACGTCACAAAACGCCGCGCTGGGATTGGTTGAATCAGCGGGTGTGGAAAGACCCTTGTAAAGGAGGGGTCAGTAGTCAGGAGTAGTACTGACGTCACAGGTGCCGCGCTGGGATTGGTTAAACCAGCAAGGACAGAAAAGAGCAGATTGTAAAGGAGGGGTTGACAGATAAACGTCACCAAAAGGCCGCGCAAGGATTGGCTCGGAAATAAAAGATAGCAGACATTTGATTGGTCAAAATTATAGAAGCGAAATTCTTAGTGGATAAGGATTGCATGTTAAAACGCGATCCGACTTTAACAGGAATTCGTCAGGATAGGAGATATTTAGGCTTTGCAGAATATAATTTTATACATCGGTACTTACCCAAGATGTACGGAGAAAGGAGAAAAATGTCATTTTTACAAAAGATCAAGAATTATTTTAAAAAGGACAAACCAATCAAAACTAGAGAAGGAATTATTATTCCACCAGCTAAAACGCCCGCTTCATTCATGATGATGGAGAGAGGTTATCATACTTGTGTATGGATGGAGAATTGGATAGAATATACCAAAAATGATGGAATACTAGCATTTCCCGAGAATGGCACGTTCAATGGGCGAATTCTACAAAACTTGAGATTGAGGATGAATGACTTAGAACCCAGACCTAGATTAACTCAGTACGAAGCTCTAGAGGAATGGGAAACCGAGGCATTTGAGCGGGACCGATCTAGAAGTAATAGGAGTTATCCAGGATTTTTCCCCAGATACCTACATGAGTCTAGGAACGGTCAGATGAAACAATGGAGAAGGGCAATGATTACAGAAGGATTATATCCATTGTTCTCAGCAGAGGAGAAATTAGGAAGTAAGTGCACAGAAAAGACAAAACATTTAATGAGAAATGAGGAGTCTGAAGACGAATTTATGGAGGAAATGTTAAGAAACCCCCCACCATATCAGGAAGGGACAAGTGGATGCACCCCAAGTGCACCATCGAAAACTTCATTAGTGCCACAGGTAATGCATGAATTCACCACGAGTAGAATACTTCATGACAAAGAAAAAGAAGCCCTAGAAAAGACCAGAGCAGAATTAATACAGAAAATAACCCAGATAAAAGTACACCCTGATTCGTTGACCATACCTGTAACAATTGGTCCAGTAGTTCCATTATATGGTACTCAGGGAAGCTGTCCTCCACCGATACTTACACCTACTCCTGTGAATAATCCCAAACCTGAAGCTCCAGTTATAATTGAGGATCAATTTAGTGACTGTGAATCCACAATATCACTCATGGACTTGCCTATTCGAGGTTCTGTAAATAGCACTCCCAGAAAAGATGTACCTGGATGTTCAAAAGATGTAAGTTTAATAACTTCATCGGGAGCAAAAAGTGCTACCATAGTAACACCTGAAGATCTAGAAAGATGGGTGCAAGGGTCAGTTAAACAGTGCACACCTCCGAAAATAATGGACATTCATAAATTGAAAGTCGAATTAGAAGAAATAATAGCAGGAAATGTAGGACTAGAACGCTTAAATACCTATGATGAAGAAGAATTATTGTTCCTGTGCAGGAGTATCACCAGAAATGTAAGGATATTCCATGAAAAATTATCCAATTTAGCACTACAGATGGGAATAGAAATAGGGAGATCAAAAGTACTACAGAAACCCTATAGAGCAGAATTTTCAGACAAAGATTTAGAAAATATGAATGCCTCTGGAAGAAGATTACAAATAAGAGAATTAATGTTAGTTTTGCAAAAATGGGGAGACCTAGATAAATGGAGAACTAGGTGGGCCAAGAAAAAGGAAGAAGCACGAACAAGTAGAACAGCATCTGAATATGTGATGAAGGAAACAGGGAAAGCAGACCAAATGTATCCAATGCGAGAAGTTGCGGGAGGAGGATATGTACATGTCCCATGGAGCAGACAGGATATTTTGTCATTTACGAATGATTTTCCAAAGTTGAGAGAAAAACCAATTGAATGGTACAAGCAGGTTGACAGGTTTGTGAAGGTGTCAAAGGTATTGTTGAAGGATTTGGATGGGTTGTTTGATATAGTGGTACCTGCCGATTTGTGGACAGATTGCAAAATCACAGTGGATTGGCCAAGTGATGAATATCCTAGAGATCCGAAGACAGGTGCCCCGTCAAATGATGTGATGAAAAAGTATCAGCAAGTGATAACATACCTGAAAGGGAAAATACCCCCGAAAGAAACAGATTGGGTAAAAATAGATCGAACTACCCAAGAAGCTAATGAATCAGTACATTCCTACTATGAGCGTCTATTGCAGGTATTTAAACAGTATAGTGGATTTGAGGACATTGGAGACAAGAACATGAGTCAGTTTGTGTATCGATTTGTTTACGGTTTGAAGCCAGAAATTTGTCAAATGATTAAACAGCATATGCTTTGTTGGCAAGGGAAGCCCATTGATGAGATTTTGAAGTATGCAAAATATTGTGGAGACGATATTGAGGATAGACACAAGAAGTTACAGGAGAAGGTAATGTGGGCACAGGTGAAAATGGCTGAGAAACAGGGAATCAATTTGGAAAATCCGAGTGAAAATCAAGGAAAAGATTCTGGAACGAATGGTGATACTGGGAATGGTGGAAAATTTAGAGGACGAATGAGTAGAGAAGAAGCTAAAAAGAAATTTCCTTGTCATGGATGCGGAAAATTGGGGCATTGGAAGGATGAATGTAAAAAGATTCGGAATAATAATGGCCCAAATCAAAATTTAAATCCACAGACGCAGAATGACTCACAGCAGGGTGTAAATCCTCAGAGTCAGTTGCCACCTGCACCTATTCAGGGTAATGTAAGCAGAGCAAAGCATGGTACAGACATCGGATATCAAGGAGGAAGTGGTAAGAATGATTATATGACATCACAATTTCTTTTGCAGGACGATTTCTGTCAATTCAGTCCATGACGGTGCCTAGGAGAGGGGAAGAAGGAGTGCATACTTGGCGCATCCTTACAGGTAGATCAGTCAGGTCCATATGTTGAAGGGAATGTGAAAGGTAATAATATTACTTTCCTTTTGGACACTGGTGCTACCCGGTCTACTGTGAGAACAGCAGACATTCCAGACCTTCCTCTCTCTGGTGAAAATATCCAAGTAGTGGGGGTAGCTAATCAGCGGATTAGAACACCTCTTACCGAACCCATGGAAGTTAAAATCGGAAATTTCAGAGAAATGCATCAATTTGTAGTGTGTGATTCTAGTCCAGTAAACTTATTAGGTAGGGATTTGTTGTGCAAGATGAATTGTACAATTTTCTGCACACCGGATGGTGTGGCAGTTCAGACACCAGATGAAGACCATGTATATAAAATTATGATTGCAAAACAAGGTACAGAAGTGGATGAGATGTTTTCGTTAATAACAAAAGATGAGTTGCCAGAAGAATTAAAAGGTACAGTAAACCCCATAGTATGGGATTTCACCGGAAAGGAAGTAGGACTTATGGCTAAAATAGATCCAGTTAAAATTACTGTAAAAGAAGGTGCAATTTTCCCAAATACCAGACAGTACAAAATGAGTGCAGAAGTAAAAGCAGGAGTCATTGAAGAAATAAATCGAATGGTAGAACAAAATATCCTAAAAGAAGTAATGAGTAGCCCATGTAATTCACCTATAATGGGGTTAAAGAAACCTAGTGGAAAATATAGGATTGTTCAGGACCTGAGAAAAATAAATAAGATTGTGGAACCATGTTGTCCCATAGTGCCAAATCCTGCAGTAATTCTATACCAGATCCCTTGGAGTGCAGGATGGTTCACAGTAATTGATTTGTGTCAAGCGTTCTTTTCAATACCATTACATCCAGACAGCCAGTATCTTTTCTCATTTAAATTTGAGAACAAGGTCTATGTGTGGAATCGTGTTCCTCAGGGGTACACAGAAAGTCCTTCTATTTTCAACCAGATACTGAAAAAGTGCCTTGAAAAACTAGTGATGCCAGGAAGCTCAGTCTTAGTCCAATATATCGACGACTTATTGGTGGCATCGAATACCAGAGAGGACTGTGTTGTTGATTCCATAGCATTATTAAATCTTTTGGCAGAAGAAGGACATAAAGTCTCACCTGAAAAATTGCAATTCTGTACAACAGCTGTTAAGTATCTGGGACACCAAATTGAGAGAGGAAAAAGAAGAGTAACAGCTGAAAGAGTAGCTTTAATAAAGAAAATGCAAATGCCTGTAACACAAAGACAAGTGAGAATGTTCCTAGGAATAGTAGGTTACTGTCGACAATGGATACCAGGATTTTCCATGTTAGCTAAGCCCTTAATTAACATGACAAAAAAGAAAGCAAAGGACCCTGTTGAGTGGGAGGATGAAAGTGTAGAAGCCTTTGTAAAATTGAGAAATGCCCTATGTTCAGCACCTGCCTTAGGCATGCCTGATTATAAAAGAGAATTTGCATTGTTCTGTCATGAGAGAGAAAATTGTGCACTTTCTGTCTTAACTCAGAGACATGGATTAGAAAGACGTCCTATAGCATATTTTTCTGCTACATTGGACCCAGTAGCAGCCGCGTTGCCAGGATGCTTAAAAGCAGTGGCGGCTACTTGTTTGAGCATTGAACAAAGTGAGTCAATTGTGATGGGACACCCTGTAAAAGTGTATGTTCCACATGCAGTTGTCATTCTGTTGACAAGAACCCGAACTCAGCATCTTACTCCTAGTCGGCTGACTAAATATGAAAGAATAATAATGGGTGCTGAAAATGTGAACATGGTAAGGTGTACTATAATAAATCCAGCAACCTTACTACCAGACCCATATCATGAGAGAATTAAAGATGATGAAGACGATGAACATGATTGTATACAAATTACAGAATTATGCACAAAACCACGCCCAGATATAGAGGAACAGCCTCTTAAAAAGCCAGACAGGGAGCTATTTGTTGATGGTTCATGTCAAAGACATGAAGACGGTAAACTAACTGCTGCCTATGCGGTATGTGAATTAACTGGAATAGTTGAAGCATCTTATTTACCAGGAGTCAAATCTGCACAAGTAGCTGAATTGATTGCGTTGATAAGAGCATGCAAAATTGGGAGGAATCAGAAAGTAACTATATTTACAGACAGCCAATATGGTTACGGGGTTGTGCATGATTTTGGCCAACTATGGATGCAGAGGGATTTCATGACTTCTTCAGGATCCCCCATTAAAAATGGACAATTTGTAAGGGAATTGCTAGAAGCAATACAATCACCAAAAGAATTGGCTGTGGTGAAATGTGCCGCACACCAGTCAGGAGATGACTGGGTGGTAGTCGGCAACAGATATGCAGATCTGGTGGCTCAACATTGTGCCAAAACCAGAATGTCAGTCAATAAGAGGGTGGAAAGAATGGGAATCAGCTGCCAACTTATGCTGTATATGCCACCTGAAACTTGGAATGACGTCAAGAAATTGCAAGATGAGGTTGATGAAAGTGAGAAGAATTTGTGGATCAAAGTGGGTTGTTCCCAAAGAGGAGATGATGAAGTGTGGATCAGTGCTGATGGCAGACCAGTCATGCCAGACTGTTTACTCTCACAAATGGCTAGGATGTATCATGGAGACACACACATAGGGAGAGATGCAATGATTAGGCTGTTCAGACAAAATTGGTATAATCCTAAATTCAGGGCTGTTGCAGAGAGTCTTTGCCAGAGATGTCTAACTTGCCAGATGCATAATCCGGGGAGGAAGACAGTAATTGGATTTGGAAAAATTGGAAAGGCAGAGGGTCCATTTATGAGACTTCAGTTTGATTTCATACAGTTACCACCATGTAGAGGGCTGAAATATGTACTAGTCATAGTGTGTCTGTTTTCAAAGTGGGTGGAGGCTTACCCTACTAGGAGAAATGACAGCATTACAGTTGCAAAACTGTTGCTACGAGAGCTCATTCCTAGGTTTGGTTTTCCAGTAACTTTGGAATCAGATAGAGGAAAACATTTTAACAGTGAAGTGATTCAAATAATCTGTGAAGCATTTCAAATCAAACAGAAACTGCACTGTGCATATCGTCCAGAAGCTTCTGGAGTGGTTGAACAATTGAATGGCACTATAAAGTCAAGACTGGGAAAAATGTGTGCATCAACATCATTAGAGTGGCCAGATGCATTGCCACTCGTTTTAATGGGACTCAGAAGTATACCTGACAGAACCACAGGATTGAGCCCACATGAAATAATGATGGGAAGAGCAATGAGACAAACACATGTTCCCACAAACAAACTGGTGAATATATCTGATGATATGGTTCTGGACTATTGCAAAGGATTGGCTGACCTAGTGCGTTCTGTCTCTCATCAGGTTGGAGAAGACGCAGTTTCCAGGCAGCCCGAGCAAGAACATGATCTGAATCCTGGTGACTGGGTGGTAGTGAAGAATCACACCAGAGAAACGTGTCTATCACCTAGATGGGGCAGACCGTGTCAAGTCATACTGACAACGAATACAGCAGTGAAGTGTGCCGGATTTCCTAATTGGATTCATGTAAGTCACACCAAGAGAGTACCAGATCCCGAGGAAGAGAATCCTCAGACAACGCCAATCACTGAAGAAGCTGAAGGTTGCCCAGCTGAAGGATCTCAGGTTCGAGATTCCGGAGAAGCTGAAGAAGAACAACCGAGCACAAGTCAGGATTGGATACCGGTGGTAGAGGTTCCTGAAATATACCACAGAACAAGAAGTCAAGCGAAATTGGAAGAAATTGAAGAAGATCAGATAGGTGAAGAAGAAGCAGTTCAGGAACAAGAAGAAAAGACATTAAGAAATCCTGAACAAGGTCAGATAGGGAAAGGAAACTGGACTCAAAACAGTGAAGACCTAATAGACTTTGAACAGGGACAGACAGGTCTAGAAGAATCCGGTCAGGCTGCAGAAGTTCACAGTGCAATAAGCCCTGATCAGAACAAGTTAGATCAAGAAGAGTGCACAGAAGAAGAAAACCTTGAAAAACATGAACTTGAAGAAATAAATAAAGAACAAGGTCAGTTATTGGAAACTCACAGCGGAGCTGTTACAGAGAAACCAATTGACCTGAAAAGGAGCAAACAAGAAACACAGTAATTGAAGAACACGAAACAGTGCCAAGCAGTGAAATTAAAAAGATTTCTGAAAACGAAGATAAAGAGACAGTGCAAACAAAGAAAACAAGAAATGGAGATCATTGCCCGAGTGTCATTAAAAGAGTAAAATACCACATAACAACCAGAAGTGAAAATCCAGATCAAGTGAATGAAGTAACAAGTCAAACTGAACAAGAAAATAAAACTGAGAAAAGAAGAAGTAAAAGACTGAAACTTGTGAATAACAAATTCAAGGGTCCTGACTGGACTTATATCATTCTTGAAGATTTTGAAAGCTCAGAGTCAAGTGACAGTGGTGGCGAAGGAACAAGTGCAGAATTAACGTACGAAAAAGAAACAAGACCACCCTGACTAAGCAAAAGAATAAGCTAAAGAAAAGAAGAAAAGATAAGAAGAGCAATCTTCCTTGTCGAAAAATGCCTGACGATAGAGTTGCTGGGAGACCAAAACAGAGATGTTGTAGAAGATGCTGTGCAATATGCATATGTAGTCTAGTAATGGTGCTTATAGTATGGTTAGTCCTGATTGTAGCAGTTCCTTACCTTATGATAATGGATAAAAAGATTAATAATGAAACTAAGGAGAGGACAGCAAACATGAAGGGCAATAGAGTAGAACTAATGGCAGAAAATGAACCAGAAATTCATCATGAAATAGCTGATAACGACACTAGTTTAAACGTTTTCACAAAGTTATTGTTTCAATATGTAGACACAATGGAAGTTAGTAATTGTTATGTCTGTATGAAGTTACCTGAATCAGTAGCAGAAGGATTAACATACCATCACTTACCACTGACATATGGCATATCATGTAGTGTTTTGTCTAGTTTATTTTATAGAACAGGGAGACTTCAGTATTATTATTCAAACTTAGATGTGATATTTTCTGAGGTTCCGATTCGCAAGAGTATGAACCCAGTGCTTAGTAGTCAAGACGCACAGTTTATGGGAGAATTTTTCTTAACAATGAAATCAATAGACATAACACATGCACATAGACACAATCTAACATGTTCTTTACTTGAAGAAGAAAAGATATTTTTGAATTTAGTAGAAGATAGAAGACAAGATTTTCAAAAGAAAGCTTCTGAGCATAAGGCTCATTTACCACCTTGGGCTGAGAAAGAAGGGAGTTACACACC
This sequence comes from Calotriton arnoldi, assembly GCA_963921515.1. NCBI lineage: Eukaryota > Metazoa > Chordata > Amphibia > Caudata > Salamandridae > Calotriton > Calotriton arnoldi. The sequence continues at coordinate 745,718 of CAWUFW010005772.1, read as the reverse complement.
TGGCAAGGCTCAAGCTGCTATGGCTCTGGATTTCGTAAAGACAGGGAAAATTTGTCTTCATAGGTTAAAGACTGATTATAACAATGTTTTCATCGGTACCAGTGAATGTGAACACAATTTTTTAATTCTTGGAGGTTGGGGACTCAAAGGAGGAACAGATTCAGTTTTTCCTGGAATCTATTATGTGTGTGGGAATAAGGCTTACTTTAGGCTTCCTGCACGGTGGTATGGAAGTTGTTATTTTGGAATAGTATTTCCAAAGATATACCACGTAAAAAGAAACACTGAGAGCAATGAAAACAATAGCGAATTAATACGTAGTAAAAGAGCTAGTTTTTCAGAAATTGTAGGTGATATATTTGGTGCATTGATACCTTCAGTGGGAATAATTCTGAACTCAAGGAAAATATGTAAATTGTCTACAGTGGTTGATCGTTTATCAACGGATACTGCTGGAGGTTTTCTAATGATTAATGCGGAAATGGTTGCGATTAGATCTATGGTTATGCAAAATCGACTTGCTCTTGATATTATATTGGCAAAAGAGGGCGGAGTCTGTAAATTATTGAAGACGAAACATTGTTGCACTTATATTCCTGATAAGAGTGCAGAAATTGGAACGTATATACAGAATATAACTAAACTTGAAAAGGAACTTAAACCACTGGAAGTTGATAGTGTATGGGAAAGATTGACAAATAGTATCTCGTCAATTGGTACCTGGTTTGCTAATGTAGGAAAAGGACTTATAGGTCAAATATTAGTACCCTTAGCAGGGATAGCAATAATAATCTTGGCAATAACAATATGGTGCAAATGCTGTAAAAAGAATGGAACATATAAGGTGACAGGAAGAGGAAAGAAACGAAAGGTAGATGAAATCGAACTTGAAGAGTGGAGAAGTGAATTATACAAGAAATTGAAAGGAGATTGTAAAAATGGAAAGTGTAAGAGATGAGAATGAAGTAATTTGCTAGAAGTTGGCATCTGATTGAGGGTAGTGTTTTGATGGCTCAGAAACGCCATCAGAGAGGGGATTGATGGAGCAAGGTTTCATAAATGAAACTTGCTTGTATTCAATCCTCCTCACAGTATTAATTTATTAAAACTTGTATTGTTAATACTAACCTTTGCATTCACGACACGAAAGGGAAGGAAGCTTGCCTATGTGTTTTACTAATGAATAACGCTTGTCTGTAATCCAAAATGGCCGCTATGCGCGGGAAAACTCAATGCGCATGTCGCAACCATATCACATGGTGTGACGTCTTTCTTTGCTTGGTGGGAAATTTCTGCTTCTGCGCAGTGTGTAGTAAAATGGCTGCTTGATGTTTTCACATGCTTCAGCTTGCTCTCATGTCATTACTAAATTGTCGTTTCCTAATGCTACTAACGCGGGATAGAATTTATAATTAAATGGGAATAGAGTAGGAAAAAGTGGGCATACAGTGAAACATTTTATTTTGTGATTTTAATATTTGCTTCTTGCACTTTTACTAGTTCGTAAACTTGGGCCTGGGTTGGTGACCTGAAACTCGAGAGGCAAATGGTTCTGCGCATGTGTCCTGTGTCCCTGCCAAATGAAGTCAATCTGGACGTCGTCCAAGGCCGCGACCCGATGGCCGAAGATGCTGTACTTTTGCCTTTCCTGTTGTACATTGATACATTGTCTATGAAAATTGGTTTACATTTGTCATGAGACGGGTGGGAAATAAAGCGAATGTATTAATTTGAAAGGGTGGGAATTTAAAAACAATAGGCTTTACAATTTAGGCCAAATCAATATGGTGCGAGAATCCACCCCCTGTCCCTGTCCAATCAGAAGTAGTGGCCCCATAATTTAGTAACATTAAGGGAAGGTACATGGGTGTAGAAGGGTATAATAGAATATAGCATTAGTTAATTAGTTAGAAGGAGATGCTGCAGAGAACAGGCGTCCATGCTTGGGAGCTTCTAGCAGAGACCACAGCACGCATAAGAAGAGCTCCAGACCGCTAAGCTGATCGATTGCAGACTGAATCCCTGTCCAGAAGAGGTCCTGAGGAGGGGGCAGCGGAGTCCATCAGAAGGAAGGCACGGGAGAATCAAGGAGAAGCCGAGTATCAGAGAGGGGAACGACGCAGGCGTCGTTGTAGAGAGGTCACCGCTCCTGTCCTGATCCTGGAGGAAGTCTTTGCTCTTCATCCTTCCTGGGTCCTATTCTTTCAACTCCTTGGCTAAGGGGTTTGGTTCTCGCACTTAGGTAAATATAATGCAACCTTTAGTTGCGCTGCTATCTCTATCTTCTCCTTTTCTTTAAACACCGTCATTGATTAGCAATAATCATTTCTAGGCTTAATCTTGGGTATTGCGATTAAGTACCATGTGGCTCTGTATTTTACTCTGCTAAATCTTTAGATAAACATTTTAAAACTTCCTGACTCAGTGGTTATTTCAGGATTATGTACTATAATGAATGTCACTCATTTTAAACTTCCCAATTAGCAAAGGATTCATTGGTAAGTCATTACTCTTCAATCAGAAGGTAATTGGTAGCAGGGATTTTGATAGAGAGTAACAACTGATAAAACCCAGCGTAAGTATTAGAGTAGTATGAATGTATGGGCCCAAGTGAGTATCTGGTGTATGAATGCTGTTTGCTAATATCGCGCTGGATCAGAGGGGATCCTCTGAAACATTACAAGAATTCCACGAGTGGTTAAACCAGAGAAAATCCAGACATCCAATTCTCGCTCAACTCAAGTAAGGAAGAGATCAATTTCTTAGACCTCATCGTGAAACATGAGGAAGGGACAATATACACCACCTTATACACCAAACAAACTGACAGGAACACGTTCCTGCATTTCTCAAGCTTCCATCAAAGGAACTTAAGAGAGAACTTACCGTACAGCCAGTTCTTAAGAATTAGAAGAAATTGTACAAAGAAGGAGGACTATTTTAACAACGCAAAGACCCTGCTAGAAAAACCGCTTGAAAGAAATTACCCAAGGAAACTGCTCAAGAGATCCCTTAACCGGGCTTGGTACACCCCTAGAGAAACGTTGCTGGCACCTAAAGAATACAAGAAAGACATGCCGCTGGTCTGCGTTACCACTTTCTCAGGGATTACCAACTAAGTCAAAAAAATAGTTGCGAAGAATTGGAACACCTTGAAAGGCCTAGAGGAACTCAAAGAAATACCAGTATTCGCACTAAAAAGGAACAAAAACATCAAAGACAAATTGGTACGTGCAAACACCAAGGTGAAAAGACCTAAAGTATCGATACAAACCATGTTAGCTCTACCCCCCATTAAAGGTCACCGACGATGTGGAAACTGCACTTCGTGCGCGAGTACCATCGAAGGTGAAAAATTTGAGTACAGAGGCAAAAGCCTCCTGCATGAAGAATTTGTGAATTGTAACACCACAAATGTAATTTATTGCGTAGTGTGCCGATGCAAACTGGCATATTCGGGAAAACCACCCAAGCTGTAAAAAGGAGGATCACCCAACACAGATCAAGAATTAAGTGCAAAGTACAGAATGTCCCCATGGTTCAACACTGTGAAGAAAAAGGACTTGGGCCACAAGACATGAAATGGACAGTCCTCAAACATATAATAGGAAGATGTTCTGACTCCATACGTTCTAGGTTCGAAGCAAAAACCATTCTACGACTGGGGACAACTGACAATGGCCTTAACGAGATGAGTGAAATAATGCACTGCATTTGAGCAGGCCCAGTACATCCTTTCCATGCACTCTGTTTTGATATAATCTCAATTATGGACATCAGATGCAGCAGCCCCACAATAGCATTGTCTTGCCAAAATTAGCACCTCCCACCAAGTTATTTTTCAAATCTGGTACTAGCAACTCGTGGATTATGCCACTCAATATATGCGGGGACACCCTCACAAACCAAGCTAACAGAGATCTCCAATAAGTACACCAGCCACACAGGCCGAATGACACAAACCAAGCCAACAGAGATCTCCAACAAGTAAGAGGAAGCCTCAAGACATAGGACCACCAAACCAAAAATGGAACGTTGCTAACACTAGGTTACAACATTCCCCGAGCAGCATTGTGAATATCACCACAAATCTCAGGAGTGCTAAACCCATCACCGCTGCCGAGTAAAATAATGCCACCCAACTAGGATCCATATAATATGGATATGATCATGACACATTCCAACCACAACAGACATGTGACACATTCCCTCACCATCATAATCCTTGAAAAAAATGCCACCTCAATCATCCTGGCAACCGAGGATTGTTCCCCAAAAGGAAGTCAACATAATCCTTGAAAAAAAAATGCCCCTTCAATCGCCATGGCAACCGAGGATCGTTTCTTAACAGGAAGTCAGGTAAAAGCCAGGCAATACACGCTAACCCAGCAGCTACGCCCAACGCGTCATCACGTCTTCCATGGCCGGTGGAAGAGAGGAAATGCAACAGGCACCCAGCTCCACAAAAACCATTGGAAATGGAGGCAGCCACCACAGTAAGCGCAAGATAGATGCCGCCACCGGGAGCTTCTGATGCCAGCCGCCATTCCCAGGACCCCTGGAGAGAAAAGAATACGGCCGTCGCATCAAGGGAACAAACGTTGGATTCAGAGTAAGGCACGGGCAGCGAGGGAAGATAACTGCGCGGGCACAGAGCACCTGTGTAGGTGGGGGGGGGATTAGGTTCGAGCAAGCGACACCGCGGAAATAGCGTTAAGCGTCACACAACTTTAGGAATGAAAGACAATTGGGCATCATCAAAGCACGATCACCCCCACCCCCACAATCACGTTTTTGACCATAAGAGTGAGTGAATACCCCAGCAAGCACCAAAAGGTTAACCTGGCATTGAGGGTATCTACGTGTCAACCTGTTCTACTATCAAAGCTTCACACAAAAGGTTGACCTCAGTATGAACACCAGGATCTAGTAATGGCACCAATTATGCACCGACAATTTAACAATAAATACGAGCAGAACCACCTTGCATGTAAGGAACCACGCAACACACCATCTAAGATATGTAGAGCAATATGCCTATGTCTTAGAATAAAGCAGTTAACAAAACACAAATGTTTTCCTCCCTATGTAACCCCCATGAAAGAGAATAAAGGAGGTGAAGGTATCACGCCCACAACACCCTTCATGGAAGACCCACTTCCATGTTGGGCCCTGAACACAACTTAGGAAACCCGACGGTTTACAAAAGACAAATAACGGTATGTGAAATGTATAGGAACAGTAACAGTACCCTCTCAGAATTATGTACAACTGATAACCACTAATTCAACCTTGTCCCTTAAATATACTTACAGTGTCTGACAAGAGCACACTCTGCCCTGAAGAAGACCTTCCACCCAACTCACACCCAACCCAGAAGGTCGAAACGCGTCGGCACATTTCAAACTGAGGCCAAGAGTAACCATGATCAACTGATGGGAGCATAAAAGGCACCATAAGCTAAAGCATAATTAAAGTTGCTTAGACAGTAATCCATATATTCATGCTCTGACTTCTATAGGACCTTACACCACCACAAAAGTGTACGAGGACACAATGGCAACAGGTCCCAATGTTAAATTTCAGTTGGACACACAAGTACTAACACATGCAATAGCATGCAAGATTTATAATCCTATGGCTGGATGTGTACAATGTAGGAAGTCACGTCTCATTGTACATGAAATGTCTATTTGTAAAATGTACTGTCATTCTTTGCTCTAATCACTTTTTCATTTATTTTTGTATTTGCAATTTAATGTCATTTTGTCATGTGTAAATATGTATGTTACTGTTACATTGAAGTGTAAAGAAACGAGATGAAATCTCCAAAAAACCAGTCAAAGATAAATATCAGACCTAAGTTAATAACCTGGCGCATGAGTATTTATTTGACAAAACCAGTTGGGTTTCACATCTTAAGTAAGATACGGGAAAGCCAGTTTTTTCAAAAAAGTAAATCAGAGTAAGGATCGTTCAACAGTTGAACAAGAGTAGAGATACTTCTTCAGCTCTCTATCAATGAAATAAGCATAATTTAAGGTCTGGGAGGTATTGTTTTGTAGTGATTTAATTTTGATTCCAGCCTCCACAGTCCGTAACTGAATCACTCCCCATTAGGAGACCCCCGTTAATAGCGTGAGAGCAGCGTCTAGATTGGTTAGGGGAGTTAGCTCTCCAGCTTGTGCTCGTAGCCACCGACTGCAGAAGATCACCAAGGAGGATGTGCAACCTGTAGGTAAGTAGCATTTAATTTTATTTTATTTATTTCAAATGCTAGTGTAATGCATGTCAGTGTAGTGATTTAGTTTGTTCTTATGTTCCATGATGCTTGTTTTATTTTTGGCTTTTAGAGGGGTTGTTTTATTTCTGGCTTTTGAGTAGCGGTGGTGCACTTCACTCGCCACACCAGTTCAAATGTTGCCAGCCGCCCCTGGATTTATCAAAGTTGTGCATCACCCTTGCATTACGCAAGGTAACGTAAGGACGACACAAAACCTAGATGAGATTAACCAAGCCATGCAAGGTCACCTTGCGTGGCCCTGCGTGGCTTGGTAAACTGGAGTAACGTAAGGCAGCACAAGCCACTGGGAGGGGGGGCGGCGTTAAATGGGTGTGGCGTGGATGTTCCCACGCATCCACTCAGGTATTTTGAGGTATTTTCAGATTTACCTACACAGGTAGAACTGGGAGTGCATCAGAATTATATGCCTTTCAATCAGAGGTGCAACGGGGCAAAATATCTTTATTTCTCTTCATTGTTTCCCTTATTCAGACCCCCCAGGATATTGCAACATAAATTAGTAAATTTAGCGGCACAAAAACGGGAATTTAGCGGCACAAAAATTGAAATTTTGCTGCATTTTAGCGGCAAATTCTTTTAGTTTCTTTTTAAAAACAAAACAAAAATAGACCCCAGCGGGTCCCGCCACATAAACCATGGGCAACAGGCCCAAATTCTTTCTTTACAATAAAAAAATAGTGCCCCAGCGGAAATCCTGGAGTGTCTGGGTAGAGGGATGGTGCAGGTGTGTCTGTGGCCACATTAGTTGTGATCTGACACAATTAGGGAAAGCGAGTCTTTCCTCTTCACCTGCCTCTGCCACAACCAGGGAAAGGCAGTGCCTCAGGCATAGGAAATATGAAGTACAGATACCAAAAATGCATGGATCCTTCGAGCGGTATGTACGTACAAGCGAAGGAAGAAGAGTGAGTTGGTATCATGAAAGGTGGATATTAGCAGCCTGCCAAAAAGACAAAAGCCTCCATATAACATGGGGTAATAAACAAAAACTACATTGCATAACCCAGAAATGCCAACACAGAATAGGCTGGGATTGTGGGAGTGCTTATACAAGGATTCCAACGTGCTAGCTGTCTCATTGATTTTTGTGGGGATTCTAATATGCATCTTTGCAGGACAGTGTCATCTTAAACATTGTTTTCCGATTTTTAGTCAAAGTTTTGCATCAGATTTTAGACAGGATTTGCAAGGGGAGACATTGAATGATTTGATCTCAGATTTCAACATTAATAATATCAAAGAAGCCAATGGTCCTAAGACTCCTGACAACCCCACCTTTACTGTTACAGGATCGCATAACACAATTGACTTCATTTTTATGTCCGATTGTCTGTTAAACTTGACAATATTTTTTAAAGTAATTGTTACCAATTTCAGTGAATACGACTCCCTACATGCCTCTTTGACCTTGAAAAGATGTAAAGAACGGGTTTGCAGCATTGTATCCTAGGTCAGAAATCATTCAAATCAAGTAAAACTACATTGCATAACCCAAAAACGTTAACTCAGAATATGCTGGTATGTGCTTAGGGCGAGGGGAGGAGGAGCAGAGAAACTGCAAATCCTGCCGGCGAGGACAAAACTTACTTACTATTAAGTGTCCCGGTCCGAGCAGCAGCAATGTTCTCCAGGCAGGGGGATGCGACGCAGCAGGTGAGAAAAAAAAACACCTTGCCTACTCGCTGACCCCTTCCTTTTATTTGGCTCAGTGGTCAACGCTGGGCCAGTAAAAGGAATTTCGCGGGCACTTTTGTAAAAAGTGCGGCCTTTTTACAAAACTGTCAATTTCATGATTTTTTTGCAAATCACGAAATCCTGGAGGGTCTGTTTATTGGAATTTGCCTCTAAGGCTGTTTTTGTGTAGGAAAGTATCCCTTCCTTCACAAAAACAATCCTGCCTGTAATGTAGGCACCCTTGCTCCATGGCACAAGGGTGCCTGCGTTGGTGCTAGACCCCCGATTGTGCGCCAGATCAGGCAGAGGACAGGAATGCGCCATATCTTAATAGATATTACACATTCCTGCCCTTTCACGTAGCACAGCGCATCAAGTTGTCTTGCTGCGTTGTGCTGCACGAAAGAATAATGAATCTGTCCTGGTGTATATAAGTTACATTTTGAGTGATGTTTTGTGTGGATGAGACCCAGTCTCAAATACTGTTTGGAATTTAAAATATACGAGTACCTATTTGATTGATACGGCTGCACTATCAAGAAACAAAAATAAATAAATAATCAACAATCCTGTTTCTAGATTAATTCTCTCAGAGGAAACAGATACCCTATCAGCAAAATTCTCAACTCTTTCCAAACCTCTCTCATCGTGTCTGAAGGCAAACATCGAAGAATCCTCTTTGAAAACACCTTAAATCTCAAAAACACTACTTTCCCTACCAGAACGGAGTACCCCAACCTCTCTAACAGTTGAATCCTCATATATATATATCTCATAATATGCCCTGTTGATCCTGATTCGTGTGAAGAATATCGTCTAGATACACAATGAGACACACACATATCTGCCTGCAAATAAAAACCTGCTATTGCCTTACCAGCAAACTGTGACAGATTCAAACCTGCGGCACAGAGGCGACTGCCTTTGTTGCACTGTGATCAAATCTCTACAAAAAATTGCACTTTTCAGTTTGATTGACTTGGCACAAAATAATGTGATTCCCAAGCTACTGAGCTAGTGCTCGTCAGACCCTGCCTAATGCCCACAGCTCAAACCTTTGAGATCCAACTCATGCACTGTGGTCAGCGCTTAATTTGTGCAGGTAGCAGCAGGTAATGAGCACCTGGAGAACAGGGACTTGTTTTTCATTATCAGAAATGGACCCAGAGAAAGAGAGAGAGGTATACAATTAAAAAACATGAAAGATAAGACCGCACTGACAAAGGGAGGAAGCAGGAATAAAAGGAACTTGGGGTTTGAGATATGGGGTTGTGGAAGAAAAAGGCATGAGTGTTAGAACCGGGGTCTCTTGTTGGCAGAGGGTTGCACCATGTCCAAGTAGGGGCCCACAGTCCTAGTCAAGGTAAATGTAGTGCACACTAAAAGTTTACCTATGCTCATCCTCAAGTAGCTTTGCTCAGCGCACTCAGGATAACCTTAAGAGGCAATGTGTAAAGTATTTGTGCACGCACACACAGTAACATAGTGAAAACACCACAAAAGTACTCCACACCAGTTTAGAAAAATAGCCAATATTTATCTGATTAAAACAAGACCAAAAGTAACAAAAATCCAACATATACAAATAAAAATATGAACCTCTTCAAAATTAAATGCAGTTCTAGCACTTAGAAACACAATAGCTCCGACGGGAGCTATAACGACGTGCTTGACAAAGTTAAATCTCAAAATTTGGAGTCGTACAAACCCTGGTTACAATACCTTGGAAACGTTGACAAAACAAAGACGTTGCAAGGCGCCGAGGAGGTGAGGCATCGCTGAGGCTGGTGCAGTCGTAGGCAAGTCGGGGATGCCCAAGATGTTGCAAGGCACAGGGGAGGTGATGCGGCATTGGCAGCAAGTAGTTGGTTTCGCTGGCAGTGCGGGGTTGAAAAAGCGTCAAGGGTCAAACAACAAGGTGTCAACTTTGCGGTGTCTATGTCACACCATGGAGCCCCAGGTGCAGAGTCAGGCATCATGGACTTCGGTGACGCAGTGCCTGAGACTCACACTGTGAGGGATCTTTGGAGATGCTGCAGTGGCGGTGGGACCTGCGCTGCAAGTCACGGTCGTTGCGATGAGCATGGACCACAGCTTCGGTGCAGGCAGCGGCACAGTGTTGAAGAGCAGCGCCGGCTCTGAAATCACACTCAAAGTAGATGGACTGGTTTCTTCTTCTTTAGCACAAGGAACTCACTTCCAAGGACCCATTAACTGGATTTTGCGCCACTTGGAAAGGTAGGGCTTTCAGCAGAAAATCCTTGCCACTGTAGGTGAAGTTGTTGATGACCCTGAGACTTCCAGCTCAACTCAAGCCCTTGAAGAACCTTAGAAAGTAGGATGCAGAGAGCAAAGTCCAGTCCTCTCATTTCCAAGACAGAAGCAACAGGCAGCAGGCCAACACAGCAAAGCAGGAATCCAAGTTGCAGTCCCTCCTGGCAGCACAACAGTTCTTCTTCTTGGTAGAATGTCCTCAGTCGAGAGTTTTCTAAGTCAATGGTGTCAGAGATCCAGTACTTATACCCATTTTACCCTTTGAACTCGGGAGACTGTAAAGAAAGGCCTTTGTAGTGTACAAGACCCTGCCCTTCCTGGGCCTGGCTCCAGACACACTACAGGGGGGATAGGCAGCTCTTTGTGAGGGGGCAGGCACAGTCCTATTCAGGTGCAAGTGTCAGCTCCTCCCACCACTCTAGCTCAAGAAGACCCATCAGGAGGATGATGGGTCATCAGGATATGCAGGGCATACCTCAGCTCCCTTCATGTGTGACTGTCTAGAGGGAATTCACAAAGCCCAGCTGTTATCCAATCCAGACTTGTATGCTAGGGACAGACAGAAACACAGAATGGTTAAGTAAGAAAATGCCAACTTTCTAAAAGTGCAACTTAAAAACCAACTTCACTAAAAGATGTGCTTTTAATTTGTGAGTCCAGAGACACCAAACTCCAGTTTTCTCTCTGTTCCCAATTGGACGATACACTTGCAGAGTGTTATAAGGCAGCTCCAATGCTAACCTATGGGAGAGATAGGCCTTGCTGTAGTGAAAAACGAATTTAGCAGTTTTTCTCTGCTAGGACATGTAAAATTTAAAAACCCATGTCCTACCTTTTAAATATACTGCACCTTTCCCATCGGGCTACCTAGGGCCTACCTTAGGGGTGCCTTACATGCAATAAAAGGGAAGGCTTGGGCCTGGCAAGTGGATGTACTTGCCAGGTCGACATGGCAGTTTAAAACTGCACACACAGGCTCGGCAGTGGCAGGCCTGAGATGGGTTTGAAGGGCTCCTCATGTGGGTGGCACAATCCGTGCTGCAAGCCCACTAGTAGCATTTGATTTATGAGCCCTGGACACACACGGTACTAGAGACTTATTAGTAAATCAGATATCCAATTATGGTGAAACCAAATACCATTACATTTTAGACACAGAGCACATGCACTTTAGCACTGGTCAGCAGTGGTAAACTACCCATAGTCCTAACACCAGCAAAAACGAAGTTCAGCACACAGTCAAAAAAAGCGGCCAGAAGCAAAAAGAGAGGGGGAACCACGCCAAAAGATGCCAGGTCTAACAATGAGGTACACCCACCCCTTTGCAACCTTATCATTCAGAGACTCTGAACTCCTAAGAAAGACTTTGGGCCCTTGTGCATTTCTTTCCAAAATAAGCCCTCACTGCTGCTTCAAATTAGGTAAGTGGCTTTTGATGCGTCCCTCCAAACCCTAGAATACCGAAGCAGGGATTATCCTCCAATTGACTGCATGGTCGCTTTCCAAGTTTCACACCAACACTAGGTTTTTTTAGGTGGCCCTTGTTAGTGCAGCTGTCTGCAAGACCTTTTGTTGCCAATTCCTTAAAGTTTACATAGAGTGTGCTTGGCCTCCACCCTGAGTAGAATTTCTCTCACTTCATGTTGTTGGCTGCTAGTGTATTACCCACCTCTGATGGCGAGACGGAGTGCTTGCATTGCAACGCATGAGGAGCTCATTTGTATGAAACATACGCTGAATAATCAGGCATTGGGGTATTTATCTCATTGAGGCATGTGTTTTTTGTCTTGTTTTTCAATGCAGCAGATTTTTAAAAATCTTTCAGGCAGAACTCATAGTGCAAGCTATACCTATTTACTTTGCCAGTGCTTGTTTTACATTGAGCTCGGTTCACTGCCCTTTAACATGCATGTCTCTAACATGGCACAGGATTGACAGGTTTAATACAAGCACCCGTGTCCTCTGTGACACTGACGCCACAGATAAGCCCTGCTTTCCTCTGATTAATCGTCTCTCAAATTTAATGCTGAGGGGATTTTGGAAGAGAAGAGTGAACTCTGTGTATTCTTCATATAGCGAGGGCTTTAACAGATGACAATAATCCTATATTGCTAATGCGGTTTAATTTTCCTACCTGATCAGTTTTTTTCAGTTATGTAGCATCTCTGACTCACACTTTTTTTATAGATCGCAAATGAAGGACCTATTACATCCTTTCTTGTTGTGGAAAAAGCTGTGTAACCTAGTCAAAGTTTTGATTCACATTTTAAGAACTGAAAGAGATGGAACTCAATGTATAGTTATCATATGGCAAGCTTTCAATGTAGGTTCAGGTGGGGGAGATCCATATAAGATTTTCCAGATACCTACTGGCTACGTAAAGGAGTTTGATTTAGAAGTATTGGATGTAAAAATATCTTAATTGGGATTTCTGTGATTCTGACATAGCTCCAGCCCTCCTAGACCTACTTTGGACACCCCGGTTTAACAATGAAACATCTTACTCATTCTGTGGAAAGGAGAAACCCCATGCCACAGATGATTTCTACACCCGGATTGCTGGCAGAGTCTTACAAATTGCGGCTAGAACTACGATCATTAGTGACCTAAAGTATGGTCCCACACGCGCCCATGTTATGGGTCAAAAACTGATATTGGTGGATCATAGATGTTACTGGATAGGGCAAATTCCTGCAACCCAAGTTGTAGGGCTGTGTTAATAAACTCTCCCAGCGATGTAGCAAATGATGGTCCTTAACACAAGCAAGGTGAGTTAACCCCTTCTTCCTCCTATTCAACGTCGGAGAAGTTGGGATGCAATGGGCACCTCCTACCCCTGGGACATGGCGCCACTGCACCTGCGACACTCTTGATACCTACACTCCTGACCATTCCAACAGTTTAGCTAGAAATGGCTAACTAATTTTGATTCTGTTCAGGACTACCAGTGATTGAATCTTAGTGAGCGTTGAAATGGCACTAGGAATGCTACTGTTTGTGAAACATGTTATGAAGAACAGGGGAACCCAAATAAGGTTGGTCAGGGACCTTGGGTAATCAATTATTTCTAAAGACAGTGGTCCCTAGACAAGGATTAATGAGAGCAAACAATAAATATAGACCCAATCAGTACTATATTTTACAGCTGTCCAGCCGGACAGGTGTTTTTAATATATAGTTGCTTAAATATACACAAAATTCAGCAAGAAACAAATAAAGTGGGACACAAGCCTGTATCCAACTTAGTGGGAAGGACGTACAACATGAAACAAAAAGGCTCAGGCAGAGTAAATTGTTTGTATGAGACACATTTTGGTAGGACAAACAAATTATAGTGGAGACGCCATTACACATAATAAGTATTAAATAAAGAGGTGTATATGGCGTACAAGAAGTCGACTCTGACCCAGCATCCAACTGCACAGACCGCGGCAGCGGCTGTCTGCATCCTTTACTCTCCTTGTACTTGGCCTGGACTTCTACTCGGTCTTCGCCTGAAACAAACCTCCTCCAAGTCACTCTGACCTGGATCTAGGCAAAATGTATACAGGCATACCATTGTTAATGTCCTTATGATGATCCTATATCTTTTGTAAGGAACAAAACGCCGTCGACTTGCTGTACGCCATATACACCTCTTTATTTAATACTTATTATGTGTAATGGTGTCTCCACTATAATTTGTTTGTCCTACCAAAATGTGTCTCATACAAACAATTTACTCTGCCTGAGCCTTTTTATTTCATGTTGTACGTCCTTCCCACTAAGTTGGATACAGGCTTGTGTCCCACTTTATTTGTTTCTTGCTGAATTTTGTGTATATTTAAGCAACTATATATTAAAAACACCTGCCCGGCTGGACAGCTGTAAAATATAGTACTGATTGGGTCTATATTTATTGTTTGCTCTCATTAATCCTTGTCTAGGGACCACTGTCTTTAGAAATAACCGTTTGTGAAACAAGCACATGCCAATGTGGAAAGGAAACAAGAAATAGCATAGATCAGCGGTTCTTAACCTTTGGACTTCTGTGGACCCCGACTGAATCACTTCTGGAAGCCAATGATTCCGGTCTAAGCAATTTCTACAATTAGAACCTCAAAACAATACACCAGCCGGGGCCCCTGCAGGTAAGAGCGGTGGGGCGGTGGGGCCGGGTGAGGGGGGATTTCGAGAGACGACCACGAGGGAAAATTAAATAAATAATTAATTTTTCCTCATGGTTGTCTCTCGAAATCCACCCTCACCCGGCCCCACCGCCCCACCACTCTTACCTGCAGCGGACGCAGGTGCAATATACACAAATACAGAGACAAGTATACATGAAACAAATACACAAATTATGAAATACATAATTCACAAATAAAAAATATACTAAAATCAGAGACGCTTTAATGCATGGTGTAGGAAAGTAGGATCTGCTTCTTATGGTTACCCCCACTTTTTCCACCCACTGTTTTGACTAGTCTGGCTGGGATCCTGCTATTCAGGACCCCAGCCTATCTGCTTTCTCCCTTAAATTGCAATGTATGTACTTTGGTACAACTCCAGATTGGATACTGGGGTACCCTTATCAGTCCCTAGTAAATGGTACACATGTACCCAGGGCATAGGTACCCCAGAGGCCTCCCATGGGCTGAAGCATGTATTATGCCACCCATGAGAGGCCATGCAAAATGGAACCTCAGGTCTGCTACTGCAGCCTGTGTAAGCTGGTGATTGCACCACTTACTTTAGATATAGGTTCACTATATCTATATATATCACTACACTTAAAACTTTGTAAGTCACCCCTATAGCAGGCCTTAACAATCCTGAAGGCAGGGTGCTGGGTTTTACGTGAGAGGGTGCTCCTGCATGAGCAGGGCCCCTCTGCAGTCTTCGGAGACTATTCTCCCGGGCTGTACGTGATACTACCAGACATATAGGTAGAGGTGCATTATAACCTCGCGGTAAATGCTATCTCGAAAACGACTGCAACGAAGTATGTCGTGTTTGGTGTCAAACACCTTGGAATCAGACCTCCACACCAGTAACTGGTGTGCGGGAGGTATGATTCCTCCCCTCAGAACCGAGGTTCTGGGGGTACCTAAGTCTACCGGTACCAACTTTCTCAAGCCTTACAGCACAAAATGGATGCTGGCAGCCACAGACACGAGTCTGCCCTCCTGCTGCTGAGCCAAGCTCGAGCAGGGGAAGGCAGCACAATAGGCATCCTGTCACAGGGAGGTGTGACCACCTCCCAGACAAGATTTAGTGTATTGGGGCTGGGTGGGTGCACTGTTACAGTGCCAGAATGTCTGCACGAGGGGCACACTTGGTGTCCCTGTGCATAGTCTAGTTCAAACCAGTTCTAGGAGCCCTTTGCTCCTGCTCCTGCGTGAAACTGGGCAAAGGACATGGGTGTAGCCACCCCTCTGTCCTGTCCCTCCCCTAGGAGGGTCCCTAGAATCTGTCCAACCCTCTCCCGTGGGTATAAAATGGGTTACCTGGCTACAGGACATTAGATTTTACGTGGACAAGATTCTGCAAGAAGATACCACTACACTTCGACCGTCTGGACATGCTGGACTTCGCTGGACCTCCCTTGGGCTCGACTTCGTCTTCCCTTGCAGTCCCCAGTCTCGCCACTGTCCGTGATCCAAACAGGCTCCATGCAGGACCCTGTGGACCTCCAAAACAACTGAAGAATCTCCCTTAGAGTGAAGGAGTCCCTCCCCTGCAAACGCAGGAACTGTAACGCATCTGACTGGTTTGCTGATCCTGAGCTCCTGCAGACTCCGAAGGCTCCAGCAACACAGGAGGTGGGTTTCTGAAGGTCTCCGAGGTTGAGCTGCCCTCTCACTGAGTTTGAGGCAGATATCCCTCATGGGGACCATATACCCATACTTCTGTGCACTGCATGTATTTGCAGATGCACGAGTTTGTTGTCGTAAAACAATTCCGTGCATTGGGC
Source organism: Calotriton arnoldi (assembly GCA_963921515.1). Taxonomy (NCBI): domain Eukaryota; kingdom Metazoa; phylum Chordata; class Amphibia; order Caudata; family Salamandridae; genus Calotriton; species Calotriton arnoldi. Next base: position 729,510 of record CAWUFW010005772.1, on the reverse strand, counting down.
TAGTTGTAGCCCTGACCCCAGCGCATCTTTTCCGAGAAGGACTCCGGCATCCTCATACTCTGTGCCCTGCTAGCTGGTATCCTGTGAAACCGCCTGAGGTCCCCTCGCGATTCCTGTGCCTTCGGCCTGTGGGTCCACTTGAGGGTCAACTTTGCTTTATTTGAGCTCCCCTGATTGCTCCAGGCCTGCCCTGACTCCCCTTGCTGTGGTGAGTCTCCTGGTCCTCGCTGGGCCAGATCGACACTGAATTTGACCATATACGTTGTTTGCCACTGCCAAGGCTTGTTGGTGCTCCCACCAGACACCGACCCCCCAGCACTCGACATCCTTTGTGGAACAGCTCGTATCTGGCTCCTGGTCATCCAAGATGTCTCCTGGTCCGCACAGCTGAAGAGCCAAGATCACTCTCAACACACCTGAAGCACCCGACATCGGTGGGCATTCATCTACCGAGCCCCTGGTCACTCCAAAGTGACCCAGACTCTGTCCCCTCTGCTTTCAGGTTCTTCTCATCTAGAATCCACATTTGGATTCCACCGGACACTTTTCTTACTTCCAGCAGCAGCATTTCTTTGTCGACATCCATAGAGAACGACAAGGGTTTCCGACGCCACTTCGTACCTATGCACCCAGCTCCTCTGGGATAGGTAGCTCTGGTACAAGGGTATCCACGGGTGGGGTGGCTCTCCAAACTCTTAAGTTCCAAGGGTCGTCTTCGTAATCTGCTGGGAAGGGTCCTTAACCTGTAACTTTCCAACCGCGACTTTCCCATTGAATTGTACGGAGCACGCGGTCGTGTTCTCACTCTGCACCCATCCTCCGTGGGGTCCCTACTTGCTCACCTTGGGTGGTTCCTTGGGGTTCCAGAAATTCTACACCTCTTAGACCTTAGGTCTAGTCCTGAGTCGTGGTTCTTATACCACTTACTTAGTATATGGTTTGGTCTCCCCCTGGAGCTCACTGTGTATTGTGCTACTTACGTTTGATTCTTTGCAACTGTATTATTTGATTTGTGTTCAATCCTCGTGTAGAAGATACTAGAGAGTGTTATATATAATAAATACATATTTTTATAACTACTGTGTGGTTTCCCTTTCATTTAACCAATACTATAAGGTTGCATTCTGGTAAAACAAGCTGCTTAATATTCCTTCAAGACTTAGCCTGAAGGCTGCTCTCCATAGCTACCACTAGGATAGCTTTCTATAAAAGTTATCTTTAACCTAATCACCATAAGGGCTGTTTGGACTGGTGCAAGGTGCCCACTTTAATTAGTGGATAGCATATACCAGGCCAACTTCTCACACATGGGCAAAGTGGGCTCTGGCCCAGGGCCCCAGCCTTTCATGTGGCCCCCTGATAGAGCCTGCTCTGACCTGAAGAGTCTTGCCCTGATGGCATTGAATATTTCTTAAAGAGATTGTTTTAAATACTGTTGTCCTTTAATTTATTTTTCATGTCAGTGAATTGTGAGAGTCTGTTGCAGACAAATGTTGTGTTTGTGTTTCATGCAACAGCCATAAAAGGAAGTTTCTCTCAGATCAAAACAGGACCTCACTTATGAGAAATGGGAGGGTGTTGAAGGGATTATTTGCAGTAATATTAATGAGCTGCTGCTTTGTTACAATATTTAAAGCACATCATTATCCCTGAATATTAGATGTAAACACATTTAGGATTTGGAAGAGTGTACCTGTGCAGTGTCAGTGACCTGGCCAAGAGATGGCATGAAAGAGCTGAAACCGGAGCATATATTCAAAGCTGTTCCGGACAGGGGCCCACAAAATGTGTTTGGCCCAGGGCCCCCAAAATCCTTAAGATGTCCCTGACTAAAATCGAAATTTTAATGTTAATGGAAAACTGGAGCAATTCAAAATGTAGTTTTCTTTCAAAAAGACAAAGCGATAAACTGGTCTTCAGCATATCACTTCGACTTTATTGCTCCTAATCAATGATCTATTTTGTTGGCAAACCCCAGTTTTCAATTGAGCCTCCCATCGCCCATATTAGATTATATTTGCTGCACTTACATTGCAGCCATGAATGAAGCTAAGAATACTAACTTAATTTTTAGCCACCAATTCAAATTATTTCACATTTATAGAGCATTTTAAAATTTTGAATTTTATATTTTGCTTTTATATACATGTGCTACTGTAATCACTGTATAATATTTAATTTTCTAAACAGTTGCAGACCTCTTGAGTGGGCTTTGCAGACCACCAGGAGTCTGCTGACCCTAGGCTAAGAATCACAGACAAGGGCAGCAGTCTTGGCTAAGAGTGTATATACATTTGTTATAGTCTGGGATTTCATATTTTGCAGCATTGAATTAGGGGAATGCCATTCCTTGAATTCCATTCTTTCATATTCATTTCATGAATGCAAGTTTAGTTGGTAAGGAAACAGAAGCACAGATCCAAGACCTGAAGTCATGGAGCCCAGGATTAGGAGGTTAAATTCCATCACCCAGTAACGTTTCAGGCAGCTACAGGTCATGCCCCTTCAACAGGACAATGAACCAGAGCTCCTTCAAGACTACACATTGGGGGATATTCACAAGGTCTTATCTCCGAGTTATCGCCACCTTAACGCAACAAAAGCGGAGATAGATTTAACGCCCCATTCACAAGCGGGTGCAAACTGCAGTCAAAGCAAGTATTCCCGCGATAACTGCCGCAAAATTTACCTCCACGGGTGACACCACCAACTAACCCTAATGAGATGCAGAGTAGGAGTTCCCGTGCAAAAACACACGAAAACACCACTACACCACTTTCACAACGAACTGCCAGATCTGCGAAGCGAACCAAAACCACGCGATAAGCCACTGTAGCAGCAGCTATTTAACACCTGCCTCTTGCTGGTGATAAGCAGGACGACTACCTGCAGTAGGTAACGGAGCCCCACACACAGCCACACCCGAAGAACAACCGACGCCATGGAGCTACTCATCATGCAGCTTGGGGCCCCAACAGGGCCACAACACCCACCGCCACCACCCCCAGGACCGCCACCACCCTCAGGACCCGGACCGGCACCCCACCCGGACCACCACAGAGGCAGCGCAGAGCAAGACAGCGGACCTACCGAAAACGCACTAGTCTCACAGACCTAACGCCCGAGGAAGTCATTGCCCACTACAGGCTCAAAAGGACAACCATCCTCCGCATCATGATCCACATTGGCCCCAGGCTGACGGTCCCAACACAGTGGACAACCAACATCTCTCCGCAGACAAAGCTGCTGGCTGTGCTGCACACGTTGGCCTCTGGTACCTTCCAACCAACAACGGCCAGAGTTGGAGGAGTCTCACAGCCAGCCCTATCAAAGTTCCTCACACCTGTCCTGGATGCCATCATCAGCTTCATACCCCAGTAACTTCACTTCCCCAACACTGCGCAGGAACAGCTGGAGACCAAGCAAGGCTTCTACGCCATTGCTAGCTTCCCACACGTGTTGGGGGCCATTGACTGCACACATGTCCCACTTGTGTCCCCTGCAGACACTGCACACATCTACCGCAACAGAAAGCACACGCATTCCATCAATGTGCAGGCAATAGTGGACCACTGGGGAATGTTCACCAATGTCGTCGCAAACTACCCAAGCAGTGTGCACGATTCCTACATCTTCCGACAGTCCATCATCAACCAGCGCTTCCAGGATTGCATCTATGGAACTGGACTGCTCGTTGGTAAGCACCAAATCAACACACCACACACCTCAAACCCACCATCACACAACGCACAACTGTGGGAATGCACACGTGACCAAACCACATACATGTCAGTCAACCAGACACGACAACACAACTCCATTGGGATACTGGGCTTCCCATGTACACAAACCAGCTATATCATGGCACCACAGCCATACAACAGCTGAACGTGTGGAGAGGCGGAAAGCAGGCATGTGCGAAGGACGCAAGTGACCCATGAATGGGAATGTACACAATGACAAGTGTGGCGTGAATGTGCTGGACTGACCTGGGTATGCAAACCACAGATATGTCCATGCAGACATTAACTGCTGGTGTCTGGGGAGTAGTGAACAGTGGATGCAACCATGTCACCTCAGGCTGTGGGGTAGATCGCGGAAATTTCGCTCGCTGCGTCCACCCCTGTGTGCGTGAGTGTAGTGGGTTGGCCCGGCTTCCGCCAGGCCTGCACAGGGGTGTGGATGAAAACACCATTGCGATGAGTGTGGTGCACTCCCGGAATGGCCAACGTCACTGACAGGGTGGCGCCTCTCAGCCCACCGCGAGGCCGATGCCGTGAGCAGCGGGGCCTGCGAGCCAGTGCGCCTGCTGCACCCCAGGCCGCTGATACCCAGACCCGGCTTGCCTGCCCCAGCGCTCCAAGGCCGCACTGCTCACCTGCCGACACCGTTGTGTGTCAAAAAGGGCCCACCACATGCCAGTGCTAGCTCCAAGACACATGCCAGCGACCTTGGCAGCCTCCTCAGACCATTGCTGTCCTCCATGACACAGGCCCCCAGGAGTTCACATTCGTTGACATACCCCACCGCAGCAGCCGGCCTACACTGCAGTCCAGTATATCCCACATCTAGTACTGAGTCCTCATTCATCAATGGCAGAGTTCATGCCAGTGAACGCAGGGAGAGGAGTGAAAGACAGATGCGTTTCAGTCCGGTGGAAACACGGATCACCGTTACGGAGGAGGTCAACCACTCGCAAGGACTGACCTGGTGCCACTTACCCTGTGCGCCGTGAGACACCCTCAGCCTCCGGCCGAACATTGTTGGTGTCTGAGCCTGTGGCCTGGGGGTTGTCATCAGCAACTGGCAGGTACGGACTTGGTGTTTGGCATGAGTCTGTGGCATTCATATCCGCCATGTTGCAAGACACAGCTGGTATGTGCCCTCTGCACCATGCCCTGGGAGTACACCTCCCACTCTCCCCGATACACTCCGCGAAAACCACCCTTGATACATATGAGACCCTGCTCTGCCCTCATGACCCTACCCCAGTGTCCCGCAAGTCAGCGTCCCGTGGCGGTAGGCCTGTGTCGGCCGCTGTGCATCCGGGGCCACTAACTCTGTGCAACTCAAGTCATGGGCCCTTGCTGGTCGAACATTGCATTTCTGAGTGCCTGATGACTGTCGTAGTTGTTGCCAGCACCAACCACTCCCTGAGGGCTGGCTTACACTCACCCCACACACAGCCAGCACAGGCGTCACTGGACTAGTGGGCCTGCCAACGCATCATGCCGAATAAAGTATTGACTCTTTTCTCTCTGCACTGTCACAGGTGATCAAGGATATGCACTCTGCTCTTGGATGATGACACCCCTCCGAGACCCGAACACACCCGCCCAGAGGCAGTACAATGCGGCCCACGTACGCACCAGGGGCATCGTGGAACGCACATTTGGCGTGTTGAAGTCACGTTTCAGGTGCCTGGACGTCACAGGTGGAAGGCTCCTGTACAGCCCAGACATCGTGTGCAAGATGATTGTTGCATGTTGTGTGTTGCACAACATCTGTGTACGCACCAATGCACCATGGATCCCGGTTCCAGAGGTACCTGACGATGATGAGGACGATGGGGCAGGTGGCCCACATGCCACCGCAGCTGCGGCAGGAATAGCCCGTAGGAACACCCTCATAACCAATTTCTTCTCATGAGCACGTCACATTGTGTCCGTCCTTAGCAATCATGAGACAGTACTAAATGTCCACAAGCACGGCATGTGTGAATAATAAATATTTGCAGGTTACAGGTTGTACTTGTACATTGTCATGTCACAGTTTCCTGCTGTGCCAGATGTGATTGGCCATGTTGTGCACATATGCGGCACCAGTTGTGTCCTGTGTTCTGTTGTGGTGGTGTTGCTGTTTGTACCAGGATGTTGTCAATCTCGAGGTGCACTTATTCTTATGTGCGTATGCTGCACGGTGGGTGAGGCGCTCCGGCGGCTCTGATATGGCTGCTACTTCTCCCTTTCATGCGGTGTGCCTTTCAGTTCTGTGCTTCCACAGTGCTGAGATGTTGTAGACTTGGGTAACTTGTGCTTTGTCGAGTTGTGACTCTTGGGCATGGGTTGTCCGCAGATGTGTCTTTGACGTCAGGGGTTGTTTGTGCAGGTGGTTGTGTCCGAGTGTGACCTGCTCCTTTCCGGTTGTGGTCCGCACTCAGCCACCTCAGTGTCGTGCCCTGTATATTGTCATGGTGATTGGACTGCAGCCATGCTACTCATCATGTGGTGTCTCTTGCATTGTCAGTGTGGCTGTTTGCTGTGTTTCGCACGTGTGCATGTGTTGGTTGTGTGATTGTTGTTGTGTTGGGTGGATGCCCCTTTGGGCACATGGTGTACGTGGGACTACTTGGTGTTTGTGTGTGTGCTGAAGTGTTCCGGTGGGATCAGGGACATGATCCTGAGTCATTGTGGGTGTGCAGTGTGCTCTGCTTAATTGTGCATGTAAGCCATTGTGCCCAGTTCCCCCCTTCCCCCCACTCCCTGGTCGGTACGCGCCCTGTTGATGTGGTGTCAGGTCATGTTGGGCAGTGTCCGGATCCCCAACTCCTGTCACCGTCTCCAGACTGATGGCTGTGGCCACCATCTTCCCCATGTCATTCAGCTCCTGGTATCCTGCTGGCCCCCCTCCTCCGGAGTGCGTTGCTGCTTTCGTGTTGGCAGCGTGTTTCTGCTTGGTTTTGCCATTCACATCAATCCAGCGCCTCTTGTCCTCTTTCATTGTCCTCCTCGGCGCTGCAACGGCATTCATATGGTCCGAGATGGTGGGCCATCTTTGCCTCTTTGTTGCCAATGACACGTTGGAGGTGACATGCAGTTGGTGGTGGTGTTCTATCTCATCCGTGCCGATGATCGTGTTTTCCTGCAGACTGTACCCCGTCTTCCTCTTCCTCTTCTCATTACCCTTCCACGTGCCCTGGATTCCTGGGTGTTCCTCTGTGGGGATTGTGGGGTTCATGTTGTCCTCTGCAGTCGGTCAGGGTTCATCCGTGGTACTCCGCAGGTCATTTCCTTTTTGGTGGCATTTTCCGTGGGCTGTTCTTGCGCTTTTTCCCGCATTACGCGTGGGCATTGCTGGCCTCTTGCCGGTTATCACTGTTTTCTTGTCGCGTTTGGGCCCATTGCGTCTTTTTACGCGTTGGGGTTTGTGTTTTTATCTCCATCGCGGTGATTGTATCGCGGACATTGGCCGCGTTTTCGGGGGACTATCGCATGGTACCGCCGTGTTGTGAATTCCACGTTAACACGGGGTTATTTTCCCGCGTTAGGATGCGATGTGTAGAGTTGCGTTAACATTTTCTGCAGATGTTTAGCGCACGTTCTTGTGAATATCCCCCATTAAGTAGCAAGAACCCATTCAAGCTCAGATCCTCAGAGACAAGTTTACCTAGAATTTTTTCGAGGCCTGTGATCCCAATCATCTACTTTTGGGAACAATGAATTATAGCTGTTGAAATCATGCATGATCCTCCTGCATGAAACTTCACAAATTAATTACATATCGACTGAAAACAAGAACATTAACAAACATTTGTAACTGATTCCCATAGATCAAAATGACTTTAGAGAACTCGTGTTTTGAATCATGGGAGGTAGTTGTGCAGTTTACAAAGATGAATGGTTTAACAACAACATTATTTTTAAATTGCTGAACAGAAAGACATTTAAAAATTATAGACTTATTTAGTTTTCTTCGGCAAATGATATTCTGGATTGTGAGGTTTAATCTACCATTTGCTATTGTATATTTTGTCCCCTTTCACAATTAACGGTGCAGAGCAAGGAAACCTAAAGTTTTTAAATAGCTGGCCACATTAGCAAACCTAAAAAGGTTGAAAATCTGAGTACACAAAAGAAAGTTGAGATGATGAAGTTGCAAAATGATGGGATGACTACCATGAAGTTTGATGAGTTGTAACAAATTTTTTTGCTGAAAGTATTTGTTTTATTAGGCTTGGCTTGCTTGACAGCACAACTGTAGGTAGACCTTATGTTAGAAACGAAAAAAGCATTTTATGAAGCACTATTAAGAGAGATTTTGGCTCCGCCCACGTGTTTATTTTCTTGAGTACTATGTTTGAGAAGGTAGAAGCTGTGTATTTCCACTGAAAAGGAGTGCTTTCTTCGCCTTGTGGGAAAGCTCATGATCAATAGAGGAGGACAGAGTGGGTTACGATGTCAAGCCATTGATCAAGGCTTTTGTGTTATGAAAATGTAAAACCTGATGTAGGCATGATGTATTTACTATGACAATTATACATTAAAGCCAATAGGCATTTAAGGGTGGATTATTATTACACTTTGTTAAAGCGTGCAGAGAGGTTTTTTGTTATGTTTTGTTGAGTATCCCAGATTATTGTTGAAGGCAAGGGTTTTATTGTTGGTTAGGCCCTCTGAAAATTCCTGGGGTTGGAAGATGCGTACTGTGATCATTCATTTTAGACAGTCTAGGAGGAGTTGTATATTGTTTGCCCAACTGTAATTTTGTACATATTTGTATGTTAATCAATGTATGCCTGGTGCATGCCTTGTGGTGAAGCTTATGCTTAATATATATGTATATATATGTGGCTTTGATGTCCAGTCAATGATCAAGAGCAAAGGCCTGATCAGTACATCCCGAAAGGTTATGTTAGGTGACATTGGCCTGATGTATTATGAAATGTATGAGACAGGCAGGTAGTCGACATTGTTATTCTGAATACCATTTGTTAAGGCCAGTAGGCCTTCATAGGTAGATTGGTATTACACAGTTTTAAAGCATGATGGCAGGTATTATGTTCTAAGAAATCTCACAAATTATTGTAGCAGGTTACATTTTTGGTGTTGACCACCACCTCTGACAAGCCTTTGGGTAGAAGATTTGAACTTTGATAATCTTTGTCAACTCCTCTTAGGAGACATTATATATTGTTTTGCTACTGTAAAAGTCTGCATATTTGTAATGTTATGATGGTATGTCTGACGGTTCCCTTTCGGGATACTTTTGTACCATACAGTAGTTCTGCGTTGATTATGCTAACAAGGCATTGATCAAGGGGGCGTGGCCAAGCTGAGCTGCAAGATGGCCGCTCGTTGAGAGGGCTCTGCCGGCCGAGCCTGATTATCTGACATCTATCCTGACTTATCCTTGTGATCCCGCGCAGCACAACCACTATATGTCTAACCAATAGCCACACAATCAGAATCCAGGCTCTCTGGGGACCATAAAGCTGCAGATCGCTCTCCTGACCTACATTGAAAATCGCGGCCTGTTGCGGCCTGGCGTGCACACTTCCGGAAGCTGCCGGAGACTGGTGTGGTCGATGCTGCGGCCGGCCCTGCACTTCTGCTGATTTTGAGTGCCGATGCCGGGGGCCCGCCTGAGGTGCACGCTTGGGCTGCGGGCACCCAGCGGCTGGGGGGTGCCAGCTGCCGACGGCTGCGATAGAAGAATGGATCATCGAGACCTACCTGGCTGGTGAGTCCTGCGGGGCGTCCCGAGTAGGTGTGGGGCAGCTGGCAGCCCCTGGCGTGAGGACGCAGCGTGCTGGACCCCAGGACTTGCGCTGCATCGCCCTCTAAATACGAGGACCTCCGCGACAGCTGTCGGCCTAACGGGCGGTGTGCCTGGGTCGGTGCGGGCCCTGCTGGGTGTTCCTTCGACCGTTCAGACTCCCGGTGGGCAGTTGCAGTGCCCCGCACTGCTATAACTTCGCTATTAATAGGCGGCCACAAACAATACCTCATAGACTTCATAGCCGGCCGGACGCTGCGGTTCCCGGCGCCCACTCAGCGAAGCCTCTGCACGAGCCCAGCAACAACTTGGGGGGGTGCCCAGCGGGTGTGCCGCCGAGTGCTTGGCATCGCGAGCGGCAGCGCGGAGGAGTGCACAGAGAGCCATCGGAAAACGTGCTGGGCTGAGGCAGTACCCGTGACATGCGGATTGAGGCCGGAACCACATAATCTGCTCATGTGCCTGCTGACATCGTGGTGGTGGGTGCCACGCGACTTCAAATCCTGCGGGACTGCCTGATGGGCGTCCTGCACTGTCTTAGTGAAGAAAGGGCCCAAGAGCGGCGGCACGCTCACAGCTACAACCTCACGGCGCACTATAAAGGGGTAAACTGGAACACTGAACTCAAATATTAATAAGACAGGTGGACGGAACAGGGAACTATCAGACCTTGCTCAGCCCCACTAGTGCCGTTTGCAGGGTGTCCGGACTTGGGGTGGTCCCTGCGCTACTGCCTGCCTATCGGCCTGTGCACTACTAGGCATAGCTATGGGAAAAAGAGACATTAAGCAGCCAAAGCTGAACTATGACAAAATGGCGACACGTCAGCAGGACGGTGGACCTGTGCCACCCAACGAGACTGTAGAAGCCGCTATGGACGCCACGCAGGAGGACGACCCAAGGTCCATGCTGAAGGATGTCAAAGCTAGTCTACAGGCGATTGACTCCAAACTGGACTCCATGGCTGCACACATGGACCACGTAACCCAATGAGTGGAGAAGCACGAAACCAGAATTGATGCACTTGAAACCAGAGTGTCGGACGCCGATGACCACCAAACCGAAACACACGAGCAGATGCCACGCATGGATAAGGTTCTCAACCTTATAAAAGCAAAGACCGAGGTTTTGGAAGCCAGATCCCGGCTGAATGACGTCCGAATCCTGGAATCCCGGAGACGACGAACATCCCAAATATGGAGAAATATGTGGAAACAATGCTAAGGGACCTCTTTGGGAATGACTTCTCCGGCATGTTTCTGGTGGAGCGGGCACATCGCTCCCTGGGCCCCAAACCGTTGCCCGGAGCACAGCCGCGTCCGATCCTCGCTCACCTCCTAAATTATCGAGACAGAGACACAGAGTTGAGGTTGGCCCGCGAGCAGGGGGCAATTCAATACCAGGGCAATACAATAGCTTTATATCCGGACTTCACCCAACTGGTTCAGGTGGCACGCAAAGAGTTCGTTCCGGCCAAGAAACTGCTCCAACAATCCGGCACTAAATATGCCCTACTTTACCCTGCTAAGCTCCGAGCGCAAACTGGCGGCAAGCCCCTCATATTCACTGATGCCAGTGCCGCGCTGAAATTTGCCAAACAGGCAGCAAAAAAACGTCTGAGCCCAAACCATACAGAGGATACATCGTTGAGCTGCCACTTGAGTGATAATGACTGAATGCGCTGCCCAGAGATATTGTTCCGCATGGTCTTTCAATATAATACAAACCACTGATGTTGAAGATATTCTCTGTTTAGGAATGCCATATCTGGCCCCATATGGTCTTAAACCAATTACATCTCTAGCTCCTTACCTTACTGCTGTGTGATGCTTCATCTCTTTTTAATTATGTACAATGCATCACGGAAAGTCCTGTTACTATCGGGCTCGGCCACCCTGCTGTATTTGGCAGGGGTGTAAGCCGGTAACCCCACGTTCCCCCAGGGATAATTCCCAACAGCCCTAGGCTAGCCTAGGATTTTCATACGATTAAGGTCATTATAGGGGATAAAAACACAACCTGATTGGAGGGTTGGTGTGGGTGGGGGGTGGGAAGGGGCTGTTAATTGTTATTGTTTAACACCACTAAATGTATTGCTAATGATGCTGTCGCTATATATCCCAACCAAGCCTCAGAACATATCACAAGGTCCATTTAACACACACGGAGATGACACAACCCCATGGGTGTACTACACCACATGGGGAGAACCACACACCGAGCCGCGCGACCCTGCCTACACACTGAAACAAACACACGCAGGCTAATATGTCCTCATTAAAATGTGTCACTTGGAATGTGCGCTGTCTAAATGACCAAAGAAAGTCATGATTAGTACACTCATATCTCATTAGGCACAGGGCAGATATCTGTCTCCTGCAAGAAACTCACCTGAAAGATACATCTCGTTCCAGATTGAACTCAAATAGATGGGGGGAGGTACTTACTTCCAACTACTCCAATTATTCCAGCGGGGTGGCAATTTTGATATGGAGAGGAATCCCATGGACAACGCAACAGGTCATTACAGATCCAGAGGGGCGCTACATATTACTACGGGGCATGGTTTATGGTCAGCAGGTAATTATTGCAAACACATACAGGCCCAATACTGACAGCCCCAAATTCTTTAATCAAGTATGGCACTGGATACAATCAATGGGAAGCTCTGCAGTATTGTGGGGCGGCAACTTCAATGTAGTACTATCGACACAGGACGACACAGTAGGCATATCCCGCACACACCATCCACAAGCGGCTGCAGCACTCCGTAGAATAATTGACGACCACTACTTGATCGACTCATGGAGTGCATTACACCCAACGGCCCGTGAAGGCACATGCGTAACCCAACAACACAAAGCGTGGTCCAGATTGGACTTTTGGCTAACCTCTAAAGATGTGCACTCTTGGGCAACTGAGGTCTCGCATAATCGACGCACACTGTCTGATCACTCACCCAACATGATTCAATTCCAAGTCCAGAAGCCCTACATACAACCTTTTACCTGGCGTCTTCCTCCAAATGCATTTCTTGACTCAGTGTTCAAAGAAGAGATCCGGAAAAATATATCAGAATATTTTGAACACAATACGGGCACGGTGGACTCAGTGGGTACAACATGGGAGGCCTTCAAGGTGGTGATACGAGGGGCCTGCATAGCCCTACAGTCAGGAGTCCTCAGAGATATCCGTAATAGTCTGAGAAGACTAGAGGGTGAAATCCGTGACCTAGAATGTCAGTACTTCCACTCCCCAACACCCGCAGTATTAGCGCACATACGCGTAAAACTAACAGCCTTTCAAGAAGAGACCGAGAGAGAGACTAAATTCTTACACAAATATGCACAAGCATGCAGGTACGGGGAAGGGGACAGGCCAGGGAAGACAATGGTGAACCCCCTAAAACCCCCCAGGAGGCTCTGCGTACATCACTGAACTTTGCACCCCTGATGCACCACCATCCAGGTCACCACCAGTGGTATTGAACTCAATGAAAAACTTTTACTCACAACTATACTCCACTCAAGCAGTCCCGGCCGACTCAGAATTGTTAGGGTATCTAGATTCGCTGGAACCTTTGTGGCTAAATAGGGCACACCGCGAATACTTAGATGTGCCGTTCACTGCAGTTGATATCAGGCAAGTAATCCAAAGCCTACCGGCAGACAAGGCCCCCGGGGCTGATGGCATTACAGCCAAATTTTACAAAGAATAAGCGGAGCTGCTGGCCCCTCGCCTCTTGGAGGTGTACCCAGAAGCTGCACAAAATGGTATACAACCGCAATCCATGCGAGAAGCTGTCATCATTACATTGTTAAAACCGGACAAAGACCGCTCAAAATGCGACTCATACCGACCGCTCTCCCTAATAAATCTAGACGCAAAAGTTTTTGCCAAGCTATTAGCCAACAGACTACAACCACTACTCCCACTAATTGTGCGGCCGGACCAGTCCGGATTCGTGCCGGGCCATTCTACCTCGCATAACTTGCGTACAATATTTGCACTTCTACACTATCTCGCACCACACATCTCTGCAATTGCCGCACTATTAGAAGCCACTAATGCCTTCGACTCCTTAGAGTGGAAATTCCTGTTTACCCTTCTAACCTGGTTAGGACTGAGTCCCATCTTTATTCAACAAATTAAACTTCTTTACACCCTACCTACTGCCAGGGTCAGAGTCAACGGCCTAATATCCGATCCCATAAAAATTACACGGGGCACTCACCAGGGCTGCCCATTATCACCCTTGCTATTTGCTATAGCCACAGAGCCACTAGCAGCCAGATTAAGGCAACCCCAGGCGAATCGGGGATAGGATTCACCACCAGAGGTCTGATTGTATCGATGTATGCAGATGACATTACCCTTTACGTTACTGACCCGGCGGTAAACTTCGCAACCATCACCAGAGAACTCGTGCAATATGGAGGCATATCCGAGATTCAAATCAACTGGGCAAAATCCACTATACTCCCACTAACGACAGGTACAATCGCCTTTGATACTGAATATCCGATAGCCTGGGTGGATGGCCCGACACGATACTTGGGCATCTGGCTCAGCAGAGATTTGCAAGAAATATGGTCGGCTAACTATGGCAGGGCAATGGTTTGGATAGAGGACAGAATTCAAAGATGGAAAACTCTGCCCCTGTCCCTCGCGAGTCGCATTGCCATCACCAAAATGATCATTCTCCCAAAACTGTTGTATCTATTTGTGAACATCCCCATACCAATAACCGCACAATTTTTTAAACACCTCAGGTCTAGCATGATTGAGCTTGTGTGGGCAGGAAAATAGCCCAGGATATCTTGGGAAATACTTACACTGCCGCTGGCACGGGGGGGTTTGGAGCTCCGGACTTTGCATTATATGCATACAGCGTTCAGGCCCAATTTTTACATTTCTGGCAGCATCCAACGCCATTTCAACCTCACGTGGCCATTGAAATAGACAGGGTGGCACCTCTACCCCTGAACACGGCACTATACCAAAACTACAAACGCCCAAGACACGAAATCAACACCACAGAAATCCTGTGGTGGGCCTGGAAAGGCATCTGCAACCGGGCGAAATTAAGCATAATATACGCGCCATCCATGCCACTAGCAAATAACCCACTGATCCCCCCGATGATGGAGAGAAACACACAGGCTTGAGCACACTTAAACAAAATTGTCACCGGCAGCGACCTGCACCCAGAAGGTCAATTCCTCACACTCCAACAAATGTGCAGCTCACTACAACACTCGCCATTAGATACACTACTATACTACCAGTTAAAATCTGCATGCCGCGCAAGATATAGTACATTCCCCACTGCCCCATCACCACTGCCAGCACTGGAACACATACTCACAGTAACTTCGGCCCATAAGCTGGTGACTCGTATATATACCATTACAGAACGAGAATCCCCGATCATCGTCCCCCAATCATGCAGCGCCTGGGAGGCAGATATTGGAGAGGAAATCACAGACAAACAATGGGTCTTCTGCTGCAGCCAATTAGAGCAGCTTTCTCCCAACTATCACCTCAGGCTAATTCATTTTAAATATATACATTGCATGTATCACACACCAACGCAATTACACCGCACGGGATTACGGCCCAACACAAGTTGCTGGCGGTGCGAGATCCCCCAGGCAACTTTCTTACATTTGGCTTTGGAGTGCCGACCCATAGCTACTTTCTGGGTGGAGATACTTAATCACATAGAGAATATAACTGAGCAGACCTTGCCGAGGACTCCCCTGGTGGTACTGTTGGGATACGTACACAACACCTCGACCTCCGCGAGACGACTCACGGCACTAATGCTACTGCTGGCCAAAAGAAGAGTGGCCATGCACTGGGGAACAATATCACCCCAACCATAAAGGCCTGGGTGAAAGACATCACATATTGTAGGGGAATCACTAACAGAATATCGACGACCACAATATCGAGGTCCCAAAATATCGGGACCTAAATATCGATGTCAAGAATATCGACATCCTATCTACATCATGGTAAGTACAAAAATATCGAAACAAAAATACCAATGTAAAAAATATTGTTTTTTTTATATATAAAAAATAATATAAAATAAATTAACTAATACATATGACTTAAAAATAATTATTTATAATTGTTAGAAAATGTTAAAAATTATAAGTAATAAATGTAATGTAAAAATAAATTAAACATACATATATAAAATATAACATATATATTTACTTAATAATAATTAATAAATCATTATTTTAATACATTATAAAATATTATAAATATATTAAAAATTATAAATATACATATATATATATATATATATATATATATACACCTGTAACATACAAAAATATATGTATATATATATTATAAATTAAAATATTAAAATATTTATTCATTTTTAAAACTACATTTTACACTACATTAATTGCAACAGTAAGGAAAGTGTTAGATAGCGGCGGTGAATAAATTAATATTCCCACTCCATCAGGTGCAACAGTAGTGAAAGTGTTGGATAGCGGAGGGGAATAATTTACTATTCCCACTCCAGCGAGTGCAACAGTAGGGAAAGTGTTGGATAGTGGAGGGAATTAATTTACTATTCCCACTCCAACAAATGCAACAGTAGGGAAAGTGTTGGATAGCGAAGGGGAAAAAATTACTATTCCCACTCCAGCGAGTGCAACAGTAAGGAAAGTGTTGGATAGCGGACAGGAATAATTTGCTATTCCCACTCCAATGAGTGCAACAGTAGGGAGAGTGTTGGATAGCGGAGAGGAATAATTTACTATTCCCACTCCAATGAGTGCAACAGTAGGGAAAGTGTTGGATAGCGGAGAAGAATAATTTACTATTCCCACTCCAATGAGTGCAACAGTAGGAAAAGTGTTGGATAGCGGAGAGGAATAATTTACTATTCCCACTCCAATGACTGCAACAGTAGGGAAAGTGTTGGATAGCGAAGAGGAAAAAATTACTATTCCCACTCCAGCGAGTGCAACAGTAGGGAAAATGTTGGATAGCGCAGGGGTAAAAATTATTATTCCCACTCCAGAGAGTGCAACAGTTGGGAAAGTGTTGGATAGCGGAGGGGAATCATTTACTATTCCCACTCCAGCAAGTGCAACAGTAGGGAAAGTGTTAGATAGCGCAGTGGTAAATATTACTATTCCCACTCCAGGGAGTGCAACAGTAGAGAAAGTGTTGGATAGTGGAGGTGAATAATTTACTATTCCCACTCCATCAAGTGCAACAGTAGTGAAAGTGTTGGATAGCGGAGGGGAATAATTTACTATTCCCACTCCAGCGAGTGCAGCAGTAGGGAAAGTGTTGGATATCGGAGGGAATTAATTTACTATTCCCACTCCAACAAATGCAACAGTAGGGATAGTGTTGGATAGCGAAGGGAAAAAAATTACTATTCCCACTCCAGCGATTGCAACAGTAGGGAAAGTGTTGGATAGCGGACGGGAATAATTTACTATTCCCACTCCAATGAGTGCAACAGTAGGGAAAGTGTTGGATAGCGGAGAGGAATAATTTACTATTCCCACTCCAACAAGTACAACAGTAGGGAAAGTGTTGGATAGCGGAGAGGAATAATTTACTTTTTCCACTCCAATGACTGCAACAGTAGGGAAAGTGTTGGATAGCGAAGAGGAAAAAATTACTATTCCCACTCCAGCGAGTGCAACAGTAGGGAAAAAGTTGGATAGCGCAGGGGTAAATTTCTATTCCCACTCCAGAGAGTGCAACAGTTAGGAAAGTGTTGGATAGCGGAGGGGAATCATTTACTATTCCCACTCCAGCAAGTGCAACAGTAGGGAAAGTGTTAGATAGCGCTGTGGTAAAAATGACTATTCCCACTCCAGGGAGTGCAACAGTAGAGAAAGTATTGGATAGCGGAGGTGAATAATTTACTATTCCCACTCCAGCAAGTGCAACAGTAGGGAAAGTGTTGGATAGTGCAGGGGTAAAAATTACTATTCCCACTCCAGAGAGTGTAACAGTAGGGAAAGTGTTGGATAGCAGAGAGGAATAAATTACTATTCCCACTCCAATGAGTGCAACAGTAGGGAAAGTGTTGGATAGCGGAGGGGATAAAATTTAAGATTACAGCTATTGACACTAAATCCCCAAACAAAATAAAAACAAAACAATTACCAAAAATATTTATCAATTAATAAATGAATATTAATTCTCAACTAATGATTAATTTATTTAAAGTACATTACTTTCCACCCTCTACCCCAAAAATTCACCAAAACACACACATAGAAATATTTACACATTTTCTATAACTAATTTAACATTAATAAATTAATAACAATTATCAACAAATCATTAATTATTTTTAAAAAATGTTTCTTCCCAACATTTACAACTAAAAACCCCACAACTCACACATCAAGATTATTCTACAATTAGCATATTAAATATTTTATTACTTAATTATCATTAATTTACAAATATTTTAAATAATTATCAATAATTTACATCCCACCATATTCCATTATAAATCACACCAACAATGTTGTAAAACATGACACAATTAACATAATTAATTAACAATCAATTAATTAATTGATAACAATTAACAATCAAAATAAAAACAATTAATAATAAATTAATTCACACAATTAACACTATAAAATAACATTAAAAAATATTATATTAAAAATATTTAAAAATGTGTTAAAATTAAATTACTTCCCACCATACTCACCTATCAACACACAACCCGCTCCTAAAAAATGACACAATTAACATAATTACCAATTAATTAATAATTATTACCAACCAATTCATAACTAATTAATAATATAAATAAATAACCACAATTAATAATAATAAATATTAAATACATAACTAATAATTATTAAACAAATTATTAATTAATTAATTATAATTCAATGACTTCCCACCATACTCCCCTATCAACCCACAACCCGCTCCTACAAAAAGGACACAATTAACATAATTACCAATTAATTAATAATAATTAACAACCAGTTAATTAATAAGTAATAATAAATTAATTACCACAATTAACAATATAAAATATAAAATACATAATTATTAATTAATACAAAGATATTAATTAATTAATTATAATTAAATTACTTCCCACCCTATTCTCCTATAAACCCACAACCCGCTACAGCACTAAAAGGCAAAATTTATAATTAAAATAAAATTAATAACTTCTAAAAATTATTAATAAATGTATTATAATTAAATTACTTCCCACCCTATTCCCCTATAAAGCCACAACCCGCTACGGAAATAAAACGCAAAATTTACTTAAAATAAAATTAATAACTCCTAAAAATTTTATACATATATTAAAAAACAAATGCAATACTTAAACAAAAAATATTGAAAACATACATTTAAAATTCATACTAAAATACATAACACTAATATAAACATCGATATTATTAACAACGATATTTTTACAAACGATATTACTAACTTCGATATTAACAAAAACGATATTTCTTACCTTAAAGTCGATATTCTTGTCCATGATATTCTTGCAGTCGATATTCTGTCATCACGATATTTGCAACTCGATATTGTTGTATGTCGATATTTCCAACTCGATATTATGTCTGTGCACCATTGTAGGGATCAACTGTCATGCTATTGGGAGCTCTTACCGGCTTGATCCCGCCCTAAAGATATCTGGTCTCCATTCACAAGCTGGCTTTGCGCGGCTGACGGAGACGTATTGTAGGTATACCTGGTACAGCACAGCGCGCTCTGGTCTATGTATATTGGAATTACGCGCAAGTACAGACTGGTCGAGAAGTACTGTAAAATCCCATGACTTACTGATTGCAATGAAATTTGTGTTGTGTGCACTTTGTAATGTATGTACTATAAAAGATGGACAATGTTTGGAACAACGCGGCTGGTAAACCCATCGTATCAACAGCAATACTGTTGAAAGTGCAGTAATGTTTTCTTTCTTATTCTGTTATACGTTTGCCGATGCAAAAACTTTAATAAAAAGAAATTTTTAAAAAAACAAGGCATTGATCAAGGTTTAAAGGCCTGACTGGTTCATTGGCAAACGTTTTGTCAGATGCCACTAGTTTGATCTGTTGATCATGGAAAGTTACGACAAGCGCTGTAGGAATGGCATATTTATAGTTGGGAAACTCACATGTTAAAGTCAATAGACCTTTAAGGGTGGATTGGTATGACAGCTGTTACAGCCTGTTGACAGGTATTTTTTAAATGGAATCAGACAGATTACTCTGGTAGGCAAATATGTGGTGTTGGTTACACCCTCTGATGAACTGTGTGCGTTGATGATTTGCATTGTGATAATCCTTGTTAGGTCCTTGAAAGAGGGGTTGTAAATTGTTTTGCCAGCTGTAATTTTATACACATTTTTAATTTTATGACTGCGGCCTAATGATTACCTTGTGAGAATCTGTCATCTGACATCCTTTTATTGTGTTTTTACCTGAGGGGTGTGAACCTACTGGGTGTAGATAATCCTCCATTGTCTGGTGTCTGTCTGATCAACTTCTGACATCCTTTCATTGCATGTTTGAAGATGTATTACTCACTTTTCTGTATTATGTTCAATAAAGCAGACCTGAATTGCTTATGGTGACATGCCAATGGTAAAGAGTATTGGCCTGATAAGATCATTGGAAAAGTTACATCAGAGGTCATAAGTCTGATCTGTGAATTAGGAAAACTTACACTAAGGCAGTATGCCTAAATTGTTTGTTGTGAAAAGCATATGTTAAAGACAATAGGTGTTTAGGTGTGGGTGTTATTAAACTGTGTTACAACCTGTACATCTGTGTTTTATTACATGGAATCTCAAAGATTTCTGTGGATATCTATCTAAACAGCAAAACCCTTGTAGTTAAAAAGGGGTTTGTAATTTGTTACCCCTCTAACAAACAATGAAATATAAGATTTGCACTGTAAGAATCCTTGCTGGACCCTTTTAGAAGATGGTTGCTTATTGTTTTGCCAGCTGTAACTTTGTGCATATTTGTAATTTTATGACTGTTTACCTGATGGCTGTCTTGTGAGAAAGCTTATGCTCAATACAGCAGGTCTACGTTGGTTATGGTTTCAAGCCAATGATAATGATAATAGGGCTCATTGGTGCATTGCGAAACTGCAAATAGCAAATTTCGGTGGTTTTATGAACTTGAGTCAGAACTATAACTCACCTTTTCACTATGTTTTTTTCAGTCAACATATATTATATTTATGCGTAGTACGTGTTTTGGGGCTTTCATTGCGCAAAGTGCAGTGGTATATAACAAAGAACCATGCAGTACAGAAAATATTTCATGGTTCCCCGTGAAATACGGATTTCATTATAATAATGACAGCCCCAAAACCACTCTGCAGAGCTTTAATATTGTCAGGGCTACTAGGATTATGCAGCATGGAGGACCAGATTCTGTCGGAATATACAAATGATGTCGCAGGCATTATTTTCATCCGTTTAAGCTAAAAACAATTGCGTTGGTGAAATCTAAAATGTTTGCAAATTATGTGTAAATGCAGTAAATAAATAATGATATGGTAAATGCTGCGGCCAAAGAAGTGCATACATCCACTGACCTTACCATTGCCTATTAATGTATAAGCTATTTGTTCAAGAAATTGTAAAACCTATGCAATCTACATCCAATCAATGTCCACTGCTAGCTGCGCTTTGAAGTCGACAACTTTCTCACGCTAATTACACAAAATAAACATGTAATATAAAAAATACATAAAGGATACCATGTGTAATATGGTCCGATATTGCCATCTTGGGGTTCTGGTGACAGCTACAAACAACGTGGGCCTTCAGCCTTGTCTTTGATGATGCCACCAAAAACCCTCAATGGCAATGTTGGACCACATTACACAGTAATTAATTGCATCTTCATTTTCTCTCTCTATATATATATATATATATATATATATATATATATATATATATATATATATATATATATATATATATATATATATACATATATTTCCATTGTAGTGGGTTGCCTGTTACTATCCCAGTTAAAATGTTCTCACTCTACTCCCCATTACACCCTGTTTTCATTAATCTGTTATTGAGTACCCCAACGATAGACACCAACTATTCTATGCCATGCACTACATGCTGCATGTGCTCCTACTTCAATACCAACCCATTTTGACCTTCTCTGCAGCTCATCAGAGCTAGGTATATGCTGTATGGAATATCATAATTAATAGAAGTATTTGGTTCTAATTTCAAATTAAGTTCAAGTTAACATAAAATAAATATCAAAGGAGCCCATTTCCACACAATTGCTGGACTCCATATTCAGGCATACAAATACAGAATAGTTCCATAAATTTCCAACAAATTCCCAACCCATGGTAATGCACAAGAACATAATAAACAGACTGTAAACATTACCAGCTGACATAATGAAATGGCTGAACCTAAGAGTAGAAATCACATGATCAAGCAACCTGTCATCTCCCAGCCCCCAGCGAATCTGTAAAAAGGCTACATTAGCTCATATTTCAGTGAACTTAAAATAACTAAAATATCCTGAAGCTCTTGTACTTGGGAGCTAGGTTGTATTCCTCCGCATGATTTTTCATCAGTTTCTATTGACCTTCAGCATGCAAAGAGAAATCATTATGGCAAGTTTGCCAGGGCCATGTGATTTCATTCTCCCTGCCTTTCAGCAAGTGGCCGTAATACAGCCCTGTAATGAAGAAATAAATAAAACTAAGAAATATTGTAAACGTTGGAAATTGGGTTACTGGTTGAGCGGGGTAAAAGCCTACTCAAGCAGCAACCACAATTTTTGTCAGGGTGATCCACAAGCAAACCCTAAATTAACCTGTGTTTAACCCTCTGGCAGCTTGGCAGAAAGCCTTCAGGCTTAACGTAGAGGCAATGTGTAGAGTATTTATGCAGCACTTCAAACAGTATTGCAGCGAAAACACAACACAAGAAAAACCCACACCAATGTAGAAAACTAGAGTAAAATTTAAATAAATTATTTGAAACTAAAAACTAAAAGAACAAAAATCCAATCAGTAGAACCGGAGATATGCAATTTCAAAGTTTTAACAAAAAATGGTGCCTAGAAGTACAAAGCGCCAACTTTGGTTATCTGGTCACATCAGACTGGGACAAAGTCACAAGTTCAGTCCTACCACAATGGAGTGCAGGCCGGATACAGGCACCAAGTTAGGGCTGCAGAACAAAATAACTTAAATCCTGATTTGTGGAGCATTGCGAGATCCCGTGTCAAGGATGCATCGCACAGCAGCGGTTCTGAGAATCTACAAGGCTGCAATGCGAGGTCCTTCATCAATGTTGAAGATGCCGTCGACCAGGGGCTTGCGATGCGAAGTCCTGCATCGAAGATGCATCACACACCAGTGGTTCTGAAGAAACGGTGGGGCTGCGATGTGGAGTCCTGTGTCATTGTCGAGGATGCCGTTGACAAGGTGCTTGCGATGTGAAGCCCTGCTTCGAGGATGGGTCTTGCAGCAATTGTTAAGAGGAGACTATGGGCTTCAATGCATGGTTCAGCATCGGGGATGCATCGCGCTGCGGCGGTTCTGAAGTGAGGCTGCAAGGCGATGTGCCGCTCTGTGTTGGTTCTGACCACAGGACAACAGCTGGGCTGGAAGAACACCTTCAGGCCCACCTCCAATAGTCCAGGACTTGGGTGGCAAGACTCACAGCAGACTGAGTCCAGGTGCTGGGTTCAAGGTAGTTGGAGTCTTTTCTGTCCCTGAGGCTCTGATCAGGAGGCAGGCCAACTAGCCCTTTGAGTCACTTTGGTGGTCCTTGGTTCAAGATGCAGGTCCAGTCCTTTCACTCAGCAGCAGGCCAGCAGAGCAGCAGGGCAGCAGAGTAGCAGGGCAGCAGAGTAGCAGTCCTTCTTGCAGCAGAGCATCACAGCGGTCCTGCATCTTCCACAGGTCCAGAGGTTTACTGAAGAGTTGGGTCTGTTGGTCCATGATTTATACCTGGTGCCCACTTTGAAGTAGGCGAAGGTTCTGGGGGTTTCCACCCCTAGAAGTGTTTGGAATTTCCTGCCTCCCTGCCCTGGCCCCAGCTTGTCTGGAGTCAAACAAGACCTGTGTCAAAACCCTTTTTGAGTGTGCTTGGAAGAGCCTTTGTGATGTGCAAGTGTAGTAGGTGACAGCTCCACCCCCTCATCAGGTTAGAGATGGCCCATTCTGCCAGCTATTATTCCCCTTTGTCTCACTGTCTAGGAGCAATACATAAAGACCAACTGCCAGCTACTCCTAGTCATGTGACCCAGGTTGCAGGCTGCAGGCACCAAATGGTTTGGACAAGAAAATGACAACTTTCTAAAAGTGGCATCTTCAGAATTATGACTTAAAATCCGACTTTATCAATAAAGAGGGTTTTAAATTACAATTCTTTAGACATCAAACTCGATATTCCTGCCTGCCCCTAACTGAAAGTTAGCACAATAAATCTAATACGTTAACCCAATGTTATCATATGGGAGAGGTAGGTCTTGCAGTATGAGAAAATTATTTTAAGAGTTTTTCTCTACCAGGACATGTAAACGTTAAATGTACATGCCACTGAAATGGAAATGACCACAAGCGATCCTTCTCAATATGTAGGTTTTTAGCAAGGTTATGATTCAGGGAAGATGTAACATGAATATGGAATGACACTTCCTTGTGTTGTGTCCAAGTGACATCAATAGGAGCAGGGGAAGATACTTGGAGGTAGAAATGTACTCCAAAATGCCTTTATGAATAGGCCCCTAAGTGTACCCTAAAGAGGTGTATTTTATCCTTTCCTCTGAAAATGAGGTACTTTATCCTACAAACCTATGCAATGTTTTCTCTACAATTGCAATAGTGGAGTTTTTTAATCACACAATCGATGTGGAAGAGATGTGGCCTAATGTTCAGAGCTCTTGGTTTTGGAATTGGGAACCAGGTTCGAGTCCCAGCGTTGGCTTAACATCATGTGATTCAGGGCAAATCACTTAATCTCCCTGTGCCTAATAAAAATTAACCTGTCCCGTACTGTAATCTGGCATCCACGTAAAGTGCTCCAATGTCCCCAGGCAGAGTTTGTGCAATGTAAAAACTTCAAAATGAAAAACCTGTGTGCTTTATACTCAAGGTCTTGGTCGCAAAATGCTTATTAAAAGATAATTCATATCGAACTGACTTTTTTATCTATTGCTTGATTACATTGTTATAAGTGGTAAAGAAAATTGTATGGCTCTAAGATATTGTTGAACTCATTTTGTTTAGGTGTACCACACAGGCGATGTATACTTCTGCAAAGACACAATTTGTGATGGGATAAGGGGCCGATTTGGGGTGTTACCTGCCGTGATATACAGAGAACTAAATGAAGCAGCTCACCTAACTAGTGCAGGCGATGGGCACCTCCACTTACTTTTAGGGAGCAGTACTTTCTTTTTAGCATCATGCTTGGACCAGGGCAAGAGAGAGAAAGTAAGAAGAGAGAGAAAGAAGGAGAAAGTGAGACAGGAAAAAAGTGAAAACGGAGAAAGGAGGTTTGGAAAAGAATCTACAAGAGTGAGAGAAAGAGACAGGAAGAAGTGAACCGTGGTGCATGAACGATGCATAAGGCAAATCAAAACCAGTCAACCTTCTTAGTATCATTGTTATTATTATTAGTATTAGTAGTAGGAGTAGTGGTAGTAGTAGTAGTAGTAGTAGTAGTTGTAGCAGTAGTAGTAGTATTAGTAGTAGTAAAGGTAGCAGTAGTAGTAGTAGTAGTAGCAGTAGTAGTAGTAGCGGTAGTAATAGTAGTAGTAGTCATAGTGGTAGTAGTAGTAGTAGTGGTAGTAGTATTAGTATTATTATTTTTGTTTTTACAAATTAAGTACTGCATGACAGTTCTGCAAACACTGCAATATCTGACACCACAAAATGTAATTGTAGATAAAATGCACGCACGCTTTCGGTCCCAGCCCTCCTAGCCTTGCGCCTCTTTCAGAGCCGCGTCAACCATTTCGCAATGGAGGAATCTGCAATGAGCAGGTAACGACTAAGGGGGTGGGGGCAGTTGAATATGTCAGAAGCACTCCTCCTGCGACAAAACAATTGAGCGAGTGGAATAAAAATGGGACTGTGACATTAAGCAGGATCTGTGCTCATCAACAATGGTTATGAGCAATGCAGAGGAAGGGTGAAATGCCAGGCCACTGGCAAAATGTCACCCGTTCTATTTTTAGTGATGCTGTAAATACAAGTCTTTTGGGTCTTAAAGTCTTTTATTAGTCAACAAAAATAAGCCCCCTAATGATTGAAATTGGTACATGGGATAGACTATTAATGCAAAGGATCAGATTATTGGCCATAACATAGAAACTCTAGATATAGATCAGATGGGTTGAAATTGATTGCATTATTTAGAGGAAGACATCCTTTAATAAAATGGGAACAGTCGAGAACATGAATACATTAAGTGCAACCCCCTATTTAGGATTATACTCTGATATATTGAGTACAAGAATCTTAGAACACACTAATATCGAAGCCAAAATATCACGAGACATAATATTGAAAGGTAAGAACATGTAGGGAAGTATAGATTTACTCTTCCTAACTCCACATCTATGTTCATTAAGATATAGGGGCATATGTATCAAAGAATGGTTTTGTGATTCTCAAATAGCGATTTTTAGAGAATCGCTATTTGAGAATCGCAAAACGAGATGTACTTAAAAATTAGCAAATATTTTGCGATTCCTTATTATTCCTTAATTGCGACTCGCAAATTGCGAGTCGCAATTAAGGAATAGCTTCCTATTCATTTCTATGGGCCAAGAGGCCCATAGGAATGAATGGGATTACATGCGCAATTTGCGAGTACCCAATAGGTACTTGCAAATTGCGCATGCATTCAAAGGTGCAAGGGTTCCAAAGGACACCCTGTTGCACCCCTGAAATGTGCATTTGTGCACATGTGGCGCACATACATGCCCTAAGGGCATGTATGTGCGCCACATGGCACTTAGAAAAATGCAAAAAAGTGCATTTTTCAAAGAAATCGCAAATTAACACCAACCTGAAGTTGGTGGTAATTTGCGATTCCTTAAGCCAAAATCGCACACCTTGGGTGCTTCCTACATTGCATTTAAGGAATCGCAATTTGCGATTCCCGATTTTGCGATGGCCTTTTGGGATGATACATCCCAAAAGGCCTTTTCCCGTTCGCAAACGGGCCGATTCTGAGAATCGGCCCGTTTGCGAACGGGAAAAGGGCTTGATACATATGCCCCATAGATACATAACTACTTACCTTCATATATTTTTTTGTTCCTCAATATTTAGCCCTCAGTATTAGTGTCCCACAATATTCTTTAAACCACAGTCAGGATCCACTCATCCACACCCTTACTTACAAATTGGGCAGCAGCATAACCGGAAGTTCCCCCTAGAGAAACCACAAGTGCTGGCTCCACACTAATAGCTGCCCCCCCTAGAACCATGATTGATGCTTTTAAGAGGATTGGAAATACAGCTGACAGCATTAAAGGCATCCAGTACATATTTCCCTGATAAAGGGATCCACTTGTCCAGTCCTGGTCTTTCAATTTTTAAATCATTGTTCCTTGTCCAAGTGCTCCAGTCGGACTTTATTTACAGCCATGGGGCCAGTATCGTTTTTGTGTACCAGCTCCTGCTTTTTGCGAATGTGCAAACTGCTTACCCTGCGCTATTTGCCAACAAGTTTTTGTGAGGTAAAATCTGTCGAGACAAATCGCGCGAAAATCTGATTTTTGTGCCCCAGGAACATATCCCAAGGTGACAAATCGGAATTGCATTCTACAGTGCCCAGACTGAAATTTCATGCATTCGCATGTTTTACATACCATACACTTGTGGAAAAATAGCGTGCGATGTACAGTTTGAGCATGGGCAAATAGCACAAATGCGAGAGAATAAACGTATCTTTATTACTTATTAAAGTGCACAAATCAGTGATGTTTATTAACTGCTGAAACTGGACCCTCATTTTATGGCTTATTTAGGACAAAAAACACAAGTAACATTTAAGACTGGGAAAGGTTTCGCAGCTGGTTAAGTTCTAGTGACAATTTAAGCTTTAAAGTAAAACGAGTATGAGATCTGCCACCCAAATACCCCTAATGGCTACTATAAATGTGGCATGTTGTGAGATGCTAAAGTCAAGGAGATTTAAAAACTGCAATACAGTTATACCTTATGTTAGTAATATTATTTTTTAATGAACATGAATTTTCGCAAAGAATTTAGATGGCTCTACAAAAAAAGACCTTGAAAGGTGGTGAGAATGACTGTGAGCTTTAAGAGCGGGGCTACGTGGTATACCCTGGGCGAACAAAAGGTCATATTTACAAGCCCCTATCGCCACCACAACGTCACTTTTTCTGACGTTGTCGTGGCGATAGGGGCTTCGCCTTATTTACAAGGCAGCGTTAAGCTACGTTATAGGCAGCGTCAAGCCACTTAACGTGGCTTAACGCTGCCTTGTAAATAAGGCACCCTTTCACTCTATACTTAGCGTGAAAGGGGCGGGCAATGGGTGTTGCGGTGCGCGTTCCACTGCAACACCCATTGATTTTGGCCGTGCCCCATATTTACAAGGGCTTTGTAAATATGGAGCAGCGCCAAAATTAAGCCCAGGGAAAACCTGGTCTTAAACAGGCGCAACGAGGAGAGATGTTTCATTTCTCCTCATTTTTGCTGTTTATATGTGTGCAGCGTTGTGCAGCACACATAGAAACAGCTAAAGGCCATTAATTGTTTATGTGCAGGAAGGTGACCCTTCCTGCACATAAACAATCAATTAAAAAGAATGACGTTTTGCAACTAAGCAGCACACATAGAAGTTTCAAAATGCCATTTCATATTGTTTATGTGCAGGAAGGGACACCTTCCTGCACATAAAGAATCTTCCCTTACAACCGAGGCACCCTCACACTCTGGTGCAAGGGTGTCTGCGTTGGCGCTAGTCAGCTAAAATTAGCGCCAGGTCAGGGGGAAACGCTGGGCTGCACCGTATCCTTGTAAATACGGTGCAGCCCTGCGTTTTGGGAGTGGCGGAGCGTGGCGTTAAGCCAAAGTGGCTAACGCCGCGCTCCGCCACTTCCTCGTAAATATGCCCCAAAGTTCTAGAGGTATGATTTTAGTGCCTCCATTTTGTTGTTGTATGAACATCAATATTTCAACATGAGAGTACTATTGGCGGTAATATTAGGAAAGCACTGCGCAGGTGCAGTAGCCACTAGAGTACCTGTTAGACCTGGCACCATTGGCGTGGGTCTCCCTTCCATTTTTTTGCTGTTGCCTCCTGTGTTTTTCTATGTTTTTGCTGGTCTAGATGCTTTGGGCACTTTGCCACTGCTATTCAGTGCCAAAGTGCAAGTGCTCCCTATGGTAAATTGTTGTATGGATTAGTGATTCCATGATTGGATTATTTGATTTACTTGTCAGACCCTAGTACAGTGCACCGTGTGTGCCCAGGGCCTGTAAATCAAATGCTGCTGGTGGGCTTGCAGCACTGGTTGGGCCACCCACAGAAGCAGCCTGTAAAGTGTGACTCAGGCCCGCCATTGCAGAGCCTGTGTGCAGTCTAGTACTGCCTTGTTGACTTGGTAAGTGCACCCACTTACCAGTCCCTAAACCTTCCCTTTTCTACATATTAGTCACCCCTAAGGTAGGCCCAAGGGCAGGGTGCATTATATGTAAAAGGTAGGACATGCCCTGATGTGTGTGGCATGTCCTGATAGTGAATTACAGCCATTTTCGTTTTTCCCTATTGCAAGGCTACCTGCTCCCATAGGCCAGAATGGGCAGTTTGATTATAACATCTTATAATCCTAACTGACCCAGGAAACCATGGTAGAAACACGAGTTTAGTATGCCTGAACTCAGAATGATAAAATACATCTTTTAGTGTAAGTTGGTTTTAACATTCTGTGTTTGAAAATACCACTTTTAGAAAGTAGGTATTTTCTTGCCTAACCATCCAGCCTGCCTCTGCTAGGTTGTGTATTGCATGTCTGGTTTGTGAGTGACAGGGGCTGGGGTGGCTCCAGGAGACAGGGTGAGTCAGCACTAGGCTGAATAGACCTAACTGCATTGGGAGTGATGGGAGGAGTAGCACCTGGGCCTGAATAGGGCTGTGTCTGCCTTCCACAATGCTGGCTCCACCTCCTGTGGTGCGTCTGATGACCCTGGCCCACACTGACAAAGGAAGAAGTTGTGCACTGGCAGAATGCACCCAGAACTGGTTTGGACTAGGTACAGACACTCTTTGCCTTCAGAGACAAAGGATTTGTGTGTATAAAAAGGGGGACCCAGGCCCCAGAACTTTAGATCACTTCTGGGAATCAAGACAAACCTTTGCTGAGGAGAAGAACCAGAGAAGCTGAAGGAGGAGACTACCCCTGTGCTGTGTGTTTGGGGGTTGGCCTGCAGTGGTTGCTTCATTGCCAAAGAAAGGAGAAAAGGACTGAGTGTGCTTTCATCATCTTGAAGAAGATCTCCAAGGGCTTGAATTTGAGCTTGCCTCCTGTCTGAAGTGTCAGGGATACAAAGACTTCACCCCTTCTGCTTGCCTGCATCTGGAACTTGCTGTTCTGGCTGCTGCAGAAGGAAAGTGCAACACCGACGCCGGCGAGCGATGCCGTAATCTGCATCAAATCCGTGAGCGCTGCTCCGACTTACAACGTAGACCCGACGCCGGCCGCCGTGCCACATCGACGCCAGCGAGCGACATCGTGACCTGCCAATAGCCGTGAGCGCTGCTCCGACTTGCGACGTAGGCCCGACGCCTGCTGCTGTGCCGCATCGACTCCGAAGCCGACATCATCGCGGAGCCGATCCTCGACGTGGGTGGTCAAGAATCCATCGACATCGTGACCTCGTACGGAACCGTGGTTTCGGCGCCATCGCGACGTCACCTCCTCTCCGGTAAGGAACAGACGCCTCCCTTGCTTTGTGCAAGCATCGAGGACCCGACGCATGACCTCCCTCGAAGCAAGGAACCGACGCCGCACAGCGCCAACGACGCCGCATCTCCCCGACGCCGTGAGCGGTCTTTGTTTTCGCTTTTCCAAGGTACTGTTCTCTGTGGGTCTGTTTTGACTCCGGGCCCGACGCTGCGCACCTCGCGGTCGACACCGTACTTTGGGATATCTTTGACCTCGACGTCGTGATAACTCCAGTTGGGGTTATCTGTTGCTAAAGACTGCGTTTAAGTAAATAACCTATTTTTAAGCTATTTCTACCATCTTGAAGTATTATTGCTGATTACAGTATTGTGGATTTTTGTCGTTTTGGTCTTGTGTTAAGTCTATATAAAGAATACTTATTTTTATAAAACCTGTGTGGTGTCCATCTGTAGTGTTTTCACTATATTACTGTATGTGTTCACAAATGCTTTACACACTGCCTCTGAGATAAGCCTGCCTGCTCGTGCCAAGCTACCAAGGGGGTGAGCAGGGGTTATTTTAGGAGTGTAGCCCCTTACCCTGACTAGACGCAAGGGTCCCTATTTGGTCAAAGGTACCTACCTCTGCCAACTAGAGACCCCCAAATCTAACGTTGGTGGTCAGTGGTGAGGATTTGGACTTGCATTTGTGACTCATATACAGTGATTAGTGTACACTACTAGTGAGTGCAGACCAAACACAACCAGATGCATTTTGGTAGATTGTTTTTCCTGGGATTTCTATTTTTGCCAAGAACTGCCAACTTTTGACACCATGAGCAAAGCAGCATCCATCGCATCTATGGATTTAGATTTTGAGGAAGAAAAGCTAGAAACCTACACTGTGAAACAGCTGAAGTGCTTCTGCAGGAGATTTAAAGTTGCTACTCCAGGCCTCACCAAGAAGGATGAGTACCAAAGGCGCTGGGGACCTGGGTGGAAGCAAGAAATACCCCTGAGCATGTGGAAGAGCATGAGGAGGGGGCTGAAGAGGCAGAGGGGCAGCTAGATGGGCCATTGGGTCCAGGGGGAGGAAAGCACCTTCCCCAACAGGTAGCAGTGTTTCTTCCAAGGGCCTGTCCCCAGGAGAGCTGGAGGACAGGGAGAGAAGTAGGGTGCATGAAATAGAGTTAACCAAGCTCAAGATGGGTGGGCAGTTAGAATTGGAAAAGAAGAAATTGGCCCTAGAGGAAAAGAGGATGCAGTTGGAGCATGAGAGAATTTTGAGGGAGTTGGAATTGAAAGCCAGGAGCTTAGAGATTACTCCCTCTCGTGGCAGCACACCGTCCATGCCCGTTGAAGCACGAGTGTATATACCTAAAGATGTGGTGAAAGAATTTTATAAAAATGATGATATTGGTCAGTGGTTCAAGGCCTATGAGGTAGCTATGTCCTCCCACCGGGTCCCTGAGAAGGATTGGGGAGCGGAGTTGTGGGGCGGTTCCCTTAGTGAGGGCGGGATACCTTGTTAGACTTGCCCTCTGAAGTCCACAATTCTTATGGTCATATGAAAGAAGCATTGATGTCCAGGTATGGGCTGACTCCTGAACTGTATAGGCAGAGGTTTAGAAACTGCAAAAAGTTGGAGTCAAGTACTTGGGTGGAATATGTAACCTTTTTTTGCAGAGCATTGGATGGTTGGGTGAAGGGTAGCAAAGTGAATGATTTTGAAGCGCTCTTTGATTTGATTGCATGGGAGCACTTGTCAGGAAATTGTTTTCCAGAGCTACGCCAGCACCTTATTGATAGTAGGCTGACTAAACCTAGGAAGCTTGCTGAAGAGGCGGACCGCTGGGTGAGCACCCGGGTCCACAAGGGTCACGTGGGAGACTCCGCCAAAGGTGGGCAGGGTCACCAGCAGAGGAGTGGGGGGGACAAGAGTAAACAGAGGGAGTTCCAGAAAGGGCCCCAACGTAATCCCCAAGGGAACCAAGGGAAGGGTTCCCAGCCTCCCCCGGAGAAGAAGGCAGGGGCCCCGACAGATAAGCCCGTTCACAGGGGGCCCAAGACCTGTTTTAAGTGTGGTCAAGTGGGCCACTGCTCTTATGATTCAAGATGTCCCATATATGGGAAAACAGCACCCACTGGTGCACCACCCCGGCAGATCGCTAGTGTAGCCCTGGGGGAGGAGTTGGGTGTCCAAGGTGGGTGGGGTCCCGCATAGATGTCCCTAGTCTCTTTAGGAGACTGCGAGATGGTCCCCAGGACCCAGCTGCCTGATAACACTAAGAAGTACAGGCAGTGGGTGACCATCAATGGCCAGAGGGTGGAGGCTCTGAGAGACACCGGAGCCACTGTGACAGCTGTCAGTTGTCGGCTGGTGTCTGAAGAGCAGGTGATCCCCAATGCGTATTTACCCAGTGTAGTTGCCACTGACAACTCAGAGAGCCACTGCGAGGTGGCTCAGGTTCCCTTTGAGTGGTGGGGTTCTCAGGTACTCTTCAAGTAGCTGTGAGGCCAGCCATGCCTGTTGACTGTCTGTTGGGCAATGACTTGGAGAGCTCCCCTTGGGCTAAGGTGGAGCGTGATGCAGATTTAGAGATGTTGGGCTTGCCGGATTGGGCGTGTGTGACCACCCGGTCTATGGCAGCCAGTAAGGGTGTTCAAGAGGACCTGGAGCCTGAAAGAGTGGCCCAGGTGCCTGCCTTGAAGAGAAGAGGCAGGGGCGCGGAAACCGGTCCCCGTGGTTCCCACGGTCCAGGAGGAGGCAGACCTTGAGGGGATGCCCTGGAACCTACAGGGGAGCAGGTTGCTGAACTGGGGGACCTGCCTGAGCTGACCCATTGGCAGCAGGAAGGAGATCCCTCCAGGGAAGAGTTCTGTGAGGAGCAGAACAAGTGCCCTTCTCTTGTGGGTTTGCGGCAACAGGCCACAAACCAGGCAGCAGGTGATCAGTCTGGATCACATTGGATCTACTGGGAGAATGGTCTCCTGTATAGCGAGCCTAAGGTTGCAGAGCCTGGGTCAGCCCGTGTGCTGGTGGTACCCCAGCGCTTCAGAGCCTTCCTACTGGGTTTGGCTCATGATGTACCTTTAGCAGGACATCTGGGGCAGGACAAGACCTTTGAGAGGCTTGTCACCCACTTTTATTGGCCCCAGATGCGCAAGAGTTCAGACACTCATTGCAGGACCTGCCAGACTTGCCAGGCAAGTGGAAAGAGTGGGAGGAAGCACAAGGCTCCTCTCCAGCCATTCCCTGTGGTCAGCACCCCCTTTGAAAGGGTGGGCATTGACAGTGTGGGGCCTCTGGATCCCAAGACAGCCATGGGCAACAGGTTCATCCTGGTCTTGGTGAACCATGCCACCCGGTACCCAGAAGCCATCCCTCTCCGGACTGTGGCGGCCTCCGTGGTGGGACGTGCATTGATGGGGATTTTCTCCTGTGTGGGGTTCCCCAGAGAGGTGGTGTCAGACCGTGGTACAAACTTCATTTCCAAGTATATGAAGTCCCTGTGGCAGGAGTGCGGTGTGACATACAAGTTCACCACTCCTTACCACCCCCAAGGTAATGGGCTGGTTGAGAGATTCAACCGGACCCTAAAAGGCATGATTATGGGTCTGGAAGAACCCATGAGGTGTAAGTGGGATGTCCTCTTGCCATGCCTTCTCTTTGCTTACCGAGAGGTGCCACAGAAGTCCCTAGGGTTCAGCCCCTTTGAACTGCTGTATGGTCACCCGGTAAGAGGACCTCTGAGTTTGGTAAAGGAAGGCTGGGAGAAAGCTCCCAGGAAACCTCCCAGGATGTATATAGCTACATGCTGGCCTTCAGAAACCAAACCCGGCGTTTCCAGGCATCTCGCTCAGGCGAATCTGGAAGCCAGCCAGGAGGAGATGAGGCGGTGGTACGATCAGAATGCCACTC
The DNA here is from genome assembly GCA_963921515.1 of Calotriton arnoldi. Classification (NCBI taxonomy): domain Eukaryota; kingdom Metazoa; phylum Chordata; class Amphibia; order Caudata; family Salamandridae; genus Calotriton; species Calotriton arnoldi. Next base: position 695,158 of record CAWUFW010005772.1, on the reverse strand, counting down.
TGATTGAGCTTCAGCCTGGTCAGAAAGTGTGGGTCATGGCCCCAGTGGAGCCCTGCGCGCTCCAGGATAAGTGGACCGGACCATTTGAGGTGGTGGAGCGCAAGAGTGATGTCACCTACTTGGTGGACTTGCGGTCTCCTAGGAACCCTTTGCGGGTCCTGCATGTAAACCGCCTGAAGCTCCACTTGGAGAGGTCCAAAGTGGGCATGCTCCTAGCCACAGATGCTGGAATGGAAGAGGAGACTGAGCCTCTTCCTGACCTCCTGTGTGCCAAGGAGCAAGATGGGTCAGTGGAGGGTGACCTGACCCCCTCCACTGACCCCTGACCCCTGAGCAGCAGGAGGATTGTCACCAACTGTTGGGACAGTTTCCTGACCTGTTCTCCCTGACCCCTAGGGTCACTGATTGGTGCATCCATGACGTGGACACTGGGGACAGTCCTCCTGTGAAGCACAAAACTTACAGAGTGACTGACAGGGTGAGAGCTTGCATCAAGGAGGAGGTCTCCAAGATGTTTGCATTGGGGGTGATTGAGTCCTCTAACAGCCCTTGGGCCAGCCCAGTGGTCTTGGTTCCAAAGGCTGCAGCGTCTGGTGCCACACCCGAACTCCGGTTCTGTGTGGACTACCGAGGACTCAATTCAGTCACCAGGACTGACGCACACCCCATCCCCATAGCTGATGAGCTCATTGATCGGTTAGGGGCTGCCCGGTACCTCAGCACGTTTGATTTAACGTCTGGGTACTGGCAGATCGCCTTAACTGATGGGGCAAGAGAGAGGTCAGCATTCTCCACAGGAGATGGGCACTACCAATTCCGGGTTATGCCCTTTGGGATGAAGAATGTCCCTGCCACCTTTCAGAGGTTGGTCAACCAGGTGTTGTCTGGACTGGAGGATTTCAGTGCCGCCTACCTGGATGACATTGCAGTGTTCAGCGCCAGTTGGGATGAACATCTGCGCCACCTCTGGGAAGTGTTGATGGCGCTGCGGAGGGCAGGCCTCACGATCAAGGCGAGTAAGTGCCAGATCGGGCAGGGTTCCGTGGTGTATTTAGGACACCAGGTTGGGAGCGGCCAGGTTGCGCCCCTACAGCCCAAAATTGATACCATCCTGGCTTGGGAACCCCCCAAGACCCAGACAGAGGTGAGAGCCTTCTTAGGACTCACTGGGTATTACAGGAGGTTTTTCAAGGGGTATGGCAGCATAGTTGCACCCTTGACAGAGCTGACTTCCAGGAAGCAGCCCAAGAAAGTGAACTGGACTGACATCTGTCAGAAAGCTTTTGATGCCCTGAAGACTGCCATGTGCGCGGCGCCCGTGCTCCTGGCACCCAACTTCTCAAAAGAGTTCATTGTTCAAACAGACGCTTCAGAGCATAGTGTAGGGGCTGTTCTTGCACAGATGAATGAGGAGGGCCTAGACCAACCTGTAGCCTTCATCAGTAGGAGGTTACTTCCACGGGAAGAGAGGTGGAGTGTGATTGAGCGTGAGGCATTTGCTGTGGTCTGGGCATTGAAGAAGTTGAGACCATACTTGTTTGGGACTCACTTCCGGGTTCAGACAGACCACAGGCCCCTCAGATGGTTGATGCAGATGAGGGGTGAGAATCCAAAGCTGTTGAGGTGGTCCATTTCCCTACAGGGGATGGACTTCACGGTGGAACACCGCCCTGGTACAGAACACGCCAATGCTGATGGTCTGTCCAGATTTTTCCGCTTAGTGAAGAGAACTCCCAAGAGGTAGGGTAGTTCTCCCCACATTTCAGCTGGAGGGGACACGTGTTAGACCTGGCACCATTGGCGTGGGTCTCCCTTACATTTTTTTGCTGTTGCCTCCGGTGTTTTGCTATGTTTTTGCTGGTCTAGATGCTTTGGGCACTTTGCCACTGCTATTCAGTGCCAAAGTGCAAGTGCTCCCTATGGTAAATTGTTGTATGGATTAGTGATTCCATGATTGGATTATTTGATTTACTTGTCAGACCCTAGTACAGTGCACCGTGTGTGCCCAGGGCCTGTAAATCAAATGCTGCTGGTGGGCTTGCAGCACTGGTTGTGCCACCCACAGAAGCAGCCTGTAAAGTGTGACTCAGGCCCGCCATTGCAGAGCCTGTGTGCAGTCTAGTACTGCCATGTTGACTTGGTAAGTGCACCCACTTACCAGTCCCTAAACCTTCCCTTTTCTACATATTAGTCACCCCTAAGGTAGGCCCAAGGGCAGGGTGCATTGTATGTAAAAGGTAGGACATGCCCTGATGTGTGTGGCATGTCCTGATAGTGAATTACAGCCATTTTCGTTTTTCCCTATTGCAAGGCTACCTGCTCCCATAGGCCAGAATGGGCAGTTTGATTATAACATCTTATAATCCTAACTGACCCAGGGAACATCGTGACCTCGTACGGAACCGTGGTTTCGGCGCCATCGCGACGTCACCTCCTCTCCGGTAAGGAACAGACGCATCCCCTGCTTTGCGCAAGCATCGAGGACCCGACGCATCGCCTCCCCCGAAGCAAGGAACCGACGCCGCACAGCGCCAACGACGCCGCATCTCCCCGACACTGTGAGCTGTCTTTGTTTTCGCTTTTCCAAGGTACTGTTTTTTGTGGGTCTGTTTTGACTCCGGGCCCGATGCCGCGCACCTCACGATCGGCGCCGTAGTTTGGTATTTCTTTGACCTCGACGTCGTGATAACTCCAGTTGGGGTTATCTGTTGCTAAAGACTGCATTTAAGTGAATAACCTATTTTTAAGCTATTTCTACCATCTTGAAGTATTATTTCTGATTACAGTATTGTGGATTTTTGGCGTTTGGGTCTTGTGTTAAGTCTATATAAAGAATACTTATTTTTATAAAACCTGTGTGGTGTCCATCTGTAGTGTTTTCACTATATTACTGTATGTGTTCACAAATGCTTTACACACTGCCTCTGAGATAAGCCTGCCTGCTCGCGCCAAGCTACCAAGGGGGTGAGCAGGGGTTATTTTAGGAGTGTAGCCCCTTACCCTGACTAGACGCAAGGGTCCCTATTTGGTCAAAGGTACCTACCTCTGCCAACTAGAGACCCCAAATCTAACAGTACCCAAGACGCTTTGTGACGCTAAAGGTATGCCTGTGGGCAGCTGACATCCTTCATCCTACTTTTGCCGTTCATAGAAACATTTGAGCATTTCAGTGTAGTCCTAAAACCAGATGCATTGAAGGAGATCAGGATCAGTCTGAATCCTGCATTCGATTCGATGTCACCAGCATTATTAGAAATACAACTTGGATAATGTTTGTGAAAAATTCTATTCATTAAAAAAAATAAACACACGGGGTCCCAGTTACCAAAAATCACTGCACTGCTTCACTCAGGTATGTCGGTAGGCATCTCTCTGTGCACCAAAACAACATCATTGCTGCCACTAGCCAGGACCTTTGTAATTCCGTCTAGTGAGAACCCCCTGGAGGCAACAAAGTTTAAGGTTTTCCCTGTCCTAGGACACACCAAAGGCTTTCTGAGGGAGCAGTAGGAGGGCAGCTTTAGGATCCCTTGGCGTAAGGAGCCCAACAACCGAAAAAGATAAATTACTGGCAAACTTCAAGCACTAAGGGAAATGGAGGGAGTGTGGCAGCTGCACAGAGAGCACTTTCATCCTTATAACTGGTTCACTTGTGCTGGAAAATGGCCCTCTTTGCAGGGTCACCCCCAAACTATTTGCCTTCCTCCACTTTTTCTGACCTCACCCTCTTCAAAGGCACAACTGGGTATAAGTACTGGACCTCTGACACCACCACTTCAGTACACTTCTGGACCTCTGGATAGGCTGCCAGGAAGAAGGACTGCTGTTCTGCTATGAGAACGGCCTCTCTGCTGGGCTGCTTCTTTGCTGGACTCCTGTTCTGCTGTGCTGATGTGCTCTCCTCCTTGCCGGGGTGAGAAGGACTGGACTCACATCACTTGAACTCAGAACCAAGGGTGGCTCCAAGGCTAATTGGCTGGCCTCCTGATCTGAAGTCTCAGGGACATAAAAGTCTTCCAACTCACCTGCATCTGCACTTGAACTCTGCCATCTTTCAGTCTGCTCTGCCAAGTGATGCCACCCCAGTCCTGGACCCTTGGAATGGACCTAACAGTGCAGCTCCAGCAGAATCCACGCATCCCCGCCGTTGCAAGGATCGACACCGGTGCATTGACCTCACTGCAGATGTATTGTCGCTGTTGCGCGGCTCAGAATCAACACATTGCCTTCGCTGTGTGGACCATCGTCGACGCATCAGCTCGCCTGCACTCCGCGTCTCCCTCGTCGATGCAATGTGAACCATGGTACTTTTTCAGCAGGCCAAGCCTGGTCCCTGTAGCCAGCCCACTCTCCATCATTTTTTGCCTAAACTTTTGAGCTTGTCCTGGTCCACCTTTTGGTGCTTTTTGCTTTTAAGAGTTATTTTACAGTTTATTCTGTAAAAATGAATATCTCAAGTTATACTTTTTGGATTTTTGGCGTGTTGGTCTTATTTTGTTAATTAAATTAAGCTCTATTTTGCTAACCTGGTGTGGAATCTTTTTGTGTGATGATTTTACCGTTTTACTGTTTGAAGTGTTGCTCAAATACTTTACACATTGCCTCTTAAGTTAAGCCTAACTGCTCTGTGCCAAGCTACCAGAGGGTGAGCCCAGGTTAATTTAGGGAGTGTTTGAGAGTTACCCTGACTAGGATTGTGTTTACTGCTTGACCAGGGCCTCCCATAACTAAGAAGATTTGTGAAATTAGACGATCTGCTACCATCTTGGCATTCATGTGGACTGGAGATATATATTTAAAATAGCATGACAACTTCTTTTTTTCTCTCATATGTTTGTTTTTTCAGTGCTTTATTGCTATCATCTAGTAGATGTACTCATTATAAAAAAGCCAAATGGAAACAAACACACTTTACCCAAATTTTGGCAAACCAAATTCACATTTTGTACTATTTTTTTAAAGAGCCTTAAAACCTTCATTTGGAACATAGTTAAAAAGTTTAGAGTCCTTCACAAGTGTAGAACCACAAATTGTATCTTAATTCTGCACCTGGTGGTTATTCAACAGTCCTCCATTCGTAAGTGCTCATTTATTCACCCAAGCAAATCCACAATTGGCAGCAGCAATAGTAGCCTTGATTCTCCCTCTCGAATCAATGTTTTGGTAATTCTTGGTACCAAACATAACCATGCGAAGATGTCATAACTCGACAGTCCATCTCCTAATTCAGCTTCAAGGCAGAGATTATGTGAAACGGCAAGCCTGCCATTGGCTACCTGTGAAGCAAAAGAGAGAATAGAATTTTAAACTGCCTCAGCACTTAGGCCCGGATTACGATGTTGGTCAGAAAGCCTCCAACCAACAGTCAGATTCTCCTAGACCATGTCGGAACCCTTCCGACCGACTCAGTCGGAAACAATTCCGACCGACCGATTACGATGCTCGCCGTCGGAAGGGAAACCGTTCTGTCATTCCGAATCGGTTCCGACTGGCACTCGGAGAATCCGAGTTGGTCTGAGCTGATTCATACAGCTCTAGGGACAGCGTTTCCGACCGAGCAATTACGATGTCGGATTCTGACAGCCTTTCCGACTCGGTCTGTCCGACATGGAAAGGCTGTCGGAAACTGACTTTGGGGGCCCCTAGCAGGCCCCCCTTCATCCTGAGTCCTCTGGCTTGGGGTCGAGGGGGTACCCAAGGGACCTCCCTGTAAAACCATGCACAGTGTGACAGGCTCCTTGGAGTGCCCACCACAGGTTGCAAGGTTTTCCGCAGACACCCATTTTCCCCATAGAAGTCTGTGTTGTCGGTCGGAACACAGGCTCCCATTGAAGTCAATGGGAGTCCTTCCAAATGGTGTTCAGAAGCATCATAATCGTTCGGGTGGAACCACCGACCGCGAGTCAGTCGGAACCAAATCTGACTCATTACAACACGAGTCATTACATCGCGTGGCATTACAACGCGGTTGTTACAACGACCGCGTTGTTACCACGCAATGCCATTACTACGCAAGTCATTACATCGACTTGCAGTAGATGGCGCGCTGACATTAGAAATGTATAATTTACTATTCCAACTCCAGCCTACGTAACAGTAGGGAAGGTGTTGGAATAGAAAACTATACTATTCCTAATGTTAGCGCGCCATCCACTGCAAGTCGATGTAATGACTTGCGTAGTAATGGCATTGCGTGGTAACAACGCGGTCGTTGTAACGACTGCGTTGTAATGGCATCGTGGTGTGATGACCGCGATGTAAAGGTCGTTTCCCAAATCTGACAAGGAGTCGGGCGGTTTAGTTTCCGACCGACATCGTAATCAGGCCCTAAATTGGTCAAATAAAAAGCATTTGCAAAGCCAATAGGTCTTGGCAATGCCCAAACTATTGGCCTTGTCAATATGAATGTCTTTTAGTTGTGTTGTCCAGCAGCACATCGGCTGTTCAGCAAGGCTGAAAGTCACTGAAAGCCCAGAATCATAGGATGTTGAGCCGATGCCAAGTCTCCTCACCCCCCATGTTGAGTTTATTGTCCTGCCCCTCTTAACACAAAAAAGCGATATTACATGGCCTCCGCTGGCCGCATCATATCGCTTTTTTCAGTGACTTTCGCCCATGCTAAACAACAGATGTGCTGCTAGACAACATGGCTAAAAGACATTCACATTGACATGGCCAATAGCTCGGGTATTGCCGATATCTATTGGCTTTGCCTATACTTGTTCGGTGTTGACAGGGTGTTGCTTAACAAATGTGGAAATGAAAATGAGAAACAGTTGAGGAGATTTGAAGTGAAGCGAGGATGTAACATAACAGCCAGAGCTGCCGACAGGGGAATTGGGGAACCAGGTTCAAATCTCAGGGTCGACTGAACAGTTTCTGATTCTGGGCAAATCTCTTACTCGTCCCCCTGCGTTCACAAATGAATGTGTCATTGTGTAATGTAACTGGTGAGCACTTAAAGCGCTCCAAACCATTGGCTGGTGTTAACACTATGGCAAAATAGTGGATGAAACAAGCGATCCAATATCATCGTATCATGCAAAAAAAAATAAAAAAATAAAAGCAGCAGTGACAAGGGAGGTAGAGGGGGAACGGGTCAAGCAGGAAAGCAGGCAGGGATGGGGAGATGGGCAAGCAATGACAGGAGAGGGCGGAAGGAAGCAAAAATGAAGGGGTAAACAAATAACTTAATTGAAGCAGGATCAGTGACAGAAATGAATTTGTCATTGTCGAGTGTAACTGGTGAGCATTTAAAGCACTCTAATACCATTGACTCGTGTTCACACTATGGCAAGACAGAGGATGGAGCGAGCGCTCCAATATCATCAGATCTTGCAAAAAAAATAAACGTGCTGTTCGTGTTTTAGAAACTTTTTAAGAAATGCATTTTAGTGGTATGTGTGTATGTGTACAAGGGAAACGACCTGAAAACAAATGGAGTGCTTGAGAACAAGGAATAAAATAGCTTTGCAAACCGAAAGCAGTGTAAGGAATCATGTACCGGGTCAATGCGCTATGGGAGGGCCAAACACAAGAAGATGGCATGATACTCGCCATGACGAATGGCATCAAAGAAAATGAGAGCGACGAGGAATTGGGTAGCCTGTAAGCCCACAGATAGAACACAGCATGTCTCATTGAGACAGCGCTTGTGCTGTCTAGCCGAGCAGGTCATGCGCTGTCTAGCAGAGACATAAAATCAATAGATTTTTTCTAGGCAAAACCTACTGGCTTTGCCAGTGCTTGCTGTATTCATGAAACGGGGAGATTAAGTGATTTATCTACAATCACAAAATGTGGAACTGAGGCCGAGGCTAGGGAGATGATATTGCATCCTTTCGGGAGAGGATGTCATGTAAGGGCCAGAGCTGCCAACTATGGAGCTGGGAAACCTGGTTTGAGTTTCGGGGTCGGCTTAACATCCTTGAATTTGGGCAAATCACTTAATCTCCCTGTGCCTACAAAAATGAATGTGTCCTTGTGTAAAGTAACTGGTGCTAATGTAAAGTGCTCCAATATCTTCGGGTGGTGTTGGCACTATATAAAACTGCACAAAAAAGTAACTGGTGCTCATGTAAAGTGCTCCAATACCCTCAGGTGGTGTTGGCACTATATAAAACTGCATAAAAAAACCAAATCTGAAAAGCAGAGTCGGGGGAGGAGGGGATCTGGGGAAGAGGGAATCTGTGCAACAGAGTTCAGCGTGGGCAAGCAGCAACGGGAGGGAGGTGGACAGGCAACCAACAGCAAATGCGGGCTGCTATAGGGAGGTAAAGTGATTTGCCTAAGTTTACGATGTCCTCATGAAAAGTAACTGGTGTTAATGGAAAGTGCTCCAATAATTTCGGGTGGTGTTGGCACTATATAAAACTGCACACATTTTTTTTAAAAGCAGAGTCGAGGGAGGGGGGATCTGTGCAATGGAGTTCAGTGGGGCAAGCAGGAACAGGCGGGAGGTGGACGGGCAACCAACAGCAAATGCAGGTTGCCACGGGGAGAATAAGAAATTTGGCCATAATCCAAACATGTGGAACTGAGGCTGAGGCTAAAGAGACAATGTGGTGTCCTCTTGGGAGAGGATAATGCCTAAGGGCCACAGCTGCCGACTACAGAGCTGGGAAATCTGGTTTGAATTTCGGCTTCGGCTTGACATTCTTGATTCTAGGCAAATCACTGAATCTCCCCGTGCCTACAAAAGTGAATGTGTCCTTGTGTGAAGGAACTGGTGCTAACGTAAAGCACTCCATTGCCTTCGGGTGGTGTTGGTGCTATATAAAACTGCACAAAAAAACACTCAAAGAATCAAAGTGTTAGGCTGGTTTACTGTAGTGAATACAAGGAAACACATTGTATCGGCAACCACATTAAAAGGACTACTTTTGCCATGGACACTGAGGGGCAGGCAGACCTTGATGACATCAAGACTCCGCCTGGCTCCTTTGAAGAGGATTCAAGTTAAGCAACAATGGCGAACGGAAACACTTCACCGGTGAATGCGGAAAAAGTAAGAATGTGTTCTGATGGGAGAAATTTAAAGATATATAGTCCCACCTCATGAAATGAGAAGCAACAAGGTGAGACATGAACAGTTCAATCATTTTGCACCAGAGAAATGTGGCTATACAATTGCAGCAAAAGACACAGGTACTTTAGAAGCTCTGATATGCCCTGTGATAACCCTAACCTGAGTCACTTGAGATCTCATTTTCCATCTATAAATACCATTGCCGAATGACCACATATGGTGTAAACACGCACACACCTAATACCCACATGTGCAGAAAATAAACAGAGACTACACTTGTGCCAAGTAATAGCAGCCGTGCACACATGCTCCAATCAACACTGCAGCTATACACTAACAGGACAGTTAAAGGCATACCATCACAACTCACTAGAATGAAACAGACTACAATAGGGGTTGACAGCAGTGACTGGGTCAGGGGTGATTTGTGGATGGGGCAAGCACCGGGAGGTGCAAGGGAGCAAGCAGAGATGTAAGGGAGAAGGTGGGGGAAATGGAAAGCAGCAATGAAGGGAAAAGCAGTGAGAGGGGAAGGAGTGATCAGTGGATGGGGCAAGCACCGGGAGGTGCAAGGGAGCAAGCAGCAACTGGAGGGAGGAGGTGGGGGGACAAAAAGCAGCAAGAAAGGGAAAAGCAGTGACAGGAGAGGAGGTGATCTGTGGACACAGCATGAGAGTGGATGGGAGGAGACAGAGCTGGTAAAAGCACAAGCACTGTGTAGAGTGTGGAAAAAGAAAGAAAAAAGTAGGTCCTAAAATGTTCATAAAAAAGGGAGCATTTGATGTTTACAAGTACTTGGTCCATGCTCTAGGGGGAGGGCTGAACCCAAGAAGAGGCATGACCGTGTATGCCAGGGAAAAATGGTGACAAAGATTATGCGACATGCGATGGAGAGAGCAAATGGGAAGCCTGTGGGCGGGCTGAAGCACACAGATTAAACGCATGTCTCTTCGAGACAGCGCATGCACTGGCCAGCCAAGATCTAAAAAGCAATTGCAGGAACCTGAGGTTTATTAGGTCCTTTCGTTGTCACTCCTGAATGGCAGAGTTCCTGGATACCAAGGCTGCCTAGTCCTGTTCCCACCTCATTGACATTTCTTCCACCACCCAGACTTCCTGCATCTCCATCTCATCCTTGCAGGTTCTTTTTCATCCATGCCATCTCCCTTGGCCGCTGTTTAATCATCTTATTTCTTCTTTCTCTATTTTCTGCCTTTCTCTTTCTTGTTCTGGGCCAAAGTCTGATACTGCAAATGAATTACATAAAAGGGGAAGCGAAATTTCAACTTTATGATAGGGATGTTGTTTCAATAATTTCTGCACATTCCTTTAGAAAGCAGAAACATATTCGTTTTCAAATACTGAACAGTCAAAAGACAAGGGAACCAGACTGCGGTAAGAAATGTGAGGCAGGCAAAGATGATTTAAGCATGGGGTATTTGAATACATAGAGTCCTTTGAACTTTAAAACATGTTGACGCCTATTTTTATTTCTTTAAACATATGTAATCTTTTCTTTGCTTTGTTACATCACACATATACCGGTTAATTGTTGTCTTATAACATTCAGAACAAATTTATAGCAGCATTTTTGATAGGTTACAAAGCAATGGGGGGAGGGTGTACTTATTATTTGATTATAGTCGGAATAAGGAAAATTTTGGCTACTTTGAAAACAATTAAAAATTTGATAGGGTAAAGCCATGCAACAAACAGGCTTCAGTTCACCTAAAGATGATTTTTTCAGAATGTTACTGGATTCTTTACATAAATCATTTGGACCTAACAAATAAAGTAACACAGCTTTTTCACTTTCCTACATATTAAAATAATTCCCAACGGGAAATGCTTGTCTCTTCTATGTATAACTACTACATCAGCTTTTTCGCTTATCACTAATGGAGGGAGGAACGAGGAATGAGGCAGAAGGGATGATACATGAGGGTTGAGAATGTCCTAAAATGGACAACACAGTTCATTTTAAGGACCTCGTCATCTAGCAATGGCCCCTCGTTGCTCTTGAAGTGAGAGACAGACCTGTTTAGTTAGGAGTAAGGCATGAAGGATAAGAAGAGAGGAGCTAACGATGAAGAAAGAGTAATGAGCAATAAAGAGTGAGGGGTGAGGAGTAAGGTATGATTAACAACTGAAGGAACAAGAAGTAAGAGAAGGGGTGAGAAGTGAGGGATGATGAATGAGGTCTGAGGGATAAAGAATGAGGAATGCGAAGTGAGGGTCGCGGTGTCAGGGATGAGGAATGAGGATACCATGAAATGAATGATGCTGTATACTCATTTTAATGGCCTGCATGCACTCACTTGACATGGACGAATGCACTGTGACTGCTTGTTTTAGGAGAAAAAGATATGATCTTCTAGGTAACAGATTGATGGTTGAACCAAGACGCATGCGTGTTACAGTCAATCTTCCAACTGACCACGGTTGTGATTGCAACTTCATATTTCCCCCATTATGTCTGATTGTGCTATCTTAAACATCTGTTACTAGGGATGTTTTGTGCATGGACTACACAGGCAAGTGAAGATGCATGGGTGCCAAAAAGAGACATGAGGGTGCAAGAAATGTACCCCAACTATGGCTCTAAAATAACTTTTGAAGGCTTGTTAATGGGTATGACAAGGAGAGACACAATTGTCATCTGTATTATGGAACAAGCGAGGGCGCAATTTGCAACAGTGTATTCATTGTATTGGGAAGAGCTCATTGGTATTAGGTACACCCCAATGCAGTGGCGGCTCGCCGAGGGAGTGCTGCGGGGCGGTGGGGCGGGGGAGGGGCAGGGTGGGGGGCTAGTGGACTCGGACATATGACGGACAAGACTCAGAGTAAGCCTTACTCTGTGTTCTGTCCGTCGTATGCCCGAGTCCGCTACCCCCACCCTGCCCCTCCCCCGCCCCACCACCCCGCAGCACTCCTCGGCGAGCCGCCACTACCCCAATGCCTTCTTCTCATTACATAAAATTAATCCGCAGCCAGTTGGACAGTTGAAAAGTCCAATCTCTTAAGCCAGTGCATGTATGGTTTAAATATGTAAAGCTCACTGTAGGTGCCCTCCACAGGTCCAAGACACATCCCATGAAGGTCCTGCACTCAGGAGATGTTACATTTGTTATGTAGCTTGGTGTTTGTATAGGTCGCTCCTGACATTGGTATTGCGTCTTCGCACTGTGGGTTTTGTTGCACATAGGCCATGTTTTGCCTAGGACGAGAATTCTAGTAAACAGAGGTCTCTACCTACTGGAGTTTATAGGTTGGTTTGGGTAATGTTCAGAAGTTAGGGTTTGGGTACAAATGGTTTTGTTTATGATGGGATGGTCAGTAGGTTGAAGATGGGATAGAGGGCAGATTGAAGAAATTCATAAGCTAAAGGGGTTATACAGGTCATTTTAGAATCAGGGGGCAAAGTGACTGGTGAAACGAGGGGTTGCTCTGGTTGTTCTAATAAACTGCACATGACTGAACTGCTCACTTTTAGGAGTGTGGATCTGAATACCGTATGCAATACTACACTCGGTGCAGGCACGTTTATTTACACACATTATATAACTGCTTCCACAAAAGATTGTCTGATGACAACCACTATCTCCAGGGCCTTTCGGAGGCACTATCTCCCACTACCTTCAGGTGCCTCTGTCTCTAAGTACTTTACTTCCCTTATTTGTCACAAGTTGGAGCACCTGGAAACGAGGGAGCGTTTCTTCAATATAGCATTATAGCCCACTGCAGATGACTATACCAGTCTTTCTAGGCCTTCTAACTCAGTTAAAGTCCTGAGCCACAGTTATGTTGTTACTCCATCAATCCATCATCTATACAATCAGTACCGGCGCTGATCCACTCCATTGTCTTCAGTGGAGCTCTCAACATTCCATTGGTCTAATTGAGCATTATAGCCTGCTTTTGAGAGCAATAACGGCAGTTAAAGGCCCCAGACCCAAGGTATAGGCTCGAGCCACAGACAAGGGCCTATAATGAGGGAGAGGGCCTCTAACAACTGGTATACCCCAAGGTAGAGAGCAGGGCTGGACGAAGAACCCAAAGGAGCCCTGGCAATTTTGACGGACCAGCCGCCCTGCTGCTTTCGTTAATGGGGGCTGATATAGCAGCACTGCTGCAAAACCAGCCCCCTGTAACAAAAAACAGCCCCCACCACTGCAAATTCGTCCCCCACCCTTTCAGCCTCCTGGGAAAACACCTGATGCCCGCCACAGCCAGTCCGGCCCTGGCAGAGAGCCATAATGGTTTTAGAACATCAACACACTGAGGGGGATATTCTCAAGAACGTGCGATAATCATCGCCAAAAATGGCTAACGCACGTTTTCATATCGCGGGAAAATAACTCTGTGTTAACGTCGTATTCTCAACACGGCGGTAACATGCGATAGTCTCCGGAGAACGCGTCAAATGTCCGCGGTACAACTACCGCGATGGCGATAAAAAAGGAAACCCGAACGTGAAAAAAGTTGCGATGGGCCCAACCGCGATAGAAAAATCGGCGACAAGCAGCGCCAGGCTTGCAAGTCCCACGTCAGGCGGGAAAAATCACCATAAAAGCAGCAAAAAACCAGAAATAAATAAAAAAAACATAACAACTGCGAAGCACAATGGAGGGAGCAGGAACAAGTACAGAGGACAACCCGAACCCCACAAGCCCCACGGAGGACCAGCCTGGGACCTCGGGGCCAGGGAAGGGCAATGAGAAGAAGAAGAGGAAGACGCGGTTCAGTCCGCAGGAAAACAGGATCCCGATAACGGAGGTGACACTCCCACCATCCAATTGCCATTGGTGAAATTGTCAGCACTAAATGTTGCACATACACTTGTCAGAGCGATGTGCCAATGCAGAGGAGTGACATGCACACAGGGAATGTGTCTTGGAATGAATTTATTTGCACATGCTGTGCCTGTGGTCATTTTGACTTGTCCCATGATTGCTAAGGACAGTCACTATGTGACGTGCTTATGTGAAGAGATTGTGAATGATAGTGTCCCTTCGGGCTATTCCAGCTGCTGCTGCACTGGGGTGTGGTCCATCTGCCTCATCCTCATCATCATCGTCCGGTGCATCTGGCACATGGATCCATGGGGCATTGGTGCGTACAAATATGTTGTGCAACACACAACATGCAATGATCATCTTGCACACTATTTGTGGGCTGTACAGGAGTCTTCCACCTGTGATGTCCAGGCACCTGAAACGTGACTTCAACACGCCAAATGAGAGCTCCACAATGCCCCTGGTGCGTATGTGGGCCGCATTGTACTGCCTCTGGGCCTGGGTGTTCAGGACTCGGAGGGGTGTCATCATCCACAGGCAGAGTGCATATCCTTGATCACCTGTGACAGGGAGAGAGATGTGTCAATCGGTGGTTCGGCATTCTGTGTTGGCAGGCTTATTAGTATATTGGTGTGTGATGTGTGGGACTTTGGGATACATGTCTGACATGTCTTGCATGTGGCAAATGAGCGGCATCCATGTGTAGTACGTTGCCTCACAGCTGCTCCTCACTCCCCCGAGCCTATTTACTTGTGTGCGCTGCGCGGTTGCATCACTTGCACTCCTAGGACACACCATTGTCATGACTGTCTGCGCATGTCTACAAGCCTGACAACGACACTGTGATATTGGCCGTTGAAGGTGGTCGGCCACGTGTGTGTAGGCCTATGGTCAGGATATGGCGGAAATAGAGACACACGCAATAGTTGCCTTGGTGGCCATCCCGGAAGTGAACCACGCCCTGAGCCCCGGGCTATTGATTCCCACTCCTATGCTGGCCCAGCCCACTCCGCTTACGCTTACAGGGGGGGGGGACATAGCTACATGTCCAGGGTCTACCCCACTGCCTGAGGTAACATGGTTGCGCCCACTGTCTACGACACTACAAACACCAGCAGTATATGTCCACATGGACATGTCTGTGCTCTGCATACTTAAGTCTGTCCAGCACATCCCCGCCACACTTGGCATTGTGTACATTCTGATTCATGGGTCACTTGCCTCCCTCGCACATACTTGGTTCCCGCCTCTCACCACATCCTGCTATTGTGTGGCAGAGGTGCCATGACGTGGATGGCTTGTGTACATGTCTGACCCCTGTTACCACAGTTCCATGTGTTGTCGTGTCTGGTAGGCGGGCATGTTGTTTGGCATGTCGTATGTGATGTTGTAACGTGTGCATTCCCACAGTTGCGAGTTGCATGATTGTGGAGTTGAGGTGTGTGGTGTGTTCCGTTGGTACTTACCAACGAGCAGTGCATTTCCGTAGGTGCCATCCTCGAAGCGCTGGTTGATGATGGACTGTCGGAAGATGTAGGAATCATGCACACTGCCTGGGTAGTTGGCGACGACGTTGGTGAAGTGTCCCCGGTGGTCCACTATTGCCTGCACATTGATGGAATGCATGTGCTTCCTGTTGCGGTAATTGTGTGCAGTGTCGGCAGGGGGCACAAGTAGGACATGTGTGCAGTCAATTGCCCCCAACACGTGCGGAAAGCCAGCTATGGCGTCGAAGCCTTGCTTGGTCTCCAGCTGTTCCTGTGCAGTGTGGGGGAAGTGAAGGTACTGGGGTACCAAGCTGATGATGGCTTCCAAGACAGGTGTGAGGAACTTTGATAGGCTGGCTGTGAGACTCCTCCGACTCTGGCAGTTGTTGGTTGGAAGGTACCAGAGGCCAACAGGTGCAGCACAGCCAGCAGCTTTGTCTGCGGAGGGATGTTGGTTGTCCGCTGTGTTGGTACCGTCAGCCTGTGGGGAATGTGGGTCAGGATGCGGAGGATGGTCGTCCTTTTGAGCCTGTAGTGGGCAATGACTTCCTCTGGCGTTAAGTCTCCGAAGCTGGTGCGTTTTCGGAAGGACCATTCATTCTGCGCTGCCTCGGCGGTAGTCCGGGGGAGGGGGGGTGGTCCTGGGAGGGTGGGGGGCCTGGGGGGGTGGCGGTGGGTGTTGTGGGCCTCTTGGGGCTCCGAGCTGCATGATCAGTAGCTCCATGACATGTGTTGGTCTGCCGAAGTGGCTCTGGGCTGGGCTCCCTTTTATACTGCAGTTTGTCGTCCTGCTTAACACCAGTAGAAGGCAGGTGTTAAATCCCTGCTGCTAACGCGCCTTATCGCCTGTTTGTGGATCGCATCGCAGATCTGGCTGGTCGTTGTGAATATCGCGAAGTGGAGTTTTCGTGTGTTTTTGCACGGGAACGCCTACTCTGCATATCATTAGCGTTAGTTGTCTCTCTCATCCGTGGCGATGTTTTTTGCGGCAGTTATCGCTGGTATACTGGCGATGTGGGGAGTTTGCACCAGCTTGTGAATGGGGCGATAATTCTTTCGCCACTTTTGCTGCGCTAAAGTGCCGTTAACTCGGCGATGAGTCCTAGAGAATATGCCCCTGAGTGTTCTAACTTAAACGGGGAAACAGAAAAACAAACATTGTGATATTGGAACAGAAGTCCCTCACCAGCCACGACTGGCCCTAATCCACTTCGTTATCTTCAATGGAGCACTCAACATTCGAATGGTCTGACAATACTGATGTCACATAAACATTTCACACGCAGAAACTAGGGGGGGGGGCTTATTTACAAGCCCCTTGCGCCGCCCGTGCGTCACTTTTAACATGGGAAAAAGTGTCGTACGGGTTGCGCAAGGGGCTTGTAAATAAGCCCCTCCATTTTTACTGTAATATATCGTCTGCCCTCATTGAACTGCTTTCCGCTCTTAGCGTTGTGCCCTTATCTCTCCTTCACCACCTCATGCTAAAATTAGGGCTCCGTTTCCAGAAGGTGAGCAGTAAACGACGAGGCCACGAGAGAAAGTGGCGCGGCGAAGGGCGCTGCGCCCTTGATGGGAACAGGGGCTTGTGTCACTGACGCAAACTAAGTAGTTTAGAGAAGATTAAAAATCACTAAAACCTCTTGCATATGGTCGAGCCCTGAGCCCTGAGCCCTGCTTCAGTGCATGTCATGGAATTTGGAACCGCGGCATGAAATAAAGAAATAAACTAATTGAACCGCCGCTTTGGGTTTGCCTTCTCCTTGCTCGAAAGCTGCATGTCCCCGGGAAGGGCCGGATGATGAAACCCCGTGGGATTTAGTTAATTCCCCCGTCAGGACGGTTCGGGAGCCAAAGATCCGCCTTTGGTGTAGGTATTAGGACAAGGCCTTAATTACAGATGCAGTTCTGCAGGGCAGAGCTGATACTTATCTGGGTGTTAACCCCTTTCGCCCCTTACGACAGTTTTACTATGCAAATGCTTGTAGCTGGAGTAGTTTTAGACTGATATGAGTTTAAACAAAATGACAAGTGCGTCATCCTGCGTGACTTGAAGCTCAGCTCCAAGCTGGTGACCCCGACAACGGAGTAGTAAAGATGGTATTGGTTACAAACAATGCAAGCAAGCAGGCACCAGATGGTTAGTATGAATAGTGAGGCAGGTTTATATACACACGCACGCACGCGCACACACACACACACACAAACATTATGAGTGTATGTGTGGGCATGTGTAACCCACGCTGTGAGGATCGGTGGCTAAACCCTGACTGAAACAGACGAACACTATCTGTGTGAGGACCCGTGTGTGATGAGGACTGGTCCACATAGTGTGTTTAAGTAGTACAAAAGAGCATTGGCACATAAGGGTATCCAGACAATTGCACATTGTAATATTTGTCCAAATTTAAGAGCACCGAATGTGTTTATTGTAATGTAAACCTGCTAAGACTGACAGCAGTGAATTGTGCCCCGCTGCCAGGGGGTCTCGTGATAGAGCAGCACAGCATCCCTTCCAGACCAGGGCCGGCTCTAGGGCGGTGCGATCGGTGCCACCGCACCGGGCGCTGACTTGGGGTGGTGGCGTCATTTTTCCAAGTATATTATCATTTTAAAAGCACTTGCTGCCACGTTCCTGGCCTCCAGCCAATTTCAAAGCAAACACAAGGAGATGATGGAGGGCGTGTTGAAACTTTTCAGACACTCACCCCCAGTCACAGATCTGGGTTGAATCCATCATCGTTCTTTAGCTCACTTTGCCACCTCAGTTCAGACCCAGCCACATGCAAATCAGTCTTGACAATGTGCCTCATGGGAACAGTCCAGCCTGAACTGCCAAGCCAGGTCTTCCCTGAACCGGAAACAAGCATCCTGGGACCGGTTTCGGGCTAACAGCCCTCATCAGCCAGGCTAGCTTGAATCCAGTGGCAAAGTGAGCAAGGGACCCACGTCTGGGCATACCCTGCCAACTTAGGGCAAACAAAGCAAACACAAGGAGATGATGGACGGCGTGCTGAAACTTTTCAGACACTCACCCCCAGTCACAGATCTGGGTTGAATCCATCATCGTTCTTTAGCTCACTTTGCCACCTCAGTTCAGACCCAGCCATATGCAAATCAGTCTTGACCCTGTGCCTCATGGGAACAGTCCAGCCCGAACTGCCAAGCCAGGTCTTCCCTGAACCAGAAACAAGCATCCTGGGACCGGTTTCGGGCTAACAGCCCTCGTCAGCCAGGCTAGGTTGAATCCAGTGGCAAAGTGAGCAAGGGACCCACGTCTGGGCATATCCTGCCAACTTAGGGCGAACAAAGCAAACACAAGGAGATGATGGACGGCGTGCTGCAACTTTTCAGACTCTCACCCTCAGTCACAGATCTGGGTTGAATCCATCATCGTTCTTTAGCTCACTTTGCCACCTCAGTTCAGACCCAGCCATATGCAAATCAGTCTTGACCCTGTGCCTCATGGGAACAGTCCAGCCCGAACTGCCAAGCCAGGTCTTCCCTGAACCAGAAACAAGCATCCTGGGACCGGTTTCGGGCTAACAGCCCTCATCAGCCAGGCTAGGTTGAATCCAGTGGCAAAGTGAGCAAGGGACCCACGTCTGGGCATACCCTGCCAACTTAGGGTGAACAAAGCAAACACAAGGAGATGATGGACGGCGTGCTGCAACTTTTCAGACTCTCACCCTCAGTCACAGATCTGGGTTGAATCCATCATCGTTCTTTAGCTCACTTTGCCACCTCAGTTCAGACCCAGCCATATGCAAATCAGTCTTGACCCTGTGCCTCATGGGAACAGTCCAGCCCGAACTGCCAAGCCAGGTCTTCCCTGAACCGGAAACAAGCATCCTGGGACCGGTTTCGGGCTAACAGTTTCCAGTCCAGGGAGGACCTGGCTTGGCAGTTCGGGCTGGACTGTTCCCATGAGGCACAGGGTCAAGACTGATTTGCATATGGCTGGGTTCAAACTGGAATGGCATGGTGAGCAAAAAAACGATGGATTTAGGCCCAGATCTCTGTACTGGGGTGAATGTATGACATTGTTCTGCATTCTGTCCATCAACTGTTGTTTTTTCTCCAGCCAATTTCAGGCATTAATTAAAGTGTCAAGGTAACTCCGGTGATTAATCGTCTTCCTGGAAAGAGTCCGGAGGTTTGTCTAGTGGAAGTTTTGACTCGTCCTAAGGTAGCGCAGAGGGTTAAAATGCCTGCTGCTAAGAACGTGTACCATGCAGATAAAAAAGTAATGTAAATAGGTCAGTGAGTTACTGCTTCTGTAAGCGGACTTCTTTTGTTACTTGTCGTTTTTAAGTCACAATCCTAATATAGAACATTGAGCTATTCATTGTCATCAAAAAGCTGCATGCAAACTGCAAGGTATATGTTAGAGCTATATGTTTTTTGCCCAGTCTTTTATTATCTTAATCTTAATCTTGCCAAAAGCGTTCATTTGGATAGAAAAGCATTCTTATTATTAAAGAGTCCCCCTAACAATGATGTTATGTTTTACATTCTGAATTTGCGCTTTACCAGAATACGGACTCTTAAACTATATTGCCTACCAGTATCGATGGCATGTCACTCCTGCACTAGACCTTGTAGTACTGTCTGATGTAACATTTCCTATACACTGATTTACACACATGATTGTCTCTGTGCAATGTATGTGTGATGTAAAGTGCTCTGACACCCTACACTGGTATGAGTGGTGCTATATAACGGAATGAATCTGAGAGACAGTGGTTATGGAGACTTGTGGGGGCACTGTTAAAGGGTGCTAATGAGGGAATCCGTGGCAGAGGTGGTCACTGTCGCACAGGGGGCCACCAGTGTTAAGGCCGACCCCAGTCCTGCGCCCCTAATTTTACCCTCTATCCAACTCTCTTACAACTAGACCAGCAATGTGAATTGCAAAATATTTTTGATTTGAAATGCAAGCAATTCATTTGGAACGTACAGTCACCCAGTGTGATTGCTGCGAATCAGCATTTTGCAAAAAAAATGCATTTACTTCAGTTGTGAAATGTGTTTATTTACATTGACTTATGAGAGCCAGACAGGGCACAAAGGGACCAAGTAGTGAGCAGAGGCGGGACGGGCGGGGAGCCCACCCCCTGGGCCCTCATTAGCACCACCAGGTTAGTAGTAAAGGTTAGCTATAATTGAGTGTTAGTGTGCTACTTACTGAACTAGACTTCACTGGCTAAGACGGGAAAAAGCCATTACAACACAGTCATAACCACGCATGTCCATTACCACGAATCCTTTACCACGATTATGCCTTTACCACTCATGCCTTTACAACGAAATCCAGCATGCATGCTAAAGGCATGTTTGTTGTAAAGATGCGTGGTTATGGTCATGCGTGGCTATGACTGCATTGTTGACTGGGCGGACTGCAGCTCCGAGGTAAGGCACCTCTATCTCCAACTCTGGGGCTGTGCTGGGGACCTCAGGGGACCACACAAAAAGTTCAGATGTGAGCACTGTCCGGCAGACATGCTCAACTTGGAGCTTCCGCTGCGTCCAGTCTGGGGTGTTATTGGTTGTAAAGGTAGGCCCGGTAGTCAGTTTTTTTCTGAACCTGCTGCATGTACTGTGCCCACATAGTTTTACTTCCCAGATAGTTCTACATTCGCACGATCATTTTTGGCAAGCTCATTTTCCTCCTAAACGTAGAATCTTCCGCACCTTATAGTTTTACGAAAGTAAGGGCATGTGTGGTAGTTGCACGCGTTGTTCATACACCCGCTAAGATCTGCCCACCTTTTAGCGGTTTAAAAAGTTTGAGCACAAACTTTCTGTGACAGCAGTTTTTAACGTGTGGTCCATGGAGCCCCTGAGGGTCTGCAACGCCTACTCAGGGTGTCCGCAACTACTTACACAAAAAAATAACATTAAGAGATTAATACAGCATATATAAATAGAGAAGCAAAATATAAAAATGAAAATTTTAAACGTTCTGTAAATGTGAAGGAATTCCTTAGAATGAATCACAAGAGCAGTGCAAGTGTATCAAACAGAATACAGTACAGAGGATGGGTGGCCTAAATTGAATTTAGGCAAGCCCCAAACTTCCAATTAATTTTTAAATTTTTTTATATTTGACTGTGAATTAAATAAAATATTTCATCATTTGTGTATTTGTTTGATGAATTCTTGTTTCTGTATTTCTGTGTATTGTCAAAATTGCTTAGGCTGGGGCCCCCCCGGGGGGTCCCGGGATTTCAATAATGATTCAGTGGGGGTCCCTTGGTTTTAGTAACGGTTTAGTGGGGGTCCACAGAATTCAAAAGGTAAATGACCACTGTTCTATGACAAAATGAAACCCTTCATTTTGTTAATCTATTGTTATCTCCTCGATGGGAAATACTTTCAATTCTACAGCTCTGATTCTAGCAACATGGTGTTCAGGTGTGCCACACATTTGCCATGAACATAGAGCAACAGCAGGAATCAACTGACAGACTGCTGCACACAGAAGTGTTTTGCTTACCATGTCACACTCACATGGCTCAGGAAAATGTTTGTGAATATATGGAAACTGTGTTCTCATTTTAGCTTCTGGAGCACCTTCCTTGACAGATGTAAAAAAATCATGATAGAAAAAATGTTCTCACAAAAAATGGTTCCACAAATCTTAGCACAGAATCAGCATTTATCACAGGTAAAATCACCATAGAATTCACCACAAATCCTCAGAGAGAATGATACCACCAGCAAATGATTTATATGTTATGTTATGTTATGTTAAAAAAGATTTGTAAAGCGCTCGTACACCGGTTGGTTTCTTGGCGCTGAGTACTAGGGGGAATGCTGACCCGGGGAACAGTTCATTCGTATGCTTGGATGAATAACCAGGTTTTGAGGGACTTTCTGAAACTCAGTAGGTCAGCCCTTGACCTGATTTCCAGGGGGATGGAGTTCCACATACGGGGGGCCAAAGTTGCAAACCTGCATCCCCCTTGGCGCTTCAGCTTGAAGGTAGGGACAGTCAGAAGTTGGAGCTGGGCCGAGCGGAGGTTTCGTGAGGGAGTGTAGTGGGAAAGGAGATTATCTATGAATTTAGGGCACCGGCCGTTCAGAGATTTAAAAATCAGGCAGCCAACTTTGAAGGCGCAGCGCTGGGGGATGGGGAGCCAGTGCAACTTCCTAAGAAGGGGGGAAGCGTGTTGCCACCTGGGCAGTGTTTACATCTGCTGCAGCTCTTTCTAGATACTTCTTTTTCTGTCTTTATAGCCAGGCATTCACGCCAATGTATTTCAATGAGACAGAAATGGTGGCGTGAAAAAATATGCAACAGGTATATTTCTTGTTACCTTCCTCCAAAATAGTCCCATGAAAAACATACCATCCTACAAACAATTTTGTAAATTTCACCCCACATTTTAATGGTCTTATTTACAACAGGAATATTATCCAAGAGAGAAGACACTATCCTGCTCAGTAAGAGCCTAGATGGATTCCAAAACCAGCTGGAGGCTATTGATGAATAGGTGAAAAGTAACATATAAGGTATACGTGGAAACAAATATTGTTGTGCTGGTTAAATATATGAACCTGTGCTCAAAATTGGTAGATTACAATTTTGAGACTATACCATTTTAAACATACCTTAGTGTGATTACTGGCAAAAAGCCAAATTGTGATAAACATGTGAAATATATATTTGTTTAAACCAAGCCAGTTTTAGATGCTTACTTAGGGTTAAAACGCTATTGTGTGGGAAGTTTCTTGTATTGATATTGAAAGTCTATAAAGACACTTTTTCATAGAATTTCAGTAGTAACCAATGGAGACACCTATGAGCTTTCATAAAATGGCTATACTGAAGTCCCGATCGCATAGAAATCCTGCCTAGTTATTGCCAGAAAACTAAAACAACCAGACAAGATTCACACCTTTGTAACAAAACCATGTGCTAAAAAAGGGTGAGACTGGATGATACCATGGCTAACCACACCTCTGCACACTTTTTCTAAGTTGGATCTCAACTCTGGGTACCATCAATTGGAGCTGAGCTGGGCCCCATGGAATATCGTCACCTCTGTACACATGTAGAGCTCTTTCGATGCAAGATCCTGAACTTTGCCATTTCTTCTGCAGTGGAAGTATTTGAAGGTGCTATTAAGTCAACTTTAGTGGCCTCTAAGGAGTTATCAAACTAACCTATTCCAGTGTGCAATGACCACCAATCCCACTTAATGGCTATTCGGTAAAAGCACAGATGGCTAATACTCAGAAAGCCCAAATGAGAAGTTCTGAGACACCCCCTTGAGCCTTTTAAGCATTTTATTCAGCATACAAGGTATCAAGACTTTTAAGACTGATCCCATGAAAGTGGTGACTGTCAAGAGGGCTACAGCATCTGTCAGTGCATCAGAATTTTGACATTTTCTGCCCATTGTGACTTTTTCTGGATTTTCTTTTGGATATTTATTTGGATGTTGCATATCAGAACTCATCCTCTCAGAACCAGTCCCCAGAATGGATATCAGAGTGGACCATTAAACAACTTTCCAAAATGTTTAGGATGCTCCGACATTATGTGTACTTTGACATCTCTAAGACCACTAGTGTGCCCATGGAACCCCGTTCTGTTCAGGCTTTTAAAAAAAAAATACTTTGTTTATTGAATGTTTTGCAATATAACAGTAATAATTGCAGTCAATGCAGTGAAATCAATGCATGCACATCAGATAAAGAGAAATTCCATGAGAGAAATAGTACCTACAACAATGGTAGTGCAAGGTGAGGACAGCGAAAATAGGTTGCGGAGCAATGATGCAGATTAAGGTGGGGAGGAGGAAGTGCTCTCGGGCTGCGAGGAGGAGGGAGAGTGTTCAGTGTTGCGCCATAAGTAGGATCAAAATGGCGTCCAAATGTCCGAGGGGCGAGAGTAGTGGGGTGTGCAGGCTTAGTGACATTCTTTCTAAGTGTTCTAAAGAATTGGAAAGTCTCATCATTGCCTCCAAGGCTGGAACAGAAACTCCTGCAGAAAGTTTGTCACATCATTCTTGACTTGACAGACACTTAAGTCCATTAAGTAGACCTCCCATGTCAGGTTTATGGATGCCTATGGACTGCCCAGAGCAACAACATTGGCAGAACTGAGTGTCTTCTTGATGGGTCAGTGGGGTACGTTATTACACGTAACCGACAAATAATGGTGTTAGGAGTTAATACGCACCCTTCTCCTTGTGTATTGCGATAGCAAGGCATTAATTTTATTTATTGCTTGTCTTTTTGAATGCTTATATAATGCAGATATGTTCACATGGGCAAAGGACCGCCTCACTTGTAGCAAAAGTCAACATCACCAGTGCTTAATTTGAGCCGGTGATCTCTGGTGCTCAGCACTGGCACTTAATCATCAACACCAGCGCTTTTCATGAGCACCAGTTAAGGACACATTCATTTAGAGGGAGATTAACTGATTTGCCCAGAATCACAGGATTTTGAGCCGACGCCGTGACTCGAACTTGGTTCCCCTGCTCCAAAGTCGGCAGCTCTGGCCATTACGCCCCCCTACTTTCATGGTTAGTAGTTGGTTCTGTTTTAGGCGGCGCTAACAGGAGAAATGGGGCGGTGCAAGCTGCCTCCTGAGGAGAGCCCGGCACTTTTTTATACATTTTATAAATTAACCACTGCATCAAACTAGAGTAATCATCAGAATAGGGGAGGAGAAAAGGGTAACATCATTCTTCAGTCTCCAGGTGGAGTTTTAACAGAAGATGTTTTGGAGCCTTTATGAAGCGTAGGATATTCAAACTGAGTCTGAGTTCTTCTGGGGGAGATTCCAAATTCTGGGAGATTGGTGGGAGAAAGCCCGGTTCAAACCTTTTGATGTTCTTTAGTCACTGGGGTTTCGAGTGGATTTTGTCTTTCGTGTTTCTCTGTTTTCATGAAGTGTAGAGTTTTTTCTCAAGCAGGTGGGAAGACCGTGATTGAAGCACTTGTGTGTGTGAAGGACAATTTTTAAGTTTATTCTGTCTTTGAGGGTAAGCCAGTGGCGGTCTCTCAGACTAGGAGCGATGTTGCTGGGACCCTTTGCACCTTTAACCAGTCCTAAGGGCAACATAGCCTATTATATGTTGCTAGTCACTTTTAATATGGTACTGCACAACCCATTGTGCATTGACACATAGAATTGTGTGGTGTGCACAGCTGGCTGGGAATTCCCACTGTGAATCACTCCCATGCACATGATTCCTGGCTTTGTCTCTGCTATTGTTTTCGCCTCTGACCCCTCTAATCTTGAGCGTTGCAGTCTTCCCAGAGACTGAGCTGGCCGGGGTGCAAACCTCATTCTCACCAACGCTCGATTTAATTTGCCCTACAGATTAATTTTATTCTTCATGTTTACAAACATTGTGTCATTTCATATGAAAGAGCACAGCACCAGGATTTAAGCATGTTGTGTGAATGTTGATGGGGTGGCCTAGTATTAAAAGGAATAAAGTACCCCTGTTGTATATTATAAGGATTTTTCCAGTCACCTTGGAGTTCCATTACCTTATAAAGGAACTTGGTCTTCCGCTTTTTCCTCTATATGGCCACAGAACTCCTCAGTGACTTGCAATATCCTTATAATGTACAACAGGGGATACTTTATCCCATATATAGAACTTTTGAATTGAGTTTTAATTGCCAGCTATTCATAATCACAAAAAATCCTCATCAAAAAAAGCATTCTTACTCTGCAGTGAAAATTGAAGCACTGCTCCAATAATGTTCTGCCTTCCTTAAGTGAAATCTTTTAATTCATTGGCTTTATTTTATATCCCAGTGTGACGAGGAGCTGACTACTGACCCTACCTCCTCGGACTCAGTGCACGAACATTTGCCTCCTTACCTATCTCCCTGTCCCCTCCTCTGTTTTCTGACCCCGGCTTTTGGTCCTGTCGGGCACTATCCCTTTAAATCTTCTCTACCAACAACTCCCGCTGCCGACCATGTGATGTGGTCACATGACCTCGTCCCCTTCAAAGAGGAAGAGACAGAAGGAATGGAGCTCTCGTTTGGAAGACGGCTGAAAGGAGCACCGGAGTCATTTGCAGGACAGCGGGACGTCCAGTCCTTCTTTGACGCACCGGGACTCGGAGAGCTGCCGACCTGTTCCGACGGGGAAGAGGAAGTCCAGCCCGCTGGGAAGACGCCATTCGAGGACGACGAAAAGGGGGAGCCGGACCCCTTCAGGCAACGTGCTGAAAGCGGCCACGACCCAGGAGGGTCGTGGCTCCACAAGGTACAGGGCCAACTGGGGGCTGTGTGGGGTAAGGGAAGGCCGGGAGTAAAGGGTGGACGAACCGAGGCACCAGTGCAGGCTGAGCACGTTAGTTAAAACCAAATCCTCAGAGCGCGTAAAACCCTTAGGAAAAGGAGCAGCACGAGTCATGGGTGTTGGTCGGGTGCATAGTCCCTCACTCCCTTTCCCTGACTTCTAGTACAGTACAGAAACGTTCCCCTTACCGAGCCTTTTCTTTCTTTATTTGTGCTTCCGGACCTTGGTGTCGCTGCACGGCGGGATCAACCCTTCCTATCCTCGGAAGCCTGAAGCTCAGACGACCCTTTCTCTCTGATGTCAGAGAGCGAAGACGGCCTCATAGAACTGATAAAGTTTCTGTTGTTCTAGGACATCGTCCTGTAGAACTGTACTTACAAATAAAGCACTCTTCATCAAACTATTCCCTGTCTCGCTTTCTCCTTCTCCACCACGCCACACGTGGTGTCAGAAGTGGGATCGTGATGCCTACTACATCCAGGAAAATGGAGAATCTGATTCAGCAACTCATACGTGGCCAGGAGAAGTTAGAATGGGCTGTAGAAAAACAAATGGCCACAGCCCATGCAGACAGGGAACTCTTTAAAGATACCATGACTAACCAAACCGAACGGCTAGAAAAAGTTGCTGATGACCAGCTACAACTGACAGCCCAACTGCAGAACCGCGCTGGGACCGGGCCCAATGTCTCCCTTCAAAAATACATAACGGGCGAAGATCCCAACGCATTTTTACTTAATTTCGAAAGAGCAGCCAGGGCGTCAGGCTGGCCGGAGGCCAAATGGCCGTTCTTTTTGGCCCCTCTTCTTACGGGGGAGGCCCAGGCCGCATATCAAGTGGCGAATGCGAACAGCCATACCCCTTATCAAGAAATAAAAGGAATCATCCTGGACCACCTCGGAATGGATGCCGAGGCGTACAGGGTTTGATTCAGGAAGGAGCGAGGAGCGCCTGCAGATAACCCGAAGACTCTATACTTCAAGTTAAAAACAGCAGCAGACAAGTGGCTAAAGCCCCAAACAAACACAAAAGAAGAAATCATGTCGCTTATATACCTAGAACAGTACATAGAGGCCCTACCGTACCCTATACAATGATGGCTTAAACAGCACACACGCCTGACAGCTGAACAGGCCGTTGAAATGGCAACATCTTTCTATCGGGCTCAACCCCGCACTTGACACTGAGAAACCTATACGCCCCCCTCCTCCCGCTGGAAGACTGGAACAAAAGCCCGTGAAACCTAGTTCCGAGCCCTTGAATTCTCGACACTACCGTCCAGAACCAAGTCCTGTTAGGGGTCCTCAATGCTTCGAATGCGGAGACTGTGGGCGTATTGCTAGGAACTTTCCCCGGAAAAAGCCTCCCGAAGAACCCATGGACGTAGGTTGTGTCCCTCGGTCCATCTTATACACTGAGGAAATGGGACCCAGCTTTTACGTGAGTGTTCTTGTGGGAGGGGTGACTATAAGAGCCCTTTTAGACTCCAGCTGTCGTCAGTCGGTTATACGCCAGTCCTTGATAAACACCTCCTTCCCTATAACCCGACAGGTGGTCCCTATTATATGTGTGCATGGGGATGTCAAGCTCTATCCCTTGGTCTGTCTACCCATCTCCCTTCCAAGTGGGATGACACTAGAAGCCAAACTTGGGGTTCTGCCATCTCTCCCCGAAGAAATGATCCTGGGCCAGGACAACCCATCTTTCCTGACACTCCTAAAGAACACTTTACAGGTCAGAGAACCACACACATCACAACGTCCCTCCTTCCTTACCCAGGCCCCCTGGCTTTCTGATAAAAGCTTTCGGTATAGTCAGTTGAATGATCCCACTCTTCAACGCGCTTGGGATCGTGCCAGACAAACCACACCAAATCGGAAGCCAGTGTACCCTTTTTTCCAGCTGCAGAACGAACTCCTCTATAGGGTGGCGAAGGAAGGCGACACACCCCAACTCGTAGTTCCCCAAACCTTCCGGGACCAAGTCCTCTTTTTTTGCACATTCCCACCTAACTGCAGGTCATAGGGGAGCACAGAAAACTAAAGACATGCTTTTACGGCACTTTTATTGGCCAGGTATATTTACACACATCACCAAATTTTGCCAAGAGTGTGAAATATGCCAAAAGAAAAATCCATACAAACCACCTCCTGTACCCTTGCAACCTCTTCCCATTATTGGGACTCCCTTTGAAAGAATAAGCATGGACCTTATCGGTCTGCTTCCGCGAACCAAGAAGGGTAGCCTCTACGCCTTGGTGGTCGTAGATTATGCCACACGGTACCCCGAGGCCTTTCCCTTGCGTACGCCCATGATGGAGCAAGAACTCAAAATGAGACTTGCTCGTAAGCAATCCTCTCATAGTATTAATTAATTAAACTTTGTAATGTCTTTACTAATAAATGCATACATGAACACAGTATCAGAGGGAAGCTTGCCTATGTGTATAAACTAATAAGTAATGCTTGTCTAATCCAAAATGGCCGCTAAAGCGCGGGAACTCCATTGCGCATGTGTCAACCATATCACGTGGTATGACGTCTTTCTTTGCTTGGAGGGAAAACTTTGCTTCTGCGCAGTGTGTGCTAAAATGGCTGCTTAATGTTTTCACGTGCTAAAGCTTATGCATTTGCTGCAATTAACACTGTGGTATTCTAATGCAGCTAATGCGGGATAGATTTTATAATTAAATGGGAATAGAGTAGAAATAGGGGGTATACAGTGAAGACATTTATTTTTGATTTTAATATGTTTCTTCTTTGATTTCTATTAGTTCGTAAATTGGGGCCTGGGTTAACGGAAATGGCAGCCCGAGAACTATGGGATGTGCGCATGCGCTCTGAAAATCAAGGCACAGCGATGAAGTCAACTTGGACGACATCCAAGGCCATGACCTGTTGGCCACCTCCACTACATCCGCGATGTTCTCTCAAATGCAACATTATATATACATTTTGTATTAAACTTTGTCGTGAGACGGGTGGGAAATAAAGCAAATGTATTAATTGTGAGGGGCGGTATTTAAAAACAATGGGCTTAAAGAAATTTAACTAAATTGACATGGTGTGAGGATCAACCCCCTGTTCCCGTCCAATCAGAAGTAGTGGGCCCATAATTTTGAAACATTAATGGGAGGTACCTGGGTGTAGAAGGGTATAATAGATATAGAATTAGCTAATTAGTTAGCATTAGGGCGCACAGAACACGGCGTTAAGGCTGTCAGCTTTGAGAACCACGGAACGAGCTGATCAATTGCAGACTGAACCGCTGTCCAGAGAGGTCCTGAGGTGGGGGCAGCGGATTCCATTACAGGGAAGACACGGAAGATATCGAGGAGGAGCGAAGTGACAGAGAGGGGAGCGACGCAGGCGTCGTTGGTAGAGAGGTCACCTATCCTGTTCTGAACCTGGTCCGGAGGTCTTGATCTTCATCCTTTCTGGGACCCTTTTCCAACTCCTTGGCCAAGGGGTTTGGTTCTCACACTTTTAGGTAACTATGAGCGTAAACTTTAGCTGTACTGCTGTCTCTATCTTCTTCTTTCTGAGGGACCGTCATTGATTGATAAGTGATTATTTAGTATTGCTTCATCCTTGATATACGATTAAGTATTATGTGGTTTTGTAATTTACTCTGCTAAATCTTTAGATAAACATTTTAAAACTTCCTGACTCAGTGATTATTTCAGGTTTATGAATTATATTGAATGTCACTCATTTTAAACTTCCCAATTATCAAAGGGTCCATTGGTAAGTCATTACTCTTCAATCAGAAAAGTAATTGGTAGCAGGGATATTGATAAAGAGTACAACTGACCCACCAGCGGAAATTGCTAGCGTAGTATGAATGAATGGGCCCAGGTGAGTATTCGGTGTATGAATGCTTGTTGCTAGTAACCCACTGGATCAGTTTTCTGGTTAGCAGAGGATGGTTAGACTTTGTTAATTGGGTAATGAGAATTTAATTTTTATAAACTAACATCCGTTTGTTTAAAAGTTTTGTTTTATGTTGTCTAGAATCCCCAGGGAAATTTGAATAGCGGATGGTAAGTGGAAGCCATACTGCAGTGAGGTTATCCGTCAGGCAGAAATAGTACTGAAAAGTTAAGCAGGGCTATCAGTACTTGTTAGGGACTCTATGTGTGTGAGTGATAGCAAAGGAATACGCTGGTAAAAATTTGATGTTATATCACCTACAAAGGGTAACATTGAAGAAGTAGCAGGTATTTCTGAAGCTTACGTGAAGAGTAGACGGAAGGGTTTTACTCGTAGTGTATGTTTAGTAAACGGAAAGGTTTTACTAAGTGTGAGAGAAACTATCTTTTCCAATTTAGAGAAACTGGCACGATAGCGAATGTTTTTATGTTGTTATTGAATTTTAACAAGAAGTGTAGAGAAAATAAAGTTTCCGTACGATTTTTGTAAAGGGAGGGTCAGCTGCCGGAGTAGAAGCTGACGTCACAAACGCCGCGCTGGGATTGGTTGAAACAGCGGGAGTGGAGCGAGTCTTGTAAAGGAGGGGTCAGTAGTCAGGAGTAATACTGACGTCACAGGTGTCGCGCTGGGATTGGTTGAAACAGCGAGGGACAGAGAAGAGCAGATTGTAAAGGAGGGGTTGTCAGACAGACGTCACAGAAAAGCCGCGCTAGGATTGGTTCAGAGACAAATGTTAACTGGAATTTGATTGGTTGTCAGGATAGAAATTGAAATCTTAGTGGACAGTGTAGATTGTATGTGGCAACCCGATCCGACTTTGACAGGAACCCGTCCAGACAGAAGATTCCTAGGTTTTGCTGAATATAATTCGATACATAGATATTTACCCAAAATGTATGGAGAAAAGAGAAAAATGTCATTTTTACAAAAGATTAAGAATTATTTTAAGAAGGATAAACCCATCAAAACTAGGGAAGGAATTATTATTCCACCCGCAAAAACACCCGCTTCATTTATGATGATGGAAAGGGGTTATCATACTTGCGTATGGTTAGAAAATTGGATAGAATATACAAAAGATGACGGAATATTAGCTTTCCCAGAGAATGGTACTTTCAATGGGAGAATTCTTCAAAATTTAAGAATAAGAATGAATGATTTAGAACCCAGACCAAGATTAACTCAATACGAAGCCCTAGAAGAATGGGAAACAGAGGCATTTGAACGGGGAAACAACCTTTACAACGCATGCATTACATCGCATGCCATTAGATCGCGGTTTTTACAACGCAACTCGTTACAACGACTTGCACTGGAGGGCGCTATAGGACAAGGAATAGTTTAATTTACTATCCAACACCTTCCCTACTATACGTAGGCTGGAGTTGGAATAGTAAATTAAACTACTCCTAAGTACAGCGCCCTCCAACGCAAGTCGTTGTAACGACTTGCGTTGTAAAAACCGCGATCTAATGGCATGCGATGTGAATGCATGCGTTGTATCGTCATACATTCATTTGAACGTGACCGTCCGAGAAGCAATAGGGGTTATAGGGGATTTTTCCCTAGATACCAAAATGAGTCAAGAGACAGTCAGATGAAACAGTGGAGAAGAGCAATGCTTACCGAGGGTTTGTATCCAGTTTTCATGACAGATGAACCGTTAGGGAGCAAATGTAAAGAAAAGACAAAACATTTGACAGGGTTTGGAGATTCTGAAGATGAATTTATGGAAGAAATATTAAAGAACCCGCCACCATATCAGGAAGGGACAAGTGGATGTACCCCAAGTGCACCAATTTTAAGAACACCATTGGTACCGCAAGTATTGCATAATCCACCAGTTAACAGGGTACTTCAGGATAAGGAAAGAGAGGCTATAGACAGAAACAGAGCAGAATTGATACAAAAAATAACACAGCTGAATGTGCATCCTGATTCCCTGACCATTCCTGTAACAATTGGTCCAGTGGTTCCCTTATATGGTAATAAAGTAAATTATCCAAAACCTTTAACTATGCCTATACCTGTGGAGACTCCAAAACATGAAGCAGTAATATTTGATGACCATATCAGTGAGTGTGAATCTATGATTTCACTAATGGATTTACCTAATCGAGACTCTGTAAACAGCTCCCCCAGAAGAGTTCCACCTGGTTGCTCAAAAGATGTAAACATAATAACATCTTCAGGAACTAAGAGTGCTACTGTAGTAACGCCAGAAGACTTAGGAAGGTGGGCACAGGGATCAGACAGACAGAGTTCACCCCCAAAGATCATGGACATTTACAAATTAAAAGTCGAGTTAGAAGAAAGGATAGCAGGAAATGTAGGAGTGGATCGTCTGAATACCTACAATGAAGAAGAACTATTGTTCGTATGCAGGAGCATAACTAGAAATGTAAAGATATTTCATGAAAAATTATCAGATTTGGCCTTACAAATGGGAATTGAAATAGGGAAGTCGAAAGTGTTACAGAAACCCTATAGAGCAGATTTTACTGACAAAGATTTAGAAAATATGAATGCCTCTGGTAGAAAACTACAAGTGAAAGAATTAATGTCAGTATTACAGAAATGGGAGAACTAGATAAATGGAAAACTAGATGGACAAAGAAAAAGGAAGAGGCACGGTACAGTAGATCGACTTCTAAATATTTATTGAAGGAAACAGGGAAAGTAGATCAGATGTACCCAATGTGGGAAGTACCTGGAGGAGGTTACGTTCATGTCCCATGGAGTAGACAAGATATTTTGTCATTTACAAATGATTTCCCAAAGTTGAGAGAAAAGCCAATTGAATGGTACAAGCAGGTTGAGAGGTTTGTGAAAGTGTCAAAGGTATTGTTGAAGGACTTGGATGGTCTGTTTGACATAGTGGTACCTGCTGATTTGTGGACAGATTGTAAAATTACAGTTGACTGGCCAAGTGAAGAGTATCCAAGAGATGCAAAGACAGGTGCTCCATCGAGTGATGTAATGAAAAAGTATCACCAGGTAATAACTTATCTGAAAGGGAAAATACCACCAAAAGAAACAGATTGGGTAAAGATAGACAGGACTACCCAAGAAGCAAGTGAATCGGTACATGCCTATTATGAACGTCTATTACAGGTGTTCAAACAGTATAGTGGATTTGAGGACATTGGGGACAGAAATATGAGTCAGTTTGTCTACCGATTTGTTTATGGTCAAAAGCCAGAGATTTGTCAGATGATTAAGCAGCACATGTTGTGCTGGCAGGGAAAGCCTATAGACGAGATTTTGAAATATGCTAAATATTGTGGAGACGACATTGAGGACAGGCATAAAAAGCTGCAAGAAAAAGTAATGTGGGCTCAGGTGAAAATGGCTGAGCGACAGGGAATTAATTTGGATAATCCAACAGAAAGTCAGGGAAAGGAATCTGGAATGAATGGTGACACAGGGAATGGTGGAAAAATGAGAGGACGAATGAGTAGAGAAGAGGCTAAAAGAAATTTCCTTGTCATGGATGCGGAAAGTTGGGACATTGGAAGGATGAATGTAAAAAGATTCGAAATAATAATGGCCCAAATCATAATTTAAATCCACAGACGCAGAATGACTCACAGCAGGGTGTAAATCCTCAGAGTCAGTTGCCACCTGCCCCTATACAGGGTATAATGTAAGCAGAGCAAAGCACGGTACAGACGTCGGATATCAAGGAGGAAGTGGTAAGAATGAATATGTAACTTCACAGTTTCTTTTACAGGACGAATTTGATCCATATAGACATCAATGACGGTGCCTAAGAGAGGGGGAGAAGGAGTGCGTACTTGGCGCATCCTTACCGGTAGATCAGTCAGGTCCATATGTTGAAGGGAAAGTAAAAGGTAATGATATCACTTTTCTGTTGGACACTGGTGCTACCCGTTCTACTGTAAGAACAGCAGACATCCCAGACCTCCCTCTCTCTGGAGAAGCTATCCAAGTTGTAGGTGTAGCTAATCAAAAGATCAGAACACCCCTTACTGAGCCAATGGAAGTAAAAATAGGAAACTTCTGAGAAATGCACCAATTTGTAGTGTGTGATTCCAGTCCAGTAAACTTATTGGGTAGAGACTTACTGTGCAAAATGAATTGCACTATTTTCTGCACACCGGATGGTGTTGCAATACAGACCCCGGATAAAGATCATGTTTATAAGTTCATGATAGCCAAGCAAGGTACGAAAATAGATGAGATGTTCTCTTTGATAACAAAAAACGAATTACCAGAGGAACTGAGAACTACAGTGAATTCCAAGGTATGGGATTTTACAGGGAAAGAAGTAGGACTTATGTCAAAAATAGACCCAGTAAAGATCACTGTAAAAGAAGGTGCAATTTTCCCAAATACTAGACAGTACAAAATGAGTGCAGAAGTAAAAGCAGGAGTTGTTGAGGAAATTAACAGAATGGTGAAACAAGGCATATTAAAAGAAGTTATGAGTAGTTCTTGTAATTCACCGATCATAAGTTTGAAAAAGCCTAGCGGAAAGTATAGGATTGTTCAGGATTTGCGGAAAATTAATAAAATCGTGGTACCTTGTTGTCCTATAGTACCAAATCCTGCAGTAATCCTATACCAGATACCCTGGAGTGCAGAATGGTTCACCGTGATTGATCTATGCCAAGCATTCTTCTCAATACCGTTGCACCTAGATAGCCAATATCTCTTTTCGTTTAAATTCGAAAACAAAGTCTATGTATGG
This sequence comes from Calotriton arnoldi, assembly GCA_963921515.1. Taxonomy (NCBI): domain Eukaryota; kingdom Metazoa; phylum Chordata; class Amphibia; order Caudata; family Salamandridae; genus Calotriton; species Calotriton arnoldi. The sequence continues at coordinate 659,911 of CAWUFW010005772.1, read as the reverse complement.
AATCGTGTTCCTCAAGGATACACAGAAAGTCCCTCCATCTTTAATCAAATACTGAAAGGGTGTCTAGAGAAATTAGTGCTGCCCAGGAGTTCAGTCTTGGTGCAGTATATAGGCGACTTATTGGTAGCATCCAACACTCATGATGATTGTGTTGAAGATTCAATTGCGTTACTCAACCATTTAGCTGAAGAAGGACACAAAGTGTCACCTAAAAAGCTGCAGTTTTGTACAACGGCAGTTAAATATTTGGGACACCAAATTGAAAGGGGAACAAGAAGAATAACTTCTGATAGAATAAAAATAATCAAGAAAATGAAAATGCCAGAAACACAAAGAGAAGTGAGAATGTTTCTTGGAATAGTAGGTTACTGTCGACAATGGATTATAGGGTTTTCACTACTAGCAAAACCTTTAATTCAGCTAACCAAAAAGAAAGCTAAAGATCCAGTTGAATGGGATGATGAAAGTGCTAGTGCATTTGTAAAATTAAGAAATGCTTTGTGTGAGGCACCTGCCTTAGGCATGCCTGACTATACAAGAGAATTCGCACTATTTTGCTATGAAAGAGAAAATTGTGCACTTTCAGTGTTAACTCAAAGACATGGAATAGACAGGCGTCCTATAGCATATTTCTCTGCTACATTGGACCCAGTGGCGGCAGCATTGCCAGGCTGTTTGAAAGCAGTTGCTGCTACCTGTATGAGCATTGAACAAAGTGAGTCGATAGTGATGGGATATCCTGTAACAGTGTTTGTCCCACATGCAGTTGTGATCCTGTTGACAAGAACTAGAACTCAGCATCTCACACCTAGTTGGATGACAAGGTATGAGCGAATTATTCTTGGAGCTGAAAATGTGACCATAGTTAGGTGCACTGTTGTGAATCCTGCTACATTATTGCCAGATCCAATTTTTGAAGAAGTTAAGGATGATCCAGCACATGATTGCCTAAAGGTCACAGAATTGTGTACAAAACCGCGTCCTGACATACAGGAAATGCCCCTAAAAGATCCAGATAGGGAGCTGTTCGTGGACGGCTCATGCCTAAGGCATGAGGATGGTAAATTGAGTGCAGCTTATGCTGTATTTGAACTATCTGGAATAGTCGAAGCATCCTATTTACCACGAGTCAAGTCTGCACAAGTAGCTGAATTAATTGCTCTGATCAAAGCTTCCAAAATTGGGAAAAATTTAAGAGTAACCATATTTACGGACAGTCAATATGGGTAGGGGTTGTGCATGACTTTGGCCAATTGTGGATGCAGAGGGATTTCATGACGTCTTCAGGATCCCCAATCAAAAATGGGCAGTTTGTAAAGGAATTATTGGAAGCAATACAATCACCAAAAGAATTGGCAGTGGTGAAATGTGCCGCACACCAGTCAGGAGATGATTGGGTGGTAGTCGGTAACAGATACGCAGATCTAGTGGCTCAACACTGTGCCAAAAACAGGTTGGCAGTAAACAAAAAGGTTGAATGGATGGGAATCAGCTGCCAACTTATGCTAAGTTCACCACCTGAAACATGGAATGATGTGAAAAGACTGCAAGACGATGCTGAGGAGAGTGAAAGAGATGTTTGGATAAAAATAGGATGTACCCGAAGAACAGATGATGATGTATGGGTATATACAGATGGCAGACCAGTCATGCCCGACTGTTTGATTTCACAAATGGCCAGAATGTATCATGGAGACACACATGTAGGGAGAGATGCCATGATTAGACTGTTCAGACAAAGTTGGTACAATCCAAAGTTTAGGGCTGCAGCAGAGAGTCTTTGCCAAAGGTGTCTAACTTGCCAAATGAATAATCCGGGAAAGAGAATAGTAATTGGTTTGGGAAAAATTGGAAAAGCTGAAGGTCCTTTTGTCAGGTTGCAGCTAGATTTCATACAGTTACCACCATGTAAAGGACTTAAATATGTACTTGTCATAGTATGTCTGTTTTCAAAATGGGTGGAGGCTTATCCTACCAGAAGGAATGATAGCATTACAGTCGCAAAGCTGTTATTACGAGAACTCATTCCTAGGTTCGGGTTCCCAGTAACTTTGGAATCAGATAGAGGAAGTCACTTCAATAACGATATAATTCGAATAATCTGTGAAGCATTCCAAATTGAACAGAAATTGCACTGTGCGTACCGCCCGGCGGCTTCTGGAGTGGTTGAACAAATGAATGGCACAATAAAATCAAGACTGTCAAAGATGTGTGCATCAACATCGTTAGATTGGCCAGATGCATTGCCTCTTGTTTTAATGGGACTCAGAAGCATTCCTGATAGAAATACAGGATTAAGTCCCTATGAAATCATCATGGGAAGAGCAATGAGACAAGCACCTGTACCTACAAATAAACTGCTGAACATAACTGATTATATGGTTCTAGATTATTGCAAGGGATTGGCTGACCTAGTGCGTTCTGTCTCTCACCAGGTTGGAGAAGACGCAGTTTCCAGGCAGCCTGAACAAGAGCATGATCTGAACCCCGGAGACTGGGTGGTTGTGAAGCATCACACCAGAGAAACGTGTTTATCACCCAGGTGGGGCGAACCTTGTCAGGTTATATTAGTCACAAACACAGCAGTGAAATGTGCAGGATTGCCTAATTGGATTCATGTAAGCCACACCAAAAGGGTGCCAGCTCCTGAAGGAAAAGATCCTCAGTCAGCATCAATAGCTGAGGAAGCTGAAGGTTGGCCAGCCGAAGAAACCCAGGTGAGAGATTCTGGAGAAGCTGAAGAAGAACAACCGAGCACAAGTCAGGACTGGATACCAGTGGTCGACATACCAGAAGTTTACAACAAAACAAGAAGTCGAGCAAGATTAGAGGAAATTAGTGAGGATCAGATAGGTGAAGAAGAAGCAGCTCAGGATAGGGAGAACGAAACAATAAAAGAACCTGAGCAGGCCCAGATAGGGAGAGGAAATTGGGCTCAAACTGACAACGAAACAGCAAATTTTGAACAGGGACAGACAGATTTAGAAGAACGCGGTCAGGCTGCAGAAGTACAAAGTGCAATAAGCCCTGATCAGAATCAGTTAGAACAAGAAAAATACGTTCAGGGAGAAGAAAACCAAGGAAACAACGAGCAGGAAAGCCTCAAGCACGAAGACGTAATTACTGAACAGGGTCAGTTAGCAGAAACTCACATTGGAGCAACTGAAGAAAAAACCAATAAGACCTGAAAAAGAACAAATAGAAGAAGGAACTGAAAACGAGAAAAAACAAATTGTACAACACCTTGAAAATAAAAGAACTTTTGGAAAAGACTCAGAAGGTGAAAATACAGTGCAAACAAAGAAAGCCAGAAAAGGTGATCATTGGCCTAGTGTCATTAAAAGAGTAAAATACCATATAGAAACCAGAAGTGACGATCCAGAACAAGTAAATGAAGTAACAAGCTTAACTGGACAAATAAGTGGAACTGAAAAGCGAAAAAGCAAAATACTGAAACTTGTGAACAATAAATTTAAAGGTCCTGACTGGACTTATATAATCCTTGAAGATTACGAGAGTTCTGAATCAAGTGAAAGTGGCGACGAAAGAACAAGTGCCGAACTGACTTATGAAAAAGAAGTGAAGCCACCTTGATAAAGTTGTGGTCATGAAGGAAAAAAGAAAAGAAGAGAAATCTTCTTTGTCAAAATGCCTGACGACAGAGTTTCTGGGAGACCGAAACGGAAATGTTGTAAAAGATGCTGTGCTATATGCATATGTAGCCTGGTAGTGGTGCTTGTATTGTGGTTAGTTGTGATTGTAGCAATTCCTTACCTTATGATAATGGATAAAAAGATTAACAACGATACTAAGGGAAGGATAGATAACTTGAAAAGTGATAGCGTAAGAATGGAAGCAGAAGATGAACCAGAGTTTCATCATGTGGTAACAGATAACGATACTAGTTTAAATGTTTTCACTAAATTATTGTTTCAGTATGTAGATACAATGGAAGTCAGTGATTGTTATGTCTGTATGAAGTTACCAGAATCAGTAGCAGAAGGGTTAACATACCATCATTTGCCTCTAACTTATGGCATATCATGTAGTGTATTAATTAGTTTATTTTATAGAACAGGGAGACTTCAGTATTATTATTCAGATATAGATGTGATATTTTCTGAGGTTCCGATTCGAAAGAATATGAACCCAGTGCTTAGTAGTCAAGATCCACAATTTATGGGAGAGTTTTTCCTAACAATGAAGTCGATAGATATAACACATGCACATAGAAGCAATCTAACATGTTCATTACATGAAGAAGAAAAGATATTTTTGAATTTAGTAGAAGATAGAAGACAACATTTTCAAAAGAAAGCGTCTGAGCATAAGGCTCATCTTCCACCTTGGGCTGAGAAAGAGGGTATTTACACACCTGGCAAAGCTCAAGCTGCTATGGCTCTAGATTTTGTAAAGACAGGGAAAATTTGTCTACATAGGTTAAAAAGTGATTATAACAATATTTTCATCGGTACCAGTGAATGTGAACATAATTTCTTAATTCTTGGAGGTTGGGGATTAAAAGGAGGAACAGATTCAGTTTTTCCTGGAATTTATTATGTGTGTGGGAATAAGGCTTATTTTAGGCTTCCTGCACGGTGGTATGGAAGTTGTCATTTTGGAATAGTTTTTCCGAAAATATACCATGTAAAAAGAAACACTGGAAACATTGAAAATAATAGTGAATTAACCCGTAGTAAAAGAGCTAGTTTTTCTGAAATTGTAGGTGACATATTTGGTGCATTGATACCTTCAGTGGGAATAATTCTGAACTCAAGGAAAATATGTAAATTATCTACAGTGGTTGATCGTTTGTCAACGGATACTGCTGGAGGATTTCTAATGATTAATGCGGAGATGGTTGCGATTAGATCAATGGTTATGCAAAATCGACTTGCTCTTGATATAATATTAGCAAAAGAGGGCGGAGTCTGTAAATTGTTGAAAACGAAACATTGTTGCACGTATATTCCTGACAAAAGTGCAGAAATTGGAACGTATATAAAGAATATAACAAAACTTGAGAATGAATTGAAACCACTGGAAGTTGATAGTGTATGGGAAAGATTGACAAATAGCATTGCGTCAATTGGTACCTGGTTTGCTAATGTAGGAAAAGGACTTATAGGTCAAATATTAGTACCCTTAGTAGGGATAGCAATAATTGTATTGTCAATAATGATATGGTGCAAATGTTGTAGAAAGAATGAGACGTATAGAGTGACAGGAAAAGGAAAGAAACGAAAGTTTGATGAAATAGAATTAGAAGATCTTAAAAGTGAATTATACAAGAAATTGAAAGGAGAAGATAAAAATAGAAAATGTAAAAATGAGACTGAGACAATAATATGCTAGAAGTTGGCATCTGGTTGTGGGTAGTTTTGATGGCTCAGAAACGCCATCAGAGAGGGGATTGATGGAGCAAGAACTCAAAATGGGACTTGCTCGTAAGCAACCCTCTCATAGTATTAATTAATTAAACTTTGTAATGTCTTTACTAATAAATGCATACATGAACACAGTATCAGAGGGAAGCTTGCCTATGTGTATAAACTAATAAGTAATGCTTGTCTAATCCAAAATGGCCGCTAAAGCGCGGGAACTCCATTGCGCATGTGTCAACCATATCACGTGGTATGACGTCTTTCTTTGCTTGGAGGGAAAACTTTGCTTCTGCGCAGTGTGTGCTAAAATGGCTGCTTAATGTTTTCACGTGCTAAAGCTTACGCATTTGCTGCAATTAACACTGTGGTATTCTAATGCAACTAATGCGGGATAGATTTTATCATTAAATGGGAATAGAGTAGAAATAAGGGGTATACAGTGAAGACATTTATTTTTGATTTTAATATGTTTCTTCTTTGATTTCTATTAGTTCGTAAATTGGGGCCTGGGTTAACGGAAATGGCAACCCGAGAACTATGGGATGTGCGCATGCGCTCTGAAAATCAAGGCACAGCGATGAAGTCAACTTGGACGACATCCAAGACCATGACCTGTTGGCCACCTCCACTACATCCGCGATGTTCTCTCAAATGCAACATTATATATACATTTTGTATTAAACTTTGTCGTGAGACGGGTGGGAAATAAAGCAAATGTATTAATTGTGAGGGGCGGTATTTAAAAACAATGGGCTTAAAGAAATTAAACTAAATTGACATGGTGTGAGGATCAACCCCCTGTCCCCGTCCAATCAGAAGTAGTGGGCCCATAATTTTGAAACATTAATGGGAGGTACCTGGGTGTAGAAGGGTATAATAGATATAGAATTAGCTAATTAGTTAGCATTAGGGCGCACAGAACACGGCGTTAAGGCTGTCAGCTTTGAAAACCACGGAACGAGCTGATCAATTGCAGACTGAACCTCTGTCCAGAGAGGTCCTGAGGTGGGGGCAGCGGATTCCATTACAGGGAAGACACGGAAGATATCGAGGAGGAGCGAAGTGACAGAGAGGGGAGCGACGCAGGCGTCGTTGGTAGAGAGGTCACCTATCCTGTTCTGAACCTGGTCCGGAGGTCTTGATCTTCATCCTTTCTGGGACCCTTTTCCAACTCCTTGGCCAAGGGGTTTGGTTCTCACACTTTTAGGTAACTATGAGCGTAAACTTTAGCTGTACTGCTGTCTCTATCTTCTTCTTTCTGAGGGACCGTCATTGATTGATAAGTGATTATTTAGTATTGCTTCATCCTTGATATACGATTAAGTATTATGTGGTTTTGTAATTTACTCTGCTAAATCTTTAGATAAACATTTTAAAACTTCCTGACTCAGTGATTATTTCAGGTTTATGAATTATATTGAATGTCACTCATTTTAAACTTCCCAATTATCAAAGGGTCCATTGGTAAGTCATTACTCTTCAATCAGAAAAGTAATTGGTAGCAGGGATATTGATAAAGAGTACAACTGACCCACCAGCGGAAATTGCTAGCGTAGTATGAATGAATGGGCCCAGGTGAGTATTCGGTGTATGAATGCTTGTTGCTAGTAACCCGCTGGATCACCCACCAGCCAGAACATTAGCGACAGGCTCCTGGAACTGTTTTCCCGAGTTGGCTTCCCACGTGAGATACTCACGGATCAGGGGACCCCCTTTGTTTCCAAAATAGTGAGACAAGTATGCAAGTCCCTTGATATCTCACACATAAAGACATCTGTATACCACCCCCAGACAGATGGCTTATGTGAACGCTATAATTCCACCTTGAAACTGACGTTGAAAAAACTGTTGAGCGTAGAGGGGAAAGAATGGGATAGGCTCCTCCCTTTGGCGTTAAATGTAATCCGAAGTCAGACTCAATCCAGTCTGGGCTGTTCCCCATTCCAACTCCTCTATGGTCGGGAACCCCGGAGCCTGCTAGAGATTACCAAAGAGTTCTGGGAACAGGAAAAGGAGGAGGAAACCAAATCGTTTTTAGATTACACCCAAAGCCTGCGTAACCGCCTACAGAAACTGAGAGAATTCGCTGATGCGAATTTAGAAAAGTCACAAACCAAGCAACAACTGTTTTATAATCAAGGAAAGAGATGGCGCCACCTGAAGGTAGGAGACTGAGTATTGGTCCTCGTGCCATCCGGCATCACGAAAGCAAGGTCAGGGTGGCAGGGCCCCTATCAGATTCTGAAAAAGGTTGGCTTAACATCCTACCAGATCCAAATCACTCCCAGACGAATCCAGCTATATCATATCAATCTCTTAAAGAAGTGGTTGGGTCCTCTCCCCAAAGACCTACACATCGTTAACCCTGTAACCAACAGCGACAGCACTCTAAACCAACTAATAGTCAACCAAGAGTTAACAGTGGAACAGAGAAGAGCACTTCAAAAAACGCTGTGTCTGTTTGCCCCCTTGTTCTCTGACCTCCCAGGCCGTACTTCTCTGGCCGAACATTCCATCCACACTCAACCTGGAAAAGTCATTAAACAGAAACCTTACCGTATCCCTGCTGCCAGGAGAGAGGCTATAGGACGAGAAGTGAAAAGCATGCTTGCGCTGGGAGTGATACGGCCATCACAGAGCGAGTGGTCCTCACCAATCGTGTTGGTACCAGAACCGGACGGATCCGTCCGGTTTTGCATAGATTTCAGAGCCATCAACGCAATATCCAAGTGTGTTTCCTACCCCCTCCCACGCGTAGATGAATTGATAGAAAAACTCGGTGAGGCACAGTACATCACAACCCTTGATCTCACAAAGGGGTATTGGCAGGTGCCTCTGAACCTGCAAGACCAGGAAAAGACAGCCTTTTCAACACCTTCTGGCTTGTTCGAGTTCACCGTCTTACCTTTTGGTTTACACGGGGCACCTGCCACGTTTCAACGTCTCATGAACCGAGTGCTGGCGGAACACCAAGCATACTCCTCGGCATATTTAGATGATATAGTCATCTACAGTCCCACCTGGGAGTCACATCTCCAGCATTGCCGTCTAGTCTTTCAGGCTCTCCAGTCGGCTGGCTTGCATATCAATGCGAAAAAGTAGAAAGCCGGTTTCCAGAAGGTGAAATACCTAGGGTTCCTCCTAGGAAAAGGACACATAGAACCACAAGAAGAGAAGGTCAGAGCAATATCCCGGGCCCCTTTCCCTGTCACAAAAAAGGAAATTAGGGCTTTTCTGGGCCTCCTCGGGTATTATCGCCGTTTCGTACCTCAGTATTCTGAAATGACCACACCTCTTACCAACCTCCTAAAGAAGGATGTAAAAACCAAGGACCTCCTTCACCCACCTCCCGAAACTATGCAAGCCTTCCTTGACCTCAAAGAGGCCATTACGTCTGGTCCCATACTGCGTTCCCCTGACTTTTCCAAACCCTTCCTGTTACAGACCGATGCTTCTGAGAACGGGGTGGGGGCGGTACTGTCACAGGTGGTTTCTGACGGGCTCGAACATCCTATCCTTTTTTTAAGCCACAAATTATTCCCCAGGGAACAAGGATACCCCATCATAGAAAAGGAGTGTCTTGCTATCAAGTGGGCGGTGGACAAGTTGCGGTATTACCTTGAGGGTTCCCATTTCATCCTATATACTGATCACGCCCCGCTCCTTTGGATGAGCCGGAATAAGGGTAACAACCCGCGCATCCTGCATTGGTTTCTTGCCCTGCAGCCCTTCTCTTTTGAAGTTCGCCACCGAAAGGGTTCTGAGAACGGGAACGCAGACTTCCTTTCCCGTATCTCCATGTTCCCCGATCGTGAACAGGCTGGGGTGGGGGTGTGTGACGAGGAGCTGACTACTGACCCTACCTCCTCGAACTCATTGCACGAACATTTGCCTCCTTACCTATCTCCCTGTCCCCTCCTCTGTTTTCAGACCCCGGCTTTTGGTCCTGTCGGGCACTATCCCTTTAAATCTTCTCTACCAACAACTCCAGCTGCCGACCATGTGATGTGGTCACATGACCTCGTCCCCTTCAAAGAGGAAGAGGCAGAAGGAATGGAGCTCTCGTTCGGAAGACGGCTGAAAGGAGCACCGGAGTCATTTGCAGGACAGAGGGACGTCCAGACCTTCTTTGTCGCACCGGGACTCGGAGAGCTGCCGACCTGTTCTGACGGGGAAGAGGAAGTCCAGCCCGCTGGGAAGATGCCATTCGAGGACGACGAAAAGGGGGAGCCAGACCCCTTCCGGCAACGTGCCCAGGAGGGTCGTGGTTCCACAAGGTACGGGGCCAACTGGGGGCTGTGTGGGGTAAGGGAAGGCCGGGAGTAAAGGGTGGATGAACCGAGGCACCAGTGCAGGCTGAGCACGTTAGTTAAAACCAAATCCTCAGAGCGCGTAAAACCCTTAGGGAGAGGAGCAGCGTGAGTCACAGGTGTTGGTCGGGTGCATAGTCCCTCACTCCCTTTCCCTGACTTCTAGTACAGTACAGAAACGTTCCCTTACCGAGCCTTTTCTTTCTTTATTTGTGCATCCGGACCTTGGTGTCGCTGCACGGCGGGATCAACCCTTCCTATCCTCGGAAGCCTGAAGCCCAGACGACCCTTTCTCTCTGATGTCAGAGAGCGAAGACGGCCTCGTAGAACTGATAAAGTTTCTGTTGTTCTAAGGCATCGTCCTGTAGAACTGTACTTACAAATAAAGCACTCTTCATCAAACTATTCCCTGTCTCGCTTTCTCCTTCTCCACCACGCAACGCCCAGTTTTGTACATTCTCTCCTCATTCTTTGTGTACACCTTGTCTGGGTAGTGAGCTCTGGCTGGGTGAAGTGCCCAGGGTGGTGAGGTAAGGAGATATAAGGTAGAAAGAGAGGTGAATTAGAGAGAAGTAGGAGCAGAGGGATGTATAAGTAGACAAGTTGAGGACTGAGGTAATGACAGATGCATAGAGAGATGTAAGGTGGAGAGAGAGAGAGATAGGGAGAGAGAGGGGTGAGGTAAAGAGGGGTAAAATAAGAAATCAGTTATAGGAAGGCAGGTCGTGTAAAGAGTAGTGAGTCAGAGAGAAAGGTAAAGCAAGTGGGGTGAATGAGGGAGACGGCATGGAGAGAAAAGAGGTGAAGCAGAGAGAGTGAGGTGGATACATAGGTAGAGAAAGATTGGTAAAGTATTTCTGTTATTAACATATTGTGCCTATTTTTTAAATATAGAAAATATGTAATTGAGATAGAGACATGGGATGGATAAAGAGAGAGAGGGAGAGGGAGAGAGGGTGAGGGTAAATTAAGGAGATAGAGAGAGAGGTGGAAGAGAAAGAGGGAGAGGTAGAAGAGGTATAGATGAATAGAGAGAAAGAGAGGTAGTGAGAAAAGAGCAAGTGTAGGAAGGTAGGATCTGACTGCATGGTTACCCCCACTTTTTTCCTGGTGTTTTGCTGGTTTTTGACTAGTCTGACTGGGATCCTGCTAATCAGGACCCCAGTCTATCTGCTTTCTCCCTAAATTGGTTGTGTATGTACTTGGTACAACTCCAGATTGGATACTGGGGCACCCTTATAAGTCCCTAGTATATGGTACACATGTACCCAGGGTATAGGTACCCCAGAGGCCTCCCATGGGCTGAAGCATGTATTATGCCACCCATGAGAGGCCATGCAAAATGGAACTACAGGTGTGCTACTGTAACCTGTGTAAGCTGGTGCTTGCACCACTAATGAGAGATATAGGTTCACTATATCTACATATATCACTACACTTAAAACTTATAAGTCATCCCTATAGCAGGCCTTACCAATCCTGAAGGCAGGGTGCTGGGTTTTATGTGAGAGGGTGCTCCTGCATGAGCAGGGCCCCTCTGCAGCCTTCGGAGACCATTCTCCCGGGTTGTCTGTGATGCAGCCAGACATATAGGTAGAGGTGCATTATAACCACGCGGTAAATGCTATTTCGAAAACGACTGCAACAAAATACCTTGGAATCATACCCCCACAACAGTAACTGGTGTGAGAGGTATGATTCCTCCCCTCAGAACCAAGCTTCCGGGGGTACCTAGTATACCGGTACCAGCTTTCTCGACCCGGACAGCACAAAATGGATGCTGCCAGCCACAGACAAGATTCTGCCCTCCTGCTGCTGAGCCAAGCTCGAGCAGGGGAAGGCAGCACAGTAGGCATCCTGTCACAGGGAGGTGTGACCACCTCCCAGACAGGATTTAGTGTATTGGGGCTGGGTAAGTACACTGTCTCAGTGCCAGAAAGTCTGCACGAGGGGCACATTTGGTGTCCCTGAGCATAGTCCAGCTCAAACCAGTTCTGGGAGCCATTTGCTCCTGCTCTGGCGCGAAACTGGACAGAGGACATGGGAGTATCCTCCCCACTGTCCAGATCCTCCCCTAAGAGGGTCCCTAGAATCTCTCCAACCCTTCCCCGTGGGTATAAAATGGGTTACCTGAGTACAGGACATTAGATTTTACGTGGACAAGATTCTACAAGAAGAAACCACTAAGCTTCGACAGTCTGGACACGCTGGACTTTGCTGGACCTCCATTGGGCTCGATTTCGTCTCCCTTTCCGTCCAAAGCTTCGTCTGTGTCTGTGCTCCACACAGGCTCCGTGCAGGACCCTGTGGACCTCCAAGACATCAGAAGAATCTCCCTTGGGGGGAAGGAGTCACTCCCCTGCATTCGCAGGCACCGTAATGCATCTGACCAGTCTGCTGATCCTGAGCTCCTGCAGACTCCAAAGGCTCCAGCAACACAGGAGGTGGGTTCCGAAGGTCTTTGAGGTTGAGCTGCCATTTCACTGAGTTTGAGGCCAGTATCCCTCGTTGGGACTGCATAACCTGTACCTCTGTGCACTGTGTTCATTTGCAGCAGCACATGCTTGTTGTTGTGCAACAATTCTGTGCATTGAGCTAATTGTAGCCCTAACCCCAGCGCACCTTTTTCACAAAGGACTCTGGCCTTTTTGCACTCTGTGCCTTGCTAGCTGTTGTTCTGTGAACTCGCCTGAGGTCCCCTCGTGACTCCTGTGCCTCCGGCCTGTGGGTCTACTTGAGGGTCAACACTGCTTTAATTGGGCTCTCCTGGTTGCTCCAGGCCTGCCCTGACTCCCCTTGCTGTGGTGAGTGTCCTGGTCCTTGCTGGGCCAGATCGACACCGAACTTGACCTCTTCGTGTGTTGCCACTGCCAAGGCTTCTTGGTGCTCCAGCCGGACACCGACCCCTCAGCACTCGACATCCTTTGTGGGACAGCTCGCCTCCGGCTCCTGGTTGTCCTAGATGTCTCCTGGTCCTCGCAGCTGAAGAGTCAAGATCCCCGTCAACGCATCTGAAGCACCCGACACCGGTGGGCATTCATCTACCGAGCCCCTGGTCACTCCAAAGTGACCCAGACTCTGTCCCCTCTGCTTTCAGGTTCTTCTCATCTAGAATCCATGTTTAGATTCCACCAGAAATTCTTCTTACTTCCAGCAGTGGCATTTCTTTGAGGTCTTCCATAGAAAACGACAAGGGTTTCCGGCGCCACCTCGTACCTATGCACCCGGCTCCTCTGGGATAGGCAACTCTGATACAAAGGTATCCACGGGTGGGGTGGCCCTCCAACCTCTTAAGTTCCAAGGGAATTCCTCAACATCCACTGGGAAGGGTCCTTAATCTTTAATTTTCCAACCGCGACTTCCCCATAGAATTGTACGGAGCACGCGGTCATGTTCTCACTCTGCACCCGTCCTCCGTGGGGTCCCTACTTACTCACCTTGGGTGGTTCCTTGGGGTCCCAGCAATTCTACACCTTCTAGACTAGGTCTAGTCCAGAGTCGTGGTTCTTATACCACTATTTTAGTATATGGTTTGGTCTACCCCTGGAGCCCACTGTGTATTGTGCTATTTACGATTGTTTATTTGCAACTGTTTTACTTGATTTGTGTCGTACCCTTGTGTAGAGGATACTAGAGAGTGTTATATATAATAAATACATATTTTTATAACTACTGTGTAGTTTCCCTTTCATTTAACCAATACGATAAGGTTGCATTCTGGTAAAACAAGCTGCTTAACATTCCTTCGAGACTTAGCCTGAAGGCTGCTCTCCATAGCTACCACTAGGATAGCTTTCTATAAAGGTTATCTTTAACCTAATCACCATAAGGGTTGTTTGGACTGGTGCAAGGTGCCCACTTTAATTAGTGGTCAGCATATACCAGGCCAACTTCTCACAGCAAGATAGTGAGAGCGGTGCTGTAGAAGTAAAAGAGGTAAAATAGGAGGGATGGTGGAGAGGAGAGGTAGCAAACTATGGCAACTTATATCTTAGGATACTAGTGAGTAGGAAAGAGGCAGCGTTGAGACAGATGAGCTGTGAGTAGGAGAGAGCCATGGAGTAGAGAGACCGGGGAGAAAAGAGAGTGGTGACATTTACGGAGAGGCGTGAGAGAGGCACAGAGAAGCGAGGTATCAAAAGATGGGAGGGAGACATATGAGCATATTTACGAGAAAATGTTGGCACGCAGAGCTGTGCCAAATTTGGCAGTGCTGCGCTCTGACATTTTCAAAACGCAGGGATGTGCATTATTCACAAGAATACGGTGCACCCCTGTGTTTTCCCTGGCACATTCTCTAAATTTAGCTTCCTAGCGCCAACGCAGGCACCGTTGTACCATAGTGCAAGGGTGCCTGCATTGCAGGGAATGATTGTTCATGTGCAGGAAGGTGTCCCTACCTGCACATAAACAATCCATAACGGCAATTTGTTACTTCTATGTGTGCTGCACACAGAAGTAGCAAATTTTCATTATTTAATAATTCTTTATGTGCAGGAAGGGATACCTTCCTGCACATAAACAATCATTAATTGCATTTTGCTCTTTCTATGTGTGGTGCAGAATGCAGCACACCTAGATACTGCAGCACACATAGTAAAAGCAAAAATAAGGAGAAATAAAAGTATTTCTTTTCTTTTCGCCATTCTAACACCTGCTCTTGCATGGCGTTAGTTTTTGGTGCTGCCTCAGATTGACACCTCCTTGTAAATCTGGGGCAGTGTCAAAAGCAATGTGTGTTGTGGTGGAACGCCCACAGCAGCACCTATTGTACGCCCCTTTTACGCTAAGTGATGCCTGTAAAGTGCCATTATTTACAAGGCGTTGTTAAGCGACAAAAAGTGGCTTAACGCCCCTTTGTAAATATGGAGAAGGGCATATCACCACCAGAACGTCGCTAAAAGTAACGTTCTGGTGGCGATATCCCATTGTAAATATACCCCATAGAGAGATGAGGTAAAGAGAGGGGTGAAGTTGCTAGGGGAGAAACACAGGGAGGTGAGATGGAAACACTGTAGTGAGGTACAGACAGAAAGGTGAGATCGAGCAGTACAGGGTGGTCGAAAGAAAAATTATGTCATAAGATACAAGAAGAGAAGCAGAGTAAAGAGATGTTTCTGAGACATGAGATAGAGAGGAGGTTTAGCTAGAGATGGCTGGGTATATAGAGATGTAGAGATAGGTTGAGAGAAAAAGAGAAACAGAGAAAAGGAAAGAGAGATGTGTAAAGTAGAAGAGGTGAGGTGAAGCAATAAAAGAGACATGAGACAGAAGGAGGGGTGAAGCAGCGAAAGAGAGGTAGAGGCTGGCAGAGAGAGGTAACATAGGGGTAATCTGAGAAAGTGGTAGACAGAGCCGTGACGTAGAGAGGGCTGGGTATTTAGTGATTAGTAAGGTGTACAGCTAGATAGCGAGGTAGAGAAACAGGTGGATAAAGTGGGTGGAGTCAGGTAAGAAGGGACAGAGAGATTATACAGCAAAAGAGGTGGGGTAAGAGGATGGGAGTGGTGAGGAAGGAAGAGGTAGAGAAAGTCAGTAGTGGAGGTAGGCAGAAAGAGGGAGAGAAGTTAAGAGAGAGAACATGCAGAGAAGAGAGAGAGTTTTATTTAATGGAGCTTTGGAAAGTGGAGACCCTGGGCATTTGACCACTTCACTCATGCCTTAAAATGGCTCTAATCTGGGGTAAATGTACAAACTTGGCCCTGAGGGGAGACAAAAGCCAGCAGATAATGGAAGGAACATCGTGCTCACCAGAATAGCCACCTCCACCTCAGGCCTGCCCTGCTAGTCCCTGTTGGAAGCTGAACAGGGAGAAATACTGTCATGGATCTGTAGAGGGTGGTGACGGGTAATGAGGAATTTAGAGATGGGTTTTGTGCAGCTCCCATTACTCCTCACCCTAAAGTCCACCCCTGTGGCTGTTCTTTGCTCCGCCTGCCACCCATGGTGGCGTTTACAAAGATGCTGAAGGATATTCCATTACACTGGTGTGTTGAATGGAGAACCCCACTACCAGTGGCGGCTCGCAGAGGGAGTGCTGCAGGGCGGTGAGGTGGGGCGGGGGAGGGGCTGGGTAGGGGGGTAGTGGAGTCCGACATACGATGGGCAGGAGTAAGGTAAGTAAATAAATAAATTAAACTATTTACCTTGCGCTCGCTGCATCGCCAACTCGGCGATGCAGCGAGCGCAAGGTAAATAGTTTAATTTATTTATTTACTTACCTTACTCCTGCCGTCGTATGTCCGACTCCACTACCCCCCACCCAGCCCCTCCCCCGCCCCACCCCACCGCACCGCAGCACTCCCTCTGCGAGCCGCCACTGCCCACTACGCTTAGGCTACTAATTCAATGGGACACTACATCGGCAGCACTACATCGATGTTACTATCGTCTCCAAGACAAAGGTTACAACTTCTTTGTTTACAAGTGATTTGAGTAATATCCTTATGAGGCTTTTAATTTAAGACGTGTAGATTAATTTAATGTAAATCTATTAAGGATAAGGTAGAGTGACACATCATTTTATTTAAAGTAATTAAAAGGGAGGGATAGGGCTGACATTGGGATTAGGTTGAGGTTACATTTTAATTATGTCATCTATAGGGTTAATTTAAAGCTAATGAAGAAGTTTAATTAATAATAATTCTATAATGGTCAGCGTAGATAGGGTGTCAAAGTAATTGGCCCGAGGCAATGATAAATGACATTGAAGAGTGACCTTGTAAAAATACTTTGACTCGCAGCAGTTTCTCTGATGTAGTGTTATATGAAAGTAGTGGACCTTGAGATAGGTCACACAAACAGTATCAGAAGAGGGATTGGCTGTTGGATTAAGAGTTTTTAAAGATGTTTTTAAGCATATCTTGGGAATAGAAGAGCAATACAAAATGAGTCCCTACATGGACTCAAATCAAATCAAATAAATGTTATTCGGTTTTGCATCAAAAAACCATAAAAGTTATACATATATGGATGCATAAAAACATAAAAACACATACATAAAACAGTAATTCATTAAAACATATTAATATCAAACCTCTTGTACAGATTATAAAGGCCCAAAACCCACCCATCCTAATTGGTTCGGGGCCTTCGTGTGCAAAATACCGACAGAGCATGACCTCCAGTTTAAGCTGCGCACAGGATCAACTAAACCGTTAAAACCTTAATCAACCATATCTACACATCCATACAGGCCCTCGATTTCACAGAAGCTTTTAAAAATCCTACTATGAAAATAATGCAGTCCTCTTTCAGCAATTGAAGGTACATAAGGGCAGGACGGGCCTGTCTAAAATTCAATCTTTTTAAAATAGGAACCAGAAAGTGCCTTCGGGGGATTTCATACAACTTACATAAAAACATAAAGTGTAGCAAGTCCTGCGGAGACTGTCCGTCGCAGCCGCAGGGAGCTAACACTTGACCTCTGCTATATCCCTTGGGCCTAGCTAGCAAAAAGTGAAAAAGGTTCATACGAAACCTAGTTAGTAAAAATTTCTCATGTGTTGATAAAAACCCCATAAGGTAAGGCTCCATTGTCGGAGTTGTTTTGAGTAGTAAAAACGTACGGGCACTAGGTTTCAATAACTCCTGCGCTTCCCTATCCACTTTCCTTAGGGTCAGGAAAGCTGCCCTAATAGATTCCACGTCCTTCCTGACAATGGATTCTGGCTTGCAAAATAGATCACCGCGCCCTACCCTTTCCAGGCTACTTTTAATGTACTTGAGACACGGAATTCGGATTGCATTGTCAAGAGACATGCACTCTCTTAAGATTATATGGTTGAGGGTTAAATCTTTATTCAACCAACACTTCAACCAGAAAACCAAAGGGCGCAGTGCAAGAACGTCGCTTAAGTAAGGGACCCCCAGTACCTCATGCTCCGCTAAATTGGAGTTTCCGCGCGGGACACACAGGAGGCGTTTCAAAAAGTCGTTCTCCACCACCTGAAGCGGATCTACAGCAGTATATCCCCAAATTTCACTGCCATAGGTAGCTATGGCCAAACTTTTGGCTTGGTAAACCTTTAGCATAGCTCCAGTTGGTTTCCTCCCTATTTTAGAGGCAAAATTAAAAATTGACGCATTAACCCGGACCAGGTCCCCCTTTTTCCTCAATATTAAAGGACCCCATTTTAATTTTTCGTCAAAAGAACTCCTAAATAGGAAAATACATTAGTACGGGGGATCTTAGCAGGGCCAACACTGAATTGGAAACTCTTTTTAGAATGTTGCCCCACTTCCATTACATAGGATTTGGAGTTATTAATTGTTAGATCCCGATCAGACATGAAACTAGAGAATGCTGTTAAAAGGGATTGCAGACCCATTGCCGTCCTGGATATAAGGACGGCATCGTCCGCATATAACAGGACGGGAATGCCACGCCGCCCTACATATGGGTAATCCACTTCGGTTGCTCTTAATTCGGTCTCCAGGTCGTTGATGTAAAAATTAAACAAAAATGGAGCCAGAATGCAGCCTTGCCGTACACCCCTCTTAATCTCAAGATCCCTTGTGACCCGAAGGTCCTGAGAGAACCTGACATTAGCCTTAGTTGATTTGTGCAGGTCCTCTAAAAAATTAACAATATTGTTATCCACCCCCTTTGCCCTCATGGACTGCCACAATTTAGCTCTATTAACGCAATCAAATGCGGAGGACAGGTCCATGAAGGCAAGATAGATAGTACCGGGGCGTGCCACAGTGTATTTGCTCAGTATCATGTATAAGTTAAGGCACTGAGCAATGGTAGAACGGCCCGACCGAAATCCGTACTGAACATCCGACAGGATCTCTTCCACCTCCGCCCAGGTTGATAATCTCTGCAAAGGATACGTCCTACCACCTTCACCACTGAGTCAATGAGAGATATAGGCCTATAACAGCATGTGTTATTTCTATCTCCCTTCTTAAAAACAGGGACTATGGTGGAGGAAGCCCAAGACTGAGGATACCCGATTTATGCTGCTGCGTTAAACACAGGCACCAGAATTGGTGCCCAGAACGGGGGGTTGGACTTAAATAAGTCCGGAGGAATCCCATCTTGGCCCGGCGCTTTATTAATGGATAGCCCTTCAATACCGGCTATAACTTCATCCTTTTCAAAGATTATTGCCGGGTCATTTACGACCCGATTGTCTTGGCAGCTGTGCTCCTTAAGGCAGTCAAACATAGATTGAAAATGAAGCACCCACTCCTCCTCAGTGATGTAAGTATCTAAGGCCCCCCCCACTTACTGACCGAGGAATGGTTGATTCACAACGTTCCAGAACCTGGAGCTATTCCTAAGAGTACTAATGACAATCAGTTCCCTCCATGCCTCCTCCTTCAGGTCACCCTTCCGTCTAAACAAGAGCTAACTTATATTCTTTGCGGCAAGCGCGTACATCAGTTTGGCTTCTTGGTTTGGCTGACAGAGCTTCCCTCAGCTTCTTAGCTGCCTTAGAGCAGTGAGAGTCAAACCATCTGGGGCCGTGGGTGACAGTTCTACTAGCGGGGGCACTTAAGATTTCACCGGCATTATGCGCTATTAGTTCGTATGCGCCCATAATCTCATTAGGAGAGGAACCTACAGCTGTACAACATGCTAGCTCGGTGGCACAGGATACTTTTACTTTACTGTAGAATTTATCTGGGGAAATCTGAGACCATTTAAGTCTTCGATTACCATCAGTCGGTCTTAATATACCCCTCGGTGAGACATCACTGATTTGTACGGATAATGGGCCCAACATATGAACACATAGCGGATTGTGGTCACTAAATTCACTCTCCATAATAATAAAACCATGAAATAGAGATTGCAAAGGAGAGGAAATTAAAATAAAGTCTATAAACGACCCCTTACCATGCCCTTTAAAAGTTGGCACGGAAAATTTGGTTTGCGGGGCAGTTAAAGACATCAGGGCCACCATGTCTAATTCATTTATCATGTTATTCAATGATTCCCCCTGAGCATGATGTTCAAAATGGAACCCCCTCATACGGGGACATCCTAACTCAGAAATACAGGATAGTGTTGGGTTACCACAGTGATGTATATTAAAATCACCAGAAACCAGAAGATTGTGTAGGATAGAGCCAAAAGATTGTCTTATAAATGTTCCCAAGGTGGTGATGTTACAAACATCATGAGGTTAAGCCACCGAATTATAGAAGTTAATAAGGCCCCATCTAGTGTCTCCCCTTTTTACTGATAATGCCAGAATTCCTGGGTTAGAGGTTGGCACGACCTGGATCTGGCAGTCAACAGCCACAGATATATATATACAGCTAGACCACCCTTAGGTCTTCCACTCGCAGAGGGAGTGGCTGGGACAAAAAAAGCCTTATACCCTTCCAATAGCAGGTCGCAGTCCACTGCCCATGTTTCTTGCAGGCTGATTACCGAGAATTGCTTCACAAATTGCACCCACAGTGGGTCTTGGAGCTTATTTGCCAGCCCTGCGATGTTCCAAGATAGAAAGTTGTTGGATCTCTCACCTGTGGGCCTCTCAACAACCACTGGTGGGAACTGGGTAAATACAGCAGGTTCGGTCTCGGAAGACGTTGGAATTCCTAGTCAGTCGCACTCCTCCAACCCAGTTAATATTGCAAATCTATTATTTAATTCTAATGTGCGGACAACACCAAACTGGCCGTCTGTTGCAAGAGATGAGTGGGCCATAGCGATAGGCTGCTGCCTAGGTACTAATCTATTTGGCCACTCTCCTCGGGGAAGTGCCCTCGGGATGTTATTAAACATATCCCTAGATGGTACTGGTTTATAAAAGAAACCCAGAGGGAGAGCCCTGATTACAGATCCAGAAGAAGGAGCAAAACTAGTGTCCCTAGATAAAATCCTAACCGCAATATGGGGGTTGTCAAAGTTTACTATGACACAATCCCCCGAACCCGTTTTTCGCGAGCTCCCAATCCAACTCACCCTGCGAGCCATAAGAATATTTTTCGCCACACGGGCACCCAGGGTGGTATTATGTGTAAACCAGTGTGTTAGTTTATCAACTGCCCATAGTTTTCGCCAGCCCCTTGTGAGAGAGGGGGAACATTCCCCAAGACTACTACATAGGGAGTAGATTCCGATGGAAGATCAATAACTGGGAGACTCGTTGGCTGTAATTCCCTACTTTCTGTCCTCCCAGCTCTTGAGGGCACAGAAGGCCCTGCGCTTATAGGGGACTGACGGGTACGAGCTGGATTGTCAATACTGCTGGGCGTAAAGTTGTTAGAGCTACTCTTGTCTGTCACCTCACTATTTGCAGCAGAGCTTGTAGGTGGACCAGTTCCCTTAGTAGCTAGATGGTCTCTGCTGATGCTAGGACTAGCTGCCTGAGTAACCGGCGGATTGCAGCTAACCATCCCCTCTAGTTTTAATAATCTAGCTTCAACTGTACTTATTTTTTGCAAAATGGGATCCAGTAGGGTGGTCATTATGGTTTCCAGCCTGCCCCAGAAATTCCCCTCCTGAGAGCTGTCGTCAAGCTGCCCTGTTGTTAACTGAATCATAGGGGTGGTGGGACCCTCTTTGGTACCATTTACAGAAATGGCCGGTAACGTTTTCTTGCCATATATTCTCTGGGCAGGTTTGCTGGCTTTCAATAATCCTCGACTCTTCCTTTTTTTGAGGGGGGAAACAACAGTACGGGATGACCTCAATTTAGCTTTCTGCCCTCTGGTCATAACTTTGAGCTTAACAGGGCTGGGTTCTTGGTCAGACGATGAGCAGGGAACAAGGTTTATCACTGGGTCAGAAACAATAAAAGGAGACTGGCTAAGCCGGGTTGGGGATACGTCATGGTTAGAAACCACCAATGATTCGGGAATTACAGGGGTTAAGGAAAGTCTACCTTGCAGGTGTTGGGGCTCAAGAGATAACCTTCGTTCAGTTAGCTTAATCTCATTAATGAGGGCTGATTCTGCCCTCACTAAGAAGGCATCTAAAGTTCCCACCACACTTCTGCCTACACTCGGCATACGCTTACTCATGTTTGTCGTGTATATAGGCACAGATATGTTGACAAATCCCTGCTAAAGTGCTTCACAACTGACAACACAGGATGTACTATACAATGTGCAAAATGCAATACAGTACTAGATTACTAACCATACAGTACCAAGTTTTTAGAGCTATCAAACAGCCCTATATTATCAGTTAAAGTGCAGCGTGTAAACAGGTTTATAGCAGCAATAACAGTAACAATGTGCAATATGTATAGTGCGATACAGTACTAGAGCATAGACCATACAATGCCAAATAAGAACTATCAAAAAGTCTTGTATTAACAGAGAAAGTGTCACGTGCATACAGATTTTAAGCAGTAAAAATATTATCGGCGTTTTGGGCACAATAATGTCACTAAAGTGCAAAGTGAAGAACAAGGCCCTAATTCAAAGAGAGTGCTAAGCCTAAAAATCCATTAAGTCATAAAAATTAAATTGAAAAATTAGACACCCCAAGACCAATAGTCCTTAATACATGATAGCAATGGGGCACAATTTGCCACTGACAACTGCTACACATAGAAAGCAGCAAGAGCAGAATGCACACAGTACCTAGTAGCCAGCTCCGAGTGATAAAAGGTAACCCAAAGCCTGATGCGAAAGGGGGGTGGCCCTGCCCTGCCTCTTCCTGGCAATGACGGGCAAGGACGGGCCCGCCCTTGGCCCGGGCTTGGCCCGGGCACGTCCCGCGCTGCGGGAGGGTGGGGGCGAAGATATGGCGCCTCCTGGCGCGCTGCGGAGCGTTAGTGCCGGTCAACTAGGCAGGGGGTGCTGGGATAGGAAGTTCCTGTACGCCGTTTCCCTCACGGCTGAAGAAACCGGGTTCCTGCAATGCTGGCCGTTGCCCTCACGGCGTAGGTATGGTGGTGCAGGGAGAGCGTGACCCCTTTGCTACGCTCAGCCCCAGATGAAAGTACCTGGGGTGCGCTTCCCGCGCTGCGGGAGGCTGGGGGCGAAGATATGGCGCCTCCTGGCGCGCTGCGGAGCGTCAGTGCCGGTCGACGAGGCAGGGGGTGCTGGGATATGAAGTTCCTGTACGCCGTTCCCCTCACGGCTTCCGGGTTCCTGCAATGCTGGCCGTTGCCCTCACGGCATAGGTATGGTGGTGCAGGGAGAGCGTGACCCCTTTGCTGCGCTCAGCCCCAGATGAAAGTACCTGCCATGGACTCAATCTCTGGCCATTTGTAATAGGACAGTATATTTTCTATATCGCTGAGCTGGAATAGTGTTTGGTGTTTGTAAAGTAAACCACTGCATTGGGGCATGCAGAAAGGACACTCTTAAATCTATTCTGCAGGCATCCAGATGAGAAGAAACAGCAGTGCCCACTGTAACCAGGGCCACTGGAATTATGCTATTGTGCGTCCGCGTAAATTTTTGCATAATTATAGATTTGCTGCATTTGCCACATAATCCATCATCTGCTGCATAATCTGCAGATTTTGACAAAACAAAATTGTTTCTATCTTAAATGATTTAACAGTTAATAAAAACACAGGGACTTGTGTTGCCGCACAGTAGAAGGCCATTTGCAGAGGGTGACAGGTTACTTTTGTGTCGCTTATTGCTATATTGGGGTGTTAATCTGGTACTAAGGAGGTTCACCCGATGCCCAGACAGTGTTAACAAGTGTAAAACGTACTAAATAGCAAAGCAATACTATCACAAAATGTGCCGCATTATGCTGAATAATTTGCCTTTTCTTGCTGCATAATTTACTCAACCCTACCGCATAATTTGGCCATACCATGCCACATAATTCCAGTGGCCCTGATTATAACATAATTTTCTAAACTATGACCATCCTGATTGCCCTCACAGGATCCCTGATTTCTGAAAGATCTTCACAGAGGAATTGAGTGCCCTGATTCACAGAGCCATTTGAGGGTACACGTTCAAATAAAACATGATAATGGCTTGATTTAGGTGTGCAAATTCACAATTTGCACTCAAATCATTTGTAAGTGTATCACAGTGGTAAAACTGTTAATTTTGTCGCCTAGGCGGCGAGTGGGTGTTCAGCAGTAGGAAGGCCTGGCAAGTTGTGCACACCCCAAACACTTATGACTTTTGGGGTTCACAAGTCGTTTTTGGACAATTCCCATCCTGGAAAAGGTCAGAGATTATCTTCTGCGAAAGGCGGAGGGAAACTGGTTTCAGAGTGGCAAAGGGAAAATTGGGCATGGGAATGGGTTCCTCCATGGTAAAATATTTTGCCATATACGGAAAAAAAGTTAACAAATTCATAGGCATCTTTAGTGAGCATTTGCACATGCATACATGTGCAATATGTACAATTATGCATATTTAACTGCTCAGGTTTGTGTATTCATGAGAATCCCAAATGCTTATGTCAGTCCTAAATGTAGACCCAACCCTGAGGGTGTAGATTTATTATTTTCCTTGTGAATCAGGACTATTACCTCTGACTAAATAATGCCATAAACCTTTTGTCAATGACAGGGTAAGTCTTGACCCAAAAATAGTGGGCGGCAGAGTAGGAGCGGAGGATTCAAAATGGCCACGTTGATAAATACAGAGACCTGTAATGAAAAAATAATTTAAGCAATTCTCTAATCATCACACACGAATAGGAAAGGACTTATGGGTCAGTTATAGTTAGCAGAGTATGGACCCTACACACTTAAAGTAGCCCTCACTTCTAGAATGATACAGCTTGGGTACGAACAACTTGTCTTAGAAATGTACACAGGCATCATTGTGGCAGGCTGCACTCCACTTTCCTTCTCCTCCACCAGAATCCTACTCACACGTTACCATCATCAGTTCAGCAAAATGCCAGGGGTTGCGGAAGTGACAAAATGCGTCTTTTCACCCTGATTACATCACCAGGTTGACCCCTTGTGGTGCAATTAACTCCTAAACTGCCTCCTTTTAGCTGAGGCTCTAAGCAAAGTGCAGGATCTGGGACCTGCAGAAGATAAACCCGGCTCTGAGAGCCCTGTTTACAAGCTGGTCCTGATGCTGACTACATGTCTCCTGTGTAAAGGGGTAGTAAAGGTAATGCAATGTGCGCCTAAGGGCCAGCCAGGGGTAGCTGTTGCTAGCTCTTTCTACCCATAGTTCCCATCTGTGTTAAATCCCATTTCACAGCTTGGACATGCAGCACACGAGAGAAACGTGCTGCAAAAAGCCCTGATATTCACAGTGAAAAGAGCCGAAGATCAGCTGGGAGATAAGCCAGGGGGATATCATTTTATAATGTCCCTAACTGGGGGTTTCAGCGTAAACCTCTTAGGAGTAATCCAGTTCTCGTCAAGAAGGAGCCGATTTCTTCCTTCCCTGCAGCTCCTGATTTTCAGATGCATCTCTTAATTCTATTTTAAAGCCAGGATAGAGCCATTAAGCGTTTTCTCTGGTTTAAAGAGGATTTGTGTGACCTGTGTTGAGCATAATTCTTGTACCAAAGGAGCAAAATTATGATAATGTTTCTGTGAATTTTTGTAACGTCTGGGGATTTTCCATTCACCTGTTTTTAACATTTGCCTTTTGTGTGTATCCTCAATATTTGCAGACTCCATGACATCCAGCACAACAGGAGCTCTGCTCTTTAGTACCACCACAGTGAAATGAAGGGGCATATTCACAAGGGAATGGCGAAGCGTGGCGTTAAACAAACATTGCTAATGCTACGCTCCGCCATTCTGAAAATGCAGGGATGCGCCGTATTCACAAGAATGCAGCACACCCCTGCGTTTCCCGCTATATCTAGCTGCCTCGCGCCAACGCAAGCCCCTTGCAGCAGGGGGCCTGAGTTGAGAGAATGATTGTTCATGTGCGGGTAGGTGTGCCTTCCTTCACATAAACAATCCAGAATGGCGAATTGTAACTTCTATGTGTGCTGCATTGTGCAGCGCACATAGAAGTTGCAAATTGTCATTTTTTAAATGATTGTGTATGTGCAAGACGGGACACCTTCCTGCACATGAACAATCATTCATGGTGATTTGCTGTTACAGCAAAAACGCGGAGCAATTAAGCATTTTTCCTCTTATCGCCATGTTATGCCCATGTTTTCCCTGGTCTTAATTTTGACACTGCGTCCTATTTACACCACCCTTGTAAATAGGGGGCAGCGCCAAAATCAATGGATATTGCGGCAGAACGCCCACCACAACACCCATTGCATGCCCCTTTCACGCTAAGGGGCATATTTACAATGGAAGTGTCGGAGTGCGGCGTCTCCCCCTGTGTTGGCGCTAAATTTAGCAGGGGAAGATTGTTTATGTGCAGGAAGGTGTCCCTTCCTGCACATAAACAATCTTTAAATGGCGTTTTGTAACTTCTATGTGTGCTACTTAATGCAGGACACATAGAATTTGCAAAACATCATTTTTTTATTGATTGTTTATGTGCAGGAAGGGACACCTTCCTGCACATAAGCAATCAATGGCGTTTTGCTGTTTCCATGTGTGCTGCACAACGCAGCACACATGGAAACAGCAAAAACAATGAGAAATTAAAGATTTCTCCTCATTGCGCTAGGGTAAGGCCAGGTTTCCCCGGTCTTAATCTTGGCGCTGCCCCATGTTTACGCCACCCTTGTAAATATGGGGCAGCGTCAAAATCAATGGGTGTTGCGGTGGAACGCCCACTGCAACACCCATTGCCCTCCCCTTTCACGCTAAGTATAGCGTGATAGGGTGCCTTAGGTACATGGCAGCATTAAGCCACGTTAAGTGGCTTAACTCTGCCTTGTAAATAAGGCGAAGCCCCTATCGCCACCACAATGTCCAAAATAGGGGCTAGTAAATATGCTCCTAAGTGCTGTGTGAAAGGGGCCTTATTCACAAGGCGGAGTTAAACCACATTAAGTGGCATTGTAAATAAGGCAAAGGGTTTATCGCCACAGGAACATCATAAAAAGTGGCGTTCCTGTGGCGATAGGGGCTTGTAAATATGCCCATAGTCCTTATAGTTCTGTAGATGACAATAGTAAGGGCATGCACGCCAAGTTAAGCACCACCTTCTGCCGCTAAAAAGCAAAATGAGTGTCCCAAGCAATGGCCATGCCTCCCACGGCCTCTTGCCACACTGAAAGCATGCCATAGTGATTGCTTTGCAGTTAACACATATGGCACATAGGGTGGGATGTATTGTCCCAGACTGGAGGGCCCGACACTAGTTTTTAGGTCTTGCCTACCACACAGCTTTGAGCTACCTTAGACAAAAGCCTCTTGTGGACCAAAAACTTGCAGTGGGCTTAAGGTCCTCCCATTGCTTACGAGTGGTTGGCTTTATTGTCACTCTCATTTACTTACTTCTCATTCAATGGGTTGCCTTCCTCTTCCCATGTTTGTCCCTCCCTGGATCAAAGCCTCTTTACTATCTTTTGACTGTTTGCCTTGTATCCTTCCATTGCTCTCATTTGAGGAACAATGTTTTACTTTAAGCGAGTGAATGTCTTTTGTTGCTCTCTCATGTGATATCGCCCTCCACTCAAACACCCACTCCGTTGCATCCACTTTACCTGCCTCTCTGTTGCTCCTCTACCCCTCACGGTACAGTAAATACCTCCATTTTCATTTTTTTTGGTGGGCCAGCAACTACAATTTGTAGCTTGGCTGCTCCACAGTCTAAAAGATGCTTTTGTTAGCCTTGGTTGCTCCTTCGCTCCTTGCCCAATCCCTATCCACTATCTTGGATCGGTAAATAAAAATTAAAACAAAATCTTGCCTGTGTCATTCTGCCAGCACATACATATGTGATGATGCAGACACTAGTATATGTCACCATGCATGTGCACTCCAGCAGAATGACACAGCTGCTACCTGTAGCCACGTCACCATTTTTTGTTTTTCGGCAAAAAGCATTTTGCTTTTTATCAAAGCTCTCCAGCATCTGCAAAAAACATTTACAAAGCCAATAGGTCAACAAAGAGAGATCTATTGGCTTTGCCAATGCTTGTTAACTGTGTGATACCATGTGAGGGGAGTCTGCTACCTTGAACACCTCAGTGTTGGTACTCTTCCCTCTTTTAGGTATATGAATTAGTAGTAAATATAGGATGGACCAGGGGGAGCGGTGGGAAAATCTGGTATAATTACGACCAAGGGGCTTATTTATAAGTCCCTTGTGCCACTCGTACGTCACTTTTCCCATGTTAAAAATGACGCAAAAATGAGGCAAGAGGCTTGTAAATAAGCCCCTAAAATGGAAGTGTTTGGATAAGTTTAGGGAGCGGTTTGAAAGGGACATTCTAAAGTCCTTATGACATGTTCTAGTTGATGAGGGGTATCTGGCTGACTCAGATGGACAGGATGGATGTGAAAACACAAACCCACAAAAGAGAAATAAAATTGCACTTCTCAAAATACACTTCTGAAGTCACTACAGCCCCAAAGGGGTCAAGTAAGGCTCAAACATAATCTAGCAAACACAAGGTGATGAGGGGTGAAACCCCGAAACCGGTCCCAGGATGCTTGTTTCCGGTCCAGGGAAGACCTGGCTTGGCAGTTCGGGCTGGACTGTTCCCATGAGGCACAGGGTCAAGACTGATTTGCATATGGCTGGGCCTGAAATGGGGTGGTGAAGTGAGCTAAAGAACGATGATGGATTCAACCCAGATCTGTGACTGGGGGTGAGTGTCTGAAAAGTTTCAGCGCTCCGTCCATCATCTCCTTGTGTTTGCTTTGTTCGCCCCAAGTTGGCAGGGTATGCCCAGACGTGGGTCCCTTGCTCACTTTGCCACTGGATTCAAGCTATACTGGCTGATGAGGGGTGAAACCCCGAAACCAGTCCCAGGATGCTTGTTTCCGGTTCAGCGAAGACCTGGCTTCACAGTTCGGGCTGGAGTGTTCCCATGAGGAACAGGGTCAAGACTGATTTGCATATGGCTGGGTCTGAACTGGGGTGGTGAAGTGAGCTAAAGAACGATGAATGATTCAACCCAGATCTGTGACTGGGGGCGAGTGTCTGAAAAGTTTCAGCGCTCCGTCCATCATCTCCTTGTGTTTGCTTTCAAATAAAATTTAGCCAAGCCTTGGAGTAAGTCAAGCACCACACACGGCCAATACATGGTCAACCACTGATATTACAACACTCTGCTGTCGAAAACAATGGGGGCAAGGAATTAACAATAACACCCCATAGGAATTAATGGTAAAGCGATTATTATTTTTATTTTTTACTTTCATAATTAACTTCATTTTAGAACGTGATTTAAATGTTTAAACATTTTAAACAATTAAAAACAGTACATATGTATTAAATGCTACTACCTCACGCTGTGCACATTCTCTGCATTTGTAATATAGCACAGGTGCACAAACACTTTCCCTCATTTGCATAGGGCCACACCCACAAGCAGACGAGGGCATGTGCACTGCAAAAGGGCAGTGTATATTATGGATGGACTGGCATCAGGCGCGCAACGCCCTTTGGGCTCAAAGGGCTTCAGCCCTCCCCCCGTCGTGTGTGGCAGCCCGGGCTGAGACAGCTTCCTGGGCACACACACAGCCGCACCCGAGTACTTCACAGGTCTTTAAAAGACCATTTACTTGTTAATGAGGCTTTGTTGTTTTTTCACCCCTTCTAGAGCCCCTGCATCTCCACTCTGACTTTTGCTGGAAGAATTAACCCCCCCAAAACATTTTCTTAGTTCCCCCCCCCCCCGAAATTTGGCTCTAGTTGCGCCTCTGACTGGCATAAATATCTGCTACCCCTTACACATGGGCCCGCACTCACATCTGCTGCCCCCTCTGTTATACCAAACGGGCACAGGAATGATAAGGGGGGACATTCCAGTAGCACTCAGGGGCTCCTTTGATAAGATAGCCCCATGGCTCTGAGGCTGCAACTCATTACTTTTTTTGGTGTGCACAATTTGCAAACAGCCATGCTATTCTCACAGACACACATTACAAGGCTCTCGGGTAGGCAAAGGGATTGTGCTTCTTTATGCAAAAAAAAATCAATAAAAATTAAGATAGAAAAAAAGGAAAAACGATCGTTGTGTTGTGGGTTGCAACTAGAGGTGTGCAGAGTTTAGCAATTTAGCATTTATCCCCAATGTGCAGTTTTTGTGCAAACCGTGAACAAATCTGTAAATTTAAAGTAGTAAGAAAAAGAAGAGTGGGTGAAAAATCTCACAAAAAAATAGGTTTTATGATAGAAAAATACCGCAAAATCTGAGTTGGCAGGAAAATTATGTCGTTAAAAATA
This sequence comes from Calotriton arnoldi, assembly GCA_963921515.1. Classification (NCBI taxonomy): domain Eukaryota; kingdom Metazoa; phylum Chordata; class Amphibia; order Caudata; family Salamandridae; genus Calotriton; species Calotriton arnoldi. The sequence continues at coordinate 630,030 of CAWUFW010005772.1, read as the reverse complement.
ACTGTATATGGTAGAATTCTCCCACGAAAAATTTTATTCTAAAAATTCTCGTGCTACATTTTTTTTGCTGGAGAAATGTGCGAAGTTTCACAGCTTCAAAAAGACGTGCATTTTACGTAACTGCACACACGGGGAAAAAATATCTGCATAGTCTTTGGAATGTAAAGTCTACTGTACTAATTACAGAATTGCATCTCCTCTCTTAGTAAAATTTGGTGTCTGTATTCTTCTCTCAAATTTACCATGCACACACGCACAAAAAAATCGTAAGTATGCAACACACAAAGATATATAAAAACACACCCTAAACAATGCACACCACACACAGACACACGAATTCCTACACAAATACATGTACGAACTTGCACCTCTCTCTCTCTAGCTCTCTTTCTCGCTCACACACACATGCACATCTGCACAACACGGACACACATACATTCACTGGTCTTCATACATCTGCTAGTGCTGTGAAGTGTGTTGCTACTTGTTGGGGCTAGGTTTGCAGTTCATGAAAGACTTAAAAAGTAACCATAAGGTCCACTGTTTTCACTACTCACATGCCGGATTAGAGAAGGACAGCAAACATGCAAATAACTTGACAGCAATGATTGAAGTTCAATATATTTTCCGATGTCTGTGGCAGAAAAACAGATTGGGGTGTACATACTGGGAGCGGCATGTCCAGGGTTCTATTACAGGTGCCCGAACAGGCAGATGACGCAGCAGTTTGGGAATGTGTCACATTGGCACCTCCTGTCCTTCTCGTGTCAAGCCCTCTCCGCCACTTCCGCCTCACCCCGAACACACAGGTCGAATTTCAGCTTCCACTTCCTGCTATTTATTTCCTGACATGCTCGAGGGGGCGTCGCATGACATTTCTCCACTGCCCTTTGCATCACAGGCTTTCTACACGAACGGATTTATAAGTTCCTGACACCCGAGACGCCCAAACAATGTGGATGCGATGGAGAAGGCCAGACATATCTTTGGGGATGCCTGAAATATCAGATGGATGTAAATATAGATCCCCCTGCAGTGCTTTAAATGGGCCGGTACTCACCGGTACTGAGTACCGGCACTTCCGAATTTTTTTGCCGTCAGTACCGGCACTTCTCTGTAGCCAGGGAGAGTACCGGTACCAGTCGCGTCCGTGTAGAGTGCCGGCCGGGCGATGACGTGGGGCGTGGGAGGGGCAGGGTGAGGGGTAGCAAGTACGGATTACGGACCAATACAGGTAAGTAAACATTTAAATCAATAAAACGAATTTCGTTGTGAGCGCTGCATCGCCAAATGCGATGCAGTACGCGCAACGAAATTCGTTTCATTGATTTAAATGTTTACTTACCTGTATTGGTCCGTAATCCGTACTTTGCTACCCCCCACCCTGCCCCTCCCCCGCCCCACGTCACCGCCCGGCCGGCACTCCTACACGGACCGCGACTGACCGGTACCCTGATGCACAGCACGCGCAGGCTAGGTTTCTCCTCCAGTGCGGGGCAGATTCCTCTCTGCTTCTGAGGAGCATGTAGTTAACCGAGCCGTGAAGTACTCTTTTACAGAGTTGCTGGTGAAGATTCCAGCAGCGCCCATTTGAATGTCCCCAAACTGCAGGGGTTGGAGAGGGCTTGTGTCACCTGGTGATTAACAGGACAGGGTCTCCAGACAGACCCTGCACTGTCAATCAGGTGCGCAGCGACCATTCGGGTGAAAGTGCCATCATGGCTTTCAATATGTGTAATGAGTTAATCTGTTTTATTGACAAACGCATTTCTCGTGTGTTTTGATATGTAATGCAACTTGTACAGAAGTCATTATGTATGAACATTTCTCGCACTTAGCCCCGCCCCTAGCCCCGCCCACACCTATTTTAATGAGTACCTGCACTTATTTTTTCCCATTTAAAGCACTGTCCCCCTGTGTCATGTGGCAGCAGGCTGCTGAACTGGGAACCTCAGCCTGGCACCCCCCTTGCACGGCGGGTCAGGTGTGAGTGTGACTAAAGCGTTCTAGTTGGATTCATCTGTTTTTAAGGACATAATACCGTGAAACAGATTCCATCCTCCCCATGAGATTATTTGACATACTTGTTAAGGTCAGGCCCATCAACAAGCAAATCTGGGCATAGCTGGGCAGGGCAGATGGTGCCCGCTGTCTAAATGTTGGGACTTGCTCTTTCTAACAGGCAGGTACATTACTATGATAACATCTTATGACTAGTTATTTCTATTCACCAAGACCCAATTGCAAAGAATAATTTTTTCTTCCAAGCACTGAACCCCTTCCTGGGATATCTGAGTCAACTAGATATCCCTGATCAGCTGGAATATTGTCAAAAGGACTAGGCCAAGAAGCCATGTTTTCACATAATCTATGATCAACGAAATAATGCTATTCTCACACCACTGAAGATCAACATATTAGGCCTAGGAAGAATTTTCACAAATGCTAACATACATACCTCATCGACTAAAAGTAGGATGCCACCATTGCAAATGAGTGTACCCCTTTAAAGGCCTTTTCTGCTCTCACCAGAGACAACATGCCCATCTAAGGCTTCACACCACCAGCAACTGATAGCAAATGCACCTCGAAGTCTTAGGAATGATAGTAACCATCATCAGTCCAATCCAAGAATCTAAGGGCGCAGATAGGTAGGTGAGCTAATCAAAGTTGTAACCATTGCTGAAGAACACGATACGCCTGCTGAACGATTCAAAGCACTGAAGACTAGCAGATGAAATGAACGATTTAACACTACCGTAGATGCAGATCATGACAACCCATACAGTCACATTCACTTAATGTATGGATCATGGCCACTCCAAATACTACTACACCAGGGATTCTGAAGTATGTCCAACATAGCTTTACTCTGAAGTAACCCTCACTCCATTCTTGTCCAACGATGCAAGGCACCAATAGCTGATACATATATATAAAACAAGTGGTCCCTCACAATGATGACACACTAAGCATACATAACCAAAGGTTATGGACCACCTTTGGAAAGCAGAGCATCTCCATCCCATGATTCATCTATTGGTACCCACCAGACCATGCCCATTCAAGGTTTCGCACTAGCATTAGGCATCAGAACAAGCCAAACTAAGATGCAGTTCCACTGATGATTACTAAAAGAGCACCTGCCCACAATTTCTCACCTCACACAAAGTTGATGCAACAAGCCTAGATAAGGTTTCACAGCACTGCCAACAGATACAAAACTATTCATCCATCATTTTCACCTAGTCATTGCTCGACTGGCAATTCTGCCACTCTGTTTTTTCCCAATCGGCTGCAAGCTTTGAAGCTGCTTTCCTAGATGGACGGGCTGCCATCATCCAAGAATACATACCCCATGATCACATTGCAATCAAGGCCTCCAGCAGTGCGGGCTGGTTTGAATATTTTTCCAGTACTTATTGTGGTTTCCAGTCCGGTCCTGCACCCATCACCTAGTCAAGTAAGCACTGGCAAAGCCAATAGTTATGGCATTGGCTGCTAACAGTTAACTTTGTCAATGTTTGCAAATGGTTTGTGTAAAACTCCACTGTGGGCTACTAAGTATGTAAAAAGTACACATTGTGCAAGAGAAGAATGCCATCACTTCCAATGAGGTAAGCCAATGGCTGAAAAAAGCTGATCCTGTGCCTCATGCTGCATGCTGCATGCTGTGGTGGGTGGAACAAAAGTGTGATTGACTCACCAACAGACTAATGGATGAAGAGAGCTGGCTGAAAGCATCTATAAGAAAGTGTAAGAAATTGGAGTATTAATTGAAGAGTGTGAGAACACACTTCAAATAATAGCCACAATCCATGTCAGGATGAGCCAGAAAAGTCACGATGTCAACCAGTGCTTAACCCTCTGGTAGCTGTGGCATGGAGCTGTCAGGCTTAAATTTAGAGGCAATGTTTAATGTATTTATGCAGTCCTCAAACAGTAATAAAGTGAAAACACAACACAAGGAGAATCCCAAACCAATTTAGGAAAACAAAGAATATTTTAATAGATAAAATGACCCCAAAACGTAAAAAATCCAATAAGTAGAACCGCTTAAATGAGTTTTTAAAGTTTTAGCTAAAAACCAGATCCAAATTGCTCCAAGCATCAACCAAAGGTATTTGGTCACACTTCACTGGGTCAAAGTAAAAAATTTAGGCTGACTACGATGGACCGCTGGTTGGATAGAGGAACCAGGTTTGTCTCGGTGGAATCTCTTCCTTCTGACTTAGAAAGATTTCTGGAGAAAAAAATGGTCATCGATGAGATGACTGTCAGCAGGGCAAGCTGGATATGAACCGGAGCTCGACAATGGCAGGCTGCTGAAGAGCAGGGTCCTGGTGTAGTTGTTGGGGAAGGATGGGAAAAACAGAGCAGACAAAGTCTGAAATCCATGCCAATCCCCTCCAAAAACCAGTGTTTAAGCTCTGAAGGCACTATCACAAACAGATGTCTGTAACAGATCCCCATGACATGTGTCTTTGGTGTTTAGAGTCGACACACAACTCCAAGTCTTGCAAGGACTGTGCCCAGATGGCAATCTGAGGCCACAAAGCCAAACCCTATGTTGCCAAGCACCAACGGAAGGCACACTCCCGCTCGAAGTCAAGGGCAGGGACCCGCTCTTGCTTTTAAGACCATTCCATAGAAGATCTTCCTTGCTTTCAAAATCCTCAGGTAAGTCGAGGTCGAAAAAGAAAAGCAAGTAAACAAAGTTGGATTCTTCACCAACCCATGACTCGTGTCCAGAGAAGTCATGTGGTCATCAAGGTGCCTCTCAGTCTTGGTCCTGGTCTCCTACCAAGATTCGAAATTCTGCCCCACTAATCCCAATGCACACTGAACTCCCTGGTCCTTAGGCGATGTCGTACCAGATAGAGGCTTTCAAAGAAGCCATGGTGTGAATATTTGCTACCCTTCGGTTCCCTCTGGTGAGCCTTTCGGTTCAGTGGATCAGAGGAGGCCTTCAGTTGAATTCCCATCGGCGGATCCATCCTCAAAGCCATCTGTGCCTCTTGATCCTGCCTACGAGTCCATCCACATTCCAGGGTTAAAGCCCTACTCAACTTTGATTGCGGAGCAAAGAAGCATGCTGGTTCCTGTCACGTCTACACCGACCCAATTCAATCAATCCAGGAGGAGGACCCAATTGTTTAGTTCAACTCTGAAATGATCCGAAACTACTTTGACCAAAGTTACGTTCATGCAAGTCCCGACGCAATTGGACCAAACTCACTCAGACTCAGAGAGGAATCACACAGAACCACTCCACAACCTTTTTCCATCAGATTCTGAGCATAGCCTACTTCACCTGAGAGATGACAATGAAGATGACGGGACTGATGAATCCCACTATTATGATGACAACAACATCCTTTGGAATAAGAAGGGGCCAATGGCATAGACACTTCCCCTGATACTAGGTTGTGTTCCCCCGGCTCCATCGACAGAAGAATCAGAATAGTTTGCTTTTGTGATCAAGTGTGTGGCTGAAGTTTTAGACTTGCAGTTACCATCCATAGAAGTCTAAACTAATTACTTGACAGAAGTTCTGCAACCTGGACAGGCTTTGACAGAGCCACTTTTGCCATCTAATTTGGCCTTCACAGATATGTTAATGGGGACTTGGGCCACAATGTCACTAGTATACTCCTAAACCTATGCTTTGGTCCACCTCTTCCAAAAAGGTGGTAATTGCTAAAATCAACAAGGCACTATGAGGTGGCAGAAGTTTTACATTTTCCACATGTAAACTTTGAAACTTAAGCTTAAACTTGAGCTTAAAGCTCAGCCCAATTTAATACAGTTTAGAAAACAGCTAAAAACCTGGCTATTTCCTTGTTCTCTATATTATTAAGCTTCTCTTCTGGATCCACAACAGCTGCTAGCACCAAGACGCCTTTGGGCATAAGTGAACTTAAAAAAATTAATTTACATACTTACTACTTACTTAGAGTGTCTTAGGGTGAAGAAGAGTGTCGTACAGTGGTATGGAGAAAAGCGGAGTTCTGTACACTGAAATTGACAGGAGTACATTGTTGTGCAGTGTAGTGCAATAGAGTGGAGTATAGTGTGGTAGAGTGGAGGGGCGTTGACTGTTGTTAAGTGGAGTACAGTGTTTTTAGTGGAGTACAGTTGAGTGACATTGAGTGGAGTTGGGTAGAGTGCAGTGGCATATACTGGAATAAGGTAGAGTGGGGTGGCATAGAGTGGAGAAGCGTACAGTGGAGTGATATAAAGTGGAGTGGCAAACAGTGGAATAGCGTACAGTGGAGTGGCATAGAGTGGAGTGGCGTAGAGTGAAGTGGCATACAGTGGAATAGCATAGAGTAGAGTGGGGTAGAGTGGAGTTGCTAACAGTGGAATAGCGCAGAGTACGGTGCCGTAGAGTGGAGTGGCATTTACTGGAGTGGCATAGAATGGAGTGGCATACAGTGGTGGAATATTGTAGAGCGGAGTGATGTAGAGTGGAGCAGCATATGGTGGAGTGGTGTAGAGTGGAGTTGTGTATAGTGGAATAGCGTACAGTGGAGTGACGTACAGTGGAATCGCGTAAAGTGGAGTGGCATAGAATGGAGTAACATGCAATGGAGCAGCATACAGTGGAGTGGCATACAATGGAATAGCATATACTGGAATAACGTAGAGTGGAGAGGCTTAGAGTGGTGTAAACACCTATCTCCTGGTAACAGCTTTTGAAACACCTTTGCAATCTCGAGAAACAAAAGGTGCCTTTTTTGTTTCCAAAGTCCATCTTTCACAGTTCCATGTTTTAAATATTTCTTGAGCAGTATCTTGACACTAATCTTTTAAGTGATTCCCCTCTCATCAGTAGGGCATACACCATAGCCCTTTCTAAGAAGGATCCTGTTAAGCTGCCTATCATAACACAGAATTGTGGACAACCATATACTGATTTCAAGTACATTTGCTTTAAATAAATGAGCACCATGCTGTTTCCTAGACAGCGAAAAGAACAAGAAGGGCACAAACGTGCTTTTACTCTTCAAGTGTCCAAGGTTGGTCTGTTAGGGGTGGACATACATTTTTAAACAAGAATTCCAAGTATGTAGGATGGTTCAGTACGTGGAGTTTTTCAGGTGAAACAATGTGCTGCTCTGCAAGTTTGGGTCTTTGCCAGGCCAATTGAGCCTTCCATCCTTCCAAGGTCAGTAAATTGAGTACCATTACATTGGCTAATAGTAACTCTTGTAATTTAAATTCATTAGAAATGGCAAAGGTGGGGTAAGTAGTGTAATATAAAAACAAATGATTATTAAATATTAATAATCTGCACAGGTGTGGTGTTAGCCAAGTACGTTTGATTTTTCTAAAAGTGTATTTATGATATACTTGCTTATTGAGGCTTTCAGCCGGCCTCCTTCATCCATTGGTCTGTTACAATCTCATTCACATTTTTCTTCGTCCACTACAGCATGGGGCAAAGGGTCAGCCTACTTTAGCCCTTGGTTACCTTTACTATGAGTGATGCCATTCCGCCCTTTCCCAAGGAGCAGATCCACACACAAGGTAGTTCCCTTATATGTCAGTGACTACTTTGGCAACGTGTGCTGTTTGAGACCCAAAAATATTTTTGGTTTTAGCCAATTTCTTTTGATGAGCCCAACAGCTTCCCCAACAATACAGTTTTGCAAAAAACATGACAAAACAAAACAAGCATTAACAAAGCCAAATGATTGCCAGTCAAAGTCATGTCTATTGGCTTTGCCAATGTGGATCACTTGCAAGTGAAGTTTGCAGCCTGCACGCATCTGCGGTATCAGAGTGGCAGAGCCGGCAGAGACTGTGGTCACGGTCAGCACAAAAAGACAGCCATCAAGGGTGCAAACTCACTAAGAATTGAAAAGCACCCCTGAGGAAAAGGCAGTGATTCCAGTGGACCAGCTTTGGGCAATCTGACAAAGAGAATCAATTTAGCATTCCAGGGAGTAGCATTTGATCTCTGCTCCTTTCTCCAGGTCCATTTAAACATGCTGTTCTAACAAAACGGATTATGATGGGCCTGCCAGGTGTACAATCACAGCAGGCTAATTATATGGCTTCAAGGCTCCACACTCATAAAACGCTAATCGTTTGCAAAATGTGTTGCCAGCAGTCCAGAGAAATAGAATGCTGTTTCCTAACATGACATTATTTATACCTGCTTGTAAACACATTAGAGTAAATTGAAAGCTGTTTTGTGTTGTTGTTGAGACGCGGGGATTGCCTGATTAAAATAAAATGAGTAATTTATGAGAATTATTTTTGCATATATTAAATTGGAGTGCAGACTGATCCTTTTTTTTCTTTCACAGGAGAGACAAGCCAGCAGGGCTTAGATGGCAGAGGAATGGTAACAGTGAGCTGGGAATAGAACTGGTGACTTGATAAACAAGTTAGGATTATATCATTTTACGGGAAAACTAAATTAAACATTGTCACGCATCTGTTTCAATAAAAGGGCCAGAAAAATGACACAAGAAATGACTCAAAGGGTCTTATTTATGAGGCCTTAAGCTGCTGTTGTGTCGTGTCACTTATTTGTGATGCTGCGGCAGCGTAAACAATGCGCCACACTGCGCCCTATTTACAAAGTGACGCATCTAGGCAGATGCGTCACTTTGTAAAGCCCTGTGCTACATTATACCTGCCTCAGGTATAATGTACGCAGGGTGGGCTCGTAGAAGTGGCACAGTGAAATCTATGAGATTTCACTGTGCCACGTCTACAACTTCACTGCGTCAAATCCTTACGCCTGCTGCACAGCAGGTGTAAGGAGTGAGGTAGGCCCTTTTTCATGGTACTCGCCCATGTGTAATGACACATTGCTGGAGTTGCTTCTGTTTTGTGGCACACTCCAGCAGTGTGTCATTACCGCGCCAACAGATACGTCAGGATTCCTGACGTATCTGTTCAACCCTTGCGACATGGAGCGCTGTAGTTTAAATATGGCGAATCCATGGTGTCACAAGGAGGGCGCACTGAAAAGTGTTGCATCGCTGTTTTGTCCAGCGATGCAACACTTTCCATAAATGAGGCCCAAAGTATCTACTTTTTCGACTCCCACAAGCTTCATCGAGGGATTTTCTCCTCCAAAGTGAAGGCATGGACCTAACAGAAACCAAATGCATATCTTTGCTAAGCAGCACAGATTTTTTGTCTTTATTGATTCGAAAAAAAGTTTTAAATAAAAATATAATCTAAAGGCTTTGTCACCTTAGAATAGTGTTCATTTACATTCCACAAACTAAATTGCCTGTTGGCAGTTACATATTAGTATATATTATTTCACCACCTCATGTTATTGACAATGGGGGGATGAAAGGCTGAGTCAAGACCAGCTGGAATTTAAAAGTGTTCCTTTCAGGCTTTAGGAACAGATCTCTGCTCCCTGTACTCAATTATTTGTCTTTAAATTTCACTTCATGAAATCAAGACAAGTGTCAGCCATAGATGTTTCACAAACACATAGACGTTTCACAATGCACAATGTAGGCCTAACTACCCCAGTGATTGAGTACACCCCACACAACAGCCATTTCTCAAGGAAATTCCACCCTAGGCTCTAGGAGCAAGGGTTTGCTCCTGATGTGTGCCTCTAGGGGCCCAAGGTTCTATCTTTCCATCTAAGGGCGCTGTCACTAGTGCCCCCTCAGCTCCATCTAATTAACTAAAGCATATTAAGATCTTCTCATAACTGGACTCAGTGCTTAATTTGCAAAAAAATAAGTGCCAGGGCTCTCGTCAGGAGGCTACTGCACCTTGTACCACACATTGCCCCTGCCAGCGCTGCCAATGTTAGTAAAAACACAAGTACTAACATTCAAACTCCTACAAGTGTAACAGTTTGGACTATTTAAGGCCCCAAAGCTATAAGAATGTCTTGGGTGGCAGGTGATATTCATTTTTAGTGTATATTGAGTTAATAATAAACTGTTGTTGTGATCATCTCTAAATTAGTCAGACAGCGCCAGCTTGTGGCAGACTGTCACAGGCCCCAGTGCTGACAATTAAGTGCTGGTGCCGAGCACCGGAAAACACAGGCTCAAAATAAGCACTGCCTGGACTGAGGAAACCCTGCACTCTACTGGTTGCCCAGAGAGCACCACCCAGTTTTGCCCCAGGTCAGTTCAAGCGTCGGGTTCTGATGCCCCAGAATGAGCTCAACATTAGCATCACACGACTGGTCAGATTTCCACATCTTCTCTCCTCCTCCTTTGTATGAACATGTTGAGAGAGGCCTCAAGGTCATGCCACACAGATGCAAGGACTGTTAGCACTCCTTTGCAGCAGAGCGTTTTCCATGACGTGAAGGACCACAGTCTCTGTTGCTGTTGGACTTCTTCATGTGGCCATTGTCTGGGAGATTAGCTCCACCGAAGAAAGCCTCACCTAAACACCCATGGACAAGAAAACGGGACAGCGTAACAAAGTCTTAGGACGTGTAACCGGCATCCCAAACAGTGTTCCGCATGGCAGCGAGTGTAGTAGGAGCACCTTATAGATCTCAAGGTTACTTAGGCAGAGTTGCAGCATGCAGGGCAGTCAGCTTCATTCTCTTTGGCTTCAAAGAAGGAACAAGCCTTTTCCTTACCTGTTTAGGACTTTCTACCTCCGGTTCAATATTTCCTCTGCCTGGTGGGCAGAGATTTGTTGTATATTCATAGGTAGACTTGAATACCTGCTTCACAGGCCCAGCCTATATTGACAAACAGTCGCAGTGAAGGCCCGTGAAACCCCACGCTGTGGGAGGCAAAAACACAATGTAAAAAAGAAAAAATGTAAGTTCCAAATGTCTTTGTGACTCACAATGTCGACATAAGCTGCTTATATGTTGCAGGTCAATGTGGGCAGTACACAGGCATCTGTCCTTTCCTGATTGCTGCTTCAAAGAAATGTTTGCTCCATGCCCCTTTTCTGGGGCTTGTGTGACTTGGGCAGTAAGGCAAGCCTTTCGAGAAGTATGGATATTGTCGCCGGAAACACAATACCAGGCACTACTGCAGGCTCCTTAAATTGCCAAGTACTTCCTTTTCAAACTTAGACTTTCAGAGGATAGTGAAGTTGAACAGTCACTCTTAGAAAGTTTTATTAGGTAGACTTTATACTTTAGAGAACACCTATAAAGCTCAACAATCAGTAAAATCAATCTTTTATAGAATTAACATGTAATATATTTCCTACTCTGTAGCTTCTCTGTTACATGCTCTATGAGCATTTTTATTGCCACAGTTCGTTATATGTCTCTTCAGTAGGATCCAGTAGGCAACACAAAAGCTGCATATAGAACTGCGCTGTCTGATATGTTCTGGTTGATTCTGGTTGTCAGTTTGAGACTGTCAGCTGTTGAGGATTCTGTCAAGGATTACTCTCAACATCGAAATCTCAACCTATATGTTTTAAACTGTGCCATGCATCATGTATAGGAACAACACCTGAAAAGCTGAAAGACTGACCAAATATATATCAAAACATATCAAAATGTATTAGTGTTTACATGATAAGCATAATAGATTCCAATCAGAAACAATATAGCTGGGGGTCGCGTAACTAGTTAGCATGGAGGAGTCTCGTTCTGATTCTGTCAAGGATGCCAGACCTGGCATCCTTGGCGTGTTTTCCCTGACCTTTTTGCCTTCCGACCTCCTGTTTTGATGACTTCCTTTTTACTGGTTTTAGGACTCTGGGTACTTTACCACTGCGAACCAGTGCTAAAGTGCAAGTGCCCTCAACTTAAAACCTAGTAACAGTGGCTTATCCACAATTGGCATACTCAATTTACTTATAAGTCCCTAGTAAAGTGCACTACATGTGCCCAGGCTCTGTAAAGTAAATGCAACTAATGGACTTGCAACACTGATTGTGCCGCCCACTTAGGTAGACCTCTAAACATGTCTCAGGCCTGCCACTGCAGAGCTTATGTGTGCATTTTAAACTGCCAAGTCGACCTGGCAAGTTAACCTTCTGACCAGGCCGAAACCTCCCTTTTTAATACATATAAGTCACCCATTAGGTAGGCCCTGGTCAGCCTAAAGACAGGGTGCAGTGTATTTAAAAAGTAGAACATGTACTTTTAAGTTTTACATGTCCTGGTAGTGAAAAACTCGCAAATTTGTTTTCACTGCTGCAAGGCCTATCTCTCCCATAGGTTAACATTGGGATTACCTTATTACATCTGATAAGAGCAATTTCCAATTGGGAAGAAATGGGACCCTCAAGTTAGGTGTCTCTGATATCACAATTTAAAATCCTAACTCATGGTGAAGTCAGAGTTTAAATTGGAATTCTGAAAATGCCACTTTTAGAAAGAAGGCATTTTCTTATTTTAGCCATTTGGTGCCTTCTGCCTGTCTCTGAATAAACGTCTAGGGTGGGTGGCATCTGGCCTTTGTGCATTCCCTCTAGACAGCCACACACAAAGGAGCTTAGGTGTGGCTAAATGGCCATCCTGGGCAGGATGGGAGGGAGGAGCTGACACTTAAACCTGAATTGGCTGTGCTTGTCCTGTAGTGAGTCTGGAGCCAGGGCAGGAAGGTTAAGGACTCTGTGCACTTCAAAGGCCACCCTTTGAAGACACAACTGGGTATAAGTACTGGACCTCTGACACCACCACTTCAGTACACTTCTGGACCTGTGGATACTCTAACAGGAAGAATGACTGCTGTGCTGCTGAAAGCACTGTCACTCTGCAGTACTCTGCTGGACTCCTGCTCTGCTGTGCTGACCTGCTGCCTGCTGCGCTCTTGCCTGGGTGTGAGAAGGACTTGACTGCATCTCTACACCTCAGTTCCAAAGTGACTCCAAGGGCATGCTAGCTTGCCTCCTGTTCTGAAGTCTCAGGTACATCAAAGACTTCAATCAACTCACCAACAGCACCTGGACTTTGCCATCTGAGAGTCCTACCCTACCAAGTGGTGCCACCCCAGTCCTGGACCCTTGGAAGTAGGCCTATGGTGCTTGCAATGAAACCCTCTAATTGCCAATGAAATCCTCATCTTACACACTAAGAACATCAACATCTCCCAGACCAACCACACAAACATCTACAAGCGCTACAGACCATGATGCCCAGAGCTGCCTAGGATGTCCGTCTCTCATGTCTTACTCCATGATTGGTAACATTCTCAGCAAAGCAGTTCCAAATCTTAAAATCCAGATTCCCAAACTCCTTTGTTCTTGCGACAGCAGTGGCCATGGGCTTGACAGAGTCTTTGTCAAAGTGATGCTTCTTTGCAAAGGACAGGCTCACCTCTGCAAGCTGGTCAGTTCCCGGGAAGGGGGTCCTTCCCTGTTTTACTGAAGACTCTATTGACCCGAAGTAATCTCCCAACAACCTGGCAGCAGCAGCCTGTTTTGAGAATGGGAGGAAATTGAACAACACAGGTGTCGACCTAGTTCAATGGCAATGCTGTTTAATGGGCGGCCTCCATTTTGTGGCTATCCATGCACTGGAGGACAACTAACCACACATGCCATGCACAAATATGTTACACTGCTTGCTCGCCACACTGCTTGCATGTCAGAACATCGTTGGTAAAAATACAGCCTGATATAAATATTGTGACCTAAACATAGTTTGCAGAAATATATATCCATTTGGTGTAGATTTTATATTATTACCTCCAATGAAAGGAGATTTTTGTAAAATATATTTAGCACACAATATTTTGCCTGGTGGTATTTTTTCCACAATATTCTGTCGTACCATACCTCTCACATTCTGCAACAAGTGAAGGCTCCCAGTCAGGACAGAGTACACAGACTTCAGAGGGAGCATCATTAGACAACCCCAGCGCTTGCGGTGCCGCCCCAGCCGGGGGAGGGGGCGGTATGGGGTGCGCGAAGGTTAAATGCCTCTACGGAAGTAGTATTAATCAGACGCAACTGACCATTAGCTGTTCATGGACTGGACATAGGAATTACCGTCCTTCAATGCTGAAAAAAGGTCACAGAGTTAAGTGCTCTGCTGTAAACAACTTGTTCCTAAAATATGCAGAGCACCTGCCAAGGGACTCAGGACATGGATCTTCTGTGCGGTCAAACATACCGGGCAAGGCAGAAATGTTAAAATGAGGAGCAGGGCGGCACAGAGCTATTGCATCAGAAAGTTTATTCTCTATTAAAGTGGACACGGCAGAGTTTGTCTAAAAGCCTCCAGTGAAAGGCTACTGTGTGGAAGTGCCTCATTATCACATGCTCACTCGGCTGTTTAGAGTAAACGAGGCACTGTATTAAGTGCACTTTCTTCCGTTTAAAAATATAATGCTGTTTATTACAAATTCCCTTTGCTGTTTAAAACTATGATAGTGTATTACATATCCCGTTTTTTACATCCTGTCTCTTCTATTTAAAGGAATGATGCAGTTTGATACATGCCACACTGTTGTTTAAAGTAATGGTGCCGTGTATTGCATGCACCCTCTGTTATGTAAAGTAATGAGCAGTTTATTATATCCCCCCTCTGTTGTTTAAAGTAAGGATGCACTTTATTACAGGCCTTCTCTTCTGTTTAAAGTGATTATTCAGTTTATCACATGCCTTCTCTGCTGTTTAAAGTAACAATGCAGTTTATTACACATTCCATCTGCTATTCAAGGTAATGATGCAGTTTATTACAAGTCCCTTCTCCTGTTTAAAGTAATGAAGCAGTTTATTACACGTCCCTCCTTCTGTTTAAAGTAATGACGCATTCTATTACACGTTCCCTCTGTTGTTTAAAGTAACAATGCAGTTTATCACACGGCCACTCTGCAGTTTAAAGTAATGTTGTAGGTTATTGCGTTTTTTCTGCAGTTTAAAGTAATGATGAAGTTTATTACATGTCCCCTCTGTTGTCTAAAGAAATGCTGAAGTTTATTACACGTTAACTTTGCTGTTTAAAGCAATAATGCAGTTTATCGCACGTCCACTCCACAGTTTAAAGTAGCGATGCTGCTTATTACATGCCCTTCTGCAGTTTAAAGTAATGATGCAGTTCATTACATCTCCCCTCTGCTGTTTTAAGAAATGATGACGTTTATTACACGTCCCCTCTACTGTTTAAAGCAATGATGCAGTTTATCACATGCCCCTTTTATTCTTTAACCTAATGATGCAATTCATTGCATGTCTCTCATGCTGTTTAAAGCATTGATGCAGTTTATCACATGTCTACTCTGCAGTTTAAAGCAATGATGCTGCTTACTACACATCCCTTCTGCAGTTTATGGGCTGGATTTCGGTTGGATAACTTTTGTTTGGTGACATTTTGTCTGTGCTGATCCTAGGTCTACGCTGGAAATAGACAAAATATACTCCAAGAACCCTTACATGGGGGTTGGTGGTGGTGGCACAAAGGTGGTTGAGTCGTGAGGGGTGAAGTCATGAGGACAGAGTCAACAGTGGCAAAGTCCATGCCAGTCAGCATACATATGTACATATTTTTTTTTTACAAACACTGCTCCACAAAAAACTACCAACATGGAAAAGTGGGATAATAGAGTAATTCTGGGTCCTCAAATTGTCAAAAAACAGACTGTATTTAAAATTAATTTATGGCGGTTTAGGGCACCTGCAGGAAAAATCGAAATGCATCCACCAAGTTTCATTGTATAATACTGACAGGACAACTCTGGGGTGGGTGCATTTGTTGGAGAGAGCTCTGTGCCCTCTTATGTGACAGTTTTGTAATCATCACAGCTCAGAAGGCTAATGTGCCTCATTCAGATGAAGGAAGTGACCCGAAAAGGACCACTCGGGTCACTCACGACCACCTTCTCTGCCTTCCTACAAATGAAGAGTCGGTCAGACAGTAGAGAATACAAACCAGATATTTATTGAGATTACACTGCAGCGGAGCCCAGTCTGACCAGCCCCCTGGGGTGGCTGTCGAGGGACTGAACCCCGTAAGCATACAATTACATTATGTACGCTGCAAAGTCCACAAAGGCCCGCCTACTATGGAAAAACACTAGCAGGTGTCGTAATACAATGGGGGTACAGAACATAAGTTTCGATTCTGCAGCCAGGCACAGGCTATCTACTGCCCAAGGTCGTCTGGCCTATCCTTCCAACCAGACAGGTGGGAGAAAGGCTCCATCTAACAAGAAAGGCATGCACTAACGAGGACACTTGCAATTATAGAAAGAAAAAAACTCAACCTTGGGAAACGAAACTTACCAAGGACCATTTCTCGAAAATAACCAAGCAGCAGTTTCGATAAACATACAAAAGGGCGTCCAGATTACAAGATCGTTTCGCGAATGCTAAAATATACAGACAAAGGGCCCACCCAATATTAACAAACCCTCCTGTTAGCATGAGCTAACCATCCACAATGGAAAATTAAAGCAAAAACATAAAGGAATAATAAAGCAAATAGCGTTTCATGCACATGTCATGCTGTGAACAGTGGGAGTTTATTCCAAGAGAAGAGAAGATGCTTTGAAGACACCCTCATCTATGGCCATGATGTCATCTATTTCTTTCTGTAACATTATTGCATCATTAGTGTCATGAATCGATATCTTCCTCTTTGGCGTCAATACAGAGATACAATATGTGCAGCACATTGGAAGACATTGAATAAGAACACAGCAAAGTATCAATATAGCAATGAAATATATTGCTTTTGCTATTAGCCACCCCCATGTTCCAAAAAGGGACCAACTCCAATTACCTGGTTCTATACCTTTGACATTCTCAATAATGTCCAAGATATGCTTGGTGATCATCTTTTCCATATTTGTTATGCCCACTACACACTGATCGCCAATAACTGCGCATGCACCACCATTCTTTGCTAAAATAAAATCCACTGCATATCTGGTTTGTTCAGAATAGATCCTCATACTCTGATTGAATGGTGATGTCACGTAATGCTGCTACTGTGGTATTTGACAATATCTGCAATTTACAGCCAAAATATTCTGTGCCTTTTCAGTCCTACTCATAGCCATTCCCCTTAATGTGAAAATAGCAGACAGGATATAACCAAAAGTAATACCATTACTGTAACTATTGATCTCAATATCCGTCACTCCTTCGCAAAATTCCTTTGTAAGTGTTCTCTTCACCCATTTTACCTGTCTGTGGGCATATTTGCAAGGGACCCCAAGGAGCAGCACCATCCCAAAAGCTACATTTGTGTATTTTCCATTAGTTAAAAAGAAGAACCTGGGATGGGCATATATTGGCCTATCATAGTTCACAGCTGAATAGCGAGAATTACCTGTAATGGTGTCAGAACCTTTTGAACCTTTCAAAGGGAATGTCTCTTTGGATATGATCACCCCTGAGCAATTGATAAACAAAATGCTATCAGTACTATTTATGATGGGGCAACAAGCAGGGTAATAGCCAGCTTTTCGGGGAACCGTCACTTCTTAATAATGCCAACCCACCAACGTAATATTTTGCTCTTCCAAATTGAAGTTATCACAATACGTATTATTGTCACAACGGGGGTAACCTGTTCCTGTGGGTTGACGATGGTACAAGCATGGCCCTGGGTAGCCGAAACCAAACTCCCCTTTTACCTCAACAAAATTTGTCAGCTTAGAATATGTATAATTTATCAAAGACAAAGGGTAAGCAGTCCATAGGCTAGTTACAGATTCAGTAGGATAACAAGCATCACCATTACCAAAAATCTCTTATGAGTATCTAGAAAGACATTAATAGAAAGCATTCTTTTTCGTCTTGGTGTGAAAAAGATATAATTGTCAGGAGTAGGCAAATTACTTGCACAATCTAACACCCAAAGAACTCCACAAAAAATAATCATCAGCAGAATACAAAAAAGAAGGAATAGCACTCTCCGCTCCTTTACCCATGATGATCGGCGCAAAACAACAAAACCCAATGGCTGTTCTTCATCAATCATTGGCCTGCCAAAAAGATGCATGATAGCAGAATGGAAAGGTACTATTAATATAGCCTTAATGAAACCAAACAAACAATCTTCTTTCCAGCGTCCGTTTTTCTTCTCCTGTGAGCCTCGCTGGCAGGCTCCTATTGTTCATCCACGGTGGTGCTATTGAGCACTTCTCGTTGGAGCTACACGATTGCAGCTCTTTTCTGAGGAAAATCCACTTCTTTCAGGATAGGGTACCCTCCCTCCTGGGAAAACACCCCAAACTTATCCTGTCCAGTGTCTCCAACAATGCACCAATCTCCCTGTCCCTGCTCTATTGTCCCTATTCTTCATTCATGAAGTCCATCCCTACTAATCTGACTTTTCCTTTGGTGCACTGTTCCTTCGTTGAGGACGCAAATTGTACTTAACAACTCCAGGAACAGAGGGATCAAGAAACAAACGTTCACTTTCAGCGGTATTGACTGATTCGGATTCAAACACAGACGGGCCAGCTGACTGGAGCTCTTGGCTGGCCTCAGGTGGCACTGCTTCATTCAGAACTGCATCACTCTCCTCCTCAGAGGGTGCCCACGTTATTCTGGCATCGGAGAAAGGAATGAAGCGGGGAACCTTCTCCGTCTCAGAATCCCCAATGCCGTCAAGCCTCCACTGATCATAGGGCAGAGGGAGCGGCACCTTCTTACAGTGTGTCGAGTGGATCCAATTCTTCCGGCCGTCCACTCTCACTGCGGTACGGGTGGCAAGGAGGATCTGGAAAGGCCCCTTCCATCGGGGCTCCAGGCTGCCTTTGCACTGAAAATGACGAATCAAGATGTAATCCCCAGGCGGAAGGTCGTGGCCGGGTCCCTCTGTGGCGGATGGCAAGGCCTCTTGAATCTGCTGATGAATAGAACGCAAATTTTTAGTCAAGTCGTATAAATAATCTATCAACAAGGGGTAATCTATCTCGGAGAAGTGACGGGGTCTTGGAACTCCCCAGACATTAGCGGGCCTACCAAAGACAACCTCATAAGGGGACAACCCTATTCTAGTATGGGCTGTAACTCTCGTCGACAGCAAAGCCAATGATAAAGCATCTGGCCACTTCAACCCTGTACTCTCCCGAATTTTGGCCATCTTTAGTTTGAGAGTACCATTGTACTTCTCAGCTAAACCTGCTGACTGGGGGTGATTCACAGTATGAAACTTTTTCTTAATGTGCAAGCCATCGCACACTAACTGAATGACTTTCGAATTAAAATGACTACCGTTGTCACTCCAAATCAAACGGGGCAAACCAAAACGAGGAAAAAACTCCTTCAAAAGAGCTTTTGCCGTCGCCAAAGCTGTATTCTCCTTGGTAGGATAAGCCTCAACCCATTTACTGAATGCACAAACCACCACCAACACATACTTCAAATTGTTCACCCGTTCCATCTCAATGAAGTCCATTTGCAGGACTTCAAAAGGGAAAGAAGGGGGTGCAAAATTACCAGGAGGTGTAGGAGTGTCCTTCCCTGGATTATACAGCATGCACACCATGCAATGTTTTACCAAATGGGCAGCCGTCTTTGGAATATTATCATTCTGCCATACAGGGTCGAGCAACTTACAGATACCCCTAGCACTAATGTGAGCTGGTCCATGAGCCATAGTAACTACGGGGAGAACATATGCATCTGGCAACATCCATCTCTGTTTCCCCGACTTATCTATCCAGCACCCATCATCATCCAATTGCGCTGTACTTTCCTGCCATATTGCTAATTCCTCAACCGTCGCCTCACTCTGGATTTCTTTCACGCTATCTAGTGTGTCCTCAAACATCGTAACTTCTGGCACCCATCTAGCAGGACCTGCTACAAACATCTTTTTCATCTTAGATCGGGCCGTCTCTTTAAGTGTTTGAACCGCAAAAGCATTCCCACTCCCCACATCATCAGTAATTACTTTGTGAGCGCTACACTTCACTATTGCCAGTTTCTTGGGCAGGGTCAACGCCGACAAAAGTCTATACATCAAAGGGCCATGCTGAATCTTCGAGCCATGGGAGGTAAGGAATCCTCTCTCTGCCCAGAGCCGCCCAAAATTATGAGCGACTCCAAAGGCATACTGACTGTCAGTGTAAATATTAACCACCAGTCCCTGGCTCAACTCACAGGCCCGAATTAGAGCTGCCAGCTCTGCAGCGTGGCCCGACTGATAGGGGACTCGTGATGTCTCAACTATTGAGTGCAGTGTTGTGATCGCATAAGCAGCAGTTGTGGTGCCATCTGGTAATTTAAAACAAGAACCATCGACATATAGTTCCCCTTGGGGGTCAGATAAGGGAACATCGGTCAAGTCTACCCGTCCCTTCGTCTCCTCCTCAGTTCGAAACATACAATCATGTATGTCTATCTCCTCACTCTCCGAAGGGAGGGGTAGTAACGTGGCAGGATTCAGAGTGGCACATCTTTTGATCGTAATATGTGGTGCAAAAAGGGTTAGCTCATAGCCAGTCAGACGTGCACTGGTAAGGTGCTGTGTCTTTGTTCTGTTCAAAAGCATATCCACAGCATGAGGTACCATAACTGTGAGATCAGTATCAAGAACAAGCCCTGCCGATTGTCGAAGAGAGACGGCCACGGCCGCAGTCGCTCTTAAACAGCTTTCGCTTTCGCAACGGGATCAAGAACAGCAGAAAAGTACACACACGGCCTCTGCTTACCTACAAAGGCCTGTGTTAAGACAGAAAGCGCACAACTGGCCCACTCGTGTACATATAACACGAACGGCTTGTTGTAATCAGGTGTGCCAAGTACAGGAGCCGAACAAAGCGCAACCTTCAATTGCTCAAAAGCTTGTTGACATTCAGGCGTCCAAGGCAAAGGTTCATGCACATCTTCAGTTGTTAAATAGAGCAGAGGCTTTGTTAATAAAGCAAAATTGGGTATCCAATGACGACAATAGGACGTGATACCAATGAAGGCTCGTACATCCCTTTGGGTCTTTGGAACAGGCATGTTAATTATGGCATTAATACGTTCAGGAGTTAGTTTCCGACCCTCCTTCGACAGTAGGTGACCTAAATAGGTGACCTCCTGTCGACAATATTGGAATTTGGAAAGGGACACCCTGTGTCCATATTGAGCCAAATGCAGCAACAATTTGACTGTAGCTGCTGTACATCCTTCTTCAGTATCGGACGCAATCAAAAAATCGTCCACATACTGTAGCAATACATTACCTGGGGGAAGGGTAAGGTAGTCCAATTGACCCTTTAGAGCCTGGCTATATATACTAGGACTCTCAGTATAGCCCTGAGGAACTCGACAAAATCTAAAACTACGACCTGCCAGGGAGAATCCGAACAGGTGCCTGCTAATTGGATGAACAGGGATGCTAAAGAAAGCGTTTTTCAAATCAATAACAGAAAAGAATTTGGCAGAAGAAGGAATCATAGTCAAAAGAGCAGTAATGTCAGGAACCACGGGGAACTGAGGGACTACAATTTTATTAACTTCGCGCAGATCAGTCACAAAACGATAAACATCAGCAACATCATCGGGAGAACCCGGAGGTGGCCTCTTGAGAACAGGAAGGATGGGACTATTGCACACATTCCCTGCTGTCTCCTCAACAACTCCTGACTGAATCAAATCTTGTATTATACACAACAACGCCTGTTTACCTGTGTGCGAAATCTTATACTGAGGGATACAAGGCAATATCGCATTTCCTTTAACCTGAATAGAAATTGGAGGTATTTGCAAAAGTCCTACATCTGTATCACTTGTAGCCCACAACGTAGTTGGAACATCCTTAAACTCAACTGGGAGGGGGGCATCTTTAGACAAACATTGTGTAGTACTAACCACACTCAGACCCATTGTCAAATGGACACCATACGGGGAACAGTAAATAGTAGCATGTAACTTTTTCCACAGATCTAATCCCATCAGGTTCTCTCCACAATTTGATGTTAGTAAAAATGGTGAATCAATGGTACAGGGGCCTATAGTCAAAGCAAGGGGTTTGGAGATGGGGCTTACTACCGGCACACCAGAAAAATCAACCGAAACATTGTTATGGCCAGACAGGGCTGCCCCAGGGACCAGTGACCTTGCAACAGAACTATTCATTGCTCCTGTATCCACTAAAAATTTCTTCTCCGAGCCCTGCAAATCCCCATTAATATAATCTGATATGATCCATGCTGATCTACAGGTATCTGAACAGGTCCCTTACCCTGTCCTTGGCTGTCCTAGCCTTGAGACATCCCCGTCACCTCATCCAAATCATAATCATCATGATAATACTGTCGGCTCCGAACGTCATCAAAGTAATTCTGATCAGAACGGCCCAATGACGTTTCAGTAGCCTGATCCTCACCCTGACTGGCTGCTCCCTGTCCTCGCCCTCTCTCTCCCCGTCCTCTCGGAGCTGCAACCTTTTTCAGCAAAACCGGGAACTCGCTGTGCCAGTGCCCCTCCTCCTTGCAATACGCACATTGATTTGGGCCCACAGGCACAGCACTCCGGCTCGTACGAGGAAGCTGCCTGGCCGGTGTAATTCCTCGACCCCATCCCTGCCCCCTGGATGCCTGCTGCATCAGTACCTTAGTATTCAACTCCTTCGTTTTCTTTTCCACCTTCTCTTTCTCCTCATTCTCTCTATGCTCAAAATACTGAGCCATATTCAATATCACCGAAGGGGTAGAAGTAGTCCACGTGCTCTCAGCAGCCTGCAAGCGTGTTGCAATCTCTGGTAACAAATTTGTGACAAATCTGTTAACAAACAATCTGATACCCCCTTCCAAGGACAAATCCTGGCCACTAAAATCCCAAAACACACCTTCAAACTGAGTAAAAAAATCAGACACACTCTCATCTTTCTTCTGACGACATGCGGCTAGCTTATCCTAATCCACCTTCCGGGGTGGAATAAGAGAGTGCATATAAGTAATGATGCGATCTGGCAAAGCTTTTCACCAGGCTTCCTCTCCTTATCCCACGCCCTAATCTCGACCCAAGTACCACCCAATTCTAGGACATGGTTTTGAGCATGCACCTGTCGCCAGATATCCACTGGTACCAATAAGCCAAAAAACATTTCAATATCTGCCAACGTCATTACCGTTGATGCAGCAGCCTCTCTCAATTCTTTATAGTAAGCAGTAGGATTTTTCCTGGGGTCAGGCAACTGGGCCTTAATTGCAAGGACTTCACTCCTCTTCCATGGAGTAAAAAACCCATTGTTCTTGAAAACGGGCCTCTACTCGTTGTCTAGTCACTTGATCATGTTGATCACATAACTCTGGTATCTCTCGGTGAAAAACGGGATGAACTTCCCTTATCGGGACCTGAGATATTGTCGTCGGGGAATTTTGATGCAATCTACCTCAATATCCAATCACTGTGGTAACACTAGCAAAAACCTCATTGGGGGCCATGCCCGCGGCATATACTTGGTCCCTAATATCGTAAACAGCCTGGGGTGCAACACCTTTAAAACACTGTTCCCATAGTCCAATCAAAGTGGCCGACATATGTTTAAGGGCATGCTGCTGAACAAATGGCTCATAATCCTTTAACACACTCCAAACATCTTCAACACCATAAATAGGACTACGGTCCCACTGGGCAGCCTGATTGGCCACCATATTTTTCTCCATATCGCCCACATCAGACCGAATCAACACCCGTCCTAATCGCTCCTTTGCAACTGCCCCAGCTCCATCGTGCTGACCACGCACCGGTGTCTCGGCATCTAACTTGGGGGTATGAGTAAGAAAAGGGGACCACACATCGATCGAAGAGGGGGGCATCAAGGTCAACATCGGCTGAGTAGTAAGTGTCTGTGAAGGAGAAAGTGACAACGTAACAACAGGGGTGACAGGAGGACTGGCAGTCGCAGTGACTGTGGGGGACGGAGCCAAAGAAGAAGTTGGTGATGCCGGAACCAAAGCACTTCGATCAATACCAGATACAACGGGAACAGGGGGGCAGAGGCAGATGACAAGGGCTGTGGAACAACAGGATATATTCTCTGCGGGGCATAAGGGGGAGGCGGTCTGTCTTCCAATAATTCTTCCATAAAAGTGTCTGCTTCCTCTCTAGTAATGTAACACTTATCACATTGCAATCGAAACCTCCTATCTGCACATTCTATACCCTTCTCCACTTTCTCCTTATCATGCGCCACCGCTTTCTGAGTCAGTGTCTGCGTTCTCTCGCTCCGTGCCTCCCTTTCCGCCCTCAGCCATCTCTGTTTAACTTCCTTCCCCCACACTTGAAGATAATCAAACATCGACTGCCTGCTACGTTTAGCAAACAATTTTTCTTCCAAATAATTCAATTTCTGTTCATCAAAAGTGCCCATTGACGGCCACTGCAATTCAGCATTGTCCCTAGTATATTTGTGCCATAATGTACTAAATATAATAGGGCCAAGACCGTATTTGACATACATGCCATAATTTGGAGTGCCTTCCGCAGGTGCGGGCTGTTCTTTCTCCAATCGAGCATCAGCAGAACAACAACGACACCTCACACAACACAACTTACTCCAACAAGGAATTCTGTTCACACAAAGAAACACATTCACCACACAATCACACTAAAATGTACTCATACCTTTCCCAATGATCGCTTCCGCGGGCTGCATCAATCACACATTAACAAAATGGTACCATGTTTCAAACAGAATCTTCAAAAGCAAATGCACACGCTTTTAAAAAAAAAAAAAGATTCTTAGACCAACCAAAATACCCGTCAAACAAACGTCATGACAACAAAGAACCAAACAAGCTCACCTGGTGCACACAGGTCAAACGAATTTATTCTCCACTGCAGACTCTTCGGACTAAACGGTCAGATCCAAGGGTTTCGCCATTCAGGACCCCAGTCGGGATGACCACTGGGCAGGGCACCGCCCGATCAGACAGGCGGGGCAGCTGCTAGTGCGAAACTCTATTGTGCAGGGGTCCCCCGATCCGCCTATCCGAACCAACCCGGCCCCGTCCTCCTCACCCGTCCGCGGGCGAGGATGAGGTCACCCGATGGAGTCCCTGTTTGGGCGCCAACTGAAGGAAGTGACCCGAAAAGGGCCACTCGGGTCACTCACGACCACCTTCTCTGCCTTCCTACAAATGAAGAGTCGGTCAGACAGTAGAGAATACAAACCAGATATTTATTGAAATTACACTGCAGCTGAGCCCAGTCTGACCAGCCTCCTGGGGTGGCTGTCGAGGGACTGAACCCCGTAAGCATACAATTACATTATGTACGTTGCAAAGTCCACAAAGGCCCGCCTACTATGGAAAAACACTAGCAGCTGTCGTAATACAATGGGGGTACAGAGCATAAGTTTCGATTCTGCAGCCGGGCATAGGCTATCTACTGCCCAAGGTCATCTGGCCTATCCTCCCTACCAGAGAGGTGGGAGAAAGGCTCCATCTAACAAGAAAGGCATGCACTAACGAGGACACTTGCAATTATAGAAAGAAAAAAACTCAACCTTGGGAAACGAAACTCACCAAGGACCGTTTCTCGAAAATAACCAAGCAGTAGTTTCGATTATCATACAAAATGGCGTCCAGATTACAAGATGGTTTCGCGAATGCTAAAGTATACAGACAAAGGGCCCACCCAATATTAACACAGAGCATAAGTGTAAGTCACAGATTTGTATTTTATTTGAACAGGTTACTGGATTACTGTTTTTATTGCAGAGATTCTTGTGTTGCAGGTTTTAAGGTACAATCCTCGTGAAATAGCTTGTTGAGATGTGTGTCTCTTTGAAATAGTTCAATGTAACCTCCAAATGTAAATTTGAAAGCACATGTTTTTAACAAAATTTTTCGCCATTCTAAGGTTGCTTAACATGGGTTCATGGATACTAATAAATATGTATCGTATGGTTGAAACAATTTATTTAATGTGCTATATACAACTTTCAATCAATCAATCAAGTGACTTGTAAAGCGCGACTACTCACCCATAAGGGTCTCAAGGCGATGTGGGGGCTTAAGGGGGGGGGTTGCTGATTCGCCGAAGGCACTGTGGTTCAGTGAAAGAGGCAGGTCTTGAGGTCCTTCCTGAATTGAGATAGTGACGGTGATTGCCTTGGGAGGAGAGGCAGGGTGTTCCAGGTCTTTGCTGCAAGGTAGGAGAAGGATCTTCCTCCATCTGTGGTCTTGCGGATGCGTGGGACAGTGGCCAAGGCCAGATGGGCAGAGCGAAGGTCTCTGGTGGGTGCGTGGATCTCTGGTGGGTGCGTAGAATACTTACAAACATAGACAGACACGTTTAGCAATTCTAGAGAGCATATATAGACCAACAAATCTTATATAAACCCAGAGCCTGAGAAAGTCAAAAATACGTTAGGATCATTGTATGGTCCTTTATTTATTGTATGGTGCGTGACTCGCCAGCCACTGGTGCTGTGGAGGGCCAGCCCTTGATTGCCTGGCATGGGAACAGCTGCCAGAATAAAAAATCCATGCCAGCTTGGTGGGTATTCTTTTGGCAAAAGTGCTTCTGCTGGCCTGTCCAGAGGTCTTTTGTAAAAAATGTAATGCTCACCGGCTGCCTTATTTTATGGTGACCTTTGAGGGTTTTTTTGTGACAAACCCCGAAAGTGGGCATTTCTTTCTGAAATACAAAAAGCATGTTGCCATGGTGCATGGGGCTATTGATCACTTTTCTTGCCTCAGTCTGGGCAGGGTGAATATGCATTTGAAGGAAAATCCTAAACAGGGCCTTCAGGCACATTGACCTCTGCAGCTCTGTGGCAGGTAAGATGCCAGGGAAAGGTTTACAAAGCACCAGTCTGCTTCAACTCGGCTGTGGAATACCTAGCATTTCCATCAGGAACTGAATGAGGTCGGGGAACTGTGGGTTTGATGGGTAGGTGAATCGCTGTGAGCTGGCACTATTGCCTGTGCCTAGGGTTCCCACATGCCACTCGCACCATAGGGATGATTTGCTGGGGCAAGCCTGGAACCTGACTCTTGCTCAAGAATATCTACTAGAACTGGAAACCACCCAGTTCCTACTCTCTGCCATCACTCTCATAGTAAGGAGTGAGTCTCCTCCCCTGTGCATACCTTCTTCTTTCCTTGCTGCTGCAGTGACTCAGTCTCAGTCTCGGGGAAAATTGTTCTATTTTGCAAATAAATTGAATCAGTTAATGACAGCTTTCTAGAAGATGGCCTTTTAATCACCACGCATCATTCTCTTCAAATTAAGCACAATTAGGCCAAAAAAAGATTGCTGCACAAAAATAGACCTGGATGTCTGCCCCATCGTTTTACATTTCCCTGACAATGTCAGTAATTCTCCTAATATACAAAATGGCCGCCTGCTTCACATCATGTTCGCATTTTGAGACGCAAGCATGCTTTATAGGAAGGCTAAAGTTCTTGCACAGCTCCACATCATCCTAACTGGTGCTTGCAGAGGTTGGGACTGAGCATCAATCCTATCATTTCTCAGGTTAACCTGCAGACTGGTTCTCTTCAATGGGATCCAGTGCCCTCCTTTTGACCCCAGTTGCCCTGGAGACTCAGAGCTTTCCTGAATATGACTTCTGGTACTGCTGAGCGTGTGGTGTTGCTGGATCCACATAACACCTGATTGGCTTACCAGTCATGTTATCCCACTAAAAGGATTGCATGAATGGATTGCAAAGAGCAAAGATGTACTGTGGGACCATTGGACCTGTGTTTTGAGCTGAGGAGGGACCACAGTGACTAACAAAATAAGCAGAAGTTTCATACAGTGACATCAGGTCTCCTTGCAAAATAACTCTCAACCACTGTGACCACGGTACCCACTCCAAAACAGGAAACAGCCTTTACCACGCATTGACTTTAAAACACAATCTTTTACCTCGAAGATGCCTTCGCATGCCTTTACAAAGCAAGGTAAGTATATTTAGTGTAAGTGTGTGTGAGTGTGTGTGTAGTATATATATATAAATAAATATATATGCATATCTATATATATATTCCAACTCGCTGCTTGTTTTTCGCCGCTGCAACGCCAGAGCAGGGGGCGCGTCGTTAGGAACGGACCAACCAAGCAAGGTCCGGTTAAAATTGACAAAACCTCGGACTTCAAGGAATGACGACGCCGTGTTCTGACACAAATAATTGGTTTATTTGTCGGCTGATCGGACGCGTTTCGCCTGTACCCGCAGGCTTGCTCAGCGTGAGCAAGCCTGTGGGTACAGGCGAAACGCGTCCAATCAGCCGACAAATAAACCATTTATTTGTGTCAGAACACGGCGTCGTCATTCCTTGAAGTCCGAGGTTTTGTCAAATATATATATATATATATATATATATATATATATATATATATATATATATTATCTACTGGCGGTCGCCAGTAGATAGTTATAGTTAGGACCTTTATCCATAGGAAATCCGCAACATTCTATTTAAAATAACTCTTGCGCCGGTTGACGAATCTTCGCGAAAGCTTCCAACTTGTTGGGGCGCTCCGCTCCGCTCCTACCCTGAAAGTCTCAAGTTGATTCGTCAAGCGGGGGCCGAGAAAAAAGGGGGGTCCCAAAATGCGTTTTCTCCGTTTTCTCCATGTTAATTCCCGTAGGAAATTTTAGCCACGGCTACAGCCCGAACTGCTGAACGGAATTACACCAAATTTTGCAAAAAGGTAGCGCTTGGTTCAGAAAGCGACCTTTTTTAAATGGTGTAAATCCGTTCAGTAGTTACGGAGAAATTCAAAAAATAAGAGTGAAAAAATCGATTTCCCATAGGAAACTTTATGCAAGGCTACAGCAAAAACTGCTGAACGGAATTACACCAAATTTGGCAAAAAGGTAGTGCTTGGTTCAGAAAGCACACTTTTTAAAAATGGTGTAAATCCGTTCAGTAGTTGCTGAGAAAATCCAAAATAAAAGTTTCGATATTTAGAGGCACGGAGGATCCGCGCACCCTCCCGACCACGAGCTGCATGCTAATTGGCTGTCAACACTCCAAATCAGGAAGTGTTGGTAGCCATCTTGTTCCTCGGTAGAACCGAGGAACAAGAAAGCAGTAAAAAAAGTGTGCAATACGCAAAAAGGGGGCAGGGTAGAAACACCCTGACCCCCTAGGCCTGCTCAGGGGGTCCCTCAAGGACCCCCAGGGCCCCCCCAAAAATTTCTTTTTTTAAAAAATCGTCAGGATGCGCTTACGGTGCGCGGATCCTGCAGATAAAAACGAAGCGCGGGCTCCCGCGCTTCTTGGTAATTGGCCCCGGGTGGGCCAAGTCCCGGGGGCATGGGAGGGTTAAGTTTTATGATGTGGGGGACCTCTAAGGCCCCCCAAGCCCTGGGGACCGCCACCCCCCGGGGCTTTAATAAAAAAAATGATGCGGGAGGGCTCTCGGCCCTCCCGCAGCCCCGGGGACCGCCACCCCCCGGGGCTTCTTTTTATTTTTTTAAAATAACCGATGTGGGGGGGCTTGAGCCTCCCCACACGCCCCAGGGACCGCCACCTCCCCGGGGCACTAAATATTTTAATGTGGGGGTCTGTTACGGACCCCCAGAGCCCCGGGGACCACCACCTCCCCGGGGCTGTGCAATTCAAGGGAGGGGGGCCGTGAGGCCCCCCTCCTGGAGCCCTTGATGGCCCTGGGGACCGCCACCCCCCAGGGCCGGCTCCTGCAGTGTCCCGGGGTGCCTAACCCCGGGACACTGTAGTTTGCTATGTCAGGACGGGAGCCTCGCGGCTCCCGTCCTGTCATAGCAAACTGCTTTGGATATTGGAAGCGAGAGCAGGGAAACCTGCTCTCGCTTCCAATATCCAAAGCAAATTGCTTTTCCACATGGGGAGCTGCATCTTAGCAGCTCCCCATGTGGAAAAGCAATGCCGGCTCCCAAGGGACGCGGGGAGCCGGCGGGACTGTGGGGGGATTGGGGACCCCCCCACAGTCCCCAACGGAGCGGGCCAGCCCCGGGGGATGGGGTCCCCGGGGCAAGTAGTGGCCCAGGAGGGGGGCCACGCAGCCCCCTTCCCCAAAATAAAAAAAAAAAAACAAAGGCCGGCCCCGGGGGATGGGGTCCCCGGGGCCATAAGTGGCCTGAGGAGGGGGGCAACGCAGCCCCCCTCCAAAACAATAAAAAAAAAAAAAAAAGGCCATGCCCCGGGGGATGGGGTCCCCGGGGCCGATTAAGGCCTCGGGAGGGGGGCCACGTGGCCCCCTTCCAATTTTTTTTTTTTTTTAAAGTAAATAGGGGGCAGGCCCTGGGGGCTGGGGTCCCCAGGACCAATAAATTAGAAAAAGAAGGGGGGCCACACAGCCCCTCTTCTTAAAAAAAAAACAACAAAAAAACACCGGCATCGCGCCGGAGGCCACGCCCCCTTCTTTCAACACTCTGCAAACGCGCCCCCTTGAGATGACATGTGTGCAAACAGGCCCCATGGCGTGTTTTAAGATGGGGAATTAAATCCCCTTCAATCCTGAGGGTCCCTGGGGGACAACTAGCCCACCAGGTACGTCCAGAAAGCAACACAGAGCTGCGTTGCAGAGAGGTGCAAAAAGGGGCGTGGCCTCTGAACACCTCTCTGCAACGCAGCTCTCTGGCGCATACTGGAGGTACCTGGTGGGCTAGTTGGGCCCTAGGGACCGTCGGGATTGAGGAGGAATTAATTCTCCAACTTAAAACGCGCCACAGGGCGTGTTTGCAGACATGTCACCTCAGGCCCCACCCCTTCCTTCACCATTGTGCAAATATTCCTCTAAAATCAGCCGAACTACGAATTCCGATTTACTCACCTGTTATCAGGAGAGAACCCAGTGCTGCATCTTTAGCCCAGCACTGACCCTGAAAAGTAATTCTAACCGTACTTACCAGTAACTTGTATTTCCTTCCATAGGAATCCATTGTCTGGTTTTCAGCAGAAAAGTTTCAAAGTGTCGATTTTCACAAACTACAAATATTCCTTAAAAATCGCCTGTATGACTTAAACGCATTCTTTCAACTGTTTACAGGAGATGCACCAGTGCTGGATCCAGGATCCACCACTGAGTAAGAAAAAGTAACGATAACACTACTTATCTGCTAAGTGAATTTCCTGCCATAGGATAACATTGGTGATTCTATGTGAAAAAGTTTCTGTCAACTTTTAAAATACAATAATATTCCTTAAAAATCAGTACTGTAACCAAAACGCTTTTACTCAACTGTTTACAGGAGATGTCCCAGGACTGAATCTAGGATCCAGTCCTGTGGTTAGAAAAGTAATCCATAAAGTAACTAATTGCATTTAACTAGAAATTCACATTGAGCTCAATGTTGCACTGTGTTTGAAATTGTGTTGCCCATTGCAACAACTGTAACTACTGTACTTAAAAGTCTATTGCCTATTTGCAAAGTATTTAAACTAAAGTAATTCATTCTGAGAAAGTATATTTTGTAATGTAATGTATAATGTAATTACAATGTAATTTAAAAAATAAATAGTTTAAAAAAATGTAGTAAATCAGTATCAAAAAAATAAAGATAACAATTAATACATTTAAAAATTGTCATTTACAAAACCTTGGAAATTGACTGGAAAAAACCATAGGTTTCAGACATGTTATAGTTAGGAATTAGCATTTAAAAAACCTTTGAAATTCACTGAAAAAACCATAGGTTTCAGGCAGTTATAGTTAGAAATTAGCATTTAAAAAACCTTTGAAATTCACTGAAAAAACCATAGGTTTCAGGCACGTTATAGTTAGAAATTAGCATTTAAAAACCTTTCAAATTCACAGAAAAAACCATAGGTTTCAGACACGTTATAGTTAGAAATTAGCATTTAAAAAACCTTTGAAATTCACTGAAAAAACCATAGGTTTCAGGCACGTTATAGTTAGAAATTAGCATTTAAAAACCTTTGAAATTCACTGAAAAAAACAGAGGTTTCAGACACGTTATAGTTAGAAATTTGCATTTAAAAAACCTTTGAAATTCACTGAAAAAACCATAGGTTTTAGGGACAGTTATAGTTAGTTGGACATTGCACTCGTACAAAACCCGTGAAATTCCCCGTTATAGTTAGTTCAGCTAACTATAACTCGCGCCCGCAATGCACTGCTGATGACGTCACATATTACATCACTCATGACATGGTCAGTGACATCACTGATGACATCACTGATGACATCTCAAATGACATCACTGATGACATCATCCACGTGATAATCTGATGCCCCTCCTCACACCCTAATATAACTTTTGATACACCCACTGTAAATTACAGACTGCCATTCTTAAAACCATAGGCACTCCAACACCAATAACTACATACCCACTCACTGATTCTTAGGTCTACACACACATCCACTCACTCACCCGTACAGTCACTCATACTTACGGTCACTCAGTATAGGACTATCATATGCACTCATACACCTACATAGACACTAACACACCGCCACTCATCCATAGAGGTACTCACACACCTAGTCAGTCATGCAAATAATTAATCACACTGCCATTTACTCACCTATACAGTTATACACACACCAGCTCACTTACTCATACAAATACTAGCACATTCTTACGCTCTTATACAATCACTGATACAAGCACACACTCATCCATACAGTCACTCTCACAATCACAATCACACACTCTCGCTTATAGCTATTTATATACTCCAACACACATATATACTGCCTTTCACATATGTACCACTGAGATATACATTCACTCACTAACACACCCATACACACACTCCCCCACCCATACAGTCCATCACAGATGCACTCTTGAAACCATGCACCCAGTGAATCACCCACTGATACATCTATGTGCAGTCACACACACCCCATCCACACAAACACTCAGGCACCCATACAGATACTCAGACAACCAATCAATAACTCATAGACACTCATGTAGCTATTTACAAACCCATGCAGCCACTTACACACCAACAGACAGACGGATAAAGACATTCATACAGTTTAGTCACTAACCCATGCATTTAGTAAGATACGTTTAATCACTCACTTATAGAGTCAGTCACGCACCTACTAAATCATCCATCCAGACACTTATACACCCACTCATTATTCAATACACCTTGGCATATATATTAAACATATTTAAACTTTATAGAAACACACAGTCACTGCATGATGTCATCAGTGATGTCATTTGAGATGTCATCAGTGATGTCATCAGTGATGTCACTGACCATGTCATGAGTGATGTAATATGTGACGTCATCAGCAGTGCATTGCAGGGCGCAAGTTATAGTTAGCTGAACTAACTATAACGGGGAATTTCACGGGTTT
This sequence comes from Calotriton arnoldi, assembly GCA_963921515.1. Taxonomy (NCBI): domain Eukaryota; kingdom Metazoa; phylum Chordata; class Amphibia; order Caudata; family Salamandridae; genus Calotriton; species Calotriton arnoldi. The sequence goes on along the minus strand of CAWUFW010005772.1, from coordinate 596,907 downwards.
TGTACGAGTGCAATGTCCAACTAACTATAACTGTCCCTAAAACCTATGGTTTTTCAGTGAATTTATATATATATATACACACACATATATATATATATATATATATATATTCACTGAAAAAACCATAGGTTTTAGGGACAGTTATAGTTAGTTGGACATTGCACTCGTACAAAACCAGTGAAATTCCCCGTTATAGTTAGTTCAGCTAACTATAACTTGCGCTCCGCAATGCACTGCTGATGACGTCACATATTACATCACTCATGACATGGTCAGTGACATCACTGATGACATCACTGATGACATCTCAAATGACATCACTGATGACATCATCCAGTGACTGTGTGTTTCTGTAAAGTTTAAATATGTTTAATATATATAGGGAAAGGCGAATTGAAGAATGAGTGGGTGTATAAGTGTCTGTATGGATGATTTAGTAGGTGCGTGACTAACTCTATAAGTGAGTGATTAAACGTATCTTACTGAATGCATGGGTTAGTGACTAAACTGGGTGAATGTCTGTATCCGTCTGTCTGTTGCTGTGTAAGTGGCTGCATGGGTTTGTGAATAGCTACATGAGTGACTATATGAGTTATTGATTGGTTGTCTGAGTATCTGTATGGGTGCCTGAGTGTTTGTGTGGGTGGGGTGTGTGCGACTCTGTGCATAGATGTGTGAGTGGGTGATTCACTGGGTGGATGGTTTCAAGAGTGCATGTGTGATTGACTGTATGTGTGGGTAAGTGTGTGTAAGAGTGTGTTAGTGAGTGAATGTATGTCCCAGTGGTACATGTGTGAGTAACTACATATGTGAAAGGCAGTATATATGTGTGTTGGAGTATATAAATAGCTATAAGCGAGAGTGTGTGATTGTGAGAGTGACTGTATGGATGAGTGTGTACTTGTATCAGTGATTATATAAGAGCGTAAGAATGTGATAGTATTTGTATGAGTAAGTGAGCTGGTGTGTGTATAACTGTATAGGTGAGTAAATGGCAGTGTGTTTAATTATTTGCATGACTGACTAGGTGTGTGAGTACCTCTATGGATGAGTGGCGGTGTTTGAGTGTCTATATAGGAGTATGAGTGCATATGATAGTCCTGTACTGAGTGACCGTAAGTATGAGTGACTGTACGGGTGAGTGAGTGGATGTGTGTGTAGACCTAAGAATCAGTGAGTGGGTATGTAGTTATTGGTGTTGGAGTGTCTATGGTTTTGCGAATGGCAGTCTGTAATTTAGAGTGGGTGTATCAAAGGTTATATTAGGGTGTGAGGAGGTGCATCAGATTATCACGTGGATGATGTCATCAGTGATGTCATTTGAGATGTCATCAGTGATGTCATCAGTAATGTCACTGACCATGTCATGAGTGATGTAATATGTGACGTCATCAGCAGTGCATTGCGGGCGCGAGTTATAGTTAGCTGAACTAACTATAACGGGGAATTTCATGGGTTTGTACGAGTGTAATGTCCAACTAACTATAACTGTCCTTAAACCTATGGTTTTTCAGTGAATTTATATATATATATATACACACACATATATATATATATATATTCACTGAAAAAACCATAGGTTTTAGGGACAGTTATAGTTAGTTGGACATTGCACTCGTACAAAACCAGTGAAATTCCCCGTTATAGTTAGTTCAGCTAACTATAACTCGCGCCCCGCAATGCACTGCTGATGACGTCACATATTACATCACTCATGACATGGTCAGTGACATCACTGATGACATCTCAAATGACATCACTGATGACATCATCCAGTGACTGTGTGTTTCTGTAAAGTTTAAATATGTTTAATATATAGGGAAAGGTGTATTGAAGAATGAGTGGGTGTATAAGTGTCTGTATGGATGATTTAGTAGGTGCGTGACTAACTCTATAAGTGAGTGATTAAACGTATCTTACTGAATGCATGGGTCAGTGACTAAACTGGGTGAATGTCTGTATCCGTCTGTCTGTTGCTGTGTAAGTGGCTGCATGGGTTTGTGAATAGCTACATGAGTGTCTATATGAGTTATTGATTGGTTGTCTGAGTATCTGTATGGGTGCCTGAGTGTTTGTGTGGGTGGGGTGTGTGCGACTCTGTGCATAGATGTGTGAGTGGGTGATTCACTGGGTGGATGGTTTCAAGAGTGCATGTGTGATTGACTGTATGGGTGGGTAAGTGTGTGTAAGAGTGTGTTAGTGAGTGAATGTATGTCCCAGTGGTACATGTGTGAGTAACTACATATGTGAAAGGCAGTATATATGTGTGTTGGAGTATATAAATAGCTATAAGCGAGAGTGTGTGATTGTGAGAGTGACTGTATGGATGAGTGTGTACTTGTATCAGTGATTGTATAAGAGCGTAAGAATGTGATAGTATTTGTATGAGTAAGTGAGCTGGTGTGTGTATAACTGTATAGGTGAGTAAATGGCAGTGTGTTTAATTATTTGCATGACTGACTAGGTGTGTGAGTACCTCTATGGATGAGTGGCGGTGTTTGAGTGTCTATATAGGAGTATGAGTGCATATGATAGTCCTGTACTGAGTGACCGTAAGTATGAGTGACTGTACGGGTGAGTGAGTGGATGTGTGTGTAGACCTAAGAATCAGTGAGTGGGTATGTAGTTATTGGTGTTGGAGTGTCAATGGTTTTGCGAATGGCAGTCTGTAATTTAGAGTGGGTGTATCAAAGGTTATATTAGGGTGTGAGGAGGTGCATCAGATTATCACGTGGATGATGTCATCAGTGATGTCATTTGAGATGTCATCAGTGATGTCATCAGTAATGTCACTGACCATGTCATGAGTGATGTAATATGTGACGTCATCAGCAGTGCATTGCGGGGGCGCGAGTTATAGTTAGCTGAATTAACTATAACGGGGGAATTTCACTGGTTTTGTACGAGTGCAATGTCCAACTAACTATAACTGTCCCTAAAACCTATGGTTTTTTCAGTGAATTTGTAAGGTTTTTTAAATGCTAATTTCTAACTATAACGTGCCTGAAACCTATGGGTTTTTTAAGTGAATTTCAAAGGTTTTGTAAATGACAATTTTTAAATGTATTAATTGTTATATTTATTTTTTTGATACTGATTTACTACATTTTTTTAAACTATTTATTTTTAGATATTTTATTTTTAAATTACATTGTAATTACATTATACATTACATTACAAAATATACTTTCTCAGAATGAATTACTTTAGTTTAAATACTTTGCAAATAGGCAATAGACTTTTAAGTACAGTAGTTACAGTTGTTGCAATGGGCAACACAATTTCAAACACAATGCAACATTGAGCTCAATGTGAATTTCTAGTTAAATGCAATTAGTTACTTTATGGATTACTTTTTCTAACCACAGGACTGGATCCTAGATTCAGTCCTGGGACATCTCCTGTAAACAGTTGAGTAAAAGCGTTTTGGTTACAGTAGTGATTTTTAAGGAATAATATTGTATTTTAAAAGTTGACAGAAACTTTTTCACATAGAATCACCAATGTTATCCTATGGGAGGAAATTCACTTAGCAGGTAAGTAGTGTTATCGTTACTTTTTCTTACTCAGTGGTGGATCCTGGATCCAGCACTGGTGCATCTCCTGTAAACAGTTGAAAGAATGCGTTTAAGTCATACAGGCGATTTTTAAGGAATATTTGTAGTTTGTGAAAATCGACACTTTGAAACTTTTCTGCTGAAAACCAGACAATGGATTCCTATGGAAGGAAATACAAGTTACTGGTAAGTACGGTTAGAATTACTTTTCAGGGTCAGTGCTGGGCTAAAAGATGCAGCACTGGGTTCTCTCCTGATAACAGGTGAGTAAATCGGAATTCGTAGTTCGGCTGATTTTAGAGGAATATTATAAAGTTCCAAAACTCCACACTTAGAAGAATTTCGAAGTGAAACCAGTCAATGTTAGCCTATGGAAGGAAATTCAAGTTACTGGTAAGTACGGTTAAAATTACTTTTCAGGATCAGTACTGGGCTCAAAGATGCAGCACTAAGGTCTCTCCTGATAACAGGTGAGTAAATCGGAATTCGTAGTTCGGCTGATTTTAGAGGAATATTTTCACAATGGTGAAGGAAGGGGGTGGGGCCTGAGGTGACATGTCTGCAAACACGCACTGTGGCGCGTTTTAAGTTGGAGAATTAATTTCTCCTCAATCCCGAGTGTCCCTAGGGGCCAACTAGCCCACCAGATATCTCCAGTATGCGCCAGAGAGCTGCGTTGCAGAGAGGTGTTCAGAGGCCACGCCCCTTTTTACAACACTCTGCAACACAGCTCTGTGGCGCTTACTGGAGGTACCTGGTGGGCTAGTTGGCCCCCAGGGACCCTCAGTATTGAAGGAAATTTAATTCCCCATCTTAAAACGCGCCACGGGGCCTGTTTGCACACATGTCACCTGAAGCCCCGCCCCCTCCCTTCACCACTGTACAAACGCGCCCCGTGGCGCGTTTTAAGTTGGGGGATTAAGTCCCCTTGAATCCTGAGGGTCCCTGGAGTCCAACTAGCCCACCATGTAGCTCCAAAAGCGCCACAGAGCTGCGTTGCAGAGAGGTGTAAAAGGGGCATGGCCTCTGTACACCTCTCTGCAACGCAGCCCCCTGGCGCATACTGGAGATTCCTGGTTGGCTAGTTGGCCCCCAGGGACCCCCAGTATTCAAGGGGAATTACTTCCCCTTCTTACAACGCGCCAGGGGGCGCGTTTGCACACTGCTGCAGCGAGGGGGCGGAGCCTCCGGCACGATGCCGGTCTTATTTTTTAAATAAAAAATTAAGAAGGGGGGCTGTGTGGCCCCCCTTTTTTTTACCTTTTTTGGGCCCTGGGGACCCCATCCCCCAGGGCCTTATCCTTTTTTTTTTTTTTTTATTGAAAACGGGAAGGGGTCCGCGTGGGCCCCCCTCCCGTGGCCTATTCTGGGCCCCGGGGACCCCATCCCCCGGGGCATGCCACCATTTTTTTATTTTTTATTTTTGGAGGGGGGCTGCGTGGCCCCCCTCCTGAGGCCTCTAATGGCCCCGGGGACCCCATCCCCCGGGCCGGCCTTTGCCTTTTTTTATTATTTATTTTTTATTGTTTTTTGGGGGAGGGGGGCCGTGTGGCCCCCCTCCTGGGCCACTTCTAGCCCCGGGGACCCCATCCCCCGGGGCTGGCCCTCTCCGTTGGGGACCGTGGGGGGGTCCCCAATGCCCCCACGGTCCCGCCGGCTCCCCGCGTCCTGCGGGAGCTGGCATTGCTTTTCCATAAGGGGAGCTGCTGACATGCAGCTCCCTTATGGAAAGTAATTCTGCTTTGCTTCATTGAAGCGAGAGCAGGTTTCCTGCTCTTGCTTCAATGAAGCAAGCAAGTTTGCAATGGCAGGACGGGAGCCGCGAGGCTCCCGTCCTGCCATTGCAAACAGCAGTGTCCCGGGGTAGGCACCCCGGGACACTGCAGGAGCCGGCCCTGGGGGTGGCGGTCCCCAGGGCCACCACAGGCTCCAGGAGGGGGCCGAGCGGCCCTCCTCCCATGTCTTTAAAGCCCCGGGGAGGTGGTGGTCCCCGGGGCTCGGGGGTCCGTAACGGATCCCCGCATTTACATTATTAGTGCCCCGGGGAGGTGGCAGTCCCCGGGGCGTGTGGGGGTCTCGAGCCCCCCCACACAGGTTCATTAAATTAAATAAAAAGAAGCCCTGGGGGGTGGCGGTCCCCGGGGCTGCGGGAGGGCCTAGTGCCCTCCCGCACCATTTTGAAATAAAAGCCCCGGGGGTGGCAGTCCCCGGGGCTTGTGGGGCCTTGGAGGCCCCCCCAATCATTTTTATTAACCCCCACATGCCCCCGGGACTTGGCCCACCCGGGGGCCAATTAAGAACGAAGCGTGGGAGACCGCGCTTCGTTTTTTTTTTTTATCGGCAGGATCCGCGCACCCAGCGCGTTTTTTGCCGATTTTTAAAAAAAAAAAAAATATTTTTTGGGCCCTGAGCAGGCCTAGGGGGTCAGGGTGTTTCTACCCTGCCCCCTTTTTGCGTTTTTTGCGTCTGTTTTCATCTTTTCTTGTGCCTCGGTTCTACCGAGGAACAAGATGGCTGCCAACACTTCCTGCTTTGGAGTGTTGACAGCCAATTAGCATACAGCTCGTGATCGGGAGGGTACGCGGACCCTACTCGGCCATAGATATATATGTGATTTTAATTTTGATTTTCTCAGGAACTACTGAACGGATTTACACCATTTAAGCAAAAGGCATGACACTGAACCAAGGGCTACCTATTTGCCAAATTTGGTATAATTCCGTTCAGCAGTTCGGGCTGTAGCTGCGACTAAAGGTTCCTATGGAAAATTGCATGGGGAAAACGCGTTTTGGGACCCCCATTTTTTCTCGCCCCCGCTTGACGAATCACCCCGAGATTTTCAGAATAGGAGCGGACCGGAGCGCCCCAACAAGTTGGAAACTTTCGCGGAGATTCGTCAACCGGCGCCAACGTTATTTCAAATAGAATGTTGCGGATTTCCTATGGAAAATAGGTCCTAACTATAACTATCTACTGGCGACCGCCAGTAGATTATATATATATATATATATATATATATATATATATATATATATATATATATATATATATATATATCTACTGGCAGTCGCCAGTAGATAGTTATAGTTAGGACCTATTTTCCATAGGAAATCCGCAACATTCTATTTCCAATACCTTTGGCGCCGGTTGACAAATCTTCGCGAAATTTTCAAAACTTATGGCCCGCTCCGGTCCGCTCCTATCTTGAAAGTTTCGGGGTGATTCGGCAAGCGGGGGCAGAGAAAAAAAGGGGGTCCCAAAACGTGTTTTCCCCATGCAATTTTCCATAGGAACCTTTAGTCGCCGCTACAGCCCGAACTGCTGAACAGAATTACACCAAATTTGGCAAAAAGGTAGCCCTTGGTTCACAGTTGTGCCTTTTGGTTAAATGGTGTAAATCCGTTCAGTAGTTGCTGAGAAAATCAAAAGTAAAAACACATATATATCTATGGCCACGGAGGGTCCGCGCACCCTGAGCGCACCTTCCGGATCACGAGCTGTATGCTAATTGGCTGTCAACACTCCAAACCAGGAAGTGTTGGCAGCCATCTTGTTCCTCGGTAGAACCGAGGCACAAGAAACAAGTGCGCAAAACGCAAAAAGGGGGCAGGGTAGAAACACCCTGACCCCCTAGGCCTGCTTAGGGGGTCCCACAAGGACCCCCAGGGCTAAAAAAAGCATTTAAAAAAAAAAAAAATCGTCGAGATTCGCGCACCCAGCGCGAATTTCAGCCGAAAATTTAAAAAAAATGAAGCGCGGACTCCCGCGCTTCGTTATTATTTAGCCCCCGGGTGGGCCAGGTCCCGGGGGCACTGAAAAAATGTGTGGGGGGGCCCCAATACCCCCCACACTGCCCCGGGGACCGCCACCTCCCCGGGGCTTGATTAAAGAGTTGCGGGGGGCACGCAGCCCCCCCCGCAGCCCCGGGGACTGCCACCCCCCGGGGCTAATTTTTAAATGTGTGGGGGGCCTCCAAGGCCCCCCCAAGCCCCGGGGACCACCACCCCCGGGGCTTTCATTAATTTGTTTGGTGGGGGCACACTGCCCCCCCCAAGCCCTGGGGACCGCCAACCCCCCGGGGCTTCTTTTAAAAAACAAAATATACCTGTGTGGGGGGCTCGAGCCCCCCCCACATGCCCCGGGGACCGCCACCTCCCCAGGGCACTAAAAATGCTAATTTGGGGGTCCGGAACGGACCCCCGAGCCCCGGGGACCACCACCTCCCTGGGGCTTTGCAATTGGATGGGAGGGGGGGCATGCGGCCCCCCTCCTGGAGCCTGTGATGGCCCTGGGGACCGCCACCCCCCAGGGCCGGCTCCTGCAGTGTCCCGGGGTGCCCACCCCCGGGACACTGCTGTTTGCAATGACAGGACGGGAGCTTTGCAAACTGCTTTGCTTCCTTGAAGCGAGAGCAGGAAACCTGCTCTCGCTTCAATGAAGCAAAGCAGATTGCTTTTCCACACGGGGAGCTGCATGTCAGCAGCTCCCCATGTGGAAAAGCAATGCCGGCTCCTGCATGACGCGGGAGCCGGCGGGACCGTGGGGGCATTGGGGCTCCCCCACGGTCCCCAACAGAGAGGGCCAGCCCCGGGGGATGGGGTCCCCGGGGCTAGAAGTGGCCCGGGAGGGGGGCCACGCGGCCCCCCTCCCCAAAATTAAAAAATGTAATTAAAAAAATTAAATTAAAATAAAGGCCGGCCCCGGGCGATGGGGTCCCCGGGGCCAGTAGAGGCCTCAAGAGGGGGGCCACGCAGCCCCTCTCCATAAAAAAAAAAATATATTTGGCCATGTCCCGTGGGATGGGGTCCCCGGGGCCGGAATTGGCCACGGGAGGGGGCGCACGCAGCCCCCTTCCCGTTCATTTTTTATTTTTTTTATTAAAAAGGGGTCAGGCCCTGGGGGATGGGGTCCCCAGGGCCCAAAAAGTAAAAGAAGGGGGCCACACAGCCCCCCTTCCCAATTTTTTTTTTTTAAAACACGCATTGTGCCCCCTTCAATACTGGGGGTCCTGGGGCCAACTAGCCCACCAGGTACCTCCAGTAAGCGCCACAGGGCTGCGTTGCAGAGAGGTGGTCCAGGCCACACCCCTTTTACACCTCTGCAACGCAGCTCTGTGGCGCTTACTGGAGGTACCTGGTGGGCTAGTTGGCCCCCAGGGACCCTCAGGATTCAAGGGGACTTTATCCCCCAACTTAAAACGCGCCACGGGGTGCGTTTGCACAGTGGTGAAGGGAGGGGGCGGGGCCTGAGGTGACATGTGTGCAAACACGCCCTGTGGCATGTTTTAAGTTGGGGGGGATTATAAATTCACCATGCACTCTCCTTGCATTACTCTAATCATCCAGTCAGTACCCATGCACTCATGCAATGACCCATGCACTAACTCATGCACTGCTACAATACCCTGAGCACTACTGATGCAGTCCAGCCATCGCCATGTCACTACCCATGCACTCCTCCAATCACCCAGTGAGCACCATGTACTTATCCAATCACTCCGCCAAAACCCAAGCACTTATAAATTCACCATGCACTCTCCTTGCATTACTCTAATCATCCAGTCAGTACCCATGCACTCATGCAATGACCCATGCACTAACTCATGCACTGCTACAATACCCTGAGCACTACTGATGCAGTCCAGCCATCGCCCTGTCACTACCCATGCACTCCTCCAATCACCCAGCGAGCACGATGTACTTATCCAATCACTCCGCCAAAACACAAGCACTTATAAATTCACCATGCACTCTCCTTGCAGTACTCTAATCCTCCAGTCACTACCCATGTACTCATGCAATGACGCAGGCACTAACACATGCACTGCTACAATCCCCTGAGTACTACTGATGCAGCCCAGCCATTTCCTTGTCACTACCCATGCACTCCTCCAATCACCCAACCAGTTCCATGTCCTTATCCAATCACTCCGCCAAAACACAAGCGTTTATAAATTCACCATCCACTCTCCTTGCAGTACTCTAATCATCCAGTCAGTACCCATGCACTCATGCAATGACCCATGCACTAACTCATGCACTGCTACAATACTCTGAGCACTACTGATGCAGTCCAGCCATCGCCCTATCACTACCCATGCACTCCTCCGATCACCCAGCGAGCACCATGTACTTATCCAATCACTCCGCCAAAACCGAAGCACTTATAAATTCACCGTGCACTCTCCTTGCATTACTCTAATCATCCAGTCAGTACCCATGCACTCATGCAATGACCCATGCACTAACTCATGCACTGCTACAATACCCTGAGCACTACTGATGCAGTCCAGCCATCGCCCTGTCACTACCCATGCACTCCTCCAATCACTCAGCGAGCACCATGTACTTATCCAATCACTCCGCCAAAACACAAGCACTTATAAATTCACCATGCACTCTCCTTGCAGTACTCTAATCATCCAGTCACTACCCATGTACTCATGCAATGACGCAGGCACTAACACATGCACTGCTACAATCCCCTGAGGACTACTGATGCAGTCCAGCCATTTCCTTGTCACTACCCATGCACTCCTCCAATCACCCAACCAGTTCCATGTCCTTATCCAATCACTCCGCCAAAACACAAGCGTTTATAAATTCACCATCCACTCTCCTTGCAGTACTCTAATCATCCAATCAGTACCCATGTACTCATCCAATGACCCAGGCACTAACTCATGGCAAATACAGAGGAGGTCATGCTAATCACAGGGGTACCCCAACACATAGTGTTCCCTAGTGTATGTAGGTGTTTTCACTGTATTCTAAGTGTCTTTTAGCATAGCACTGGCTCTAGGGCCGGTTAGTCAGAGTCAGTTACCACCAGTACCCGTCAGCAAAAGTTGGGTGCACAGGAGGACTTTCTGCTCCTCTGTTGGTTCTTTCTGCACATCTCTTGCTTCTTCTTGCACTTTTCTTCGTCTTTCTGGACTTCTGTTGCCTCTTTCTGCATTTGTCTTGCTTCTTTGTGTGCTTTTCTTCCTCTTTCTTCACATGTCCTACCTTTGTAGGCATAGTTAGAAATTAGCATTTAAAAAACCTTTGAAATTCACTGAAAAAACCATAGGTTTCAGGCATGTTATAGTTAGAAATTAGCATTTAAAAAACCTTTGAAATTCACTGAAAAAACCAAAGGTTTCAGGCACGTTATAGTTAGCAATTAGCATTTAAAAAACCTTAGAAATTCACTGAAAAAACAATAGGTTTCAGGGGCGTTATAGTTAGTTGGACATTTCACTCGTACAAAACCATAGAAATTCCCCGTTATAGTTAGTTCAGCTAACTATAACTCGCGCCCCCGCAATGCACTGCTGATGACGTCACATATTACATCACTCATGACATGGTCAGTGACATCACTGATGACATCTCAAATGACATCACTGATGACATCATCCATGTGATAATTTGCTGCATCTTCTCACACCCTAATATAACCTTTGATACACCCACTCTAAATTACAGAGTGCCATTCTCAAAACCATAGACACTCCAACACCAATAACTACATACCCACTCACTGATTCTTAGGTCTACACACACATCCACTCACTCACCCATACAGTCACTCATAATTACGGTCACTCAGTACAGGACTATCATATGCACTCATACACCTATATAGACACTCACACACCGCCACTCATCCATAGAGGTACTCACACACCTAGTCAGTCATGCAAATAATTAATCACACTGCCATTTACTCACCTATACAGTTATACACACACCAGCTCACTTACTCATACAAATACTAGCACATTCTTACGCTCTTATACAATCACTGATACAAGTACACACTCATCCATACAGTCACTCTCACAATCACACACTCTCACTTATAGCCATTTATATACTCCAACACACATATATACTGCCTTTCACATATGTAGTTACTCACACATGTACCACTGAGATATACATTCACTCACTAACACACCCATACACACTCACCCACCCATACAGTCAATCACAGATGCACTCTTGAAACCATGCACCCAGTGAATCACCCACTCACACATCTATGCACAGAGTCACACAGACCCCACCCACACAAACACTCAGGCACCCATACAGATACTCAGACAACCAATCAATAACCCATGTAGACACTCATGTAGCTATTCACTCACTGACTGACTGACTGACTGACTGAAATATTTGTAAAGCGCACTAATGCCGAGGCGTCTTGGCACTGAGGTAGTAGCCGTCCACCTGGTTGGCAGGCCTAGAACTTAGAGAAGGGCCATGTTTTAATCATCTTTCTAAAAAGAATCCTACTGGGCTGCAGTCTCATGTGGATTGGGAGGGCATTCCACAATTTAGCCGCTTGGTAGGAAAACCCCCTTCCGCCCCATCTAGCTCTTCTTATCCTGGGGAGAAGGACCAGTGCAGTATTTGCCGACCTGAGGCAGCGTACAGGCAGATATCGCGGGAATAAGAGTTGAATGTCTGCCACCCCTCCTCCATAGAGAGCTTTATGGACTAGGCAAAGAGCCTTAAAGTCCATTCTTCGGCGGACTGGGAGCCAGTGAAGGAGTCTTAGGCTTGCGGATGTTGGGTGGTGTTTAGGTAGCTCTAACAGTACTCGTGCAGCCGCATTTTGTAGAGACTGTAGTTTAGAGAGCTGTCTGACACCCGCACCTAGGTATAGCGCATTGCAGTAGTCTATTCGAGACAAAACCAGCGCACCGACTACCGTTTTCCTTAATGAAGATGGGATACATGGGAGAATCTTCCGCAGTACTTACAACGTAAAAAAACAAGCCGATGACACTTGATTTATTTGAAAGGCAAGCGTTAGGTCCTTATCGACCAGAAACCCTAGGTTTCTGGCCTTCGGTACAGGGACAGGAAATGTTCCGGCTTCAGGCGGCCACCAGAGTTCGCTCCAGACCGTGGGTTTCTGCCCGAACTCTATGACCTCAGTTTTTTCCGTATTTAACTTCAGGAAGTTTGAGTTCATCCAGGCCATCAATGCCATTAGGCAGTTCCGGAACCTTTCCGCCGTCAGGTCCACGTTTTGCGTAACTGACACCACTAATTGGGTGTCATCCGCATATGACACAAGAAAGAGACCGTGGCTTTTTATTAATCTAGCCAGTGGGGCAACGTACACATTGAACAAGGTGGGGGACAAGGCAGAACCCTGGGGCACTCCACACGGGAGTGTGAACTTTCCCGACTGAAGTCCATCCCAGTGAATTGCCTGTTCCCTATTTGCCAAGTATGAGGCTAGAAGGGCTAGAGCCTTCTCCCCAATACCAACCGCTTTCAGCCTTTGTACAAGTACCAGATGATTTACGGTGTCGAACGCTGCGGTTAGATCGAGTACTATTAGGGTGGCCCTACCACCTCCATCCATTACCTTTCTGATCTCTTCCGTCGCCATGATCAAAGCAGATTCTGTTGAGTGCTGAGCTCTAAATCCATGTTGCGTAGAATCTAGGAAGTTATTCTTATCTAGGTGTTCTGTCAGCTCCCTGTTTAGGGCTTTCTCAAGTAACTTGGAAGGAAACGGGAGGCATGCAGCCGCTTACACACCAACAGACAGACGGATACAGACATTCACACAGTTTAGTCACTAACCCATGCATTCAGTAAGGTACGTTTAATCACTCACTTATAGAGTCAGTCACGCACCTACTAAATCGTCCATTCAGACACTTATACACCCACTCATTCTTCAATACGCCTTTCCCTATATATATTAAACATATTTAAACTTTACAGAAACACACAGTCACTGGATGATGTCATCAGTGATGTCATTTGAGATGTCATCAGTGATGTCATCAGTGATGTCACTGACCATGTCATGAGTGATGTAATATGTGACGTCATCTGCAGTGCATTGCGGGGGCGCGAGTTTTAGTTAGCTGAACTAACTATAATGGGGGAATTTCTATGGTTTTGTACGAGTGAAATGTCCAACTAACTATAACGCCCCTGAAACCTATGGCTTTTTCAGTAAATTTCTAAGGTTTTTTAAATGCTAATTTCTAACTATAATGTGCCTGAAACCTATGGTTTTTTCAGTGAATATATATATTATCTATTGGCGGTCGCCAGTAGATAGTTATAGTTAGGACCTATTTTCCTTAGGAAATTCACAACATTCTATTTCCAATAACTTTGGCGCCGGTTGACGAATCTTCGCGAAATTTTCAAAACTTGTGGGGCGCTCCGGTCGGCTCCTATCCTGAAAGTTTCAGGGTGATTCGGCAAGCGGGGGACGAGAAAAAAGGGGGGTCCCAAAACGTGTTTTCCCCATGCAATTTTCCATAGGAACCTTTAGTCGCAGCTACAGCCCGAACTGCTGAACGGAATTACACCAAATTTGGCAAAAAGGTAGCCCTTGGTTCAGAGTCGTGCCTTTTGGTTAAATGGTGTAAATCCGTTCAGTAGTTCCTGAGAAAATCAAAAGTAAAATCACATATATATCTGGGCGGAGCCTAACCACACAGGTCATTGTGAGATCTGATTGGCTGTCAGCACTTCATCCTGGAATTGCTGGCAGCCATCTTGGGACCAATATACATGATAGTACCCCATTGAAATGCATTGTAGTGAATCAAAGATTTTGAGGGTTACCAAAAGGAGAACTATAAAGGGTGATAACAGACTTTAGTTACATTAGAATTCATTTGTTGATGGTACCATACTAATTTCAGGAATTGTGGTGTGTTCTAAGGTGATTTTACCCTGTGAAAAACCTTCTGCTGGGATATCATGAATCATGTTTGAGAGAAAACTATTTTCACATGCTTGTTCCATAGAGTTTTGGAAGGTGCTCCAGAAGCTAAAATGAGAGCATATTTTCTGTAAATTCACATTATCTTTCTCAGTCATGTGAGAATGAAGTCTGACATTCTCAGTAAAACATGTACATCCAACAAGGGCAGAGACTGTCAGTTGATTCCTTTGTGTTCTACTGCAGCTTCCCAGAGTGTTCTAAAGAACAACTAGAGTGCTAACAGCCTTACTTATGACAAAAGTATGGCACACCTGAAGCCCTCTTGATTGGAATAAACTGGTAACACTTAAAACATTTAATTTAAAAAGGAACAAAATGATGGGGTTCATTTTGTCATAGAAATTATGGTTAGTGCTGTAGAAAGAAAAATTAGGACATGTTTCAAGTGTGATCTCAAATATCTTCCTGTTATATTGCAACAGGAGCAGCCTGCCAGTTGATGCCTTTGTGTTCTACTGCAGCTTCCCAGAGTGTTCTAAAGAACAACTAGAGCGCTAACAGCCTTACTTATGACAAAAGTATGGCACACCTGAAGCCATCTTGATTGGAATAAACCGGTAACACTTAAAACATTTAATTTAAAAAGGAACAAAATGAGGGGTTCTTTTTGAAATAGAAATTATGGTTAGTGCTGCAGAAAGAAAAATTAGGGCATGTTTTAAGTGAGATCTCAAATCCTCTTCTATTTCATTAGAAAATTCTGACATACAGACTGAAACAATCACTTTCAATACCAGCAGCAGACTTCCAGTTAACTCCCTGGTGAGCAGTAGCTTTACTACAGTGATCTAATGAGCAACTAGAGTGCTAACATTCTAAATTTATGGCAAATGTGAGACACATCTGAATGCCTTCTTGATGGAATCAAAGTAAAAACTGAAAGCATTTCCTACTGAGGAGACTGCAGTAAATGAGGAAATTAGGAAACTTCATAACAAAGAAGTCTTCCAAGATGGCCACCAGAGAAAAAAGAGCCCAAATGTAGCACAAATATTACCCAGATGTAGCCCACATATAGCCCAATGACAAAAGTGTGCAAAACACTTTTTATTTTTAGTTTTTTTGCAGTTTTATGTAGTGCAGACTGGTCAGGTATTGGAGCAATGCATCTTAAAACATGACCCCCTACACTACAAAAACACCACTGCACTACCCTAAACCCTAAAACATTACCCCCAGCACGACCCCTACACTACACAAGCACCACTGCACTATCCTAAACCCTAAAACACTACCCCCAGCATGACCCCCTACACTACACAAACACCACTGCACTACCCTAAACCCTAAAACACTACCCCCAGCACGACCCCCTACACTACCCAAACACCACTGCACTAACCTAACTCCTAAAACACTACCCCCAGCATGACCCCCTACACTACCCAAACACCACTGCACTACCCTAAAACATGACCCCCTACACTACACAAACACCACTGCACTACCCTAAACCCTAAAACACTACCCCCAGCACGACCCCCTACACTACACAAGCACCACTGCACTACCCTAAACCCTAAAACACTACCCCCAGCACGACCCCCTACACTACACAAACACCACTGCACTACCCTAAACCCTAAAACACTACCCCCAGCACGACCCCCTACACTGCCCAAACACCACTGCACTAACCTAAACCCTAAAACACTACCCCCAGCACGACCCCCTACACTACCCAAACACCACTGCACTACACTAAAACATGACCCCCTACACTACACAAACACCACTGCACTACCCTAAACCCTAAAACACTACCCCCAGCACGACCCCCTACACTACACAAGCACCACTGCACTACCCTAAACCCTAAAACACTACCCCCAGCACGACCCCCTACACTGCCTGAACACCACTGCACTGCCCTAAACCCTGAAACACCACCCCCAGCACGACCCCCTACACTGCCCGAACACCACTGCACTGTCCTAAACCCTGAAACACCACCCCCTTCACGACCACTTACACTGCCCGAACACCACTGCACTGCCCTAAACCCTGAAACACCACCCCCAGCACGACCCCCTACACTGCCCTAACACCACTGCACTGCCCTAAACCCTGAAACACTACCCCCAGCAAGACCCCCTACACTGCCCGAACACCACTGCACTGCCCTAAACCCTGAAACATCACCCCCAGCAAGACCCCCTACACTGCCCGAACACCACTGCCCTAAACCCTGAAACACCACCCCCAGCACGACCCCCTACACTGCCCGAACACCACTGCACTGCCCTAAACCCTGAAACACTACCCCCAGCACGACCCCCTACACTGCCCGAACACCACTGCTCTGCCCAAAACCCTGAAACACCAGATCCAGCACGACCCCCTACACTGCCCGAGCACCACTGCACTGCCCTAAACCCTGAAACACCAGCCCCAGCACGACCGCCTACACTGCCCGAACACCACTGCACTGCCCTAAACCCTGAAACACCAGCCCCAGCATGACCCCCTACACTGCCCGAACACCACTGCACTGCCCTAAACCGTGAAACACCAGCCCGAGCACGACCCCCTACACTGCCTGAACACCACTGCACTGCCCTAAACCCTGAAACACCAGCCCCAGCACGACCCCCTACACTGCCCGAACACCACTGCACTGCCCTAAACCCTGAAACACCACCCGTGCACGACCCCCTACACTGCCCGAACACCACTGCACTGCCCTAAACCCTGAAACACCACCCCCAGCATGACCCCTTACACTGCCCGAACACCACTGCACTGCCCTAAACCCTGAAACACCACCCCCTGCGCGACCCCCTACACTGCCCGAACACTACTGCACTGCCCTAAACCCTGAAACACCATCCCCAGCACGACTCCCTACACTGCACAAACACCACTGCACTGCCCTAAACCCTGAAACACTACCCCCAGCAAGACCCCCTACACTGCCCGAACACCACTGCGCTGCCCTAAACCCTGAAACATCACCCCCAGCAAGACCCCCTACACTGCCCGAACACCACTGCCCAAAACCCTGAAACACCACCCCCAGCAAGACCCCCTACACTGCCCGAACACCACTGCACTGCCCAAAACCCTGAAACACCACTCCCCTGCACGACCCCCTATAGTGCCTGAACACCACTTCACTGCCCTAAATCCTGAAACACCACCCCTGCACGACCCCCTACACTGCCCGAACACCAGTGCACTGCCCTAAACCCTGAAACACCACCCCCAGCACGACCCCTACACTGCCCGAACACCACTGCACTGCCCAAAACCCTGAAACACCACCCCCTGCACGACCCCCTACACTGCCCGAACACTACTGCACTGCCCTAAACCCTGAAACACCACCCCCAGCACGACCCCCTACACTGCACAAACACCACTGCACTGCCCTAAACCCTGAAACACTACCCCCAGCAAGACCCGCTACACTGCCCGAACAGCACTGCACTGCCCTAAACCCTGAAACATCACCCCCAGCAAGACCCCCTACACTGCCCGAACACCACTGCCCTAAACCCTGAAACACCACCCCCAGCAAGACCCCCTACACTGCCCGAACACCACTGCACTGCCCTAAACCCTGAAACACCACCCCCAGCACGACCCCCTACACTGCCCGAACACCACTGCTCTGCCCAAAACCCTGAAACACCAGCCCCAGCACGACCCCCTACACTGCCCGAACACCACTGCACTGCCCTAAACCCTGAAACACCAGCCCCAGCATGACCCCCTACACTGCCCGAACACCACTGCACTGCCCTAAACCCTGAAACACCACCCCCAGCACGACCCCCTACACTGCCCGAACACCACTGCACTGCCCTAAACCCTGAAACACCAGCCCCAGCACAACCCCGTACACTGCCCGAACACCACTGCACTGCTCTAAACCCTGAAACACCAGCACCAGCACGACCGCCTACACTGCCCGAAAACCACTACACTGCCCTAAACCCTGAAACACCAGCCCCAGCACGACCCCCTACACTGCCCGAACACCACTGCACTGCCCTAAACCCTCAAACACCTGCCACAGCACGACCCCCTACACTGCCCGAACACCACTGCACTACCCTAAACCCTGAAACACCAGCCCCAGCAAGACCCCTACACTGCCCGAACACCACTGCACTGCCCTAAACCCTGAAACACCAGCCCCAGCAAGACCCCCTTCACTGCCCGAACACCACTGCACTGCCCTAAACCCTGAAACACCACCCCTAGCAAGACCCCCTACACTGCCCGAACACCACTGCACTAAACCCTGAAACACCACCCCCAGCAAGACCACCTACACTGGCCGAACACCACTGCACTGCCCTAAACCCTGAAACACCACCCCTGCATGACCCCCTACACTGCCCAAACACCACTGCACTGCCCTAAACCCTGAAACACCACCCCCAGCACGACCCCCTACACTGCTCGAACACCACTGCACTGCCCTAAACCCTGAAACATCACCCCCAGCAAGACCCCCTACACTGCCTGAACACCACTGCCCTAAACCCTGAAACACCACCCCCAGCAAGACCCCCTACACTGCCCGAACACCACTGCACTGCCCTAAACCCTGAAACACCACCTCAAGCACAACCCCCTACACTGCCTGAACACCATTGCTCTGCCCTAAACCCTGAAACACTAGCCCCAGCACGACCCCCTACACTGCCCGAACACCACTGCACTGCCCTAAACCCTGAAACACCACCCCCAGCATGACCCCCTACACTGCCCGAACACCACTGCACTGCCCTAGACTCTGAAACACCAGCCCCAGCAAGACCCCCTACACTGCCCGAACACCACTGCACTGCCCTAAACCCTGAAACACCAGCCCCAGCACGACCCCCTACACTGCCCGAACACCACTGCACTGCCCTAAACCCTGAAACACCACCCCCTGCACGACCCCCTACACTGCCCGAACACCACTGCACTGCCCTAAACCCTGAAACACCACCCCCTGCACCACCCCTACACTGCCCGAACACCACTGCACTGCCCTAAACCCTGAAACACCACCCCCAGCACGACCCCCTACACTGCCCGAACACCACTGCACTGCCCTAAACCCTGAAACACCACAACCCTGCACAACCCCCTACACTGCCCAAACACCACTGCACTGCCCTAAACCCTAAAACACTACCCCCCGCACGACCCCCTACACTACCCAAACACCACTGCACTACCCTAAACCCTAAATCTACCCCCAGCATGACCCCCTACACTACACAAACACCACTGCACTACCCTAAACCCTAAAACACTACCCCCAGCACGACCCCCTTCACTACCTAAACACAACTGCACAATTTGTTACAGGCGTTGCAACGCAGGCCTGTGGTGCTTACTGGAAGTACCTGGTGGGCTAGTTGGGCCCCAGGGACCCTCAGGATTCAAGGTGACCTAATCCCCCAACTTAAAACGCGCCACGGGGCGCGTTTGCACAGTGGTGAAGGGAGGGGGCGGGGCCTCAGGTGACATGTGCGCAAACACGCCCTGTGGTGCGTTTTGAGTTGGGGAATTAATTCCCTTGAATCCTGAGGGACCCTGGGGGCCAACTAGCCCACCAGGTACCTTCAGTAAGCACAACAGAGGTGCATTGCAGAGAGTTGAAAAAAGGTGCGTGGCCTCGGAACGCCTCTCTGCAACTCAGCTCTGTGGTCCTAACTGTAGGTACCTGGGGTGCTAGTTGGGCCCCAGGGACCCTCAGGATTCAAGGGGACTTAATCCCGCAACTTAAAACGCGCCACGGGGTGCGTTTGCACACATGTCACCTCAGGCCCCCCTCCCTTCACCACTGTGCAAACGCACCATGTAGCGCGTTTTAAGAGGTAGTTTTAATCCCCCTGCCCTATTATGTACTAGGGACTGACAGAGGAGGTCATGCTAATCACAGGGGTACCCCAACGCATAGTGTTCCCTAGTGTATGTAGGTGTTTTCACTGTATTCTAAGTGTCTTTTAGCATAGCACTGGCTCTGGTTAGTCAGAGTCAGTTACCACCAGTACCCGTCTGAAAAAGTTGTGGGAACAGGATGATTTTGCAACAAGGCCTCTTTCTGCTCCTCTGTTGCTTCTTCCTGCACTTTTCTTCGTCTTTGTGGACTTCTGTTGCTTCTTTCTGCATTTCTTTTGCTTCTTTCTGTGCGTTTTTTCTTCTTTCTTCACACGTCCTACCTCTGTAGGCATAGTTAGAAACTAGCATTTAAAAAACCTTTGAAATTCACTTAAAAAATCATAGGTTTCAGGCACGTTATAGTTAGAAATTAGCACTTAAAAAACCTTTGAAATTCACTGAAAAAACCATAGGTTTCAGACACGTTATAGTTAGAAATTAGCATTTAAAAAACCTTTGAAATTCACTGAAAAAACCATAGGTTTTAGGGACAGTTATAGTTAGTTGGACATTTCACTCGTACAAAACCATAGAAATTCCCCCGTTATAGTTAGTTCAGCTAACTATAACTCGTGCCCCCGCAATGCACTGCTGATGACGTCACATATTACATCACTCATGACATGGTCACTGACATCACTGATGACATCACTGATGACATCTCAAATGACATCACTGATGACATCATTGATGACATCATCCATGTGATAATTTCATGCATCTTCTCACACCCTAATATAACTTTTGATACACCCACTCTAAATTACAGACTGCCATTCTCAAAAACATACACACTCCAATACCAATAACTACATACCCACTCACTGATTCTTAGGTCTACACACACACATCTACTCACTCACCCGTACAGTCACTCATACTTACAGTCACTCAGTACAGGACTATCATATGCACTCATACACCTATATAAACACTCACACATCGCCACTCATCCATAGAGGTACTCACACACCTAGTCAGTCATGCAAAAATTAATTACACACCCATTTACTCACCTATACAGTTATACACACACCAGCTCACTTACTCATACAAATACTAGCACATTCTTACGCTCTTATACAATAACTGATACAAGCACACACGCATCCATACAGCCACTCTCACAATCACACACTCTCACTTATAGCCATTTAAATAATCTAACACACATATATACTGCCTTTTACATATGTAGTTACTCGCACATGTACCACTGAGATATACATTCACTCACTAACACACCCATACACACACTCACCCACCCAAGCAGTCCATCACAGATGCACTCTTGAAATCATGCACCCAGTGAATCACCCACTCACACGTCTATGTACAGAGTCACACACACCCCACCCACACAAACACTCAGGCAGCCATACAGACACTCAGAGAACCAATCAATAACCCATATAGACACTCATGTAGCTATTCGCAAATCCATGCATCCACTTACACACCAACAAACAGACGGATACAGACATTCACACAGTTTAGTCACTAGCCCATGCATTCAGTAAGATACGTTTAATCACTCACTTGTAGAGTCAGTCACGCACGTACTAAATCATCCATTCAGACACTTATACACCCACTCATTCTTCAATACGCCTTTCCCTATATATATTAAACATATTTAAACTTTACAGAAACACACAGTCACTGGATGATGTCATCAGTGATGTCATCAGTGGTGTCATTTGAGATGTCATCAGTGATGTCACTGACCATGTCATGAGTGATGTAATATGTGACGTCATCAGCAGTGCATTGCGGGCGCGAGTTATAGTTAGCTGAACTAACTATAACGGGGAAATTTCTATGGTTTTGTACGAGTGAAATGTCCAACTAACTATAACTGTCCCTAAAACCTATGGTTTTTTCAGTGAATATATATATATTTATATATATCACACACCAGGAAAACAGAATATCCGCACACTCGGGATAGTTGCAGTGAAATTTAATTACCAGGGGTAACGAGCTTCGACAGCCCGCGCTGTCTTGTTCACACAATTTGTGCATCAGAGCTGCAGAGTTTACATAGGCTACGATAATGCATGGCAGTAGAAAGAAGACTCCACATAACAGTATATTGCGCATGTATAGTGGCAAATGGAAAACAGAAACAGCGTTGTGGCGGCCATCTTATAACGTATTTAGATATAAAACGTATTTAAACATAAGTATGAAGGCACATTGACAGTGTAAGAAATTGATAAGTTAATCATTGCAGACCAAAGTTAATCCTGAAAATAGCAATGTCAGCATAATGTTACATATCAACGTGTAGCTGATTACGTCATCAGCAAAAACTTGCCCAATAAGTAGCCGGTAATCCTACTTTGGTTACCAACTTGTAAAGAGGCTTAGTGCCTATATGGGTGCCACTCAAGAAAAAGTTAAAGAATATATGTGGTCATGATAAAGGCAAATAATTAAATCGTAGGATACTAGTAAATAGTACCGAGAAAGTATGTGGCTAATATCAGAACAGGTAGTTGACTATCAGGCAAAGTGCCCTAAGTCCACACCGAGCCAGTGCAACATGTGCAAGCACAATACTGTAATATTCAAACAATCTGTGTAATCATCAGGTCGAGATGTGATAAATGTAAGTACTATGATTGCAAGTAGCTGAAAGATATTTAGCGTACAATAACAATACAGTGCATAGAATGCATACAACTGAACAACACTGACGGAGGAGTCACGAGCTTACTCATGCGTGTATACAATGTATGGTACAACTTATAATAAATGGCTCAGTCTCAGCATAGTGGGGACAGCCGTGTGATTAACCACATACATAATATACTTCTGTTGTAGTCCTGAGCAACAAAAAGAAGCAAGAAAACCAACAAACAAAAGTGAAACCGTGATGAAATTCAATTTGAATAACATTAAAGAAATCTTATCTGGATATAGTGATGCCCCCAAAGGGGGGGAAGAAAAGGGTAGGGAAAACATGTCCGTTAACTGGCGGTGGGGCCCTTCCTTTCCTCCTGTGAAGATATAAGAACAAAAGTGCAGCATTAAAACCAAGATGCAGAGTTTAAAAACATTGTGTTAGATCTTATATATCTAATGAACAACAATTATGAAAACTCAAATCAGACAGAGGGAATGGGTTACTAGAGAGACGAACTTACAGGATATCAAGGCAGTTAATCTGCATGTAAGTGTATACCCAGTTCTTCGTCTACATTGTGGCCCCCCGGCTGTTTAGTTTCGAGCTCTAGGATCCATTTTGACTCCCGTTTGCGTAGCAATTGTACTCTGTTGCCCCCACGGTTGCCTGTGTGTACCTGTTCAATTATGAAGTAACTCAATTGAGAACTGTTAGATAGGTGATGTGTTTGAAAGTGGCGTTCAACTGGGTAATGTGAATCTTTGCTCGCATGTGCTCTAGGACTCTCTTCTTAGCCATAAGAGTGGTGCTGCCGATATAACGGAGTCCACATGGGCAGTCAAATGCATATACCACGAAAGTGGTGCTGCAAGTGAGAAATTGGGTGATCTGTTTCTTATTTGCTCTACCGGGTATGCTGTTTTCCTTTACATAGAGGGCTATTAGGGCAGGCTTTGCAGTGGCCGCACGGGTAGAAACCTTTCAGGTTATGGTCCCTTTGTGTGCGAGGTTGTGTAATGTCATTATGGACTAAAATGTCCCTAAGGCTGTGGCCTTTTCTATAAGTGATTTTGGGACGTGTCTGAATGGTTTTACCAATGACAGAGTCACTTTTTAATATGGGCCAATGTTTTGCAAAGATCCTATAGATCTCTTGGGAGTTACGGCTGTATGTAGTGATAATTCTTGTTTCACTTGTTGCTGTGTTGTTTGTTTCTGAGCTGTTCACTCTGTCTGTTTTGTGTTCCTTCAAGGTTTCTGTTCTACTGATTTTGTTAACTTTTGCTATAGCCTGGTTGAGGACCCAACTTGGGTAACCTCTCGTCATAAATCTGGTTATCATGTGGTCTTTTTCAGTAGTGAATGCTTTTTCCGTACTACAGTTTCTCCTCGCCCTCAACAGTTCTCCAAAGGGAATGCTCCATTTCCGAGTTTCAGGATGACTGCTGAGGGCGTGCAGAATGGTGTTACCTGCAGTTGTTTTTCTAAAGAGACTGGTCTCCAGAGTGTTATGTTTGGCAGTTACCAATACATCTAAGAACTCGATCGATTTTTTGCTTCCATTAGATGACAGTGTGATGTTATAACTATTGGAGTTAAGTTTTTCAACAAAATTAGAGACCTTGTCTTGTGTACCTTGCCAGATAACAAATAGGTCATCGATATATCGTAACCATAAGTGTACTTTGGAAAATTCCACTGCAAGCGAAGCTTCCTTTCTGATTTCCTCTTCCCAGAGCCCCAGGAACAGGTTGGCAAAGCTAGGGGCAAAACAAGTGCCCATAGCAGTGCCAAGGACCTGTTTGTACAACACCCCATCGAACATAAAGATGTTATTTTTCAGACATTGGTTCATCATTTCGATGAGCATGTTGGTGTGGTCTAAAAAGCCAATAGGTCTGTGTTTAAGGTAGTGATAGCAAGCCTTCACGCCCTGTGTGTGATCTATTATGGTGTAAAGTGAATTAACATCTAGTGTTACAAGGAGAAAATCTTCTTCCCAGGTAATACCTTCTATCTTAGTCAGAAAATCTTTAGTATCCCTAACATAAGATGGCAGAGTTGTTACATATTCGCTTAAAAAGTGATCCACATATTTGGACACATTTTCCAATGCGCTGCCAATAGATGAGACTATAGGTCTCCCTGGCGGCCTGGTAGGGTCCTTATGTACTTTGGGTAAAAGGTATAAGATTGGAAGTTTAGGGTAGTCTCTTTTCATAAAGCAGTATTCATCCCACGTGATGATACCATTTTGTTGCCAATCTTTGAGTTTATCCCAGATTTCCAGTATACTGTCATTGTATACATTACTGTTGATTTTGAGATAAAACCTTGCATCTTGTAATTGTCATTGGGCTTCATCAATGTACATGTCACGACTTAGGAGGACAATATTGCCCCCCTTGTCAGCAGGACGAATTACAATATTGGTGTCCTCAGCTAATGATTTGATAATGGCTTTTTCTTTTTGGGTCAAGTTGTTGTTAAAAGACACCTTTTTCCAACTTTGTCTTTTAAGTTTCAGAAGGTCTTGTACCACCATGTCATTGAATGTATCGATATTGTCATGGGGTAACATGGGATAAAAGACAGAACGGGGTTTAAATGTGGACAAGGCTGCTAAATCAGTGGGAAAGTCAATGTTGATATTTTCCATGGCAGACATGTTTGTAGTTTCAGATAATTCACGAATATCGTGCATAGTTAGCAGAGCTTCAACATCACCTACAGTAAGGTTTGTCGGTGTAGTGTGGGTTGTACTTGAGGTAGATCCCATACCAACATCAGGATTCTTAAGATTATGCCATTTGGTGAGTTTGAGTTTCCTCACGAATTTAAAGAGATCTACCCGAGTATCAGAGTAGTTAAATAATTCAGTGGGGCAGAATGTTAAGCCTAGGCATAAAGTTTTTTTCTCTAGAAAGGAGAGGGAGCGTTCGGATAGATTTATAATAGTTTTGTTTACCATGTTCATATCCATTATTGGCTGGTCGTGGAGCTTGTCGCATTTCCCATGTGCTCCTTTGTCCTGGCGTTTCTGATTTTTCTGTTTTCTTCGTTTCCTTCTTTGTTTGCTCCTCCCTTCCCTCTTCCTCTTCCTCTTCTTCTGGCACGTTGTCCCCCAAACCTCTCCCTCGATTTGTCGGTGGTGCTGTTGTTCTCGGTATTAGCCGGCCCCTGCGTAGGTGCCGGTACTCGTCTAAAAAAGTGACGGGCTTGGAAGGGATCACTCTTTCAGATATGGAGCTTGTGGTTGCTATAGATATATCCGTGTCTGAGTCACTTGCTTCCACTGATGAGGGTATAGTTGTCTCACTTCTCATCGTAGGGGTTGTCTGAATGGTAGAGATATTCTCGCATAGATGGTCATATTTGCGGCTGTAAGTTAATATATGGCCACACTCATAATCGATGCAGTCGCGATGAAGTTTGCGTTGTTTGCGGATTTTGATGTCTTCTTCGTGTTGTTTTAGCCTAGGTTTAAGTTCATCCATAAAGGTAGTTATAATCCCTTGTTCTTTACTGGCCGCGAATTCTGCCTCAAGTGTTGCAATCTCTGCCATAATGATCTCTCGGTCTTTCCAGGCATATTTAACTAAAATGCTGAGCATTACTCTTGAGCTTTTGGCTGAATTCTCTGCCCATTCCTTCAACATCAGTGGGTTGGGCGACTCATACGATGGTGTTATGTATATCCTTAGTCCACGGGGTACCATATTCTTGTCTAGATAGTCTTGTAAATACACTGCTTCCCACTATTTGGCAGTTTCAGACTTCTTTAATTTCTCAAAGCGCTTGAGTTTGGTATGTAAAGTTGTGTCCTGTTTTTTGGTAGTTTGTATGTTCTCCATTTTGCCTGGGGCACGTGCCAGCAGTGTTTGCGCTGCTGCACGTCTCTCGTTCTCTTCCTCCATCATGAGTGTTCAAAATATGTTCAAAATTGTGTCTTTAGTTTTGTGCTTCAAGTCCTGTAATTAGTATCACTGTCAACATCCCCCTCTTAAAATAAGAGGTTCTTGCTGCCGCTAACGTTTCAATGTCCAACCCAGTCTGCAAGGACGTTTCACAGGGTGAATCAATGAATGAAAATTCAGGCTTCGTTATGCAGGTATGTGGTATTTTCCACACCGGTATGTTGTTCAGAGCTCCCAGTGTGGTGATATGCGTAATTGTTCGTAGTACAAGCGTAAGCTCATATACCGGTGTGTATGGTGCCGACCAGAGACATGAGAATCAACCGCGAGGGGTGCCAGCGTGGGGGCTGGACCCGCGCTAGGAAACACACGAGCCCACCAGCCCACCCTGCACCTCCACGATCAGAAATTCACCTCTGGGACGCGCCGTCTTACACTTTTCCACGTCTGGGTTGGTTGCGGTATTCCAATTGCTGCTGCAATGTATCCTGAGCGGCCAGCCGAGGGATCCCTCCGTAAAATCACACACTCAGCAATGCTCCTGCTGGGATCACGGGCCTGAAACAAGTGGCACAGAATGACGGCGGAGGACATTTTAGTCCATAATGACATTACACAACCTCGCACACAAAGGGACCATAACCTGAAAGGTTTCTACCCGTGCGGCCACTGCAAAGCCTGCCGTAATAGCCCTCTATGTAAAGGAAAACAGCATACCCGGTAGAGCAAATAAGAAACAGATCACCCAATTTCTCACTTGCAGCACCACTTTCGTGGTATATGCATTTGACTGCCCATGTGGACTCCGTTATATCGGCAGCACCACTCTTATGGCTAAGAAGAGAGTCCTAGAGCACATGCGAGCAAAGATCCACATTACCCAGTTGCTCGCCACTTTCAAACACATCACCTATCTAACAGTTCTCAATTGAGTTACTTCATAATTGAACAGGTACACACAGGCAACCGTGGGGGCAACAGAGTACAATTGCTACGCAAACGGGAGTCAAAATGGATCCTAGAGCTCGAAACTAAACAGCCGGGGGGCCACAATGTAGACGAAGAACTGGGTATACACTTACATGCAGATTAACTGCCTTGACATCCTGTAAGTTCGTCTCTCTAGTAACCCATTCCCTCTGTCTGATTTGAGTTTTCATAATTGTTGTTCATTAGATATATAAGATCTAACACAATGTTTTTAAACTCTGCATCTTGGTTTTAATGCTGCACTTTTGTTCTTATATCTTCACAGGAGGAAAGGAAGGGACCCACCGCCAGTTGACGGACATGTTTTTTCACGGGTTCCCTACCCTTTTCTTCCCCCCCTTTGGGGGCATCACTATATCCAGATAAGATTTCTTTAATGTTATTCAAATTGAATTTCATCACGGTTTCACTTTTGTTTGTTGGTTTTCTTGCTTCTTTTTGTTGCTCAGGACTGCAACAGTAGTATATTATGTATGTGGTTAATCACACGGCTGTCCCCACTATGCTGAGACTGAGCCATTTGTTATAAGTTGTACCATACATTGTATACACGCATGAGTAAGCTCGTGACTCCTTCGTCAGTGTTGTTCAGATGTATGCATTCTATGCACTGTATTGTTATTGTACGCTAAATATCTTTCAGCTACTTGCAATCATAGTACTTACATTTATCACATCTCGACCTGATGATTACACAGATTGTTTGAATATTACAGTATTGTGCTTGCACATGTTGCACTGGCTCGGTGTGGACTTAGGGCACTTTGCCTGATAGTTAACTACCTGTTCTGATATTAGCCACATACTTTCTCGGTACTATTTACTAGTATCCTACGATTAAATTATTTGCCTTTATCATGACCACATATATTCTTTAACTTTTTCTTGAGTGGCGCCCATATAGGCACTAAGCCTCTTTACAAGTTGGTAACCAAAGTAGGATTACCGGCTACTTATCGGGCAAGTTTTTGCTGATGACGTAATCAGCTACACGTTGATATGTAACATTATGCTGACATTGCTATTTGCTGGATTAACTTTGGTCTGCAATGATTAACTTATCAATTTCTTACACTGTCAATGTGCCTTCATACTTATGTTTAAATACGTTTTATATCTAAATATGTTATAAGATGGCCGCCACAACGCTGTTTCTGTTTTGCATTTGCCACTACACATGCGCAATATACTGTTATGTGGAGTCTTCTTTCTACTGCCATGCATTATCGTAGCCTATGTAAACTCTGCAGCTCTGATGCACAAATTGTGTGAACAAGATAGCGCGGGCTGTCGAAACGCGTTACCTCTGGTAATTAAATTTCACTGCAACTATCCCGAGTGTGCGGATATTCTGTTTTCCTGGTGTGTGATTTATCGACGGCTTGCTCCGCCGTCATTCCGCGCCACTTGCTTCAGGCCCGTGATCCCAGCAGGAGCATTGCTGAGTGTGTGATATATATATATATATATATATATATATATATATATATATATATATATATATATATATATATATATATCAAACACCTCGCCTCCGTTTCCTTTTCCGTATGAAAAAACGAGCGTGGACCCAGATAAGTGCAGCAATATTTTATTTTATTTCACCATCACCGGTGTCTTCCATGACGTGTTTCTGCCGTCAACGCGGCCTTGATCACATGACACAGTCTAAGCAAAGCCCCCATTTTTAAAGTGCAAGTGCTCAAAAAAATCCCATGGACATAGACAAAATCCTACAGTCTATTGTGCATAAATGCCCACAATACAGATCATCAACATTTTTTAGTTTTTAAAAAAAATTATTAACTTCACAATACATTTTTAAATGATGTCCAGTGAACCTATTTCTGCATAAATGCATATATATATATATATATATATATATATATATATATATATATATATATATATATATATATATATATATATATATATATATATATATTATATATATATATATATATATATATATATATATATATATATATATATATATATATATATAATAGCATTTAGGGGTTAGGTGTGGGAAGGGGTACTGGGTGATAAGGGTGTTTTTTAGGGTCTAGGGGCGGGTAGTAGGAGTATTGGATGGTAAGGGTGTTTTTAGGGTTTAGGAGTTGGTTGGGTGTTAAAGGTGCTTTAGGGTTCAAGGATGGGTAAGGGTATTGGGGGTAAGGGTGCTTTTAGGGTTTAGGGGTGGGTAGGGGTTTAGGGTGGCAAGGGTGGTAAGGGTGCTTCAGGGTTTATGGGTGGACAAGGGTATTGGGTAGTAACGGTGTTTTTAGGGTTCAGGGATTGGTTGGTGTATTGGGTGTTAAGGGTGTTTAAAGGTTATGGGGTGGGTAAGGGTATTGGGTGGTAAGGGTGTTTTTAGGGTTTATGGGTGAGTAGGGGTATCAGGGGTAAGGGTGTTTTTAGGGTTTAGGGATGGGTAAGGGTTTTGTTGGCAAGGGTGTTGTTAGGGTTTAGGGTGGGTAAGGGTATTGGGTGGTAAAGGTGTTTTTAGGGTTTAGGGTTGGTAGACGTATTGGGTGGTAAGAGTTTTTTTTGGGGTTTAGGGGTGTGTAAGGGTATAGGGTAGTCAGGGTGTTTAAGGGTTATGGGGTGGGTACGGGTATTGGGTGGTAAGGGTGTTTTTAGGGTTTAGGGGTAGGTAAGGGCATTGGGTGGTAAAGGTGGTTTTAGGCTATAGCGGTGGGTAGCGGTATGATGTGGTAAAGGTAAAAAGAAATGGTGTTTGGAGGGTTCCCCCAATTAAAAAAAAAAGTAATCTATATATTGATATATTTACATACACGCACACACCTATCTTAATATATATATATTACCTACTGGCGGTCGCCAGTAGGTAGATATAGTTAGGACCTATTTTCCATAGGAAAAGCATTTTTTGTTTTCTCAATAACTTTGGCGTCGTTTGACAAATCATCGCGAAATTTTCAAAACTAGTGGGGCGCTCTGGTCAGCTCCTGTCTTGAAAGATTCGGGGTGATTCGTCAAGCGGGGGCCGAGAAAAAAGGGGGGTCCCAAAACGTGTTTTCTCCATTTTTTTTTCCATAGGAAACTTTAGACACGGCTACAGCCCGAACTGCTGAACGGAATTACACCACATTTTGCAAAAAGGTAGCCCTTGGTTAAGAAAGAGTCCTTTTTGTTAAATGGTGTAAATCCGTTCTGTAGTTCCTGAGAAATTCAAAAAATAGAGGTCGGAAAATCAATTTCCCATAGGAAACTATAGCCAAGGCTACAGCCCGAACTGCTGAACGGAAATACACCAAATTTGGCAAAAAGGTAGTGCTTGGTTCAGAAAGCGTCCTTTTTTTTAAAATGGTGTAAATCCGTTCAGTAGTAGCGGAGAAATTAAAAAAATAAAAGTTTCGATATCTATGGCCGCAGTGGATTCGCGAACCCTCCCGACCACGAGCTTCACTGTGATTGGCTGCCAACACTCCAAACCAGGAAGTGTTGGCAGCCATCTTGTGACTCGGTAGAACCGAGTCACAAGAAAACAGTAAAACAAAGGTGAAAAAAAAGAAAAGGGGGCAGGGTAGAAACACCCTGACCCCCCAGGCCTGCTCAGGGGGTCCCACAAGGACCCCCAGGGCCAAAAAAAGCATTTTTTGAAAACATTTCAGCGAAATTTCACGCTGGGGTCGCGAATCCCGCCGAAATGTAAAAAAAAACATGAAGCGTGGGCTCCCGCGCTTTATTTAATTGAGGCCCCGGGTGGGCCAGGTCCCGGGGGCACTGCCTAAAATATATGCGGGGGCCCGCTTTAAATGAAGTGTGGGAGGGCACTCGGCCCTCCCGCAGCCCCGGGGGACTGCCACCCCCCGGGGCTTGCTTTAAATAATGTGCGGGAGGGAAACCTGCTCTCTCTTCCAAAATCCAAAGCAGATTGCTTTTCCACACGGGGAGCTGCATGTCAGCAGCTTCCCGTGTGGAAAAGCAATGGCGGCTCCCGCAGGAGGTGGGGAGAAGGCGGGACCATGGGGGCATTGAGGCTCCCCCCACGGTCCCCAACGGATAGGGCCGGCCCCGGGGGATGGGGTCACCGGGGTTAGAAGTGGCCAGGGAGGGGGGCCACGTGGGCCCTCCTCCCCCCCTAAAAAAATAAAATAAATAAAGGCCGGCCCCGGGGGATGGGGTCCCCGGGGCCAATAGAGGCCTCAGGAGGGGGGCCTCGGAGCCCCCCTCCTTAAATAAATACATATATGTGGCCATGCCCCAGGGGATGGGGTCCCCGGGGCCGGAATTGGCCACGGGAGGGGGGCCCACGCGGCCCCCTCACCGTTTAGATTTTTTTTTGCTTTTTTTTTAAAAGGGGTCAGGCC
This sequence comes from Calotriton arnoldi, assembly GCA_963921515.1. NCBI lineage: Eukaryota > Metazoa > Chordata > Amphibia > Caudata > Salamandridae > Calotriton > Calotriton arnoldi. Next base: position 564,824 of record CAWUFW010005772.1, on the reverse strand, counting down.
CTGGGGGATGGAGTCCCCAGGGCCCAAAAAAAGAAAAAGGAAGGGGGGCCACCCAGCCCCCCTTCTAAAAATTTTTTTTTTAAAAAGACCGGCATCGTACCGGAGGCCCCGCCCTCTCCCAATAAAATTTAAATATGTTTTATATATATGCCAAGGTTTATTGAAGAAGGAATGGGTGTATAAGTGTCTGGATGGATGATTTAGTTGGTGTGTGACTGACTGTATAAGTGAGTGATTAATTGTGTCTTACTGAATGCATGTGTTAGTGACTGATACAGACATTCACACAGTTTAGTTTGTCAGTTGGTGTGTAAGCGGTTGCATGGGTTGGTGAGTAGCTAAATGAGGATCTATATGGGTTATTGATTGGTTGTCTGAGTATCTGTATGGGTGCCTGAGTGTCTGTGTGAGTGGGTGGGGGTGTAACTCTGTGCATAGATGTGTGAGTGGATGATTCACTGGGTGTATGGGTTCAAGAGTGCATCTGTGAAGAGCTGTATGGGTGGGTGAGTGTGTGTATGGGTGTGTTGGTGAGTGAATGGATGCCTCAGAGGTACATGTGTGAGTAACTGCATATGTGAAAGGCAGTATATGTGAGTGTTGGAGTGTATAAATGACTATATGTGAGAGTGAGTGATTGTGAGAGTGGCTGTATGGATCAGTGTGTGCTTGTATTAGTTACTGTAGAAGAGTGTAAGTATGTGTTAGTATATGTTTAAATAAGTGAGGTGGTGTGTGTATAACTGTACAGGTGAGTAAGTGGGAGTGTGATTGATTCTTTGCATGACTGACTAGGTGTGTGAGTAACTCTATGAATGAGTGGCGGTGTGTGAGTGTCTGTATAGATATGTGAATGCATATGATAATGCCGTATGGATGGCTGCCTGCATGTATGAGTGACTGTATGGGTGAATAAGTGGATGTGTGTATAGACGTAGGAATTAGTGAGTGGGTATGTACTAACTGGTATTGGTGTGTTTATGGTTTCGAAAATGATAGTCTATATTTTAGAGTGGGTGTATCAAGGGTTATATTAGGGTGTGATGAGGTGCATCAGATTTTCACGTGGATGATGTCATCAGTGATGTCATTTGAGATGTAATCAGTGATGTCATCAGTGATGTCACTGACCATGTCATGAATGATGTAATATGTGACGTCATGAGCAGTGCATTGCGGGTGCGCGAGTTATAGTTAGCTCAACTAACTGTAACAGTGGAATTTCTACGGTTTTGTAAGAGTGAAATGTCCAGCTAACTATAACATCCCTGAAACCTATGGTTTTTTCAGTGAATTTCTAAGGTTTTTTAAATGCTAATTTCTAACTATAACGTACCTGAAACCTATGGTTTTTTCAGTGAATTTCAAAGGTTTTTTAAATGCTAATTTCTAACTATGACATCCCTATTAAGTCCCCTTGAATCCTGAAGGTCCCTGGTGGCCAAGTAGCCCACCAGGTACATCCAGTAAGCGCCACAGACCTGCGTTTCAGAGAGGTGTTCTGAGGCCACGCCCCTTTATACACCATGCTGCAAACGCGGCTTCTGGCGCACTGCTGCTCAGAGGATGAAGTCCACTTGTGTCTTGGGGTCCTCAGGACACAAGAGGACCTCATCGTCCCACCAGCAGTACACCAGAAGCCGCGTTTGCAGAGTGGTGTAAAAAGGGGCTTGGCCTCGGAGCACCTCTCTGCAATGCAGCCCTGTGGCATTTAGAAGAGGTACCTGGTGGACTAGTTGGCCCCCAGGGACCCTCAGGATTGAAGGGGAATTAATCCCCCAACTTAAAACATGCCACAGGGCGCATTTGCACTGTGTTACAGGGAGGGGGCGGGGCCTGATGTGACCAGTGTGCAAACGCGCCCTGTGGCGCGCTTCAAGTTGGGTGATTAAGTCTCCTTGAATCCTCAGGGTCCCTGAGGGCCAACTAGCCCACCAGCTACCTCCAGTAAGCGCCACAGAGCTGCGTTGCAGAGTGGTATAAAAAGGGGGCGTGGCCTTGGACCACCACTCTGCAACGCAGCTCCCTGGCGCTTACTGGAGGTACCTGGTGGGCTAGTTGGCCCCCAAGGACCCTTAGGATTGAAGGGGACTTAATCCTCCAACTTAAAACGCACCACAGGGCGCGTTTGCACACTTGTCAAATCAGGCCACTCCCCCTCCCTGCACCACTGTGCAAACGCGCCCCCTGGTGCATTGTAAATTGGGGGATTAAATCCCCTTGAGTCCCGAGGGTCCCTGGGGTCCAACTAGCCCACCAGGTACCTCCAGTAAGCGCCACAGAGCTGCGTTGCAGAGAGGTGTAAAAAGGGGCGTGGCCTCGGACCACCTCTCTGCAAGGCAGCCCTGTGGCGCATACTGGAGGTATCTGGTGGGCTAGTTGGCCCCCAGGGACCCCCAGTATTGAAGGGGAATTAATTCCCCATCTTAAAACGTGCCACAGGGCGCGTTTGCAGACTGTTGCTGGGAGGGGGCAGGGCCTCCGTCACGATGCCGGTCTTTTTTAAAAAAAAATTTTTTTAGAAGTGGGCTGGGTGGCCCCCCTTCTTTTTTCTTTTTTTGGGCCCTGGGGACTCCATCCCCCAGGGCCTGACCCCTTTAAAAAAAAAAAAAAATCTAAACGGGAAGGGGGCCGCGTGGGCCCCCCTCCCATGGCCAATTCCGGCCCCGGGGACCCCATCCCCCGGGGCATGGCCACATATATGTATTTATTTAAGGAGGGGGGCTCCGAGGCCCCCCTCCTGAGGCCTCTATTGGCCCCGGGGACCCCATCCCCCGGGGCCAGCCTTTATTTTTATTTTTTGGGGGGGAGGGGGGCTTGCATGGCCCCCCTCCCGGGCCACTTCTAGCCCCGGGACCCCATCCCCCGGGGCCGGCCCTATCCGTTGGGGACCGTGGGGGGAGCCTCAATGCCCCCACGGTCCCGCCGTCTCCCCCCCTCCTGCGGGAGCCGGCATGGCTTTTCCACACGGGAAGCTGCTGACATGCATCTCCCCGTGTGGAAAAGCAATCTGCTTTGGATTTTGGAAGAGAGACCTGCTCTCTCTTCCAAAATCCAAAGCAAGTTTGCTATGACAGGGCAGGAGCCGCATGGCTCCCGCCCTGTCATAGCAAACAGCAGTGTCCCGGGGGTGGGCACCCCGGGACACTGCAGGAGCCAGCCTTGGGGGGTGGCAGTCCCCAGGGCCATGGATGGCTCCAGGAGGGGGGCCGCGCGGCCCCCCTCTCTACTATTTAAAGCCCCGGGGAGGTGGTGGTCCCCGGGGCTTGGGGGTCCGTAACAGACCCCCGAATTTACATAATTAGTGCCCCGGGGAGGTGGCGGTCCCCGGGGCGTGTGGTGAGGCTCGAGCCCCCCACACAGGTTTATTATTTTTTTTTAAAAAGCCCCGGGGGTGGCGGTCCTCGGGGCAGCAGGGGGGCCGTGTGCCCCCTGTGAATAATTAAGAAAAGCCCCGGGGGTGGTGGTCCCCGGGGCTTGGGGGGTCTTGGAGGCCCCCCACACATTAAAAAGGAAGCCGCTGCGGGAGGGCTGAGTGCCCTCCCGCACATTCTTTTAAGCAAGCCCCGGTGGTGGCGGTCCCCGGGGCTGCGGGAGGGTCGAGTGCCCTCCCGCACATTATTTAAAGCAAGCCCCGGGGGGTGGCGGTCCCCGGGGCTGCGGGAGGGCCGAGTGCCCTCCCGCACATTATTTAAAGCAAGCCCCGGGTGGTGGCGGTCCCCGGGGCTGCGGGAGGGCCGAGTGCCCTCCCACACATTATTTAAAACAAGCCCCGGGGTGGCGGTCCCCAGGGCTGCGGAGGCCCCCGCGGGCCCCGCTCATATATTTTTGGGCAATGCCCCCGGGACCTGGCCCACCCGGGGGCCTCAATTAAATGAAAGCTTCATTTTATTTTTACATTTCGGCGGGATTCGCGACCCCAGCGCGAATTTCACTGAAATTTAAAAAAAATAAATGCTTTTTTTGGCCCTGAGCAGGCCTGGGGGGTCAGGGTGTTTCTACCCTGCCCCCTTTTCTTTTTTTTCACCTTTGTTTTACTGTTTTCTTGTGACTCGGTTCTACCGAGTCACAAGATGGCTGCCAACACTTCCTGGTTTGGAGTGTTGGCAGCCAATCACAGTGAAGCTCGTGTTCGGGAGGGTTCGCGAATCCACCGCTGCCATAGATATCGAAACGTTTATTTTTGAATTTCTCAGCAACTACTGAACGGATTTACACCATTTAAAAAAAGGACGCTTTCTGAACCAAGCACTACCTTTTTGCCAAATTTGGTGTAATTCCGTTCAGCAGTTCGGGCTGTAGCCGTGTCTAAAGTTTCCTATGGGAAATTGATTTTCCAACCTCTATTTTTTGAATTTCTCAGGAACTACGGAACGGATTTACACCATTTAACAAAAAGGACTCTTTCTGAACCAAGGGCTACCTTTTTGCAGAATTTGGTGTAATTCCGTTCAGCAGTTCGGGCTGTAGCCGTGTCTAAAGTTTCCTATGGAAAATAACATGGAGAAAACACGTTTTGGGACCCCCCTTTTTTCTCGGCCCCCGCTTGACGAATCACCCTGAAACTTTCAAGACAGGAGCTGACCGAAGCGCCCCACTAGTTTTGAAAATTTTGCGATGATTCGTCAAACGACGCCAAAGTTATTGAGAAAACAAAAAATGCTTTTCCTATGGACAATAGGTCCTAACTATAACTACCTACTGGCGACCGCCAGTAGGTAATAAAGTTTCACTAACCTTATATATACTTGCTTTGAGTTGTAGGGGCAGGCGTGGCAGAGGTATATTCATGGTAAAAGATTACGTTATAAAGGAAATGCATGGTAAAGGTATTGCGTTGTAATGGATACGTGATAAAGGCATGCATTGTAAATGCATGCGTGGTTCCGTCATACAACCCTCCAAAACATGTGACATCTAAGACACCGCAAGGGGACAGCTATCCCTCAGAGCCAGAGACATTTCATATACACACTTTTAGACCACAGTGAGTCAATGCATAAGGTTCTTGTAGCACTGTGATACACTTATTCCATTATATTGCACTGTGCACAACAGCTTTGAGCAAGTTCCTCTCTTTCTGACCTCAGGCGTGGCCAGTGCAGGTAAGAGCAGAGGGGGGGGGGGGGATTCGACATACGACGATGAGGGAAACTTAAATTTAAAAAAAGAAAACCATGGTTTTCTTTTATTTTTTATTAAGTTTCCCTCGTTGTCGTATGTCGAATTCCCCCCCCCCCCCCAGCCCGCCCTACTGCTCTTACCTGCACAGGCTGAGCCTGTATGACCTGCTACTGATTGTAACTTACATCAGTGTCCTCTTTCTTCCTCTTTTTCATATAATTCAGTCCAGAGCTGCCAATCTCAAATATCCCAGGGCACAGCTCGTTAACATGAAAAACCAATGGGACTTTGCACTGTTCAAGCATAACCCATTTTCCAGAATTTCTCGATCTCGACCATGCAGCAGTCATTAGGCCCTTTCACAGGCCCCTGTCAAGCAACTTAAGACATGCTCTCTCGGTCATACACTCTGTTACTCTCAATGGCCAGGGCCAACACTTCATTAAGGCAACTGTACACCTTATGGCACGACCATAAAAGGCTGCCACATTGCAATAAAATGTCTCAAATTGACATTGTGGCTCTGTTACGTGGAACACCCAAACTGCAAAATGCAATTGTGGATCGGGCTCAGACTGTACTGCCCAGGACCACTGCATCCATGCACTCATGTATGATCAGGACTACGCATGCAACTTCAAAACAGAACCGTAACTCACACTCAATAGCAGCAATGGCTTCCTACTCCTGCTGATCTGCAGAACTCAAAAACTGCTTCACACTGCAACACATACTTGACCCCAAAGAAAGAGGAATTTCTATCGTCTAAGAGAACTTCATCATGACCTCTAGGTTCTCATAACATGGACTGGCCATTCTTTTATCTTAATTTCCATGCTTTCTAAGCTTAGGACTAAACACAAAAAAACACAATTTCAGACTAGGACAACCTCTTCTCTGAGGATGTGAGGACTGTCAAACATACTTCTTGCTCTGAGCACTTCACATAACGACCAGAGCTGGGGAACCAGGTTTGAGTCTCGGTGCCGGCTCAACATCCTGTAATTCAGGGCAAATCACTTAGGGCCCGATTACGAGTTTGGCGGTGTGGGAGCAGGCTGCCCTGCCAACGCCCTGCTCCCACACTGTCAAACAGGGCAGCCGCCTTCCAGATTGCAAGTATTATCATGGTCTAGCAGGCGGGCTCATATGTGAGCCTTAAACTGCACCACCACAGGATCGCCAATGCACGTTCCTGCCCATCATGGACTGTGCAGTCCATGCTGTGCGGGAATGGGGGGGGCCTGCACTGCACGCATAGGGCCAAGACGAGGTCCTGTATGGCCCCCCTTCTTTCCTCACCACCAGTAGTTTCATAAAGTAAGAACCTCCATGAGACCGCTGGCGGTGAGTAAAGTTGTAATATGCTTGGTGGTGCCGCAGGGCACCACCAAGCATATTGCAGCCCTCAGACAGTTGTGCCACCGCCAGGGATCTCTGATGGTGGTCCGACCGCCCAAGTTGTAATCCGGCAGTCGGACCACCGGTGTAGCGGTACCAACCGCCACTGTTGCACTACCATGAGTTTGGCAGTCCTCGGACCGCCAAACTCATAATTAGGCCCTTAATCTCCCCTTGCCTAAAACCAGATGCTGACCTTGTGTAATATAACTGGTGCTCACATAAAAGCGCGTCACTGCATTTGGGTCAAGTCCGTGAGATATAAAACTGCAAAAAAATGTGCAACTTAGTATCCACCGTACTCAATAACATAGACACTGGGGTAGCAGATGAAATGTCTCCAGCATGACTCTTAAACTGCAACTTGTCCCCACTAAACTCCAAAAACAGAAATAGCTAAATCACTAAAATGAATCAGCTTCAAATCTAAGCATGAAAGTGCCACATAATGAACCCAAGAAAAACCAAAAGACCTGTTCACTTTTCCTGCATGCCGTGACCCTTGACCCTTCACGCAGCAAGCACAGCTGGAAACTCTGTCATAAGCCTCTTTTCTCAAAATATTCTGACATACAACTTACAGTATAGAAACTATACCTGTCACCTAACCCCTTTTTTTTGTTGCCATTAGTACTTGTAATGAAGAAGGTCTATTTTAAAAGAAACCTTGAGGTTTTGTTTCTGTACACAATATTCTGTTAACAATTTAAGCTACAAAAGACAAACAAAGGCACTGAGGCAGGCCAGTCACGCAGTGCTATTCCGTTACACTCCTGATCCACATCAAAGGATTTTCAGACCACCACTTACTACCAAAGCTACAAACTTCTTCACCACCATAGCTCCATGATGAAGTGCAAGTTCAGAGTGCTAATCTAAAAAGTGCATGGTGGTGAGTGGTAAACACACACAAGTTGACGTTTTGCCCACATCCATGGACTATTTCAGGATCACATGATGCATTTAGAGGCCTTATCTGTATAACCCCCTGCCCAATAATATCCAGGTGCCATCCACTAAAGTGCAACAAAAGTGAATATAATCAGGGCATTTCCAGCTGTTTATACCCATATTTATTTTTGCTAACTTTGTCTGTGTTTATCCATTTTCTCTGTTTAGTAAAAAAATTAAGTTGCAACTAGCATATTTCTTCATTTATATAACCGATAAAGATACACTCTCACTCGAATACCTTTTGGAATTTATTGTTACAAGTACCCATACATGACACATCAATATAGTCATATGAAAACAAGAGCATTGCAGTACACAAACACATGTACACATCTATAGCTATTCAATTATCATTACAAATGTTTCCCCTATTTTAAAATTTCCAATTTCGGTCAATGTGCAGAGCTATTGGCCTTGCAATCATGACTTGAAACATTGAGAATTACTCAAAGACCTATTTTCAGTTCTATACATATTTAAAAATAAACACAAACAAGTAAATAGCTGCTGTTCCATATGCATTTATCCGAGTTTTAATTATAATGGAGTATGTCGTAGACATAGCTGGTCAATGAGGCATAAAAAGAATAATGCACTTTCACTTCCAATAGTAGTAATTAAATAGCAATAACATTAACATTCATGAATCCCACAAATGGTTAGAGTTCTAAAATCCAAACAAACATTGAAGAAGTGAGTCACTGGGAATGGGAATTAAATAATTGCTACTGATCCAGCGCGATATTAGCAAACAGCATTCATACACCATATACTCACTTGGGCCCATACATTCACACTACGCTAATACTTACGCTGGGTTTATCAGTTGTTACTCTTATCAAAAATCCCTACTACCAATTACCTTCTGATTGAAGAGTAATGACTCACCGATGAATCCTTTGCTAATTGGGAAGTTTAAAATGAGTGACGTTCATTATAATACAAAATCCTGAAATAACCACTGAGTCAGGAAGTTTTAAAATGTTTATCTAAAGATTTAGCAGAGTAAAATACAAAGCCACATGGTACTTGATCAAAATACCCAAGAATCAGCATAGAAATGATTATTGCTAATCAATGATGATGTTTAAAGAAGAGAAGAAGATAGAGACAGCAGCGCAACTAAAGGTTGCATTATATTTACCTAAGTGCGAGAACCAAAACCCTTAGCCAAGGAGTTGAAAGAATAGGACCCAGGAAGGATGAAGAGCAAAGACTTCTTCCGGGATCAGGACAGGACCGGTGACCTCTCTACAACGACGCCTGCGGCGTTCCCCTCTCTGATACTCGATTTCTCTCGATTCTCCCGTGCCTTCCTTCTAATGGACTCTGCCGCCCCCTCCTCAGGACCTCTTCAGGACAGGGATTCAGTCTGCAATCGATCAGCTTAGCGGCCTGGAGCTCTTCTTGTCAGCATCTCCGTTCTCCTGTGCTAACGCCTTCTCTGTTGCAGCATCTCCTTCTCTGAGCTCGACTCCGATGATGACTTCCTCCGACTCTCCGACCCTCGACTCTCCGACGTCGACTTCCTCTAACCTTCTAATGAACTAATTCTATATCTATTATACCTTTCTACGCCCATGTACCTCCCACTAATGTTGCTAAAATATGGGACCACTACTTCTGATTGGACAGGGACAGGGGGTGGATTGTCGCACCATATTGATTTGTCCTAAATTGTAAAGCCTATTGTCCTTTACGTTCCCACCCCTTCAATTTAATACATTTGCTTTATTTCCCACCCGTCTCACGACAAATGTTATACAATTTACAGGGGAAAAGTATAATTTTTGTCCACCGGAAACATCAAGTACAGTATCTTCGGCCAATGGGTCATGGCCTTGGGAGACGTCCAAGTTGACTTCACTTGGCAGGCACACAAGATACATGCGCAGAACCATCGTCTCTCGAGTTACAAGTCACCAACCCAGGCCCAAGTTTACGAACTAATAAAAGTGCAAAAAGAAAATATTAAAATCACAAATAAAATGTTTCACTGTATACCCACTATTTCTATTCTATTCCCATTTATTTATATATACTATCCCGCATTAGTAGCGTTAGGAAACGACAATTTAGTAATGACATGAGAGCAAGCTGAAGCATGTGAAAACATCAACAGCCATTTTAATGCACACTGCGCAGAAGCAGAAGTTTCCCACCGAGCAAAGAAAGACGTCACACCATGTGATCAGGTTGCGACATGCGCAGAGAGGTTCCCGCGCTTTAGCGGCCATTTTGGATTACAGACAAGCGTTATTCTTTAGTAAAACACATATGCAAGCGTCTCTCCCTTTGTGTAGTGTATGCAAAGGTTAGTAATAACAATACAATTTTAATAAATTAATACCATGAGGAGGATTGCGTACAAGCAAGTTTCATTTATGAAACCTTGCTTCATCAATCCCCTCTCTGATGGCGTTTCTGAGCCATCAAAAACACTACCCTCAATCGGCTGCCAACTTCTAGCAATTCGTTTCATTCTCATTTTTACATTTTCTGTTTTTCACATCCCCTTTCAACTTTTTGTATAGTTCACTTCTCCATTCATCAAGTTCTATTTCATCTAGTTTTCTCTTCTTTCCTTTTTCTGTCACTTTGTATGTTCCATTCTTTCTACAGCATTTGCACCATATTGTCATTGCCAATATTATTATTGCTATTCCTGCTAAGGGTACTAATATTTGACCTATAATTCCTTTTCCTACATTAGCAAACCAGGTTCCAATTGACGAGATACTATTTGTCAATCTTTCCCATACACTATCAACTTCCAGTGGTTTAAGTTCCTTCTCAAGTTTAGTTATATTCTGTATATATGTTACAATTTCTGCACTCTTATCAGGAATATAAGTGCAACAATGTTTCGTCTTCAATAATTTACAGACTCCGCCCTCTTTTGCCAATATAATATCAAGAGCAAGTCGATTTTGCATCACCATAGATCTAATCGCAACCATTTCCGCATTAATCATTAGGAACCCTCCTGCAGTATCTGTTGATAAACGATCTACTACTGTAGACAATTTACATATTTTCCTTGAGTTCAGTATTATTCCCACTGAAGGTATCAATGCACCAAATATATCACCTATAATTTCTGAAAAACTAGCTCTTTTATTGCGTATTAATTCATTATTGTTTTCATTGCTTCCAGTGTTTCTTTTTACGTGGTATATCTTTGGAAATACTATTCCAAAATAACAACTTCCATACCACCGTGCAGGAAGACTAAAGTAAGCCTTATTCCCACATACATAATAGATTCCAGGAAAAACTGAATCTGTTCCTCCTTTGAGTCCCCAACCTCCAATAATTAAAAAATTGTGTTCACATTCACTGGTACCAATGAAAACATTGTTATAATCAGTCTTTAACCTATGAAGACAAATTTTTCCTGTCTTTACAAAATCCAGAGCCATAGCAGCTTGAGCCTTTCCAGGTGTGTAACTCCCTTCTTTCTCTGCCCAAGGTGGTAAATGAGCTTTATGTTCAGAAGCTTTCTTTTGAAAATGTTGTCTTCTATCTTCTACTAAATTCAAAAAGATCTTTTCTTCTTCATGTAAGGAACATGTTAGATTGTGTCTATGTGCATGTGTTATGTCTATCGATTTCATTGTTAAGAAAAATTCTCCCATAAACTGTGCGTCTTGACTAGTAAGCACTGGGTTCATACTCTTGCGAATCGGAACCTCAGAAAATATCACATCTAAGTTTGAATAATAATACTGAAGTCTCCCTGTTCTATAAAATAAACTAGACAATACACTACATGATATGCCATATGTCAGTGGTAAGTGATGATATGTTAATCCTTCTGCTACTGATTCAGGTAACTTCATACAGACATAACAATTACTAACTTCCATTGTCTCTACATATTGAAATAATAACTTTGTGAAAACATTCAAACTAGTGTCGTTATCAGCTATTTCATGATGAATTTCTGGTTCATTCTCTGCCATTAGTTCTACTCTATTGCCCTTCATGTTTGCTGTCCTTCCTTTAGTTTCATTATTAATCTTTTTATCTACTAACATAAGGTAAGGAACTGCTACAATCAGGACTAACCATACAATAAGCACCATTACTAGACTGCATATGCATATTGCACAGCATCTTCTACAACATTTCTGTTTTGGTCTCCCAGCAACTCTATCGTCAGGCATTTTTCGACAAGGAAGATTGCTCTTCTTATCTTTTCTTCTTTTCTTTAGTTTATTCTTTTGCTTAGTCAGGGTGGTCTTGTTTCTTCTTCGTACGTTAGTTCTGCACTTGTTCCTTCGCCACCACTGTCACTTGATTCTGAGCTTTCAAAATCTTCAAGGATGATATAAGTCCAGTCAGGACCCTTGAATTTGTTATTCACAAGTTTCAGTCTTTTACTTCTTCTTTTCTCAGTTTTATTTTCTTGTTCAGTTTGACTTGTTACTTCATTCACTTGATCTGGATCTTCACTTCTGGTTGTTATGTGGTACTTCACTCTTTTAATGACACTCGGCCAATGATCCCCTTTTCTTGTTTTCTTTGTTGGCACTGCTTCCTTGTCTTCAGAGATTTTGTTAATTTCACTGCTTAGCACTGTTTCGTGTTCTTCAATTACTGTGTTTCTTGTTTGCTCTTTTTCAGGTCTAATTGGTTTCTCTGTAACAGCTCCGCTGTGAGTATCCAATAACTGACCTTGTTCTCTATTTATTTCTTCAGGTTCAGGTTTTTCAACCTTTTCTCCTTCTGTGCACTCTTCTTGATCTAACTTGTTCTGATCAGGGCTTATTGCACTGTGAACTTCTGCAGCCTGACCGAATTCTTCTAGACCTGTCTGTCCCTGATCAAAGTCTATTAGGTCTTCACTGTTTTGAGTCCAGTTTTCTTTCCCTATCTGACCTTGTTCAGGATTTCTTAATGTCTTTTCTTCTTGTTCCTGAACTGCTTCTTCTTCACCTATCTGATCTTCTTCAATTTCTTCCAATTTTGTTTGACTTCTTGTTCTGTGGTATATTTCAGGAACCTCTACCACGGGTATCCAATCCTGACTTGTGCTCGGTTGTTCTTCTTCAGCTTCTCTTGAATCTCGAGCCTGAGATTCCTCCGCTGGGCAACCTTCAGCTTCTTCAGTGATTGGCGTTGTCTGAAGATTTTCTTCTTCAGGATCTGGCACTCTTTTGGTGTGGCTTACGTGAATCCAATTAGGAAATCCAGCACACTTCACTGCTGTATTCGTTGTCAGTATGACTTGACACGGTCTGCCCCATCTAGGTGATAGACACGTTTCTCTGGTGTGATTCTTCACTACCACCCAGTCACCAGGATTCAGATCATGTTCTTGCTCGGGCTGCCTGGAAACTGCGTCTTCTCCAACCTGATGAGAGACAGAACGCACTAGATCAGCCAATCCTTTACAATAGTCCAGAACCATATCATCAGATATATTCACCAGTTTGTTTGTGGGAACATGTGTTTGTCTCATTGCTCTTCCCATCATTATTTCGTGAGGGCTCAATCCTGTGGTTCTGTCAGGTATACTTCTGAGTCCCATTAAAACGAGTGGTAATGCATCTGGCCACTCTAATGATGTTGATGCACACATTTTTCCCAGTCTTGACTTTATAGTGCCATTCAATTGTTCAACCACTCCAGAAGCCTCTGGTCGATATGCACAGTGCAGTTTCTGTTTGATTTGGAATGCTTCACAGATTATTTGAATCACTTCGCTGTTAAAATGTTTTCCTCTATCTGATTCCAAAGTTACTGGAAAACCAAATCTAGGAATGAGCTCTCGTAGCAACAGTTTTGCAACTGTAATGCTGTCATTTCTCCTAGTAGGGTAAGCCTCCACCCACTTTGAATACAGACACACTATGACTAGTACATATTTCAGCCCTCTACATGGTGGTAACTGTATGAAATCAAACTGAAGTCTCATAAATGGACCCTCTGCCTTTCCAATTTTTCCAAATCCAATTACTGTCTTCCTCCCCGGATTATGCATCTGGCAAGTTAGACATCTCTGGCAAAGACTCTCTGCAACAGCTCTGAATTTGGGATTGTACCAATTTTGTCTGAACAGCCTAATCATTGCATCTCTCCCTATATGTGTGTCTCCATGATGCAGTCTAACCATTTGTGAGAGTAAACAGTCTGGCATGACTGGTCTGCCATCAGCACTGATCCACACTTCATCCTCTCCTCTTTGGGAGCAACCCACTTTGATCCACAAATTCTTCTCACTTTCATCAACCTCATCTTGCAATTTCTTCACCTCATTCCAAGTTTCAGGTGGCATATACAGCATAAGTTGGCAGCTGATTCCCATTCTTTCCACCCTCTTATTGACTGACATTCTGGTTTTGGCACAATGTTGAGCCACCAGATCCGCATATCTGTTGCCGACTACCACCCAGTCATCTCCTGACTGGTGTGCGGCACATTTCACCACAGCCAATTCTTTTGGTGATTGTATTGCTTCTAGCAATTCCCTTACAAATTGTCCATTTTTAATGGGGGATCCTGAAGAAGTCATGAAATCTCTCTGCATCCACAGTTGGCCAAAATCATGCACAACCCTGTAACCATATTGACTATCTGTAAATATGGTCACTCTCTGATTCCTCCCAAATTTGCATGCTTTTATCAAAGCAATCAATTCAGCTACTTGTGCAGATTTGACTCCTGGTAAATAGGATGCTTCAACTATTCCAGTTAATTCACATACCGCATAGGCAGCAGTTAATTTGCCGTCTTCATGTCTTTGACATGAACCATCAAAAAATAGCTCCCTGTCTGGCTTTTTAAGAGGCTGTTCCTCTATATCTGGACGTGGTTTTGTGCATAATTCTGTAATTTGTATACAATCATGTTCATCTTCTTCATCGTCTTTTATTCTTTCATGACATGGGTCTGGTAGTAAGGTTGCTGGATTTATTATAGTACACCTTACCATGTTCACATTTTCAGCACCCATTATTATTCTTTCATATTTAGTCAGCCGACTAGGAGTAAGATGCTGAGTTTGGGTTCTTGTCAACAGAATGACAACTGCATGTGGAGCATACACTTTTACAGGGTGTCCCATCACAATTGACTCACTTTGTTCAATGCTCAAACAAGTAGCCGCTACTGCTTTTAAGCATCCTGGCAACGCGGCTGCTACTGGGTCCAATGTAGCAGAAAAATATGCTATAGGACGTCTTTCCAGTCCATGTCTTTGAGTTAGGACAGAAAGTGCACAATTTTGTCTCTCATGACAGAACAATGCAAATTCTCTTTTATAATCAGGAATGCCTAAGGCAGGTGCTGAACATAGGGCATTTCTTAATTTTACAAAAGCTTCTACACTTTCGTCTTCCCACTCCACAGGGTCCTTTGCTTTCTTTTTTGTCATGTTAATTAAGGGCTTAGCTAACATGGAAAATCCTGGTATCCATTGTCGACAGTAACCTACTATTCCTAGGAACATTCTCACTTGTCTTTGTGTTACAGGCATTTGCATTTTCTTTATTAAAGCTACTCTTTCAGCTGTTACTCTTCTTTTTCCTCTCTCAATTTGGTGTCCCAGATACTTAACAGCTGTTGTACAGAATTGCAATTTTTCAGGTGAGACCTTATGCCCTTCTTCTGCCAAAAGATTTAATAATGCTATGGAATCAACAACACAGTCCTCTCTGGTGTTCGATGCCACCAATAAGTCGTCGATATATTGGACTAAGACTGAGCTTCCTGGCATCACTAGTTTTTCCAGGCACTTTTTCAGTATCTGGTTGAAAATAGAAGGACTTTCTGTGTACCCCTGAGGAACACGATTCCATACATAGACTTTATTCTCAAATTTAAATGAGAAAAGATACTGGCTGTCTGGATGTAATGGTATTGAAAAGAACGCTTGACACAAAGCAATTACTGTGAACCACCCTGCATTCCATGGGATCTGGTATAGAATTACTGCAGGATTTGGCACTATAGGACAACATGGTTCTACAATCTTATTTATTTTCCTCAGGTCCTGAACAATCCTATATTTTCCACTAGGTTTCTTCAATCCCATTATAGGTGAATTACATGTGCTACTCATTACTTCTTTTAAGATATTTTGTTCTACCATTCGATTTATTTCTTCAATGACTCCTGCTTTTACTTCTGCACTCATTTTGTACTGTCTGGTATTTTGGAAAATTGCACCTTCTTTTACAGTAATTTTGACTGGATCTATTTTAGCCATAAGTCCTACTTCCTTTCCGGTGAAATCCCATACTATGGGGTTTACTGTACCTTTTAATTCTTCTGGCAACTCATCTTTTGTTATTAACGAAAACATTTCATCCACTTCTGTACCTTGTTTTGCAATCATAAATTTATATACATGATCTTCATCTGGTGTCTGAACTGCCACACCATCCGGTGTGCAAAAATTGTACAATTCATCTTGCACAATAAATCCCTACCTAATAAGTTTACTTGGCTAGAATCACACACTACAAATTGATGCATTTCTCTGAAATTTCCGATTTTAACTTCCATGGGTTCGGTAAGAGGTGTTCTAATTCGCTGATTAGCTACCCCCACTACTTGGATATTTTCACCAGAGAGAGGAAGGTCTGGAATGTCTGCTGTTCTCACAGTAGACCGGGTAGCACCAGTGTCCAAAAGGAAAGTAATATTATTACCTTTCACATTCCCTTCAACATACGGACCTGACTGATCTACCTGTAAGGATGCGCCAAGTATGCACTCCTTCTTCCCCTCTCCTAGGCACCGTCATGAGTTGAATTCACAGTAATTGTCCTGCAAAAGAAATTGTGATGTCATATAATCATTCTTACCACTTCCTCCTTGATATCCGTGATCTGTACCATGCTTTGCTCTGCTTACATTACCCTGAATAGGTGCAGGTGGCAACTGACTCTGAGGATTTACACCCTGCTGTGAGTCATTCTGTGTCTGTGGATTTAAATTTTGATTTGGGCCATTATTATTCCGAATCTTTTTACATTCATCCTTCCAATGCCCCAATTTTCCACATCCATGACAAGGAAATTTCTTTTTAGCTTCTTCTCTACTCATTCGTCCTCTAAATTTTCCACCATTCCCCGTATCACCACTCGTTCCAGAATCTTTTCCTGGATTTTCACTCGGATTTTCCAAATTAATTCCCTGTTTCTCAGCCATTTTCACCTGTGCCCACATCACTTTTTCCTGCAATTTCTTGTGTCTATCCTCATTATCGTCTCCACAATATTTTGCATACTTCAAAATCTCATCTATGGGCTTTCCCTGCCAACACAGCATGTGTTGTTTAATCATCTGGCAAATCTCTGGCTTCAAACCGTAAACAAACCGATACACAAACTGACTCATGTTCTTGTCTCCAATGTCCTCAAATCCACTATACTGTTTAAATACCTGCAATAAACGCTCATAGTAGGAATGTACTGATTCATTAGCTTCTTGAGTAGTTCGATCTATTTTTACCCAATCTGTTTCCTTCGGTGGTATTTTCCCTTTCAGGTAAGTTATCACTTGGTGATATTTTTTCATTACATCATTTGACGGGGCACCTGTTTTCGGATCTCTAGGATACTCATCACTTGGCCAATCCACTGTGATTTTACAATCTGTCCCTAAATCGGCAGGTACCACTATGTCAAACAAACCATCCAAATCCTTCAACAATACCTTCGACACCTTCACAAACCTGTCAACCTGCTTGTACCATTCAATAGGTTTTTCTCTCAACTTTGGAAAATCATTCGTAAATGATAAAATATCCTGTCTGCTCCATGGGACATGTACATATCCTCCTCCCGCAACTTCTCGCATTGGATACATTTGGTCTGTTTTCCCTGATTCCTTCATCACATATTCTGATGCTGTTCTACTTGTTCGTGCTTCTTCCTTTTTCTTGTCCCACCTAGTTTTCCATTTATCTAGGTCTCCCCATTTTTGCAAAACTAACATTAATTCTCTTATTTGTAATCTTCTTCCAGAAGCATTCATATTTTCTAAATCTTTGTCTGCAAATTCTGCTCTATAGGGTTTCTGTAGTACCTTTGATCTCCCTATTTCTATGCCCATCTGTAGTGCTAAATTGGACAATTTTTCATGGAATATCTTTACATTTCTGGTGATACTCCTGCACAGGAATAATAATTCTTCTTCATCATAGGTATTTAAGCGTTCTAGTCCTACATTTCCTGCTATTATTTCTTCTAATTCAACTTTCAATTTATGAATGTCCATTATTTTTGGAGGTGTACACTGTTTAACTGACCCTTGCACCCATCTTTCCAGATCTTCAGGTGTTACTATGGTAGCACTTTTTGTTCCTGATGAAGTTACTAAACTTACATCTTTTGAACCTCCAGGTACCTCTTTTCTGGGAGTACTATTTACAGAACCTCGAATAGGCAAGTCCATGAGTGATATTGTGGATTCACAGTCACTAAATTGATCCTCAATTATAACTGGAGCTTCAGGTTTGGGATTATTCACAGCAGTAGGGGTAAGTATCGGTGGAGGACAGCTTCCCTGAGTACCATATAATGGAACTACTGGACCAATTGTTACTGGTATGGTCAATGAATCAGAATGTACTTTTATCTGAGTTATTTTCTGTATTAATTCTGCTCTGGTCTTTTCTAGGGCTTCTTTTTCTTTGTCATGAAGTATTCTACTCGTGGTGAATTCATGCATTACCTGTGGCACTAATGGAGTTTTCGGTGGTGCACTTGGGGTGCATCCACTTGTCCCTTCCTGATATGGTGGGGGGTTTCTTAACATTTCCTCCATAAATTCGTCTTCAGACTCCTCATTTCTCATTAAATGTTTTGTCTTTTCTGTGCACTTACTTCCTAATTTCTCCTCTGCTGAGAACAATGGATATAATCCTTCTGTAATCATTGCCCTTCTCCATTGTTTCATCTGACCATCCCTAGATTCACGTTGATATCTGGGAAAAAATCCTGGATAACTCCTATTACTCCGAGGTTGATCACGCTCAAATGCCTCGGTTTCCCATTCTTCTAGAGCTTCGTATTGGGTTAATCTAGGTCTGGGTTCTAAGTCATTTATCCTCAATCTCAAGTTTTGAAGAATTCTTCCATTGAAGGTACCATTCTCGGGAAATGCTAATACTCCATCATTTTTGGTGTATTCTATCCAATTCTCCATCCATACACAAGTATGATAACCTCTCTCCATCATCATAAATGAAGCGGGCGTTTTAGCTGGTGGAATAATAATTCCTTCTCTAGTTTTGATTGGTTTGTCCCTTTTAAAATAATTCTTAACCTTTTGTAAAAATGACATTTTTCTCCTTTCTCCGTACATTCTATCTAATCTTCGGTGTACAAAATTATATTCTGCAAAACCTAGGAATCTCCTATCCGGACGAGTTCCTGTTAAAGTCGGATCGCGTTTTAACATGCAATCTTTATCCACTAAGAATTTTGCTTCTAAATTCTCAATCAATCAAATGTCTGCTATCTTTTATTTCCGAACCAATCCTTGCGCGGCCTTTTGGTGACGTTTCTCGGTCAACCCCTCCTTTACAATCCGCTCTTTCCTGTCCTTGCTGGTTTAACCAATCCCAGCGCGACACCTGTGACGTCAGTACTACTCCTGACTACTAACCCCTCCTTTACAAGGGTTTTCCACACTCGCTGTTTCAACCAATCCCAGCGCGGCGTTTTGTGACGTCAGCTCCCTCTCTGGCAACTGACCCTCCCTTTACAAAAATGTACGCAAACTTATTTTCTCTATAAATCTTCATTAAATTTCAGTAACAACATAAAACATTCGCTATCGTGCCAGTTTCTTCTAAATTCGAAAAAGATAGTTTCTTCCACACTTTAGTAAAACCTTTCCGTTTACTTAAACATACACTACGAGTAAAACACCTCCGTCTACTCTTCACACAAGCTCCAGAAGTATCTGTTAATTCTTCAATGTTACCCTTACTAGGTGATATAACATCAAATTTTTATCAGCGTACCCTTTTTGCTATTACTCACACACATAGAGTCCCTAACGAGTACTGAAAGTCCTGCTTAACTTCTCAGTACCATTTCTGCCTGACAGATAACCTCACTTCAGTATGGCTTCCACTTGCCACCCGCTATTCTTTTTACCCCAAGGTATTCTGGACAACATAAAACAAAATTCAAAAATTTTAAGCGAGTGTTAGTTCATAAAAATACACATAAAAATTCTCATTAACCAATTAACAAAGAGTAACCATAACCGTCCTCTGCTTACCAGAAAACTGATCCAGCGCGATATTAGCAAACAGCATTCATACACCATATACTCACTTGGACCCATACATTCACACTACGCTAATACTTACGCTGGGTTTATCAGTTGTTACTCTTATCAAAAATCCCTGCTACCAGTTACCTTCTGATTGAAGAGTAATGACTCACCGATGAATCCTTTGCTAATTGGGAAGTTTAAAATGAGTGACGTTCATTATAATACAAAATCCTGAAATAACCACTGAGTCAGGAAGTTTTAAAATGTTTATCTAATGATTTAGCAGAGTAAAATACAAAGCCACATGGTACTTGATCAAAATACCCAAGAATCAGCATAGAAATGATTATTGCTAATCAATGACGATGTTTAAAGAAGAGAAGAAGATAGAGACAGCTGCGCAACTAAAGGTTGCATTATATTTACCTAAGTGCGAGAACCGAAACCCTTAGCCAAGGAGTTGAAAGAATAGGACCCAGGAAGAATAAAGAGCAAAGACTTCTTCCGGGATCAGGACAGGACCGGTGACCTCTCTACAACAACGCCTGCGTCGTTCCCCTCTCTGATACTCGATTTCTCTCGATTCTCCCGTGCCTTCCTTCTAATGGACTCTGCCGCCCCCTCCTCAGGACCTCTTCAGGACAGGGATTCAGTCTGCAATCGATCAGCTTAGCGGCCTGGAGCTCTTCTTGTCAGCATCTCCGTTCTCCTGTGCTACCGCCTTCTCTGTTGCAGCATCTCCTTCTCTGAGCTCGACTCCGATGATGACTTCCTCCGACTCTCCGACCCTCGACTCTCCGACGTCGACTTCCTCTAACCTTCTAATGAACTAATTCTATATCTATTATACCTTTCTACGCCCATGTACCTCCCACTAATGTTGCTAAAATATGGGACCACTACTTCTGATTGGACAGGGACAGAGGGTGGATTGTCGCACCATATTGATTTGTCCTAAATTGTAAAGCCTATTGTCCTTTACGTTCCCACCCCTTCAATTTAATACATTTGCTTTATTTCCCACCCGTCTCACGACAAATGTTATACAATTTACAGGGGAAAAGTATCATTTTTGTCCACCGGAAACATCAAGTACAGTATCTTCGGCCAATGGGTCATGGCCTTGGGAGACGTCCAAGTTGACTTCACTTGGCAGGCACACAAGATACATGCACAGAACCATCGTCTCTCGAGTTACAAGTCACCAACCCAGGCCCAAGTTTACGAACTAATAAAAGTGCAAAAAGAAAATATTAAAATCACAAATAAAATGTTTCACTGTATACCCACTATTTCTATTCTATTCCCATTTATTTATATATACTATCCCGCATTAGTAGCGTTAGGAAACGACAATTTAGTAATGACATGAGAGCAAGCTGAAGCATGTGAAAACATCAACAGCCATTTTAATGCACACTGCGCAGAAGCAGAAGTTTCCCACCGAGCAAAGAAAGACGTCACACCATGTGATCAGGTTGCGACATGCGCAGAGAGGTTCCCGCGCTTTAGCGGCCATTTTGGATTACAGACAAGCGTTATTCTTTAGTAAAACACATATGCAAGCGTCTCTCCCCTTTGTGTAGTGTATGCAAAGGTTAGTAATAACAATACAATTTTAATAAATTAATACCATGAGGAGGATTGCGTACAAGCAAGTTTCATTTATGAAACCTTGCTTCATCACTACAAACAGTAATTATAACAAAGAGTGTATCATAAAATCATAAACTGTGCTTTATGCGATGCTCCTTATCCTAATGTCATGCTAAGCATATCTATTTCATCAGCAAAAAAAGAAGACTGTCATACATGATTTTGGATAAATTCACTGCTTGTTCGCTAAGTAGTGTATACCGTCACCCTAATTAAGACCATATAGCTTCCTAGCTGATAAAGGAATACTGATATTTTTATTTGAGTTACCTCAATTCAAATTCACAATTACCACTTCTCACAAATTTACATTGTCTACAAATTACTGAAAATGTAAGGATTTCATACTATAGATTTAGAGCCCGCCGTAGCAGCATCTACCAACCATTAATGGCCCGCTCCAGCGTTAAAGGCCTGAGCCGAAGGAGAGGGCCTTTTAACAAGGAAGCGAGCCTTTAATGGCTGGTAGAGCCCGCTATCGAGGGCTCTAAGGCTATTAGAACATTACCCCCCTAGAGGGCAGAAGGTTCTAATTTGTAAAACAAAGGCCTCACGGAGCCCGAGGAGGTTGAAATCCACTCGGGCTCCGTGAGGCCTTTGTTCACAGCAACAGCTGTCAACAAACATTGGAATGTTGGAGCTCCGGGCTTCTACCAGTCATTAGAATCCCAGAGCACTCCAGTGTCTTTAATGGAGCGCTCAATGTTTCAATATTCTAATTATCATTACAACACTCCTCAAAGTGTATTGCAACTGCGTATTTTTCATCGCCCCTTCTAAACGAACTGATGTGTTCCATAATCATTGGTTGTAATTGGTGCAGGTTACTGCCTACATACAATAATCCACACGGTCTAAGAAAGATATACACAATCAAGGTACTGGTACTATTTGGCTATGTAAGAGTTCACTTTCTTTTCTTCACAGACTTAACTTTATTCATTGGCAAATCACACATAGTACAATCACCCCATTTGTAGAAACCATGTAAACATGTTTTTCTATTCAAAGGGTGAAAAAATAAATCTTGTAAGTCTCTTTCAAGTTTTCAGTACATAGAAATAACATGCCTAACGTAGGAGAAAAGTGATTTTTCATGGGAGAAAAGTGATTTTTCAATAAAGGGTCAGAGAACAAAATCTCCCAGAATTGTTTACAATAGTTCTTACTCTAATTGTGAAACTATGTCAGAAGATGTACACTGGCTTTCTTACTTCTTTAACCTGATTTTTCTGTCTAATTGTCCACTGTCGACAGATCCCTTCTATCTTTATGGTCTGCTATTTTTGGCCCATTTATGTTGAGCGAATTGATTAATTCTAGATCTAATCATCATTACATCTGCCATTTTGACATATTGTTTGATGTGAACTAGCTCACCATACAGTATTCCTTTTTTGCGTGTATAAGCACGAGAGATGTACGTTAACAAAGTTGAGTTCAAGGCAGAGTCTTTTCTGAAGAGTGACATACTTAATGTATTATCAATGAACCTCTAACCCCTTGCTCTGACTGTGTAGTATGGCTTGTTGGTGTCATCTTCCATATTTCATAATATTGAAATTGTACTTTAGACCAGTCCTACTTTTTGTTAACTACATTTTTATTTTATTTATCTTTTATTGTTTTTAGTCTGTATGCAATACCTAGAATACATGCACACAATGCATCAGTTTTAAGTTGTAAATAAGACAATGTGTGTGTAATATGACAAAAGGCCTCTTCTATCAATTTTGTAGAAAAGTAGTTGTCAGCTTTTCAAGTCCACATGCCTAACACATGCATCCATCCAACTATCAGTACCATCTTGTGATAACTGTCATTGCCCTTAATCCTGTGTTATGGAACAACATAAATTTAAAATAAACTAAATCGTTAACCCCATGTGGAGTGCGGCGTCGAACCACCATTTACTCCAACATAATAGGTTTGAAACCAGCCGCAGTTCAGAGGACGAAGCTGTTGGAGAGGCAACAGTGGATTGGTGCCTGACCCTTTGAAGAAACGATGCAAGCGATGATATATATCGAAGAAGTAGAATTTGTTGTAGCAGTAACAGCATATCCCTAACTGGTACAAATAACTGTTCATGCAGCTAGTGACTTCCTCAGAATTCCCTTGCTGCTTCATACCTAAACCTCCCAGTGCTTGATTCTAAATTCTGCTATAGCCACACTGATAGAACACGGAAAAATATTTGTATTAATGCTCGTAGAAGCATTATATTGAAACTACCTCAGCTATCCCAGGTCGGTAGACAAAATTAA
The DNA here is from genome assembly GCA_963921515.1 of Calotriton arnoldi. NCBI lineage: Eukaryota > Metazoa > Chordata > Amphibia > Caudata > Salamandridae > Calotriton > Calotriton arnoldi. The sequence continues at coordinate 541,176 of CAWUFW010005772.1, read as the reverse complement.
ATATACAAAAGATCCGCCCATTCATCCCATACACCCAAAACATTGCTGAATTGACTAGCACCCAAATAAACTGGTTTATTGGAACCGTCTGCTTCACAGATTCCCTCAGGACTCCTTTGCCCATGGCCGGACTGGCCATTTATCCAAGTAGGCAAATTCCAGAGAGGTTGGAGGCCATGTAGGTTCGCTTCGGCCCCCAGTGGCCGATTTCGGTCGCAGGGGTGAAAGAAGAGAACAGCAGTTGCTAAAACAAGGCAACACTAGACTGTCTTTGAAAGTTTGCTCCTTCCAGCCCTGTTTGTTGTTTTCATTGCACCTCCTTTTACCTGAACATGCATTGGAATAGTGGTTGTTGCACAGTGCCTATATTGACATGGTCAGCGCAGTGACCATGGAGCAAGCACTGAAGAGAGCATGGTAGTCGAGCCAGATCTTGACTTAGAGAGATAACGTACAGGCTGAAGGAGTCAGGGATAGGGCCAGGGGCGTACCTGGGAAATAGGACGCACCCTGTCTTCATGCGGCTTGCAATCGGGATGCTCCTGGCACAGGGACTGAGATGCATTGTGGGCCACATTTACCAGAGCTGCCTTCTGTTCCCAGTCCTTCCCTGCCTTTGCCCCACTGGCAAGATCTTGAACGTTGCTATAAGAGCAATTTTCAGTTTTCCCATGTGGACTCACATCTCATACTACCACCACGTGGCGGGCTTGCTCACTTCAACGAGCAGGTCATTTTACTAGATATTAAATCTTGCATTTATAGGAGCCAGTGGTTTAGCTCATGACTACCTGTTCTTTTAAATCAAAGTCTTAAGAAAATATATAGCCTTGTCGTTCGTTTTTTTATCCCTTCCGATGGCTTGAGATGTTTTGCAACTAGATTTCACATCATTTCTGAATCTGTTAAAAATGAAATGGTCCGTTTTACATCGTCATGATATCGATGGGCAGAACAAATTTAGGCAAGTGACCACAGTCCATTGTGAAAAGGCGAGTACCTTTCATGTTAAGTAAAAATTACATGTTGGGCCATACCATCAACAGCACGTGACCGTGCAAACATTGGTATGCGCACCTCTGTCTGCCCAAATGGAACCGCTTTTCTGTAGTTTTTATACCTTGTTAGAACTGGGGGTCTCTAGTTGGCAGAGGTAGGTACCTTTGTCCAAATAGGGGCCCTTGCTTCTAGTCAGGGTAAGGGGGATACACTTCTAAAATAACCCCTGCTCACCCCCTTGTAGCTTGACACGAGCAGACAGGCTTATCTCAGAGGCAGTGTGTAAAGCATTTGTGCACACATTCAGTAATACAGTGAAAACACTACAAATGGACACCACACCAGTTTAGAAAAATAAGTAATCTTTATCTAAACCAAAACAAGACCAAACGACAAAAATCCACAATACAGTTATCAAGATATCCTCAAAAATAGGTTATTCATTCAATTAAAGTTTGTAGCAACAAATAACTCCACCTGGAGTTATTATGATGTCGTGACAGAAGAAAATCCCAAAGAACGGCGCCAACCACGAAGTGCGTGGCGTCAAGCAGACCCCCAAAGAACAGTACCTTGGAATTGATGAAAGCAAAGATGGTGCACGGCATCGGGGAGGTGATGCTTCGTTGGCGCCAGGTGGCGTCGGTTCCTTACGACCCCAGGGGAGGTGAAGCCTCGGTTCCTTACTGCGGTGCAGGGGAGGTGAGACGTCGGTTCCTTACTGTGTCGGGAGGTGACGTCACAGTGGCGGTGAGGTGTCGGTTCCTTACGACGGTGCGGTGTCGATGGATTCAGGAGTCACCCACGTCGAGTATCAGCTACGCGTTGATGAAGCACCGGCATCGGTGAAGTCGGGGCTGCGGTGCGAGTCGGGATGGTGCGTCCTGGACGTCACGAGCGGTGTGCTCGGCTTCGGTGCAGGCAGCAGCCTCGGTGATGGCTTTGGAGTCGATGGGGCACGGCGTCGGCTGGCGTCGGGCCTACGGTGCAAGTCGGGGTGGTGCGTCATGCTCTTCACGAGCGGTGCGCACGGCTTCGGTGCAGGTTACGGCATCGCTCGCCGGCATCGGTGTTGCAATTTCCTTCTGTGGCAGCTGAAACAGCAGTTCCAGATGCAGAGAGACAGAAGAAATGAAGTCTTTGTGTCCCTGAGACTTCAGAACAGGAGGGAAGATCAATTTCAAGCACTTGGAGATCTTTTCCCCAAGCAGGTGGCAAAGCAAACAGCAAAGTCCTTTTCTCCTTTCCTTGGCAGCAAGTAGCCACTGCAGGCCAACCCCAGACAGCAAACAGCACAGGGGCAGTATTCCTCCTCAGCTTCTCCGGCTCTTCTCCTTGGCAAAGGTTCCTCTTGATTCCCAGAAGTGATCTAAAAGTCTGGGGTCCGGGCTCCTCTTTTTATACACAAAAATCCTTTGTTCTCTGAAAGCAGAGAGCGTCTGTACCCAGCCAAAACCAGTTCTGTCCTCACTGGTGCAGCTCCCTGGCAGGAGGTGGAGACAGCATTGTTGAAGGCAGACCAGGCCCATTCAGGTGAAAGGAAATCTCCTCCCCCTACTCTAAATGCAGCCCAGGTCTATTCAGCCCAGCCCTGACTCATCAGGCTCTCTGGAGCCACTGCCCCTCTCCAGCCCCTGTCATCCAAAAGCCAGACAGGCAATACACCAACCTAGCAGAGGCACACTGGATGGTTAAGCAAGAAAATACCTACTTTCTAAAAGTGGTATTTTCAAACACAGAAGGTAAAAAGACTAAAAGATGCATCTTTAGATTCTGAGTTCAGGCACATAAACTTTATTTTCCTACCTTGTTCCCAGGGGTAGTTATGTTTATAAGATGTTATAAACAAACTCCCCATTCTGTCCAATGGGAACAGGTAGCCTTGCAATAGTGAAAAACACAATTGGCAGTAATTCACTATCAGGACATGCCACACACACCAGGGCATGTCCTACCTTTCACATACACTGCACCCTGCCCACAGGGGTACCTTGCAAGAAGAACAATTGATGGACAGAATGCAGAACAATGTCATACATTCACCCCAGTACAGAGATCTGGGCCTAAATCCATCGTTTTCTTGCTCCCCATGCCATTCCAGTTTGGACCCAGCCATATACAAATCAGTCTTGACCCTGTGCCCAATGGGAACAGTCCAGCCCGAACTGCCAGGCCAGGTCCTCCCTGGCCTGGAAACAAGCATCCTAGGACCGGTTTCGGGGTTTCACCCCTGATCAGCCAGGATAGGCGTGGGGTCACTGGTCTTTCCGGTGCCAGCCTTCTCGACCCGGTCAGCACAAAATGGATGCTGCCGACCAGAGACACATTTCTGCCGTCCTGCTGCTGAGCCAAGCTCGAGCAGAGGAAGGCAGCACAATAGGCATCCTGTCACAGGGAGGTGTGAGCACCTCCCAGACAGGATTTAGTGTATTGGGGCTGGGTGGGTACACTTCCAAAGTGCCTGAAAGTCTGTACCTGGGGTACGTTTGGTGTCCCTGTGCATAGTCCAGCTCAAACCAGTTCTGGGAGCCGTTGGCTCCTGCTCTGACGCGAAACTGGACAAAGGACATTGGAGTAACCTCCCCTCTGTCCTGACCCTCCCCTAGGAGGGCCCCCGAATCTGTCCAGCCCTCTCCCGTGGGTACATAAGGGATTACCTGGCTGTAAGACTTTAGATTTTACGTGGACAAGATTCCGTAACAAGAAACCACTGACCTTCGACCGTCTGGACACTCTGGACTTATCTGGAATTTGACTGGGCCCGACTTCATCTCCCTCTCCGTCCAAGCATCGTCGGTGCCCTTGCACCATACAGGCTCTGTGCAGGACCTGTGGAGCACTAAGGACAACTGAAGAATCTCCCTTGGGGTGAAGGAGTCACTCCCCTGCATTCACAGGCACCGTAATGCAACTGACCAGTCTGCTGATCCTGAGCTCCTGCAGACTCCAAAGGCTCCAGCAACACAGAAGGTGGGTTCTGAAGTTCCTTGAGGTTGATCTGCCTTCTCACCGAGTTTGAGGCCAGTATCCCTTGTGGAGACCTCATAACCTGAACCTCTATGCACTGCATACTTTTGCAAGTGCATATGCTTGTTGGCAATTCCCGAGCTTATGCGCTGGACTCCCTGTAGTCCTAACCCTGAGCAGTATTTTCACCAAAGAACTCCGGGCTCCTTGCACCGAGTGCTCCCTGGGCTGGTAATTTGTGATCTTGCTCAAGGTCCCCTTGTGACTCCTGGTCATTCGGTCTGTGGGTCCTCTTGAGGGTCATCTTGATTTCTATTGGGCTTCCCTGGTTGCTCCAGATGTGCCCTGACTCCCCATTGCTTGATGAGTCCCTTGGACCTTGCTGGTCTACACCGTAACCTGCTTGACCTTCCTGCATGGGTTGCTGTTGCCAAGGCTTGTTGGTGTTCCAGCCGGACACCGACCCCTCAGCACTCGACATCCTTCATGGGACAGCTCGCATCCGGCTCCTGGTCATCCTCGACATCTCCTGGACCTCGTGGCTGCAGAGTCAAGCAACCCGTCTTTGCACCTGAAGCACCCGACATCGGTGGGCCTTCGTCTACCGAGCCCCTGGTCACCCTGAAGTGACCCAGATTCTGTCCCCTCTGCTTTCAGGTTACCTCCATCATGAATCCACCCTTGGTTCCTACAGACACTTTCCTCCTTCCCGGCAGCAGCTCTTCTTCGCAGCCCTCCATTGAGAACGATGGTGGTTTCCGACACCACTCCAGGCCTATGCACCCGGCTCCTTTGGGATAGGTAACTCGGGTACTACGGTATCCACGGGTGGGGTGACTCTCCAACCTGCTAAGTTCCAAAGGGTTTCCTCGAAGTCCACCGAGAAGGGTCCTTAAACTTTAAAATTGTAAACGCGACTTACCCATAGAATTGTACGGAGCCCGCGGTCGTGTTAGCACACTGCACCCGTCCACCGTGGGGTCCCTTTCTACTCACCTGGGGTGGTTCCTTGGGGTCCCAGCGATTCTACGTGTTCTAGACACCGTATCGACTCCAGTCGTGGTTCTTATACCACTATTTTAGTATATGGTTTGGTCTCCCCCTGGAGCCCACTGTGTATTGTGCTACTTACAACTGTTTCTTTGGTAAAGTATTGTGTGCTTTGTGTTGTATCCTCGTGTATAGGATACTAGAGAGTGTTATCTAAATAAATACATATTTTTATAACTACTGTGTGGTTCTCCTTTCATTTAGTTAATACTAAAGGTGATATTCTGGTAAAACAGGCTGCTTTACATTCCTTCAAGATTAAGCCTGAAGGCTGCTCTCCACAGCTACCACTAAGATAGCTTTCTAAAGGTTATCGTTGACCTCACACATCATAAGGGTCGTTTGGACTGGTGCAAGGTGCCCACTTTAATTAGTGGACATCATATACCAGGCCATCTTCTCACATTGGTGTGCAGCGGGTGGGATTCAAGCTTGCAATTGTTTTACCAGATAACTCTTTGTATTTATTAACTGAAAACCACTAAAGTACTAGGTACATGTAATACCAGCTTTGAATAAGTAAGTTTTACTGAACTTGGGGTTGGGTAGTCAAGGATCTAGCACACCCTTTCTCCAACCTAAGAGAGTTTAGTTTCCCACTAGGTTAGGTAGGTGCATACATCACACCACACTTAGTATGTCTTCTAAAGGAGAAGCCACCAGTGGCTCTCTGCCTTCTAGGTACAATGAGTTTACATTCCAAGAATTGAAAGCCATGTGTGTCTCTAGAAAGCTGAAGACAGGGAGAAACGCCAACACTCAACGCCTCATTGAGGTGTTACTGTTAGATGACCTTAGGAAGACCCCTGGGTCAGATGAACAGGAAAGAGTGGGTGGGGCAGGGAATGAAGACAGGTCAGGAGGTGACACCTTCTATGACCTAGATTCAAACCCTGGCCAGGAGGATCAAGATGATTCCCACCTGGACAACTCAGATCTTCAGGGAGATGGGGGAGAAGGCCAAAATGGCCCCCTCTTCACCCCTCCTGGAAGAGTGCAGAGTTTACCAAGGAAATCTAGATCTCCCTCTTCAGAGTCACATCACTCAGGACAGTCTGTAGGGACCTCTGTATCTAGCAAGAGGGACCATTCCTTAGACAGGGAGTATCAACTGCTTGAACTTGAGAAAGCTAGGTTTAGGCTCAGGCAAGAGCAGTTGACCCTAGACAAGGAATCCCTAGAAGTCCAGAGAGCTAGAAAGAAATTGGAACTAGAGTCCCATAGTGGCAGCAACAGTGTCCCTAGAGTTAAGGAACATTCTTTTGACAATAGGAACCTGAGCAAGATTGTCCCTCCCTACCATGTTGGGGATGACATCCATAAATGGATAACTGCTTTGGAGAGGGCCTGTAAAGTTCAGAGGGTCCCTCAAGAGCAGTGGGCAGCTATCTTGTGGCTCTCCTTTGCTGACAAAGGTAGAGATAAGCTCCTCACTGTTAGGGAAGAGGATGCTGACAATTACTTAGTACTGAAGAATGCTCTCATTGATGGGTTTGGCTTAACCACTGAACAGTATAGGATTAAGTTCAGAGACACCCAGAAGGCACAGATTCAAGACTGGGTAGACTTTGTAGATTGTGCTATTAAGGCTCTGGAAGGCTGGTTACTTGGCAGCAAAGTGAATGATTTCAAGGGATTGTACAATTTGATTATGAGGGATCAGATCCTTAATAATTGCCAAAATCAGTTGTTGCATCAGTACCTGGTTGACTCTGATCTGACTTCTCCCCAAGAATTGGGAAAGAAGGCAGATAAGTGGGTCAGAACCAGGGTGAAGCAGAAAAACCAGAACTCTGGTGGTGACCAGAAGAAGCAAGACTCTAAAACTCAAGATAAGGGTGGAAACAAGGGTAAAGATCAACAGTCTTCATCAGGGCCTCAAAAACCTGCATCTGGGGGGGAGTCACAATCTAAAAATGGAAAAGGCAAAAGGAAACCTTGGTGTTACTTATGTAAAGAAAAGACCCATTGGACAAAAGATGCCAGTTGTCCAAAGGCCAAGGATTAAACTCCAAAAACCACTGCCCCTAAGGGAACTGCTCCCTCTAGTACAGTTTCAAGTGGTGGTACAGGGAACAAGGGATTAGTAGGGTTAACCTTGGACTCTGAGATGGGTTCTGGCCTAGTCAGAACTCCAGCTCAGGCTGTGCTTGTCTGTGATGGTGGCAAAGATGTTGCCACCTTATTTGCAAGTCCCAGTAACCTGGGCAAATACAGACAACAGCCTTTGATTAATGATAAGGAGGCCATGGCATACAGGGACACAGGTGCAAGTGTCACTATGGTGACAAAAGATCTTGTGGACCCTGAACAGATCATACTTGGTGAGATGTACTAAGTGACCAATGCTAACAATGTCAGGACAGATCATTCCTTGGCAGTTGTTAATTTCAGCTGTGGAGGAGTAACTGGCCCAAAGAAGGTTATGGTTAGCTCAGGCCTCCCTGTGGAATGCTTGTTGGGCAATGATTTGGAGACTTCAGCCTGGGCTGAAGTGGAACTCAGGACACATGCAGCAATGTTGGGCATCTCTGCAGATGTGTTTGCTGTGACTAGGTGTTAGAAATGGGGTCTCTAGTTGGCAAGGGTTTGCACCTTTGTCCAAATAGGGACCCTTCTTCCTAGTCAGGATAAGGGAGTTACACTCCTAAAATAACCCCTGCTCACCCCCTTGGTAGCTTGGCACGAGCAGTCAGGCTTATCTTAGAGGCAGTGTGTAAAGCATTTGAACATAACCAACAGTAATACAGTGTAAGCACTACAAAAGGACACCACACCAGTTTAGAAAAATATCCAATATTTTTATATACTTAAGACAAGACCAAAAACGATCAAAAATCCACAATACAGTACTTAAAAAATATTCAGTTATCAAAATATGCTTGAAAAACTGTTCCTTGATGTCAATAGCTCCGTTCGGGGCTATCACGGCGTCGTGAGCAAACAAATCCAAACAGTTCTGGCTGACCGCGGCGTCGCGGGCCAGCTACGGTGTCGGGAAGACCCGCAAACAGTACCTTTTAGAAATGCAGGGCGTCGGCGACCTCTCGTTGAGCTTCCGAAAGCACGGCGTCCGCAGGCTTCGGTTCCGGAGGACGGTGCAGGAGTCGTCGGGGCCCTCAAAGTCACACCCGTTGCAGATCGACCTCCTCTCTGTTGAAGTCAGGAGTGCTGGCGTCGGCAGGCGTCGGGTGCTGTGGTGCGAAGTGCAGCGGTGCGGCGTGCGGTGCGGCTCGGTGGCGGCGTCAGATGGCGTCGTCGGTGAGACCAGGGTCACGGTGCGAAGTGAATGCGGTGCTCGTCACGGTGCTGGCAGGTCGCGGTGCAAGCAGTGGCGTCGTCATTGCTGAAGCGCTGTCATCGGCTGACAAACTGGAGTCGATGGTGCCGGCGTCGGTAGGCCAAGGCTGCGGTGCGGGATGAGGGCGGTGCGTCGTCTAACTTTACGAGCGGTGCCCTCGAACCACGGTGCAAGCAGCGGCGTAGATTTCGGCGTGGAGCGGCGTCGTCGGGGATGCCAAGGCGTCGTCGTGAAGCGAGGAGGTGCGGAGTGCGGTGCCCACAGGTTGCGGTGTGAGCAGCGGCTCGGTGGCGGCGTCAGCAGGCGTCGTCGGTGAGACCAGGGTCGAGGTGCGGCGTTGCGGCGGTGCCCTCTGCAGTGCCGTCAGGACACGGAGTCGGCAGCGTCGTCGTCGACGGGTTGCTTTTTCCTCTGTTGCAGCACAAAACACACAGTTCCCAGTGCTGAGGGCAGAAGAGCTTGAAGTCTTAGCTCTTCCTGAGACTTCTTGAACAGGGGGCAAGCTCTATCTCAAGCCCTTGGAGAAACTCACAAAAGTAGATTGCAGAAAGTTCAGTCCAGTCCTTTCACTGCCCAAGACAGAAGCAGCCACTGCAGGCCAACACAGCAAAGCACTCAGCAAAGTGGTAGTTCCTCCTCACAGCTTCTCCAGCTCTTCTTCCTGGCAGTCTTCTTGGTCCAAAAGAGTTCTAAAGTTCAGGGGTCCGGACCCCAATATTTATATCCCAAAATCCTTTGATCTCTTAGGCAGAGAGTGTCTGTGCCCAGCCAAAACCAGTTCTGCCTTCTCTGGTGTGGCTTCCTGGCAGGAGGTGGAGACGGCATTGTCAGAGGCAGACCAGGCCCATTCAGGTGCAAGGAAATCTCCTCCCCCTACTCTAAATGCACCCCAGGTCTATTCAGCCCGTTCCTGACCCACCTAGACTATCCGGAGCCACTCCTGCTCCCCAGCCCCAGCCCCTGTCATCCAAAACCCAGACAGTCAATCCACAAACCCAGCAGAGGCACACTGGATGGTTAGGCAAGAAAATACCTACTTTCTAAAAGTGGTATTTTCAAACACAGAATGCAAAAATCACCTTCACTAAAAGATGCATCTTTAGATTCTGAGTTCAGGCATACTAAACTTCATTTTCCTACCTAGTTCCCAGGGCCAGTTATGTTTATAAGATCTTATAAACAAACTCCCCATTCTGTCCTAAGGGGAACAGGGAGCCTTGCAATAGTGAAAACCGAAATTTGCAGTAATTCACTATCAGGACATGCCACACACACCAGGGCATGTCCTACCTTTCACATACACTGCACCCTGCCCACAGGGGTACCTTGGGCCTACCTTAGGGGTGACTGACATGTAAGAAAAGGGAAGGTTAGGGCCTGGCAAGCGGGTGCACTTGCCAAGTCAACATGGCAGTACCAGACTGCACACAGGCTCTGCAATGGCAGGCCGGAGTTACCTTTACGGGTTGTTTGGGTGGGTGGCACAATCCAGTACTGCAGCCCACCAACAGCATTTGATTTACAGGCCCTGGCACACGCAGTGCACTTTACTAGGGACTGACACATAAATCAAACAGGCCAATCATGGAAACACCAATCCACAACACATTTTACCACAGCAGCACTTGCACTTTACCACTGATCAGCAGTGAGAAAAGTGCACAGAAACACTAAGCCAGCACAAACAGAGTCAAAACCGGGAGGTCAGAAAGCAAAAACTCAGGGGAAACACGCCAAAAGATGCCAAGTCTAACACTAGGTCACAGGCCAAACAGATGTCTACTGAACAGGCCCTGGATTCTGAAAAGAAGGACCAGGTGCCTTCCAAGAGAAGGATCAGGAGGGGTAAGGCTGTGTCTTCCCCCCAGGCTCAGGAAGAGGGTCAGTCTCTTGAGGGAGATGACCCCAGTCCCTGTGAAGGAACTGTCCCAGATGAACTGGAACCTGATCAGGTTGAGTTATTGGGGACAGGGGGCCCTTCAAGGGCAGATCTGAGTCAGGAGCAGCAAACCTGCCCCTCTCTTGAACCCCTCAGACAGCAAGCTGCTGCTGAGGCTGCTGGGAGTATCAGTGGGTCCCACAGGATCTATTGGGATGAGGTACTCCTTTACTCAGAGGGTAGAGACCCCAAGCCTGGTGCCACCAGGAGGTTGGTCATACCTCTGAAGTTTAGGGGCTTCCTACTCACCCTAGCACATGATATTCCCTTGGCAGGTCACCTAGGCCAAAGTAAGACTTGGGACAGGCTTGTCCCTCACTTTCACTGGCCTCACAAGTCAGAGGACACTAAGGAGGTTTGTCGCTCCTGTACCACCTGCCAAGCCAGTGGTAGGTCAGGTGGTACCACAAAGGCCCCCCTAATACCACTACCTGTGGTGGGGGTTCCCTTTGAAAGGGTTGGGATTGACATAATTGGTCCCATGAACCCTCAAACTGCATCTGGGCACAGTTATATTCTAGTGGTGGTGGACCATGCCACTAGGTATCCAGAGGCTATACCCCTTAGAACCACCACAGCTCCTGAGGTGGCCAGGTCCCTCCTTGGACTTTTTTCCAGAGTGGGTTTCCCTAAGGAGGTCTTAACTGACAGAGGTGCAAACTTCATGTCTAGTTACATCACTGCAATGTGGAAGGAGTGTGGAGTGATTTACAAATTCACCACACCCTATCACCCACAGTGCAATGGGTTAGTTGAAAGGTTCAACAAAATCCTAAAGGGCATGATCATGGGCCTCCCAGAAAAGCTTAGGCGAAAATGGGATGTCCTGTTGCCCTGCCTTCTCTTTGCCTACAGAGAGGTCCCACAAAAGGGGGTTGGCTACAGCCATTTTGAACTTTTGTTTGGGCATCCAGTTAGGGGTCCCTTGTGTTTGGTTAAGGAGGGATGGGAGTTACCCCTCAAACCTCACAAACAAGACATAGTGGACTATGTACTTGGTCTCCGCTCCAGGATGGCTGAGGACATGAAGAAGGCCAGCAAAAACCATGAGACGAGTCAAGAATTGCAAAAAGCTTGGCATGACCAAAAGGCTGTACTGACTGTTTATCAGCCAGGACAGAAAGTATGGGTGTTGGAGCTTGTGGCCCCAGCAGCTCTCCAGGACAAGTGGAGTGGACCCCATACTATTATTGAGCAAAAAGGAGAGGTCACCTACTTGGTAGACCTTGGAACTCCTAGGAGCCCCACAGGGTGCTCCATGTAAACAGGCTCAAACCCTGTGTGGTTAGGTCAGACATGGGCTTGCTCATGGCTACTGATGAGGGACAGGAGGAAGAGAGTGACCCACTCCCTAATCTCCTCTCACAGAACCCTGATGATGGCTCAGTTGATGGTGTGGCCTTGGCAGGCAGACTCACTGATCAACAACAGCAGATTGATTGCAGGAAGGTCCTCAATCAGTACAGGCATATGTTCTCTTTTTTTTTTTTTTTTTTTTTATTACTATTATAAAGCGCAGCGATTACCCATGGGTGTCCTGGCGCTAGCAAATGCATCCTGGGGCAAAAAACAAGAAGGGAGGAGTTATTCAGAAAAGAGCCAGGTCTTTAGGCCCTTCCTAAAATTTAAGAGATCCGTAGCATCTCTGAGGTAAAAAGGCAGGGCGTTCCAGGCCTTCGCTGCGCTAACAGCGAAGTTTCTGCCCCCCCACAAAGCAGTCCTTCTGAGTGGAACCGAAACCAGCTTGGCACCTGTCGAGCGAAGTGCTCTGTTCGGAATGTACCAGTGGAACAGCTGGTTCAGGTAGTCTGGGCCTTTGCCATGAAGGGCTTTGAAGACCATGCATAGGGATTTAAAACGCACTCGATTCCGTATTGGAAGCCAGTGGAGATTCCTTAATCCATTGGAGATGGGTGAGAATTTGGGTGTACCCGTCAGAAGTCTTGCTGCTGCATTTTGCAGCAGCTGTAGTTTGTTCAGACTTTTCTGTTGGATATTCAAATACAAGCTATTACAATAGTCCAGCCTGGATAACACCAAGGCTGTGACCACTGTTTGTCGACTACTCGGGGGTAGGAATGGCATTACCTTCCTCACTGTTCTAAGCACGTAAGTGGTTGAAGATGCTACTGCATTGACCTGATCCCCGAAGGTTAGTCTCTCGTCCACAACTACCCCTAGGTTTTTTGCCTTTTTGAAGGCGTGGGGAGAGAGCCCATCAAGTCTGGCCACCAGCCTGGGGTCCAAAAGATAGTATCCTTTCCAAATAGAAGGACCTCAGTCTTGCCTGAATTAAGCTTTAGGCAGTTCTCTGCCATCCATTTCCCAACAGATTTCATACATGTTTGGAAACGTTTGTCTATGCCTACATCCTGGCCCGGAAGTAATGACACAACAATTTGGGTATCATCCGCATAGGACGTGAGACCGAACCCGAATAATCTAACAATGGGGGCCAAGGAGGAGACATAGACATTAAAAAGGGTGGGGCAAAGGGAGGATCCCTGTGGGACCCCACAAGGAAGCACGAAGGGTTTTGATTGACAACTACCCAGTGCCACCGTGTGTCTTCTGTCGGACAGGAAGGAACTTATCAGCGCCCAAGCTTTGGATTGAATCCCACACTCCTTTAGACGGTCCATCAAAATACCATGATGGACCGTATCAAAGGCCGCCGACAGGTCTAACAGGATCAGTGCTGCCCTCCCTCCTTGGTCAACGGCTACTCTGCTCTCTTCTGTTGCCTTAATAAGAGCGGACTCAGTGCTGTGGCCCCCTCTGAACCCATACTGGGAAGGGTCTAATGCTTGTGTTGTTGTTAAAAAGAACTAAGTTGGATATTAAGGACTTTTTCTATCAGTTTAGCTGGTAATGGGATGCGCGAAATCGGGCGGAAATTGTTAGGATCTTTGGAGTCCAGGCTCGGTTTTTTCAGCAGGGGCAGTATGGAGGCCACTTTCCAACTACTGGGAAAGTGCCCCGTTTCACACATTCCCTCAAAAATGGCCGACAGAGACCGAGCAATGGGACCGGGGGCTAGTTGAGCTACTTGTACCGGACAAGGATCATGTGGAGATCCTGATTTGGCGGCCATGAGTAGCTTCTCCAAATTATCCGAAGATACTGGCCTAAAACTATCTAAGGTCTCAGTGGAGGTTTTTTAGGGGTTGAGTTTCTCATTATCCTGGTCCAGCGTGACACTGGTCAAGCCACAGAAGGCTGAGAAGATGGTTTCCACTGTGTTAACAAAAAACTTAGCAATCTCTTCACAAAGATCTTGACTTGCTTCAACTATCGCTGGGCGTGGAGTGGCCAAACTAGAGACCGTTTTAAATAATTCTTGGTCGAGTTTTTCGCTAGATCTATGCGTGCCACATAGAACTCTTGTTTAGCTTGGTGGATAGATTGTTTGTAATTTTTCAGAGCTTCAGTATACCATGGGGCTGATGGGTGTAGTCTTTTTGGGAGGACAGATTTTTTTGGAGCTAATTTGTCACACGCCTTCTCAAGCCATTTTGTATAAGTCATGGCGGCTTCTTCCACACTATCTGGCATCTGATTATCCGTGGCGGTAAGAAGCTCTTGTAGAGCCGTAGCTTCAATATTCTTCCAAGCCCTGGTAGTTATTCAACCTCTTGGATGAGCGCCATTTGTAGGTCGGATGTTGAATGATGGCTCAAATCGGGCAGCCGCATGATCTGACCATACAAGAGGCAAGAGGCCTATAAACTGTAGGCCTGGGTGGTTGGAGAATATACCATCCAAGGTATGTCCTGCCAGATGAGTAGGGCCAATAACCTGTTGCTTCAAATCTACATTGTTCATAGTGTCTAACAGTGTCCTTGTATCAAGGTCTGTTAAGCTCTCAAGATAAAAGTTAAAATCTCCCAGGATTGTGTAGGCCTCTGTGCAAATGCCTTCTTCTAGGATGTTGCTTAATGAGGCTAGAAATGTATTCCTAGCTCCCGGTGGTCTATATAGAAGAATACCTTTAAAGGAATGATGGTTGGAGAGCTTAAGGTTGAAGGATATGGCCTCACATGAATCCGATGGGACCGACTGAAAAGTCGCCCTGATATCCCTGTGATAAATCACGGCCACTCCCCCCCCCCCTTCCTGTGTAATCTGTTTCGTGTATAGCATAGAAACTCTGGTGGAGTGGCATTTAATATGTCCGGACCAGAGGAGTCATCCATCCAAGTCTCCGTGATAAAGGCCAGCTTGATATCCCATTCTTCAATGAGCCTTGCGCATTCTATGCTGTGCTTAACTAACGATCTCGCATTGAGCAACAAGCATTTGATTATTTGGGTGTTATCCCCACCTGATCCGGCTCCTTGGTCATTCCAAGAGGCCACAGGCAGGTCCAAGAGTTTGGGAAGTGAGGTTGTGCAATAGGGACATACCAGTGTTCGTGGTGTGGGTAGGGAGTCACAAGAAAGGCAGATGCAGTTATGTGCCCTGTCTGCCCCTTTTAGTTCTAACAGCATTTTTGTGGTATAAGTAATCGGAAGGGGCTTTTCTGACCCCCCACTACCAGCGGTCCTGGCCCTGAGCCCTTTCCGAGCGCTGACGGGCGCAGACGGGCTTGCCTTAGGCGCGCCTTTGGCGCGCCTTTGGCGCGCCCGCTGCACGCGTCCGCTGCGCGCTCGCACCTGCATCGGTTTTAATCTCCTTGTCAGGGAAATAGGCTGGTCCGCTGACCTGTCTACCCCTAAGATGGCGGCCCCGCCTGACTCCACCGAGCAAGCTTGAATAAGCCCCAACCCCGCCTCAGCAGCCCAGAAATCACCACACAGGTGGTACAGGTACCAGTGGTTAAAAGCCCAAATTCAGTGCAATACAGTGTTGTTAAAAAAATTTAAACGATAAAAACAATTGTTCCAGTACGATTCAGGACATGTGCAAAATACAATTTAGAGAACAGCAATTCACCACTACCTCCCGACTCAAGCCTCAGGAGACTAACTGCTGCGCGCTCGCACCTGCATCGGTTTTAATCTCCTAGTCAGACCACCTGGTGTACCCATGAAGTGGACACAGGTGAGAGCTTACCTGTTAAAAATAAGATTTACAGGCAGCCTGACCATGTCAGAGATTGCATCAGGACTGAGGTCCAAAAGATGCTGGAATTGAGAGTAATTGAACCCTCAGATAGCCCTTGGGCTAGTCCAGTGGTGCTTTTACCCAAACCTCATACTCAGGGTGGTAAGAGAGAAATGAGATTTTGTGTGGACTACAGGGGGCTCAATGCAGTCACTAGGACTGATGCTCACCCTATTCCTAGGGCAGATGAACTCATAGACACTTTGGCCTCAGCCAAGTTCTTGAGCACATTTGACCTCACTGCTGGATATTGGCAAATCAGACTAGCTGAGAGTGCCAAACCAAAAACAGCATTTTCAACCCCTAGTGGGCATTCTCAATTTATTGTGATGCCCTTTGGTTTGAAGAATGCACCTGCCACATTCCAAAGGTTGGTGAACAAAGTCCTTATAGGCCTGGAAGCCTATAGTGCAGCATATCTTGATGATATAGCTGTGTTTAGCTCCACCTGGGAGGATCACCTGTTCCACCTGTTTTGGAGGCTCTGCAGAAAGCAGGTCTCACTATCAAGGCCACGAAGTGCCTGATAGGGCAGAGTAAGGTTGTGTACCTGGGCCACCTTGTGGGTGGAGGCCAGGTTCAACCATTGCTGAGCAAAATCCAGACCATCATGGACTGGGTTGCTCCCAATACTATTTTTATCCTAGGGAAGTTTGGTTTTCCATGCCGCCTGATCGAGATGCTAGAAGGAATTTATAAGGGGGCAATTGCAAAAATAATTATAAACTCTAATCCGGTGGGAGAAGTGGCGATAAGGCATGGTACTAGGCAGGGATGCCCTCTTTCTCCCCTTTTATTCTCTCTTTTTATTGAGCCACTGGCGATAAAGATTCGCTCAAATATATTAATTTGGGCTCCCCTAATAGGTATGGCAAAAATTAAGCTTTTTGCTGATGATTTGATCCTATACCTGAACCCAAACAAGTCAAAAATCCAGCTGGCTCTTGGAGCGATTCAGGCGCTTACAGAGCTGGGGGGTTATAGGATCAATCAGTCCAAAACGAAGCTTCTCTTATTTAATGCATCTGGAATTGATCTCCCGGAAGGGATAACATTTCTGCCTCTAAAACCTATTAGATACCTGGGCCTCTACGTTACAGCCGATTTTTCTCAACTTTTTCATTTAAATTATGTTAAAACACTTGTTAAAATAAAAAACCTGTTAGAAAGAGGGTCGCATTTACCACTGACTATAATAGGGCGAGTCTCCTTGGTAAAGATGCCGATACTTCCCTTGCTGATATTTTTGTTTTTAAATCTTCTTTTAAAAATACCAATCTCATATTTTAATGAAGTAGATAAGGTGATCCGGGAGTTTGTATGGGCAAAAAAAAAACCTCGGATTAAGTTATCCATTTTACAACTAGATGTAGAGCAGGGGGGGCTTGCATTACATCATTTAACTGCCTACTATCAAGCTGCGCTATTTAGTTTAAAAACACAGTTAGTGGCCCCTTTCTCGAATTTTGATAATTTTCTATTTAGTCTCATGTTGAAAGAAAGTGCAGTTAAGCTACCAGCATTCCTACGCACTTCAAAGCTACCAAAAAAGACAAGATATAAGGTTGTAAACATATTTTGAAACCGTATACAGCGGTGTAATAAAAGCTATAATGTTCCAACATGCCATGCATATTCCTCCCTTCAAGACTGCGAGCTATGGGGCCTCCAGCTCCCGCAAAAGGCGAAGCAGTTATATAATAAGCTAGGCTTTCGCAGGCTAGGCGACTTCTATAACGGCATTAATTTGGTAACATGGGATGCTTTTGTAGCGCAATTTGGACCTCTAGAGCCGTGATCTCTGGTTAAGCGTTAGGCAGATCACGCACTTTCTCTCGTTTACTTACATAGAAATCAATGAGAGAGCTAGAACAATTTTAAAAGTAGCCTTTGAGCTGAATTTAACTGGTATTGGTAACTTGTACAGGCTATTGCGACAGGACACCAATCAGAATCTCGTTGAAACAATGCTCCCGAAAATTGCCCAGGAAACTAACTGCTCGTTTAATAACCAGGAATGGAAACGAGTTTGCGAACTTGGTCATAGGGCTCTGAGGGCGGAAAATTTTAAATGGATGTCTTTTCTTTCAAGATGGTCGGCTTATTACACCCCCTCAGATTACATAAATGGTTTCCGTCAATCCCGAATGATTGTTTTAGATGTAATCGGTCAGAGGCAGGCGACTGGACACATATATTTTTTACATGCCCTAGATTAAATCATTTTTGGGAGGAGGTGTTTGGGTTTATTAGCGTTTGTAAGTCAATAGCTATTTTACCATCTATACCGTTGGCTCTATTTGGCTTTTCTTATGCAGTCAGTCAGCTACCA
This sequence comes from Calotriton arnoldi, assembly GCA_963921515.1. NCBI lineage: Eukaryota > Metazoa > Chordata > Amphibia > Caudata > Salamandridae > Calotriton > Calotriton arnoldi. The sequence goes on along the minus strand of CAWUFW010005772.1, from coordinate 523,482 downwards.
AACCATAGGCAATGCTTTGTGTTTACGGCCATAGCGGTAGCTAGATCTCTAGTATTGCAGAATTGGAGACCTCAGAAGATCCCTACACTGGGTCAGTGGTTGCTTAAGTTAGACCAAGCCCATAAATTTGAAGAGGCTTATGCGAAAAGGATAGGGGTGCTTCGGAGATTTAGTTTGTCTTGGGAGGGCTATGTTTTGACCACAAGTTAGTGGTTGGTATTATACAATCTGTACATTTTGTGTCAAAATGTGGTTAGTCGGAGGTTCTATTCGGGAGGCTGGTGTTGTATATCATGTGAAATTATATACGGATTTGCACTATTTACTGCTTTTTTTTTTAAATATGAGATTGGATATTATGTAAATTTTATCTTCTTTCCTTGCACCTTGCTTATCATGTTTATAATGTAAAATGGAATATGAATTTATGCTATTTATTGCTTATTTTAATATGTGATTGGATATTATGTAATTCTGTCTGTTTCAGGTACTTTGTTCATCATGCTGCTATTCACGCTCAATACAATTTTTTAAAAAAACAAAGTCCTTACAGGCCTGGAAGCCTATAGTGCAGCATATCTTGATGATAAAGCTGTCTTTAGCTCCACCTGGGATGATCACCTGGTCCACCTGAAGAATGTTTTGGAGGCTCTGCAGAAAGCAGGCCTCACTATCAAGGCCACCAAGTGCCAGATAGGGCAGAGTAAGGTTGTATACCTGGGCCACCTTGTGGGTGGAGGCCGGGTTCAACCATTGCAGAGTAAAATCCAGACCATAATGGACTGGTTTGCTCCCACTACCCAGACTCAGGTCAGAGCTTTCTTGGGCCTGACTGGGTACTACAGGAGATTTGTTAAGGGCTATGGGTCCATAGTGACTCCCTTAAATGATCTCACATCAAAAGAATGCCCAAGAAAGTTCAGTAGACAGTTAGCTGTCAAAAGGCATTTGATGATCTCAAGCAGGCCATGTGCACTGCTCCCATTCTGCAAAGTCCTGACTATTCCAAACAATTCATTGTCCAAACAGATGCATCTGAGTTGGGGGTAGGGGCTGTGTTGTCACAACTTAATGCAGAGGGTCAGGATCAACCAGTAGCTTTTATCAGCAGAAGGTTGACCCCCAGAGAGAAACGTTGGTCAGTTATTGAGAGGTAAGCCTTTGCTGTGGTTTGGGCTCTGAAGAAGCTGAGGTCATACTTCTTTGGTACTCACTTCATTGTTCAGACAGACCATAAGCCCCTCTTATGGCTAAAACAGATGAAGGGTGAAAACCCCAAACTTTTGAGGTGGTCCATTTCCCTACAGGAGATGGGCTATACAGTGGAACATAGACCTGGGAGTGACCATGCCAATGTAGATGGACTCTCCAGATATTTCCACTTAGAACATGAAGACTCAGCTGGGCAAGGTGAGTCTCATCTCCTTACATTTGGGGGGGGGGTTGTGTAGGAAAGTAGGAACTGCTTCTTATGGTTACCCCCACTTTTTGCTTGATGTTACACTGTTTGACTAGTCTAACTGGGATCCTGCTAATCAGGACCCCAGTCTATCTGCTTTTTCCTTAAAATGTTATACCATGTATTTTGGTACACTCCAGATTGGATACTGGGGTACCCTTATAAGTCTCTAGTATATGGTACCCATGTACCCAGGGCATAGCTACACCAGAGGCCTCCCCTGGGCTGAAGCATGTATTATGCCACCCATGAGAGGCCATGCAAAATGGAACTACAGGTCTGTCATTGCAGCCTGTGTAAGCTGGTGCGTGCACCACTTACTTTAGATATAGGTTCACTATATCTATAGGTCACTACACTTAAAACTTATAAGTCAACCCTATAGCAGGCCTTAACAATCCTGAAGGGAGGGTGCTGGGTTTTATGTGAGAGGGTGCCCCTGCATGAGCAGAGCCCCTCTGCAGCCTTCGGGGACCATTTTCCCGAGTTGTCTGTGACTCAGCCAGACATATCGTGTTTGGTATCAAACACCTTGGAATCATACCTCCACACCGGTAACTGGTGTGGGAGATATGATTCCACCCTTCTGAAGCGAGCTGGTCTTTCCGGTGCCAGCCTTCTCAACCCAGTCAGCACAAAATGGATGCTGCCGACCAGAGACACATTTCTGCCCTCCTGCTGCTGAGCCAAGCTCGAGCAGAGGAAGGCAGCACAATAGGCATCCTGTCACAGGGAGGTGTGACCACCTCCCAGACAGGATTTAGTGTATTGGGGCTGGGTGGGTGCACTTCCAAAGTGCCTGAAAGTCTGCACCTGGGGCACATTTGGTGTCCCTGTGCATAGTCCAACTCAAGCCAGTTCTGGGAGCCTTTGGCTCCTGCTCTGGCGCGAAACTGGACAAAGGACATGGGAGTTACCTCCCCTCTGTCCTGACCCTCCCCTAGGAGGGTCCCCCGAATCTGTCCAACCCTCTCCCGTGGGTACATAAGGGCTTACCTGGCTGTAAGACTTTAGATTTTACGTGGACAAGATTCTGTAACAAGAAACCACTGACCTTCGGCCGTCTGGACTCTATGGACTTCGCTGGACTTCGACTAGGCCCGACTTCGTCTCCCTCTCCGTCCAAAGCATCGTCTGTGTCCTTGCACCATACAGGCTCCATGCAGGACCTGTGGAGCACTAAGGACAACTGAAGAATCTCCCTTGGGGTGAAGGAGTCACTCCCCTGATTCGCAGGGACCGTAACGCAACTGACTGGTCTGCTGATCTTGAGCTCCTGTGGACTCCAAAGACTCCAGCAACACAGGAGGTGGGTTCCAAAGTTATTTGAGGTTGATCTGCCCTCTCTCCAAGTTTGAGGCCAGTATCCCTCGTGGGGACCGCATAACCCAATCCTCTGTGCACCGTGTACCTTTGCAAGTGCATATGCTTGTTGGCAATTCCCGAGCTTGTGCATTGGACTCCCTGTAGTCCTGACCCTGAGCAGTATTTCCACTAAAGAACTCCGGCCTCCTCACACCGAGTGCTCTGTGGGCTGGTACTTTGTGATCTTGCTTGAGGTCCCTGTGGTATTTGTTGTGTGAGTGTCGCGTGTGGGTCGCATGAAGTATGTGAATGCGGAGAGTGGAATGTGGAGTGTGGTGTCGTGGGGGATTCGAGGAGTGGACAGTTGGAGAAGAAGGGAAGCGGAGGAAGCTATCTCCGGTGTCGTTGTACCTGCATTACTTGCATTAAAGACTTTGACCCACTACTTACCGTCTGAATACTTCTTTCCCACAATGGCGACGAGCGGGGAGCATAACGACACCGGGGACTTCTAGCAACTGCCATCGTTTTCTTTGGCTATTCGGACATTTGCCGGATCTTGCCGGACGGTTGCATTGGATGCACATTCAATCTGCGCGACTGGTTGTCCTTCATTTTGGCTGACTGATTCTGGTGAGTTCATGTGTCGATGAAGTGCGGAGGAGAGGAGGATCATGACGCAAGCAAGGACAGTCGTTGAAGCGTCATTGTTGCTATAGCAACGGAAGAACGCCGACGTCCGTGGCATCTTGATCCTAGCAACTGAAGGTCGTTCCGACGCTCGCGCTATGTCGTCATCACGCGCATGACGGTAGCAGCCATCTTATCATTTTCCTTGCCATCGGGAGTTGTACATCTCTGAAGTGGTGCGCAGGGAAGTTCTTCACTTTCTTGCCATCGGGAGTGCACATTTCTGAAGTGGTGCGCAGGGAAGTTCTTCACCACCGTTTCAACAGAGCTCACTTTCATAAAAGGAATACCAGTTTTCAACTGAGACTGGTCATCTTCAGCCTATTGCTTTTCAGGTACTGTTGTGGGGTAGCAAGTGAGACAGTAACACCTGGGTCCTTGGGCTGTCTTTCCAGTACAACTTTTGTGTTGCTGAATTCGGTGACAGGCACATTCCTGTCTATTCGTTTTTGTGCAATTATTTGTTTTAAAACCTTCTGTTTTAACAACGTTTTTGTGCTTGCGGACTCAAGTGACTAGTGAATTTTGTCTTTTTTCCTTTCTGCCTTCCTCGCTAAACTGACTTTGGTGAAATTTTTTTTTTAATAAGATTTTGTGCTTGTGGATTTAAGTGACTGGAGTATTTTTTTTCTTTCTCCTTTTTCTTCTAATTTTTCGCAAAATTGACTTTGGTGAACTTTTTCTGCAAGCATACAACCTTCTTCTTATTCCTTCTAACCACCAGTTTTTTCATTATGGAAATGATTCAACCACCGCCGTTTTTTTTAGCTGATTTAGGTGAACCTCCGATTGCTTGGGATCTGTGGATTGATTTGTTTGAAGCCTATGTGGAGGTTATTGAGAAGGATGAGTGTTCAGAAGGAAGGAAATTGTCACTTCTTAAACACAGGTTAGGTGCTGTGGGGTTGATAGAATTTAAGAATCTACCCTTGATAGAGAATGCCGGTGACATTGGGGTTTATCAATATGCAATTAAACAAATGCATGAAAGGTTTGGCAGGAAAATCAATGTAGTTATGGAAAGATTTAAGTTCTATTCGAGAGTGCAGAAAGAGGAGGAATCTATTGACCAATTTGTTTCTGCTTTAAGAGGTTTAGCAGTCACGTGTGAATTTGATCGCATGACTTACGATCAGGTTTTACGCGACCAAGTCTTGATGAAGACTAAGTCTAAGAAGATTCAAGAAAAGTTATGGTCATGCGGCAGTATTTCATTGAAAGCTGCTGTCGATGTAGCCAGGGGTGTTGAGGTTTCTGACCAATGCATTCGTGAGGTGAGGAATGAAAAGTGTATGTTGGGGAGTGAAAAAAGTTATAACCAAGTGAGTGCTGTGAATAAAGATTGCAAGGCTAAAAGTAAAAGTGAAAGCAAAACTTTGGAGAGTATTCCTAACAGGAAATTTAATGAAACTCGGGGGTTTGTGTGTTACAGGTGTGGTTCCAGTAATCATTTAGCTAATTTTAAATGGTGTCCCGCACTAACTAAAGTGTGTACTGTGTGCAAAAAGAAGGGACATTTTAGTAGAGTATGCAACAATTTGGGGAGGAAGGTCAATTTCATTCAAGACGATGTGTATGATGATGATTTAAATGTAGTTGGAGAAGTATCTAGTGTTCATGATAAATCAGTTGTTGAGGTGGACAAAGCTAAAAAATTGCCCACGTGCACTGTGCGCATTGATGGTGTGGACGTATGTGTTATGGTGGACTCTTGTGCATGGTATACCATAATGGGCAAGGAGTTATTTAGGAAATTGTGGCCTGGTAGACCTTTGCTGGAGCCTGATGTGAGTCCTGGAAGCTATTCAGGTCATAAAATCCCCTTGTAAGGTTTTATATGGGCGGATGTATGTTTTGGACGTAAGTCATGTCGGGGCAAAGTGTATGTTGCCAATAGGGATGCAACTATTTTAGGTTGGCCACATATCATGGATTTGGGCCTTAAGATTGATGCGAGTTTGGAGTGCCCTGTATTTGCTGTACAGTGTGAGGATGAAGGTGAGAAAATACACACTTATGCTGATTATTCTGAACTTAAGAAAATGTACCTTGATGTTTTTTCTGATAATATAGGCAAAATGGCGAATTTTAAACATAAAATTATATTACGAGAGAGTGTGTGCCCAATAAGACAAAAGCTTAGGAATGTTCCTATTAGTTATCGTGAAAAATTGGGGGACATCCTTAAAAAATTGTGTAAGGATGGAATTATTGAGCCAGTGGAGAGTTCTGATTGGGTTTCTCCAGTGGTGATTTCCTAAAGTCCAACGGGGATTTACGTTTATGTGTGGACTTGAGGTGTTTGAATGAGGCCATTTGGGTTGATACGTTTCCCTACCTAACTTACAAGAACTAACATCTTCTGTTGGGGGTTCTTCCTGGTTTTCTAAAATAGATTTAGCAAGTGCGTATCACCAAATTGAATTGGATGATAACTCTAAGCACTGCACAGCTTTTATCACTCCTGAAGGCATGTTCAGGTATCGACGTATGCCTTTTGGATTAGCAAGTGCTTCAGCTGTGTTCCAGAGGGAAATGTCAAGATTTTTGCGTGGGATTAGTGGAGCAAAAGTGTTCCAAGACGACATTTTGATCTTTGGGAAGAATAAGGAATCCCATGACAAGTATCTGCATGCGGTTTTGGAAGCTCTTAGGGAACATGGGTTAACTGTTAGGAATGAGAAGTGTGTTTTTGGGAAATGTGAGGTGGAATATCTTGGCCATGTTATATCCAAGGACGGTATTCGACCAAAAGTCAGTCATGTGGAAGCTATTTTGTCGGCTCCAGAACCAAAAAGCAAGGAACAATTAATGTCCTTTCTGGGCCTTACTGAATTCTATTCTCGGTTCATTGAAAACTACGCATCTAAAGTGGAACCGTTGAGAATATTATTAAAGAAAAATGCATTATTTGTATGGGAGCAACAACAGAAACAATGTTTTAATAATGTCAAGAAGGAAATTTCTGTAACTCCATGTCTGAAACCCTTCATGCCTTCAGCTGATTGTATGTTATCTGTTGACGCTTCCGGGTATGGAATTGGTGCTGTGTTTTCACAACATACCAAGAATGAGAAATGGATAGTGGCATATGCGTCTCGTACGTTGACAACATCTGAACGGAATTACTCAGTGATTGAGAAGGAACTGCTTGCTGCTGCGTGGGCTGCTGAAAGATTTCGTATGTTTGTGTGGGGGAGGAAGTTCAAGATTTGTACGGATCATAAGCCGTTAGTGAACATTTTGAGACCTGAAGGAGGGAGGAATTTGACTCCAAGGTTGGCCCGGTTGGCTTCTAAATTGCAAATGTTTAGTTATGAAATTGAATATATTCCGGGCAAGGAAAACCTGGTTGCTGATGGACTTTCACGGTTGCCCAGTTTGACTCCTATTGATGGGGTGGAGGGGGTGAATGAGTCTGAAGTTGCTTTCACTTTCAAAGATATTTTATCCATTGAAGATGAGGGAGTAGTAGTGGGTAAAACACTGTCTGAAGAATCGTGGGTGCGCGAAATGGACAAGGATGTCGTTCTGAAAGAGGTAGAGAAGTATATTATGGATGGTTGGCCGAGGAATCTGTTCTACGAGGAGAGTGTTCTGCATTTTGGAAAATTAAGGAAGAGTTGTGTTTGTCAAATGGAATCATTTTGCGGGGGGACAAGATCGTGCCTCCGTTGGGCATGCGCAATGGAATTATTGAGAGGAGTCACAAGGGTCATGGTGGTATGTCAAGTACCAAAAGAAGAATTAAGGAATGTTTTTGGTGGCCTGGTGTTGATTCTATGGTAGATCGTTGGGTTAGGGATTGCAAGATTTGTGGTGTTAGTGATAAGGTTGCTAAACCCTTGTGTATACCTTTGACTATGGTGGAGTTGCCAGAAGGACCATGGCAAAAAATTGCTATTGATTTTATGGGCCCATTTTCAGCCGTGTCAGCAAGGGATTGTTATGCTATTGTGCTGATTGATTACTACTCCAAGTGGCCGGAGGTAAGAATGGTCAGTAATGTGACTACGGAGGTGGTCATTGAATTTTTGGAAGATGTGTTTTCAAGGGAAGGTGTACCTGAGATCTTGGTGTCGGACAATGGTTCCCAATTGATATCGGACAGAATGCAGGAATTTTTGATGGAAATGGGTATCAAACATATACGGTCATCATTATATCACCCCGAAGGGAATGGACAGGTGGAACGCTTCAACAGGGTGGTTAAAGAGGCAATTCAGTTGGCCCTAAGTGCAGGGTTACCTTGGAGGAAGGCTTTGCAAGAGAGACTTATGGCATATCGAGTTACTCCTCATTCGGTGACTGGTAAAACGCCTTTTGAGGTGTTGAGGGGGAGGAAACCTTCGACTGTTTTGGTTCCTTGGTGGTTGAGGAAAAGGAATAATAGAATGAGGCCTAAGGGTAGTGTGCTTGATAAAGAAATTAAAGCTAAAGTCATGGAGTTCCAGGAACGCACAGTTCGTTCTCGTGGCGGGAATTGCCGTTGGCCTGTGGTCCATGTTGGTCAGATGGTTCGTGTGAAAAATCCTAGGGGGGTCTTGAAAGGTGAGGCGGTTTGGTCACGGCCTTTGGAAGTATGGAAGGTGTTAGGTAGTGCAGTTGAATTGGAAGATGGTAGGAGATGGAATTTTCGTCAGTTGAGTTTTTGTAATGATCGGAGTAGTGTTCCGTGTCGTAGTGTTCCAAGTGAGGAAGGGTGCAATGGTTACATGTTGGGGGAGGATTGTGGTGTAGAGTTACGTAGTAGTGGTGTGGAGTTATGCGGTTGGAATGATGGTTTGGTAGAGGCTGCTAGTCATGAACCAAATCTTGACGATGAGGTTTTGCGTCGTGGTAGCAGGTTGAGGAGAGTTCCTGCCCGTTTTGCTGATTACAAATTGGGATAGTTGTTGGTTGAGTATATCATTTGTGTGGTGTTTGACGTATGTGTTTGTGTGTTGTTGTGAAGGGGGAAGTTTGGGTGTTGTTGTAAAGGGGGAAGGTGTGTGGTATTTGTTGTGTGAGTGTTGCGTGTGGGTCGCATGAAGTATGTGAATGCGGAGAGTGGAATGTGGAGTGTGGTGGCGTGGGGGATTCGAGGAGTGGACAGTTGGAGAAGAAGGGAAGCGGAGGAAGCTGTCTCCGATGTCGTTGTACCTGCATTACTTGCATTAAAGACTTTGACCCACTACTTACCGTCTGGATACTTCTTTCCCACAGTCCCCTCGCGACTCCTGGTCATTCGGCCTGTGGGTCCTCTTGGGGGTCATCTTGATTTCTATTGGGCTTCCATGGTTGCTCCAGATGTGCCCTGACTCCCCATTGCTTGGTGAGTCCCCTGGACCTTGCTAGTCCACACCGTAACCTGCTTGACCTTCCTGCGTGGGTTGCTGTTGCCAAGGCTTGTTGGTGCTCCAGGCAGACACCGACCCCTCAGCACTCGACATCCTTTGTGGGACAGCTCGCATCCAGCTCCTGGTTGTCCTCGACATCTCCTGGACCTCGTGGCTGCAGAGTCAAGCATCCCTTCTTCGCACCTGAAGCACCCGACATCGGTGGGCATTCGTCTAACGAGCCCCTGGTCACCCTGAAGTGACCCAGACTCTGGCCCCTCTGCTTTCAGGTTCCCTCCATCACGAATCCACCCTTGGATTCCTACGGACACTTTCTTGCTTCCCGGCAGCAGCTCTTCTTTGCAGCCCTCCATTGAGAACGACAGCGGTTTCTGACACCACTCCAGGCCCATGCACCCGGCTCCTCTGGGATAGGTAACTCGGGTACTACGGTATCCATGGGTGGGGTGGCTCTCCAACCTCCTAAGTTCCAAAGGGTTTCCTCGAAGTCCACTGAGAAGGGTCCTTAAACTTTAAAATTGTAATTGCGACTTACCCATAGAATTGTAAGGAGCCCGCTGTCGTGTTAGCACACTGCACCCGTCTGTGGGGTCCCTTTCTACTCACCTGGGGTGGTTCCTTGGGGTCCCAGCGATTCTACGTGTTCTAGACACCATCTCGACTCCAGTCGTGGGTCTTATACCACTATTTTAGTATATGGTTTGGTCTCCCCCTGGAGCCAACTGTGTATTGTGCTACTTACAACTGTTTCTTTGCTAAAGTATTGTGTGCTTTGTGTTGTATCCTCATGTAGAGGATACTAGAGAGTGTTATCTAAATAAATACATATTTCTATAACTACTGTGTGGTTCTCCTTTCATTTAGTTAATACTAAAGGTGATATTCTGGTAAAACAGGCTGCTTTACATTCCTTCAAGATTAAGCCTGAAGGCTGCTCTCCACAGCTACCACTAGGATAGCTTTCTAAAGGTTATCTTTGACCTCATACATCATAAGGGTCGTTTGGACTGGTGCAAGGTGCCCACTTTAATTAGTGGACAGCATATACCAGGTCAACTTCTCACAAGCAGCACGAGCGTGGTGGTGGCAGTATACCTTGTATCGATCAGTAGGAGTGAACAGGTCCTTTTTAAACTGTGTCACTGGAGTGAAGCCTATAGGCTCACTCACTTAAAGTTCTGCCGCTTTGTGCTTAACTCACCATTGGCCTACATTAGTTGGGCGTGTAGTGCTGCACAGTGCAGAAGTGGTGTATCTGCCATGGGTGTATGCATGTCAGGGAAGGGTACAATGCAGGGATAAATCAGTACTGTGCACTGCGTGCATGCTGAGTGCATGTCCTGGGTGTATGTGTGCGTATGAGTGGTACAATACATGAATGAGGAGGGCTGTGTAGTGTGTGCAGGTTAAATGCATGTGCTAGGTGTACCTGTGTACCTGTGAGTGGTACAATACATGAAGGGTGCAGTGAGTGCATGCTAAATGCATGTGCTGAATGAATGTATGTGTGCCTATAAGTGGTACAGTACACAAAGGATATAGTGCTGTACTGTGTGTGCATATTAATTTCATGTGCTGGATTTATGTGTGCATATGAGTGGTACAGTACAGGAAGGATACAGTGCTGTGAAATGTGTGTATGCTGTATACATGCACTGGGTGTACGGGTGTCCGTAAATGGCACAATACATGGCAGACTGGCTTCCATTTTGCGAGACCCATACCTGCTTGGTGAAACATGAGGATGTTTAGGAATCTCCCCACACAGATCTGTGTAATGCTGTATTCCTGAAAGTTGGGTGAAACACAAAATGGAGAGGGAGAGCAAGGCTTCCCCTGTAAACTTCAAAGGATGCTCTTTGATTCCATGAGAAGTCACAAGGAAGGGGCCTGTGCACATCTCACGAAGGAGATGCGCTGATAAAAGAGTCCTAAACAATAGAGCTGGGACTCTAGGCTAACCTTTCGACACACATATTACTGTGGCTGACATCCAGGTGTGAACTCTATTCACTCCCATGGCCTGTGTTGTGGGGCTATCAGCTTCAGAGTCACTCCTGCTGTGACAGACTGCTTTCAAGAAGAAGAGTGCAGAGGAGTGGGCAATTCAAAAGAAGCAGACCTCCAACATAAACTTCAAAGACTGAGACTCTAAATCACATTTGGTTTCTGGAAATTAACTATAAAAAGGGGAGCTTGAGACCCCCAAAATTGTCATCTGCCAAGCAGCGAGAAGGGCTGTGTGAGGTGGGGAATCTCTGCAAGACTTCTGCTTATGACCAGGACTGGGGGTCAAGGGCTGCTAGTCTCCTTGCTGGGTGAGGCGACATCACCCTGGGAATCCAAGACCACCTGCACTGGAGCCTGGAGGACCAGCGCCTGCCTGCTTTCTGAGACTAGTGCTCTCTGTGAAGAAGAGGAGAGTGCTGGAGGGAGCGGGGTCCTCTGGGGAGCCCTGTCGAGTGGACTCCCATTGCGAGGTATGAGGAAACATCTGCTGCACTGATCAGGGCATTGCACATGTGCAGGACGATGTCACCGACCCTCGTATACCAGAGGAGGGCCGTCGTGAATTTAGCCATGTGCATCAGTACACCGATCGGTTGGGAGCCCATGTATAGTGGGTGGCTGTGACCCTGTATGCCTGGAGGATCTGCTGCATGAAGGTCGCCGTACTGTGAGGGCATGAAGATTGCTGTGCTGTGAGAGCCGTAGCCCCTGAACTGTGATGAGCTGTGAAACATATGCCAGGACTTCGCTCTGCTGTGCAGGCCAGAGCTGTGTCCAGGGAAGATATGATGGCCCCATACGCAAGAGGGGGTCACCAGGAGCAACAAGACAAGTGACCTGATCTACCACACCTGCCTAAGAAGTGAGGCTGCCTTGGAAGCACCGTCACCAAGGCGAGGAACTTGCTTCAGGAACATTGCATCCCCCCACAGCGTGGGTCGGATTGGACTCTTACCCTGCAATGAGGAGTCACAAAGAATCTCCTGTCACTTCTGCGGTGCGACTGCATGTGAAGAACTCTGTGGCTGCTGAGTGCAGCCTACCTGATTCAGCTGCTGCCGCTCCAAGTGTCGGCAGACGGGGTACACTCAGGAAGTCTGGACACTCCAAGCCTGCATGTGCGGGTAAGATTAATTTTTGGCCAGTTGGCCCTGGGGTAGCTTCCTTGCTAGTTAGCAATGCAACTCTGGAACACTGTTGACGTTAAAATAGAATCAGAGTGTACTCTTCAGACTCAGAATACTAGTGGGCTTGCCCTGGATGTTACATCTAGTGAAAGGGGAATAACCACTACAGCTAGGAGCAAGGAGGGAGTTGGACACGGGGAACCACCTAAAGAAACACTAGAGCCCTGACCTCTGGGGGCCTGTGTAGTTGTTTGTGAATGTCATATTTTTCATTTGTGTTGTTAGTTATAGAAATAAAATACTTCTCTTTTTTCATAAAAGTGAGTATTTGGCCGGACAGTGATCTATAGCTGTGCGCATTTTGAGTTGTGGGCCTCTGTTCACTCCTCTATCTACACCTCCCCACCGAGGGAGCATTGGATTGCTTCGACCACGCTATTCCTGAGAGTCAAGTGCTGAGGAGGGACTTGGCCTAGTTGCTCAGGACACAAAGTAGGTCGGACCCTCGGACATCAGGAGTAATAAAAGGCCTCAAACCCCCATGGTTCAGCCCAGTAGCCCCAGCGTGCCCCATGGCTCTCTGAAAGGGGTTCTGAAACTCACCATGTGTTATTATGGGTTATCTGTTTAGTTTGACAATTACTCTGTTGACTGGTTGGTTGTTCATTGTAGTGTAATCAGGCTAAGCATGCCGTTCATCTATGTGTCATCATTGTCTTTAGGCGTGTGCTTGTGAAGCATCTACCCCACATCTCTGTTGCACAAGCAAGCCATAGGCTGTTTCAGAGATGCTTGAATACTATGGGGAGCTACTCTTCAGAATATCCATGCGACCCGCAAGTTGGGACTTTAGTTGTTCTGTGTTTATGTATTTCCACTACCCAGTAGTAATCTCAATAGATTTTTGAATGAGGTATATTTAGATGCTAATTTCAATCTCAGTTGATGAAAACCCGATGTAGAAAGATTTGTAGAACACTTCAGAGCCTGAAATAGACATGAGGACTTTGTATTACACCTAACTATAAGAGTGTCTATAAACAGATTCATCACGTTACAGACTGATCACTTTGCTTCACATGTGGGGCAAGATCGAAGCCAAGTTCTCATTGCAGACAATGTCGAACAAAAACTTCAATGTTTACTCAGGTAGTCTTTAGTAAAGTTTAATAAGGTAGCCTTTAGTAAAGTTAGCTCTATAACTTACCGCTGTCTTAGTTTAAGATCGATTGACCCTTGTACGGCGATTCAACCAAAGCCCCAAGGGTGGGGAAAGTGACACCACACACCTTTGACCCCTGCGGACATCACATGAATGACCACCTTTCCCACTCTTAGCCCCTCAAAAGCCTCTTTCTAGCTTTACAGGGACTTGGGAAATGGCAAGCAGTGAAAGTTTCATAGAGTCAAAACATCTTTATGTTCCTGTCACTGCCTTCATGGGCACCATGTCCCAGGGTAGCAAGGGGTACTGGAAGACAAGCCAAGGGGGGCTGCTGTCTCCCCTGGAGATCCTTTCTAATGCCCATGAATTCTCCTACAAGAAGTGCGCAGTAAGAAGTAACTACTTTTTGTCTCTATAGACTTTAAAAGTGGCTTTGAGTCAACAAATAAACCACTTTCGCAGTCTAAATTGAGGTCATTGGGATGGATTTATCTACACTTGGGCCCGGATTAATGAAGGTTTAGCGTTAGATTAGCGTTACTTTTTTTATGCTAACCCAACGCTAAACATTTTTGGTAATTAACAAACCAACGCTAATTGGTATTAGCATTGGTTTGTATGGGGAAGTAACTCAAAGCAGCGCGAAACGCTGCTTTGCATCACTTTGCGTCAAGGGGTCATTTCATGGATAGTACATGGGCTTTCCCATGCAACCACCCATGCTTTTTGATGCTGAACCCTATCTACTAACATGAGGAGACAGGGTTTAGCGCCAAAAATGAACGCCGCTGGAAAGCAGGCATTAAAAGGAGAAATGTTTTCATTTCCCCTTTTTTTCTGACTTTTCATGCATGCTGCACTGTCCAGCACACATACAAAGTAGGGAAAATGTTTTTCACTTGTCTTGCCATAGTATTTTGTACAGGAAGGATACCCTTCCTGTACAAAACCAATGCTAAACTCAGGCACGCATCTCAACACTATGGTGCTAAGGTGTGTGCCTGGTGCACGGCAGCTGAAGTCAGCGCCGGCGCTAGGGAGAGGGGAGGAGAAAGCCATATCTCTGCAGATATGGTGCTCTCCTGCTCTCTCCCTGTGACGCAACGCTGCACAGCATTTTTGGCTGCTGCGCTGCGTTCCGTGACACTTTTCAGAATCTGGGCCTTCGGGCCTGATTTGCACAGGGACTTACGATTCGTAAAGTTATGAGTGCGGAATCTCGGCACTGGGGCGGAGCCTCCGCACTCGTGACTGCGCACTTAGAACTTTATGAGTCATAAGTCCCTTTGTGAACCTGGCTCTGTGATTGTTAATCCAGTTATATATAGGTACATGGGTAGAGGTTGGGACCACCCCATATAATGTATACTGGCAATCCGTGCACTCTCATCCTTGAACTCATAAGTCCCAGGCAGACATGCATTGAAACAGATGATAAATCATGCATGTCCATCAAAAATGGGCAAAAGTTTCACTAATACACTACAATGTGTAGACAGATACCAAAAGCTTCCAAAACATATGTGCCTTTAGGGAGTGTGGCACAATTAACAGATGAAAAATGAATGGTGATAAAGCCAAGGTCACGAGCTTTGGAACTAAAAAGGCCAAAGGATATTTGAATTAGGGAGCTCTGTAGGAAGTGAAGGGTATAATTATGTGGCTATGTCTATTAGTGTCAATCCCTTGTGGAAAACACACTTTCAGACAGTGAGTGATGACACACTTTAAGTGCCCTTATGGTGAATAATTTACTGTTTGGGAACAGTACAATGTTGGTTCTAGAATGGCCTATATTGGTAAAGTGCTCACTTCGATCAATGTGTGGTGGTTGCATTACACTACATGGAGGTCATTAATATCGACATAATAATATTTCATCCCCTACATCACCTGCAATTACAAGTTCAAGTTTAGTGTTTATTGCTATACTCAATTCCACATCACTTACAGCATACTTATTTTGGAATGTAGTTCTTAAAATAATAGGTAGTTTTTTTGCCATTGTATATATTTTATGTAATGTAATGCCTTCCGGTGACATGCAGTGCATAGACATGCGCAGCATACTCTTCTTCGAGTTTAATGCTAAATAAAATTGAGGCAAGGATGTGCTAGATGGCTCTAGGATTAGGGCCTCGCATATCTATGTCTGGTGGTGTAATGAATACTTACCCCCCCTCCCCTTCGAGGAATAATACGAAGGGATCCATGCCGTTCACAACCACAGGCTGTTGCCACCGGCTCCAAAGAATTACTTCACTTCTGAACTCTGTGTTCACAAAATAAGGAGCTTAACTGCTACAATTAGCTCCGAAGAGAATAAAATTAACCATATTGTATCAACAGTCTCTGCAATGGTGTGAACTCCCAATATTGACCCCAGAATATCAATGGGACACGATATTGAGGGCAAACTCTCAAAAACAAATATTGGCAGGTAAATCAGACTAGAGTTTCTATGTCTAACACATATATGTACCTTAGCACTACATTTATCTTCAAAGTATGTAGATGTGCTTTAGGAATAGCAAATCAATACTTTTCTATATACACTTACCTTTCAATATGGGAGGCCGCCCTAGATGCTGCCAAATTGAAAGATCATCGATTCTTCTGGAACTTGGTAGCAACGGGTAGCAGGGATGGGGTCAGCACCATAGAAAAGAACACTGCAGCTAGAGATTGGGTGGCACACTTTTCCAGTTTATGCATGCAGAAGGGCGATCAGCAAGATAACACAGGAGACTTCTGGGTCCTCGGGTATTGTATCAGCCGCATAGCAATCAAGGTGAGGTGGTCATAAGTGCAAAGATTGTCTCCCCAAGGTCCACCGCTTATGCACAAGAAGAGGCGCCCAAGGATATTACTGTGGAGGAAATACATTTGGCAATCAGGAGAATAGTTCCCAATAAAGCCCCTGGGCTAGACAAAATACCAGTTGAGCTGCTCTTGAGAGAGAAAAACCTCTGGAGTGCTTACTTTGCAATGTAATTGACAGCGATTTTGAAGGGTGCACCTATTCCACACACTTGGGCAGGGCCAGAAATAATCCACATCTTTAAAAAGGGCTCACGTGACTTGGCGGCGAACTATTGACCGCCAGTTCTTATAAATAGTACGCAAAAGCTTTTTTAGCAAGGTAATCCTCAGTAGACTACAGGATTAGCTAGCTGTCAATGAGATTCTGACACCCCTCCAGGCGGGCTTTAGAGAGTCCACAAGTACAATTGATCAAGTGTTCTGGTTACAAATGTTGTACTGGAAAACAGTTCCATTGAGGGGGGGACGACTTTGCATCGTGTTTGTCGACCTGCGAACTGCCTTTGATTTGGTACCAAGATCAACACTTTGACAGGTTTTTTCCGAGATGGGGGGGCCCAGTTATTTTCTAGATATCATAGTCAGGCTGCATACCAACAACTATGCGCAGGTCAGGCATGGTAGCGCAGGTGAGCTAACTGATTCCTTCCCTGTAGCCAGAGGAGTTAGACATGGGTGTGTGTTGGCTCCCATGCTGTTTACACTCCAAATCAATGGCCTTGTCAAAATCCTGGCTCAGTGTGATAACGACACACCCAGATTAGCAAACATGAGGGTTCCTGTCCTCATGTTTGCTGGTGATGGAGCAGGGTTTCGCAAAAAGAGACCTGCTCGGATTAACTCCCCCATAATACTTACTAACAGTGTGCAGTAAAAACTAACATGCAAATCACATGAACCATATGAGAGACCGCTTTGCGCATGCGTGCCCTAATGTGAACTAATGCAAGAAAGAACTAGGCCGCATTTTACATTGCGTTTCAAAAGAAACAAAATTAATGCACTTTTAGGCCGCATTTCGCATCTTGCATCTTGCTTTAAAAACGATAATAAATAATGCCGCTTTGCATGAAGCTTATGCTAAGAAAATATTAACAGGGAAGAGTGTAAAGGTGGGTGGTAAACAGTGAAAGGTGCATTTCCATGTAATTAATGAATGTATGTGTTTATTTCGTCATAGTGAGCCGAATAGGCCTGTATTTTCTTAAAGTGACCGGATAGATGAGGGGCTGGAAAAATGAGCAAGAATGACCTGACAAAACAGACAGAAGCGATGAGCGCTGCGGAATGATGAACAACAGTTCAAGGTTGATCAGCTCAGAGAACATTGTTTGCCTGCCAAAAGATGAGACTGGCTGTGGGACTCAAGACTTCTTCCGCGGACGTGGCTGAGAAATTTGTGTGAAAAAAAATGAAATGTAGCAAGAACTAAATTGAATGGACTGGTCAACAATTATGTAATGTAAAAGGATGTAGAACAATGAGCATGAAGAATTTTGAATGAAATCACGGTGGTGTGATACACCACCTCCCCAAGCATCTAATGAGCAGTCGAATTCTGTGTAATGTTTCAATTAATGTGGGTTGGACATGTAGGTTTTAGGGTATAACTGGGGTGCCTTTGGGGGTGTGGTTAGCAGTAGGAGATTGAGGAGAAGGTTCGAGAGATTGAGAGGGGAGATGCGTCGCAGTCCGTCGGTTTGCAGAGAGGCCTAGCTGTTCCTGTCCTTGTCCTGTCCCGTTCCTGAAATATTTGTTTCCTGACTCTATTTCGGGAGACCCCCACTACTCCCTTGGCCAGGGGGGTGGTATTTCATTGATCTTTGGGTTTGTATTATCTTCTGACTCGTAATTTGCATAATTATTTGCAAATGTAATTTTGTTTCTGAAACTTATGTCTCTTCATCTATCCACTCCGTCATAAGTATATTGTTTAGCATTATTTACTGAAACTTATGTCTCTTCATCTATCCACTCCGTCATAAGTATATTGTTTCGCATTATTTTGCTAAACTTATGTCTCTTTATCTATCCACTCCTTCATATGCATATCGTACATGGATGATGAGTATGACACTGTTTGCAATTTGTTAATTGATTTTCTCTCCTTTTGTGGGATTCATTGTTTGCATTGCAACCTGTATGCGATGAGCATTTATCAATTACATTTATCTGAGATAAACTTTATTAATCTTACTGAGAGTCTGTGATTATTTAGCTGATTAGATAGTTAGTTAGTTCTATTATTACCATCAACTACTCAACTAATTGGTCAGTCGACCGAGAGGAAAGAGAGTTGATATATAGGTCTAGTTATGTATTTAGAAATGTTAAACGTGAATCTGTGAAGGAAATAATTTTTCACGACATTGAAACTTGACCTCCAGCGCAACAGGGGTTTATGAGTTGGGTGAATGTGTATGGGCCATTTGTATGAAATATTGATTAATATCGATCCCTGATAAAGTGTAGCGCTGGATCAGGTTTTCTGGTAGCAGAGGACGGTTTAATTATTGATTAGTTTGGTAATAATTATTGATTGTTGATTATATGTTTTTAACAAGAAAAAGTTAGTGTCCTGTTCTATGTTGTCTAGAAGTATAGGTACGGAGGTACCTGAGAAATCCCGGGATGGAAATTTAGCCTGAAGTAGGCAGAAGAAGAGTCTGGATAAGATATCACACTGCAGAAGTACTTTGTCTGTTGTTATAATACTGTACGGCGGAAGGCTGTAGGTGTTATATTACGGATAATTTCGTAGATGAGTAGAGTGTCTGAAAATAGCGAAGGGTCCACTTCCGAAACTCTGGCCTTATCCCCAGAGGAGTACCAAGAACTCTTTTACACCAAAAAGTCCTCTTGCGAAACTTTGGCCTTATCCCTAGAGGAGTACCAAGTCCACCTGTAGTTTGTTTGGGTGTAAAATAACGCTGATCGTTGTTTTACTAGAAGTGAAAGAATTTCTCGTTTTGAAGTGAAGAACTATCTCTTTATTTAGAGGAACAGACAAGTTAGCATTGTTTTGTGTTGTTACTAACAAGAATTTGATTAAGAAACCTTAGAAATACATCGCCGTATTATTTTGTAAAGGGAGGGTCAGTAGAAGAAGTAATACTGACGTCACAAAAAGGCCGCGCTGGCATTGGTCAGGCAGCGAACGTGAAGTAAGCTCTGATTGGCCGGTTGGTGTGAGCCGCGCTGGTATTGGGTGAGATAGCAGATACGTAGAGAGCCGTGATTGGACAGTTGGAGTGAGTCGCGCTGGTATTGGACGAGAACTGACAAATAAAATAAGTAGAATTACAGAAAGGTTTCCTTGTTTGTTTTGCTGAGATACATTAGCGTAAAAAGTCAAAAAATGAAGTTGCTTAAGAAAATAAAGAACTTCTTTAAAAAGGACAAATCAATAGTGACTAGAGAGGGAATTCCTATTCCACCACCGAGAACGCCTGCTTCCTATATGATGTTAGAGCGAGGATACCATACATGTACTTGGTTAGAGAATTGGGTGGAATACACAAAGGATGATGGTGTTATAGCTTTCCCACAGCATGGTTCGTTTAATGTAAGGGTTTTGCAGATTTTGAGAAATCGAATGAATTCATTAGAGCTAAATCCCAGTCCTACCCAGTATGAAGCGCTAGAGGAATGGGAAGTAGAAGCATTTGAAAGGGAGAAATATCGAGGTGGTAGGAGATATAGAAATGTAATGACTAGATATCCTTTTGAGAGAAGAGAAGATACAATGAAAAGATGGAGCAGAGCTGTGGTAACTGAGGGTTTGTACCCAGTTTTAGTCACTGAAGATGAAACAGGAGGCAAGTGTAAAGAGAAAAAGAAAAATATAGAAACTTCAAGTTTAAGATATGACCCGAATGAATCTGATGATGAGTTGTTAGAGGACATTATGACCAAAGGACCTCCGCCATATCAAGAAAATTCAGGTGAGGTGACACCGAGTGCACCAGTAATGGGAACTCCATTAGCTCCACAGATTTCGGAAATAGCTAGAGTAGTACGAGAAAAAGAAATGGACGTAATAAATAAGGCAAGAGTAGAGCAGATCCAGAAAATAAATCAGTTAAGTCTAAATGCAGAAGCATTGACGGTACCGGTAACAATTGGTCCCGTAGTTCCATTGTATGGAGAAAAACAGAATATATCAAAAGTACATACGTTGGGAGTTCCAAGGAGTAGCGTCAGGAGTGGAATGGTGACGGTAGTAGATGAAGATGGACAGGCTGACATGAATACTACATTGTTAGATCTTCGGGTTTGTAAGATGATAACAGAAACCCCTAGAAGAGGTATACAAATAGATCCAAGGAGAATAGGGACAAGCGTCATTCCAACGACAGGGAGTTCAGCAGGTCCTTCACCAGAGGAATTGAATGATTGGATAAAGGGAATGGAAAAGCAAAAACCTCAACCACAGAGTATAAATGTGAGCCAATTGAAAGTAGATTTGGAAGAGATGATTATTGGTACAATAAGTCCAGATAGACTAGGGACTTACCGAGATGAAGAGCTGTTGTTTTTGTGTAAAAGTATCACTTGGAGAGTGAGGAATCTTCATGAGAAAATAGCAGAGGCTGCTAGTGAATATGGAATAGATATAGAGAAGTCAAAGGTGCTGCAGAAATCGTACAGATTGGCCTTTACCGAAAAGGATTTGGAGAGTTTGAATGCGTCTGGAAAAAGATTACAGATAAAAGAGTTGATGTATATTCTGAAAAAATGGGGAGATGTAGAACGGTGGAAAGGTAGATGGACGAAAAAGAAAGAAGAGGCAGCTGGCAAAGGAACGTCGATGTTTCAGTTAAGAGAGACGGAACAAGTTGAAAGGGCGTGTCCAATGAGAGAAGTTCCAGGTGGTGGATATGTTCACGTTCCTTAGGCGAGAGAGGATATATTATCTTTTACAAATGACTTTCCCAAGTTAAGGGAAAAACCTGTCGAGTGGTATAAACAGGTAGAGAGGTTTGTGAATGTTTCAAAGGTTTTGTTAAAAGATTTAGATGGTTTGTTTGAGATTGTCGTACCAGCTGATTTGTGGACAGAATGTAAAATTACTGTTGGTTGGCCAAAAGAAGAATATCCTAGAGAGCCTAAAACAGGTGCACCATCTGATGAAGTGATGAGAAAGTATAATCAGGTAATCACCTTTTTGAAAGGAAAAATTTCTCCAAAGGAAACAGATTGGGTTAAGATAGACCGGACGACCCAAGAACCAAAAGAGTCAGTACATGCCTATTATGAAAGGTTGTTGCCGGTATTTAAACAGTACAGCAGATTTGAGAATATTGGAGACAAAGATATGGGACATTTTGTGTATCGTTTTGTGTTTGGTTTGAAACCGGAGATTAGTAATATGATTCAGCAGCACTTGATTTGTTGGCAGAGCAAAACAACTGACGAAATTTTGAGGTATGCCAAGTATTGTAGTGATGACATTGAATCAAGACATAAAAAATTAAAGGAGAAAATGATGTGGGCACAAGTGAAGGTAGCAGAGCAGCAAGAATTAAACAATGGTTCTCAAACAGGTAATCAAATGAATGGTCAGAATCAAATTGGTTAGGTATCCAGTGGAGGTAGAGGTAGAGGTAAATTGAGCAAAGAAGAGGCTAAGAAGAAATGTCCTTGTCATGCGTGCGGAAAGTATGGGCATTGGAAGAACTAGTGTAGATCTGTTCAAAAGAATAATGGGGTAAATCAAAATTTAAATCCACAGATGCAGAATGAGGTGGGTGTGAATCAACAGCAGCAGCAGCAGGTAGTTGCTCCACAGTTACAGGTGCCAGAAGCTCCTATGCCCAATAATGTGAATGTTCAAGTGCAGAGGTGCAGTGCGAACACTGGATTTCACGGAGGTGATCAAGTTGGTAAGAATCAAAGTGTGCAAATGGTTCCGCAATACTGGTTGCAGTGCAATGAGAGTAATTCAGACTCATCTCAATGACGGTGCCTGAGGGGGGAGGAAGAGTGTGTACTTGGCGCATCCTTGGCGGTAGATCAGTCAGGTCCATTTGTTGATGGAAAGGTGGAAGGTAATGATATTACATTCCTGGTGGACACTGGTGCTACCCGTTCTACTGTGAGAGCAGCAGAAATTCCGAACCTACCCCTCTCGGGAGAAACTATCCAAGTTGTAGGAGTCTCAAACAAGAATATTAGAACGCCAGTCACAAATCCAATAGAAGTTCATATTGGGAGTTTCAGAGACATGCATCGTTTCGTGGTATGTGACTCGAGTCCAGTAAATCTCTTGGGAAGGGATTTATTGTGTAAAATGAATTGTACCATCTATTGTACGCCAGATGGTATTGCGTTTCAGACACCTGATGAGGATGTCGAATTAAAAATGATGTTAGCGAAGCAAGGGACAGAAGTGGATGAGTTGTTTTCACTTCTCACAGAAGAGAATTTGCCCGAAGAATTAAAAAGTACAGTGAGATTGAATGTATGGTATTTTACAGGAGAGGAGATTGTCCTAATGACAAATGTAGATCCGATTCAGATTACGGTGAAAGAGGGTGCCATATATCCAAACACTCCTCAGTACAAAATGAGTCCGGAAGTAATTGCAGGAGTCACTCCTGTGATTGACCAAATGATTGGACAGGGAATTCTGAAAGAAATAATGAGTAGCCCTTGTAATTCGCCAATTATAGGAATTAAAAAGCCCAGTGGAAAATATAGGATAGTGCAGGATTTGAGAAAAATCTATAAAATTGTAGTACCCTGTTGCCCAGTAGTACCAAATCCAGCAGTGATCCTTTACCAAATTCCCTGCAATACTGAATGGTACACAGTGATTGATCTGTGCCAAGCATTTTTCTTGATTCCTTTACATCCGGAAAGCCAGTATTTGTTTGCATTCCGGTTCGGAGACCGTGTTTTGGCATGGTGCCGAGTTCCTCCAGGGTACACAGAGAGTCCTTCAATTTTTAATCAAATTCTGAAAAGATGTTTGGAGACCTTAGTCATGCCAGGACATTCAGTTTTGGTTCAATATATTGATGACCTACTAGTGGCATCAAAGACACGAGAGGCATGTGTGACAGATACCATTGCCTTATTGAATCATTTGGCAGAAGGAGGACACAAAGTGTCACCAGCAAAATTGCAATTTTGTAAACAGGAGGTCCAGTACCTAGGACACAAAATAGAAAAAGGAGTCAGAAAGGTGACACCAGAAAGAATTAGTGTAATTAAACAAATGAGTCCACCAAAAACTCAGAGAGAAGTTCGAATGTTTTTGGTAACGGTTGGATACTGCAGGCAGTGGATCAGTGGGTTCTCACTGATTGCAAAACCTCTACAGAGGTTGACACGAAAAGATGTGAAAGATCCAATTGTGTTGGATGAGGAAAGTATGGAAGCTTTTACTAAATTGCGAAACAGTCTTTGTCGAGCACCTGCATTGGGAATGCCAGATTATGCAAAGGATTTTGCATTGTACTGTTGTGCAAGAGATGGGTGTGCACTATCAGTTTTAACTCAAAAACATGGAATGGCACGACGTCCAGTAGCATATTTTTCTGCTACTTTGGATTCAGTGGCCACAGCGTTACCAGGCTGTTTGAAAGCAGTAGCTGCTACTTGTGTGAGTCTGGAACAGAGTGAAGCAATTGTGATGGGACATCCAGTCAAGGTGTATGTGCCACATTCAGTTGAGATCCTTTTGACTCGCACAAGGACACAGTATATGACTTCTAGTCGGCTGACTAACTACGAAAGAGTGATCTTGGGTGCTGAAAATGTGACTGTGGTAAGATGCACAACAGTAAATCCGGCAACCCTGTTGCCGAATTCATATTGTGAGATAGTAAGAGAGGAGGCGGATCATGATTGTTTGGATGTGACAGAGTTGTGCACAAAACCCAGGCCCGATATTGAGGACGTTCCATTTGAAGAACCAGACTGTGTGATGTTTGTTGATGGGTCATGTTTGAGAAATGAGAAAGGTGAACTATGCTCTGCCTATGCTGTTTGCACCATAGCGGGAGTTTTCGAAGCATCCTGTCTAAAAGGAGTAAACTCTGCCCAAATTGCTGAATTGATAGCTCTGATTAGAGCGTGCAAAATTTCCAAAAGCCTGAGGGTAACTATATTTACTGATAGTCAATATGGTTTCAGGGTTGTCCACGATTTCGGACAGCTATGGATGCAAAGGGGATTTCTGACTTCTTCAGGTTCTCCAATAAGAAACAGCAAAATTGTGAAAGATTTATTGGATGCTTTACAATTGCCCAAAAGGATTGCAGTGGTCAAGTGTTCCGCACATAAATCAGGAGATGATTATGTGACGAAGGGCAACAGATACGCGGATCAAGTAGCGCGTTTCTGTGCACAAAATGTAATTGCTCTAAACAGAGGGATGGAAAAAGAAAATACCAATTGCCATCTTATGTTTTCTTCTTCATTTGAAACTTGGGACGAAATTAGACAGCTACAGGAAGAAGCAAGTGATGAGGAAAAGGGAATTTGGATAAATTCAGGCTGCAGAAAGAGAGCAGAGGATGAAGTGTGGGTCTATATAGACGAAAGACCAGTCATGCCAGACAGTTTACTATCCCAAATGGCAAGGGTATACCATGGAATTGCACATGTTGGAAGAGATGCTATGATCAGGCTCTTCAAGCAATCATGGTATAACCCAAAGTTCAGGGCCATTGCAGAGAGTCTCTGCCAGAGGTGCGTAACCTGTCAGCAACAAAATCCAGGCAGCAAGACAGTTGTTAGTTGGGGACAAATTGGAAAGGCAGCAGGACCATTCACCCGACTCCAGTTGGATTTTATTGAGCTCCCTCCGTGCAATGGGCTGAAATATGTGTTGGTTGTTGTCTGCTTGTTCTCTCGTTGGGTGGAAGCCTATCCAACGAGAAGGAACGATAGTCTCACAGTCGCGAAGCTACTTCTAAGAGAACTGATACCTAGATTTGTATTTCCAGTCACTTTAGAAACAGATAGAGGAACCCATTTTAACAATGAGATAATTCGGATGATTTGTGCAGCATTACAGATTGAGCAAAAGCTGCATTGTGCCTATCAACCCGAAGCATCTGGAGTGGTTGAACAGATAAATGGCACAATAAAATCTAGGTTAGGAAAGGTGTGTGCATCCACAACACTGAGATGGCCTGGTGCTTTACCCCTTGTATTGATGAGTCTTAGAAGCATTCCTGACAAAAAGACGGGATTGAGTCCACATGAGATCTGTAGTAATGACACCGGAGACTGAAGACTTAAGGAACAAGGATTTATTCACAACAAGATGTTCCTCAATGCGACATGCGAGCGTGTTCCACCAACGCCAGCCAGGGACCAACTGACATCGCTGGAACTGCACGGCATGAACATTCTAACTGGCAGAATCAGGGGACTGGACGCAGCCAAGTCCAAAAAGGTAACAATGACATCACTACACACCCCCCTCCCTTCATACAATAAGAAGAGAAAAGAAAAATGTAATTGAAAACAGGATAAAAATGAAAAATGCCAATCATGTAAGTACATAGTCTGCCAAATAACTTGGCGGTCTGCTGTCACGGCAGGGGAGTGAGGACTCAAGCCCTACAGATGGAGAAGAGGTAGCAGGTAAAAAGTTGTGGGCATCACAAGATAAACGCCCCGTCCTTGTTCACCCCCACCACACCCTCCATTGGCTCCAATTCCAACATCACTCAAAAGCCAGAAGTCGTTGGCACATTTGTTATAACTTTTTACATTTACGTCATTTACTTTGTGTGCAAATTCCCTTCCTTTGCGAAACAAAGCGACCTTACGCTTGTTCCATTTGTTACCATTCTCTACAACAACATAGTTCTTGAAGACTTGTTTTACCTTGAATGGCCCCCAAAACTTTGACAGTCCCTTGACTGTCCTGCCATGTCTGATTTTTACTAGGTCACCGATACAGATACCTGATGTTCTAGTATTGTGCTCATTGTCCCGCACCCCAGAAGAACCGGGTGATTTAAGCCATGCAGGTACAAGTTTTGTTCCCGGTTTCCGCCCACGCATCTTTTCAAACGGGGAAACTCCAGTTACACTGTGCACAGTCGTGCGATGTGCCCACACCATTTCATTAACCATGTTACTCACATTCTTCTGATTCTGGGCTGCCATGGAAATTGTACCTTTAACCAGGCGATTGGCCCGTTCAACCATACCATTAGAGCCTGTGGGTTGTACAAACTTGTGCGATGGTGTTTAATACCGCACTTGTCAAGAAAATCTCTCATTTCTTTCGATACGAGTTGGGTCCCATTATCCGTGACCAGGATATGGGGAAGACCCTCCTCTTGAAAGATCATTCTGAGTTTCTCTATTGTACTCTGAGTGGTTACCTCGGACATGAAATGCACGATGAGCCACTTAGAGTGCACATCTACCATAACTAACGCATTTTTTAGCTTTTCATCCATGCCATGCATTGGCCCAATGAAGTCCAAACACACGGTACTCCAAGAATTTCCTGGATCTTCAATATGGCCAATGTTGGTCTTGAGACCCGTTTTGAGCCTCTTTTCGCTCTGGATACACACCTCACAATTGACCACCCATTCATTGATTTCCTCATCCAAACAGGGCCACCAAAAATTTTCTCTCACGCGTTTCTTGGTTAAAGTTTGGCCAAGATGCCCCTCGTGAGCCAATGCTATTATTTTGCGTCTGACAGCACAAGGTGGTACAAATTTGTCATCCCTCATAAGAATTTTGGACTCACTCAAACTGAATTAGTCAATTATTTTGACAAACGGCCTTACATTGGGCCCCACTGTGCTTTCCCTTCTACAACCATTGATCAACATGCGTTCTACCTCCTTAAGAGTAGAATCTTGTTCCATCCCCAATTTCCACTCATCCGCAGTTACCACTCCTCCTACGCATTCAGTCACGTCACCCAACGAAGCCACAGCTCCCTCCTGCTCCCAAACATTGCTTTTAGTTACGCCTCCACCCTTGCACAATGACATACGGGACAGACAGTCTGCTTGTGCGTTTCTCCAACCGGGTATGTGAGTCACCTTGTACCTGTACTCCTGTAGACATGATGCCAATCTGGCCAACCTTGCTGACCCCTTTCCAGCCCCCCCTGGGCTCAACACTTTTACCAAGGGCTTGTGGTCCGTGCGGATGTAGAATTCGATTCCCCACAAGAAAGTCCGAAAATGTTTCACTGACCATGCGGCAGCCAGAGCTTCCCGCTCTATAACAGAATAGTTACACTCACACTCTGACAGGGTTCGTGATGCGAATGCGACTGTTCTCTCTCGCCCCTTAAAGTTTTGGGACAAAACAGCCCCCAGCCCACACGCACTGGCATCTACAGTGAGAAAGGTAGTAAGTTTGGTGTTAAACGGTGCCAAGACACCCGCTTCACAAATGTTTTTTTTTTATTTGCTCAAAAGCAACCTGCTGCTCCTCCCCCCAATTAAAGGAACACCCTTTCTCCAGCAACGCTCTCAGGGCCTCAGTCTACGAGGCAAATGAATCTACAAACTTAGCATAATACTCAATTAAACCCATAAAGGATCTCAATTTGTCTTTGTCATTGGGAACAGGTGCCTCACATATAGCTTCAATAAGATCCACTTTTGGGCGAACACCGTTACCAGAGATGGTATGTCCCAGGTACTCTATTTCCTCCACCAAAAATTTACATTTCTCTTTTCTTAGAGTTAGGCCGGCCTCCCTCAACCTTCCCAAGACCTCTTTAAGACATTTGTTGTGTTCATCAATAGACTCTCCGAACGCAAGGATATCGTCCTGGAAAAATGTTACTTTTTCGACGCCCTTCAACACTTCAGTCATGATGTGTTGAAAGACGCTAGCTGCTGAAGACAGCCCAAATGGTAGTCTCCTGAACCGAAAGGTACCCTCCATGGTGATAAAAGACGTACGATTCTTACTCTCCTCATCAAGTTTGACCTGGTGGTAAGCACTCTTCAAATCAAGTTTTGAAAAGTACTTACCACCTCCCAGCAAAAGTAACAATTCATTAATGTTAGGAAGAGGAAAGGTGTCAGTTACGATATGCTGGTTAAGACTGCGCAAATCCACACATAATCTCAACTTCCCATTGCTCTTTTTGCTGATGACTACTGGTGAGACCCATTCGGTGGCTTCCACCGGTTCTATTACACCATCTCTTAGCATTTGATCTAATAATTCTTTTACCTCCTCCCGCACCACAACAGGCACCCTTCTAAGTTTGTGCTTGGTCAGAGTGGTACCTTTCTTCAAAACAATTTTGTGAGTGTACCCCTTAAGTTCACCCAGACTCTTTGTGAACACACCTTCCATGTCTCTCAAGACTTCATCCGTAGACATTTCGGACAAGCTAAGTACTTGCCCATCCGAGTGCGGGTCAATGATTATGTGCAAGTCGAATTGATGTCCCCACCCCAGGATAGGGGGACCATCCTCCGCAACATAGATTTTGCCCTCTGTACATCTTGATTTAAACATAATGGGTGCGGTAAAGTAACCAAGAACATCGATCCTCTCTCCTTGGTATCCTCTAGGATCTATGTCTCTGGGTTCCAGGTTAACGTCCGGCCACTCTTTTTTCCACATCCATTTTGGCACGATGGTGTACAAAGACCCACAGTCAACCATCAGTTCCACTTGTTTTCCTCTAATGTCAAATTCAGCTTTGGGGCGTTTTCTTTTACCTTCGCTGCCGATGCCAGGTAGGACCATTAGAACACGTTCATCTCCATCTCCATCTGAATTTGGTTCTTCAGCAACAGCAACCCTTGTTCGTTCTGTGGTCTTACACATCCTAGCATAGTGCCCCCTGCGTCCACACTTCATACAGTCTTGTTTGCTTGCGAAACACCACTTTGAGTCGCTTGTGTGCACCAAACTGCCACATCTAGAACAACCTTTTTGCTTCTTACTTTTTTGTAATTTCTCATTAGGTTTACTTGTCGTTGTTTTTATTGTCTGATCCTTCCTCCCCACAACTGCAACTTCTTCTGTTATGGCATTCTTCTTACTCATAATCAACATGCATCTATCAGACTCCCCAACCACTTTCGCAATAGACAGCGCCTCTTTTAATGTAGGGTTTTTTGCTGCCCATAATCTCTCTTGTGCCTTTCTGCTGTGGCACTGCACGATGAATTGGTCGCGAATAAGTTCATCTGTCATTTGCCCAAAGTTGCATTTGATGGACAATTCCCTCAATACAGACACGAACTCCTCCATAGTTTCCTCTTGCTTCTGTGGCCTAGTATAGAACATATACCTTGAGAGCACGACGTTCTCCTCCTTAGCAAACCGCTTCTCCATGCGTTGTTTTGCTTCCATATACACATCCTCCACAGGTTGATTATTATTACCCAACATCTGTGGCAAATATTTAAAGATACGATGTGCTTCCTTGCCTATGGTACCCAGTAGAAGTGCTTTCTTTCTCTCTGGAGAGAACTCTACGCCATCTATTGCTATTATGTAATTTTCAAATAAATCGATCCATTCTTCCCAAGGCATTGAAGGTTGTCCTGGTTGGGACATGAATGATGGCGGAATCACCATTGAAGAACTTGCCATGTTTGCTAACAAATCACCTATTCGCTTCTGCTTAATTCACACGTTATGCTCACTTTGTCCACTAGATGGCTCACTCCTCCTGACTTTCTTTCATAAGCTTGCTAAACAAATTACGTCGTCGATCACCACCTGATTACTGACAGCTTGGTGAAACACAGACTCATTTCGCGCTCTAGTGAACATTAAACAGTTCCAAGACTCAGCTTTGACCAGGAAACGACTCCGTTCAGAACGCTGCTCCTTCACGTCAAAACCTTCTCATGCAGCTATTAGGCTCCACACTCGCGCTTTCCTGTCAGCGCGCTACGACAATACTGCCACAAAGATTTCTGCGCTTAGTCACTGTTCATTCTTTTATAAAAGAAATCCCCTTCCAATTTAGAAATAAACTTCAAAGGGACTTCCAGTCAGCGTACGAAAGCAATACACTTCTCAATAATTTCCGCGCTCCCTCAGTCACAGTTGGCTTCAATCCGAACGTTTCACTTCCTCTCATAAAACCTTTCTTCACGCACTGCGCTGTTATCTTTCACTTCAGAAATCCCACTTTGATTACGCTGCTGCACATCTAGTATTTCCACTAGCATACTCTGCTTACTGTATTTCTGTGGCGTCTTTGTTTCCGCAAATTCCCAATTTTTCTCCACAATACAGCAAAACATCACTGTGTGCGCCTCGTAATATGCGCTCACCACCGGTAGACATCTCCCCCTTGTGACTTGAGAGGCCGGCCGATGCGTCTACCGTCCACGCTCACAGCCGCTCAGATGTCACTACATATGGCTGGCGTTCCGTCGCCAAGAAATGTAGTAATGACACCGGAGACTGAAGACTTAAGGAACAAGGATTTATTCACAACAAGATGTTCCTCAATGTGACATGCGAGCGTGTTCCACCAACGCCAGCCAGAGACCAACTGACATCGCTGGAACGGCACGGCACGAACATTCTAACTGGCAGAATAAGGGGACTGGACGCAGCCAAGTCCAAAAAGGTAACAATTACATCACTACAAGATCCTAATGGGAAGAGCAATGAGATAAGCATTTATACCAGCGAACAAACTGATGAATATATCTGATGTCTAGTGCTTGACTATTGCAGAGGATTGGCTGATCTGGTGCGTTCTGTGTCTCACCAGGTTGGAGAAAATGCTACTACGACAAACTCGAATCAAGCTCATGATCTGAGTCCTGGAAAGTGGGTTCCTGTGAAGAAACGCGTGAGGAAATCGTGTTTAGAACCCAGGTGGAACAGACATTATCAGGTGATTCTGGTGACGACGACAGCAGTGAAGTGTGGTGGTTTGCCAAATTGGATCCATGCGAGCCATACCAGACGAGTCCCAAGTCCACTTGAAAGACAAGAAGAGCAGCAACTGGTAAACCAAAGCCAAAGACCAAAGGCTGAAGTGTGTGAAGCTGAAGAATCTAGAGTAACATATTCTGAAGAACAAACAGATGACGAACAGCCAAGCACAAGTCAAGTAGAGTGGGCACCAGTTACTGGGTCTCATGAGACTGCTGTAGAACCAGAAGAAAGGGAAGTTACTGATAGTCAAGAAGGAAAACAAATAGAAGAAAGGCCAAATAAAAGAACCTGTGAACCAGATGAAGAAGGTGAAAAAATTGTTCAAACTAAAAGACAGAGAAAAGGTGACAATTGGCCAAGTGGAGTGAAAAGACTGAAATACACTCTTGCGAGGAGAAAGTCAAAAAGAAGACCAGAGCAACTTAATGAGGTCTCAAGTCAAACCGAGCAAGAAGAGTCAGGAGAAGATTCAGTACGAAAAACAAGGAGAGTAAGAATTCCAAGCAAGAAATACACAGCACCGGAATGGACGTACGTGATCTTGGAAGAAATTGAAAGCTCAGATCCAAGTGAAGGAAAAAACGGTACTGGCACTGAGCAAGTGGATGTAGGCAAATTAAAATCACCTTAAAAGAACTGTGAAAAATTAAGGTGAAACCTTGCCAGACGAAATGAATGGAAAGACTCAGAAGACTTAGAGAAGAGAAACAAAAGAAGAGGGTAAAAGAAGAAAGCCTTTAAGTGTAGTATTACACTATTTTTCTGAAATTTTTGAGTAAAGTTTAGAGTTTTTATAGATTTAGATTTTTTATTTTTAGTAGAATACAAAAATGGCAAAAGTGACTGAACATCCACAATCTAGCCTAAAACGTAGATGTATTAAAGCTTGCTTATGTAGTGTCTTTTTACTGACATTTATGTGGATATTATTAACAGTCGTTGTACCTATTCTAATGGTAACTAATAATGGAAACAATACTAATGATGTAATAAGTGAAAGGGTGAGTGATGTTACTAAAGAAACCCCTAATACTAACATAGAACAGATAGATGGAAGTATTTTCCATCATGATAAATCAATTAGTGATTTCTCGTTAAATGTTTTTACAAAATTGTTGTACGAGTATGTTAATACAATGAATGTGAGTGATTGTTATGTGTGCATGCAATTACCTTCGTCTGTCTCAGAGGGGGTGACCTATCATCACCTATCTTTAACATATGGTGTGTCTTGCAGTGTTTTAACCAGCCTATTTTACGTGACGGGAAAGCTGGAGTATCATTATTCCAATATAGATTTAGTATTTTCAGAGATACCTATTAGAAAGGAACTAAACAAGGTTTTAAGTAGTAAAAATGCACGTTATATGGGAGAATTCTTCCATATTACTAAGACACTAGATATAGGATATGCTTACAAAAACAATCTAACATGTAGTTTGCGGGTTGAAGAAAAAGTGTTCATAGATATGGTAGAATATAGAAGAGAAAGTTTCCAAAGAAAAGCTGCTGAACAGAAGTCACAGGTACCACCATGGGCATTTAGAGAAGAAAATTATGAGAAAGGCGAGACATATGCTGCAATGTCCCTGGACTGGAATCAAAAGAGGAAAATCTGTTTGCTTAGACTGAAAACTAACTATAATAATTATTTCATTGGTTCTAGCGAAAGTGAGCATACTTACCAAATTACTGGAGGTTGGGGATTGAAGGGTGGAACTGATCCTGTTTTCCCAGGAGTCTATTATGTGTGTGGTGAGAAAGCCTATTACAGGTTACCTGCACATTGGTATGGTAGTTGTTATTTTGCAATTGTTTTCCCAAAGCTCTACCATGTTGACAAAAGTAATAACAAAATCAATGAAATAAAACAAGGACTAACACGTAAGAAATGAAATGAAATTAAATGAAATGAAATGAAATGAAATTTGTACTTGTAAAGCGCACCCATACCCCCAAAGGGGTGTCCAGGCGCTGTACGCATACCGCTGTGGAACCCTTCCTGGCTTTTCCCTGTGAAATGTCCACTCCTGGGCACCCCCAGGGTGAAGCCAGGCATCCCAGCGCTGTTGGGGCCGAAGAAGAGAGCTAGTTTCTCAGAAATAGTAGGTGATATTTTTGGTGCACTGATACCATCAGTTGGAGTCGTTCTGAATTCGCATAAAATTTGAAAATTGTCCACAGTGGTTGATCGTTTATTGACAGATACTGCTGGTGGGTTCTTGATGATTGATACCGAAATGGTTGAAATCAGATCAATGGTTTTGCAAAATCGACTTGCCCTTGATATCTTATTGGCAAAAGAGGGTGGAGTCTGTGGCATGTTAAAAATTCAGCACTGCTGTACTTATATCCCTGACAAAAGTAAAGGTATTGAGGGATATATTAAAAATATTACAAAATTACATGAAGACTTGACCCAACTGGAGGTTGACGGTGTCTGGGAGAAACTTGGTAAGAGTTTCTCTTCTGTAAGTAAATGGTTTTCTACCTTTGGAAGTAGCTTATTAGGGAAAATAATAATGCCAATCATTTCAGTAGCTGGAGTAGCATTAGTAATGATAACAATATATAAATGTTACAAGTGTAAGTGAGGAAGAAAAGAGATGGCAGAAACAAATAAACGAAAAGCAAGGAAGAGAAAAAGAGATGAGATAGAATTAGAAGATATGAAAGGAGACTACTATGACAAAATGAAGGAGTTAGATGAAAAGTTGATGAAAAGAGAAAAGAATACTGATCTGATACTGAAAAACTTCCCGACACTTACACCCGAAGAGGTAGAATCTCTATTAAAGAAAGTTAAATCGGGATCTCCATTAGATGTCATCCCCGCAAAGTACACCTCTCTGCTCGCCAAGCAACTTGCCGGTCCTATTTGCACCATTCTCAACAGCTCTTTGAAGGATGGCAGACTCCCTCTTGAATGGAAAGCAGCTCAAGTTGTTCCTATCCGGAAAAACCTTAAAGCCCCCGTAGACGATGTATCCAACTACCGCCCCATTTCACTGCTCCCCCTCCAGAGCAAGCTCCTGGAGAAACATATAAACAAATACTTATCTGAATTTGTGGAAGCCTCGAATTGCCTGGATGTCTCGCAGTCAGGTTTCCGGGCCAGACACAGTACCAAGTCCGCCCTGATAGCAGTAACCGATAACATCAGAATGACACTGGACAATGGCCAGGCAGCACTTTTAGTGCTGCTTGACCTATCGGCGGCGTTTGACACCATTTCTCACCGGATCCTGCTTGGGAGACTCCAGGACATCGGGGTTCAAAGGGTTGCACTGAAGTGGTTGGCAAACTTTCTGACTGATAGAACTCAGACGATTAACCTGGGTCCGTTCCGTTCTAAGACCACGAGAGTAACAAAGGGAGTTCTGCAGGGCTCCTGTTTGAGCCCTACCTTATTTAACATTTATGTCACTCCCTTGGCGGGATTAATGAGGACATTAGGATTCAGTCCCATCTCCTATGCTGATGATACTCAGCTTTTACTCTCGTTTGATAAATCCAATCCCAACACCCAAGTCATCTTCTCGGAGGGCCTGAAGACCATTGCTGATTTGATGAGGGATAACTTCCTTCAACTCAATTCAGAGAAATCAGAAATCATGCTGTTTGGAGGTGCAGCGGTGTGCTGGACTCCTAGTTGGTGGCCAGAGGAATTGGGCACCCCCCTACTCCGAAAGCGGTGGTCAAAAACCTGGGGGTTCGCATAGATCAAAAACTCTCGCTAGAAAAGCATGCCACCACGACTGCGGGGATATGTTTCCACACACTTAGCCTACTAAGGAGAGTCTTCCCTTTCCTACCCCCCTCAATGCGAAAAATGTTGATCCAGGCACTTGTGTCAAGCCGCCTGGACTACTGTAATGCCTTGCTAGTCTCTGCCAACGAGGCTTCTTTAAACAAATTGCAGGTGGTACAGAATACTGCGGCTCGCCTTGTAGCAAATGCCCCTCCCAGAACAGCATCCTCTCCCCTTGCAACAACTACATTGGCTACCAGTGTGGAAGCGGATCAAATTCAAAATTTGCTGTACTTTTTTCAAAGCTCTCTACGACCTGGGCCCTAACTACCTATCTGACAAACTTGTAAGGTACACACCTTCTAGGTCCCTACATTCAGGTTCTAAATCACTTCTCTGCATCCCTCGGATTAAAAAGTCTCGCTTGGGTGG
This sequence comes from Calotriton arnoldi, assembly GCA_963921515.1. Lineage (NCBI taxonomy): Eukaryota > Metazoa > Chordata > Amphibia > Caudata > Salamandridae > Calotriton > Calotriton arnoldi. The sequence continues at coordinate 488,501 of CAWUFW010005772.1, read as the reverse complement.
TAAAGCCTTTTCCTACCTTGCCCCTCTCTTTTGGAACCAACTCCCCTTGCCCTTACGTCAATGTTCAGAATACTTACAATTCAGAAAGCTGCTAAAGACCTATCTGTTCTGAGACGTCCTTGTATGGCTGTAGCTCGCATTCCCAGCGCGGAGATACCCCTGACGGGGTGATTCGGGCGCTATATAAATAATAAATATCAATATCTTTAGATAAATAAAGATGGCACTTGGTATGGTGGGTATTTTATGATGGCTCCAGGAAGCCATCAGAGGGGGGATTGATGGAGCAGGGTTTCGCAAATAGAGACCTGCTCGGATTAACTCCCCCATAGTACTTACTAACAGTATGCAGTAAAAACTAACATGCAAATCACATGAACCACATGAGAGACCGCTTTGCGCATGCGTGCACTAATGTGAACTAATGCATGAAAGAACTAGACCGCATTTTACATTGCGTTTCAAAAGAAACAAAATTAATGCACATTTAGGCCGCATTTCGCATCTTGCATCTTGCTTTAAAAACGATGATAAATAATGCCGCTTTGCATGAAGCTTATGCTAAGAAAATATTAACAGGGAATAGTGTAAAGGTGGGTGGTAAACAGTGAAAGGTGCATTTCCATGTAATTAATGAATGTATGTGTTTATTTCGTCATAGTGAGCCGAATGGGCCTGTATTTTCTTAAATTGACCAAATAGATGAGGGGCTGGAAAATTAGCAAGAATGGCCTGACAAAGCAGACAGAAGCGATGAGCGCTGCAGAATGATGAACAAAAGTTCAAGGTTGATCAGCTCAGAGAACATTGTTTGCCTGCCAAATGATGAGACTGGCCGTGGGACTCAAGACTTCTTCCGCGGACGTGGCTGAGAAATTTGTGTGAAAATAATGAAATGTAGCAAGAACTAAATTGAATGGACTGGTCAACAATTATGTAATGTAAAAGGATGTAGAACAATGAGCATGAAGAATTTTGAATGAAATCACGGTGGTGTGATACACCACCTCCCCAAGCATCCAATGAGCAGTCGAATTCTGTGTAATGTTTCAATTAATGTGGGTTGGACATGTAGGTTTTAGGGTATAACTGGGGTGCCTTTAGGGGTATGGTTAGCAGTAGGAGATTGAGGAGAAGGTTCGAGAGATTGAGAGGAGAGATGCATCGCAGTCCGTCGGTTTGCAGAGAGGCCTAGCTGTTCCTGTCCTTGTCCTGTCCCGTTCCTGAAATCTTTGTTTCCTGACTCTATTTCAGGAGACCCCCACTACTCCCTTGGCTAGGAGGGTGGTATTTCATTGATCTTTGGGTTTGTATTATCTTCTGACTCGTAATTTGCATAATTATTTGCAAATGTAATTTTGTCTCTGAAACTTATGTCTCTTCATCTATCCACTCCGTCATAAGTATATTGTTTCGCATTATTTGCTGAAACTTATGTCTCTTCATCTATCCACTCCGTCATAAGTATATTGTTTCGTATTATTTTGCTGAAACTTATGTCTCTTTATCTATCCACTCCTACATATGCATATCGTACATGGATGATGTGTATGACACTGTCTGCAATTTGTTAATTGATTTTCTCTCCTTTTGTGGGATTCATTGTTTGCATTGCAACCTGTATACGATGAGCATTTATCAATTACATTTATCTGAGATAAACTTTATTAATCTTACCGAGAGTCTGTGATTATTTAGCTGGTTAGATAGTTAGTTAGTTCTATTATTACCATTAACTACTCAACTAATTGGTCCGTCGACCGAGAGGAAAGAGAGTTGATATATAGGTCTTGTTATGTATCTAGAAATGTTAAACGTGAATCTGTGAAGGAAATAATTTTTCACGACATTGAAACTTGACCTCCAGCGCAACAGGGATTTATGAGTTGGGTGAATGTGTATGGGCCATTTGTATGAAATATTGATGAATATCGATCCCTGATAAAGTGTAGCGCTGGATCACTGGTGATACTTTATTGCTCTCCAAATCCCCAATGGGACTCCAGAAGCTGTTGGACCAGTTTGAATGTTTCTGCCAAATGAGGTGATTGGATATTAATGTGAGCAAAACTAAGTACATGGTCCTGAATCCTGGGCATTTGACCAGGACTCATCTAATTTTAGCAGGGGCCCGGTGGAACGTGTGGCATATATTTAGGCTTCACACTGACTGAACATCTGATCTGGTGTGACAAGCTCACATAGTGCAGCGACGATTAAAATTGGAGCAAGCGGTGGGAGGTATTTTAAAGTTGTCATGCAGCTCACAGTACCGTCCCATCCTGCCAGCCATACAGATTTATAATTTTCAGGCCTTGGGGACAACTGCCTATGGTGCAGAGTTGTGGGGGCATTTTGGTGCGACCCCATTGGCAATAATAAGGACACGGGAACTGAGTTTCAATACTCTGTCTATCACCAATTGTAAGTGTTGGTTCAGTAGTAATCCAGGTTCTACCCAACATTCGGTTGATGTTCCCGAAATTTTTCTTTACATCATATAAAGTTTTGAAGGCCCATTTTTAAAAAGTAGATAATTATAGATACGAAATAAAAAATCTTTTTCGTTCTCGCCTGAGACTGCACATGTGCTGTTGCTTGTGAGACATTTTGTTAGCTTACACAGGGCTTATAACCCGCCCATTGCTCACCGTGGTGGACTTCATCATTACTCTCATTTCCTTGCTTCTTTTTGGTCAGCATGTGCCAGCTTCACTTTCTCTTTGCGTGATTGTCCCTCCCCAAAGCATTGGCCGAATACTGGTTGATTGCCCAGTGAGTATCCTTCCGCTGCTTGTGCTTTCAGTGCCAGACTACTTTGTTCTTTTAGTTGCACTTGCTTGCAGGCCACCTCCATTCGTGTTGAAATGGTGCTTTATATCACTGTGGGTACTACCTGACAAAGTCTGTTTAGGACACGACAGAGAGGCTAAAAATGTGCATTTAACTTCCTAATTGTCATGCAAGCAGCAAAGATAAGTTAGGTTTTATTTTGAGAGGAAAAGAAAAGACTGAAAGGCAGCAGACACAAGCCTAGCATCCTCCTCCAAGGTGCTCACTATTCTCTGTAGAATCAACCAGTACTGCCATGCCACCTCATGGCCTCTTTGTCGCTGTCACGGAGATAAGTGCCCTTTCTTACTACTCTTTGATATTTACTGTGCCATCACTATTTCCACGTGCCTGTGTGGTACCAGAACACTATTGACAGAGCATCCCCTGTGTTGGACCTGTCAGCCTTAGGGCGGTCTCCCCCTACCTTTTTGCCCTTTTGCCTCCCCCTTTGACTGTACATTTTTTTGGACTTAGGACTCTGGGCACTTTACCACTGCTGATCAGTGGTAAGGTGCGGGTGCTCTCTGCTAAAAACATGATGACATTGGCATACCTGCCCCAGGCCTCTGCCATCGCAGTGAGGCCAACCCCTCCACAGGCCAGCATTGGGAACTCCCTTATATCCCTTTAAGTGGTAACTTCTGAACAGGAAGTATTAGATATGTCATGCTTGATATGGTTGGAATGGTAGTGAGGAACCCTCTCTAGTGGTGTATTGGGTTCTGACATTACTGTTTCAGAAATGCCACTTTTAGAAAGTGGACGTTTCTCTGCCCTTCGCTTAGCTCTGTGTACCTGTAGCTTGCCCCACGTCTGGCCCAGGGTAGCAGCCTCACACTTGCAGACTCCACCAAACACAGGAAAGGCTGCCTTCATCTGCATACTGATGACCTTCTTGGACTGAGAGGAGGGAGTGATGATTCGCACTTACATCTGAATAGGCTGGGCCCTGCCACCCCACAATAGACTTAACGACCCTGCTTTGTCAGTGCAGACAGCCAGGAGCCAGGTCAGGTGAGACAGGGAACCCCCCAGAACTTCAAAGACATCACCAGAAACTTCTGCCCCTGTCTAGTAGCTGGGCACCAGGGTATAAAAATTGGGCCCTGGCCACACATCTTTGGTACACTACTGGGCGTGCAAGAAGCTCTGCTGGAGTGAAGGCTGCTGCGCAAGGAGGATTGCCAGTCTGCTGTGACTGACCATTTCCAGGAACTGCTGTCCTGCTCTGCTGGGTTGCCCTGCTACCTGCTGACCTTTGCCTTGCAAAGAAAACAACTCAGGATACTCTTAAGTGTTCCCCAGAACTTGTCGGCTTGTTCCCTTATCCCTCTGTGAGGCCGCCGGACTCTCTGGCGTCACCCTCTTGTCCCCGGTCTCATCGCGGGCAACCTAACCGGTGCCACTGAGGAACAGGCACCCGAGGGACTTCTGCTTCGGCCCCTCGCTGGAAGACAGGCACCGACATCACCTGGACGGAGCCGGCGCTTCGTGGAACTCACGCTCCGCTCCCAACATGCCGCACTGAAGCCGGCGTACTAAGTGCGTGCCCTCTCTTACCTGTGACAACAGATCAGGTACTTGGACGCTCTGCGGCAGGCACTTCTTGACTTTCTCTTTGGCGGGGTGGGCGGCCACTTCTTCTTCGGTGCTACGATCCCCGGCTGGGTTGGGCAGCTGGACTCCCATCACTGCCACGCATCTCCACGAGCTGCCAATGCCAACGCAACACCACATTAAGGTTCCCAGGCGGCGGCCGCTCAGGAATATTTGACACTGACTCGAACTTTACCGTAACGCTCCTAAAGGAGCTCCGATCTTGTTATTCTTAATTGGCCAGTGATCTCTGCAACACGGATACTCCCAAACTTACGGAGTACATCCTTGTCACCTGTGAATTCATTTGATACTTATATAAAGAGCCTTTTTATTGTGTGGAGTCTCTTTATGGCGTTTCAGGGGGTTACTGTGTGAGTGTGTTACACAATAACGCTACACCTTGCCTCTCAGAGTTAAGCCTATCTGCTCTGCGCCAAGCTACCATAGGATAATCGAGTGTATTTCAAGACTTACCCTGCCTAGAAGTGGTGGTCCCCGCGTGGACGGCTAGACACCCCGGCCAACCGGAGACTCTGTTTCTAACATTGGTGCTCAGCAGTGGGATAGGACTTGTGCTTGTGTGACACCATACAGTGACTCAGTGTACGCCGCAATTTTACACCTGACTCAATTCAAACCTTTTTCTCTGATTGGAAACATTTGTGTCTGTTCTCTCCGATTGGCATTTTGTTTTTTCAAAATTCTCCCTGATTGGCGGCTGTGAGCAGTTCTTTTGCAAAGTCCTTTGCCTAAGTCCCATTGCTTTTCTCTGCAAACATCTGTGGTCCTACCTAGCAAGATGGAATTTGAGCTGGCCAACCTGGAAGCTTACACGGTGGCGCAGCTCAGGGATTTCTGCCAGGAGAAAGGGGTGTTCTACAAGCGAAGCGCCAAGAAGGCAGAGCTTCAGGAAACCTTGAGAGCATGGGCAGTGGCCCACCCAGAGGGAGAAGGGGACAGGGAAGGATCAGAGCAAAACGCCACAGAAGATCTTGACCTACTGCCTACAGAAGAAGGAGACAATTTTCTCCCAGAACTGAGAGTACCTTCTAGGGCAGGCAGCAGTATATCTTCACGGAGCCTGTCCTCAGAGGAATTAGAGGACAGGAGAGAGGAGAGACAGTTGAAACTGGAGCTTGCCCTGTTGGAGCAGGCTCGTGAAGAAAGGAGGTTGGCCATGGAGGAGAGGAAACTTGCCCATGAGCTCAGCCTGAAGGAACTGGATATCCAGGCCCTACAAATTGGGGCCAGAAACAACGCGAATGGTGGCAGCATACCTACTGAAGGTTCACGTGAGTCCAGGGTCTATATGCCCAAAGATGTGGTGGCCAGTTTTAATGTGGGGGATGATATTGATAGATGGCTAGCAGCCTATGAGGTGTCTTTAAGAGCCCATGGGGTCCCAGAGAGTTACTGGGGGGGATAGCTTGTACAAGTACATGCCTCTGGTGGTTAGGGATACACTCCTTACACTAGACAAGGCAGATCAGACCAACTATCCTGTAATGAGGGCAGCATTAGTTAAAAAGTTTGGTCTTACCCCTGAAAGGTATGGACAGAAGTTCAGGAATAGCCGCAACCATCCCGCGCAGAACTGGGTAGATTTCCTGGATTATGCCAGAAAGGCATTGGAGGGCTGGGTGAGGGGCAGCAATGTAAATCATTATGAAGGGTTGTATGACTTGTTCTTGAGAGAGCACCTTCTAGAGAAATGTTTTCCAGAGCTGCGCCAACACCTGGTTGACCGCAACTTGACTAACCCTAGGAAACATGCGGAGGAGGCGGATACCTGGGCCAGCACCGGGTGTCCACCAAGGGATCTGGGGGGGACTCCCAAAAGGGTGGTCAGGGTTCCAACCAGAAGAAAGAGAGGGGAGATAAAAAGAAGGAGTTCTTCAAAGGCCCTCAAAACAATTCGCAAGGGAAAGGGTCTGGGTCCCAGCCCCAATCTGGCCACCAAAAGCCAACTTATCCTGACAAAGGTCAGCAGTCTAGAAATGTCTGGTGCTATGAGTGCAGTGAGGTTGGACACTACAAGGGGGACTCCAAGTGTCCAAAGAGAGCACACCCTCCCACTGGAGGTAAAAACCCCCGGGGTGGCTAGTGTAGTGCTGGGGGAGGAGCTGGTCCCAGATAATGGGGGTGAGTTGGCAGGGCTGACCTTAGTATCCATGGGAGACAGTGAGATGGTTCCTAAGATTCTTGTGCCCTCAAATACAACCAAGTATAGGCAGTGGATCATCATCAATGGCCAGGGGGTGGAGGCCCTGAGGGACACAGGCGCCAGCATGACTATGGTGAGGAGTCAGCTGATGTCCCCAGAGCAGGTAATTCCTGATGCATTTCACCCAGTTGTGATGGCTGACAACAGGGAGAGTCACTATCCCGTGGCTCAGGTTGCATTTGAGTGGGGAGGGGTTTCAGGCCTTCTAAGAGTTGCTGTGAGCCCTGCCATGCTGGTGGACTGTCTGTTGGGAAATGACCTTGAGCACACTGCCTGTAAGGAGGTGGAGCTCAAGGCGCATGTGGAGATGCTGGGTTTACCAGAGTGGATCTGTGCTACAACACGGTCCATGGCTGCCCGGGAAGGGAGTCTGACAGGGCTGGAGCCTGGAACAATGGCCCAGCCAGCTGCTAAAAAGGGGAAAAGCAGATGGCGTGGCAAATCCGCCCCTGGAGGTGCTCCCCGTGAGATGGATGGGGCACCTGAGGTGGCCGCCCCGGAGTCCACAGAGGGGGACGTTGCTTCCCTTGGTGACTTGCCTACCCCTGCGGAATGGCAGGTGGAAGGAGGACCCACCAGGGAGGAGTTTTGTAGGGCACAGAGGGAGTGCCCCACCCTTGAGGGCATGAGGCACAGCCCAGGCAGCAGGCAATGCCTCCGGGAACTATCACATTTACTGGGAGGACGGCCTCCTTTACAGTGAGCCTAAGGCTCCTGTGCGTGGGTCATCCAGGGCCTTGGTGGTCCCCCACTGCTACAGGGCCTTCCTATTGCGGTTGGCTCATGAGATCCCGTTAGCAGGACACTTGGGTCAAGACAAAACCTTTGCTAGGCTTGTCCCACATTTCTTTTGGCCCAGGATGAGGACCACCTCAGATACATTCTGCCGGACCTGTGTGACCTGCTAAGCTAGTGGGAAAACAGGGACAAAGCTGAAGGCCCCCCTAGAACCACTACCTGTCGTTAGCACCCCCTTTGAAAGGGTGGGCATCGACATTGGTGGCCCTATGGATCCTCCAACCTCTTCTGGTCACAGGTTTATACTGGTTCTGGTGGATCATGCCACCCGGTTCCCAGAGGCCATTCCTCTGAGGACCATCACTGCACCTGTGGTGGCCTGGGCCCTGATGGGGATTTTTACCAGAGTGGATTTCCCCAAAGAAGTTGTGTCTGACAGGGGCACGAACTTTATGTCTGCATATATGAAAGCTATGTGGAAGGAGTGTGGGGTTACTTATAAGTTCTCCACCGCTTACCACCCTCAAATGAATGGGCTTGTGGAGAGATTCAACAAGACCCTGAAGGGCATGATTAGAAGTCTGCCTGAGGAAAAAGTGGGACATCCTCTTGCCCTGTTTGTTGTTTTCCTACAGGGAGGTACCGCAGAAAGGGGTAGGCTTCAGCCCCTTTGAGCTTCTGTACGGTCACCCTGTTAGGGGACCTCTCAGCGTGGTGAAGGATGGGTGGGAGAAAACTCCCAGGAGGATTCCCCAGGATGTAGTAAGCTACATGCTGGCCTTCCGTAGCCAAATGGCTAAGTTGTGGAAGCAAGTTTCTGACAACTTAGCGGCCAGTCAGACTGTAATGAAGGAGTGGCATGATCAGAATTCCAACACTGTGGAGTTAGAGCCTGGACAGAAGGTGTGGGTCATGGAGCCTGGAGAGCTCATTGCCCTCCAAGACCGCTGGACGGGCCCCTGTGAGGTGGTTGAGAAGAAGGGCAAAGCCACTTACGTGGTGGACCTTAGGACCCCCAGGCAACCCAACAGGGTACTACATGCCAACCGCCGCAAACCCCACTTTGAGAGGTCTGAGCTCACCTTGCTGATGGTGACTGATGGGGCTGAGGAAGAGGAAAGTGAACCTCTCCCTGACCTCTTTGCCTCCCAAGAGAAGTATGGGTAGGTGGAGGGAGTGGTCCTCTCCCCATCCTTGACTCTGGAACAGCAGAGGGACTGTCGCCAAGTCCTGGAGCAGTACTCCTCAATATTCTCCCTTATCCCTGGGATGACCCACCTGTTTACCCATGATGTGGACATAGGGGACAGCCTCCCTGTCAAGACTAAGTCTTACAGGCTGTCGGATAAGGTGAGGGCCAGCATCAAGAGTGAAGTCACTAAGATGCTGGAAGTGGGGGTGATAGAGCCCTCTAATAGCCCTTGGTCCAGTCCTGTGGTTCTGGTACCAAAAGTCGCCCCACCGGGCACCACACCTGAACTTAGGTTCTGTGTGGATTACAGAGGGCTAAATTCTGTGACCAAGACTGATGCTCATCCCATCCCTTAGGCCGATGAGCTCATTGATCGGCTGGGGGCTGCCCAGTACTTGAGTACCTTTGATCTTACGTCGGGGTACTGGCAGATCGCCCTAACTGATGGAGCTAAGGAGAGGTCCGCCTTCTCCACCCCAGAGGGCCACTATCAATTTAGGATGATGCTCCTGCCACCTACCAGCGGCTGGTGAACCGGGTCCTCTCCGGTTTAGAGGCTTTCTCCACTGCCTACCTGGACGACATAGCTGTCTTCAGCAGCAGCTGGGAAGACCATCTGTGTCACCTCCGGGAAGTGCATCAGGCCCTGCAGCAGGCAGGCCTGCCTATCAAGGCCAGCAAGTGCCAGATAGGGCAGGGGTCAGTAGTGTACCTAGGACACTTGGTGGGCGGGGGTAAGGTGCAGCCCCTACAGGCCAAGATAGAAACCATCCTGGCCTAGGAGCCCCCCAAAACCCAGACTGAGGTCAGGGCCTTCCTGGGCCTCACAGGATATTACCAGAGATTTATCAAGGGTTATGGCACCATTGTGGCCTCCTTGACTGAGCTAACCTCCAAGAAACAACCCAGAAAGGTGATCTGGACCAAGGCTTGCCAGAAAGCCTTTGACTCCCTAAAGCAGGCCATGTGCACAGCTCCTGTGCTCAGGGCCCCGACTTCTCTAAAGAGTTCATTGTTCAAACGGACGCCTCAGAGCATGGCATGGGGTGGTTCTTTCGCAACTCAATGAGGAGGGCCTGGACCAACCCGTGGCCTTCATCTCCAGGAGGTTACTCCCCCGGGAACAGCGGTGGAGTGCAATAGAGAGAGAAGCTTTTGCTGTGGTCTGGGCACCGAAGAAGCTGAGGCCATACCTGTTTGGCTCCCACTTCCTGGTTCGGACAGACCACAGGCCCCTCAGGTGGCTCATGTAAATGAGGGGCAAAAATCCCAAATTGTTGAGGTGGTCCATTTCCCTACAGGGTATGGACTTCAGGGTGGAACACCGACCCGGAGTAGACCACGCCAATGCTGACGGTCTGTCTAGGTTCTTCCACCTTAGTGATGAGAACTCCCTAGAAGTTGGGTAGTTCTCCCCACTTTCAGCTGGGGGGATACGTGTTGGACCTGTCAGCCTTAGGGCGGTCTCCCCCTACCTTTTTGCCCTTTTTCCTCCCCCTTTGACTGTACATTTTTGTTGGACTTAGGACTCTGGGCACTTTACCACTGCTGATCAGTGCTAAGGTGCGGGTGCTCTCTCATAAAAACATGATGACATTGGCATACCTGCCCCAGGCCTCTGCCATCGCAGTGAGGCCTACCCCTCCGTAGGCCAGCATTGGGAATTCCCTTATATCCCTTTAAGTGGTAACTTCTGAACGGTAAGTAGTAGATATGTCATGTTTGTTATGGTTGGAATGGTAGTGAGGAACCCTCTCTAGTGGTGTATTGGGTTCTGACATTACTGTTTCAGAAATGCCACTTTTAGAAAGCGGACATTTCTCTGCCCTTCACTTAGCTCTGTTTACCTGTAGCTTGCCCCAATCCACGTCTGGCCCAGGGTAGCAGCCTCACACTTGCAGACTCCCCCAAACACAGGAAAGACTGCCTTCATCTGCATACTGATGACCTTCTTGGACTGAGAGGAGGGAGTGATGATTCGCACTTACATCTGAATAGGCTGGGCCCTGCTACCCCACAATAGGCTTAACGACCCTGCTTTGTCAGTGCAGACAGCCAGGAGCCAGGCCAGGTGAGACAGGGAACCCCCCAGAACTTCAAAGACATCTCCAGAAACTTCTGCCCCCTTCTAGTAGCTGGGCACCAGGGTTTAAAAAATTGGGCCCTGGCCACACATCTTTGGTACACTACTGGACGTGCAAGAAGCTCTGATGCAGCAATGGCTGCTGTGCTAGGAGGATTGTATTGTATTGTACTGTAGTTGCATTTATATAGCGCTTACTACCCCTGAGGAGTCGTCGAAGTGCTTTTTCGGTGACTAGCACGCTACTCCGGAACCCAAGAAGGATTAGTGTTGAATTAGTATAGTAAAATATTAAAGTAATTTCAGTGGTGGATAGGTTAGTCAGGTATTTGGATTCAGAAGAATAGCGGAGGGATAGAAGAGGGAAAAAGGTTTGCATTTATATAGTGCTCGTTACCCCTGATGGGGTGTTGAAGCGCTTTTTTTTTTTACGAGTAGCACACTACTCCGGAACCCATAAAGGATTAGTGGTGAATTAGTATAGTGAAATATGAAAGTAATTTGAGTGGTGGATATTAGTCAGTTATTTGGATTGAGAAGGATAGCGGAGGGATAGAAGAGGGAAAAAGGGATGTATTTATATAGTGCTTGCTACCCCTAATGAGGTGTTGAAGAGCTTTTTTCGGCGAGTAGCACGCTACTCGGAACCCATAAAGGATTAATGGTGAATTAGTATAGTGAAATATGAAATTTGATAAGCGGACATGTTAGTCCGTTATTTTGATTGAAAAGGGTAGTGGAGGGATAGAAGAGTGAAGGATTTAGCGATTTTTTTTTTTGGGGACGTCATAGCAGTAGTGGGAGGCTTGGGATGAGTAAAAAGGGATGTGGAGGGGAAGAGTCAGAGGGAAGAGTTTAGAAAGGCTTATTTTGGGGGATCAGTATAGTAAAAAAGGTGTCAGATGGTGCAAGGAGGGGTAGAGTAGGGGAAAGTCTAGAAAGGGCTATTTTGGGGGTCATAAGTGGCATGGGGTTTGAGATGAATGAGAGAGTGGATGTAGAGGATATATTGATAGAGTTATAGGGTGAGGAATAGGGTAGTGCATTGGAAAGAATTGTAGAAAGAGGTTGGAGATGAGTCAGAGAGTTGAGGTAGAAGATATATTGAGAGAGGTATAGGGTGAGAAATAGGGTAGTGCATTGGATATGCTGAATTAGAAGAAAGTAATAAATATATAGATCCATAAGTACATGGAAAGTTTATAGATGCATAAAGGAAGTAAGTATATGTAGATTAAAGATATTGATAGAGGTATAGGGTGAGAAATAGGGTAGTGCATTTTTTTTTGAGGAAAGTAATAAATACATAGATCCAAGTACATGGAAGGTATATAGATGCATAAAGGAAGTAAGTAGAAGTAGATTAAAGATGCATTCAATAAACTCTGGTTTTCAAGTGTTGTACTTAAAAATGTATTTATTCATTTTTTTTTAAACATAATTATTTGACATGTTTATACAAAGCAATACACATGTATAGGTACATATCTATAGCACAAATAAATGCTTAGATACAGAGGGATATGCTGTATATTTCTGTTTGCATATGGTGCTTATGTGGGGAAGAGCCAATTCTTGAGTAGTTTTCTGAAGATAAGGTGGTTGTCGGTGGATCTTATGTTGGGGGGTAAAGAGTTACATATTTTGGCTGCTTGAACAGAGAAGGATGAGCCACCCATGGTTTTTTTCTTGTATCTTGGGATTTTGAGGCGAGGTGCCACTCTAGAGCGGAGGTTCCTATGATGAATGTGTTTGGTGATTTTATTCCTGATGAAGAGCAGTCCCATTCCATGTATCGCTTTGTGGGTGACACAAAGCAGCTTGAACGTGGATCTTCTGGCAACCGGTAACCAATGCAGGGCTTTCAAGGCAAGGGAGATGTGGTCTCGCGGTTTGACATGTAAGAGTAGTCTGGCAGCCGAGTTCTGAATCCGTTGTAGTCTTTTCATAGTCATTAAAGGTGATCCGTGGTAGAGGCTATTGGGGTCATCGAGTTTGGACAGAACAAGGGAGATGGTAGCTCGGACCTTGTGTGGAAATCCCAAATGGGGGAAGATTAGTCGCAGAGTTTTTATAGTAACAAAGCTTGATCTTGCAAGTTTGTCCACTTGGGCATTCATCGACAGCTTGGAGTCCATGGTCATTCTGAGGTTTCTTACTTCCTTCGATACTTTAGGCGGTGATCCCAGTTCATCAGGCCAGGCGGCAAGCAGGTCATAATGTTTCCAATCGCCACACGTGAGTATTTCCGTTTTGGAAGCATTCAATTTGAGATGGCTCCACGTCATCCATTGATCCACGGCTCTGAGACAACTGAAAATTGGTGAGTTTCCAATGTCTTTGGGGCATTCCAGTTGAAGGAGTATTTGCGTGTCATCTGCATAGTTATAGCACGTGAGGTGAAATTGATTGATCAGTACCGGTAATGATTTCATGTAGATGTTGAAAAGCATGGGCGAGATGATAGAGCCTTGAGGGACCCCAGCTTTTGTGGAGTGGGGTTTGGACAAGAAAGTTGGGGTATGGATGACATTAGTTCTATTTCGAAGGTAGGACGTGATCCAGTCCCCTCTATGCCGGCTTTGTAGAGTCTTTGTACCAGAGTGTCATGGTCAACCGTGTCAAAGGCAGCCGAGAGGTCCAAGAGGAGTAGCGCAGCAACCCCGTTGCGGTCAACTGTGTTCTTCAGGTCATCCCAGATGGCAAGGAGGGCAGATTCTGTGCCTCTTCCCGGACGGAATCCCGTTTGGAAGTCTGAAAGTATGGTATTGTCTTCAATGAATTGTGACATCTGGGTGAACGCTGCTCTTTCTATCAGTTTGCCCAGGAAAGGTCCATTTTTAATGGGTTTGTAGTTGTCAGGGTCCAGCGGGTCCAACTTTGTTTTCTTCAGTAAAGGGCGTATGTATGACTTTTTGAGTTCTTCTGGAAATATTCCGGTAGTTAAGGAATCGTTGATGATTCTTCTTACTGGATTGGCAGCAGAGGTTGTTAGAAGAATTGTCTTGAAAGTTTGCGGTGGATACGGGTCAGAAGGGCTGCCGGCAGGCTTGCTTGCTTTGACCAGGTCCATAAATTTATCGTGTGAAATGTGTTGGAAGGAACGGAGAGGCTGAGTTAGAGTATTCTTGGATTGTTGTTTTGTGAAAGGGTTAGTGCTGGTGCTTTGTCTCTGTTTTAAGTACGAGTCCAACGTGTCTGCTTTGTCCATGTAATGATTTGCCAGTTTGTCTGTGAACTCTTGAGTAACGGGATGAGTTCCTTCTAGGCAATTTGGTTTACAAAATTCATTGAGTATTTTATAGAATTCTTTATTTGCACATTTAGCATTTTGAATTCTGTTTGAATAGTACCTTTTCTTTGCTTTTTTGATAGCTGACTTGTATAATCTGTTAATTTTCTGTAGGTGAAGTTTGTCTTGTTTGTTTTTTGTTTTGAGCCAGGCACGTTGCAGCTTTCTAATTTGTAGTTTTATGTCTTTTATCTCTGTATTTCTCCAAGGTGCTTGTTTTCTTTTGTTCTGTTGTGTGGTTTTGAGTAGTATCAGGATATCAAAAGCTTCCTGTACCCACTCATATAGTTTTTGAACAGAATTTATTGTTTCCAGATCTGTACTGGATGTTAGTTGTGTTTCTAAGTGTTCCAAATTGAGTTTGTTCCACAGTCGATAGGTGGATGCACGTAAGGTGGTTTTAGGTGAGTCGCTTAGTGTCGTTTTATGTTGGAAAGCGAGCAAATGGTGGTCTGACCATGTGACCGGAGTTATAGTTTGTAAGGTAACTAGTTTGGTATTAGCAAAAATGACATCTAGGATATGTCCAGCAATGTGTGTGGGTTTGTGGACAATCTAATGCAGGTTCAGTGCGTCTAGGCCATTGATTAATGATTTTGGATGGGTCATATTGGGTTTGTCAAACCAAATGTTGAGGTCACCCAGAACGCATAGGTTGGAGTGTATTGTTATCAGGTTTGAAACCGTGTCTAGAAGTGCGTCTGGGAATGTCGCCTTGCTAGGTGGAGGTCTGTAAAGGAGCAGGAAGTTACAGGAGGAAGACGGTGTAGGATTGCATCTTGTGAGAAGAGCCTCACAATTCTTTATGGAGATGTCGTCAACTTTAGTGATATGTAATGTTTGCCTGAACACAACAGCTAGACCACCTCCCTTTTTGCCTATACGATTTTGGGTGATCGTTTGATAGCCTAGAGGAACGGCTTCATGCAGGACTGGAGCCATATCATCGCCCAACCACGATTCAGTTATGAATAGTATGTCTGCTTTTGCATCGGTGAGAAGGTCGCAGATGTGATGTTTGTTTTTAGAGAGTGATCGAGCATTTATTAGTAGACAGTTTAGAGAATGTGCTTTGGTGACAGTGAGACTTAGGGGTCGATTCCGATTCGGGCCGGAAAACGTACCGACCGACTCGGTTCGGGAATCCATTCCAACCGACACATACCGGTGCTGCCCGATCCGCCTAGTACAATGAAATGCATGCGATTTATGACCGACTCGTACGGAACACAAGCCGAACGACCGAACCGCACGGAAAACAGCTATCCGGCCGGAAAACTACGCGAATCGAACCGACCGACACGCACCAGGAATGAACCCGAACGAAACGTACCCGCGAACTCCGACCCGCGCAGTACGATGCAATGCGTGGAAAACCAGACCGAGTCGCACGGAGCACAAGCCGTACGACCGACACGCATACAAAACAGCGAGCCGAAGCAACCCAATACTCCGCGACCGACGCGTACGCCGCACATGAAAAACAGCAGAAACACAGCATGAACGACTCAGAGAAGCTCGCACGAGACCAACTGCAGCGTCCTACTCGGTCAGAAGAACGTCTCCTACATGCACAAAAAGTACAAAGGAAAAAACACAAAAAAAAGGGCCAAACAAGCAATTACAAAGCCAATAAATACTGGGGGGGGGGAAACATGGAACAAAGACACACCCACAACTCCACCCATATAAAGGCCACAAATCCCTACCATGATCCTTTGCAAATTCAAATGACCTGCCAGCACAGAACACCAACAGACAGCAACCACAGACACACTCACAGCTCATCCATCACACAAGCCACACACCATCAGCACCTCAACAAATAGCACCCTCACATACACCCAGAAAAACCTACACTCACACACCCTCACCTGCACACCCACACACACATCAATCACCACCACCACCCATCACCATGCCCCCAAAGAAGAATCCAAAGTTCCTAGACAGTGAATTGGAAGTCCTGGTAGATGAGATCCTCAGGGTAGAGCCACAGCTGTTTGGTACATTGGTCCAACAGACCCCCATGTCGCAGAAAACCAAGATGTGGGAGAGGATCGTCGACAGGGTGAACGCACAATCACCAAGTCTGCGCACAAAGGAAGACATCCAGAACAGGTGGTATGATGTGCGCAGGAGGGTCAAGGACCTACTAAAGAAGGATTACGCCTTGAGCCAACACACCGGCAGTGGCCCTCCTGCCAAACCAGTATACCTCAGGCCCTGGGAGGAGAAGGTGCGGGCCATCCTACCACCAGTCAGCGTATATGGACTATCAAACATCCCAGAGCCTGGTGAGTACACAACCAATATACCCAATATCCTGTGACAATACACACACATCACTGTCAAGGGGATAGTCAAACCATGCACCCTTAGCAAATCCACAGCAACCAAAACATAATCATCCCAAGATGTGTATGTCAGTCAGATAAACACAATACATGCCATTTCATAGTGATATGTAACTGTGTCATGACATGTACAAACCCAACAACAAATAGAGCTAGGCAGTGGCACAAATCTAACCAACAAACACAGTCAGATATGTAGCCACCACTAGAACACCACCTCACAGGGAAGCTCACTGAAAGGAAGGAATCCTGTGTATGCTGGTCAAGTCAGTGTAGCCAATAGCATGATGGGAGTTGTAGTCACAGATATTGCTCACCCTCACAATTCGCCCATCAACACCACCCTGAACCATGCTCACATCACAGGGAGTGGAAAACAACTGACAAGATGGCTGACACTGGGTACTGCTGTGGGGAGCACAAGGCCCTGCTGGGAACTGTGCACCAACCAACAGCAGGACACCACTGACTGACATCCTGAAATCCAACTTGCACTCCCTGCAATAGAAGCACGTTCCATGGTGGGATATCTGGCTGGGTGGGAAGGAGGACTGACACCTCTGACCATATTCACAAGCAGCTTTTCACACACACCCCCTTAACACAAACTCCACACAACTCACCTGGGAGAATGCAATGCCTCACACTCTAATTAAATATCCCACAAAGAACCACAACCCTGGGTTATGCTGTGTGAAGCACAGGGACACACATGTGACTTGTAGCCAAACAAACGCCAGGACAACACTGTCAGCCATCCTTTCAGCACAGGCACACTACCCCACAGGGAAGCAGAGTCAAAAGGAAGGAAGTATGGGCATGCTAGGAAGGGGGTGTAGGCAATAGCATGATGGGAGTGGTAGTCACAGCTCAACATCCCCCACCCACATGGCCCAGCAAGCTCACACTGAAGCATGCACACCTCACAGGGAGTGAAAAGCCACTTCAAAGATGTCTGACACTGGTGCTCTGTTGTGGGGATCCCAAGGCCCTGCTGGGAACTGGGCACCAACAAACAACAGGACACCACTGTCAGCCATCTTGCCATTGCTGTCACACTCACACACAGTGAAGTCCACTTAAAAAGGAAGGAAGTATGGGCATGCTCGGAAGGGGGGTGTAGGCAATAGCATGATGGGAGTGGTAGTCACAGCTCAACATCCCCCACCCGCATGGCCCAGCAAGCTCACACTGAAGCATGCACACCTCACAGGGAGTGAAAAGCCACTTCAAAAATGTCTGACAATGGTGCTCTGTTGTGGGGAGCACAAGGCCCTGCTGGGAACTGGGCACCAACCAACAGCAGGACACCACTGACTGACATCCTGAGAGTCAACCTGAACCCACTGCAAGGGTGGCATGCTTCATGGTGGGATAACTGGGCTGGGGGAGGAGGAGGGCCGGATGTCCACCAAATACAACCAATGCTGTCCATGTACACACGTCAACATTCACATTGAAATGCTTCAAGTTTGCAGGACAATGTGCCACACCAATATCAACCCCTGACTGTGACAACTTAGGACAATGCAATGTACAGGCCCGCATCCAGAGGTACAGTTACAACTGTCAGGTGTGTGAACCATTGATGCCTGCAGAAACATAACATACATTGTGTGTGTCTCCCAAAACAGGTGATGATGGGGACACAGCAGCAGACAATGAGGAGTCCCTGTCCCAGGCTCCGGGGGACACTGAGCTCACTGGTGTGGAACACCCTCTGCCCTCCTCGGATGGCGAAGACCTACCTGGCACCTCCGGTGTGAGTCAACATGCAGCACCAGCAGGACCACCATCTGCACCCCATGCACCCACCCCTCCAACAACTGCCAACACACAGACCACCCCGCCGACACGGACAGACCAAGGACCACCAATGACAACAGCACAGTGACCCCGGCCCAACGTGGAGCAACGGACAACAACCCCAGTGACAACCCCCAAGGGGGCCTAGGGTCACCTGTGCGTGCCACTGCAGGTCCCGCACGTGTCGCCAGGGGTGGTGGGAGGGGTGGTAGACATAGGTCACTGTTTGCAGAGGGGTCTGGACTGCATGATGAACCACAACTGGTACGCATTGCTGATGCGTACCAGAATAGCACTGGAGAGGTCAGCCAGGTAGTGGGGATCCTCAAGGACATTCAACAGCAGCAGGCTGCCCATCATGCCCGCTTCGACTCACACATGTCCCGCTTTGACTCACACATGTCCCGTATGGAGACACACATGTCCCGTGTGGAGACACACATGTCTGGCATGGAGTCCAAGTGGGACACATTGCAAGAACTGACAGCGGTGCATAGGGACATGTTGACATGCCTCCGCCAGATTAGCACCAACATGGCCACACCTCCCTGTGTGCCCACAACATCTGGTGCTGCAACAACTGCAACTGCCACAGGGAGGGAGGATGACTGTGGCAGAGAGTCCCCTGCACCGCAGCAGCCTGCACGTGAGGGTCCCCCCCAAAGAAGAGGGGTCGTCCGAGGAAGGACAACTGAGAGGCCGATGGCCATGTACATCCCCCAGGAACCCAACACCTGTTCTGGAAATCCACCTTTGTGTGCAAACTGTTCACCCTGTCGCATGCAACCCAACTCTCTCACATGACATGGGGAGTTTAAGTTGGACCAATGTATCAGATGACTGTGGACTTTACTCAGGACATTTCTGCTACCAACACTTCCAACTCATCTGGGAACTTTGGATTACAATCCCAATGTACAGCACCCACCATCCTGTGCACTATCCTCACACATGTATGTAAATAAACTCACTAATACACCATACTTGCCTCTGTTGTGATTCCAACGTGGTTTCTGTCATGGAGATGATGATCTGCTAAATGACACTGTGCATGCTAACTGCTACAGCAAGTACAACACCGTCATGTGAGTCATGGCGACGTGACACATATGAGGGAGACACACCACCAGGGCTACACAACACATACACACCAGGGCCATCTGACTCATCGCCTACACTGATGTTGCCAGGAAATACGGTGCAATGCACAGACACAACACCTATTCACAGTCTGTGTTAACTAGCCCACTGGTGCAGTAAGCAAATGTCAGTCAGATGTGTGACCACAGACAACGCACATCCCAAAGTGAAGCACAGGTTTATTACACATTTGCAACATGTTGTAACCACTACAGATGCAAGGTAATCCCACGTGGCAGTGGGCACACAGTCAACAAATGTAGAAGAAAGGAAGTCCAGGGGTGTGGCGCACATCACCTGTAGGGAAACGACAGCTTCCACCCTGGAAGTTGAATCACGGTGTCGGGGGATCACAGTTGACCAAACAACTCTGAAAGTACCCTGTGAAGGACAGAAATGACACACAGTCAAAAGCACTGAAGAACAGGACAGAACTGCAATACTCATGCCCAATACATGTCACAAGATACCTACACAAAACCAAGTTAGCATGTCAACACTGTTGTTTAGTACAGACTACCTGTAAGGACACATCGCTGCACGCATACAGTCAAGTAGCACATGGACACACTCAAACAGCACCAGAGCACCACCAACACATATCACGCAAACTCACATCATTGACATGACATCTCCGGATACTCACATTCAGCTGAAGAAGTTGGTGATGAGCTGTGTGCGGACATCACCCTCATCATCATCACCATCACTGGCATCGTGGCCCAGGCCAGGATCCTCCACAGGTGGCGGATGTTGGTCATCGTCATCCAGGATGAGAGGCAACTCCTTCCGCACTGCCAGGTTGTGTAGCATGCAGCAGACGATGACAATCTTGCACACCTTTGCTGGGGCATATGGGAGGGCCCCTCCTGTCTTGTCCAGGCAGCGGAAGCGGCTCTTCAGGAGACCAAATGTCCGCTCAATCACTCTCCTGGTCCGACCATGTGCCTCATTGTAGCGCATCTGGGCTGGTGTCACAGGGTTCCTGAGGGGCGTCAGCAACAACGGCATGTTGGGGTATCCGGAGTCACCTACATACGGACAATTGCACATTAGCTGAGTTGGAAAAGAGGGTGGAATACTACATTGCAGAACACACACAATGGTACAAAGTCAGTACACACCGACAAGCCAGGCACGCTGGTTCCGCATCTGTGACATCATCCTCGGGATGCGACTACTCCTCATCACGTAGGCATTGTGTGCAGAACCGGGGAAACGGGCACACACGTGTGAGATGCTCATATCTGCAAGACATACCACCAGTGCATTGACCGAATGGTAATGTTTGCGGTTCCTGTATGCCTGCTCATGTGCCTGTGGTGGTACCAAAGCCACATGTGTGCCATCAATGGAGCCAATGACATGCGGCATCCTCCCCAGGGCATAGCAGTCACTGTTGACGTCAGTGAGTTGTTGAAGTTTAGGGAAATAGATGTACTGGTTCAGGTATCTCAACATAGCCTCCAAAACATCGCGTAGCACACGGCTGAACATGGTCTGTGACATCCCACCAGCAGACGCCACAGTGTGTTGAAAGGTACCGGTGGCAAAGAAGTGTAGGGCTGCCATCACCTTCACCTTGGGGGTCAGCGCTGTAGGGTATGTCCGGCCAGGTTGCAAATGTGGGCCCAAGCGCACCGTCAATTCCTCAATCAGCGGCCTGGTGAAGCGGTACCGTCGGATGCAGTCCCGTTCGACCATGGTTGCAAGGTCAGGGAATGGTCTATGGACAGCTGGTGCCCTGCAGTGCATAGGTGAAGAAAGAAAGATTGTCAGTCACCGCACATATGTGGCATTGACCATACTCAATATCACATGATACATTATTACGAGACACAAGTACATGATGTGTGTGCTGTTCCGTAAGGACATGTATGGCACCTACATGGCCAACATCTAACATCACAGTTCAACATGTGTCGTCAACAAGTCCCAGGTTGTGCTATGGGATATCATTAGGCTGTGTCACAGTACCCATGTACTGCTGTCACGTTCCAAACACACACCACAGTGACATGTGAGGACAGATGTGCCCCAGGCATCACAGCTCATTGACAGGTAGATTCCCAGGGACCCTGTATTGCCACATGGACACTGGCATGACATCGTGCATCATGAATACACCACAGCAAAACAACCATGACCCCCACAGGTAGTGGTCCCTGTTGCCTCGGCAGGACAGACATGGACGTCTGTGACACACACACGCACAACATCAAAGTCCATGCACAAACAACGTGGATGTGGAGACTGTCTCCCATTGTGTACATGGAATCAGAGACATTGTAAACACAACATGCACACAGACTGTGGAGGGCCATCACTATTGTGGCAATGGGTCAGCCTGTGACGTACGTACCGTCCCACATGGGACTCAGGGGGTATGTGACATGACATACACATACACAACCTGGAAATGTGACCATGCCACATGCTCTGAAATGAACAGTTGCACATCACAGTGGTCCTGTGCACAACACACAAAGGATTCTGTTCCCATGAACACGTGCACAGCCTGGGAGTGGCTGCCCCCAAGTGCCACCCAAAAAACCACATGTTGACCCCCATACATGGAAAAGGTAATGCAGCCTTACATGCCTTAGGATACAGTGTGGACAGGCTGTGGTGTTGTAGGTGTGCCCCTGAGTCCCTGGAAAGTAAATGTGGCTGGCATACGTTCATCTGTGACAGGCATGGTGACATATGCCAGTGACTTGTACAGGGACGCGTTGTACAGCAATGGACAGATCGGTGCGCACGCATTGGCCATTGCATATGATGTGACCGGGTACGCGTTGTACAGCAATGGACCGATCGGTGCGCACGCATTGGCCATTGCATATGATGTGACCGGGTACGCGTTGTACAGCAATGGACCGATCGGTGCACACGCATTGGCCATTGCATATGATGTGACCTGGTACGCGTTGTCATCCGATGTGCGCATTGTACAGCAATGGACCGATCGGTGCGCACGCATTGGCCATTGCATATGATGTGACCGGGTACGCGTTGTACAGCAATGAACCGATCGGTGCGCACGCATTGGCCATTGCATATGATGTGACCGGGTACGCGTTGTCATCCGATGTACGCGTTGTACAGCAATGGACCGATCGGTGCGCACGCATTGGCCATTGCATATGATGTGACCGGGTACGCGTTGTCATCCGATGTACGCGTTGTACAGCAATGGACCGATCGGTGCGCACGCATTGGCCATTGCATATGATGTGACCGGGTACGCGTTGTACAGCAATGGACCGATCGGTGCGCACGCATTGGCCATTGCATATGATGTGAGCGGGTACGCGTTGTACAGCAATGGACCGATCGGTGCGCACGCATTGGCTTTTGCATATGATGTGAGCGGGTACGCGTTGTACAGCAATGGACCGATCGGTGCGCACGCATTGGCCATTGCATATGATGTGATCGGGTACGCATTGTCATCCGATGTACGCGTTGTACAGCAATGGACCGATCGGTGCGCACGCATTGGCCATTGCATATGATGTGACCGGGTACGCGTTGTACAGCAATGGACCGATCGGTGCGCACGCATTGGCCGTTGCATATGATGTGACCGGGTACGCGTTGTCATCCGATGTACGCGTTGTACAGCAATGGACCGATCGGTGCACACGCATTGGCCATTGCATATGATGTGAGCGGGTACGCGTTGTACAGCAATGGACCGATCGGTGCGCACGCATTGGCCATTGCATATGATGTGAGCGGGTACGCGTTGTACAGCAATGGACCGATCGGTGCGCACGCATTGGCTATGGCTTGGCATGGCAACGGACGCGTTTTCGAACCTTTAACGAGTCTGATGCTGTGAATTCAGTTGGCCACCCACAACAATGTTGCAAATTCATGGGTCTCATGAAGTTGAACTTTTGAAGGATGCTGTGGGCGTGTGTAAGTGGTGCAATTCCATGGATTGGCCAGATTCAGAAGATGCAAACGACTTGGACCTATCACTTTGGACACATGGGACAGTATCTGCCTCAGCAGCACACATATAATGCTGGCTGTTCCCCTGAGAGCTCACTTGCCTGCACTACATGCTCCAGGACGACATCTGCCACCACCACTGCTGCTGTATCTGCATCCTCTGGATCCTGCAATGGCACGTACTGTGGAGAGAGCCCCAGCCTTCACCACTGAGGAGAACCAGGCCCTGCTGGACAGCCTCCTTCCACAGTACAGCAAGCTGTATGGGAAACCAGGGGAGCAGGTGAGTGTGCTGTCCACTGCCTTACTAAATGTGCATGTTGTCTGACTAGCAAGACTTACAGTCTGCACGCCACTAGCTAGCAGGCTCACTGAGTAGTTGTCACCCCCCATAGTGTGTAGTTACATGCACTGAACAGGTTTAGTGCAGTAACAGTGCATTTAAACAAGGTTTTACTTCCCAGGCAATGATACCATGTAGTAACTGCTGGCGAACTGTTCATAGCCATCGTTGCACTGCCTGTGTACATCATGTGCCCCTGTGATTGAGACATGTATATCCAACTGTGTGATGCACGGAAATGTTGCATGTGTAGTAATGGCCTTTTCACTTTGTCATCCTCACAGGTTGATCCCACCAGAAGCAGGAAATCTGGCTGACCATCGCCTGGGCAGTAAGATCCGTGGGGGTCTACAAGCGCCGGATCCGCAACTGCCAGAAGAGGTGGCAGGACCTTTGGGGCTGGACCCGGAGGATCGCACGGGTCCAGCTGAAGCTGTCGCCTCCTCGCAGGAGGGGCGGACACCGGACCCTGACCCCCACATGCTCAGGATCCTGGCGGTGGTCTTCCCTGATCTGGATGGGCAGCTGAAGGCCAGACAGCAGCAAGGAGGGGGTGAGTCCATGACTGCACTGTGAACTTTGTCTGCCATGCTATGTGCCCTCCTCTGGCCTGGTTAAACTTCAACAGTACATCAGTCATGTGGTCCAGGACCCATGTCCCTCAATTGTGCACTGCCCACTCCTCATCTGATACCCAGGTGTGGCCCTTACAGTCAGGAAATTGTGTCACTTGGGTACTGTGTCCTTGCATTTTGCTTAGCTCAAGGTGGGGGACAGCATTTGTTCCCGTAACTCTGTGGTGGGCTTCATGGGTGGGTCCATTGCTTACACAATGCCTGAGTTCTGACATGTAATCTGCGTGTTACTTTGATATGTGGTCCAATTGCTGATCTGATTCACCACATGTGCCTGGGGTATTTGGCACACACCCATGCTGCGGGTGGGAACAATGTTTGGGCCTCAGGAGTATGTATATCAAGTGTGTCACACATACTTAGCCACCTGCCTACTGTCCAGGGCTCATCCCTCATTCACGTGGAGCAGGACAGTCATGCCTACTCCAGGCCATACAATACACTCTGTTCTACCACTCCCGTGTATCAGCTGACACGTTGTGCTCAGTGAAATGTTCACTCAGGTGTCTGCCTCTGTGTCATTGTGCTGTGGCTTCGTTGTCAGGACTACTGGGGTGTTTCTCGGTTAGGGCTCAGCATGCCACCGGAGATGTGACCATAGGAGACGATACTTGTGTGACATATAGGTGTTTGATCACTTGACCGTGCAGACTGGGGTATGCGAATGTGAAGTTCAGGCAGCTGTTTCCCATTCACAGCAGATTGTGAGGTGCTCAGGTTCTGAGGGTTGTGTTTCAGGTCTCCCATATGTCCAATTGGTATGACGTGGACAAATAAGAGTTCAGATGATGTGGTTTGTGGGGGATGGACATGTGCACTTGTCAGCTCCAGGACTTGCATTCCCCATGACCTAGGATTGTGACACAGTGCAGACTGTTGTTGTCTGGCTGCCCTGCCCATGTGACTGGAGACAGTGATGTATGACTTTGCAGGCATGCCTGTGCCATGGCATTAAACTTCCTATGAGTGATCCTGCAGGGGAGTGACATGTGCTACATGCACCCCATAGTGGCATTGACTATCAGGACATGGGTGCATCATGGTGTCTGGTGCTGGTATGCATCACATGCATTTCAAAATAGACTCTGGCCATCCCTTTATCCGGACATCTGTACTGACTCAGTGGCAAGAGTTGTGATGTGTGCATGTTCACATACTTCACCGTGTTCTCTGCACTGTCCAACTACTGTGTAGGTGGTGCATGTGTCCACACTGGGGTATTGCCATCCGACAGACACCAGACAGATGGGTGCAAGGCCAGGAGGGATGTGAGTGCCATGGTTGACCATCAGACTGACAATTGGCTTCTCCTTCTCTGTTTGGGCACTTTTGGCAATGTTCAACTAAGGATGCCAGGGCTTGGTCTGTAATGTGCTGTACTTACTGTGGTGTGTGCGGTCAGTGCAGGTGACTGATGTTTGTCTGTTTCCCTATTGTTTGCAGATACATCCACGGCCACAGGAGGGGACAGCTCCACGGACCAGGAGGAGCCGCAGAGCCAGACTGGGTCAGCAACCGAGGAGTGGTCGGAGGGACCCAGTGGCACGGAGGGCGAGGGGAGCCACACCGAGGAGTCCTCAGCACCATCCACCTCAGCTGAGGACCACAGCAGCTCGGAGGATGACTCCCTTGTGGAGGCGGGTGTCAGCAGCCACCACACCCCAGCTAGTATTGCTGTCCCCGCCACCACCACCGCCCTCCCATCGGCTCCCATTCCAGAGGTCCGTGGAGGCTCCCGTGTTCGGGAGCATGTCTCCTTCGTGCCAGGCACTGCACCCCCTGCCCCTGTGTCCCCTGCTGCCCTGAGTGAGGCGTCTGTGTACCTACTTCGCCAGCTCCATGTAGGGCAGACAGCAATGCTGAGTGTCCTCCATGCCCACACCACTCTGTTGACTCAGCTGGTGTCGTTCATGGAGGGCATCTCATCGGGCATGTCTGCCCTACAGAGGAGCAATAGGTCCATGGACTCCTCCCTGACGGCAGCAGTGTCCCTCCTCCAACAGTCCCTCACCCCTCCTACCTCTACCCCATCCACACTTCCTGGCACCCTACCTGTCCCAAGCACATGCACACCTGCACATTCACCCAAACACACAGACACGAGCAGCACAGACACACCCACTACAAAAACAAGACGTGCATGCAGGCATCCTCAGGGGACTGATACCACACCCACAGGGGATGGGGGACAGACACACACACAGGCATCCACAGTCACTCCGCAGTCCTCCGATACCTCTCCCTCCAAGGCCCCTTCCCTTGCCTCACCTGCAACCCCACCTACACAGCGGCTCTTCCTCTGTGACCTCGGCCTCTTCCCCTCCAATCCAGCTGATCCAGCATACAGGGGGAAGAGGAAGTCCACCCACACAGAGGGGAGTGCCCCTCACCCCCGGACACCCTCCCCCAAGCGCAGACAGACTGAGGCCCCCATCCGCAAGTCGCCCTCTACCCGGAAGAGCAAGACCCCGCCGCCGCCCTGCAGCTCAACCACCAAGTCTCCTTCCTCCATCCCTCAGGCCCCCACTCCACAGGTGCCCCCACCACACCCTGCCCCAGGTTCCCCCACCCACAGATACACCATCCCCAAAATGATCCGGCCTTCTCCCCCTGCCACTTGCTCTTCCAGCACCACACCCCCCGCTGCGCATGTCTGTGCCACTGGTGTGGAGACGGTGTCCTCCCCCTCTGTCCTGCCCACCTAACCTGAACCTCATTCTACTCCCCTGGAGATAGGCACTACAGTGGAGTCCACTACCACCCTGTCTGACTTGGGCACTGCAGTGGGGAAACTGTCCACTCCATCTGCACGGCCCACTGCAGTCGTGCCAGCACCCACACCATCTGACTCATGCCCCCCAGTTGTGCCGGCACACACCATGTCAGACACCTCCACTGCAGTTGTCAGTGTCTCTCCAGCACCCACCATCCCTTCCCTGCCTCCTTCTGGTGAGCCCTGATCCTGTCCCTGCGGTGCCTGGCCTGCCCCCCCGTATGCCCCTCCGAGGGGAATGTCCCTGGTGTGTAGCAGTGCAGGCATGCAAACGGTGACATCTGGCACTGTCACCCTGTTTGGACTCTGATTATGGACTGGCCATTGGCCTTTGTTATATTTCTGGACTTTCACTTCTTCACACACAAATGCTGAATAAAGCTACTTTCTGTTCTGTAGGGGTTTTGCTTCTGATGTACATGATGTTGATGATGCTAACCGTGCACTTGCTGCAGTGATGGTGATTTTTGATCTCAGGAAAATGAAGTGTTACTGTGCAGGACCCCATGTGGTCCAGGGGGAATGTGTCCTATCCTGTTGTGTATCCATGTCATCCTTTGCAGCAATATGAGGGTGTCATGTTTTCAATATTTGGCAATGGGATTTCCTACTTTCATTTGCAATATCACATCTGTGGCTTACACCCCTGCACATCTGTTGTGCTTGCCATTGTTCAATTTGTCTATTTCCCTGACCGTGTGGCCATCTCCACTGGACATGCAAGTTTGGGCATCAATGGGGAAGGACTCATCTGTGTTATCAGTGCAACTTGCTTTATATGTGTGTTGGATCTGTGCTGATGATTTCGGTGACACTCCCATGACCAGGCTGATATGACGGGAGCCTTCATTTTGTGCTAATTGTTGACTGTGTGACCAAGTGTTCTGCTGACATGATAGAGCCCTACTGAGACAACGTATGGCACAGCTTTCCTTACACAGGAGTGGAGTCCCCTCATGGCAGTGTGTATTTCTGTGACATTGCCTGAGCACAAGGTGTGTGTTGTGTGAGCATGTCTGTGTGTGTTCACTTCCATTTTGCTAGGCAGGCTGGGATCCCTAGTGATGTTCCTGTTTGTGATGCTTGCTGAGTTGACCTATGTTCCCCCAAAGTCTTCTCCCTGGGTTCTCTGTGATGTGGGTGCATGGCACATTACTGGTCATCAGGGTGTCACCCATAGGTGTGTTTGCTGTCAGGGCTGAGTTTGTGGGCAAACGCAGATGGGACACAGTCAGGATTCCCCTTGGCACTTGTTGGTTACACCTGTCATGTAATTTCCAGTTTGTGTTAGCTTTCAGTGATTGTGACACGTTGTGTGTGTGACTGCTGCCATTCCTCAGGGTCAGAGCTGCAATGTTGGAAGTTGTCTATGTGTGTTCTTTGTGGGTGAACTTGGCTTCTTCATTGGTGTGGGACTGTGGCCGGGATCCCATTGGTTGGTGTGGTATTGACGTCATGTCCATGTACGGTGTACTGTGCAGTGTGTCAGACATTCAGGAGTCTTGCTGACTGGCCATGTGTGATGGGTTTCTGCACCTTAGTTCCCACCACCACCCCTGGGATTGTCATGGGTGCATGTGCAATGTCACCAGTGCATGTGAGCTTCACTGCTGCACATTGGTGGAGGTCGAGGTGTGTGGTGTTGAGTGTGTGCAGATGAGAGTTGTTGCACGGCTAGACCCCTGCCTCCATGTTGGCCTTGGCTGACAGGCCGTGCTGATTGATTTGTGCTTGTGTAGGTGTGATGGTAGTTTGTTGCTCAGGACACATGACTGTGGTTCACAGTGTGAACGACATCTAGCTTTGTCATCACAGTGGGATTATCATGCAGCCCAGGGTCACCACAATGTGGGGACCCTGGGGGTAGTGCTGTGGTGGGTCTGTGTCTTGCTGTGTTAGTTGCTGTTCCTACAAGCTTGTGTGACATGTGTAATTTGGGCTCCCTCTCATCTAACAATGCCTGATTGCCCACATAGGGGATTCGGATCCATGAGTTACTTTTGTGTGGCACTGTATGCGCATCTGTGTAATTTGTATTCATGCCTCATCATGTGTTGTGTGGTTGCCTGGGGACACTGGCACCCCCCCCCCCCCCACCTGTTGTGTTTGATATGCAGTGTGGGGCTGCCTGTTTGTGTTTGTGCATCTGCACCACTGCATTGGCATATCTTTAGTGTGCCATTGGCTGTATGTTGTTTGGTGGGTTTCACCTGCTGTCCCTGGGACTCCTAGGTCATCAGTCAGCACAATGATCATGGTTTGTGTGTCCCATTGCTGCCATGGTATGGTATCTGTTCACCTCACATCTACAGTCTCCACAGGATATCTACATTTGTGTGCCCATTGGTGCAGATATGTGGTTCTGCATTATGATGGTCACTTATGTCATTGTGTTATTGATGAATGTTGACAGTGTCAGCCCCCATGGGTGATGTTTGTCTGCACATGGCCAAAGGTATGTCTTATTTGCACTGCACTGCTTGCCTCACCCAATGTATGTTGCTATGGGACACAAGCACTACTTTGCCACTGATGTGTTTGTTGTTCTGTGACCAGGAATCATCCATGCTGTTTGGCAGTTGCAGCTTTTTCCATGTCAACACTTACCTTTTGGTCACTGTGATGATGGGGGTTTAGACCCCATTGCCACAATGTTCAAAATGTGCTTCAGCTATGGACCCCACACTTACCTTTTGGTCACTGTGATGATGGGGGTTTAGACCCCATTGCCACAATGTTCAAAATGTGCTTCAGCTATGGACCCCACACTTACCTTTTGGTCACTGTGATGATGGGGGTTTAGATTCAAAATGTGCTTCAGCTATGGACCCCACACTTACCTTTTGGTCACTGTGATGATGGGGGTTTAGACCCCATTGCCACAATGTCCAAAATGTGCTTCAGCTATGGACCCCACACTTACATTTTGGTCACTGTGATGATGGGGGTTTGGACCCCATTGCCACATTGTTCAAAATGTGCTTCAGCTATGGACCCCACACTTACCTTTTGGTCACTGTGATTATGGGGGTTTAGACCCCATTGCCACAATGTCCAAAATGTGCTTCAGCTATGGACCCCACACTTACATTTTGGTCACTGTGATGATGGGGGTTTGGACCCCATTGCCACATTGTTCAAAATGTGCTTCAGCTATGGACCCCACACTTACCTTTTGGTCACTGTGATTATGGGGGTTTAGACCCCATTGCCACAATGTCCAAAATGTGCTTCAGCTATGGACCCCACACTTACATTTTGGTCACTGTGATGATGGGGGTTTGGACCCCATTGCCACATTGTTCAAAATGTGCTTCAGCTATGGACCCCACACTTACATTTTGGTAACTGTTATGATGGGGGTTGGACCCCATTGCCACAGTGGTCATGGTCTGCTTGCATTGTGGAGGCCACACACATTTATGTGTGACACATGTGATAGGGGGTCACATTGTATGTTCAATTTCATGTTCAGTGTTGTAGGCATTTGACACAGTCTACACACGCTTGTCATGGTGTTGGGGGGATGTTTTTTTCTTACATTCCTTATGTTGGAGTATGCTGGTTGTGTCATGCATTACCCATCCTCTGAGTAGGGGTGGTGTTGGTGGTAGGCATCCAGCCCCCTATGTGTGGGGATGGTAGTAGTGACAGGCATCTAGCACCCCCTGAGTAGGGGTGGTAGTAGTGACAGGTATCCAGCCCCCCATGGGTAGGGGTGGTGGTAGTGGTAGGCATCAAGCCCCCCATGAGTAGGGGTGGTAGTAGTGACAGGTATCCAGCTCCCCATGGGTAGGGGTGGTGTTGGTGGTAGGCATCCAGCCCCCTATGTGTGGGGATGGTAGTAGTGACAGGCATCCAGCCCCCCTGAGTAGGGGTGGTAGTAGTGACAGGTATCCAGCCCCCCATGGGTAGGGGTGGTGGTAGTGGTAGGCATCCAGCCCCCCATGGGTAGGGGTGGTGGTAGTGGTAGGCATCCATCCCCCTATGAGTGGGGATGGTAGTAGTGACAGGCATCCAGCCCCCCTGAGTAGGGGTGGTGTTAGTGGTTGGCATCCAGGCCCCTATGGCTGTATATGACATTGGTGATAGCCATCCCGCCCCTATGGTTCTGCTGTTGCTGGTGTAAGTCATTTCTGCATCCCTATGTGTGTGTGTTATATGTCGGGTACGTGTCGTTTGTTTGTGTGGTGGGTGTTTGACTTACCTTCTGCGCCGTACGCGTCCGTACCAGTTCCGGTAATAAATGTAGAGTATTGGTAGGACCTGCGCGATGGGATTCATGGTTGGTTCGTCTCGTTCGGCTTTCTCGTTGCTTCGACTCGTACTCGTGGCTGGCGTGTTCGTCTCGTAGCCGTGGATCGTCTTGTGGCGCGAATCGGAGCTTATGTGCGCCTCTCCCGGATGCTCTGACGTGCCGTGCGTAGCGACGGGTTTGGCGCGTACGGAAGGCGCATCGTACTAGTCCGGCCGGACGGTGCTGTATTTTGGCTTCCGTGCGACTCGATTCTGCGTTTACGGATCCGGCTCGGGCGGGGAACAGGAGCTGGATTGGGTGAGTACGGCTGGGTCGGGATCTGGGCAGTTATGCACATCATACTTGCTCGTTCGGACGTATGTTCGAATCGGTCGGGAAACACGCATTCGGCTTGTTTTTTTTCCGGACGAATAGTGTTAGGTGCGCTTACGGCCGGGATCGGAATCGGCCCCTTAGTTTTGTAGAAGAGTGATCAGTATTGTGTGGGTTAGTAGCAGGTGTGTTTTTAGTGCTGGTATTATCTGTATTAGGATAGCAATTGTGTAGCTGTTCTGTAATGTGTTCCTCGTCCAGCAGGCTAAGAAGGCATTTTGATGGGTCTGTGTGCATAGGTGGTGGAGACGGTGTTTGAGAGTGAGTTGGTGTGCTGTGTTATTTTTGTGGTGTAACCATGTTGTGCAGTAGACACGGAGAAGCAAAGTTGTGATGTGTGGCACGTTGCTTATAATATTTGCGTATGTTTAGGGCGGAAGGTGTATGAGTCAGTGGTGGTGGTGCAGCATGTGGGTCACGTAGTAAGCTTCTAAATTGTCCAATGGATGAGAGGCGGTTAGAAGAGAGTTGCTGTGTTGCTGTATGTGTGTTAGGTGTGGTGGAAGAGAGAAAGCTTGGCATTGTGGTTTGTTCCTTTGTGTAGTTTTAAAGGTGGGTGTATGATTGTATTTTGTGACTAAGTATTATGAGGTGTTGTGCTTGAGAGATTATGTTGTGCTGATGTGTGTGATATGTTTTGTTTTTGAGGAGTAGTGAAAAGAGGTGCTGATGTATTTTGCCACTCTGCTGTGACTGACTGTTTCCAGGAACTGCTGTCCTGCTCTGCTGGGTTTCCCTGCTACCTACTGACCTTTGCCCTGCAAAAGAAACAACTAAGGAAACTCTTAAGTTTTCCCCAAGACTTGTCGGCTTGTTCCCTTATCCCTCTGCGAGGCCGCCGGACTATCTGGCAACACCCTCTTGTCCCCGGTCTCATCACGGGCAACGTAACCGGTGCCACTGAGGAACAGGCACCCAAGGGACTTCTGCCCCACGCTTGAAGACCAACATCACCTGGATGGAGCCGGCGTTTTGTGGAACTCGCGCTCCACTCCAAACACGCCACACTGAAGCCGGCAGACTAAGTGCGCGCCCTCTTTCACCCGCGACAACAGATCAGGTACTTGGCCGCTCTGCGGCAGGCACTTCTTGACTTTCTCTTTGGCAGGGTGGGTGGCCACTACTTCTTCGGTGCTATGATCCCCGGCTGCGCTGGGCAGCGGGACTTCCATCACTGCCACGCATCTCCACGAGCTGCTGATGGAACACCGCATTTGGGTTCCCAGGCGGCGGACGCTCAGGAATATTTGACACTGACTCGAACTTTACCGTAACGCTTCTAAAGGAGCTCCGATCTTGTTATTCTTAATTGGCCAGTGATCCCTGCAACACGGATACTCCCAAACGTACGGAGTACATCCTTGTCACCTGTGAATTCATTTGATGCTCATATCAAGAGACTTTTTATTTTTCTACCACCGTGTGGAGTCTCTTTATGGTGTTTCAGGGGATTATTGTGTGAGTGTGTTACACAATTACTTAACACCTTGCCTCTCAGAGTTAAGCCTATCTGCTCTGCGCCAAGCTACCAGAGGGTAATCTAGTGTATTTCAAGACTTACCCTGCCTAGAAGTGGTGGTCCCCGCTTGGACCAGCTAGACACCCCGGCCAACCGGAGACTCCATTTCTAACACCCTGACATAAATTTTTTGAGGCATATTTACTATAGAAGTGACGGACTTCTTGGATTAACGCTGCTCTCCGCCACTTCTGAAATGCAGGGCTGCACCATATTTACAACAATATGAGTGCAGTCCTGCGTTCCCCCTGCGCTGGTGCTACATTTTAGCGAAACCGGTCCCAGGATGCTTGTTTCCGGTCCAGGGAAGACCTGGCCTGGCAGTTCGGGCTGGACTGTTCCCATAAGGAACAGGGTCAAGACTGGTTTGCATATGGCTGGGTCTGAACTGGGGTGGCGAAGTGAGCTAAAGAACGGTGATGGATTCAACCCAGATCTGTGACTGGGGGTGAGTGTCTGAAAAGTTTCAGCGCTCCGTCCATCATCTCCTTGTGTTTGCTAAATTTTGCTGCCTAGCGCCAACGCAGGCACTCTTGCACCATAGTGCAAGGGTGTCTGCGTTGCAGGGGAAGATTGTTTATGTTCAGGAACAATCTTTAAATGGTGTTTTGTAACTTCTATGTGTGCTGCTTAATGCAGCACACATGGAAACAGCAAAAACAAGCAGAAATTAAACATTTCTCCTTGTTGCGCCAGGGTAAGACCAGGTTTTCCCTAGTCTTAATTTTGGCGCTGCCCCATATTTACGCCACCCTTGAAAATATGGAGCAGCGGCAAAATCAATGGGTGTTGAGGTGGAACGCCCACACTAGTTGCCCTCCCCTTTCACGCTAGGGATGGTGTGAGAGGGTGCCTTATTTACAAGGCAGCGTTAAGTCACGTTAAGTGGCTTAAAGCTGCCTTGTAAATAAGATGAAGCCGCTATCGCCACCACAACGTCCGAAAATATGACGTTGTGGTGGCGATAGGGGCTTGTAAATATGCCTCTATGTCCTAGAAATCGTCTTCAAAAATATCTATTGAAGTTAATAGAAAAATAAATATACACCTAATAGTACAATATTATATTAGACACTATTTGCGTATGAAATATTCTGATATACAATCATATGAGTACCTTTAATTCCAATTGCTTAGGTAAGGAAGGTTTATCACCATCAGGTCCTAGTATTAGCCTCCTTTTACATATCTCGCACATTATTAGTATGCCAGATTGAAATCCTTTGATAAAACTAAAGACTGGACCGTTAAAACCGGGTATAGATGCTAAGGTCACATTGCAGCTACCCCTGCATTGCTTTACTATTTGTCAATGTCGTATAAAAATCTGGGAAGAACAGAGAAAGGCACCGAATAGGATGATAAGTAGGCCAAAACTATTTTCGTGAGAGGAGGTTCCGCCCACCAGGATTCTGGTGGACATTTTTATTCTAAGAGAGTGGGCTCAGAGATATTTGTTTTCAATGGAATTCGAGTTCTGCATCAACTGCAGAGTGCAGGAAAGGGATTTTAATGACATCAGAAAAATTGGGTACCTCGAGAATCAGGCATGGAAACAGCTAGCATATGATTCAGCAACAAATTAAGTTAAGACACTTCGAAATATGTAGCACCTAATGTTGTGATGAAGATGCCGTAGACATTAATACACAGAGGTTTTGCCAAGGGAGTTTTTTGATGGACCGATAAAGTAAGAGGTTGTTTTTCCAGCCGGCCTATCAAGGGCCAATTTGGAGACTATTGACACAGCAGCAGGCTCAGGACCAGTTTAGGCCCCTTCATTCTTCCCTTTGAGAAAAAGAGTCTGTAGAGTTGGGGGCAAGAAGGACTTCCAAAGGAACAAACACAAGAATGCTAGACATCATAGTCCTTTCCTGGAACACATAATCCTGGTGTTTTCCAAACTCTGAAAGGTTCCCACA
Organism: Calotriton arnoldi; assembly: GCA_963921515.1. Taxonomy (NCBI): domain Eukaryota; kingdom Metazoa; phylum Chordata; class Amphibia; order Caudata; family Salamandridae; genus Calotriton; species Calotriton arnoldi. The sequence goes on along the minus strand of CAWUFW010005772.1, from coordinate 453,450 downwards.
TCGTATCGTTCCGTGAGCCAATACAGAAGTACCTTCAAGTTTCTCAAAAAAATGCTCTGATGGAACCTCGAGATGTAAAGGAGGTATCGGCAAAAAGTTTTTTTCATGTCGATTTCATATTTTTTCATACTAACAATCAAGATCTTTTGAGAAACATAGGGCCACATGTACTAAATCGTGTGCTTGTGATTTCCTAATAGCGAATTTTAGCAATTTGTTATTAGGAAATCGCAAACTGCGGCGTACAACATTGTGTTTGGCACTGTTAGTGATGCGCAGTGGCTCACAAATGGACCTGCCTTAACAATATTCATGAGGTAGGTCACAATATGCGACCCATTGTGAATGGCTACAATCCCAGGGATGGTGGCCGACCACCATGTCTGTGATTGCTTTTAAAATAAAGCAATTTTTTTTTTGTAATGCAGCCCGTTTTCCTTAGAGAAAAACAGGATGCATTTCAAAAATAAAAAGCTACATTTTCATTTTTTAAGAGTAGGCAGTGGTCCGTGGAACGACTGCCTGCTCTTAAAATATGTTGGCAGCCACATTCACAAAGGAAGGGGTCCTTTGGGGACACCTTCCTGTTTGCGAATGGGTTACAGCCAACTTGAAGTTGATGGTAACTGCGAATGTCTTACGACTGTATTCCCAGTCACATCACATTTATACATACCAGTGCTATTCGTTATTAGGAAGGGACACCCGAAACATGCCCCTTCCTAATACAGAATCGCAAAAGCAAAATGGGATTCAGTACCAAGTTACTGAGTCACATTTTGCCTTCTGTACATGGCAAAATGCATTTTAACGGTCGCAAACGGCCTGATGGGCCATTTGCGACCGATAAAATGCTTCGAACATCTGGCCCATAGTTCTAGTAAAGAAAAAGCTAAAAGAGTTATGCCCTGTCATAAATATGTGCTTATTCGGCAGCTAGGTAGTTTACAATCGCTTCAAGGTCAAGGCATCAATCTTTTAGGAGGCCGTCTGCTTCAAGGTGACTTGATAACCAGGCTGGATTTGAAAGATACAAAGTTTGCAGCAAGTGATATGGCCACAAGTTGGAAGTTGACCTCTCAAGAAAGGGACCTTCATGTTATGTGTTTTTTGCAGGATCTTTCACTGTAGCTCTCCAGCTACCTCTGAGTAGCTCCCCTGTGTGCAGTCCAGCTTATTAAATTAGACATCTTTTGCTTGGTTGAATTATTAAACATATAAAAAATTGAAATTATACAACACTAATAATATTAGTTGCTGTCAATGTGTTTCATTGAACATAAGTAGCTCTCAGTACAGAAAAGATTGGAGACCCTTGAGAGTTTGGCCAAAATTGAGTCAGTTTTATTTTTCTATAAATGGACAGTGTTTCACAATTATAGTACATGAACAGTTTCAAAGATAGAAGCAACATTAGCAAACTGGTATTGCTACATGTTTTCTGGCCAATACATAATGTAAATGAAGCAGGACACCTTCTGGGTTTGAGAACTAATGTAGTGGACTGGAGCTTCAAACGTCTGATTGACTAACACAATTAGATATCACACAGACTGATTTTTTAGAAGATTCTTAAAGTATTGGGCCTTTTGGAAGTTGACCTGTTTGCCTCCTCAATTACCACTGTACTCTCAGTGTGTTACAACTGTAGAACAGACAACACACAGTGAGTCTAAAGACTTTCCTTCACACTTGGCCAGAGTTCAAGGCCTGTATATTTTGCTGTTTGCAGGTTTTCCAAGTCTGATTTGTTAAATTAGGCTAAACAACACATCTGTGGTTCTAGTGAATCCTTTATGGCCATCTCAAACTTGGTATCAGACATTCTGGGAGATATCCACTTACTGTTCCATTCTGATCTCACCCTTTCCCAAAGTGGTAACATATATGGATGGCAGTCCGTGCAGCTGAATGAATAAGCCGTGTTATTGTTAGAGGTGTGGAAGATTTTCAGGGTACCTGGGCAGTTCGAAGATTATTATCAGCTGCTGCATCAGTTGTAAACTATGAATTGTAAACATGTGAATGCTTTGGGTGGTGTGTGGGGTTAGTGCTGGTGTGGTATCTGCGGTGGTGGTCTTGGTGATGTCTTAGTGATGGTATTGGTGGTGGTGGTATTGGTCATGTTGGTATTGGTAAGTTTATTGGTATCAGTGGTGGGGGTTTTGTTGGTGCTGGTATTAGTGGTGATAGTGGTAGTTTGGTGTGACACTGGTATTGTGGTGGTACTTGTGGTATTAGCATTTATGGTGTTCGTAATTATGGTGATGTTGTATTGGTAGTGGTGGAGGTCTACTCCATAGTGGTGATATTAGTAGTGGTAGCATTGGTTATCGTACTGGTGGTATTAGTGCTACTAGTGGTGGTGTTGTTTCTGGTGGTAGTGGTTCTATTGTAGTGATATTGGTGGTGTCAGCTGGGGGTAAAAGTGGTATTGGTGGGGACACTGGTAATTGTAGTGGTTGTGGCGTTGCTGGTGGTGTAGGTATTGGAGTTATTGGTGTTTGTGGAATAGGTAGCATTGGTCCTGGTAGAATTGGTTGTGGTATAACTGGTATTGGTGACGATAGTATTGCTTGTGTTGCTACTTGTGATGTTGGTATTGTTGGAGGTGGTGTTAATAGTGGCTGAAATGGTGTTGATATTGGTAGTATTGATGCTGATATCATGGCTGTATTGGAGGTAGTAGTATCTGCCGAATTGGTACTGTTATTATTGATATTGGAGTGGTAGTGGTGTTGGTGTTGTGGTACTTGTGGTGGTGGTACCGGCGATCGTGATGATATTGGTAGTGATTGTACTTGCAGTGGTATTGGTTGGTGGTAGTGGTGAAATGAGTGGGGTATTGGTAGTAGTGGTGATGTGACGATGGTGGTATTGATAGTGTTGATGATGCTGTGTTAGTGGTGGTAGTAGCGGGTGTTTGTGGTGGTATTAGTGGTGATGATATTGGTGGTGATGTATTGGTAGTGGCATTGGTAGCAGTGATGATATTGGTGTTGGTATTGATGGTGGTCCTATCACTGGTAGTATTAGTGATATTGGTGTTAGTGGTAGTAATGATATCGGTGGTGGTTGTCTTGGGGTTGTTGTTGATGGTGGTATTGGTATTCGTGTTGCTATGATGGTGGGGATTTTGGTGGTGGTATTGGTCTTTTGAACAAGTACCTACATATTAACAGGTGAATATTTCATACACTGTCTGCAACTAATCGCTCAAAGGAGATCTTCTCTATTGTGAATGAGTTGTCTAACCCCGACAGAATTTCAATCAAGCCTACCCCTTCCCAAACCTTTTGCAACTCATTGAATCTCTTCTTCATTGACAAAATTAAAAAAATAAAGTCCAGTAGTCCGGTCTGCCAAAATCTGGATTCCAGCTCTCGTACCACCTGAAATCATAGCACCTTTACGCAATTCCTTACAATCTGTGAGCATACCTTCGTGGACCTCCTTTCTAAAGTCAAATCTGGCTCCCCCACTGACTGCTGCCCTCCTAGCATCTTGAAGGAAATTTGTACGGCCCTCCCCAGTCCTGCCCTCAATCTTTTAAATGAGTCGCTGTCTCAGGGCATTGTCCCTGCAACTTTTAAGGAGGCAATCATTGTCCCCCTTTTGAAGAAGGTGGGCGCGGATCCGCTAATTTTAACTAACTATCGTCCAATCTCCCTTCTTCCTTACCTAGCCAAGGTTTTGGAAGCCTATGTTACGAGATGTCTCACTGATTTCCTGAAGGAATCCGAATTTCTTGATCCCCACCAAATGGGTTTCCACCCAGCTCATTCTACCGAGGCGGTGATCCTTACAGTGCTGGATACACTCCGTAGTGAGGTCGATGGTGGTTCCTCGCAGGCTCTTGTCTTGCTTGATCTTTCCGCTGCCTTTGACACGGTTGACCATAATCTTTTGGTCGACCGTGTGAGGGACGCGGGAATTTCGGGACTTGCGCTGGGCTGGATCAGTTCCTTTCTGGAAATTCGCTCCCAGGCGGTCTGTACTGCCCAGTTTATTGCCCCTAGAATCAGAATTTCTTGCGGAGTCCCTCAGGGCTCCTCACTTTCTCCCCTGTTGTTCAATCTTTACCTTCTCCCTCTTGTCCGAGCCCTGAAAGAGCGCCAAGTTTGTACATTTAACTATGCTGATGATTTTCAACTTATTTTTTCCATCAGCAACTCCTCGGAGTCAGTCCATGCCTTTCAGTCTACCATGCTGTTCATTAGTCAGTAGATGAACAGTAACCATCTAAAACTCAATCCGGATAAGACGGAGTTGGTTTTAACAGGTGGTATCTCTAAAAATCCTTGGGGCCCTCATTTCTGGCCCAGGGAGCTGGGTCAGTCCCCCTGTCCATCTAGCTCGGCCAAGAGCCTTGGGGTAATAATCAGTCAGGATCTCACTATGAAGCCTCAGATTGGGTCGGTGATCTCCACCTGCTTTGTCCAACTTAGGAAAATAAAAAAGATCTGCAGATTTCTTACCCATGAAGCTCGGATTCAGGTGATTATCGCCATGGTTATGTCCCATGTCGACTATGCCAATTCGCTATACTTCGGCATCCCCCTTTACCTATCTAAACGTCTGCAGATGGTACAAAATCAGGCCGCACGTCTGATTGTTCATCAACCTAGGCACCATCATGTCACTCCTCTTCTAAAGAAACTACATTGGCTCCCGGTGGTTCAGCGCTGCGCCTTCAAGGTTGGGTGTCTTATTTTTAAGTCACTCAATGGAAGAAGCCCTAAATTTGTGAATAACTTGATTAACAAGTATGCTCCCACACGCAATCTTCGGTCAGCCCACAAGCAACTCTTGTCCATTCCTTCTTTTAAATTAAAGCGCACTGGTGGTGCCAGGTTTGCTATTTTGGCCCCCATGTTCTGGAACTCCCTCCCCTCTGAAATTCGCTTTTGCACCAACTCCTTGGCTTCAGAAGCCTCCTTAAAACTTGGCTATTCCGACAGGCTTTTTGAATAAATCTCCAGGACTTGGGTATCAATCAAAGTAGCGCCATGAAACCACCCCGGTGTACGTGCGCTTTACAAATTTATTTTAACATAACATACCTCCTAATTGTTTTATTTTATTACATTGGGAAGGGCTAACCTTATTATGGCCTTTGTTGTGATAGCAGGTGGATAATGATATTGTCTAAAGCGTCTCTCAGTCAGTGATTGGATATACTGTACTGAGCACATTAAGTCAGGTGCTAAGCTTGTATGTTCAATGCAAAACTTCGGCAACCGCTTGTTTAATAACTTTTTGTGGTTGGCAGAATAAAGTAGTCTGGATGAAATATTAAGAAAACGGATCACAGTAATTCTAATGAAAACAGAAGAAGCGTGCTGACGTAACTAGTCCAACTGTTTGGGAACAAATTAATATACCACGTCTCTGGTCCCACTGTGATTACCTCAATGCACTCCCACTCAACACGCTGCTCTACTTTCTAGGTCCCATCCATCAAAGCAATAGGCAACCGCGCGGAGGCCTTGGCTCTTAAACACATTTAGAACAAAGAGGAGGGTGATGTGCATGAGAGGCAGCTTGAATCCCTGGAAATCTCAGCCTCAATGGATGCAGCCGCGTTGGCAGGGGTGGAGGTGAATGTGCCACTCAATGAGTTGAGGCCCTCAAAACGGCAATGGAACTTATCCACCAGGGCATTAATGCGTCACCCTAAAGTCATTTCGATTTCATAAACATTTAGCCATCATGGATCAGTCATATACCAGTACCTCCTAATCTGATATCTCACAAAATACTTTGAGTTGCCTCTTTAGGGTTCAACAAACCCCTGCCTCACCTTCCTAAACCCACCCTGGTCTACCTCCAGGTTTTAGACCTAATGCTCGAGTGGACAGGGTGGGGGACTCCTGCCAAAACGTGGCAGATGTTGCCTCCATCTTATTAAGAATTCATTGATTTGAATGGCACGCTAATTTTACAGTTTTACTCCTTGTTCTCCCACCCCCCGGAATTCCCTCTTAATAGGACCGTGTAGAGATTATTGGCCACCCTCCTGTTTCCAACTTTGAAAGACCTATAGTCAATGTGATTTCTAAACCATCAGCGACTGTCCCAAAATCTACCCGCTCTCCATCCGGTAGCCTACATGTATATGTTACAAATGTAAGTCCCTGCAAATATACAGTGGGGAACCCTGTTAATCCTTCCATATCTGCCTTAGCACCTGTGTATTAGGAAAAACAAAAATCCAGATTTCCAAAATAAAGTAGTAAATCCGCTGTCTTAGTTCTACTGAAATGAACTGGGGGAGATTGACTACTTTTTGCCATTCACAAACATTGCCAGTGGGACACCTGGAAAGATGCCTAGTCACAGATTTTTAGGCATCCTACCGGCAATGCCATATGGCGTTTTCTCTCCATAGAGAATGGTACATGCAGAAAATATGCACCTCCATTGCGTAAGTGCACTTTATTTCTTTTTGCTTGTTTTCCTCACAACACATTTTTTCACCATGGAGCATCACCTTCCCATTCATCCACATTACAGAGTTTATGGATGTTTCCTGTCCTTCCCACCCCGAAAATTGCTTTACTTCAATTCTTTCCTGGAACACATCTCTAACTATTTTTGAGGGTGGGACAGGGAGTGAGAGGAGTCTGAATGTTCACAATCTCACAAATGTGTGTGCATTCAAAAACTCCCAAGGCAAAACATTGCCTTGATTCTCCCACTCCCCCAGCCCTTGCATGGGGTTTAATACAGCATAATTGTACACAGTTATTGTGCACCACTACACTTTAGTAAATGCCTTTACGCCTGCTAGCTAGCTATTTATGGATACAAGAGATGCATAAAGTCAGCCTTTTTTCAAATACACACACATACGATCACAGCCAAAAAACAGCTTTATGAATCGTACCCAAACTCCATGCCTTGATTCATTCCCTCCTGCAGCCGATGCATGGGGGTTAATACTGCGTAATTGTACATAGTCATTGTGACCAATTACGCAGTAGTAAATAGATTCAGTAATAAATTCATTAGTAAATACATTCAGTAATAAATGTATTTACACCTGCTTTTAAAATGTTCTGGGTATGGGAGGTATGTAAATGCAGCTGTTTTCGGACATAAATATACACTTATGGTCGTAAATCGCTTTGTGGATCCTGCCTAAACTCTTTCTGGCAAAAATTGAATCCATTTTCGCACCAATTATTAACCGTTTTACTCCATTTTGGAAAGATTCTTCGTGGACATCACTTCCACCTTCCTCTTAACATTATGTATTGAACCGGTCACTCTTAACTGGGACCATTCATGACACCCTGGTTACCCTAACAGTCATGTCTTGTGGTGCGTTGTAAATTTCAGTTTGTTAAGCATTTTATCTAATAGCCCTATACATTTAACTAGTCTGTATTACCTCCTCGTCCGTCTTCCTCTCATAGTCCTTACATATGAGCTTACCTCCATTCATGCAGAACCTAATCACCAAACTTGACTTTTCCTTCCCAACCCAAGATAGCCCCCATACCAAAGAGTATAAGTACATCACTTCCTGGAAAGGACTTCCTGTTTTCTTCTTTCTGCAGCCAATTGCCATCTTGGCTACAGGTATTTCTCTTTTTTATTTAATATTTTGTATTACGAGGTCACCAGGCACGTCTGTGGCTTGCTTGGCAGCCTGTGACGGCCTCAGGATGTTTCTTTTTTGTTTTTTTATTCCCCTGGTCTGGCTTTATGCAGCAGGCACGTGGCGCTATGTTCTGAAGTTCCACTCTTCATTGCCGTGCCCCTTTCTTGTGTCGGCAGTCGCGTGGCGACTGCCTGGTTTCCATGTGGGTGCCCGCTCTGTCGGAGCAGAACATCCTTGTTCTCTGCCTGCCCTGTTCCATGTTCTTAGGTGTGTACTGCCTTTTTTTGGGTGGTAGCATGTTGCTGGAGCTTGGCGTCACCTTGGCAATCTGCCGGCCTTGTTCAGGAATTGTTTTCCTGTGCTGGTCGCGTTGCGGTGCTTCGCGATCTCGGCTGGATTAAGGGTTTCATTCCAGCTGATTATGAGGTTGTGTGGCCGGTTTCTAGACATAGCTTTTGTCATTACTTTTGATTGTGGCACTACTTCCCTCATTGCTGGGCTAGTCTGTGTCCTACTGTGTACACTCCTGCCATAGCTGAGCCATCCGCTGGGGTGGCTGTGGCCCCAGTTCTCCCGGGCTTTGTTGCTGCAGCTTTTGGGTTGCATTTCATGCTCAGGTGGGGCACCGCCAGCAATGGTTCCTCGTATGGTTCCTTCCGTAGGGTGTGGGGGGGTGTATGGGCCTTAGGGTCCATTTGTGCAGAGCTCAGTTGTGTCCATATTTGGCTTTGATCTGTTGGCACTGCCTGCTATTGCTTTCTGTCATCCCTTTGTCAGATTCCCTTATCTGCTGACCCATGAGCTGGGCGGTTAGGGGCTGGCTCTGATGGAAGGTGGTTCACTTTTGGTCCACTTCCGGTTCTGGTGTTCCCCCTCCTCTCCTGTGCTAGGGTGTGGGGTGTCTGGGTCGCACTGCTTCTGCTGGAGACTCATTGGTTCTCCATGGTGCACTGTATATTTCCGCTTACCTCTTGTCCTTCCTGCTTTGCGGTACGTCTCTGGTGAGTATATCCTTCTCTTTGCTGGGTGCCTGGGCCGGGCACACCTGGTTCTTTATGTGTGTGTTTTCCTTTCTCCTTTGGCTGACAGGGTGAAGGAACATGCTTCTCTGGGACGCCATGCTGTGGTCTCCTTGGCTGTTGAGGTTCTTTAGCCTTGCTGTGCCTTGAGGGGTGGGGGCTCCTTGCAGGTGCTGATGCTTCTGCTGGTGATATTTGCCACTGCTGTAGCTTCTGCCTGGCGCCTGGCATTGGTGCTTCAGTCCCCATTGTTCCTGGGGCCTCCTGTTCTGCTGTTCCTGTTTTTCAGTCTGTGGTATTCTGGGGTGGATGCTTTCTTGGCTTGTGTGTGCATGTTCTGCTGAAAAACAAATTGGTATGCTGTTCCTACTGTGTGTTACAGGTCAATGTGTGTACAGAGAGCGCCACACTGATTACTTGAGACCGGAGAAAAATTTCTCTCCTTTCAGAAAAAGACCCTCACACACCCAGCCAGCTAGGTGTCTTGCTTCATCACTGGGTCTGCTCCTTATCGGGTCGGTGCTGCAATACCCGATCGGCACCCGTGACGCACTGCCCCCAACGGCTAAGAAAAAAGATCTCCGCCAAGAAGGCCCCATCACGGGTGCCGATCGGGTATTGCAGCGCCGACCCGATAAGGAGCAGACCCAGTGATGAAGCAAGACACCTAGCTGGCTGGGTGTGTGAGGGTCTTTTTCTGAAAGGAGAGAAATTTTTCTCCAGTCTCGAGTAATCAGTGTGGTGCTCTCTGTACACACATTGACCTGTAACACACAGTAGGAACAGCATACCAATTTGTTTTTCACTTGTTAGGGCCTGTATGCTGGACCTAGATTAATTGGCCCCTAGGTTTTTCCCCCCTTTTGTAATACTGCATGTTCTGCTGGCCCTCGTTTCGATCTTTTCAATTTTTGTTTCCTGGGCTGTGGAGGTGAGTGCCTGGCTCTCTGCTCGTCCATATGGCCTTAGTTGCTTTCTCGTTTGGGCTACTTTCTTTGTATCCGCTGGGCTTTTGCAGCTGGTTTTCCTTCTGGTGGGTGTTACTTTGCTGCTGGTGGGGCTTGCCTCTGGCAGGTTCCTTTCAGCTTTTCAAGGTCAGATGGCGGTGGGTGTTTCCACCCTGTTCTGACCCTATGAGGGTCGTTCGGTTCTCTCTCTTGTGGTATTCCCGTTGGTGTTTCCAGCTGTTCTGCCTCTCTTACAGAATTGCGGTTTTCTGCCCTTCATCAGGCTCATGTGTGTCTGCTTCCTAGTCTGTTTTGCTGTCCAGGGCATCCTGTTCCTGTTCCGGGTCCTGCCCTTTGAACTAGCGTCCTACCCCATGGTGTTCTCCACACCTTGGCTCTGTTGCTGGCCTTCTATGAGATCCGGCTCTTCCCTTCTCTGGATGGCTGGCTGGTTGCCTCTCGTTCTTTTTCCGAGCCCAGTTGGTGGTGCTTGGAGTGCCCACACTGTTGCTGGGGTATGGCTTCTTGCTCTGCTGGGTGTCGGTCCTTGGTCTTGACGTACCTGGTTCTCCTCTTCCTCGGGGCCTGCTTCGGGTTTGTCTTGGGTTTGGTCTTTGGGTCGGTGGTATGTTGTGTTCATCTCTGCTTCCTTTGGCCCTCTCTCCTTTTTCGCACCTCGGCTTCTGCAGGGCAGTGGCTCCCCTGTTTGGGGTGTTGTCCTCTTTGTCTGCCTTCCTCCCTGAGGGGGGGGGGGGTTGTGCCTGTCTCTCCTTGTTCACTGTCTTTTCTGGATTTGTTCCAGTTGTCCCTGGTCTGGTGTCTCTTTGTTCCCGCGGTTCCTGTGGTGGTGGGCTCAGCTTCTTTGTTGGGGGTGTTTGCTTTTGGTGCCAGGTTTGGTGGCTTAGTGGTCTGTTACGTCCACTGTAGGGGCCTGTGTGTTGACCTCATGGGCGCAGCTTCAGCTCCTGGCAGGTTCTCTCTGCTTTTCCTCCTCCTGAGGTTGCTATGCTGTATTTCAGCCCCAAGATGCCCACAGGTACATGTGCGCCGTGCACCTACGCATGTTCTGTTATTAAGGCCCTGGGGGGTCCGCTACTCTAGCACGGTGGTGCCTGGTGGCAGCACTTTCTTTTCCTCTTGGTTGCAGCTGGTGGCTCTCCCTTGCCCTTGGTGGGGTGTTTCTTCCTGACTGCCTGCTTGTCAGCTCATTCGACAGGGCGGCTGTGCTCATCCTTGCTTCTCTTTCCTGGTGGATTTGCCTCTGGGTCATTTCCTCTCTCCTGGATCTTGGCCGTCTGTCTTCCGGGGTGTCTGTCCTGGGCCTTCTGCTGCCCTGTGGTGGTGTTTTCCTTCCTCTGTTGAGGTGTGTCTGGCTTGGTGGACTGTCCGTCCTTTTCTGTTTCAGTCCCCCTTGCCTGGAGTGGTTCGCCACCAGGAGCTGCCCTTCTTCCCCTCTTTTTTGTTGTCTGGTCCCTCCTCGAATGCTTTGGAGGAGGTTCCTCTGGCTTTTTCCTGGGCCCGGGGCCTCCTTTCTTGTTTTCTGCTCTTCCTTCTTTTCCCTCAGGTGGTTTTGTGGGGTGTTCAGGACTGCGCAGTGGTTCTGTTGCTTGCCCTGGTTGTGTCAGGGTGCCCTGGGTTCCCTTGTCCTCTCCGTCTGTCTATCGGGCCCCTTTCCGGTATGCCATTCAATCCGTTGCCCCTGTGGCTGCCGCTTCGTCCACTGCACTCACTTCGCTGGTTGGGTCTTGCGGTTTCTTTCTGGTGCGGCAGTCCATCCTGGACCTTGGATGTTCTTTGGCTGTTGCTGCACTGCTATAGCATTCGCAGCAGTCTTCTCCCCTAGTGGCTTGTTGCCATCATTGGCGATCTTTTTCCATCTGGTGTCGGGTTGGGGTTTTTCCTCTTCCTCTTAGCTCCTCTGGCAGTGTTGGTCTTTCTTTGGGACGCTTTTCCGCTGGTTTGGGCTGTCTTTGCCCTCCGTGGTGAGTGGGCGGTGATCCGGCTTTTCATGGGGCTGGTGTTTTGTCTGTGACCCTCTGGCATCTCACTTGCTGTGGGGTTGTTTTCTTTGGCGTCCTGTTGTTCCTTCCCCTTTGTGGCTTTGAGGCTTGCCTCTGGTTCTGCTAATCTTCCGGGAGGCTTCATGTGGACCTTTTGGGGTCGGCTGCCTTCAGGCTTCTTTCAGCCACTGTTGTTCTGGTGACTTTTGTTTCTGGGGGTCGGGTTGGGGAGTTGGGGCATTGTTTGTCCTCCCCTCCTTTTGCTTCGTTTTTTCCAGCTGTTGTGGGGCTTAGTCCTTGTCCCGCTTTTCTCCCTGCGGTGGTCTCCTCTTTCCCTCTGGACTCTGGTGTAGTTTTGCCTTCCTGTGGGCTATTCCTTGGTTTCCTCCCTCGATGTGCTACATGCTCTTTCTCTGTCTTTGTGACACGCTGCTGTGTTTCGCGAGTCGGGAGCCTTGCCGGTGTCCCTGGGTCTGGCTTTGGAGGCTCCATTCCGTCTCTCTCTTCCTTGTTCCTTTGGTTGTGTTGGCCTTCTTCTGTTCCTCTGTCTTGGCTGGCCTTCGTGTCCCGCTGCTTTTTCCGGGGTAGGCTCTGGGGGTGTTGCGGCCTCCGGGGGGGAGGGGGGTTGCCGGTCCTTTCTTTCGCGACATTGGCATTGGCAGTGCTGCCGCTTGGATGCTGCCCCTCGCTTTTTCCTCTGGCTGGTGGTGTGCCCTCAGGGTTTTGTTACTGCAGTTTTGTGTCCTGCGGGTTCTCCTGCAGTATCGTCTTCTTAAGGTCATTGTTTGATGTCCCTTGTTTTGCTTTTTGATGGTGTTTTGGTTGAAATCAGTTTTTACCTTGGGTACGTACTCATACGTAAGGACTGTGAGAGGAAGACAGACGAGGAAGCAATGCCTGGTTACTTACTGGTAATATTCATTACCCCAAGTCCAAGCCTTCCTCGCCACAGTCCTGAGTTCCCCCCTCCTCTCCCTGTTGTTCAACTGATTTATTTTCTGTGCTTGGTTATTTCAGGAAGTCCTTCCCAGGAAGTGTGGAACTTATACCCTAGGGTATGGGGGCCATCTTGGATTGGGAAGGAAAAGTCAAGTTTGGTGATTAGGTTCTGCATGAATGGAGGTAAACTCATATGTAAGGACTGTGACGAAGAAGACATGGACTCTGAGTAATGAATATTACTGGTAAGTAACCGGGCATTATTATGAAACTTTGAGTAGTTTTCCCCACCATGCAAAAAGTGAGACCTGTTGTATTCTGCTGGTAGATTTCTATCACTCAAGAGAAAATGACAAGTGCCCCTTCAACCCATCTCATTAGATACATAATTACCATTAAGTGCCACATCAAAACATCCACAAATCTAATATGGCAGAATGATTCCACCAGGTGACCAGCAAGAGCCTGAATCTCTCTTTCATACATAACTAGCAGATGAGTGGAATGCCTCTTTTATACATTGGTGACCTGCTCTAATGGCTTTAATACTGAAGAGTGAAATCACTGACTGCAAACACTCAAAACACCCATCCAACAGCACATGCCTATTTGATTCCATTACAGGTAGGGAAGGTCTCAGCAGAAACCACCTTACCCACCACCACAGTCTCATCCACGTGCCCATAACACATTCCACAGTAATACTGTGGTCCACAGTATAGAGGGCCGGCAATAGGTCTAATAGGTCGAGGACTGCCAAGTGATGCTTGTCTCTGAGTTCTAGGCCTTTTCTGTAACTCAGTAAAGGTCGTTTTCTGTGCCAAAAAGGGGGCAAACTGCTATTCTCAATGTACTGTTGCTACTGTTGACCAGCTTCAGCTTCAATCATTTTACTGAAGAATGGCTGGGTGGAGATAGATCTGAAATTGGTAGCATTTTTTTTAGGAATGCCCTTCTATCACTTTTGACTGACTGAACTCAAGCGCCTGGTAGTGATTCAGCTAACAGTGTACTCTTAAGCTGACATTGCATGCTCATTGTACCTATCCAGAAACTGGTTTTCGAAACAGAAAACACACATAAGAACATAATAAAGATATTTCGTTTCTCACTCATCCATATTACAATTATTGTCAAAGATTTCAGTCCGCTCAAGGGAAGCATAAACGCTAGATAAACATTAACAGAGAAAATCTTTATGGGATGGCGTGACAACATTGTGTAATAACCGTCATTAACAAAATAGTGAACACTAGAGATCCATGGCCATTTAGTTAACTTCAGGAAAAATATGATATCAAAATCATAGACTTTCACAGTTTTCTAAAAATTAAAGGCACCTTAAGAAAAGTTGGAAAACGTATGGATTCTCCAGATCTCTTATAATTGGATGTTCTTGTCTATTGCAAATGGGTTCGGCCCATTTCATAAGCCCAGATTTTTTGTTTTTTGATCACCGAGTTTTGGACTTTATACAGTGGGTGAGTCTCACTACTTGGGTCTCACCCACGGTAATTACATGGTAAATGAACTATGCATGTTTACCGTCCTTGTCTGCCTTTTAAGATAAGGCCGCTTCGAGGCAGCTAGGGTAAGGGGCACTTGGCTGGTTACACATGAATATGTGTGCACACATGTGTTCACACATATGCTGTCCGCGCATGTGAGATTACCATTGTGCGCAGCCCGGTAACTGCTCTTAGGTAGCTTGGTGCAGAGGAGAGTCTGCAAGGTTAGGGGTTAACCTGGGATAGGCTTTATAATTAGTGGGCTATTAGGGTTGGACCATGGACCTGGATTGCGACAGCCACAACACCATGGAGAGCTGGTAGGACACACCTCTTGTTGGACTAAGGTGTACAGCTGACCCCAGGACCAGTTGGTCTCTTCAGAACCAGTGAGTCTGGTTCACTTACACCCCTTAAGGACCGGTTGGGGGAAGAGCTGGACTTCTATGCCCCGGAAGGAGGAGAGAAGCACCAGAGACAAAGACCAGGAGAAGAACTGACACAGGGAGCCAGTGGAACTAGGTTCTTGCAAAGTGTGCTGCTTTTGAGGGCTACTGAAACTTCTCCTGGTTGCTAGAGCTCACCACCAGGAGTAAAATAAGCCCAGCATCATCTAAATCCGTGGTACTCATAGTACGGCCCGCGGGCCGCCAGCGGCCCGGCAGGCCTTCCTTGGCGGCCCGCGGACTTTGCAGGTAATGTACCCATGGCCCCCCAGAGAGAGTGGTGAGAGAGAGGGAGTGGCGAGAGAGAGAGAGAGTGGAGAGAGACAGACAGTGGAGAGGGAGTGGAGAGAGAGAGTGGAGAAAGAGTGGAAAGAGAGTAGAGAGAGAGACTGACTGACTGACTGACTGAGAGAGAGACTGACTGACAGAGAGAGAGAGACTGACTGACAGAGAGAGATAGAGAGACTGACTGACTGACAGAGAGAGAGAGAGACTGACTGACTGACAGAGAGAGAGAGAGACTGACTGACTGACAGAGAGAGACTGACTGACTGAGAGAGACTGACTGACTGACAGAGAGAGAGAAAGAGACTGACTGACTGAGAGACTGACTGACAGAGAGAGAGAGACTGGCTGACTGAGAGAGACTGACTGACTGACAGAGAGAGAGAGAGACTGACTGACAGAGAGACTGACTGACAGAGAGAGACGGACTGACTGAGAGACTGACTGACAGAGAGAGAGACTGACTGACTAAGAGACTGACTGACAGAGAGAGAGAGAGAGAGACTGACTGAGGGAAAGAGAGACTGACTGACAGGGAGAGACTGGCTGACTGAGAGAGAGAGAGAGAGAGACTGACAGAGAGAGAGACAGGGAGAGAGAGTGACAGAGAGAGAGACTGACTGACAGAGAGAAAGAGACTGACTGACCGAGAGAGAGAGACTGACTGAGAAAGAGACTGACAGAGAGAGGGAGAGATAGAGACTGACTGAGAGAGACTGACTGACAGAGAGAGACTGACTGACTGACAGAGAGAGAGAGACTGACAGAGAGAGAGAGACTGACTGACTGACAGAGAGAGAGAGACTGACTGACTGAGAGAGACTGACTGACTGACTGAGAGAGACTGACTGACAGAGAGAGAGAGACTGACTGAGAGACTGACTGACAGAGAGAGACTGACTGACTGAGAGACTGACAGAGAGAGAGAGACTGACTGAGGGAAAGAGAGACTGACTGAGAGAGAGACTAGCTGACTGAGAGAGAGAGAGACTGACAGAGAGAGAGAGACAGAGAGAGTGACAGAGAGAGAGACTGACTGACAGAGAGAGAGAGAGACTGACTGACTGACAGAGAGAGAGAGAGACTGACTGACCGAGAGAGAGAGACTGACTGAGAGGCTGACAGAGAGAGAGAGAGCTAGAGACTGACTGGGAGAGATTGACTGACAGAGAGAGACTGACTGACAGAGAGAGAGAGACTGACGGACTGAGAGAGACTGACTGAGAGAGACTGACTGACTAAGAGAGACTGACTGATTGACACAGAGAGAGAGACTGACTGACTGAGAGAGAGAGAGACTGACTGACAGAGAGAGAGACTGACTGACAGAGACAGAAACTGACTGACTGAGAGAGACTGACTGAGAGAGAGAGACTGACAGAGAGAGAGACTGACTGAGAGAGAGAGACTGACTTTGAGAGAGAGAGACTGACTGACTGATAGAGAGAGACTGACTGACAGAGAGACTGACTGAGAGAGACTGACTTACAGAGAGAGAGAGAGACTGACTGACAGAGAGAGAGACTGACTAAGAGAGAGACTGACAGAGAGAGAGACTGACAGAGAGATATTGACTGACTGACAGAGAGAGAGAGACTGTGATGGAATTGGGGTCAAAGTGTGTATGAAGCTATGCAATGCCTCTTAAGATTGCTATTGCCTGCTAATAGAAATGTATTATCAAAATGTGCTCTTTCTAGTTACATCTACTTTTGAAATACGGAATTGTCGCATTGTCTAATGTTTTGAAATGGGTTTGATTTTTTTTACTCTAGCCCCGCCCCCCCACTGACCCCGCCCCCACTGACCCCACCCCTACCGGGTGCGGCCCTCGGCCACAAACCACACTGTAATTTTGGCCCCCGACAGAAAGTTTGTGAGTACCCATGATCTAAATCAATCCAACAGGGCCTGAGTTATGGCCCTTTAAGGGTTGATGACCTGTGACCAGGGCCGGACTGGGAACCAAAACCGGCCCTGGCAAACTGCTCGGCCGGCCCCCCTGGGGTGGGAAGGGAGTGCGGCTGAGCTGTTTGCTAGGGCAGGTTTCGACCGATTTTGTTACAGGGGGCTGATATTGCCGGCCCCCGGTAACAAAAACGGCCTCCCAGGGGCCCAAAACCGGCCCCCACCCTGGCGGCCCACCGGGGAAATACCCGGTGCCCGCTATGGCCAGTCCGCCTGTGACCCCTGAGAGGAAACAGAGCCTGTGGGGCTCCACGGCTATTTCCCTCGGTTTTCCCGGAGAGTGCCATGCCCTCCGGGGTCTGTGCAGTGGTAATTATTGAATTATTGGGGAGAGAAGCATGCGTGGGGACCCCTACCCAGAGTCTCTTTATTCCTGGGGAAACCATTACCCGGGCCGGCGTATGGATGGTGGGTCCCATGACCCCATCTCTGGGGCCCAGAACAATGAAGAAGGGTCAGCACCAGGCCACAGGACCCAAGGAACACCTCCCCTCTCCCCGTGACTGGGGGCAGCGTTGGAGGCCCAGACACAGAGCACTGCTCATTCAACAGGCAGGAGCAGCAGAAACAAAAATGAGGGCTTTTGCGCCTCACCAAAGATGCATATGTGAGTGCGGGTGCTGGCTAGGGTCGGGGTGACCAGGGGCTCCCCTGGTGGCTTCCACCAAAGCATCACCAACCTGAAAAACTGCTTGGGGTGTCCTGGGTGGGACCGGGCACCTCTAAAAAAAAGATAAAAAAGCAGAAGGAAAGCTACTCTCTCAAACAGCGGAGAGCCGCTCATAAAATATTCACTACTTCCACTGGGGGACACCTCATAA
Source organism: Calotriton arnoldi (assembly GCA_963921515.1). NCBI lineage: Eukaryota > Metazoa > Chordata > Amphibia > Caudata > Salamandridae > Calotriton > Calotriton arnoldi. Next base: position 435,908 of record CAWUFW010005772.1, on the reverse strand, counting down.
TTCCATGCAGGACTTAATTTGCCTAAATTTTTCCTTCTTGTTGTGGGCCCAGGAGGACAAGGGCACAAACAAATGTTTTAAGGAAATGTTTGGAGGCTGTAGAAGTTGTAGCAGCCCCCCTTTAAAAGAATTTCAAAAGCGACCATATGTTGTGGGGTTGAAAATATTATGCACCCCTGTGGATATTCATATTAATGCATTCCTAAGGCTGGAGCTTTTGCTCTTCAGATGGGAGTGTAGGGACCTTTAGGGGTTGGTTCTATGGTTGCATATTATGTGGCCTGAAGGAGTATAAAAATGACACCGACACGTGTTATATTTATATTGACTGCTTTATTATTAGTTCATGGCTGACAACAGCTTTTTGATAAATATTGAAATGCTTTATTGGACATAATGATTGTATATTAACTATGGGTATTAATTATAGTGATATCATGATGGGATTTCTAACGAGGGTTATTGATCTTTTTGATATAATGACCCCTTGGCAAAGCCAATAGCCAATAGGCTTATGTAATATGTTGTTGTGATGACCGCCCCTGATAGTGTCAATAGGCCTAATTTATTTAAAGTTATATTGTGAGCTTCTATTTGGTGTAGGTGGGGGAGTACTGTGATTTTGGGAGTCATGACACAATAGGGGTTAAATACAAATGCAGAATGTCATATAAAATATTTTCAATCTGCCTGATGTATACATTTGTAAATTAGTGACTAGTATTTAGTGTTAGAATAGACCTGTGAATGCGTATGCAGTGCCCTATATAAGTTAACATTTGCAGCACCATTTTCTGTTCAGACGCCATTTTGAATGATGATCGAAACTAATCCTTTACTGTTTCTGAGAAAAGCTTCTGTTTGAGTTTTGTTTCTGCAATAATGAACTGTTAGTGCCAGTGCATAGCTTTCTCACTAGATAGAGGCCCTCTCCCACTTGTCTGATGGCGGGCCCAGGGTGAAAACGACCTTGGACTGTGCTAGTTTGTGCAAGATACGAGAACAGCAACCTTTTTTTTGTATTTCACTGTCCAACTGCATCTGCCTGGAAAATTCCACTGTGGGCGTGCTTTTGCCCGGGTATGAAATGTACATAATGTATTGTTTTGCCTGCTGATCTTTAGTTCCCTCTGTACCACTCTTCGAGACTGTGCAGACGGGGCTCCACTCTTAGTGATCTGAATAAAACAATTAATGGTATATTCTCCACTGTTTCCCCGACTCTTCATTTGGTATAGATGGCTGAGAGGTGGTCCGAGGTGACCCGGGTGGCCCCAAGCGGGTCACTTCTTTCAGTAGTGGTGTGCTGTAATAAATGAACTTTTCCTTTTCTAGATAAAAGGCACTGACTGAAAAATCAGCTATTGAGTGCTATTATTGTGTGCTAGCGAAAGGTGATCACTAGTCCACCTTGGACTGCTCTGCTTCGCTACCATGAGATAGTCAAGTGTTACAATGTGGTGCTTGGTTCCCAGTAAGGGGAATTCGTGGACCTATTACGTGCAAAGGCCTCACACCCTGCACAATAACCCAATTTCTTACAATGGGTATAAGCAAAGTTATGAGGCCCTGCAAATTTATGAAAAAGTGAACAAACCCCAATTCTTGAAATTTGAGAAACAACGGCGGACTCCAGTGGCCGCACCTCCTTTTTATGTTCCCCTAATATGTTACAAGTAGGTGTGCACAAACCGCTCCTGCACCCGCCGTTGAAGAGTGCCAACTGCCAATGCAGATATAAAGTACTTTAAAGAACAGTGGGGCGGTGCACTAACCAATCAGATTCAAATCAATAAAGAAGCACAGTCAGTATCTTCGTGATCAAAAAAATTTATCCGTCTTTATTTTTCACAATCCTTAAGAGTTAAGCACAGCATCAGCCAACGCGTTTCGTTCAATATATGAACTTCGTCAGGGCTGAAACAAGTACAACAAAAAATAACATAAGCAACTTAATTGTGTGACATATAACAAATACAATACATATAACTCAAACATGACACTGGACATTATTTCATATTACTACTGTGCATGACACTGAAAAACAACGAAATGTGCACAAAAAAGACAATACATAAAAACCGTGACAAACGATAAAATCTATATTTGTAGACATGTGGTCTCTACCCTTCCTCCACACCTTAAAAACATCTAATCGCTGATCCCCTTTGTAGACAAGCACATATAAAAAACAAAGGGATGCACTATTGAATCTATCAGCGACTCCACTCATGGATACTAAAACCAATGTGTCCTTGGACACTATTAAAAAACCCAATTTTGATATCTCACTAATATAACACATATTGATTAAATTATTATGAAAGAAAACCCAACATGGTACCATGTAGTTATAGATGGACGATATTATGACAAACAAAAACTTAACACAGGGGACCCGTTATTAATATCTCCCAAGTGTCGGGTATAGTAATAGGTGAAAAAGCGGACTGGACTGTCATTTCTTTTTATCAACTCTTTAGTTTAAGGGTAAAAATCCTAGCATATTATTACCCAAACAATATAAATGGGCATACAACCCATTAGGTACATACCAGAATTGTGTGTGGTTGGTTGTCGCGTATAAGGCGCCTGCTCAATAGTAGGGGCTGAGAGCCCACTCCGGTCCCAGCCTATTTCGGATATATACTCCCGGTATGTCAATTAATAATGCACCAAAAACGTGGGTCTCCTTGATAAGAGCCCAAAAAAAGATGATAATCCTGCAGTCCTTCACTGCTACATCTCAATACACGATCGGGGATTGTGAAAAATAAAGACGGATATATTTTTTTGATCACGAAGATACTGACTGTGCTTCTTTATTGATTTGAATCTGATTGGTTAGTGCACCGCCCCACTGTTCTTTAAACCCCAATTCTTATTAACATCTCTTGGAAGACAAATGGGCTTCCTTGTTAGACAAAGAATAACAGGTTTGGCAGGCTAATTTTTGACTGGGAAAACACTTGGGGAACGATACACAAATACAGTAACGAGTATGTGGAATACAAGTATTACTTCAAGTACTCGTAAATGTCTTTGTGAATCGGGCCCGAAATATCCAATACCCTTTTTATAAAAGTGCAAAGAAGGCACAGTTCTGAGTATTTGTATTAATTGCATCCTTAATATTCATTGAATATTTCCATTTTTAACTAGTTTAGATGTTTTGGGGCCAATTGACAAAGGCATTTAACATGGTGTGATACTAGTGGCTACTACTTCATGTGCTCATGTATGCTTTTGTGAATTCATCCCTTGGCACGTATATTCTCTTTTCTGTCATGTAATAACAATACAATACCAAAGGGGATGATGGACGGAGCGTTAGAGCAAATCAAACACTCACCCCCAGTCAACTGATCTGGGTTTAATCCATCATCATTCTTTAGCTCACTCCACCACCCCAGTTCAGACATGGCCATATGCAAATCAGTCTGACCCTGTGCCTCATGGGAACAGTCCAGCCCGAACTGCCAAGCCATGTCTTCCCTGGACCGGAAACAAGCATCCTGGGACCGGTTTCGGTCTCAAAACCCTCATCAGCCAGGCTATCTTGAATCCAGTGGCAAAGTGAGCAAGGGACCAACGTCTGGGCATACCCTGCCAACTTAGGGCGAACAAAGCGATACCAAAGGGGATGATGGACGGAGCGTTAGAGCAAATCAAACACTCACCCCCAGTCAACTGATCTGGGTTTAATCCATCATCATTCTTTAGCTCACTCCACCACCCCAGTTCAGACATGGCCATATGCAAATCAGTCTGACCCTGTGCCTCATGGGAACAGTCCCGCCCGAACTGCCAAGCCATGTCTTCCCTGGACCGGAAACAAGCATCCTGGGACCGGTTCGGGTTCAAAATCCTCATCAGCCAGGCTATCTTGAATCCAGTGGCAAAGTGAGCAAGGGACCCATGTCTGGGCATACCCTGCCAACTTAGGGCGAACAAAGCGATACTCAAAGGGGATGATGGACGGAGCGTTAGAGCAAATCAAACACTCACCCCCAGTCAACTGATCTGGGTTTAATCCATCATCATTCTTTAGCTCACTCCACCACCCCAGTTCAGACATGGCCATATGCAAATCAGTCTGACCCTGTGCCTCATGGGAACAGTCCAGCCCGAACTGCCAAGCCATGTCTTCCCTGGACCGGAAACAAGCATCCTGGGACCGGTTTCGGGTTCAAAACCCTCATCAGCCAGGCTATCTTGAATCCAGTGGCAAAGTGAGCAAGGGACCCACGTCTGGGCATACCCTGCCAACTTAGGGCGAACAAAGCGATACCAAAGGGGATGATGGACGGAGCGTTAGAGCAAATCAAACACTCAACCCCAGTCAACTGATCTGGGTTTAATCCATCATCATTCTTTAGCTCACTCCACCACCCCAGTTCAGACATGGCCATATGCAAATCAGTCTGACCCTGTGCCTCATGGGAACAGTCCAGCCCGAACTGCCAAGCCATGTCTTCCCTGGACCGGAAACAAGCATCCTGGGACCGGTTTCGGGTTCAAAACCCTCATCAGCCAGGCTATCTTGAATCCAGTGGCAAAGTGAGCAAGGGACCCACGTCTGGGCATACCCTGCCAACTTAGGGCGAACAAAGCGATACCAAAGGGGATGATGGACGGAGCGTTAGAGCAAATCAAACACTCACCCTCAGTCAACTGATCTGGGTTTAATCCATCATCATTCTTTAGCTCACTCGACCACCCCAGTTCAGACATGGCCATATGCAAATCAGTCTGATCCTGTGCCTCATGGGAACAGTCCAGCCCGAACTGCCAAGCCATGTCTTCCCTGGACCGGAAACAAGCATCCTGGGACTGGTTTCGGGTTAAAAACCCTCATCAGCCAGGCTATCTTGAATCCAGTGGCAAAGTGAGCAAGGGACCCACGTCTGGGCATACCCTGCCAACTTAGGGCGAACAAAGCGATACCAAAGGGGATGATGGACGGAGCGTTAAAGCAAATCAAACACTCACCCCAGTCAACTGATCTGGGTTTAATCCATCATCATTCTTTAGCTCACTCCACCACCCCAGTTCAGACATGGCCATATGCAAATCAATCTGACCCTGTGCCTCATGGGAACAGTCCAGCCCGAACTGCCAAGCCATGTCTTCCCTGGACCGGAAACAAGCATCCTGGGACCGGTTTCGGGTTCAAAACCCTCATCAGCCAGGCTATCTTGAATCCAGTGGCAAAGTGAGCAAGGGACCCACGTCTGGGCATACCCTGCCAACTTATTGAACAAACACTCATTGTTCTATCAAGACTTCGGTCATCCCACAGAACAGCCAGGACCCCAAAACGATTCTGATCTTAGGCCAAAAACCAGACTCCTTATGTTTGCATTGTAATCAAGAAAAAGGTGATTTCAGACAACACACAGTTATAATTTAATAAAGGCTGTTTGAGATGAGACTGAAAAGGAGATGTCCAAACTCCTAGGCACTAGAGTAGAGCTCAATGAGAATATAGAAGATTTAGGAGAATCAAATCCAGAAAAGTAAGCTACAGCTTTACAATAAGAATTTAATGCTCCTAGACCTAAGGATTGAATTAGACTGAAAATGGTTAGAGAACATTGGAAACAAGTAAGCAAGTTGTCTGTGCACACATAATGTCAAGAATTCAGCAAAAGGAGCGCTGTAGACACAAAAAAACATCAAGAAAATTAGACCATGTATTCCCGCTGATGATTTCAAGATTGTGGTGCAATCTTTGGTCCTCTCCAAACTAGACTATGGTAATGCCATTCTCACTGGGACGTCGAAAACTCACCTTGCCCACCTTAGATCAGTTCTTAACATGGCAGCCCAGCTCATTTCAGACGTTAAACGGTTTGAACACATCACTCCTGCTCTCAAGAGCCTCAACTGGCTTCCCATCTAAGGAAGATGTACTTACAAGACTGCCTGTATCATCCACAACGCCATTCACTCACATACACCCAACTACTTAGAAAACAAGCTGTCGAAAGCAGGGACTACTAGATAATTGAGAAGCTCCAACACACTTTTGCTCCTACCTCCCAATCTAAAAAAGTCAGCAATCAAGTCACGCTCTTTTTCCCGGAACTGCTCCAACCATATGGAACTCCCTACCATATGACCTTCAATGCAACCCTTCCTTCCCTTGCTTCAAAAGAAACCTGAAACTCCTCCTCCTCAACAAATACTTTAACTCCTAGATTACTGAGCTTGGTTAATTATCGCTTGGTCAGATCTAGGCCCTCTGTCATAGGTGGCTGTTTATTTGCTTATGCTGTCTATCAGATCCTCTCGAATTTCGTCTCTTGTTGTTGGTTTTTGTATTATCATCTTTGATGTGTACTATTATCTATTGAATTCTCGCCTCATATGTTATTGCGTGCCTGTTTTACTGTATTCTATCACGATCATGTGAAGCCCTCTGACACCTTCGGGTCTAGCTAACGCTATATAAAACTTATAAATAAACACATGATTGTCTTTGGCTACTTTCCAACAACCAAGGCCACTTTGGAGTATGAGAGACACTTTTTCACTTCATCCAAGCCTCAGAGAAAGACATTTGTTTACTAAAAGTTTGATCCCTGGAGCCCCTTCCAAAAATGTGACTAGAATAGACAAACCAGTGTTGAGTAACCAAGATCAGCATTGTGATCCCATATTGTCTTACTGTCTTTTTCCCTTCTATCATCTGTCTTTTGAATCTCTGCTTTATTTCTCTCCTTTCTCTCTTGTTTCCAACCCATTATTGTCTCACAGCAGGTCTGTGAGCCTTCCTAAAGACTAATAATGTATCATTAGCAATGCATATCCTCGCTGCCAACATGGAAGCGCAAACAAGTCATTGCTTACCTATTAGACAATGCTAATAATCACATTATCTTAATCCTCACTTCCTGTTGGCTAATGATTAACTGTAAATGATGTCTTTTGAAGGAAGATGCCCACTCATTGCTGTATATCAATACAAAGAAGTGAAATTAAAAAAGTCACTTTGAAGTCAGTACAGAAGCCTCTTTAATATGGGACTCTTCACGTCAACCACCCAAAACAATGTCCTTACTCCTGATCCTCCCAACTAAGGGAGAACAGTTGTATACACACCATCAAACCATCAGTCAGTCTCAGACACAATCTTAAATCTTGGAACTGTCCAAGCAAGGACTGTATTGAGACATCAACCATTGGGAAACTATTACACCTACATCGAACATACAACAAGGATACAGCATTGAGAGTGTGCTTGTTGTTGGCTTAAGTAGAGAATAAACAGAGCTGTACCCTGATATGGTACCTATCAAGGAATATTTTGGAAAAGGCTGATCATCGGCAGCTACAGAGTGCCTGTGAATTTCATTTTTGTACAAGGAGCTATGAAACTCCCAATCTGTGGTGGGTAACCTTTACCACAAACTTGCCAGAAGGGCAGCTGTTCTTTTTGATGATGCCACATCTGTCAGCAACTTTTATTATTGTTGATCAGAAATAAACTGAAGAGAAACTTCATAAGGACCAACAATTCCCACTCCTCATAGACTTACCTGCTTACCAATTATCAAAGATGATCTCATTACAAGGAAGATGAAATTTCAGTTCACTTCTTGAATGGCTTATCCCAACCTGTGCTGCAGGGTTCATGCACATGTTTATTGAAGCACAATTTCACCTCCCCAGTTGATTTTCTACAGGGTACATTACAACACACAGCTTGGGAGATGCACCTCGAAAATTCGAGCCAGAGGTCGTTCGCCGCTTTCTGGCGTCTGGCCAGGAGGGTGATATTTTCCATCTGCGATTGCTTTCTTCTTGATGACAAAGCCTGCCCCTACTTGGCTGTTCCACTCTCCTCCTGTGGTCTGTTGTTTGACCATGGTGTCAGCCTCAGCCCAATGCATTCAAAGTTGCGGCGTGGACGTAGTTTTGCCCTGCAGGAGGGCAGCCCGGACTGGAATGAGGAAACTTTGCACTTAGATCCCCCTGTAGCCATTCCTGCACAATAATTTTAGTATGGTCCAGCAGCCTACAGGCTTTCAGATAATACATATAATCCGTGGTCTATTATGCTGACTGTTTATCTAGATAAGTGAATTATTAATAAAGAACACTGTGCTCAATACTGTCAACTTGCATGTCACTGAAAAGAATATAGAGAATTACAAGATGAAATGACCCTTCAGGACTATTGGAATCCCATCACACACCGAAGTGATCATTTATCATCATTTGGGTTTCCAGCCAACCTCCCATCTGTCCTCTTGATCATAGAGGAATACTGGGTAGATTGCATCCTCTATAAGGTCCTTCAGAGGAAAAGGAGAGCACAAAAGAAGGTTAGGAATAATATCTAACCCCTAGAGAAATCTCCAATGAAAAAAGTGCAGTGCAAGAAATAAAGTGCGTGATTAAAATAGGATTAGCAAAAGAAAAAGAGCTTAATCTTCTCAACGATATCAAATGCTTTCCTAATTAAAACCAGTGCAAAAAAAAAGAGGATATTATAGCAGTTCAAACAAATTGCTGCTTTTAAAAGGTCGACATGTTTCAGCCAGTTGGACATCCGGTCCACGGCTTTCTTCAGGACCTCACCATAGATTTATTTGCTACTGCATTACTTCAAAATGAAAAAATGAAGATATAATTTATACATACATACAGGTTGGATTTGATACAACCTCTGCTGTTTTATACTGATCCTCTGTATCTACGAGATGTATAGGACATCCGTAGAATACGAGGACTAGACCTCACCTCACCCGGCACCAGCTTCAGTCAATGAGGCCCCGCTCTGTCCGTCGTTGCCTCGTGCTCCGACTGAGCTAGGAATTCCAGTTTTTGGGTGCGTTACCCGCGAAGGACCGGGTCACGGTTTTTTGTTTGCGAGCTTTCAGCGGGATGAGTAGTAGTGTGTTCGAGCTCCTGAGGGACCTGGTCTGACCGGGTTTTTTGAGTATGGAGGCCAGGTATTCAGGTTTGCCTGTGTGAAGGGCTTTGTGCGTGAGGCAAGCTGTTCTGAAACTAGCACGCATTTCAACTGGGAGCCATTTTAGTTCTCTGAGTGCGGGTGAGATGTGGTCGAATTTCTTCACTCCTGTGACCATTCTGGCTGCTGCGTTGAGAGTTGTTTTGAGGGGAGCAAGGTGTGACTTTGATGTACCTGAGAGGGCTGCGATCCCATAGTCTAATCTAGACAACACCAATGCTTGGGTGGCTTGTTTGAGGTCCTTGGGTGGGATGAAAGGTTTAATTTTGTTCAGTAGCTTTAGGTTAAGGAAGGCGCTCTAAGCGGAGTTCTTAATGTGTTTGGTCATGTCCAATTTCGGCTCTAGAGTGATACCTAGTGATTTTACAGAGTCCGCCAGGGTGAGGTTCCCGTTGAGCGCATCGATCGCTTTTAGCCATTCCGCAATTTGGGGGTTCTCTTCTTTGTTAGAGATGAGGAGTATTTCAGTCTTGTCTTGGTTAAGTTTTAGGTGGTTACTTGAAAGCCAGTGTTGGACTTCTCTCAGCGTGTCATTGAGTCTCTGAATGTCCTCAATGGAGGTGATTTCCAGATAGATCTGTGTGTCATCTGCATACAGATGGAAGGGGATGTTGGCTTTTCTGAGTAGGGTTGTGAGTGGTTCCATGTAAATGTTGAAAAGTTGCGGGGAGAGCACTGAACCTTGGGGGACTCCCCTGCTGACAGGGTGTAGGTCGGACGCAAAGTTTTTGATTTTTATTCTTTGGGTGCGGTTGTGAAGGAAGGAGAAGAACCAATGTAGGACCACCTCATCTAGACCTGCCCTTTCTTGAAGCACCTTAATGAGAAGTTTGTGGTCAACCGTGTCGAAAGCTGCTGATAGGTCTAGGAGAATGAGAAGGCAGCATTTGTCCGCATCAAGTGATTTGTGGATGTCATCAATGACGTTTAGGATCGCGGTTTCCGTGCTGCAGCCTTTTCTGAAGCCCAATTGGTGAGGATCGAGAAGGTTGATGCTATCCAAGTGCTGAGTTAGTTGAAGGAGCACGCATCTTTCTAAGGTTTTGGATAGAAGAGGTAAGTTAGAAACTGGTCTGAAATTATTCAGATCTTTTGTGTCTAGGCCTGGTTTCTTAAGCAGTGGCGTGACTTGACCGACTTTGAGGCAGTCTGGGACGACTCCGGTTCTCAGGGAGCTGTTTATGATCTTGCACCAGAGCGGGGCAAGTGAGAGTTTCAGCTTTTTGGTCAGTTGTGGAGGTAGAGGATCTAGAGCGTGGGAGGAGGGATTGGATGTGGAGATCAGTTTGACTATCTCTGCTTCATGTATAGGGATGAAAGATTTCCAGGATTTTGAAGGGGGCTTGGCTGTGTTGTCCTTGATCCCAGGCGAGATGCTCTTGATGAGGGGGGTGATGTTGATGTCCAGTGAGAGCTCAATCTTATTGGTCTTGTCCTCAAAGAAGTTGGGGAAATTATCGCAGAGCTCTTTGGAAGCCTGCACTAAGGAGGTAGCGGGCTTGGAGGTTTGTTGTCTAATGATGTTAAAGAGCTCCCTGGGCCTGTTTTTGCGTTGTCCAGCGCGGTGCAGAAAAAATGAGGTCTTTTCGTTCTGGATGTGTTTTTATACTTCCTGCGAGCTACTTTGAGTTGCTCGCGGAGGATGTCGGAAGGGTTGCTTCTCCAGAGTCTCTCTGTGGCTCTTAGTTGTCTCCTTTCGGAGTTGATGTCAGTGTTAAACCATGATCTCGATGGAATATTCCTGGTTTTTTTTAATTTCAGGGGGGCTATTTGATCAAGAATGGACGTCATATTTGAGCTGTAGTGCGAGGTGAGTTCAGTTGTGGTGAGGTGATCAGAGGCGCTGGGGAGGAGCGAGCAAATCCTTTACTCTAGGTCGGCTAGGGGAATCTGAGTTAGATTTCTAGACCATTTGGGGGGTCTTGCGAGGGGGGCTGGAATAGAGCCTTTTGGTTGATGTGGAATAGGATGTTGTGGTGGTCGGACCAGTCCACGGGGAGGACGTGGTCAATCGTAACTGCGTCCCGTTGAGCGATAATGGCATCTAAGGTTGCTCCTTTATTGTGCGTTTCTTCAGAGCAGAATTGAGATGCTTTTCTAGTCTGAGTTAGACTCCTGGGCAGTTTCCTTTCCTCCTTTACTTGACTGAATCTTTATTTGAGTCTGCCTTTTGAGGCTTTACTTGCTGATACCTTCGGCCTGACTGCTCCATAGCTTTCCTGACTTCTCTACCTTAGCAAATTATGGATTTTCCCTTCAGGGAAACTGTGCCTGCTTTGATTTGCTTTGTGACAAGTTTAAATAGTTTGTCTTTGCATTTACAAGTTTGAATCGATTTGAATATTACTGACTAATGCATTCATGTATTGATTATTGATTTGCGACTAATTTGAGTTTGTAACTTTGCTAATCTATTAATAAACCTTCATGGTTTGCAAATCTACCACTCTCCATCATTTTAGTAGGGCCAAATGGGCTTCCCATTTTATAAATGTGATTGATTTGCTGTGTCACATCTCAGTTCAGTACTAAAGGTCCATCCACTTGAGTGCAGCTTGTACTTGAGTCTGCACCAGAAACCTGCACGGTGCAAACCAGCTGCAACAAAATCCTCATTATTACTTATTCAGGCACCAGGCCACACCTGTCATCACCAGCATCTCTAGCTGGGCAGCTCTCCTTGGTAGTCATTAGCATCTCATTGCAGCTCCCTCTCTTGCTACCTTGACAGTATATATATATATATATTAATGGTAAATAGATGTGGAGTTAATAGTGGTAACTATATGCTTACCAACATATACTTACATTCACAAAATTCTGGTTGTTGATAATTGGCCAGAATATTTTTGAATGTCAATATTTTTGTATGCTATATTTTGACATACAAGCAAGTAAAAGATTGCAAAACAGCCCTATGGTCTTAACAGTTGCTCCAGTGATCTCAGGTGAATGTTTAAAGGCATGGGAGTGAGAGGGAGGAAGAGTGAGTCACTCCACGCCCAACAGGGTGAGTTTTGAATGAAAGGATGATAGAATGACGGAAGGGTTTTAGAAGAACGAAGCAACCATGGTCCTACAAAACCAGCAATGCCAACTTCTTTGAGTCTGGTCATTAATATGGAATAGTCAGCGGTATTGATTGTGGTGAAGATCTCAAGCAGAATCACTCCTGCTGCTTTCCCGACATCCAGCATTCTTCTCAGTCCATCCATGTCAATTTCTAGGGCAGTTTCTGAGCCTCGGCTGGGGTGGATGCCAGATTGTCAGGGAACTAATCGTCAAAATATGAAAAACGTTGCTTTCCTACTATTCTTTCTGATACTTTGGCTAAAGCAGGTAATAGAGCAACAGGCAGGTACCTACTCCTACGGACTCCAAGATCACCTTTCACATCACCTCACAAAAAAGCCCTCATCTGACACACCTCAATTAATCCGGTTCTGTGTCATATATGACTGTGGACATTCTTTACTGGCTGAGGTCCCAAAGTGTGCTCTATGTCTCTGAAACCTTCCTTCACTTCAGCAGCCGGCCTTATGGTGGGCGCACAGTAGGCAATTTCACCTCATCCATATTTGATTCGAGATAATGGAAGCCATTTTAAGATCTGCTTTTCAGTGTTTAAGGACCTTTAACTATCCAAAGCCTGTATAATTTCAATCCAAAGTGCAATTTGGCCGGGTTGAACATTCCAAAAGCACAGACACTTGACCCTTGAGTGCTTTTTGTCACAATGCACCAGGGTTTTGGAGTTTTCTGCATTATATTTTTCGTATGGTTCATTGTCTTGATTTTTCTGTGAGAATGACAAATAAAACACCAATACCCGGATTTATATAGTGCATAATACCACACTTCTGCCGTTTCCAGGTGCTACTATTACCCAATTTAATGGAACTCAATTTACCACCCAAAGGATGTAGGCCCAAACGTATATTTATGCTTTATAGTGTAGTCACTGTTAGGAATGGAAACCCTTTCTCTTATCACTTCAAGTTTAGTGTGTTAATTTGAGATATTTGCCTCCCCATAACTTATTCTAGGCTTCTGCCACTGGCCTAGTATTTATGTTTATTATCCTTAACCTGCTCTCACATTGATCTGGTATTCAGTGGGAAAACTTTACTTTTAGAGGGGCATATTATCAAGAACGGCGTTAAAATTATCGCCGCTTTGGCGGCAGGAAACTGCCACTAAAGCGGCGATAATGGGCTTGATAATGTGCCCTTGAGAATTCCAATAGAAGCCCATGTTCTGGTGTGAACCTGGGCTTCTATTGGAATTCTCAAGGGCAGATTATCAAGCCCATTATTGCCGCTTTGGTGGCTGTTTCCTGCCGCTAAAGCGGCGATAATTTTAACGCCGTTCTTGATAATATGCCCCAGAGTTTTTAAGTTGATCCTATTATGAGCTTACCGAGAGCTTGCTTGGGGTTAAAGCCCTCCCATTGCTTTCCATTGGTAGGCTTGCCTGGGGTTAAAGCCCTCCCTTTGCTTTCCATTGGTAGGCTTGCCTGGGGTTAAAGCCCTCCCATTGCTTTAGATAGGTAGGCTTTATTGCCACTCGCATTATCTTGTTCGTATTCAATGGCTTTCCCTGTTGCAGCTTCTCACTCTTGTGTTTGTCCCTCCGCTGGAACATAGCCTCTCTACCATCTCTCTGCCTGGCTGCCTTTTATATCTTCCACTGCTGACTTTTAGCAAACTATTGTTTTCCATAAGCGAAAGCAGTTTATGTGAGTATGGGTGTTTTCCAAATGTCTACCCCGTGTGATGTCCCCCCCCCCCCCAAACTCATTCGTATTCCTCTCTGTTGTCCACGTGTGTCTTTGCCACCAGTTCTCAGTGTGCTGCTCTCTCTCTTGCCAGTTCAATTCTCTTCCCCCACCTGCACTTGTGCTGTTCACTCTTGCCAGTTCAATTCTCTTCCCCCACCTGCACTTGTGTTGCTTTCTCCCTCCCTTGTGCTCCCCTCTCACATGCTCCACGTTATTCTGTCTCGCTTCACTGTCTCTCCCCACACTTGTCCTATTCTCTCCTGACACAGCTTTATCGGCCAATGTAATTTTACATTCTTTTTTTTCTTTAGCCATGCTTTACAGCATCAGCGATGCAATACTGCACCGCAAAGAAACATTGACAAAGCCAATACCTGGCTAAGGTATGCCCTATTGTCTTTTCCAATGCTTGTTTAATGTTATTTCATGCACTTTATAAATTACAGTAACTGCCCGTGATGATGCTCTCCAATGCTTTAGTTTTTTTTAAATAAAGTGCAGCGGCCTACAGTATTTCCTATGAGGCTGCTGCTGGCCCTGCCAAATACCAGAGTTGACTAATATTGCTCAGCTTAGTTTTTATTCCACCTCTTGCATCTTTCATCCTCCATCCAACGCTTCATAGCTTTATCCCACTCTTTTGTTTTTTTTAATCCGTGCTGTCTCCCTTTGTCAGTGTCTTTCTATCGCTCTTTTTCTCCTTCTTTCTCCCTTTACTGCCTTTCTTCTCTCTTTCTCTAGTCAAAGTCTGAAGATGAAAATAAGTCTTGAAAAATGTGCTCACCACTGGCAACCACTGACACGAATAAAACCCTTACACTTTTCATGATGTGTATTAATGTATGGTTACACGGGACAAATGCATGGTCAAAACATAAGCCTCATGGGGTGGCCATGGAGCAATGCAAAGAACAATGGTTGGTCTATGAATATAGAAATAGGGTATTCCAACTCGTCACAGATTGGGGCAAGAGTGAGGTAGAGCACAGCCATCCGCAAAGTGGTTGATGCTTTGGCTATTGAACTGTCCCGGAGACTCGGATAAGTCATGTCTTCTAGGCAGAATGAGATTTCTAATGATCAAATGTCCTGCTAGATCTATATGAATGTGACGTCATTTACTTGTCAGGGTAAGCCAACTAAACAGATGGTGAACATGTTGCAGTCTGACCAATATTCAGCGATGGGAAAACATTTTAAAAGTTTTATTCGCGGACACACAGATTGTTAGCGTATTCAAAATTTCATTTTTTTCCATTTAATTGAACAGCTTTGATAGTTATATTGTAGTTTGTGCTCTGTAGTTCAGGCTCCTGATTAATATTTTTTTTTTCTGTACACAGTAATAGCAAAAATTCCCTCCAGCTGCCGGTTCAGTCAGCTGGGACCAACGTACCCAAGTCATTTCTCAGAAACGGGGACTCCTTCTGCGCCCTCCCATAGGGACAGTGGTACGCTGAGGCGTTCCCATCTGCACATCAGCAGCAAGTGGACCTTGTGCAATGGCTTCTGGGCCGCAAATAGAAAAAGACTGGAAGAGCGCAGAGCATTGTGGGATGAGCACTCCATCAATACAGGGATGCAGAGTTTAGGAGCACTGCAGCCCGTAGAGACCCAATCAACTGAGAGGGTTGTAAGTCGGCACTGTAATGAGTGAACAAATGTTTTATTGTGAGCATTTGCAAACCAGAGACGTTTTGAGGCATGAGCAACTGCAGGACCGGCGCTAGTGTGGTAGCTGCCCAGGGCCTCGCACTCAGCCCACCAGCATGGGGCCCCGCACCAGTGCAACACACCACCAGTCATCTTGTTCCCCTGCCGATCCAACTGAAAGAAAGGTGTTTGTTTGCAATTGGGCACATGGGAGGGGGCCCCGCTCCCTGGGCCTCTGAGGGATGGTGTGAGGAGGCCTAGGGGAAAGGGACACCTCTTGTCCCAGTTGCAACAAAACACATTTTGCAGGTTTGTCCTGCAATTAGGCCTCCTGCAGGGCTGCCCATTCAGAGACACTGCGGGACGCCCTTTGTCCAGCACATTAGAGCCCCCACAGTTTAACTCTCAGCCCCCAAGCAATTCGCACATCTTCAACACGATATGAGCTGTAAAAGAGATGCTTGTAGGTGGCTGAGAGGAGGAGCTGCGGCCCAGGAGGAGTCTGCACAAAGCAGCTTCCAGAGCCCTGGATGTGCCACTTATGTAAATTAGAGGGGCCTCGCACATTCCCTTTCAGCCCAGGGCCCCAAAAATTCTAGAACCAGCCCTGGGCAACTGCCCAGGGCAACCACCTTCCAAGGAGCTCCCTGAGAAAGCGCACATTACGTCTATTTGACCTCTGTCTATCATGTCTAGGCTCCTATCTATACCTCTCTCTCTCCTTCTCTGCCTGCCTGCACTGGTGGTCGCTACGGAACGGGGGTGGTGGGCCGGAGTGGGTGGGGAGGTGGTATGAAGAAAAAAAACCACTTACCTCTGCACACAGGCTCCCAGACTCCCCTAGCCAATCATGCCGGTGCTGTCGCCAGCATGAAAGCAGCATCATGATTGGTCTGAGCGGTCTGGTTCAGCGCTCAGACAGGGACTGAGAGCCTGTGCATGTTCTCCACCCAGGCTGTGCAATACAGCCAGGTGGAGAACATGCTAAGTGCGCATGACTGTTTGGCCGGCGCAAGACGGCCGGCCAAACCGTCATGCGCACTTAAGTACACCAACCACTCCTCCCCCTGCTGGCTGTGACAACAGCCCAGCCCTGCCCCGCCGCGCCCCAAAACTGGCTCAGTAAGGAAACATAAAATAAGAATAACATTGTGTTATTATTATTCTATTTTTCCTTTTTTTGCACTGCTCAAAGGGCAGTGGGCCGACGCTCCTCCGCCTTAGCGTAGGAGCCGCCGCTGCCTGCCTGTACCTCTTACTTTGTCTCTCTTTCTACCTAATGTAATCTTAAGGATAGTTTGGCATTGTGCAAGCTTAAATTAGTAGGAAATGCGTAATAAATTCCAATGTTGTACTGAACAGGGGCCCCAAACATATGACTTGCCTGGGGCCCCCAATATCATTAAGACGAAACTGGCAGAGCACTTCCACCATGAGCTTTCGGAATCTAGGAGACCAATGCGGTTCCGAGATTTGCACGGACCAGCCTCAAGGTGGACTGTAGATATTGTGTCTGGTTGTGTGTGATGTTATTTTGTAATGAATCGTATTAGATGGTGGTCAATGAGGGTAGAATGCAATAGGATATTGTTTAGTAATGATAATTTACCAATTTGAATAGAGCCTTAAATAGAGTGCCTCTCTATGTGGTGGGTGCAACAAGTTTTCTCCATCTATGCTCCCAGGATCTGGAACAACATCCATGTATCTCTTAGGACTGCCCCGGTACTGCTCCAGTTTAGAAAAGAGCTGAAGTCATACATTTTAAAGCACCCTGCATCACGATGCAGTAACAGTCCACCTCCACTCTCAGAACCTAGTTAACCCACCAATCGATCACTTACTATATCTTTGCTTTCACCATGTACAGCATTCTACTGATGTCCGGCTAGACTCCTCTTACACAAATACCACATACATTCACACAAACTCTAATTTGGACAATGCCAATGCAGGCATGGGTTTCAAGTAAATCAGCAACCCTGGTATTGGGGAGGAAAAGACACAGAGGGGCTTATTTACAAGCCCCTTGCGCCGCCAGTGCGTCACTTTCTCCCATATTAAAAGTGATGCACCGGCGGCCCAGGGGGCTTGTAAATAAGCCCCAGAGTTCGTTAGACCATGTTTGCAGAATTTGCCCTGGCTTCCAGTTAGGAATAGGATTTTTTTAAACCCACTGACTGACTTTTAAATGTTTGACCAATGTTGCTCCCAGTTACCTCACATAAAATCCATCTGCGCGCGCCAAGTCGGCCTCTGTCTCCAGCGGGTTCATTTCGGTAAGTGATTCCCAAATCGAGACATAAATTGAAAAGGGATAATAAGGTTTTTGTTTCTGTGCCAGGTCTACAGAATTAACTGCGCCCCCCCCCACCCCCCCACATAAGCCAGCGCTCCAAATGTATTGTTAAAGCTTTGAAACAAGTGTTATTTGACTAATCACATTCGGACTGCATCGTCATGCTGCTTATATTACACCCCCTCTAGCATGCTCTAAATCTATCACTGCCTGGTGGCAATTTCGTTTGCAGTCAGCCAGTGTTATTTTAAGGATTTCTGGGGCCCTCAGCACAACGTATTTTGGGGCCCCCTGTTCGGACAACATTGAAGTTTATTACACATTGTCCGCTCATGCGGGCCAGTATGAGGCTAAACAATACTGTATTATTTTACTTACTTACATTTTCAGAAATGGGGTCACGCAAAACGGCTGAAATAGGTCTTGGATGGTGCCCCAAAACCCCTTGGAATGACACGGGGTATTTAAAAAAGAGTGAGAGGTAGAGATAGGATGTGAGCAGGTGAGTGGTTGAAGTAAAGAAACAGAGGTGACAGAAAGATCACATACCCTGGACGGAACTTGGAAGGTGGGAACCCTGGGCAATTGCCCACTTTGACCATGCCTTAAAACATCTTTGCAAACAGCAACATATAAATACCAAAATTCAATTAAATCAATCAAATGAAATCTGCATAGTTGTGGGTAAATCATTGTTGAAAAATATGCCAGTCATTGGCCATACCTTCATATAGGGTCATGTATTATTATGAATGAATGAATGAATGAATGAAAGAATGAATGAATGAATGAAAAATTAGAATAGGACACATGGAAAAATAAATCACCTGTAGCAACACCCTAGACGAAAACACACCCGAAAAACAGCACAACAATCACAACCTTCATTACAAATAAATGATACACTTAACTAAATAAATCACCTACATGACCTCCCTCGAAGACAATACACTGAAAAACAATAGAATAACCTTAACACTTAAACAATTCCTTAAGATGAGAATTATCAAAGCAAGTTCAATGCAGGGAGGGAGTGTCGCCTTTGAAGTGCCAAACCTGGAAAAAAACTATGAGTCATCCAGAAGGCAAAAGTCGTGCTGGGGTTGAGAGCAATTACTGGATGTTGGACTTGACACTTTCTGCAGGGTCATTCCCAAACTTTTTGCCTTCACCCTCCTGTTTCTGTATTCTGAACCCGTTTTTATTGACTTTTAGGACTTGTGCTCTTTAACACTTCTAACCAGTGCTAAAGTGCCCGTGCTCTCTCCTTAAAACATGGTAGAATTGGCTTACACCCAAGTGTCCTATTTAATTTACTTGTAAATCCCTAAGAAAGTGACACTACCTGTGCCCAAGGCCTCTAAATGAAATGTTTCTAGTGGGCCTTCAGCACTGATTGTGCCACACACTAGAGTATCCCTTTACACATCTCAGGTCTGCTAACACAGCCTGTTTGTGCATTTTATACACTGCCATGTAGCCCAGGCCTGAACCTTCCTTTTTAATACATATCAGTCACCCTTAGAGTGGGCCCTGGACAGCCCAGAGGGCAGGGTGCAATGTATTTAAAAAGTTGGACATGTACTTTTAAGATTTACATGCCCTGGTAGTGCAAAACTCTTAAATTCATTTGTCACTACTGCAAGCCCTACCTCTCCCATAGGATAACATTGGAGTTACCTTATTACATTTAATAAGCTGCAATATCCAAATGGGAGCAAATGACCAGCTCATGTTTGGTGTCTTTAGAATTGTAAGGAAAAATCCTCTCAAGGAAAAATCGGATATTAAATTTCAATTTTGAAAATGGCACTTTTAGAAAGTTGTCATCCTACCTTACCCATTTAGTGCCTGTAGCCTTACTCTGGGTCACATGACTAGGTGTAGCTGATGGTTGGGCTTTATGTATTCCTAATAGACAGCCACACACAATAGAGAGCTTAGGTGTGCCTGGATGTGCCATCACTGGCAGGATGGGAGGGTGGAGCTAGGCACTGCCTTACTTACACTTGACTAGGCTCTGTCCTGCCTCCAGACAAAGGGCTGCATACCGCTTATAGTTGGGGACCTCAAAGTGAAACCTCTAAAAGCTTCTCCCACATCAAAGGAAGGCCCAGAAATGCATACTTGACCCCAGACACCCACTCTTTAGTACCCTTCTGGACCTGTGGATACTCTACCAGGATGAAGGACTGCTGTGATGCTGATTGGACTGCCACTCTGCTAGACTGCTTCTATGAAGGACTGCTGACCTGATGTGCTGACTTGCTGCCCGATGCCCTCTTGCATGGGTGAGAAGGACTGTACCTGCATCTATTGAATCCATGATCCCAGAGTGACTCCAAGGGCTAGTTGGTTGGCCTCCTCACTGGAGCCTCAGTAACAGAACGTTCCATCAGCCTTGAATCTGGCACCTGAACTTTTCCATCTGTGGTTCTTACCCTGCCAAGTGGTGCCACCCCAGTCTTGGACCCTTGGAAGTGGGCCTAAAGTGTTCTGCCAGCACATCTGTGGATCCAGCAGAACTGATGCACCTTCTCTGCCGTACGGTGCAATCCCAAGCAGAACTGAAGCATCGCCTCTACTGTGAGTGTTCTCCCACTCAAGGACTCTGCATCAACCCCGGAGCCTGCATCGGAACCACTGATGTGCGTACATTCACTGAAGCAGGGTCCAGCATCGCACATCTCTCGTTGATGGGAGATCGACAACAACACAGGTTCTCGCATCGCAGTCGTGAAGCTTTTTGAAACCAATGTCTTGCCTCAACTGCGCAACGCATCCTCGACTGCTGACTTTGCATTGCAAGACCTCACCGATAGGATCCTCAATGACGAAGCAATAACTCACACCGCAGCCTTGCAGCTCTTCAGAACCGATGCATCGCCTCAGCTGCATGAAACCTCCTCGAAGTGGGACCTTGCAACTCTCCACAACCAAGATTTAAGGAACTCATGTTCAGCGGGCCTCACAGAGTCCCTGTAGCCATCCCGCGCTCCATCGCAGTAGGCCTGAACTTATGGCTTTGTTCTGGTCCGGCGCGATCAGATACACACGGTTGGCGCTTTGTGCTTTTTGGCACTATTTTCACTGAAATCTTTAAACTTGCATATCTTCTGTTCTACTAATTGGATGTTGATAGTTTTGATTTTGTTTTATTTATTAATACATTTCTATTTGTCTAAATTTGTGTGGGATTTTTCTTGTGTTGTGTTCTCACTTTATTACTGTTTGAAGTGTTGCATAAATACTTTACACATAGCCTCTAAGTTAAGCCTGACTGTTCTGTGCCAAGCTACCATAGGGTTGAGCACAGGTTAATTTGGGGTTTGCTTGTACCTCACCCTGTCGAGGATTGTGGTTGCTGCTTGGGTAGGCCCCCCCTTAACCAGTAACCCAATTTCTAACAGTTAATCTAAAAAACAAGATTATATGGAAAGATGAGATCTTGCCACACCCATATAGTTGAGCTGTATTAGAGAAATATTCATGGATGAAATAGGTGAGGAGAGACAGAAGAGTTTTTCATGGGTGCTGACCCATGGGCAGGGTTAAGCCTCTACTCATCCATGGATGGTCGGTTCAAGATCTAATGGAAGTGGAAATGAGTTCCAGAAGTTGGAGTATTCATATTCAGCTTCCAAGATTGATGTATCACGGCGGACAGGTGGCTCCCAAGATTTAGGTAGCGATCATAAGCATCTTATTAGCCCTACCAGTCCTTTTAAATCATGCTGCATGTTATTTCTCTAATATTTTCTCCATGTCCCTAAACAATTTGGCAGTGAGTCGGACTACAAAGCCTAACGTGATGACCTGTTTCTGGAAAAAGTATCAACTTTCGGTCACTAGTTCATTACTAGCACAGGTAGGCAGTGATCAAAATGAATTTCCCTCTGGAGGCAGTTCAGTGGGCCACATGAAGTGCATTTGCTAGAATGGTGTGGTGCAGCGGCCAGAGGTGCTGATGCTGTGGATCTGGGTTTGAGTTTTGGTGTTGGCTCAACATCCTGTGATTCTGGGAAAATCACTTAATCTCCTCGTGCCCATGGACAGCGCCTGGATATCCTCAGGGTGATAAGCTGCGCTATATAAATCTACTAATTACAAATTAATTACAATTACAGAATCCAGTTACAAGCAGAAGGAGATCCCCGCCTCACAGAACACACTCTTACAAAATAAACATAGTCACACACGTATTTGCTTTCTCTTTAGAGAAGCTAAAGACATATATAATATCTCCCTTTTTTTAGAAGACCTTCAGTATTTAGCTGAAGGCGGAAAACAGAGAATATCAATACAAGCGCCTCATGCAGGTGTTGTTGTTTCTCACCTTCAATGATACCAGGGCTCCCATCAACTGCAGGGATGTGTTATAAATGGGAATCTGTGTTCAGCCCTTAGAATCCCCTGAGCATGAAGAATTACAGGGTGAATTGGCAATTCCGGGTTTGATTCCCTTGGAAATCCCAGATTATCCCCTCCAGTTTCCCCTTGAGATTTAGGGCTTCATTTATGTTTAGGCCTTGCTGCTGCTGCGCTGCCCTACGGCAAAAGAAAAGGGCAGGAATGCACCTTATCTATTAGATACGGCTCATTCCTGTCTTTTTCACCTGCGCCGGTGCACGATGGTGCAAGACTGCCTGCGTTGTGGGGATGATTATTTTTGTGCAGGAAGGAAAACCTTCCTGCACAATAACAATCACAAGAGACGTTTTCCTCTTTCTATGTGTGCTGCAAAATGCAGGACACATAGAAAGAGGAAAAACTAGGAGAAATAAAGATATTTCTCCTTGTTGTGCCTCCCTTACGCCTCCCCTGGGGAGGGGTAAGTTTTTGGCGCTGCCTCAGGCTTACGATTTCTCGTAAATCTGGGGCAGTGTCAAAAAACTATGGATGTTGCTGGAAACGCCCCCAGCAAAACCCAGGGTATGCCCCTTTCACGCAGTTTTCTGCGTGAAAGGGGCACATATTTATAAGGCCATGAAAAGCCACGTAACGTGGCTTTACTTGGCCTTATAAATATGCCAGTGGCATATTGCGCCACCGGAATGTCAAAAAGTGACGTTCCGGCGGCGCAATAGTGAGGGTAGGGCCCTCAGAGTGCTTTTAGAAGCTGAAATCTTTGGGGGAAACATGCTAAGTTAGCGGTAACTCTGCAGACCTCATGGGGATAGTAAAACTTGTACAAGCTCGTTTGGGAATTAAGGTTACAAGTAACAACTCACAAAATAATGCCGTTTATTAAGAGGTCATCTCAGATTGTTGTTAGGGTATGGAATTTCCAGCTTACTTCACCACACCCGTCTGTTATGACTCTTTGAAGCTCCTTTTCTATGCTCAAGTTGCACAGCAGCTGTTGATAGGACAGTGAGTCCTGACTTCTAGCCCTAGTTCCAGCGATACCGCGACTTCCCTAAGATTTCACTGATTTTGAGAAGCTCCTTTTCCATAGAAATGTCCACATCAGAAAATACCTAACTTGTGCCTGAGAGAAGCTGTCTGCGGGTTTGTGGTCAACAAATCTGTTGCAACCAGCTGCCTGAGAGCTGTCTGCTGAATGTAAGGAAAGGTAGGTTGCTGGAGGGTTCTCAAAATCACATTTTTATGTCAGAGGAATTGAATGGGCATCGGTAGCCAACAAATATTTCAGTGTGAATTAAAATCTCTTGTGTCTGAGAGCTGCCTGTTTCTTGGCTGCTCACTCCATAAAACTCAAGGACTACTGCTGAAGTGGTGACCAAACCGAATCTGCGCCTGGAAGAGCTTCTGACACACACTGACCAATGGATCCACTGCTGTGAATAGGAACTGTACCAGGTCTGAAATCTGCTTGCTGATTGGTGGCTCAGAACATAAAAGTAAAGCGTGCCTTGAGTGTGATGAAGCAGATAAACTGCTTGAACTTTACTTGACATAGAAGACAAAATGTTGTACCTTTGAAAGAAATCGACAAACGTGCACAATTGATGCTCATTTACGTTGAAGTGTTTTGAGATGTAGTTTATAAAGAAACTTTGTTACTGCATCGTAAAAGCATGCAGAAAAAGAGTAGAGTAGACGTAAAATTGCTCGTTTGAATAACATAGATGTGCACTTACTAAGATTCTATGATATTCTCTTAACGCGAATTAGAAATGTGAAAGTGATGACTCACATGTGTGAAAGTATCATTGCATCGTTTTTTAGATACTGATTTATGTGGGGAATTAACAGAACTAAAATGCAAATTAGATGACATTATGAATGAAGAGCTGCTTATTACTATATGTGCTCATGTTAAAGTGTGCACCAACGGAGAAATAGAAATGGTGCTGCACGTGAATGCTACTTCTGATTTCACTGACACTTACACAGAATAATCCTTATATATGTACTAATGTAATGTGCCTAAAACAAAATTAATTGTTAAGATGTTGAGATAAAGTTACATGTTGGAACTTTCGAAATGCAGTAGTACGTTATAGTCACACATGTTATTTCCAATGGGAACTAATTTGCTTTAAGCACATACTTACACCGCAAATCATATCTATACGTCATAATTCATATTAAAAATACATATTTAAATACTTACATTTTTGCTTATATTAGCCTGAAATCAGATAGGCATGTTTGCTTGTTCATGCAAATTTTTCCTTTCCTTTCCTCTTGCTCGACTCTGTCTCTATGGGAGAATATTTAAATATTTCAAATGTACTGCAACTGTATCTTGTTTCAGGAGTTCTCATGGGCTTACAAGGGCCATTGGATACAATTATTGTTACATTAGGAACATCTGCCTGGGAAACTGCCCTTTCAAAATTGTTCATGTGCTTTGTTGAAGGATCTTTGTTTAAAGGTCAACCTCAACCGGATGATCTGATCATTTACATAACCTGAAACGCATATATGTCGTAAAAATGTATCTTCATTATGTCTCATGACAAGCATCCTATACAAATTGACCAATGGACTGAGTGGTCTGATCTCATGAGGTAACTTAGAAGGTGCCATCCCAGAACTGTGAAAATATAATATTCATTGGCATGATGATTATAACGCTCACATTCTTTTTGCCACCTTTCCCATGTGGATTGCTTCCTATCAGACTGAGATCGGACTGACGGACTCTCTTGGCTGGTGCGTGCGCGGTGTGCGCTATTCCCGGACTTCTCTTCCCCATGGGAGAGAATCTTTATGCTGACATGACTCATGTCCTTTCCTGAGCTTTCCTTATGGAACTTTGGTAATTGATGGCCCAGAGAGATCAATTTGATTATTCTTTACTCCTAACTTCTGTAACTGATATTGGTGTATCTTAGTTCCTAAAATACTGATAAAATCTAACCATTTATAAATCCTGTTTCTGTCTCTCTATGACTAGTCTCCAATAATTGATTGTGCATTTCCATAATTTAAATGAGGGATGGGAATTCTAACAGAGAGTTTCTAGTCAACAGTTCCGAATGTTACTATTTTAAATAGCTTTAACAGAGTTACTCGTTTGTATCATCCTAGCTCATCTACATTTTTTCAGGAGATTTGGTTTAGCAGTAATACTTTTTTACCTGTATAGGGTAGTATTGAGAGTCATATACATGAATCTAATTATTAGCTAATGAGTCAGTTATCCTATTCTTGGTCCTCATTGGATGACTGGATTCGATCCCCTATATCCGACCCCTCTCAGCACGGTTCAAGATCCATCAGAAGACCAAAGTAAATGACTGTAAGGTGTTGTGCCAGATAAATTAAAGATGAAAGGAACTGGGACAAGATTCTATTAATACATAGAATTCTCTTAACAGCTCACACAGCAGCAAAGGATACACTGTTAACAAGGACTATTTGAAAGCAAAACAGCTTAACATTAAAGAAATTATCCTTTAAGGGAAATACAAACAGTAGGGGATGTGAGCAGAAGGGCATTGACCAATTACAGTGCTTCCTACACCATAAAGCTGCACTCTTGTTAAGGCACCTCTTTTTCCAATATGTCATGAAAGAATATTCTGTCGCACAAATCCATGGAACAGAAAATGTGTCTGTGCATGAAAAGAAAAGTTTCTGGTACCCCAGCAGCCCAACCTGATTCACTAAAAACCTGTGCATCAATAGGATCCAGAGCTGTTCAAAAAATATATCTCAAGACCTAAATTTGAAAACTAGAATTGGGATGAGACAAAACCATATCATTAATGGAGGGAAAAAAGTAGAGGGATAATATTCTACTTTGTGTTTATTAGGATCTGAATCCCTGCTTCTTTGTTCAATTAAAAGACACTCAAGCTCCTATTAAAGCACATCAACAACATGCTGTAGTACATGAAGGATTGATTTATGGTAAACAGTTCTAAATGGTGGATACATAACACTAATGCCCTTCTTTCATGATATTATCAAGCCTTTCTAAGCAAGAGCATGGGGGGCCATGTTCCTTCTGGAGGACTGAGCGCAAAAGATGAACATATCAATTCTCACCTGGCCCATGAGCCACGTAAGCTAGCGAGTTAGAGGGACAGCTGAAACTGGACGCAAAGGATTCTTGAATGACATCAGAAGTTGAGAGCAGGCAGGAGGTCTGAAAGCGCAGTATTTTGTTCATAACATTTCAAACTTTGTGCAACACATAATTGAACTTTTTGTGGGAAACATGGATACTACATAAGAGTTCATATGGTTTGGGTATGTTTGTTGACCTTAAATAAAACCCCAGTGGTAAACGTCCTGTTATCCATATCAAGCACCTGCACATTGGACTGTATAAAATGAAAAAATGCACCATAGCATAGTCAGATTAGCAGGTAACTGTTTCGATGATAGTCTGTCCTTGAAGGACAAAACTATAAAAAAATTAAGAACCAGAGTAAAATCCCACATCCTTGTGTTTTTGGGCCTAGGGTGATTTTTCATCCGAATTGACCTAGGGGCTCTGCAAACCAAGTAGTATTTATCAATTGCTTCCCTGAGATGTATTTCAGGGCCAGCTGAGATCGCAGATTTTTAAGTGTTTGTGGTCCTATAAGCTTTACCTTCAGGAAAAAAGACCAATAAGAAAATGTACCACCTTTACTGAAGTTGTGCATATGGGATTAATCATTCTTTCCCCAGACACTACCTAACCCATGTCAACCATGCAGATATATATCTCGACTCAATGGACAGAGCCTAAGAGTTCTTGATGACTGACAATGCAACCTGCAAAATGCCCAGGACTTCCTAAGTCGCCCTGCAATCATCCATGCCATCAAACGTAGTTGTTCTGAAGATCCAACTCATGCAGTTTGTTCACTCGATCTAAAAACAGTTATGGAAACACTGGGATCAACCTCGGTACTTCTTTTGACAACCCCAAAAGCTGAGATAACAATACTTGAGTTGACCAAGAAGGAGTTATCTACCTCAACACTGCTTTTCTCTCCTCATTTGCACTTGAAACCTCAGTCGGGTGGAAAAAGCAGAAAATACATATCTGTATATTTCTGTGCACAGTTAGTGGAAAGCATCCGGAGCCAAAACCTCCAGATGTGGCTTCCAACTGAAGAACAGAGGAAGGTTTCCAGTGAGAGAAGATGCAAAATGTAACACCTCAATTGGATACAGTACATGATACTGAAGAACAAACACCCCCTTATGGGAAGCCAATTGCTCCTCTCCTCTAAAAACCTTCAATTCAAATCTGCTTCAGTATTGAACAGATCTGCTCACATCACAATCTTATCTTCCATGCAATAATGCCACAACTCAGCTTCCAAGTCTTCCAGAGCCTTGGATCTTGTGCCTTCCAGCTTGTTTGTGTGATATATTCCTGGCACATTATCCATGAGAAAGAAGATGCAAAGATTCAGTCTGTGTTTGACCATATCTTTATAGCAAAGAAACCAGTGAAACACTCTAAAAAGTGTATATGCAACTGACTTTTGAATATAGACCATTTTCCTTCTGGTACTACCTTATCTCAACTTTCCCTCCAACCAAACTTGCTGGCATTGGACTATACTTAGAGCCAATGGTATTATGTGATTTTCTGGCTACGGGGTTTTCTCAAATTTATGAATTTGCAACATTTGTTACATAATCCAACATCTGCTGCATAATCTGCAGATTTTAACAAAATAATTTGTTTATAGCTCGAACAGCTCAAAAGTTCTAAAAATGTGATGATTCGTGTTCATGCATGACCGGTCATCTTTCAAATGCTTATTGCTGAATTTGGGTACTAATTTGTACGAATAAGGTGAAATTGTTCTTTAGACAGTGTTTCACGGTGTAAAAATAACAAAATAATGAAGTAATACTATCACAAAACGGGCCACTTTATGCAGTATAATTTGCCTCCTCTTGCTGCATAATTTAGTCAACCCTGCTGCAAAATTCCAGTGGCCCTTAGTATTCCATAAAATCTAGGGCCTGTCCAAAAATTAATTTTCTAGTCGACTCCTCCCATTGGGATCTACAGCATAGCAGTTTCACCCTTGAGTCCCCTAAAAGGCAAACTGAAGTGCCCTGCAATGAAGAGGCATTGGGAATATGGCTTGAATGGAGGCTAGAATTGAACCCACAATCCTGTCTAACCTCCTGAGAGAGAACAAACCCATCCTTAAAATTGACCAAAACTCCTTCTTTAGTCCCTTGATCTTCTGTCTTGATAGATAAAGGGAGCTCAATTCCGAACCTAACACAAAGACCAAAACATGAATATCCTGGGAAAGAGACAGATTGATTTCTTCTGATTGACCAAAAACCCTAAGCTCTGCAAGAGACAAAGAACCATCCACACCTGCTGACTTAAGACTGACTTGTGCTGCCCCAGCAATAACATGTCTCCAAGTAAATCAGTTACCTGACCCTTCAGCATCTGGACTGGAATGTCCTGTGGTTTCAAATAAACTGAAGGAACTGTCTATGTGGTCTTGAGTTGGTTGCTGCTCTGACCACCTCCCTCACCTCACTTAAACCCTCGACCCGGGGCTTCGATTATATACATGCAGGTGAAGGGCAGAGATGTTAAGGGCGACTTCCTACGGCACCACCCTTTTGGGCGTCCTAGGTCCTGGAAAGTGCCTTGGCCCAGAATTCCTCCCTTTCCTCCATCTCTGATCTTTCCCTGAAATCTCCCCACTTGCACCTGGGTATTCTCAATATAATGCCCCTGTGGTATAACAGCGCCTCCAGTGAGTTCAGCATATTGATGTTCCTGGATAGACTCCAGATATTTCTTTCTGTTTACTTAACAGTTTCACATTGGGGATGGCCACTACTAATTTACATAAGTGGTAATGATTTTTACATACGATACTTCATTCAACAAAAGTGATAAGTACCGGCATGCCCATTCCCATCTATGCCCACACTCCCTGAGGCACCCACTGCCCACGCACAGTCATTTAATGCACCACCTCCCACAGCATCTTCAAACTTCACTCATCTCATCTAACATGTCCCCTGCAGGCCAAACTACAAACAACACTCCCTAATGCACTCCATAGTGCACCCAGGGACCCAAAACAAATTGGAGGGCTTCACAACAATGGGAGGTGTATTAAGCATTATGTAATTAATACAATTGAACCACTCTGAAAGTGATTTGGACCTTGCAAAGGCTAAGAAGGAACTGTACAAATAAAAAGACAATACAATAATTACTGTTTATATAAAAGCAGGAGAATCTAGTGAGCATAAGTGTGCAAAACTTGCAAAGTTGTCAACTATGAATTTGTTTTTTTAAATTTCGCAGACTTTGCCACTTTCAAGAAGTTTAAGAAAACCGTATTGCATAAAAAATCCAGCAGACATAAGGTGTTGCTGAATGAGCCTAAAATGACAATATTTTTCCTGCGGAATTCATCCACTTGAATTTTTTTTCAAGAATATTTTTGTTAGCAGTCAAGTTTCATTCATAGGTGGTTCTTTGTGAAGGCGACAAACTTTAGGAAGTTGTAAAGTTATCATCTTTGCAAAACTTTGCTGGCAGGTTTAAAATTTTGATCACTGCTAGGATCCTTATTAGCGGTAGGTGTTTTTTTTGCAAAAGGCAAAATTTTGGAAATTCACCTTGCGATAAATTCAGCTTGTGAACAGATTTACGAATCCAATTCAGATTTGCAAATCAGATTCAAGAATCACTTCTACTTGGTGAATTCATGGAATTTTGCTATTCTTGTGAAATTTCAGTCACTCACCAATGAGTGTACTGGCATGAACTGGTTGGTGCAAACCATTGAAATCTTGCCAAAGCAGAAAAAAAGCAAAACACACTGTCTTCAGTTTTTCGGCTTCTGCGTTTCATGAAAAAAAACAATTATTTTGCCCAGGCCTAACCATTACTTTTGAGTGCACTAAAACATACATTTAGTTGACTGTACTTTAAATGATAATCCATGTTTTGACACGCGAGCTATACACCTGATTTTCTTTTTCAGATTTGAGTGACTGTCATCCCCCAAAACATTTTGCCTTTTGCCTCCTATTTTTATCACCCTGTTTTCGCTCGCTATAGGATTCTGGGCACTTTACCACTGCTGATCAGTACTAAAGTGCATATGCTCTCTGTATAAATTGTGATATGATTGATTACCCATGATTGGCATATTTGATTTACTGGTAAGTTCCTAGTAAAGTGCACGGTGTGTGCCAGAGCCTGTAAATCAAATGCTACTAGTGGGCTTGCATAAACAAACGACAATATCTCAACCGGTATTATTGAGAGGACTAGTTATCAAGCATGCACAAAACATTACAAGAAAGGAAGGTAGGGAGACTCATAGTTCGTTTAAATGTGCCCAAGGCATCATATATTTGGAATAGTATAAGACATTTGCAGAACAGAAGAAACAAGGGTTTTTAGAAGAATTGGGAACAGTTGTATCAGCACTGTAAGCAATTAATACGCAAGTAACCCAAAAGCTTTGTTCACGCAGGTGCTCGTGACACTCAAAGGTGGACGGCGCAGGTGACAAGTGAAAAAACAGCGACGGCGCAAAGTGGAGACGTGACAAATATATACAGAGGGACTTATGGTTCACAGTTAGTTATTCACATGAATTTTAACGAGAATTTTTAAGCATTTTCGTGAATCATAGTAAAAGGCGCCGGAAGTTGCACTGGTATGTCGACGGCGTTTCGATCCTAGCGATTTAGGATCATCATCAGGACCAGGTTACTGAATGAAAGTGCTGTACAAAAGAGGGAAAAAGGAAAGTGAGATCTGGAAATGGGGAGGGCAGGACGGGGGGGGGAGGTTGTTTTGATTAAAGGAGCGATACAGAATTACCTGAAGTATGTGGGAGGGTGGAGGAGGTAGAGGAGAAGGGTAACGGCGGGTCAGCCAGGCTTGAACCCACGAGAAGAATGCCAATAGTGCAAGGAGGGGAGCTGCAAAGGAAAGGAGGAGGGCCAGTGAGTGAAAGGCTGGGAAGTGACGCAGGTACATGGAGGTGTACCTAGATGGGCACTTACCGGGAGTAATGTGCGAAGAAGTGAGAAGTGGAGAAGAGGGGGGGCCCGGATGAAACCCGTAGGAACTGAAAGGCAGATTCCTACTGAACAGGCGCACCCGGCGAGGCACGGTCGATCAATAAATGTAGACCGGAACTATGTGGAGTGGTGAAGGGTTTGAAGCATGTCCGGTTCTGGTGGAATCCGGAGGGGGCGCAGGCTGAAAATCAAGGGGCCTGTATTAATAATAGGGTGCCCAGGGGTGAGGGCCCAAATGTCATGAGGGGCGACATAGAGGAAAAGTGGGTCCGGACTTACCAGTTTCCAAGGTGAAATGTCAGGGGCCTGAGGACAGGTCGGCGACCTGGGTCGGAGCCCCAATCCTCAGGTGGCTGTCCGAAGGAGCAGCTTGCGAGGGACGGCCGGTGCGCCAAAACTAAAGAGAAAAGGACCAGTGTAAGTCAGGCAGAGGCCCATGAGAAGGCCTGGTATGGGAAGTGGAGAGAGCATGGACGCTGAACAGGTCTCACCAGAATGTGGTTGAAGCAGCCGGGGCCTGTGATGAGGCTGGAGTCCTGGTATGCTTGGTCTGGGTCGGATCCCCGATCCACAGACAGCCGTCACAGAGTTATCGGCGGTGTTTCAATCCGAAAGGCAGAGGCCGAGCCGGAGAGTATGAGGCGGAAGCTGCGCGTTGAAGACTGCGCGTATACGTCACGCCGCAGAGGGGGGTTTAATCCATGGTATGCCGAGTTACATCTGGTGATCCACTTGCATTCACTTCACTTGAGTAGAAGTTGAAGATTGCCACCCCTGGTTGGTAGTGTGGGTTGGTCTATGACCTGCCATGTTATGTCCAGTTCATTGTGTTGTTTCTCAAGATAATGGGACACCAAAGGGGCAGTCATGACCTTGCAGTGGATGCAGCTTTTGTGCTGGATTATCCACTGTTTCACCATTTGTGTGGTTTGGCCAATGTAGACCAGATCGCATGGGCAACGTATGGCGTAAATCACATTGGAAGATCGACAGTTGGTGAAAGTCTTCAATTTGTGGGTTGTGTTATTGGTTATGAATTCTTTAGTGTTCAATGTGAGGCAGCAAACCACACAGTTTTGACACCTGTAGTGTCCAACGATTGGCGGGAGCCCCCATACAGATGTAATTGATTCCTGGGTGTTTGGTTTCGTGGGCCAAGTGATGGCATGGACTAGGTGATTAGAAAGATTGTCGCCTCTTTTGTATGAAAAAGGGGGTGGTTGCTGGAAAGGTTCATGAGTTCTGAGTATGGACCAGTTCTTCTTAATGATCTTGCTGACCCGGTTGCTGCAGGGACTGAATGTAGTGACAAAAGGAATCCGGGTGTTTTCGCATCTATTTTTGGGGGTGAGGAGATGTTCTCGGTGGCAGTACCAAGCTCTTTTGCGTGCTCGGGAAATCAAACGAGGTGGGAAGCCTCTTTGAAGAAGTTTGTTGGAGAGGATGGATGCTTCACGAAAGTAATCTTTGCGCCCTTGCAATTTCTTCTGATGCGGATAAATTGTCCCTAGGGGAGACCATCACAGAGGCTGCGGGGATGGTAACTCGAGTAGTGCAAAAGGGTGTTGTGTTCCGTGGGCTTCCTATAGAGGGTGGTGCCGATTTTTCCTTCCTCTGCATGAAGAGTGATGTCAAGAAATGGAAGGTCGTTGGATCTGCAATCAGAGGTGAATTTCAGATGTGGTTGAGACTGATTAAGCCAGATCATAAAGGCGTCCAGAGTATCGCTTGGGCCTTTCCATAATAGGAGAATGTCATCTATGTATCGTCGCCACAACAATATATGGTCCTGAAAGGGATTATTGGGAGTCAGGATGTGAGTCTTTTCAAGGTTGTGTATTAAAAGAATTGCAAAGTTAGGGGCAAAGCAAGCACCCATAGAAACACCCTTGATTTGGAGGTAGAAGGTGTCTCGGTATAGGAAATAGTTGTTTTCCAGGGCAATCCTAATTAAGTCCATGATAAATTCTGTGGGAATCAAAGTGGGTTCAGGTCTGGTTTCTAGAAGGTCCTGGATGACACGTAGGCCTTCATCATGGGGAATGTTTGTATAAAGGGACTCGATGTCGAGTCCTGCCATGAGTTCGGTATTTGTGTCGAATGGTTTATCCTCGATGGTGTTTATGAGGTCCATGCTGTCACGTACAAAAGTGTCCGTCAATGGTACGAAATCTTTGATAACGGCTTCAATGTATTTACCCAGGGGTTCAAGAATGGAGCCACACCCTGAGACAATTGGGCGACCAGGTGGGTTGGTACTGTCCTTGTGTATTTTGGGTAGTACATAAATTACCGGTGTGCGAGGGTGTCGGTTGTTCAAAAACAGAGATTCTTTCTGTGAGATAATGTTCTGGGTCCTAGCATCGTTGGTAACCCTCTGGATTTTCATTTTGATGTCTCCAAGGGGATCCTTGGATAATGGGCGATAGTGGCATCCATTATATAGTTGTCTCTTGATTTCCTGGTCGTATTTATCAATGTCCATAACTATAATACCACCGCCTTTGTTGGCTGGTTTGATGATCAGGTCGGTTTTTTCTTATAGATTCAGCAGTGCTTGTTTCTCGGGCCAGGGTAGGTTATATGGGATGTATTCAAACTGGTTTATAAGGTTCGCAACTTCTTGTAGAACTATGCGTTCAAATGAGAGTATTTCAGGGGGCATGGAGGTGGATGGAGGGTTGAAGGTGGAGGGTGGATGGAAGAGGCTTCTGGTCATTTGTTGCGATGATGGTCTATCAGAGAAGAAGTATCGCAGCCGGATGCGTCTGAAGAACTGCAGTAGATTTTCTTGGAGGTCAAAAAAGTTGCTTCGTTCAGTTGGGACGAAGGCTAAGCCTCTGCTCAAGAGCGTGGTCTCCTGGGGGGATAAGATGTGCTTAGATAAATTGAATATGGGGATCAACTGTTGATCCTGGTTAGTAAGGCTGGTAGTTGTGGGTAATGACGCAGGATCCACTGGGTCCCTCATCACAAGGGAATTGTTTACTGTGGTGGGCCCCATTGGTAAAACTTTCTTCGTGTTTGGCGTTCTCCGGAGTATTGATATTGGTAGTTGGTTCGGGTCCTGCTCCATCCGCAGCCGCGTCCGCGGTTGTCCTCTAAATAACGAGGAGGCAGAAGTGGTGGGGGTCTGTTGGGATTCCTGGAAGTGCTACTTCCTTCTCCTGGGTCGGAGTCTTCTATGTAGGTATTTGAAGAGTCGGAGAAGGTGATAGACTGGTTGTTACGGAATCTGCCCCAGTTACGGGTTCTGGGTGGATTGTATGGGGTGTTGCAGAACTCGTCCCGTAGATAGGGGTATGTCTTCTCTTTGTCGTAGTTTCTTATGTCCTTTTGTATTTTAGTGGTCTTTTTGTTGAGTTCAAAGGTATTGAAGGTAGCAATGGTAGTATTTATTTTGTCTAGGAGATTTTTGGCATCCGGTAGAGTACTGTCTTCCAAAATAAGTTTTTCAAGCTCGGCAATCTCTTCCAGTTCCTTGCGGTTATGTTCAATGACCGTGTCGATACCTAACACCATCCAATGACGTGAACAAGTTGTGGCCAGATGGCTGAAGCCAGTGCGGAATTTGGGATCTTGAGTGAAGATTACAGGAGTGTTGCGGATTTGTAGGCCCTGTGGAATAATGTTCGATTCTAAATACTCCGTTAGCATGCGCGCATGGAGGCTGGTTCTACTTTGTTTCTTTTTGAGTTTTTCAAGTCTGTCCAAAAGAATCCTGGAAGTTCTGGTGGCAGGGGAGGAGGAAGAGGTGGCGTGGCAGCAGAAAGTAAAGAGGGGCCACTAAGTATTTGTTGGATATAGTCATCCGAATATGAAGGAGTCTCCCTAGACATAGTGTCTACAATGAATTCAGACAGTATGTGTCAAGATTAATTGACAAGAGAATAAAGGTCGACAAAAGACCTACTCTCGCAGCCCAGCGGCTGCTCACAGTATAGATATAAACAACAGGAGTAAACCCATAGACAAGGTTGAGATCTGGGTGAGGAAGTATAAACAAAGACAATATCTCAACCGGTATTATTGAGAGGACTAGTCTTCAAGCATGCACAAAACATTACAAGAAAGGAAGGTAGGGAGACTCAGTTCATTTAAATGGGCCTAAGGCATCATATATTTGGAAGAGTACAAGACATTTGCAGAACAAAAGAAACAAGGGTTTTTAGAAGAATTGGGAGCAGTTGTATCAGCACTGTAAGCAATTAATACGCAAGTAACCTGAAAACCTTGTGCACCTGGGTGCTCGTGACACTCAAAGGTGGACAGCGCAGGCGACAAGTGAAAAAACAGCGATGGCGCAAAGTGAAGTGACAAATATATACAGAGGGACTTATGGTTCACAGTTAGTTATTCACATGAATTTTAACAAGTATTTTTAAGCATTTTCGTGAATCATAGTAAAAGGCGCTTGAAGTTGCGCTGGTATGTCGACGGCGTTTCGATCCTAGCGATTTAGGATCATCATTAGGACCAGGTTACTGAATGAAGGTGCTGTACAAAAGAGGGAAAAAGGAAAGTGAGATCTGGGAATGGGTAGGGCAGGACGGGGGGGGGTGTTTTGATTAAAGGAGCGGTAGGGAATTACCTTAAGTATGTGGGAGGGAGGAGGAGGTAGAGGAGAAGGGAAACAGCGGGTCAGCCAGGCTTGAACCCACAAGAAGAATGCCAATAGTGCAAGGAGGGGAGCTGCAAAGGAAAGAAGGAGCGCCAGTGAGTGAAAGGCTGGGAAGTGACGCAGGTACATGGAGGTGTACCTAGATGCGCACTTACCGGGAGTAATGTGCGAAGAAGTGAGAAGTGGAGAAGAGGGGGGGCCCGGATGGAACCCGTAGGAACTGAAAGGCAGATTCCTACCGATCAGGCGCTCCCGGCGAGGCACCGTCGATCAATAAATGTAAACCGGAGCTACGTGGAGTGGTGAAGGGTTTGAAGCACGTCCGGTTCTGGTGGAATCCAGTGGGGGCGAAGGCTGAAAATCAAGGGGCCTGTATTAATAATAGGGTCCTAGGGGTGGGGGCCCAAACGTCATGAGGGGCGACATAGAGGAAAAGTGGGTCCGGACTTACCGGTTTCCAAGGTGAAATGTCAGGGGCCTGAGGACAGGTCGGCGACCTGGGTCGGAGCCCCAATCCTCAGGTGGCTGTCTGAAGGAGCAGCTTGCAAGGGACGGCCGGTGCGCCGAAACTAAAGAAAAAAAGGACCAGTTTAAGTCAGGCAGGGGCCTGTGAGAAGGCCTGGTATGGGGAGCAGAGAGAGCATGGACGCTGAACTGGACTCACCAGAATGTGGTTAAAGCAGCCGGGGCCTGTGATGAGGCTGGAGTCCTGGTATGCTTGGCCTGGGTAGTATCCCCGATCCACAGGCAGCCGTCACAGAGTGATCGGTGGTGTCTCAATCTGAAAGGCAGTGGCCGAGCCGGAGAGTATGAGGCGGTAGTCGCGCATTGAAGACTGCGCGTATACGTCACGCCGCAGAGGGGGCGGAGCCTGAGAGCGGGTTATCAGCTGGCGAGAGGCCAGGTTGAACACCCGCAGACATAACAGTGCAGAAAGGAGGGGGAGGGAGGGGAATAAGAGGGAGCAGTGTGAGAAGGAAACCATTTGAACAGTACGATAATAATTCAGAGAGGTTTTTACGCAAATCGAAAAAGCCATATAAAAACCTTAATTCAATGCAACAATGTAGGAACAAAATAATATATTCACAACGGTACAGGTGTAACTAGGAAAGTAGTTTATAAAAGCACGACAGGCCCCCTCCGGATTCCACCAGAACTCCATGAAGCTCCGGTCTACATTTATTGATCGACCGTGCCTCGCCGGGTGCGCCCGTTCGGTAGGAATCTGCCTTTCAGTTCTTACGGGTTCCATCCGGGCCCCCCCTCTTCTTCACTTCTCACTTCTTCGCACATTACTCCCGGTAAGTGCACATCTAGGTACACCTCCATGTACCTGCGTCACTTCCCAGCCTTTCACTCACTGGCGCTCCTTCTTTCCTTTGCAGCTCCCCTCCTTGCACTATTGGCATTCTTCTCATGGGTTCAAGCCTGGCTGACCCGCCGTTACCCTTCTCCTCTACCTCCTCCTCCCTCCCACATACTTCAGGTAATTCTTTACCGCTCCTTTAATCAAAACAACCCCCCCCCGTCCTGCCCTCCCCATTCCCAGATCTCACTTTCCTTTTTCCCTCTTTTGTACAGCACCTTCATTCAGTAACCTGGTCCTGATGATGATCCTAAATCGCTATGATCGAAACGCCGTCGACATACCAGCGCAACTTCCGGCGCCTTTTACTATGATTCACGAAAATGCTTATAAATACTTGTTAAAATTCATGTGAATAACTAACTGTGAACCATAAGTCCCTCTGTATATATTTGTCACTTCACTTTGCGCCGTCGCTGTTTTTTCACTTGTCACCTGCGCCGTCCACCTTTGAGTGTCACGAGCACCTGCGTGCACAAAGTTTTCGGGTTACTTGCGTATTAATTGCTTAGGGTGCTGATACAACTGTTCCGAATTCTTCTAAAAACCCCGGTTTCTTTTGTTCTGCAAATGTCTTGTACTCTTCCAAATATATGAGACCTTGGGCACATTTAAACGAACTATGAGTCTCCCTACCTTCCTTTCATGTAATGTTTTGTACATGCTTGATAACTAAAAAATGTAAATCCAGTATTTGTATAGCGCGAACAGCTACCCGAAGGAATCCCGGCGCTGAGGGCCGTCGGGAAGATTAAGCGAACTATTGCCCAGAGTCACATGGTGCTGGGCTGACCTGCCACCGGTGCTGGGGATCGAACCGTGAGCCCCAGATTCCAGCGTCAGTCGCCCTGGCCGCGGCGCCACACCTCTTCCCTTACTAGTCCTCTCAATAATACTGGTTGAGATATTGTCGTTTGTTTATACTTCCACATCCAGATCTCAACCTGGTCTATGGGTTTACTCCTGTTGTTTATACCTATACTAGTGGGCTTGTGCCACCCACAGGAGTAGCCCTGTAAATGTCTACCACTGTAATGTCTGCGCACACAGTTGTAAACTGCCATGTTGCCCTGGCAAGTGCACCCACTTGCCAGGTCCAAACCTTCCCTTTCCTTACATGTAAGGCACCCCTTAGGTAGGTCCAAGGTACCCCCATGGGCAGGGTGCAGTGTATGTGAAAGGTAGGACATGTACTGGTGTGTGTGACATGTCCTGATAGTGAAATACTGTGTATTTCGTTTTCACTATTGAAAGACTATCTGCCCTATAGGCTTATCATTGGGGTTGCACTGTAACAATTTTACATGTGTAACTTTCCATAGGGACAAGATAGAAAAATGGAGATTAGGCTCTCTGAACTCAGAATTCATTAACACACCTTTTGGTAAAGGTGGTTTTTAAATTCTGTGTTTGAAAATGTCACTTTTAGAAAGTGGGCATTTTCTTGCTCTACCATTCTGTGTGCCTCTGCCTGTCTGGTGTTTGAGTGACAGGAGCGGGGGATGTGCATTCACTCTAGACAGTCACTAGGGGGGTTGAGGTGTGCCCTGAGTTGCCTGGGTGACTCATCGCTGGGCCGAATAGACCTGGTCTGCATTTAGAGTGGTGGGGCGAGTTTCGCTTGCGCCTGAATAGGCTGTGTGTCCTTTTTCACAATGCTGTCTCCTCCCCCTGTGTTCATGCTGCACCAGGGAGGGCAGGACTGGTTTGGACTGGGTTCAAAGACCCTTGCTGCAAAGAGAACAAGGACAAAATGGGGTATAAATATGACACCTAAAACCCCAGGACTTTAGATTACTTCAAAGTACAAGAGGACCCTGCCAAGAAGAAGAGCGGAAGGACTATGTGAGGAGCGCTGCCTTTTCGGTGTGAGGGGTGGGTTGGGCTGCAGTTGCTGATTCTGTCTGTGGTGGAGGAAAAGGACTGACTCTTTTTGCCCTGCTGTGGTATCCTGCTTGTGAGGAAATCTCCATGGACTTGTGTGTGCTGCCCTCCTCTTTTAGAAGACTCAGGGACTTCCAAGTCTTCCGTCTGGCGTTTCCACTTTATTTGGAAATTCCTGGTGCTTTACATGATGGAAGTTTCCTCACGCTTTGCTTATTTGAAACTTCCTAGTGCTGTACATATAGGAAGTTTTCTTTCGCTTTGCTCATTTGAAACTTCCTGGGGGCTCCTTGTGCTTACTTCGGAAATCCTTGTGTGGTTTGTGGGCCCAACAAAGCTACAGGGGGCATTAAGCTTACTGTTCCAGGGCTAAGCCCCACTCGATAATGGGCAGAGCTGAGATAAGAGGAAGTCTGCGATTAGAGGCACGGCAGCCTGTCAGCAGAGCCAGCGCCACCGGGTCCTCGGCGTCTCCAGGCAACCAGGGTTCCGGTGGGAGGAGCGGCCCGACATACCGAGTGTGCCGGCGTCAGCCGCTACAGGGACGGCCCTGCCTCTCCAGCGAGGGAGAGCCAGCTGCAGCAAAGGAAGGCCCCAGTCTGTGAAGGGAGAAACCTGGAAAACACAGAGGACGGCAAGCAACGCCTCCCTCTGGTGCCCGGAAGGGTGGCGAGTGCCGTGCTGGACTGGCGCATCCCTCTCCTGAGCCTCGCTGCCTGGGTGAGGCAGCTGGAGTCCGGTCGAGGTCTCAGACGCGCTCCCTGTAGGAAGTGGGGCAGAGGCAGTTGCACCGCACATCCGCAGGCATCAGCTGGCGGCTTCTCGAAGAGCAGGAGACCCGGAGAGGTCTCCCCCCCACCAGGGAGAGTGAGGACTTGCGTCGAGGGCATTGTGCTGGTGTGTCGTCCAGCTCTATTCTTGAGTGAGATACGGGCCGGCGGCCCAAACACGCATATCAGCACCCGCGCACCCGAACAGTGTCCTCAGTGGTGATTAGCACAGAGGTGCTAAT
Source organism: Calotriton arnoldi (assembly GCA_963921515.1). Taxonomy (NCBI): domain Eukaryota; kingdom Metazoa; phylum Chordata; class Amphibia; order Caudata; family Salamandridae; genus Calotriton; species Calotriton arnoldi. The sequence continues at coordinate 395,846 of CAWUFW010005772.1, read as the reverse complement.
CTCAAGCTGGGGACCTTTGCAGGACCTTCATATTATTTGCAGGGGAAGTACCTTTATGACATCAAGCTTTCTCGCACGTTCAGTTTATGAATGTTCACACTGCACTACTAAGGATACTGCCTTAGGTGACACAGTTATGGTGATATAATATATTTTACCTGCAGTGACACAATAACAAGTGCCAGTTTTAGGAATTGCACATTATGCGCAGTAATGTGTGTCTATGATGCTTTCTTGATGACTAGTGCAATTTATCAGTATGGCTTTATTGCACTACATAGGTTGCGACAATTGCCTGGTGGCAAAGTAATTTCTGATACCTGTAATGTTATGACAATTGCCTACTTGGCAAAGGGATATATGATCTAAGTAATGTCATGACTATTGCCTAGTTGGCAAGGTGATTATTGATTTAGGTGACTGTGGTCTAATGTGTTTTTATAATACAAAGGATATTTTTATATAAACTTGTGTGGAGTCTATTTTTGTGGTGTGCCTAGTGTGTCACTGGTGTGTTTGTGTGTTTTGCACAAACGCTTTACACATTGCCTCTGGGATAAGCCTGACTGCTCTGCCAAGCTACCAATGGGGTGAGCAGGGGTAATCTTGAGTGTGTAACTCCCTTACCCTGACTAGAGTGGTGGGTTCTGCCTGGCTTAGGTGCATACCCTAGCCAACCAGAAACCCAATTTCTAACAGTGACATAATGCATGACATACAGGAGGTCGTAGGGGAGGGTCCACACATGAGAGGCTGCATTGAAAAAATAATGTAGATGACTGTAATAACAGAGGGTCTTGTTTCATAAAATAAGCATAATTTACAAATCTCCTAGGTTAATCCTATGTCTTTTTGTACGTTTTGCAGGTTGCAGGTATTTATTAAACGCTCAAACCCAAACCAGCAGTCACAAGCGACTTATCAAAAATACACTCACAGCTGATTCCCTAGTCTTAGTTGTGCATATTTTTCACATTAAGCAAAATACTTCGGGTTAGGAAATTTGATACATTATTAAGATAACTTTGTGAATCCTTTGAGAGTGCTGCGGAGGATCTGACAGAGTAATATTAATTGTGGTATTGGTATTAGTTTTGTTTGGTGTATATAAGCCTGTGACATTCCAGCCCTCGCTTTTTTCTATCTCCTTTGAACACTATAATGTCCCTTAGATAGTCAGATACCTTCAATAAATTACAAGTCACAAGAGGATTGACAAAGGCATGGCAGATGCCCCAGTTAAAGCAGCCATGCGTTGCCCTGTGCTGTGGAGACAGGAGAGATAAGTGTTTACAGATCAGTCTGTTTCCAGGTGTAAAGCTGCTGCTTCAGTGTAATGGAACTCACAGCCACACTACATCAATAATGTTGTTTAACATAAGGGGGTCATTTGCATTAATCCTGTACCTGTTTTCCAAGATTCTCCTATAAGAACAAAGCAGTACGAGCAGGCAAGAGGCTCTGTGCACCTGGGGACAGACAGGGACAGAACGACGGGACTCTGGTAAAGTGCAGATTCTGCGAAAAAACAGAGTGCCCTACATAAGGAGAAAGATAAGAGGGTGAAAGGGATGAACCAGCTGTTGCCTACATGGAACAAAACAAAAATATTGTTTACTATGGCGCTGGGTGCCCACGCCTCGTCACATTGTATAGCACTGTAAGTAAAAGAAGTCACTATTGACATGGCTCGCTCTCGCACCTTATGTTTTCGCCACTACTGCCTTTTTAGTGACTAGCATGATGGGTGCAGGAACATTTCTGCATCTGCAGCCCGTCCTTATGGGCTGAGGGGCCACGCGCTCTCACCTTTTGGCCACCATAAAGAGTGTCTGTCAGACTAAGAAAAGGTCATTCTGACAGACACTCTTTATTTTCAGGTCAGGCAGCAAGGAGCTAGCCATGCGTTGTGGGAATGATTGTTTTTGTGCAGGAAGAGACACCTTCCTGCACATAAACAATTATAAATGGTGTTTTGATGTTTTTATGTGTGCTGCACAATGCAGCACACATAGAAAGAGCAACAAGCATTGGCGTAGCCAATAGGTCTCGCCTTTGGGACCTTATAAGTGTTTAGCCATGCAACAGTTGATGTTGTTGCACCAAGGATATTATGCTGCATAACTAAATACTTATAAGGTCCCAAAAGCGAGACCTATTGGCTATGCCAATGCTTGTTTTTCTTTTGGGGGCGTAGAGGAAGCGAGTGTCAAGCGGCCCCGCCCCAGCCTTAGACGGCGCAGAACTGTGCAGACGCGGAGGGGGGGACAGCGTGACATGTCCAGCATGAATCCTGAATAGTGAGTACTCCGTGAGGGTGGGGGCTGAATAGTTGGGGTCATAGAGGGCGCATGAGGACGGGAGGGACGCACACTTTGTAAAATGTCTGCAAGTAGTGATTATCGAGATTACCGGTAGGTAAGTTTGCCTCTAGGATCTGAGCTGACACCCCCTACCCCTTAACTACAAGAAAAGAAGCATCGGCAGGCCCTGTGCACCTGTCGAAGCTGGAAATGGGGTGTTTTTAATCTAACTGGTAAGATCGCGACACGTAAGTGCCTGTAAGGTGCTTATCTGACACGTCATATTAACAGGCCAAATGTTTATCTTCAATTTAATACGTTGCAGGTGTAGCCTCGCCAGTTACTGCCAGCTAAATCATGTTGTCCATTTGTGCAGTGTGAGTTTTCTTTTGGTGGGACAGGTTGATTGTATCAACCCCCAGTAATGGAAATCTGCGTCCCAGATTTGTTCCAGTCGCCTGCTTGTTGAAATACGTGTCACTTAGCATGTATATGAACCCACTGAGCTTTCTCGCTGGTGGGTATTTCTTTGGTGCTTCGAGTGATCGGTGTTCCTACCTTCTGTTCCCAAGTTGTGTCTCCGAACAAGCACTTAATAGGCCAGCTACCATTCCTAACGTTCTACTTATCACCCAGCTCTTTTTACAATTGGAACCTTCTTGAAGGTAAAATTACGCAATTAGCTTGTTGCCATTTGCACATTATTGTTGAAGGTCTTGTCAGTATCGAGTCAAAGTTGTCATGCGCCAGCTGATTTCTCTCCCCCACCCGCTTTCCGTGACCTGGAACCGACGCAACACTGCTATGCTAGAGAGTTTGCTTTCCATCGTGTTTATACCGAAACCAGAGCAATTCTATTGTTATCTAATTGTGGTTGGGTGGTAATTTATATAATGAAGTGAAGTGACTGGTGGCCTTTGGTGCTTTCGAAAGTAGTGAATTGGAAATGATAACGGAAACGAACTCTTTGTGGCTATTGGTTACAAACCTGAATAGTTGCAGATAAGTGAAATTAGCACAGCTCTTGAAAAGCTGGTCAGCAGTCGCTCCCTTACACGTTAAAAAGTCTGGCTGCATCCTGTGTTAATTCGACTAGTGTGCCCAATTCAACGCCCGTGTTATTCTTGAAGTTGTGATTAATCTCCCCTGTAAACTGTGTTGAGCGTTTACTGACGTACGTGTGATTTAGTGTGGCACTTTGTAGTAGATATAATTCGAGCTTCGTATCTGCTGAGTAGCCCTGTTGACTGCTGGGGAAAATGTCAACCCGCCATCGGAGGAGAGTCATGTGTTTGCCGGTCACATGTCTATTGCTAAATTCTTCTTGCCTGAGATTTTGCAATCCCGGCCAATTCAACGCCCGTGTTATTCTTGAAGTTGTGGTTAATCTCCCCTGTAAACTGTGTTGAGCGTTTACTGACGTACGTGTGATTTAGTGTGGCACTTTGTAGTAGATATAATTCGAGCTTCGTATCTGCTGAGTAGCCCTGTTGACTGCTGGGGAAAATGTCAACCCGCCATCGGAGGAGAGTCATGTGTTTGCCGGTCACATGTCTATTGCTAAATTCTTCTTGCCTGAGATTTTGCAATCCCGGACGCAGCCACTTACACATAATTATCGTATTAGTGTTGCAGAGAACTGCACAATAGTGATTAGACTGACAGTGACAATCCTTCTGCTTCTCTTGTATTTGAAACATCCCCATCCGTGTGTGTGCGGTATCTGTAGGGAGCATCAGTGTAAAAACAAGCACTGAAACACAAGTGCGGCCCCGCGCCGCGGCCGCGAAAGTGAAACAGTACTCCGGGTTTAAAGAAGTGGGAGGGGTGGGGGGAGTGCGATTCCCTTGCGGGAGCGAGCGGCACCAGGAGCGATAATTGCTACCATATGGCGCCAGCTGCTCGCTCCCGCAAGTGAATCGCCAAACGTGCACGCGTTGCCATTGAAGGCAATGGAACGCGTGCACGTTTTTGGCTGAAAAGCCGAATCGATTGCAAAAGGTCTTTTTGCCTATGCAGCGCATGCGCGCTGCGTAGGCGAGATCTAAAAACGAGGAGAAATAAAGCATTTCTCTTCGTTTCGCCTGATTAAGACCAAGTTTATCCCTGGTCTTAATTTTGGCACTGCCCTATATTTACGCCACTCTTTTAAATATGGAGCAGCTTCTAAATCAATGGGTGCTGCGGTGGAACACCCACTGCAACACCCATTGCCCACCCCTTTCACACTAAGCATAGCGTGAAAGGGGGCCTTATTCACAAGGTAACGGCACCTTGTGAGTTAGGCGAAGCCCCTATCGCCACAGGAACACCTAAAAAAGTGACGTTCCTGTGGCGATAGGGGCTTGCAAATATGCCCCTAAGTGCCAGGACCCTTCTTGGAAGGCTACTGCAGCCTGAACCACCTATACCCTTCCAGCGTTGACAGTACCAGCATAACACCTAAGCATCGACATCCTACAAGTTTGACAATTCAGCCGATTTCCGGCCACACAAAGCTATAATAATTGGCATGAGAGGCTGGTATTACTTGTTTTCAGTGTATATTGACTTAATAAACACAGTTGCTGTGCTCATCTCAAAGTTAAAAAAGGTAACACCACCATGTGTTGGGCTGTCACTAGAGCCCTTGCTGACAATTAAGTGCCAGTGCCGAACACCGGAAACCACCGTCACAAATTAAGCACTGCACGTAAGTCTGATTAACTTGTAGAAATGGCAGGACTAAGACTGTAAACCACTGATAAACTTGCGGTTTGCAATCATAACCCTTTTTACTGATATCACACCACAATTATGCAATCTTGCACATTTCTAAATCTGATTCAAACTTGAGAGATTGTGAGTATTGTTAAATTCTTCTTTGACCCCTTTCTGCCCTAAAAATGGCAAGGTTACATCCCTTTACCTCCAGCATGGAAGTGGTAAGAGTTTTACTCCTGTAAAGTGCAGGCGTAAATAATTTTCCAGGGCTATAAGCGGAATAGAAGATCCTCAAAATTTACAGAAGTGTGAAGCAAGGAATTTTTCCATGGGATAAAATATTGCCTGCTAAAAGAGAAAAAACCGAAATCATCTGCCTTGCACAAAAGCAATATCATTTCAGCTGGCATAACTGCGCACAATTTTCATCTACACTGGCATAAATGCCAATATGCAGGAATAGCAAGAAATTCTCAAACGTTTTTTTGAAATACTCCATGAAACCTGAAACTGGTGCAACTTTCCAGGTTTACTTTAGGAAAGTGTGAGAATTTCCTAAAGTTGAAAATCTGGAACCATGCATGTAACTCTTTGAGGGCTGATTTACACGTTTTTTTTTAAAGAATAATCCCCTAAATGTCATGACTTATTCAGTAAATCAAAGAAATTGCAGCCATTGATATGGCCTGGTACTTGCCTAAAGTCCCCCTCCTCTTCACCCGCAACCCTTGGGGTGGGCAGTCACCTGGCTCCCCTAGGGGCTCCCCCCCCCCCTTCATCCCCAAGGCAAACAATTCAAGCACCACACTGCTTTGGATTAGGGGCAGTAAACCCCGGCCGTATTTTATTACATAATATAAACAAACATTAAAAATGTATTATTATTTTCATTATACACACAATACGCAGAAAGTCCAATACATTGATAGGCACAAGCTGTCAATTGGCTAACATTAACATGTTTCTAATACATATCGGTTCCTATCGTAAGCTAAGCAATGAAGATATTCTCTTTCTGCATATCCCTGTTAGAGCCTATGGCAAGGCCAATGACTGGCGGCCCTAGGTCAAGGTCAAGTTAAAGCTAGGTCCCAACCTCCAACCGGAGTGACCTTGCGCAGGGGGTCCAGCTTACCGGATGGATACCTCCACCGGGCCCCCCTACGCCCTTAAAGATTCAACTCCATAAAAGGGGCCGCTGCAATTATGCGCCCTTGAGCGCATGTGCGTGCGGGGTGGCCAACCAGCCTACTGGAAGCGTGACCTCCCTACCCCCCGCACCCTTCCAGCCTACCGGCTGTAATTGCCCCTGGAGTTCCATGAGAGACCCTCTGTCTCCCCCTCGGGCGTCCCCATTTGACCATGGTTATGCCCGTTAAGGACCGTAAATTGCTCACCAATCATGACCTTACCGCCACAGGCCAGTATAGTTGACCGACTATCTGGCCTCCCCCTTCCGACTTCTAGAAAGGTCATGCTGTGCTCCTTGCCCCTAAGTTGTTCAGAAATACTGCCTTACCCAGTCAAGAGCGGTGTACGTACCTGATCCTGCCCATGGTAAAAACCATTCGTGACCTTAGACCCTATCCTTGCTTATGACGCCGGGCCCAGTGAGCCTTAAACTATGCACCTACTGTGCTGACTCGATGTATGCGGAACTAGTCCTCTTCATCACTGGCAGGCGGGCTTGCTCAAGTTTATTTGGCATAAACCTGACCCAACCACCGTTCTGGGTGCTGTGAAGCATGCGTAACCCGAGACCACTCTCTTCTCGCCCCCTATCCACGGTGGCTGATCCTCCCATAACAAATATGCTCCAGGACCTGCTCAGGGTGCCTCTATCGAATACTAGTGACAGGCATACTGCCAGGTTCCTGGCAGGGCAGGCTACCTTAAGGGACTTCTGTACCAGCTGTGCACCCGTCCCCTTAAACATGGGCTGACTAAGAGGAGATTAACATACCATCTGGGAGCCACTAAATGGCCTCAATTGATAGAAGCAGGATGCGCCCGATATACACGTTGCACCAGACAATGAGACTCATTGCTAGTGCAACTGCACCCATCTCAACAGGGTTGGTGCCATATTGGAATAGTCGACTGACCCCGGAAATTTGTAAAAAATTTGGAAGACTACACAGGGAGTGCCCCACAGGCCCCAAGATCTCTCATAAACATCGTCAAGGAATGTGCGAACAACATACGCCTGGCCACTAGGTTCTGGGATAGGCCCCGAATAAGCCTCTCCCCCTACTAACCATCTGCTTGCTTCCTTGTTTCCAGGACCCTTCAGCGGTAAAAAATACCCCTACTACGGAGCATCCCAACGCCGCGCAGTATCCGCTAAGATGGCACCTGCGTGTACAGGCGCCATAAGATGTTGCTTAATGGCAGAAATACTATTTCAAGACAGGGGTGTTGAGGTGTACATATACCCTTGTAACGCAGCGGACTGCTAAAATACCCCGGCTGGCGGCAAATTGTGTTTGTCTATACCTATACCCAACCAATACAGTGCATGGGCCGCAGCATCTCACCCATGCATGCTGGCACCTCTGAGCCCTTCTCTTGATCGCTCATCACACTCGATGCTGCCGCTTGCCACACCCGTTCCGGATCTTCCGGTCCCATTTCTTGTCCACATCTTGCCGTCATTGCGGTGTGGATCACCTCCCAGGTATCTCGCCGTCATTGCGGTGTGGATCACTTCCCAGGTATCATAGTCATGGATCCAGCCAAACATAAAGGAAAATAAAACACAGAAGATTAGTGCTCTTAGCATTTGGATAAGAGATACAGTTTACATGCCAGCCCTATTGACTACATCATGAGACTGTACCCCCCCTTACCACCCACACCCACAGCCCAGGGTGCATAGGTACCGTGTGACACCACGGACATCTAATGCGCAAGCAAACGGATGCATCGGTACTGTGTGCTACCACACACGTATCCAGTGCAAAAATTGTACAAGCACAAGGGTGCACAGGTACTGTATGACGTCACATAGGCATCTAATGCATAACTGTGCCCAAGCCCACGGGGAATAGGTACTGTGTGACACAACACGGACATCTAAATGCATAAGTGTTCAGGCACAAGGGTGCCGAGGTACTGCGTGACAAACCACAGGCATATAATGCTTGATTGTACATGCACAAGGGTGCATAGGTACCGTGTCACACCACACGGACATCCAATGCATAAGTGTTCAGGTACAAAGGTGCAGAGGTACTCTGTGACACAATACATTAATATTATGCATAAGTGTACGAGCACATGGGTGCACAGGTACTGTGTGACAAAGTACAGGCATATAATGCATACGTGAACAAGCGCACAGGTGCAGAGGTACCGTGTGACATAACAAGCCTCTAATGCATATGTGTACCAGTGATGGGTGCATAGATGCTTAGTTGACAGACCCCTAATTCATATGTGTAACAGCACACGCGTGCATAGGTACTCTCGAAGGTGTGACAACGAGGCCTGGGACGTATTGATGTGACATCATAAGTGCTGATAATGTACTTAAGTGACATCACAGAGGCGAGCGCCTCGCAAGACTGACATCAAAGACTTGGAATATATTGATGTGACATCATAACGGCTTGGAATGTCTTGATGTGACGCCAACAGTAGGGCAGTCGTGTTTCAACCCGAAAAAAAAAAACGTCAATGGTAGGTCCATTCCGGTGGCAACTAATCGCCACGGCCAAACATTTCGCACTAAAGGCCTGCGGCTGGCACACTTAAATTTCGAACGTTAAAAACCAACATTGATGCGTAACATTGAGTTCTTCGCACTCTGATTAACCAGACACATTCTCACGCTAAACGTTACTCCACAAGTAATGAATACCACAAAATGTGGAATGAGAATTCGTGCGAGCTAACCAGGCTGTCATAAATCCTTAGCAAGCAAGGATATGTTCGCTTCAGCAAGGATTTGTTCGTGGAACAACAATAAGAGAAACAGGTAATATACCAAATATATACCTTGCGTTTCATGTGAACCAGCCCAAGCTTACTTTAAGCATGAATGGTCCTCAGCCTGCGATGGCTGGCTTACCCGAAACTGGGCTTTTAAAACTTACATTGAAATCAGACTTTCAATTTCGAGAGCCTAGCATAGCACCCATTGCATTACCTGAGGAACATTGAAATCAGACTTTCAAAAATGAGAGCGCCTCGCATAGCACCAGTTGCATTACCTGAGGAACAATGGAATCAGAGTTTCCAATGATCGCGCCTAGCATAGCACCAGTATACTTGTTTCCGGTCCAGGGAAGACATGGCTTGGCAGTTCGGGCTGGACTGTTCCCATGAGGCACAGGGTCAGACTGATTTGCATATGGCCATGTCTGAACTGGGGTGGTGGAGTGAGCTAAAGAATGATGATGGATTAAACCCAGATCAGTTGACTGGGGGTGAGTGTTTGATTTGCTCAAGCGCTCCGTCCATCATCCCCTTTGGTATCGCTTTGTTCGCCCTAAGTTGGCAGGGTATGCCCAGACGTGGGTCCCTTGCTCACTTTGCCACTGGATTCAAGCTAGCCTGGCTGATGACGGCTGAATAGCCAGAAACCGGTCCCAGGATACTTGTTTCCGGTCCAGGGAAGAAATGGCTTGGCAGTTCGGGCTGGACTGTTCCCATGAGGCACAGGGTCAGACTGATTTGCATATGGCCATGTCTGAACTGGGGTGGTGGAGTGAGCTAAAGAATGATGATGGATTAAACCCAGATCAGTTGACTGGGGGTGAGTGTTTGATTTGCTCAAGCGCTCCGTCCATCATCCCCTTTGGTATCGCTTTAGCATAGCACCAGTTGCATTACCTGAGGAACAATGGAATCAGAGTTTCCAATGATCGCGCCTAGCATAGCACCAGTTGCTTTACATGGGGAACATTGGAATCAGACTTTCAAATGAGAGCGCTTAGCAAAGCACTAGTTGCATTACCTGAGGAACATTGAAACCAGACTTTCAAACGAGAGCGCTTAGCATAGCACCAGGTGCACTATATGAGGACCCCTTCATATTTGTGCAGGAGATTAAATGATTTGCCCAGCATCACATGTGTTCAACGTCATTGCCGAGATATTCAGTTCACCAGCTTCATGGCCACCCCCAAAACCCTAAACCTTGGGGCCCTTTAATACCGATGTAAAAGCTTACCACGGTTCTATCAGCATAGCGCTGTTTCCCATTTTTATGCCCATGAGAAAATGGCACGAGGGATATGTCCCGATAAATGAAACCTTTAATGCGAAGGACAAATGCCATCTCCCATCTTGGATCCCTATGAGAAGAACTGCAAACAAAGAGGATTGCCCATGACTAGACCCACCGTGTCTGACGAGAGGGGAATGCAACCCACTAATTCCGTTATAGAAGTGCAAAGAATTGTGATTGACTGTCAAGAAACAGTGAGGAAGGTGCTCACAAAAAGGCCGTATCCCCCTGAAATGTCCCTTAAACCCATATGTGACTGCGAAGGCAACCATCCTTTTAGCTCACCGAGCCCAGAGGTATACAAAGTTACAATACACAGCAAAACGCTGTGAGTGCAATCATATTACTAACTGCGCAGCGACAAACAATACCAACAAACTGTGATGTTTGGCGTGGTGAACAGCCGTACACCCAGTACCGGGAGATGGGTTAAGGTCCATTTCACCCATTGATGGCCCTCTCTTGCCACACCAACTAAGCTAAAAATCGGGTCTGGTGTTTCCAGGGCCGGTACTCTCATTTCCGGCAACATCAGACTACTGTAATCGCCCAAGCCGCTCGTAATGAGGGCCATAATGTAATCAGTCACACATTGCAAAAGCGACACATGGCAAAAGCAATATGTAAACAATAACAAGTAACTTAAACTGTGATGTTAGTCTTTTGCACCAGGCGTATCCCAGAATCTCAGTATTACTTTTGCTAGGCCCCTACCCTGAAACATGCAGACAGGATGCTCGAGGGACAAACTGATCAGAGGCTCGGGTCTAAACAGGGCCAACCCAGCATGTCATCCCTTTGTTGTTGACATGGGTACCAGCGAGTTTGGTAATATGCACACCGGTCATTCATGCCGCTAACGTTATTTCAGTTCGTGGTGTACTGTCCATAAAATTGAATCCGTATCATCAGTCAGATGACTCAGATCCAGGACAGATGATCAAGCAGCCCCCGTGCCTCTCTGTGCTTACTGAGCTATTAAGCGCCCCATGGGACCCTGTTGGAAAATGTTGTGGGAAGACTGGGGAGCGGAGAGATATGCGAGCCCCAACACGTTCAATACCAAGAAAGCGAAAACGAATAAAATATTTAGGATACGCTCATGCATCCGAATATTAATATTCGGCATTACTTGTGCTTGCTCTCTGCTGACCTTCCTTCCCCAGCGACCTTGGTTACAGTATCTGAATTTGCAGTCTGCATTTTACTATGGCCCTCAGACACACATTCACAACTTTAAAAAACCCCTTCTCCTTGAGATGCGAAATAAGTTCGTAAGAGAGAGAGACGTACAGTTAAGACGTTGTGGCTGGCTTGCCCACTCGCTCTTCACCTCTCGACCACAGAACAATTTGATCTCTTTATCACGGGGGGTAAAGTGGAGCAACTAATTACAGAGGACCAGGGAATTTACTCTCCAGTTCCCGTGAGGCACGCAGCACGAGAGGTTAGCCGTAGCCTGATTTAAACTGAGGGAAGCAGCATACATGCGGGTTCGGTCAGTAGACTAGACGTGAAACCTGCTGTGCGATACATGCACCGCTGCCGCTGTTTGCCGCCCACCTACTTTGCTATCCATCAGCAGGGCCGTTAGCGTGGCAAGGGTGCCCTCCGCCCCACTGTACCCATGGGACCTGCCCCTTCCCCAGGCCACACAGCAAAAAACAGCCACCATCGCAAGGCGGCAAGGACCAGTGCAACATCGCTACTGCAGCCTTACCCATTCGCGTGAGCTCCTCAGAAGGCGACTCCTAGAGACCACCGCATTGCTGCATATGCTGCTCATCTCCACTGCTCCGACGCTCTTCTTCCCGTGCTCCGCCGGCAAGAAAACTGCTACTCGCCCCACGTTCCTTCGTCACCAAAAACCACAGTGTTCTTCGGCGAAAAACCCGACGCTCTTCCGCCTCTTCTGATGACCTGTAAAAAGAAAAAGTATAGTTAAGGGCCTCTGCCGGAGGCCCGGACCCATCGAGTGCGGTTACCAAGCTGGGGAGTGGGAAAAAGAGAGGCCGTCCTCTCTGCTCCCCAGCCTTCTTATACCCTACTGTAGGGCAGAGCAACACCGGTCACGACCGGTTTGCCAGAGCGCACGGACCGGAAGCACTAATAAGTGCTTCCGGTTCACGCGGGCCACCAACCAATCAAGGGGAGGCCGGGGGCGCCGCGTCACTATCGTGCGCGGCGCACCCCGCCTCCCACCGATGCGGGGGACCGGCGCGACCGCCATAATGGCGGCGTGCCCGAGTCCGTGCCCTGCCTTCCAAGTGTTCCGTTTTTAGGTCTAGGATAACAGCACAGCTGTCTGCCAGAGCTTATGTAATCAAAAGAAAGGAAAGCTTCAGGAAGAAGTACTCTTAGATGGGCTTTGACCCGGCCCACATGTCCATCATCTTATCTACGAGCATTTGATTGGACGGTAGTTGTGTACTTCCGCTAACTACATTGTTACATTGCAGTTCACTTCGAAGTGGCCACGAACTGCAGTAGAGTTGTAGTGTTATGTACTGACTTTACAAAAATACATTATTGCAATAAAAACAGCTTTGTATGTGCACGAGCCGGCAGCTGCAGCTCATTACAGAATCACTGTATGAACAGAGTCAGCCACAAAGGTTGTGACCTGGTGACAGTGCACGTTTTCTGAGGCACGCTGAGGATACTTAGAGAAATTACTCGACCCCAGTGGTTGTGCAACAAGGTGCTGTGCAAATGGCAGCGCTCAGAAAAAAATAACTGGGAGCTGTGGTTCCACTGGTATTCGTCTTTTGGAGATGGGAAACCTGGCACTGGTCCTTGTGACCTGCAGGGTCACTGGACGTCATTTCCTGGCTCAGAGAAGCCCACGAGCCTCACCAGCCGGGCCCAGCAAGGGGCTCCTGGGGGCACAATAAGCACTGGAAAAGCCAATAGATCTCCCCTTTGAGATCTCTTGGCTTTGCCAGTGGCTGTAGCCATGCTGTACAGCATCCACAATGCAGTATGGCTAAAAGAGAGAAAAAGAAAACAGTTACTTTGCAGGTGCACATACCAAGCATGTGAGAGGCTACAAAATTACATGAGCGTTTTTTCTATTTTCATTTACCAGTACGAGTTGGATTGAGAAAGAAAAAAAAAGTAGTTAAAGTGGGTGAGGGGAAACAGTAAAAATGTGGGGTTTGAATCACAGAGGGCGAGAAGGAAACAACAGGAAGGCAGGGAGAAGCAACACACGGGCGCAGGAGGGCAGAAGCAAAATGGAGGGCACAGAAAAAGAAGCAAATGGAGTGAGAGGAAAGTGGAGTGGGGGAAGCAAGCAGATGAGAGAGCACAACAAGAGAACGCAATGAGGGGAGACAATAACATCAGGGCAAGAGCATTTCAGAGGTGTGGTGCGGAGCAGCACACAGACAGAGGTAAAGCAATATGAGCATGACGGGGGAAGTACTTGAGGGAGACAGTAGGAAACAGAAGCATGTTCGTGCGGTGCTTAAACAAAAAGAAAAAAGAAGTTCCTAAAAAGTGAGCCATGGAATGGCACAAATTATGTATCCATGCTCTAGGGGAGGAACACATACGGAAGAGGAATTAAACCCCATACTAGCTAACGAATAAGAAAGCAAATGAGAGTAACATTGAAGCCAACCAATTGTAAAACTCCAAAAATGGGATTCATATTTTTGAAAAACATAATTTGCAACCATAAATGCTTCAATTTTGCAAATTGAAGTAGTTGCCACTGAAACAAAGGTTAGTGTTAATAGTCTGCAAAGGTAACACTTGATGGGTGGAAACAAGTTGCAAAATTAACACAATTGCCAAAAAAGTATATTCACGTTACTATGAAATGTAAAATGGGCTCTAAGCCCACTGTAAGCTGACAATATGTATCGCAATAGACAGCGCATGCGCTGTCTAGTAGGCAAGACCTAAAAAGAGTAGGGTGGGAGGATGTAGTCTTAACTGCAGAAAGAAAGGGGAAGGGTATAGTCTGCTGAGGAAAGTTGTCCCTCGCAAGAGAAGCCTGCCATTCACTATAACTCCAAAAGGCAGCTGCGGGAAGATCAGCTCACCTCACAAGGCACTGTGGCCTTGAAGATTTTAAATATAGGTAAGAGAGCGAATGAGACAGCCATCTATAAAACACAGAAGCAGAGGTTTCCAATGTTGTCTAGTTTCACATGAAGGAACAGCTTTCATGAAAAAAATAAAACTTTTTTTTAGTGGAGTTTTACACACGCACACACACATCTTGTTTAAGGGGAAGATCTGTTGTTTTTGAACTCTCGAACTTAAAGAATTTCACACAATGTTTGCAAAGTTTTTAAGAAAATCCCTAAAAAGTTACCAATAACCTACAGCTAGTAACAACGCTACATTCACAAATAAGGTCCAGTAAAGTCTCAATAAATTAGTCCTTGCTCAACCATTGGTAGCTTGGCTCACAACAAGTCAGGCTTAACTTAGAGGACAGGTGTGTAAAGCATTTAAGAAAACAACAATAACAGTAAATAAGTAAGGCATAACACACAATAACAATCCAACACCAATTTAGAAAAATAGGAAATATGTTTATCTTTAAAATTACACCAAAACAATAAAAATCCAATGTAGGGAACCAGAGATATAAATGTTCAAAGATTAAATATAAAAATGTGCTTTCTAGTGCTTAAAAGCATAAAGCGCCAACTGAGGACATCTGGCTGCGCTTGACTGGGACCAAGTCAATTTTCAGGCCGACGGCGATGGAACGTGGTTTGGATATGATGGCATGGTTGGGCCCAGGCAAAATGTTACCTTCGTACTTAGTCACTTTTTTCGTTCTTTTTCTCTTGACGTTGAGTGGGTCTCCTCGGCAGGCCAAGCTGTGGTTCGACAATGGCGACTTGCTTCAGCGCAAGGCGCCAGTAAAATCCCGGAGGCCTTGGACCTCAGCGTTGACGATGATGAGTTCCGGAGCTTCAGCGGGATGAACCAGAATTTCAGGCCGGGTTGCGGTTTGACGTTGCCAGCTTGACTCTCGACGAAGGGTCGGTCAACTTATGGAGCATCATTCCAAACATCTGGATCTTCTTCCAGAAGGTCCTTCTGGGGCCTGAAGTGTCCACAACACCAGCCAAGGTTCCAGAAGGACTGAGTTGCTCCTTGGAGAATTGGGATTACAATTCCCACAATGCACCTGGTCAAATCCTTAAAAGTCCACTGGATGATTGATCAGCTGGGCTCATCTTGGTGGAGCTGATGCAGATGACTTCTTGAAGCTCTTTTGTATCTGTTGCTTTCAGGGAGTCCACTCCTTAAGCTTTCAAGCAAGGCAAAGTCCTCTTTTGTGAAGCGCAGAGTGTGCAGCAGGTGCAGTCCTTATGAGTGCAGTCCTTCTTGGTGCAGACCAGGGGCTCAGCAGGGCAGTACTTGTTGTTGTTGCTTCCAGGCAGGGATCTGAGTTGCTGGGCAGCTATCCCATATGCATCCAGGTTTATGGGCAGGCAAGAAGTGGATTACCCCTGACCAATGGGGTGCAGGGTGCCACCCTCTATGATGACCACTTCCCCTGAAGTGTGACATTTTCTTATCCCAGAAAGCACTATTCCACAAAAATCAAAATGGAGAAAATCTCTCCTGGAGGTTCAGGTCTGGCTAACCCAACCCACAGGTGTGGCCAACTTTTCCCTACAATCCCCCCACAGCCCCGCCAAATTCAATTACAGGAACTCCCACCTGGTTGGGGGTGCAGGAAGTGGGGGTGGGCCTGGTTCCTGTTCTCACTGTCTTTCTCCCTTTGAAGACCAGTTTGGCTATCCAGCCCTTCCTGTCCTGGCATCTGCTCCTGCAGCTCTCCTCCCATCTTGTGTCTCCAGTAGGGAACTGGGTACTTGTTGCAGTATCCCCCACACTTTTTGCTGGTTGTTGATGCAACTTTGACTGAGGTGTACTGGGTCCCTGCTAACCAGGTTCCCGGTACCAGTGTTCTTTCCCTAGAACTATACCATAATTGGCACAACTTCAGCAACCCCTGTAAGTCCCTAGTAAAATGTTACCTCTGGTACCAGGGGCATTGGGACTAAAGAGGGTCCACTAGGTCCTCAGTACAAATTGTGCCTCCCTAGGGTCCCCTCACCAAGATCATGCTAACTGCCATTGCAGGTTGCGTGTCTTGGTGCAAAAAAATTGAAGAGTTGATGTTGGACTTGGCCCCTTTTGCAGGGTCATCCCAGAACTTTTTGCCTTCCTCATGGTATTTTTCTGACCTGGTGTTGGTGGGCTTAGGACTCTGGGCACTTTATCACTGCTGTCCAGTGTAAAGTGCATGTGCTCTCTATGGTAAACATGGTAAGATTGGTCTACACCTGTTTGGCGTATTTAATTTACCTATCAGTCCCTTGTAAAGTGGTATCTCAGATACCCAGGGCCAGTAAATTAAATGCTATTGGTGGGCTTGCAGCGCTGCTTGCGCCACCCACCAAAGTAGCCTTTCAAACCTGTCTCAGGCCTCTGCCATTGCAGGGCCTGGGCGCGCAGTTTACTGCCGCTGTGACGTGGCACATAAAGTGGTTGCCACGTCTGTGACTCCCCTTTTACTACACATCAGTCACCCCTAAGGTAGGCCCTAGCTAGCCCTATGGGCAGGGTGCGCTGTAGGCAAAAGGTAGGACATGTGCCTTAACTGTGTGGCATGTCCTGGTAGTGACAAACAGCCATTTTGGTTTCTCACTACTGTGAGGCTGCCCTCTCATAGGAATGCATTGGGGATTCCCTGATATGTGCTTCAGTGGTAATTCCTGACATGAGAGGAGTAGAGTGGTCAAGTTTGGCATGTTTGGACTAGTGGTAATAAATGCAGCGTAATGGTGTTCGCAGATTTATTATCACTATTTTAGAAATGCCACTTTTAGAAGTGGGCATTTCTGTGTGCTATGTGTCTTTGTGCCTGCCTGTTGTCTATTGCATGTCTGGCTCTGGAGTGACAGGGGTTGGGGAGTGCAATGGCTCCAGAGGGGCTGGGTGAGTCAGCACTAGGCTGAATAGGCCAATCTGCATTTGGAGTAATGGAGGACTAGCACCTGACCCTGAATAGGACTGTGCCTGCCTTCCACAATGCTGGCTCCACCCCCCTGCGGTGTGTCTGGGGCCAGAGCCTACACTTACAAAGGAGGTTGTTGTGCACTGTAAATAAAATGTTAAGTGCCCCCCGGAACTGGTTTAGATCGGGCACAGAGACCTGTGCCAGGGGGAGAACAAAGACTTAAAGTAGTATAAGTATTGGGTCTGTGACCCCATGTTTGGTTGTACCTGCTGGGAGCTGTGCTGCTGAAGGACTGCGGGCGCCAGGAGGAACTGCCACAAAGGACTGCCCCTCTGCTGGAGGGCCCTATGAGCTGGCCTGCCTGGGCCCAGCTCTGCCCTGTGGGACTTTGGGGACTGAGCATGTTGTGAGTGCTTAAATTTCCCTGGCAAGCCACCAGCGCGCTGGAAGTGCCCTGCTGTCCCCTACAAGTAGAGTGTGGTGAGCGCTGTTGCCGCAGGAGCTGTTTTGACTACTCATTTTCCCCACAAAGGGGAGGGGGCTGGCCAATGCTATCCTAGGAGCCCGAGAAGTGGGTTCAACTTTCCTGGAAGCGGCGGGCGCAGTGTGCGTTCGTGCTGTGAGGAGATCGCCTGGTCTTCCCCTTGATTTGAGCGTAGAGCAGCGTTTGGGCGTGGGGCTGCCTTCCCCAAAACCATGAAGTTGCGGAGGCTTCGCTACGTATTCGGTGGCAGAGGAAGTGAGCCACCAGGACGGGACACGGAGACGGGACAGGAAGCCAGGCGGCTGTTGCCTGACTGTGGGTGGGGCATCACGCCCCCAGGAGAGGAAGCCAGGCAGGAGAAGCCTGGTGTGGGCGAAGTCCGGCGGAAAGTAGCGCCGGCGCCTCGCGGGCTCCTCGACCCGAGATTACTGGAGTAGAAGAACCGGAGCCTCGCGGGATCCATTCCGTGACTTCCTGCCTCCCCCCACCTAGTAGAGGGAGAGGCGGGTCACCAGTGCTCGCCGGACGCGGCGAGGGAGACCGGAAAAGCAGAGAGAAGTCCCGGTGAAGAGGATCGTGTGGCCGTGCTCGGCCTAGAAGCGATGCCTCCTGAGAGAGCCGGGCGGGGAGGTGAGTTCCCCAGGGAAGAGCCAGCCGGAGGGAAATCACCGTCCCTCATATGTTTTTGTTATCAGCAAACACAAAGGCAGCCGCACCGCAGGGTAGCGGGCGGCCGCTTTGGGGGCCATTTTGTTAACTTCGCAGGGGGTGGGGGGAGACCAAGTGAGGTCGCCCCGCCCTCGGGGGGCATTGAGCTACTTGGTGGAGTCGCGGGGTCACCCCGACCCTGGACACGAGACACGGAGAGGTCTCCATCATATTTGGCACCAGCAGCTGCTCCTTGGAGAGTCGCGGCAGCTGCCGGTGGTGTGTCCTGTTAGGGGCCTCCTACTGTTCCTGTGGGCAACGCAGGGTGAGTCCACAATGGGCCCCTGCCTCGGTTACCACAGCAGCTGCACCACGAGTGACGGGCAGCTGCCTCTAGCTAGTGGGGGCTATTTGGTGCAAGGTGATGTACTACGGTGCACTACAAAATATGTACAGTGATTATGGTGTATGGTTACCTGCCTTTTTATGACAAGTACCTAGAGGCACAAGTGTTTATGTGATTGGGGGTCCGATGGGTTTATGCATAGCTTGTCAACCCTGCAAGTACTGTGAGCCCTGGAATTGGTCTCATCCACATGTGTGATGCCCCTTTGAAAGTGGGTACTTTGATGCCCTATTGATACTGATAATGTGCAAAATGTGATATGCTGATGATTAGGATGTATGCCTAAGGTGTTGATGCTAAGTTTCCTATTGCCAGTAGTTACTGGTTGTTTTCACTAACTGTGACATATGTGATGGTGATGACAGAGGCCCGATTGGCCCTGTAAGTGTATATAATCCCCTGTAAAGTGATACCTAGTGCCAGGTGGTACAGTGTATATATGTGATTACGTTCTAATGTGTTTCATGAGTAATACAAAGGCTATTTTTATATAACCTTGTGTGGAGTATCTTTTGTGGTGTGCCTAGTGTGTCGCTGCTGAGTGAGTGTATTGCGCAAACGCTTTACACATTGCCTCTGGGAGAAGCCTGACTGCTCGTGCCAAGCTACCAAGGGGGTGAGCAGGGGTTATCTTCAGTGTGTAACTCCCTTGCCCTGACTAGAGTGGTGGTTTCTGCCTGGCTTAGGCGCATGCCCTAGCCAACTAGAAATCCCATTTCTAACAGTTGACATGGCACCCATCCCTGGGTGCCATGCCTGAAGACACTGCATGTAGTATAAGTAAGATACCCCTACAGCCCGAAGGCAGGGTGCACTATACTACATGTGAGGGCATAACTGCATGAGCAAATATGCCCCTGTACTGGGCAGTTCGATTACTGCCAGTGCATGTGAACAGGGAAGCCATGTTAAACATGTGCTGGCACTGGAGAAAACGAGTTCCCCAGCTACATGATGGCTTCACGGAAAATAGGGATGCTTGATATCAAACATCTCATATTGATGAACCCACACTGATTCCAGTGTTGGATTTATCAATACATGCACCCAGAGGGCATCACAGAGGTGGCCCCTGAAACCGTACCCACTGCTGGTGGGCTGACTGACTGGTTTTAACCAGCCTGACACCATAGACGGATTTCTGACCACCAAGGGTGAGGGTCTTCACTCTCGGAGCCAGAAACCAGGCCAGCTCTGGGGGTGTCTTCCAGATTAGCCTGCCAAGACAAGGGAGCTTCAAAGCAGTCTGGTTTCTCTCATAGGAGAGGATGCCAACCCCCTGTCGTGCTCCACTTTTGGCAAGAGGACAGGCGGGAAAATGAGTTAGAATAAGAGGGGTGCCCACATTGAGCCAGCACCAGCCCTCGGGTGGGGCAGGTGATGCGGAATCCCTCTCTTCATATTCCTCCATCTTGTCTTGGAGAGAATTAACCAGCCAGGGTCATGCCCATTTCCCAAAGGAAGACATCATATGAGGGTGCATTGACCCTAGAGGTAAGTAGCCCATTGGCTAATACCTGGCACTCCCTCTAACACTCCAAAATTCAGTATTTAGGGGAGCCCCGGGCACCAGAGAAGCAGATCCTGATGACCTAAGAAAAAAGAGGACAACGTAGAGCCACAAAATCAGAGAAGACTGAAGAGAGCACCTGACTTGGCCCCAGCCAGAAAATTGGGAGGACAGCCTGCCTTAAAAAAAACCACATAAGACCGCCCGTGAACAGTGGACCTGTTCTGAAGAAACTCCAAGGCAGGGCTGGCTTTTAAAATGACAGCAGGCACCACAGTAGTGCACACTTAAGTGCATTAAATCTACTGGGCATCTAAACCTACATGCCCTACCATATACTAGGGACTTACAGGCAGGTTGTCAGTACCAATTGTTATTATACCTAATTACCATATACCTTTTAATCAGAGCACTGGCCTTAGCCCAGGGCCCATGGGGACAATCAGTGTCAGTAGACACCAGTATCAGTCAAAAAATGGGGATGATCAGGGCAAAAAGGATGACTTTCTCACAGTTAAAGAATGAGTCTTCCTGCCAGGGTTAAAAATCATGACCTCCTCACCATAGCTCCGATTTACTGTCTGTCACACAAAGGTGCACTGCATGAAAGATTGTTGTGCTGCATTGTGCAAATGACATCAAAGTGTGCAGCATCAGATTTACAAAGGGTCAACCGCCAATGACGTCCTTTGTGGCGTTTGCGCTAAAAATGGCTCAGCCTTCAATATGGCCAAAGGCTAGGTGTCTGGTCTAGGATTTGCATTCAAGGTACACAATCAAGTACCAAATACTCTTTAAAGATAACTGCACAGGGGGCATCTGTGTCAGTTATGTGCTTTTGTGTGAAGCACACATAATATACATAAATATATCAGGTGATATTCCGCTTGCCCCCATGGTTTGCATCTATCTTCGCTTGACTTAAAGATTTGATATAAAGCCAGGTTATGTTACTTTAGTTGATCTAGCTTTACGGCAGAAGCTACTTGTGTCTATGCTGTTCTGCCCCAGACATGCCCCCTTTGCATGAAATAGCAGAAGATGGTCCTTGACCGAATATTGATGCTGCATAAGGGTCACATTCTGAGCGAAAACGCATTTGCAATGAAACGTTGATTAACACTGTTGTTTGCCTTGATTTGTGTTATGGGCGCCTGTGAAAACCTTTAGTTGGTATGGGCTCACATTTCTCAGTTGGCCTGTATTCAGCTAACTGAGCCATCCTCCAAGGAAAATCTTCACAATTTCGCTCACACTGAGGCCCAGATTTAGAGTTTGGAGTGTACTTCATCACAAATGTGGATAGAGTACCCTGTCAATCAAACCCTCAGTCTGCCCACTTAATTTAGAGCTTGGCACACCATCAAGTTTCCATTTCTACTGATGGAAAGCTTCCTCCGATGCCCCAATGGAGTAAGGGCTGTCGGAGAAAGGGTGTTACACTGCCCACCCTATTTAGGGTGCACAGTGAAAAAAAAATTTGTGTCAAGGAGTCATTAGGGATTTGTTTTTCAATACCAATCTCCCAAGTTGGAAGTTTATTTTTGAAAAGCAAAACTTTGTTAAAGTTTGGTGAAGGGCCGTCAAAACCAATGGTGGCCGCCCACCAAAACCTTTTGCACTTTGACAGCATCCACCAGCCTGCTCTGATCTTTAAATTTGGCAGACAGGAGACAGTCAATATAGCGGGCATAAGGTCCCCTTCGACCCTCACAGACTCAAGGTAGCGGGCATAAGTTCCTCTTCCACCCTCACAGACTCAAGGTAGCGGGCATAAGTTCCTCTTCCACCCTCACAGACTCAAGGTAGCGGGCATAAGTTCCTCTTCCACCCTCACAGACTCAAGGTAGCGGGCATAAGTTCCTCTTCCACCCTCACAGACTCAAGGTAGCGGGCACAAGTTCCTCTTCCACCCTCGCAGACTCAAGGTAGCGGGCATAAGTTTCCCTTCCACCCTCACAGACTCAAGGTAGCGGGCATAAGTTCCTCTTCCACCCTCATAGACTGTACTCCGTCTGCCAATCTTTAAATCTGGCCCACACATAGTTTGATGTAAAGTCTTAAACAATATAAAGCGCACTGGTCGGTCTCAACTAACTATGAGACTCCATGTCGTGTCTCTGTGGTATTCCATTCCACAGCATGCTCGTTCGTATCCAGTTAGCGCCAAGGTTCCGCCAGCGCCGGGTTCAATTGTCACGGTCGCCAACACTGCTATTTCTAGGAGCCTTGAGCATAATTCTGAACTACTATTGATCCGGCTCCCACCAGGCACAGGAACCTTCCCCACAAAACATTAGCCACCGTCTCGCGGACGGCTAATGCATGCGAGTGCTCTGGGTCAATCCACTGGGGAAGAGAGAAGCCATCCCAATGTTTCCCCCCAGGACCTGCCTCGCAGGCCCAAGGTAAGTGTCCTCATAGATAATACATATCTCGGACGCTAAGGGCCCGGCCCATGAGAGGAGGGAGCAAAAGTTATGAAAAACAATCATGTTATCACAAGGGCACATGGTCTGCGGGAAGTAATTAGTCGCCTTCGACGAGCACTAAACAGCCATTATCATTGGAGCTTCCGGTAACATGGGGGCTCGTGACCTGAAATGGGATCTGCGCCTCGGAATAGGCAGTGATGTCATGCCGGAAAGGGGTGCTTTATATAGGCAGATAGTGCTAAAGTGGACGGGCAGAGGAATTCATGGTCAGACAGGCTGCACCCTCGGGGCCTGCTGCAGCAGGGGCGTGGCCACTGACACGAAATGATGGCGGAAGACATGTTTGTTGATGAATTACACTTGTGTTTTAGATATTACAGCACAGAGACGTCTAGTGAGACAGGAGTCTATATGGAACACAAGGGAAAATGTCATACGAACAAATGAGCATATTTTTGGGGGGTATTTTGGGGGGTTTGTAAGATACACACGTTCTTCAAAGCAGCACATCAACCAAGTCCCATTTGGTTGCGTAGGTTGTTTGACATTTCACAGTTACATGAAAATATTTTTTTGTCAATTGCATGCTCTTGCAATTTATTTCCACGGCTCAAGTGTTTTCTTTATATACTGTTATTAACATATGTTTCTGTGCAACTGCACCAGTTCGCAAAAAAAAAAAGCATTAGCTACCTCAAAATATGTTTTTCTAATTAAAAAAAGCATATTTTAGGAGTCGTTAAACTTTTACTGACTTCTAAATCGGGATGGTGAATTAATACCTTATTGCAATTTGGAAGAGCCTGTTGTTGGTGTCCCTTCCAAATTGCGAATATATATGCTGTGTATCGGTGGTTTGTGACCGGAATTCTGGTTGCAAACCATTGAAAAGTTACCAACCTCTAAATTGCGGTGGTAACTCATTCACAAAAGGGAAAAGGCCGCTTTTGAAAAACAAAATGTTTCAGGAGGAGTAGCCAGCTCCCAGGGGACCACTACCAACTCCCAAAGAAACTTTCATAAAAGAAAACATTTTTTTAAAACAGCCACGTTGCCTTTAAGGAAAAAAATGGTCTGCTTTAAAAACAGAAAAGTTTCTTTATTTGATGGCAATCACAGATATGGCGTTCTACTGTCCCTTGAAGGCTACCATCTCTGCTATAGCCACCGATTGGAGTGAGTCACAATTTGCAACTTACCTCATGAATATTAATGAGGTAGATCACATTGTGACTAACTCCAATTGGTAATGTTGGGAACAGACCTATTGGTACATAGATCTGTTCGCAAAATTTCACACTGGTCGGAAAAATACTAGTCGCAAATTGGGACCAGTTTTTGGGACCAGTGTGGTAGTATATCTGGCCCTTGTTTTTTTGGATGGAATGCTTTTTTCAGGAGCTCTATGGGGCATATTTACAAGCCCCTTGCGCCACTTTTGCGCCGCCGTTGCGTCACGCATGTGACGCAGCGGCGACGCAAACCATGTGCCGCGTTGCGCTATATTTACAACGTGACGCATCTAGGGAGATGCGTCACGTAGTAAACCCCTGCGCCACATGAAACCTGCGTCAGGTTTCATGGTGGCGTACCGGCGCAGGGGGGGGGCGTTCCGGCGCAGGAACGCCTTGGAAAAGTGACGTCGTGAAATCTACAAGATTTCACGCAGTCACTTTCTCGGCGCTGGTGCGTCAAATCCTTACGCCTGCTTCAAGCAGGCGTAAGGATTGACGCACCATGTTAGGGATAGGGAAGGTTGGAACAGTGCTGGAGTTGCGTCGCGCTTGCGACACAACTTCAGCACTGCGCTAACCTTCCGCCGGCAGATGCGTCACGCATCTGCTTATCCTTGCGCCACGATGAGCCGCATTGTAAATGCGGCGCATCGGACGTGGCGCAAGGGTAAACTTGCGTGACACATTTTCCCTGGCGCATCCCTGCTGATATGCAGGGATGCGCCAGGGAACGAAAATATGCCCCTATGTGTTTACTTTTCCATGCCTAACTGGATTAATTTAGAGCGACCATCCTGGAGTTAATACAGGATAATCCAGCGTCTTGAGCAGTCATGCATTATCAAGTTCTTAAAGTTATTTGCAAGGTTTAAAAATTGTGCCTACTGATTTCTGACTGATCTGAAAACGATTTGCAAATTACATAATGAGTGTTACCATTTTATATTAGGCAATTTGAAATGGATTCAGGCGATCACATTATAATTTATTGATTACTTTATAAGCAAAGCTATTTTGATTCAAATTGTGTAAGCAACATCAACATTATGCTGCATTGTTTCTGAATTATTTCCTAAATGTTTTACAGCGATCACTAATAAGGTAGCGTGTTTTATTACATGCAAACATACATGAAAAATGCTGCCGATAGGTGTGTAACCACATACTTACGGATTTGAATTCCAATATGGTAGGTCAGAAGCTGAGAGCATCTGCAATAGAGCTCTGTTTGTTACTTCACAGGTTGCACTACTGCATTGTGGGCCTCATTTACCATTTGGGCGTGGCTCTCCATCAGCCAAGGCAGTGGAGGTAATAATATCTGCTACCCCCTTATTTAAAGATCTCCGCCTCCTGAGAGTGAAAGGTGAAATAATGCTAATTGTAGGCTAAAATCAGGAGTCTCCTGGCATGTATGTAATGTGTGTATTTTGTCTGTAGCTCATAAAAAGTATGACCAATTTGGTATGCACTAGATTCTTGACACCCTTACAACTCCAACTAGGACTGCCTTAACAACGTAAAGTGACCAATTCTGATAGTGTGCGCTATATTTATGTAATCATATGTTCATCCTGTCTTCCAGTCAGAGTGTCGTGTAGTTCCTTGGACCCCCCCCGGACTTGCACGTTTTGGATGACCTAAACTGAGGGCTTGGTGTGCAGACAGACTCTGGACACCCCCACAGGATGAGTCAGTCATTAGACCAGCTAGCTCTACGGTGCCACTACAACCCCCCTGTATCCTACAGTGGTGAGTGTAGTTTCTGGCAACCACTGAATATGACAACCCTGATTCCTCAGGTATCGTGGAAACAATACGGTATCTTTCGCTCAGTCACTCGTGCTTACTTTTCTCAGAATACACATAGAATGACGATCAGAACGGTTTCAATAATTATTTATTGGTCAAGCGTCACTCTAGTGTGAAAAATATTAGCTGCGACAATCAAAAGACAGGCGCAGACAAATGTGATCGCTAGCACCAATATCGTAAATAGTAGATACATTTCTATCATAGTGCTAATAAGATGAATAAAAGCAGATTATATAAAACAATAGCATTGGCGTACTCCTACGATGCATAGCCTACCTAAATGTACCTAGCCTAGATATGTAGGTGAAGCATGCAGGTGTAAATGTCAGGATAGATCCTAATGGAGCCAAGAATCCCCTGGGGAAGTACTAACCCCTCACTTGATGGTTTAGAATGAAGGACCCCGTCTCTGTGTCGAGGATGGCACTCCGCAAGGGATGTCAGGTCTCTGCCTGTCGAAGGATCAGCCTGCAGATCTTGGTCCAGCCTGGAAGGAATTCTCCTCTGTTTTGTATGGGGGAGTGAGGGTCTTTTATACTAAAGTGGTCACTCCAGGTTTTCTTCTAGAATCGATATGTTTTGAAAACATTCACTAATCCTTCGCTAATCTTTTTCTAAACAAAAACACTCATGCACAGCTGGCTGTTGCCCATGGATGAAAAAAAGTGGTGACCCTTATGCAGAATAAATCTGCAGTGCCTGAGTACATGTTTATGTACGTCAGGTACAGGGATTAAGATAGGGTACCGAGAGCCTGGTGTCGAAGAGACAGAAGTAAGCTACTAGGTAAAAGGTCACCTGTGTAGAACCGTTATGTCATGTGGATGGGACAAAATGTATGTAATTGGTATGTACATGATGGGGCTATCCTAAAGGACATGACAAGAGAAGATGAGGAGTGAACTCTGAAACTTGAGCCCCAACAGTTGCAGAGACAGCACAACATTTCAAACAGAGCTCTTACATGATACTTTTGGCATTGGGGTCAGACTGAATTTCTACAGATATTTTCAATTAAGAGATTATTTAGATATAAGAACAGGAATTCGGCTTTTAATAAATCACTATGGACAGAATAGCTACAGTATGAGTACAGTATGAATATGAATGACAATATTAAAAGCATCAACTTAAAATGAGCTTAGAGATGAGATGCATTCAATAATATTCCATATATTACACACAAGAATGTCTGAACAAAATTTCTGAAAATCGTAGTAAAATAGCTGTTTCAGATGCCAGAGGAGGCAGGGACTTGGAAGCCCACATTCTGGGAGTGTCCCCTCTCTGATAATTCTGGCCTGGGGTGCCAAGACATATGGTATTGACAATAGGAAAAAGTCCAGGAGAAGAGCTCAGTATAGCTTTGATGGGGAGAGGGGTAAAGGAAGGAGGGAAGGATAATTCCAAGTATTTATGTTCTTTTGCTCTGTATTGGCACAGTCGATTTTTATGAAATCATCCTATCCAAGAATAGAGACTTAAAATCAGGAATATTATGATGTTGGAAGGCAAATGTAATTTAAAAACTGGCCAAGTGGCGAAGTTCCGGAAGTATGGGATATGGCGTATGAATGGATTTGGGATCAGTAAAGTGATTCATAATGCTACTGACATGAATATGCTTCTCTACCTCGTGGGTTTTTCATATGGATATATTTTATTTGGATTAAAGTATCCTCCAACTTGCTTGTAATAATAAAAGCAAGTAAAAATCTGAGAAAAAATCATTTCAATGCCACAGATTTCTTAGCCCTAGATTTTTCAAATTACTTTACCTCCTGAATGTGAGATGAGTCTTCTAAGCTCTAAAGGCCTCAATCCAGCACAAAGAGGCTTTTCTCTACTCAAGGTCGTATTTAAGTCAACCTTCATAAAGACCACAGTGTGCTGCATTCAGAGTTATGGCCTTATAACTTTCTCAGTTTTTCATGAGACACCTAACCCTATGTCAAGTTGTTCCCATTGTGGGAATTCTGACATTGTACGGTTGGAAAATTTGTGAAATGAATAACTATCCTCCATTTTTTTCTTTCACATGGAAAATGTTTTATAGGAAGGTTTCTCTTCCTTCACACCTCCATAAAATATGAGGTGAGATTGTGCACCTAGTGCCACTTTTCTGCACTTTTTCTTTTTTTGTTACATCTGAATTCCAGGTGTAAGTGGTGTAGTAGATGTGGAAAGATACAGCACAATTCCCCATATTAAATGAGGCAGTTGGAAAAGGAAATACTTTTCCTGGAAAACAATTTTCTGCAGGAGGCCAAAATAAATATTTTTAGTTTTCTCATCTTCTAACCCTAAAACAAAGGACAAGACATTCGAAAAATGTGAAATATAATTTTATATTGCTTTTTTTTAAAAAGAAAAACGCTTTCACATAAATGACATTCGTGGCCCAACAGCCCTTTTTAAAATTGGTACATTTTGGTATTTTCCCCCACTTTCTAAATCACTAACTCCAGGTTCATTTAAGTGTCAGTTTAGAAGTGCAGGATGTAAACAGGATATTGAAAATATTTGCTAAAATGTCAATGTTGGGACTTTGTAAGTGTTCACTGTATTGGTAAGAACCACTGTCTTGACACTCTCAGGCCTATTCAGAGAGGTACATTTACATGTGAATAAATATACAGTGTAGTTTTAGTCTTTACTATGCAGTAAATGTACTGATAGCTATTCACCATTCCCGATAGTAAACTTACTACAAAATGTAGACTTACATGTATCCACCCCCTACAACAAGGTTTGGAGCCAAACTGACAAATGTTAAGTTACTGCTAATACCTTTTAACACATGGATGAGAACTCTGTCACTCGGATGGAGAGCTCCCTCTTGTAAATTATAGGGAACTTTTAAAAAGTTTATCAAAATGTAAACATATATTAAATATGTTTTTCTGTTAAAAAAATAATGGGAATGTGTTGTATAAATGCATATGAAATGTAGAACAAGATTAACAAAATTAATGAAATGCAACAACACTATTAACTTTATTCAGAATTTCATAGTTAATGAATTTAAATAAATAAATTAATGTAAAATTATTAATTTTAAGATTTATTGAAAAAAAATCCACCTAAAGTAAAATGTTTATATTTATTTATTGTCTTACAGATTACTAAACATTATATATAGACCTAATTTAATTTATTTTATTTATGTTTTTCAAATTTGCCACATTGATTTTTCAATGAAAAAGGGTTATTAAAATATGTTCCAATAGATTTGTTTATTTAATTTTTTATCATTAAATAAAATGTATTTACATTTTTAAAAGTCAAACAAAATTAATACATTTTAATATTATTTCCTTTGGGGTCCATTATAAGTCACTGGCTTAATTTGTTTCTATGGGGGCAGGGGGATGTGCAGTACCTGTAGTTGGTCATGTGTGGTGCTGCACTTTACTCCAGCTCCGAAACAGAACACATGGCTGCATTCATATCTGTCTGACAGATGTCAGGCTGTGGCCCTCCCCCCTTTTCAATCCAAGTTTATTAAGATACATCATGGTGTACCGCAAGGCTCTGCTATCAGCCCTATTCTTTTCAACGCCTATATGCGTCCCTTGGTGGATGTCATTAAATCTTACGGTATAGGTCTTGTAAATTATGCGGATGACACCCAGCTTATTCTCTCTTGGGATAGAGAACAGTCATTTTCTGTGGAAAACTTTCATGCATGTATGCAGAGTGTGGTATATTGGCTGCGAAATAACTCCCTGCAATTTAATGCAGATAAAACAGAGTTTCTTTATATTGCAGGTGGGAGAGTACCACATCCTCTCCCAGCCAATATGTGGCCGACTACTGCTGATGCCCCGCTGGTACCCTCTAAATCGGTTCGTAACTTGGGAATTTGCTTTAATGATGAGTTGACTTTGGAAAATCAAGTCAACAAGACGATTGGGAGTTGCTACTCCCTTATTAGAGTTCTTAAAAAAGTACTCCCCATGCTCCCGGTACATACTCGTGCTCTGGTAGTAAGGAGCGTCATTCTGAGTAGGCTAGATTATTGTAATGCCTTGCTACTGGAGTCCCCTAAATACCTAATGGGGAGACTGCAGAGAATCCAGAAGGTAGCAGCTAAGTTGGCCTTGACGAGACCTCGTCAGTCCTCCTCCTCTCAGGCTCTGATGGACCTTCATTGGCTCCCAATCCTGCAGAGGGTTCATTTTAAATCCCTTTGTGTTGTGTTCAAGGCATTGCACGGTCGTGGGCCATTACCTTTGCAGAGGAAATTTAGTTGGTATGTTCCCACCCGTTGCCTCAGATCTTCCTCTGCTAACTGGGTGAAAGTGCCTAGGGTCAAAAGAGCTAAACTGGGGGGGCAAGCTTTCAGCGTTGCTGCTGCAAGGCTTTGGAATAGCCTACCCACGGAGTTGCGACAGATGACGGATTTTATGCCTTTCAGAAAGAAATTGAAGACTTGGCTCTTCCCCAGAGTATGATGCCTCCTGCTCTTTATCACAGGCTCTCTTCCGTCTCTCAGCGCCAGGATACCCGGCGGGTCACAGTGCGCTCTATAAATAGCCCTTACATTACATTACATTACATTTACGACTGTTTAGCAGTAGATTTAGAAGTGCTGTTTGTGGATAGTAATGGGCTTATTCTTTGGTGGGTGGGTGCATGTTCCTCCCTAGAAGTCTCCTTACTCCTCTTAAATCCCACCTATTTACTCATAATTATTTCTCATTTTCATGTCACTCCTCCTGTCGAACCCACATTAATTACAAAAGTATGTACTAACATGTGCGGAGATCTCCACAAAAATGTATGTGAGCAGCAGTGACCCCTGCACGTATGTTTGTGAATAGCATTTTGCAGTATGTGAGTGGTACTATTGTAGCTATAGAATTTCCACACACTGACATGTCTGCTCATAAAGTTCTGAAGATTTTTCCTCTAAATCAAGAATTGATTAGAGAATATTCCAAGTTTTAAATGTGTTAATTTGATTTATGCACGTAAAATATTTTGGGAATCCATGCACTATATTTCTGACACCTTCCTTATGCCAACTCAGGCAGTCAAAACGCCTTAAAGAGACATTGTTTTTGTAGTGAATGGTCATAAATATATTTAGGGGGTCATTACGATGTCGAGCGGAATCACTTCCGCCCAACACCGACTCGGTCATGGGACCGACCAACACCCCGTCGGCGGTCCCGACCGCCCCATTAGGATGCAACCAAAGACTGTTCAGTCGCATTTCTATATTTCACTATGGGAGCATGCATTACGGCCGTAAACCGGCCGTAATGCATGCTTCCATAGTGAAATGGGAGGTGCAGTTCATCCCTGCACCCCGTGGCACGCACCTCAAGGTGCCTGCCACAAGGTGCAGGGATCAACAGGGGGCACCATAGCTGGCCGTGCACCAAAGGGTGCCCGTCTGGGGGACCCCTAACAGACTTTTCCGACATGGTTTCCATGTTGGATAGACTGGCATGCAAACCATGTAGGAAAGCGTGATCGCAATCTCAATGGCGGAAAGAGCCTCCCTTGAGATTACAGGCCACATTCCGACTGGCAGAAAGCTCTCTGAGCCTGTCGGAAGCCAGCTGGAATGACCGGTTGGATTCCTTTCTGACCCCCTCCATCAAAATGAGGCATCGGAAAGGAATCCGACTGGCCCATTACGATGCGGCCCTTTACGAGCCGCATCGTAATCGGCCCCTTAGTCTGTGTGAGACCACTGTAGAGCAGACCTCTCATTAGCGGTTGAGTGCTGATTAATGAGTTCATGCGCGTGTGGCACAGGACTAAGAATACATCAGAGTACAAAATCAATCCCATAGAAGAAAGTCCAACAGTACAGCATAAGCACTGTCCAGGATGTCTTAGAATACACTGAAAAACAGGCCCACAATAGTGTCGCTGTTAACTGAAAAAGCTGATATATGCATTAAAAAAGAACACCAATGAATCAAAGTGGCTTCAGTCTTGTGTACACTGTACAACATAAAATTAATGTGTCATGTTTGTTTTTTGACCCAATCCAAAATATTTGTTCCCTATGCACTATAGCATTAAAAGGCAGCGTGATTTATTTGCCTCTCCAGTTTTGGTAATATATTTTGAAATATTTGAAAACTTTAGAAAGGGTGCTAAATATAAAGTTGAAGATAAATCATATACTTCTTGTGTTCCCATCTTCTGAATCTTAGCAAGGGTTAATAAAGTTCAAATTATGGAATCCCTTTGCTTTGCAGTTTGCTTTAAAGTTAAAAGAGTTTCACAAAAGCCTAAAATTAGATTGAAAAAGAGAGTTTCTCTCAAGCTTAATTTCACCCAAATGTTTTCCCATGATGAACACTGAACACGCATCAAAAACTTCAAGAGGAAAGAATATAAAGAGACTCTTCTGGATCACCAACTCTGCTGCTCAAATATCCCCAAATCAACTGAGGTGCTGCATCACCTGCGGCAGCCCTACGTCCAGCACCCTTGCAGGGCAGGCCGAAAGAGGCGGCCACGACCCAGAAGTAAAGCCGCATGATGCTTCTGGGGCAGGAGCGTGACGCATGGGTTGGCCCTTAACCCTTCATGGGCCCGTCAACCCTTCAAGGGGCCCCTATTAATGAACATCTGTGAGTTATGGGAGACTCTGGGGCCATTCTTCCCATTCTGAAGGTGGGGGGGGGGGGGGCGGGGTCTCATAATTTTGCAATACGCCACTGTTCCGGGTCCTGCCTTGATGTTTTGGTCCTGAAGGATGCATCAGCATTATGATGGTTGTGCCTAAGTATGTGCGGCTGTAAATGGATGTCTTAAGCTCTATGTTGGCATTTGAGACTGTACATGGGTATTTGAGGATTTAATGAGGTATTTTATTCTGTATAGAAACAAATTTAGCTACCCGAGAATTATATTCAGTTATGTTACGTCATCGGGAGGAAGGAGCAGGTGCAGGTAGGTGTACGACAAGGGACGCACCTTGAGGCAAGTGTGACTAAAGGGGTCCCTAATCCCTTTTTCCATGGGGCATTAAAGACCCTACGTTTGGGTATCTATGAACCGAACTTTAGTTTAGCGGTAGACACAGGCCACCCTATCAACAAGGCAATTCTTAGTGCAACATTGCCTCACCAGCAGCCCATTTGCTCGTCCTGAAGAATGCCGCGGTCTCAGTAGAGCCACAAGGCAGAAACATGTCGACGACGGTAACAGTGGTGATGGGGTAATAGTTCCCCTTATCCCCACATTCTCAATTTTTAATACCAAGTGGTATGTCCAACGAATAAATGAAATCTAGGATACCACTTTGGTTTTTAATTCACTAATCTCACGGGCCCACTCTAACTCAGAAGTGCCTCCCTGTCTTCAGGTGTAGGCCCGCTCTCCATCAAACCGGGTTTTTGGAGAGCCAGGGTTGTCCTAAGATGAAGCATGAAACCTGGTGGTGCGTGAGGACAACCCGTTAAATGTTTTTGTATGCCCAGCACTTCTATTAAGTAGTGCTAAGAGGGACACAGTGACGTAACATAACTGAATATAATTCTCAGGTGGCTAAATTTGTGTGTATACAGTATGTTGGAGGCCAGCTCACCCTGGAGACCCTGTAGCCTCTAGTTCCCTCCCCTGGATACCTCTGGGGGCGTGTGTTGTTGTATTTTAGTCTGTGCCTGGGCATTACAGACTTTGGGCAGCAGAAACCATGCTTGGACAATTGAGGCAGTATCAGCATTTGCGGCTGTGCATGACCATGACATGCTGTGCCTGAACATCTAATGATTTGACATTGGGATTTTGAGCCCATTCTGGGCATATGATGGTTGCGCAAGGGCATAAGAGGAATTTGAGACTACACCTGGACATTTGAATCTCTACCTGTTCTTTTCAGGTCACGCCTGGGCATTTAAAGTTATGTCTAGATGTATAATGGTTGTATTTGGTTGTTCAAGGCTGAGCCTGGACTTGAGAGTTTGGAATTGGGCTTTTGAGACAATTATTAGACATATAGGGGCATATTTACAACAAAAGTGATAGAGCGCCGGCTAGCTCCAAAATAGCTAACGCAGCGCTCCGTCACTTTAGAAATGCAGGGATGCACCGTATTTACAATAATACAGTGCACCCCTGCGTTTCTTCCTGCGCTGGCGCTAAATTCTGCTGCCTAGCGCCAAGACAGGCACCCTTGCACCATAGTGCAATTGGGCCTGCGTTGAGGGAATGATTGTTTATGTGCAGGAAGGTGTCCATTCCGGCATGTAAACAACCCAGAATGGCGATTTGAAACTCCTATGTGTGCTGCATTGTGCAGCACACATAGAAGTTGCAAATCGTCATTTTTCTAAATGTTTTTGCTGTTTCACATAAAAACAACAAAAACTAGAAGAAATTATAAATTTCTCCTCATTTTGCAATGTTAAGACCAGGTTTTTCTTGGTCTTAATTTTAGCCCTGCCCCATATTTACGCCACCCTTGTAAATATGGGGCAGTGTCAAAATCAATGGGTGTTGCGCTGGAACGCCCACCGCAACACCCATTGTCCACCCCTTTCACGCTAAGTATAGCGTGAAAGGGTGCCTTATTTACAAGGCGGCGTTAAGCCACGTAAAGTGGCTTAACGCCACCATGTAAATAAGGCGAAGCCCCATTCGCCACAGGAACGTCTTTAAAAGTGACGTTCCTTTGACGATAGGGGCTTGTAAATATGCCCCCTAAGCCTGTAGTTTAGTAGTGCCTGATTTTTGATGGGCTGCGCCAAAGACATTATGTAAAGTGGGTGCCTGCTGCTTCACCTTCCCGGGCTCATCCGAACGTGTGCTCCTCCTAGAAGAGCCATACATCCAAGAAACATTTCTGTTTCTTCTGGACACTGTATAATTTGTGACTATTCATTTTGGGATTGGCCGATACAACTAGCTGTAAATCTGCATTAGAAACATTTCTAACAGTACCCCTGTAAAACTTCACCAGTGGCAGGTTTCTAAGCGCACTCCTTGGAAACATTTGTGAATTCCTTTTTTGCATAGGAGAATATACAGCATATATTGTGGCATGCAAAAGAAAAGAACATTTTTTGTCCATGAGGAAACAATTCCCCCCGTGGAGAACCTCCATTCCTCTCAACCTCACCAATTTCCAAGGGTGGGGAGGTGGTCATAAAATGGTTTTAGAAATGTGTAAGTATGGCAGTGCACCAGCCCTAGCACGCCCATTTCCACCCACTTTTACTCGCATGGAAATTAGCAAGTAAGTAAATCCATCTTCTTAATTCGAAAACTGTTTTTGAACTGGTTAAAATTGTAACTTTAAATGTAGAGCAAAGGCGTGGAAACCTGATCCATTCGTCGACGTCACTCACCTTTGTTTCAGTTGCACTGCCGTCCACTCCTCAGCAGACGCGCCTGGGCAGGTTTGCCATCAGGCCTTCTGCACTTGCGTTGCGAGGGCACTTGTCACAGTCCATAAGCGGGTCCCCCTTTGGCAGTTTTCTGTGCTTCATTAAGGAAAAGCTACGGAAATCAATGCTCAACCAGGCTGCTGGCGGAGGGACGGGTTTGAGCCATTTATTTTTGTTTATTTATTTGCGGCTTTTTATAGCGGGAACATGGCCCAAGGGCATCAGAGCGCTTTACAAGAAGTCAGGTCCGAACAATGATTCGCTGCCGCGCAGACACTAGGGGGATGTTGTCCGGGCGCCTCTATAAATAATGCCCATTAGGGAATCCTTGTGCTGAGCTCGAGAACATTTGAAATGTACAACAGGTAAACAGAGAAACCTTTTGAATCGTCTGACATGTAAACTCAGAGAGCTTCAATTCAAGCTGCTTCCAATGTGGGTTGAGAAACAGGCATGCCGCAAGCCTTCACTGTGCGTCTCTATCCCACAACAGGAGGATACGCACATTGTGTCTTGTTCACGCGGCACTGTAAATTATACATCTAACCAGCTCACAGCATACTTCAAATATGATAGTTTGAAAGTGGCGTCCCTAGAATTGAATTTTCGGGGAGCACACATTGGGCCACAGATAAAACTGGGCTCTAACTTTCAATAATGGGGGGGCCGTGTGGACCCCCCCAGCCCCCGGGCCCCCCACCTCCCCAGGGCTTTATTCAAAATAAATATGGGGCCCGTGTGGCCCGCAGCCCAGGGGACCAACTCCTCCCCGGGGCTTTAACTTTCAATAATGGGGGGCCGCGTGGACCCCCCAGCCCTGGGGACCACTACCTCCCCAGGGCTTTATTAGAAATAAATACCCCCCTGCAACCCCATCGTCCACCACCTCCCAGAGGCTTTAACTTTCAATAATGGGGGGTTGTGCAGACCCCCACAGCCCAGGGGATGCCACCTCCCTGGGGCAATTAACTTAGTAATGCAGGGGCCGCGCGGCCTCCCCGCAGCCCCGGGGAAGTTACCAGAGAAATGCACGGGGGCCTGCACGCTCCCCCGCAGCCCCAGAGACCGCCACCTCCCCAGGGCTCAACCGATATAATGGAGGGGATCCGTTGTGGACCCCCGGCGACGGGGACCACCACCTCCCCAGGGCTAAATTAAACAAAGGACCGGGGCCACGCAGCCCCCCTCCTGGAGCCAAAGATGCCCCTGGAGACCGCCATCCCCCCAGGGCCAGCTCCTGCAATGTCCCGCCCGGGGTGCCCACCCCCGGGACATTGCTTTTGCTATGGCTTGGCGGGAGCTTCACTGCTCCTGCCAAGCCATAGCAAACTCTGCTCCGCTTCTAGGGAGCGAGAACAGAAAAAATGCTCTTGCTTACTAGAAGCAGAGCACAATTGCTTTTGGACAGAGGGAGCTGCATGTTCAGCAGCTCCCTCTGTCCAAAAGCAATGTCGGCTCCCGCAGGACGCGGGGAGCCGGCAGCGACCACGGGGGCCTTCAGGCTCCCCCCGCAGTCCCCAACAGAGTTTATGGGTGCCCTGGGTGGGACCAGGGCACCCAGACTGGAGGCCGGGCCCCAGGGGATTGGGTCCCAGGAGACAAAATTGGTCTGGGAGGGGGCGGCCCTCCCTTTTTTAAAATAATAATAATTATTTTTTTTTAAATAGGGGCAGGCCCCGGGGGATAGGGTCCCTGGGGCTGAAAATGGCCTGGGAGGGGGTCATTAGTGATGTTATTTGAGATTTCATCAGTGATGTCATTAGTGATGTCACTGACCATGTCATGAGTGATGTAATATGTGAGGACATAAGCAGTGCATTGCGGGGGCATAAGTTATAGTTAGCTGAGGTAACTATAACTGGTGAATGTCACTGGTTTTGTACAAGTGAAATCTGAGCCTATCTATAATGTCCCTGTAGCCTTTGGTTATTTCAGTGAAAATATATATATATATATATTTTTTCACTGAAATAACCAAAGGCTATATATATATATAAGGAGAGAGAGCGAGATACAAACATTTTAGAGTAGAAGCAAAGTAGGACAGCATAAAACAGTGTGATACATAGGTGTTCTGGAGAAATATATTAGGTGAATTAGGTGAGGTAGATTCTCAAAAGAAAATGTATAATTCGCTGATAGTATGTTAGGATGCACATCAGTGTGTAAGAAGAACTTTTGCACATTTCTCAAAAAAGTAACTGCTTTATTGGCCTTATATAAGCCAAAGCTTGTGCAGCATTTGCTTGCAAAGGGATGCACTGGCATAAAGCATGTTTACAGAAAGTATGACCTTGGGTAGGAAGATACAGTACACTGCACATTTAGTGGCATTTGGATGCTGTGCCCCATTCCAAAATGCACGTGCTTGTATGGATTGTGCTTTGATCTTGTTTATGAAAATCCATGTGTCAGCCACTCTGGACAGGCCCACTTGTTCCCTTCAACAGCTTTTGAAGCCTTTCTTCAATGATAAGTCTTTATATCTCATTGGCGCCATTGCTCTCTCTTCTGATTGGCTCACATACATGGCTTCAATGTTAACCTTGAGATTAAGACTCATTTACGGGTTGGTGGTGAATGAAGTTACAAGAAATCATGCAAATTTCATGAATTTATATAGGGGACTTTCGAAAGTTACAAAGATGTTTTACTTTAGAAATATAGAGTTTTGGTCTCCAAAGGTTTCACTCTTAGTACGTAAAGAAAAAATATCGGAATTGCTACCAAATCCTTATAAAACATAGTTTTGCGTAGAATAAAACCCACAAAAATCCTATTAGTGGGAAGTTCAAGTACACTTCCATAACAAAGGCAGAAGTTTATGTATGTAACATGCAAATTAGCGTGAAATGCACTCTTTAGTGCTTTCTGCTGAGGGCTGGACCTTAACTCTGCTCCCTGTCCTGCAGGTACCCATAACCCTGGTCTGGATCTTTTCTTATGGTTTTCCCAATTTGTTCCTTTTTTGGTCTGCTTACAGGCAGTATTTACTATCTGCCAGAGCTCTTGCCGTGAACACAGAATTAACAGGTAAATTACACAGAGAGAGGCTTTGGGTCAGGCTTCTTCAAGCATTGTTTTTTTGTGTGGCCCCTTCAGCCACTGCTTTTCTAATGTGATCTACCCATTTTGAATCTTCCACCATTAGTTTGGATGTTTACATTTTCCATGTTACATTTGTTCAGAAGTCATTAAGATTGGCTAACACAGTAGTACTTCTCAAGCATAGCTGTACCTCCCGCCGTCAGTGTCATCTAAAATGGCCACCGGCTCTACGCCATGACGCACCTGCCACGTTATATGGGATCATCTCATGGGTGGTAAACAACATTGGATGCCGGGGTGAATGCAGTCATCTAATGTGGCTGCCATGTAAAGATCAAGACTGTGTGGTAAGGATTAGAAACAGTGGCGGCCGGCACGGATCGGGGGTGGCAGAGAAGAGATGTGTGAAGAAACAAAAATAATAGACTTTCCTCTTCAGGGCCATGTCCCTCCTACACTTCTCTTCCCGATGAGTCCTGGAACGGAAGCAGGAAACACACAGGCTCCTCTAAGCCAATCACGACGCTGCTGTCACCATGGCAACCATTATAATAAATGGGGTAACCCAACAAAAGTCCTTGGACCTGGGTGTCGATTGATACAAAAAACAATGGTCCTGGAC
Source organism: Calotriton arnoldi (assembly GCA_963921515.1). Lineage (NCBI taxonomy): Eukaryota > Metazoa > Chordata > Amphibia > Caudata > Salamandridae > Calotriton > Calotriton arnoldi. Next base: position 357,039 of record CAWUFW010005772.1, on the reverse strand, counting down.
CAATCTCTCAAAGATAATTGCTTTTTACAGCACTAATCACTCAACAGTTCTGAGCATCCAAAAGATCAGCTCACGGTTGCATGAAAACAATTTCATTCAAGGACATAAGATGTGCAACAACCAATGATTTCAAAGAAGGCATGTATTTATTTTTTATTTAACAGATTAAAATCAATCACTGAATTATAAGTGAGAACCAGAAGGGGTCAGAAAAGGGAGAGGGTTGCTCCAAAAGGAACGTGCAAAGAAAGTGCTCAAGTGTGGAGAATTGAAAAGAAATTCAGAAGGGAAAAGAATCTCCAAAAGAAATCAAGGGGCATATATTTACAAAACTATATGTGGGACTGATAACAAATAAACAGTCTTCATAACCTGGCCAAACACAATGTGATATATGTATACTTTGTTCACATAGTTCACAAAAAATCAAGAGATATATCTCCTGTAGTTGAGAGGGGGACACAAGGGGTTAGTGTTCCAAGTCTGATGGGGGGTAGCGTCGACGTTTCGACCCGACTTGACGGCAAAAGAGGGATACTTCAACCTCAGCCATGCGGGTCTTCCTCAGGACGGGGGACTGGATAAGGGGCAACCCTCTGAGGACTGTGGGTATGAATCACGCCCAGTGTTGCCACCCGCCTCAGTATTGCGGTGTGGTACCCAAGGGTTCCATATTGATTTATGTCGAGAATTCCCGCATTAATTTCGTGGCGTATAAACTGAATAATCAATTCCGGGGTTCACTTGTAATTGGTTCAATTGTTCAAAAAACTGTGGGGACTAAGAAATCAGTTCGAGCCACAGAAACGACTAGTTAACTGGGAGCGCAGTAGCAGCTTCATCTCTCCAACGCGGTGACCCCCGGAACTGATTATTCAGTTTATACGCCGCGAAATCAATGCGGGAATTCTCATATAGTTTTGTAAATATATGCCCCTTGATTTCTTTTGGAAATTCTTTTCCCTTCTGAATTTCTTTTCAATTCTCCACACTTGAGCACTTTCTTTGCACGCTCCTTTTGGAGCAACCCTCCCCCTTTTCTGACCCCTTCTGGTTTTCACTTATAATTCAGTGATTGATTTTATTCTGTTAAATAAAAAATAAATAAATGCCTTCTTTGAAATCATTGGTTGTTGCACATCTTATGTCCTTGAATGAAATTGTTTTCATGCAACCGTGAGCTGATCTTTTGAATGCTCAAAACTGTTGAGTGATTAGTGCTGTAAAAAGCAATTATCTTTGAGAGATTGGTCCAGGACCATTGTACCATGGCAACAGCGTAGTGACTGGTCTGAGCGCCGTGGTTTGGTGCTCAGATGGGGACTAAGAGCCTGTGCATGTGCTCCACCCAGGCTGTAATACAGCCTGTTGGAGAACATGCAAAGTGCGCATGACTGTTTGGCTGGCCCAAGACGGTCGGGCCAACCATCATGCACACTTAGAAAGTGCTCCAACCACTCCTCCTCCTGCTCTGTGAGCAGCCTGGCCTGCCCCGCCCCGCAAAACTGCCTCAGCGGGGAAAAATAAAATGATAATAACATTGTGTTATTATCATTGTATTTTTCCGTTTTTGCACAGCTGAAAAGCAGTGTGGGCGACACTCCTCCGCCATTAGCGGAGGAGCCGCCGCTGATTTGAAATTTTGATTCAGCATGATACAGTAAATAGTACCTCATAAATTAAATCTCTATCAGTACTATTTTTTTTAAAAGAAAAGCAAGACTCTTTGCAGATAAGCAAAATGAGAAGTTATAAATATGAAATATGCGGCCAAGATACAGCCCAAAACATTTTCATAGCGTTTATTTTTTTGAAGCGTTTTTATAACAAAGTAATAAAGTCCCAGGGAAGGAGTAAACAATCTATGAACAAAGATATGGCGTGTACAGTGGGCTCTATGCCAGAGAACTAGACATAGGACATTGCCGGTACCAGAGTTCACTGGATATGTCCTTAGGCCAGTTCAAATGGGGTTTGAGTGCAAGGCAACTTTTGCATGGTGGGGCTTAAGGCCATGCCCTGCTCCCAGTAGCGGCTTGTGGAGGGAGTGCCGCGGGGCGGTGGGGCGGGGCGGGGGAGGAGCAAGGTGGGGGGTAGTAAACTACGGCATACGGCCGAACAGAGGTAAGTAAACGAATAAATAAATAAAACAAATTTCGTTCCGCGCGCTGCATCGCATTTGGCAATGCAGCGCGCGCAATGAAATTCGTTTTATTTATTTATTTGTTTACTTACCTCTGTTCGGCCGTATGCCGTAGTTTACTACCCCCCACCCTGCTCCTCCCCCGCCCCACCGCCCCGCGGCACTCCCTCCACGAGCCGCTACTGCCTGCTCCTGGAATCTGATGGGCTAAGTTAAAGGACGTCCCTTGATGAGAGAGTGACTGGCATGCCAGAAGACTACTCACTACTTCCAGAGCCTGATGGACCTAGCAAAGGCCATTCCTAGTGCATTCTGTGGCAGAAGGCATGGGTAAAAAGCCCTACCACTGATAGGTGGCACAGCGGTAAAGATGTACTAGGTGCAGCATGTGTTCTTAGGCCCAAACAACTCTTTGCTCAGAGACCCTGTGCCAAATACACACTGGGCATTCCCGCAGAACATTTGCCACCAGATCAAAGTGCTAGTCAGTGGCTGGTAATATTGTCCACGTTTGAATCTATAAATAGCACCATACCTATAGAATAAATAATAAACAATGGAAGTTTGGAAAAGGCAGAGGGTGGGAGGTGATTGAGAAAGGACAATATTATTGTCACACTTCAGAAAGCTAATATGGAGATGTTAGGCACAGCTTTGTATGTCTTAAGAACTGCTGTTGAAACCCCTATTGTGTTCTAATAAAAAGCTTTCCTCATTAGTGTTATTATTTATAGTTTGCAAAGTGGCACTCTGTGCTGCGTAGATTGACGGAAAAAGCTCGGCATTTCAGTGGAATGTATCAAATGCTTCAAAAAAATAATCCATTCAGAATAAAGGATATCTGGGAAAGCAAAATTAAAATGAATACTCATTTTTTATTTGAAAAACAAATAAGTACAATATTTGAATAGTCTATGCAGCGGTTCTTAACCGTTTGGCTTCTGTGGACCCCCACTTAATCATTGCTGCAGCCCGGGGATCCCCACTGAATCATTATTGGAATCCAGGGACCCCTACTGATCCATTATTGGAAGGCTGGGACCCTGGCATGTCCGGTGCATAACAATACACCAAAAATATACAAACAAGCATTCATCAAACAAATACACAAATATTGAAATATTTTATTTAATTCACAAACAAATATAAAAAAATAAATACAATTTGTAATTTTAATGGGAAGGTCGGAGCATTTATGAATTAAACCGAGGCCACTTATCATCCATATTCAGGGCCACTGGAATTATGTGATTGTGCAGCTGCAACTCTTTTTGCATAATTATGGATTTGACACATTTGCCACACAATCCATCATTTACTGCATAATCTGCAGATCAAAACCAAATTGTTTCTAGCTCAAAAGGATCAAAAGTTACTAAAAATGTGGTGATGTGTTTTCGCGCAGTGGAAGACCCTTCACAAACATTAACTGATCATCTTTCAGTAACTTATTTCTATATTTGGTTGTTAAACTGGTGCTAATGAGGTGAAATCTTTGCCCAGACATCCTTACCATGTGTACAAATGATAAAATAATGAAATAATACTATCAAAAAATGTACCACATTATGCCGCAGAATTTGCCTTTTCTTGCTGCATAATTTAGTCACCCTGCTGCATACTTTGGTGCACAACTGCTGCATAATTCCAGTGTCCCTGTCCATATTATTTTCTGTTTTATGCATTTGCACTGCTCCCATAAATTAATCTGAGGATACTAACTTAATTTTTAACCTCCTATTTCAAAATCCTACACATTTACAGAACTTTTTAAAATGTTTAATTTTACATTTTGCTTCTTTATTTATATACACTTTATTAATCCTGTTAATATTATTTAATTTCTAAGTAGTCGTGGACCCCCTGAGAAGGCTTTGCAGCCCCAGGGGTACCCCGACCACAGGTTAAGAACCATTGGTCTACTGTCTTGCAAGGCCACGCATCACTTCTTCAGATGTAAAATCCTTTAAAATAGAAGTGCATTTTGAATTAAAGCAAGGGAAAGTCTGCAGTTTTACATTCTTGGGGGCCTTAAATCACAAAGATAGTTATTCAGCAAATATTTGCATTCCAGAGGCCAGTGGCTAACTTAGCAAGGGTGCCATAGGCCCTAAGTAAAATGCCCCACAGCCCCACTGTTGGATAGTTAAAGACAGCCATAATACGGTGGCCCCTATTATACCTGGGCCCCGGTGCCACTGCACCTGATTCTGTAATACTACCTTATCCACTTAAACCAGCCACATAAATGCAAGAACACATGTCCATAACAGAAAAAGGGCCAAAGAGCAGTTAAAAAAGATCATGCTAGGTAGGGTTTACAAGACCCATCATTAAGTATTTTCTGGTATACATTATTTTTTTTTCTCTAGGGTTTGTTCCATATAAAGTTAATGACAAGAAAAATATGGTGGCATGGGAGTGTTTACTAGTCGCGCCCCATGCAGCGGATTCTATTGCATTAATCATACAAGATCATTATACAAGGCACTGTGACCTTGTGGTTTATACTTAATACTACCAGTAGATTTGCTTCTAAGAGTCACTAGTTTTGGCAGACAATGGAGCAGAGGTAGAGAGATAAAGCTATGTTTCCAGGAATGGACAGTTTGCTCAGGTGTGGAAGCAGACATCAGAATTTGGTCCTGCTGGCTGCACAAACTGCAAATGTACCCAGAAGATCATCTCTTCCTTAAATATAACAAATTTACTCAATCTAAAATGGCTGCCAGATAACATTTTGTACAACTACCACTAATAGATGCAGATTCTGTGATTGGGATTCTGTTCAATATATTGAATGGCAAGCAGGCAGGCTGCACCCGGCTAATCTGTGGCAAACATCCAACAGGATTTCGAACACCATAAAAACCTGCGAGTGCCGCCATTGCTTTTAGGGCAGACTTGAAAGTTAGGTATCTCTTTTTCTTTCCACAATCTTCAAACGTGAATAGCTAATTCTATGAGGGTGTGTTTTTATGCATGGTCATAGACTTTGGGTGCTCCTATTAGTAAATTACCAATCCAAGAGGAATTAATTGTGCATTGAAAAAGAGAATATGTGCTCATTTACAAAACAGTGATCCCCTCAACCCAAGTCCTGACCTTTAACAAAAAAGTCAACTTTCATCTTTATTTGCTTTTTCTCATGTAATGTTGCCCTTCTTAGGCTTTTCTCAGACTCGGATATCAGATGAGATTGGAGTGATTGTAGTGGTGCCAATTCCACCAATTTTTTTATGTAGTACGCAACACATATAAGAAAGATGAACAGACTTGAGGTGGGAGCTGTTGTTCAAAACTTGGCTAGGAAGTGATTGAGTGGCAGACAGCAAGGATTGAAAATAGGCCATAGAAATAAAAAGATGACAATCTGTAGCTGTAGTGCTGTAAATATAGATCCTCAATCGATAAAGTGTTTAATGCAGTCAAAATAACATTTCAGAGGAGTGTAAAGAATGGATGTAACCAGGTGCAGATGACACTAAGGATCTGTGATATAAGGCTAGACACACAAAGCATTTTTGCAGTCGTAAATGGCCTGATTGGCAGAATTGGGTCGTTTGCGACCGTAAAAATGCTTTTTGAAATGTCCAAACACCAAATTGCAATTTGGTAACTTGTTACCGAATTTGAGCTTGGGTTTGCGACCCAAAACAGAATAGCTATTTGGAAGGGCCGTGTTCAGGGTGTACCTTCAAATAAGGAATCTGAATTAAATGTATTAATGTTTTGCTAGAAAAATGCGGTCGCAAAACATTTGCACTTTACCACCAATTAAAAGTTGGGGGTAACACAGGGACACTGCCTACTCTTAAAAAATAAAAATGAAACATTTCAATTTTATTTTTAAACACATCTTGTTTCCTTTAAGGAAAACGGGCTGCATCAAAAAAATTCTTGTTTATTTTTAAAAGCAATCACAGACATGGTGGTCTGCTGACACCAGCAAGCCAACATCCCTGCGATGGTAGTGAAACCTAGTGCGTCACAAATTGCGACCTACCTCATTAATATTTATGAGATAGGTCAATTTGGACCCACTGCGAATCGCTATTTAGGGACTAGGCGGCTAAATAACCCCTTTGTGCATTAGTAATAGCGATTACCAAATAGTGATTCGCAAAGTTTCACTTCTTAAAGTAAAGCACATAACAGAAACACAGGGTATATATATATTTTTTCGGAGTTTTATATAGCGCAAACTAGACCCAAAGGTATCAGAGCACTTTACATGAGCACCAGTTGCGTTACTGACAGACACATTCATTTGTTAGGCATGGGGAGATTAAGTGAGTTGCCCAGAATCACAGGATGCTGAGTGTCACTGCAGAGACTCAAACCTGGTTCCCTGGCTTCCAGGTTGACCACTCTAGCCGTTAGGCTAGTAGGAGACCAGACAGTGAACCCCTCTAGAAAAGAGAGGAACCTAGAGCTTGTCATTTTTTGAAATGATCAGGATAGTAATAATGGTAATAGGTATTCTTTTTTATACTACTACTGTCATTACGGAGTTAAGACATTTCATAATATGTCGTGATTTTGAAGTACTCTTCTCCATATGCCAGATTCAAGGGTGGAGTGTGTTGGATTTGTTGTCCTGTCCCCTTCTTTAATGATTGAGAGTCTACAATGTGCTTATCATTCAAGCGTAGTTTATTTAATTACTTTTTTCAAAGAGTTCTGTTATAAAAGCATATTTACTAAATACAACTATCGTGATTTAATATTAATTTTAATTTATTCTGACTCTTACATAGAAGACTTAAAGTAATACTTTTGAACATATTACATAAATGTTGATTTTATTTTAATATAGTATATTATTTTAATGCTTGTTTTTTAATTAAATATCTGTTTCATTATGGAACATAAAATGATGAATAGAAAATACATCAGTAAATAAAATTACTGGCTATGTTCCATAGAGACATTGCCTACACGCAGACCATCTACCCACTTCAAGCATTTATAAGACATTTTATAGGATTTTAATTTTTTCAGGTCAACTAATAATTCAGCAAGCATACAAAGAAAAGCATATACGTAATATAAGCAATATCAGGTGTAATTAACCTTCTTCAAAGCCGAATGGAAGGTCATATTTTTCTATGAAATGTTGGACAACCTCGTGACATTCATTTTCATTATGAGCCATAGATATCCCAGAGTACTACAATAATTACCATTGTGCATGTGCTTAAGTTAATAAGATTTTATGGGAATTGGTCCAATCTATAATTATAGTGGGATACTCTGCCTAGGATTTAGTGGCTAATAGCTATACCATATTCCTATACCTTTTTAATTTCAATATCGACAAAAGCACCAACACTGTCTGATCTATGTTTTTGCTGGCATTCAATCTTTATGATCTTTGTCAAGTTTAGTTTTGGGTCTGCCATCTTATTCAGGTATGTTGAGAACCAATGAGAGTTTAGAGAAAAAGAGACAATTATTTTGGACTTTCTGCCTTCTTTGAGAAGATTTTACTATTTGAGTTGCCTACATTGCTTCGATGTTGTTTCTTTTTTGGTGCATTTTATATTTCTAGGTTAATGGCATTTTGGCTATATTGTTTTTTATCATAGTAGAATTGATTTATCTTTTGGAGGGCCATTTAATTTCATTCCATTACCAAAGATTCAAATTTGCCATTTACAATATATAGTTACTATGCCATCTTTTTGACTAAAACGTTTCATGTTTTCCTAGTTGTAACAGTCTGGTCTCAAGTTCTACGATTACTACTTTGTTACATTTCGCCAGCGATGAAGCTGGGGCTGGTATTTCACATGTAATTGCTGTCTTGGCAGAATCCCAGGCTTACTCACAATCCACATCAGAGGTGATGTTCTGATCTGAGCAACGGGTGACAGCCCTAGATATGTTTTATATAATAATATGTGCTTTAACATCAGGTTGTTTACACAGTAGGGCATGTAGTTCCTGAAAATTTACCATTCCAAAATTTAACGTTCAGAAAGTATTTTTTCAATCTATGCTTTAGGGGTAAACACCCTGTGGTTATTTCTTGAGTAAAATGTGTGATCTTTAGAGAAATGGTTATAGTTTGTCTAATCTGGGTCCGAATGCCTGAAGACATCTAACATGTAACCTAAGAGATTTAACAAATTCAGGTCTTGCATTCACTAGAGAGGGGTGGACAGAGTTCTGCATGAGACAAATGTTTTGGTGTTTGACTTTCTTAGTGTGATCAAGACCTATTTTGAAGTCTTGTACAAGGAATAATTTGCCCAGGTTATAGGGAAAAGATGTGGCATTACGACCAGAGATGCTGACTTTGGAACCGAGGAACCAGGTTCGAGTCCGACATTGACTAAACATCCTGTGATTTTGAGCAAATATCTTAATCTCCCTGTGCCTATAAGAAATTCAATAAATAAAAATTAATCTGGCCTTGTGTAATGTAACTGATGGTCATGTAAGGTGCTCCAAATGGGCCTAATTTGTGTTATATAAAATTGCAAACAAAAAAACTCTACAAAACTGGAAATTGTTCCTGAATCCTATCATTTTACTCTCTTTATCACAAATTATTTTGGCATATGGAAATGTATTGTTGCTGTGATTAAAATAGCAGCACTCCTTTTTCACATTGAATACTGAGAAATATTATAAAATAACGTTCTTCCTCTTTTTATGAAGTGAGTTTTCTTGAAAAGTGCCAGCACTTCAGGCACAATTTTTACCATCCAAATAGATTACACCCCTTTTAGGAGTCAGTATCAAAACAATGGTTAGTGACTGCAATTGTAAATGGGGGAAAACTAAAAGCACTGAGGACAGACAGGCTTACAAATTCACCTACAGACGTTATCTAGACAATATTAAGTTAGCCAGTTATCGACAAGGCTGCAAATTCACACAAGGAACTTCATAAAATACTAAAAGAATTTACTAATCCTTCTTCTTGCCAGTCTGACAGTCCATCCTCACAAGACTGGTTGGACACATCGCCCACCTTCTTTGAGGAAAAGATAGACATTATTCATAATACTTTCCTTAATCATAATACCGAAAAGCAAAATAACGAACCTGACGGAACCCAGATACTCGCAACAGCACTCCTAGAAGAGTTTACTGAACTTACTCAAGAAGAAGTTAGAACTGCCCACCTCAAGCTTAAATCGGGTTCTCCGGTCGACCCTGTTTCACCCCACATTCTGTCAACCATTGCCCCAGTACTCCTTAATAGTCTCACTGACCTTTTTAACATGTCCTTAAATCAAGCAACAGTCCCTAATAAATGGAAAGCAGCCAGGGTCAAACCAATTCTGAAAAAACCTTCGGCAGATCCCAAAGAGCCCAGTAATTATCGGCCTATTTCTCTACTTCCTTACTTTGGAAAGGTACTTGAGTCCCTGGTCAACAAACAACTCACAACCTATCTAGACAACCACGAACTGTTGGACCCCTCTCAGTCAGGTTTTAGGGTTGCCCACAGCACTGAAACATCTCTGGTAGAGGTAGTCGACAATATAAGACTTGCCCAGGACATCGGGTAGTCAGCCATGCTTGTCCTATTAGACCTGTCGGCTGCCTTCGATACCATCTCCCACAGTATATTAGAACAACGACTGTGGAAGATGGACGTCAGAGGAACGGCCCTAAACTGGCTTAGAAGCTACCTAAAAGACCGAGCCACCACCGTACAACTAGGCACTTTGGTCTCTCGCAGTCGGTTGGTAGACAAGGGAGTCCCCCAGGGATCCATTCTAAGTCCCATGCTTTTCAATCTCTATGTGGCACCCTTGTCGAAGGTGATCAGATCCTATGGGTTCGATGTAGTGTCACACGCTGCTGACACCCAGCTGTTAATCACTCTTGGTCTCGATCCAACAGATACCAGAATCAGATTCAAAAGCTGAATGACTCACATTAACATCTGGATGCAAACCAACCATCTTCAGCTTAATGCCAGCAAGACTGAGATCATCCTATTCGTAAAGTCACATGAACTCTGGTCCCAACGACTGGTGGCCCCAGAGCCTTGGCCCTTGTCCATCTCCTAAACTCATGGTACGTAACCTTGGAGTGAAAATCGATGACAAGCAGTCCATGAAAGACTATGTAAACCATATAATGAGCACATGCTATGGCTTAATGCAAAGCCTATGTAAAATCTTTCAATGGGTTCCAGTAGAATCAAGAAAAACGCTTGTTCAGGGTCTAATTATAAGTAGTCTTGACTATGGAAATGCTCTGATGGCCTCCATGAATGAAGAGCTTTTCACCCGACTCCAAGTCTTGCAGAACACCGCCGCCAGACTGGTGTTAAATCTTCCATCACGGTCCCCGTCTGCACCCAGTCTGAAAGCTCTTCACTGGCTCCCCATTATGAAACAAATTTGTTTCAAGATCATCTGTCTGGTACATAAGACCATGCATGGAAATGGGGCAAGCTACCTGGCCAAAAGACTTAACTGGTATTTACCTAATAGGAATCTTAGGTCAGTAACTAAACATCTTCTTACTCCACTCAGTGTTTGCACCGGCAGGAACGGCGGTAGATCATTTTCTCATTTAGCTCCCTTCTTTTGGAATGAACTTCCATTGCAGCTTCGTGCGATCATTGATCACAAGCAGTTTCAAAAGAAGCTCAAAACCTGGCTCTTTTGACTGCTCTACCTCCTCCTGTCGGTCGTTTATCTTCTCCCTCACCTGCATTCGCTATAGCGCTTTGAGAACCCTCCGGGTGATATGTGCGCTCTATAAAACCTTATGACTTATGACCATGGGCACCAGGTATTGCACTTAAGATTGAAGAGAGGTTGCCCATTTCACTCCCCTCACCCTTTCCGTATCACCATAAATTGAAAAGTGCACATTGCGAGTCAGGAAGGGGCATATTTACAAGGAGTTAACTCCACCAGAATGTCACTTTTTGTGATGTTCTGGTGGAGTTAAGTCCTTCGCATTATTGACAAGGTGGCGTCCCTTGTATCAATGATCTTAACTAATTCCTGTTTAAGGTTTTTCCCTAAGAGTTTGGCCGGTGTGGGCAGAAGTGAGACAGGACAAAAGTTCTTCATATCATTAGGGTCAATGTTGGGCTTTTTTTTAAGAGGAATTACAGTAGCTTCTTTCCAAGGTTGAGGGAAAATCCCTGAATCAATGGCATGATTGAGTACATCCTGCAGCAATGCAATCAAATGCCAGCTGCAAACGTTTAGGTGAACAGGGGTCCACATGGGATCCTGATTTAAAGCGCATGAGAAGCTCCTTGGTTTTCTGCTCAGAAATAGGGGGGAAAACAGAAAGCTTAGACGACTCAGTAGCGACGGCCAGAGATTCCATCGAAAAACTAAGTTCAACAGGTGGGGGAAATTCGGAGTAGATGTTAAGTATTTTGTCTCTGAATTAGATGGCCACTCTGTCACAAAAATCTTGCAGAGGGTCAGTTAGGCCGGAAGTGGAAGGCTGAGACAGTTATTTGACAACTCTAAAAAGTTCCTTAGAAGAGTTTCCTACCATTCTGATTTTATCTGTATAGAAGGTTGATTTAGCACAGTCGATAGCTGTTTATATTGATGTATAAGAACTCTGCATCTCATTTTATCAGCAATGTTGCAATGCAGTTGCCATTTCCATTTTTGTCTACGACAAGCCAGTTGCAGCTTTTTAAGATTGTTTGTAAACCAGGGCACGGATGATTTGGATCTGGTACAACACCTGCTTGTCAAAGGGGCAACCAAGTCAAGGGCGGCCCCTATCCAGTTTTGAAATTCCTCAGCAGAGAGAACAGGCAGGGTCACTACCGGGCTATGAGCCGAGATAAGTGCCTGTTCAAGGCCTTCTGAGGTGATTCTACTCCAGTTCCTACCAAGGACTTTCTTAGGCTTGGACAGTCCCAAGCCCACCCCCTTAGGCATCAGTACAGGGCAGCTCACATTTAAGGTGACTGCGTAGTGATGCACCCAACTGAACGGGGTGGCTTCATTGACCATCAGGGCAGAAGATTCGAAAAAATACCATCTAAAGTGTGCCCGCTAAGTGAGTGGGGGCTTTCACCACCTGAGAGAAACCAGAGTTCTGCATGGAGTCAATTAAGGAGAATGAGTCCTTGTTTTATAATGAAAATTGAAGTCGCCTAGCATGGCAAAATTCTGATGGACCAGGAAGGGCTCAAACGCTTTGTGCCAAGCTTCAAGGAAATCAGTGCGCGGGCCTGGTGAGTGGAAAATTAGAAGCTCTGTGAAAATGGGTATGGCAGCTTTTTTCAATCTTAACCCCTTCCGTGCGCGCGGAATTTCCGCGCTGTGAGGGCGTTTCCATTAGTGGGCGGGGATTCGGACGGCCGGGGGCCGTCCTGCACACACGCCCACCGTGACGTGTGACGGCTCCCGGCCATCACGAGCATGGAAGAGGTTAAAGACGTCACCTCCATGACTTCTAACCTGTTTAGCATACCCGCTTCTGGAGTGCAATTAAATGAGTTCTTATAAGATTTTGCAGATATATAACGTAGACTGATGGAATGGCGGCTACCAAATCAGGCCCCGAGACCTCCGAAGTCCAAGTTTCAGTAACAAAAAGAGAGTCGAGCTGGAGAGATGTAATGAGCTCATTAATTTCAGTATTGTGTTACACAAAGAGCATGCGTTAACTAATGCACAGATAATTGGGGGACAAATAGTGTATCCGAGAGTAAGACCCTATAAAGCTGTAAAACACCTCACCCTGACAAATCTACATCAAACCATCCATAACCAAGCTTAAGTGAGCAGATTCATTGTTTGGAAAGTAGTTTTGTCAAAAGTGGCCTAAGTTAAAAGTGACTGGAAAAAAATCTTACACAAAGAGCGCGCGTTAAGTAATGCACAGATAATTTGGGGACAAATAGTGAGTTTAATTTCCCTCTCTTTGAGGTTTCCTACAAAAGAAGGGCAGAGTAGAAATGCCTACTGGCAATTTGAACTTAAAATTACAGCGAGGCAGCTAAACGTTTCTCATTAATTAAATTGGCCCTAGTGCAATTAATATCCTTCCCTCGGGGGCGGAGCTCGGGTAGCTTTATCCGAGAGTAAGACACTAAGGCAGTTTTAGGGTAATCTGAGCCACCCAGGCAGCATCTCTGGCCCCTGGCAGAGTACAGGGGCAGACAGGCGCAAACGGGCTTGCCTTAGGCACACCTTCAGCACACCAGCGGTGCGCCGTTGCGCACTTCCACGATGGCATGTGTCTTAAAACGTGAGGTTGGCAAAAAACTAGCCCGCCAACCTCGCAAGATGTGGTTATTGCACACACATTATGTCCTGCAGCAATGCCCTACCACTTACATTTCATGTAGTACCAACAGGGACTGGCTGCAGGCTAAACCCTGTGGTAGCACCTCTGCCAGAAAACATTCAAGGCATGATTGCAACTCATGTCTTGTTAGTTCTCAATACAGGAACTAGCTTACTGCACACAGCTTTGTGTGCAGTAATTCTACCTTTCGTCATGCCCTTCTAGGTATGTGTCCAGGGAATGACCTGTAGCCAGTGAGTTTAATTCACCAGCCCACTGTACAAACTGGGATTTGTCTCATTGCTACTTCAGGTAGGGTTACGATTAGAGCCATTGCTACCTCAACCAGAGCGGAAAGAATTGCTGACATTCTCTTAGGTTTGCATTCCACTTCCTAGACCTAAAGTTGGGGCAGAGTTCAGTGAAGATGTGGCAAAAAACAATGTGTGCTCCTTTGGGGTATACCGCTGTGGCACCTAGTGGTGCAGCATTGATATTGCGACCCCTAGATGCCTCACTCTGTACAAGTTTCAGAACAGGGTACGAAGACCCATGTTCGGTTCCGCTAAGCAAAAACAGCGGTCACAACAAAAACGTGTTCAGCACCTCGCATCCAATCAATTGTCGAATTCAAAAACACTTCCTGCAACCTTCTGTGGACTCAATCATTAATATATCTGCAATCTTTTTGGTCTGTTTTTTTCTTTGGTAGATTTTTTAAAAACAGCCTGACATATTCAACCCAAATCAAAAAAGTACTAAAACATCGATAACCCCTGACTGCTGGTTCATATTTATCACTGATCAGTCCAGAACATTTGTGGTTTTGGGTCCCTAAAAATTTACCATGGACGTTTCACACCTCTTTCACACTGGGCAGTTGCTGAAAAGCTAATGCAAATTAGCCTCCAGCAGCTTCAGACAGTTTAAAGGTAACTTTCTAAAAGTTGGATTCCCAATATAATTAAAAAAATATCACTTCACCATTGGATTAGATTTATATTAAATATAAAAATAGGTCTTTTAATGGAGTCTGTAGCTGACACAGTTGACAAGTTATTGATTAAAGTTTATAATCTATACTTTGACTTTTCCTATGTGCCAGTTACAGCCTGGGAAGTGATGATGTTGTTTTGGGCCTAGTCACTGATGGAACATGCCATTTTTAATGTCACACATGCTCCATTCGAACATATTATGCAGCCTAACTTGTGGGCTTCAAAGTGTGTTTAGGGGCGACTTCTTAAATATTTGAAATAGGGTTTTCCTACCTGTCAAAAGAGTGATTTTGACAGGTTTGTGCAGCAGGTTTCAAGCTGCTGCTGTCAGGCAATAAGGAGTTAGCCTGAAGCCATATTTTCACGGCCACTGTAGGGGATGGCGCAATAGATGTTGCAGCCCACTAGCGGCATTTAACTTTCCATGCCAGGGGTATATTTCTGCACCATATACTATGGACTTATAGGAAAGGTAATTGCACTAATCTGGTTAAGTTAATTTCAACATGTATAAATGGGGAGCACAGGCGCTTTACTCCTGTTTAACAGAGGTAAAGTGCACAGAGTTCAATGTCCAGCAAAAATAGGGTCCTGAAAAAGGTGAACAATTTGGGGTGACCGTGCAGAAAGGTAGATTTTTTATAATGTCCCTCCCAAACTCCACCTTAAAGTTCCATTAATGCGACCTATTTTTGAGCAATTGATCCCCATTTTGCCACAACTCCCCTGTTTTTAGTTTATGAAGTGCAAAAGATTGAACAAAAATGCTGATCCTTTCTTGATAGTGCAATATTAACAATATGCAATATTGTGCTGCATACATCTTAAATGTATAATTTACAGTGCAAACTTAGGGCTTCATTTAGAGTTTGACCGGTTGGGATATTCGGTCAAAATGTGAAGGCTATTCCCTCCATCATATTAAAAGTTTAGCAGGTTATAATGCACTTTTAATACAGAGGATGAAACATCCGTGACTTTTGCGATGGAGTATCATGTCTGCAAATTCTGAATGAGGCGCTTAATCTTTTGCCTCGTTTTCATAGCACTTTGTTTGAGGGTGCACCTTAACTCCAATAAAGCAGCTGCTTAGCAAAGTGGACCTACTCCACCTCTGGTATTGCTGTAGTTGAAGATATTGCTTCATCATGGGATTTACTTTTTACAAAAGCAGGGAGCAACACACACATAGTTCTGTAACTACTACCAATTTCTTTCTCCAACAGAAAGATAGACCTACTGGCATTGCCTATGCTTTTTTCTTACACTTATACGTCTTACCGGCCAGAACACAGGATTTGTGTTATGTTCCCCTTTCAACTCACTAGTGCCTTTTTTTTGTCTTGTTAGCACTTTGGCCACAATTCTCTGTGAGCATCTAATGTGTACAAATAAAAACATTTGTGATGGTTAAACTCCAGTTATGATTCACAGAATCAGGATTTTTCCTTTACCAATCGGATCTGCTCAAGCAGAAACTTAGCTAGTGATGTGGAATTTTGATGTCGGCAAATCACCAATGACAGTTTTGTCTGTTGTGGGCATTCCCAAAATATATATTGCTGAGCACCTAAAGCGTCAAGTGCTTGTGGGTGTAGATGGCCCAATATTCTTCAGATGGTTTGCCACCCTAAATATGCCGTAGAGGTACTCTTGTCTACGGTAGTAAAAAGTGCATTTCAGGGTAGAAATGGGGCGTTAACACACCCAAATTCGATGGGGCAATAAGGAAAAGGAGTTTATCCAACGGGGAAACATAAGTGTGAATACACTTTTTCATCACTTACACAAGTTAAATTTTTGTGTGTGGAAAAAAAATCACTTTAGAATACTCAAGATACCTATAAGGTGCGTACATATACTCAAATTAATTTCATGTTTCACTATACTAATTCACCACTAATCCTTTATGGGTTCCAGAATAGCGTGCAACTCGCCAAAAAAGTGCTTCAACACCTCATCAGGCATAGCAAGCGCTATACAAATGCAAACCTTTTTCCCTCTTCTATCCCTCCACTATCCTTCTCCATCCAAATACTAACTAACATATCCACCACTCAAATTACTTTCATATTTCACTATACTAATTCACCACTAATCCTTTATAGGTTCCGGAGTAGCATGCTACTCGCCGAAAGAGCGCTTCAACAACCCATCAGGGGTAGCAAGTGCTATATAAATACAAACCTTTTTCCCTCTTCTATCCCTCCGCTATCCTTCTCAATCCAAATAACTGACTAACATATCCACCACTCAAATTACTTTTGTTTTTCACTATACTAATTCACCACTAATCCTTTATGGGTTCCGGAGTAGCATGCTACTCGCCCAAAAATTGCTTTGACGCCTCGTCAGGGGTGATAAGCGCCATATAAATGCAATTACAATACAATTACAATACAATATTCAGAAGTGTTCCTGAAATTTGTACAGAATTCCAGAAAAGCTAAACATTTCACCAAACGCATGAGTAACCCTATGGAAGTACATTTCAGACTTATTCCAAGTTGTCTGAACGGTAGGTCACGGAAGTTGCAGTGCTGTGCTTTATCATGACAGTTGCTACTTCCATGCATTGTGAAGTAAGTGTGCCCCATGTGCTTCTTACACATTTTCTGAGCCCCTTTTCAGGCACTGCCACTGGATGCCTCCATCACCGGCATGTCTAATCATAAGACAAACTCCTGAATGCGTTTGTAAAAATAGATATTTCGGGAAAGATTTACAGAGCTCAGGGTCATTTCAAAGTCCCCCTTCCACAATACCCTCAGTGGGCCCCACTCATCACAAGGCACTTATATATTTGCCATTCAGATTAGATAACATTACAGTGGCCCCCTGGCAAATGTTGCAAGCTGCTAGGGGTAGCACAACTGTGCATTATGCCATTGACCATAACCATGTGACCCTATAGTACTAGGGTTTCAGACTGGGGAACCAAAAGCAGCCCTGGCAAAAATGTCCAAACCAGCCCGCTCCTTTTGTATCCTCACGCAACCTCTCTCTTTCCATCCATCCATTCTCTCTTCCTCCTTCTATTATCCCTAGCTCTGCCTTCTCCCTCCCTCCCTCCCTCCTTCTATTCTCCCTCCCTCCCTCCTTCTATTCTCCCTCTATCTCTCTTGAAGCCTCTCCTGTTCCAATTAGCCTCGGGGCGCAGGGAAAAGTGACAAAGGCACCAGGAGCAGCCCTGGGCTTTCAAAACCGTCCTCCAAGGGCTCCAGCCCACCGAGGAATTGCCCATTGGAATAAAAAAACCTGTCCGGCCTTTGATTTCAGGTCAAATATTTCCCATGACCACATTCATTTTTTTAATTTGTTTTTGTGACGGACTGCCACAAAGCGACACAAGCTTCAAAGCATCTTGTCTTCTCAGAACCCTCCCTCGAACCAGTTCCTTTTTTTTTGTCACGAAGATGGTGGCTGGATGTCTTCCCGTTCCCAAGGTCAGTGCGGACAGCTGCTGCTAATGGAAGGTGACAGCTGCTCTGATGCACACACGGTAAACAAAACCTGCAGTGTACATTACCTCCAATTTGATATCTCTGCGTTCCGCGCATCTTTTAATTAGAGCTTCAATAAAGCCAGGGAGCCTTTTCCTCTCAGAGCGTGACCCCACGTTCCAAAGTGGGAGGCCTTAACGAGGCCAGGCTGGTTCTCTGGGAAACTGGGGGCACCGCGTATTGCAAAATCAGCAGTTCTTCCTGGAATGGTCAAACTATTGAAAGTCTTTTTTCACTGCTTATTATCGCAACCTTTTTCTACTGTCTATGTTTTACAAGTCTGTTTCAGCATCCTAAACTTCAGGCTTTCAATGAGTAGCACGTGCCGTCTTCTATCCAGAAGGTGACCTGAATAGTATTCATTGGTTTTCTCCTCTGATAGAATTCAATAGTTGCTAGGGCTACAGAGAAGCAAAAGGCAGCCAGTGCCTGGAAGCATACAAATGCAAAGCTGAAGACTTTTCTTTTTCTTTAAACAATTTGAATGAATGGATCCCTGGGCTGCCATGCCGGGCCAGACCCAGGCACTTACCTTTTTGTCGTCTTACTATAGACAGCATCAGCTATCTGTCTAAGACACTGATAACGCCGATTCTTATCTAATTATCTATAAGAACCCTCTGGTCGCCAAGATCTTTTTACCTGTTGAATAGTGTAAAGGAGAGAATCTCATCTGGTTATATATCAGCATTCATTTTGTCTGAAAGGACCACTGACTCCGAATTCAAGTTTGAGAATTTATTATCGCCAAAAATAACTGAACGTGCAAGCACCTCAACACGAGGTTAAAGAAATAGATGGGCACTAATACAAATAATAATCTACGCAGGAATCTCATCCGACTCAGGATAAGGAGAATAGAAAGTTCTAGAAGGATCAACCAGACTATGATTGCTCCAATTTCTAAGTTGCTCTTCATTGGATTAAACAAGCTTAAAATCAATTGCTGTCCCTACTCTAACGCTAAGTGACATCCCTGCATAACGATTTTCCCAGGCAAGAGTGAATAAAAGGTGTCAGCTGTGAAGACTTCCTAAGAAGTGCAATCACCTAATACCTAAGCTCAGCTCTGTCCTTCTCTCTGGTCTCCCCTACCTCTTCTCTGGCCCCCTCCCTCAGGGCACTATCCCTAATACAAAAACCACAATACAATTGTACACGCCTTTGTCACGCCTCCTTGGCCAGGTCTTCTTTCTTGTGCTTTTCCATCGAAACGGTTACTTCATCCTGGACGGTTGCGATGACCTTGAGTCCCAGGCACCTTCTCCCGCTGAAAGTATCATCCCTAAATTCCATTTCACTCCCCGTACCATGCCTCCCCTCTCTCTAGCTTTCGAAAACAAAGAGTTAGTCTTACTAACGAGACATGTGTCCTTGCACCTGCAACGAAAGATACTTTCAACAGAAACCTTCTACTGTGCAAATTAAATCTACCGTTTGTGCCCAGAGAGCCTTACCAAGAAAAACTTTTCTCGGCCTACAAAATAAGCTAACATAAAAATAAACCAGGCCTTCCCTAAGCATATATGTAGTCAGGCCTTTACATATAACTTTTAAACACACATCTTGCTTTTCCCTATAAGCTTTTTCATTACAATTCATATGCAAATAATGAATTACATGTGCAACTTTAATATGGTGCACGTTTAAACTACTGCAATTTCATTACACACAAACTAATTTCTCTATGCATTATTTCACACAATTCAATAAGCATTACATTACATCGTTATCCTAACACCATTATGCTGCTGAGTTCACTTTCTCTCAGTGAACTATTCATTCTTTACTAAACATGCATGAATACACAACTGAATATACGAGTATATGTCTGAATACATGTGGGTGCGGCCTATCAGTGATTATGATGCACCCCTACAATTCACAAGAACATTTCGCTCTATCAGTTCCCCCCTTTGATGACTCCTGTCATCACATTTCATTCTACTCCCTCGGAGGAGGAACCGACCTAAACAGAACTTGTTGCCATCTTCCCTGATCTAAATTTCTCCATGCTCTTGAGCCTTTGATACTGACTGTCCTGCAGTCTTGCCAATCTCATGTCATTTTCCCTCAAAGCTCTCTTGACTCAGCCTGCTCGATACCACTTGTAGGCCTTAATCAAAATCCACAAGCCAACCACACAACCCACCAAGATAAGGAGGGGTCTCAGAAAGTACCCAAGGAATCCCTTTCCTAGGTTCGCAAACCAACCTCCCACTTGACCAAAACCCTTTCCTACCTTTTCCCAGGCCCCTTCTTCGGTCAAATCCGCTATCTTTGTGTGGATCGTAGTGATGTTACTTATATATTTCTCCAGATCCTTGCTTCGGTCTGGTATAAAAGTGCAGCACTCTTGAACCTTCAACATTTTACAGACTCCGCCCTCTTTTGCCAATAGGACATCCAAAGCAAGGCGATTCTGCAAAACCATTCCCCTTATCGACAACATCTCTCCTTCCACCAACACCAACGACTTTGCTGTGTTCATCGAAAATTCATCCACCACCGTCGCTAACCTTCGGATCTTCACATCATTCAAGACTACTCCCAGACTAGGTATCATAGCTCCAAAGATATCCCCCACAACGATTCCTGCACTTGCAGCTCTTCTCGTTCTTGAATGCTCTCCCCCTTCTAGAAGATCTAAATCTTCTGTATGGTAAATCTTTGGAAATATTATTGACAAATAACATGTTCCATACCAATTTGCAGGCAACCTCACATAAGCATTCTTCCCACATACGTAATACACCGTTGGTATCACTTGTACAGGACCTTGGAGAAAATCTTTTGCCACATCTGCCATGGTGAAAACGTGATCACAGGTACTCTGTCCCACTGCTACCTTCTCGTAGTAAGTCTGATAACGCCTTATACACAACTTACCCCTCTGCTCCTTATCTAACGCTATAGGACCATAGCTTCCCTTGGTCTTATGCAACCGTTCTTCCTCTGTCCAATCCGTCCTGTGATGCCCCAAGTCTCGGGAGTGAGTCAGCTTTCTATACCTATCCTCGACCTGATCCACAAACTTTCTCTCTACATCCGACATCAAACAAGTCAGATTGTTTCTGTGTGCGAATGCTGTATCCAATTCCAAACTCGGTATGAAGTACTTCCTCAGTCTGTCCTCGGTCTTATAATAGTCATACTTATTCAAATGCTAGTAAGCTGGGACTTCAGGAAGCACTGCATCGAAATTGGAAAAGAAATACTCGAACTGATCTCTCTCATAAAATAAACTAAGCAAAAGACTACATGAAATACCATAAGTCAGTGGAAGATGGTGATACCTAATACCCTCATCCACTGAAGTAGGCAACTGCATACACACATAACAATCTTTCGCATCCATCACATCAACATATTCATACAACAACTTAGCATATGCATTCAACTTAAAATCACCTTTAGATAAATCTACATGTAATCTACGACTTTCTTCTAATAGCAAAGCTCTATCAGCTGCCCTGTCTACCCCCTTCTGACTAGGTGTGATAGATGTAGGTGTCCCTGTCACCTCCTCTACTTCTTGCTCGTGCGAACCAGTGTATGAGACTACAACTACTATGATTATAGAAATTATTACACTACTTATAAGAATGCCTACAATCCACTTTGATCTACGATTGGGATCTCCCAGCTCCATGGTTTCGAAAGTTCTCAAAGAGTCTTGGTTATCGCAAAGAACCCTGAAAAAGTCTTAGTCCTTTATTTGTGACTTGCTTAACCAGCTCGAGCAACCATGAAATCTCCGGACTTTCCCTTTCCGATCACAATCTTATTTACACAGTCCAGAAAAAGACTTCCCTAGTTTTCGTTCCTCTTCTGTGGAGAGTCCCTAAGTTTATTCTTCTTCCACTCGGACCTAGGTTATCTTCTTCTTTTGGACTTATATTTACAGTTTATAGTTGATCCACAATAAGATCCTCATTGAGCAATACCAGAACGTGATACAAAAGTTCAAGACGCAAAATCAGCATTTCATGTGAAACGGCTCAACTCCAAAGGCGGGAATTCGAGTCGATGCAAAACCAAGTTTCGGACTTCACTCAGAAGCGGGGATTCGGAACCGTGAGGGTCAGTGTTCCTTCTATCTCGAGCCCTGGCAACTGCAGCACCACCTTCACCACCACATTCGGGCTCCGACGGACCACTTGCACTGACCTCAGCCTTCCCGTGCTCACCACCCCTGCATCAAACACAGTGTAAGTCCACTCAGGGGTAGAGTATCTGCGACAAGGCACTCTTGTTCTCTTTGACCTTCGCCGACTGTCTTGTGCTTGGTCTTCGTCACTTGCTTCCGTTTCAGATACTTCAGACACTGGAGCAAGGTCTCTTTCAGGTGCTAACCTCAGGTTCAGTCGCCTCTGTCTTTCAGGCCAACTTTCTGCACTTCTGTTCGTTCGTCTGCCTTCCCCTTCTATACCCAGTGCACTACTTCCTCTTTCTGCTGAATCTGACTCTTCTCCGCCCACTGCACCGTTTCTGTCTTCGGTGTCTGAGTCAGGGTTCGAACTGTGGAAACCCCTTCAGCTTGCTCTAGTGCACCACCAGCTGTGTCAGCGACCCTTACAGCTTGACTTGTCCTCCCATGTGGCCCTGCCACATCAGCTGGATTTTCATTTACGAGAGGAGCTGTTTCTTCCAAGGGTGCTGGAACTCTGCGGGTATGGGAAGCATGCACCCAGTTCGGCAATCCTCCACACTTTACTGCTGTGTTCGTGATAAGTATCACCTGATACGGGCCACGCCAGCGGGCATCCAAGCAACTCTTCCTCACGTGCTTTCGGACGAGCACCCAGTCTCCGGGACACAAGTCGTGGCACAGATCACTCGAGGCTTGGACCACTGCTGCTTGCACCTGCTGGGATACAGAACGGACCACATCAGAGAGTCCTTTACAATAATCGAGAATCAAATCATCAGTGATGCTTATCAAGGCCGTAGCTGGTACTGCTGGCAATCTCATTGCCCTTCCCATTAATATCTCATGGGGGACAACCCGGTCTTTCTGTCTGGGACACTTCGCATGCTCATTAGCACGAGTGGCAAGGCGTCGGGCCATTTCAGGGATGTCGAGGAACACATTTTTGCCATCCGGGCTTTTAAAGTTCCATTAACTTGTTCCACCATCCCAGAAGCCTCTGGTCTGTAACTACAGTGGAGTCTCTGGTCAATGTTCAATGCAGCACAAAGTAACTTCATGATTTCACTGTGGAAGTGCCTTCCTCTATCTGATTCCAAAGAGGTCGGGATCCCGAATCTAGGGATGAGCTCCCTCAACAGTAATTTAGCCACTGTGAGAGTGTCACACCTGCGTGTGGGGTAAGCCTCCACCCACCGTGAGAATACACATACTAGCACTAAAATGTACCTCAATCCATTGCACTTAGGCATCTCCACAAAGTCCAACTGTATTCTATTGAAGGGCCCTCCTGACCTTCCAATGTGACTCAACGTAACTACAGTTCTCTTTCCAGCATTCATCTGTTGACACGTAACACACCTCTGACATACCGTCTCAGCCATTGCTCGGAACCGTGGGTTATACCACGTCTGTCTAAACACTCTCATCATTGCGTCTCTACCCAGGTGTGCCTGTCCATGTATCAGTCTTGCCATCGGACTCAGCAATTCTTCAGGCAACACGGCTCTCCCATCGTTGGATACCCACACATCCACATCTCCTTTCTCACACCCAGCTTTAATCCATCCCTCTCTCTCTTGGTCTGAAACTTCATCCTGCAATCGCTTAAGCTCTTCCCAAGTGTCTGCCATGGTCAACATTATGCTGAGCTCGGTTCCTTCTTGGCTCTCCCCTATCTCTCTTTCCGTGAATATGCATCCTTGTTCTGCACAGAAACGGGCGACTTCGTCCGCCTAATTGTTTCCCAAGGATACAAAGTCCTCCCCCTTCCCATGGGCTGAGCACTTTACCACAGCAATTTCTTTCGGATGTTGTAATGCATCTAACAATTGTCTTACATATTCTCCATTACGAATGGGTGAGCCAGATGATGTCAAAAATCCCCTCTGAGACCATAACTGCCTGAAGTCGTGCACCACGCCAAACCCATATTGGCTGTCTGTGTAAATCGTGATTCGAATTCGATCAGCGGCCAAACAGGCACGGGTCAAGGCAATGATCTCAGCTACCTGCGCGGAGCGTACTCCTTCTAGGCAAGCAGCCTCGACCACTCCTGAAATGGTACATACAGCAAACACTGCTCTCAATTGCCCCACACTGTCTCTTAAGCATGAACCATCGACAAAGAAAATTTCATCTGGGTCAGCCAATGGTTCATCGACAATGTCAGGTCTCGGTTTGGTGCAAAGTTCGGTCACATCGAGACAATCATGGTCCGCACAATCTTCATCATCCGTGTTCGGTGTAGGCATCAATGGCGCAGGGTTCAAGACAGAGCACCTTTTCAGAGTCACATTCTCTGCGGCAAGTATGACTTGCTCGTACCTCGTTAACCTATTGTTCGTTAGGTGCTGGGTCTTGGTCCTGGTCATCAATAACTCAACCGAATGTGGCACATGTACAGTCAATGGATGTCCCATTACAATGCTTTCACATCTTTCAATGCTGACACCTGTTGCAGCAACGGATCTTAGACATCCGGGCAACGCAGAAGCTACTGGATCTAAAGTAGCTGAAAAATATGCAACTGGTCTACGGACACCTCCATGGTTCTGAGCTAACACGGCTAATTCACATCCTTCTCTCTCGTAACAAAACAATGAAAAGGCCTTGTTGTAATCAGGCATTCCCAATGCCGGAGCCCTGCACAAATCCTCTCTTAGTTTCAGGAATGACATCAAGCACTCCTCGTCCCATGGTACCGGATCACTCACATCCTTGTGCGTAAGCCTCTGTAAAGGCTTTGCTCTCAAGGAGAAACTAGGAATCCACTGTCGACAGTAGCCAACCATTCCCAGAAACATCCTAACTTCTCTCTGTGTGGTGGGTACTGCCATGCTCATTATTGCCTCAATTCGATCGGGTGACACCTTCCTCTTGCCTTTTTCCAATCTGTGTCCCAAGTACTGTACCTCTTTCAAACAGTACTGCAGCTTGTTCGGGGACACCTTATGTCCGTTCTCTGCTAAATGGTTCAACAGTGCTACAGTGTCAATTCTGCAAGCATCTTCTGTTTCTGAGGCAATGAGCAAGTCATCTATGTATTGCACGAGAACTGAGTTCTGCGGCAACACAAGACTCTCAAGGTTCTTCTTCAAGATCTGGTTAAAGATCGATGGACTTTCCGTATACCCTTGAGGGATACAACACCATGTTAACACGCGATTTTCTAGCCTGAACGCAAAAAGAAATTGGCTTTCCTCGTGGAGCGGTATTGAAAAGAAGGCTTGACACAAATCGATAACCGTAAACCACTCGGCTTCACATGGGATCTGGAACAGTATTACTGAAGGATTCGGTACCACTGGACAACAAGGGACAACTATCGTGTTGACCTTTCGCAGGTCTTGCACGATCCTGTATTTCCCGCTCGGTTTCTGTAGTCCCATTATGGGCGAATTACAGGGGCTACCTCTGATCTCTTTCAAAATACCCTTCTCAATGAAAGTCTCGATCACAGGTCTTATTCCTGCAATCGTTTCTGGCAACAGGTTGTATTGAGGTGTTCTGGGGAAATCAACATTCTGTTTCACCTCAATCCGCACTGGTTCAACCCCTCTGATTAGACCTATTTCGCCGCCTGCGAAATCCCACACCACAGACGACACTGCGTCTCTCAGATCAGGTGGAAGTTCTTCCACAGTCACCATTGGGTACAGATCTATACACAGATGCTGATTGGTAATTTTAAAGTCAGCATCATCATCTCTCGTCTGGACCTCCACTCCCCGTGGTGTACAATAAATCGTGCAGTTCAACTTGCACAACAGATCTCTTCCCAAAAGGAAAACTGGACTCGTATCACACACTACAAACTGATGTCTAGTTTGGAAGGAACCTATCTTTACTAGGATCGGTTCTGTCAATGGGCTGCTTATTCTTTTGTTCGCTACTCCAACAACCTGGATTGATTGTCCCGAGAGGGGTAGGTTAGGGACTACTGCTGATCTTACAGTAGACCTGGTAGCACCAGTATCAACCAAAAGTGTGGCAGGATGACCCTCAATCTCTGCCTCCACAAAAGGTCCTCTCTGGTCTACCTCCAAGACCGCTCCAAGTGTTCAGTCTTCCTCCCCCCTCAGGCACCGTCAGGATAAAGGGTCTAAGCTATTCTCGTCGTAATCTTCGAACAGGGGCATCTGTTGGTACGTTCGTATTCCTTGTGAAATCCTTGGAGCTTGGGGAACCTGGGCGTGAGAATTGTAAACCCCCCCTTTCATCGTCCTAGGTCTCGTTATTGTGTTAACTACCTCTTGCGCGGGTGCCTGAGCCCCCTCTTCCTCTTCCTGCAACTGATTAGCTGGGTTCAAAGGACACTCGTGTTTCCAATGTCCGACCTGGCAACAAAGATGACACGCAGTGGTCTTCTTCAATGTGGCCACGTCCACTCCTGTCTTGGGGTCTACTGGTTTTCCTTTTCCCTGTCCTTGCCCATTCTGGTTCCCCTGGAAATTTCCTTGTTTTCTTCCTAAGGTCCCTCCACTAGGCTGACTCTGTGCTGTCTGCATCTGGACAAGCATCAATTTGTCTTTTAGCTTTCGATGTTTCGATTCCACCTCATCACTACAGTATCTCGAATACCGCAGAATTTCATCTAGTGGCTTGTTCTGCCAGCAGATCAAATGGTGCTGTATCATGAGGCTGATTTCCATTCTCAGACCCAGTACAAACTTTGAGACAAACTGTCCCATATCCTTGGGGTCCAAGATATCTAACCCACTGTACTGTTTAAAAGCTTGCAGAAGTCTTTCATAATATTCATGCACCGTTTCCTTGGGTTCCTGTACAGTCCGATCTATCTTAACCCAATCTATATCCTGAGGTGAAATCTTCAGTTTCAACCATGTAATCACCTGCTCATACTTTTTCATGACTAGGGGTGATGGACCATTTGTAACCGCCTCTCTATCCGGTTCCGAAGTCGGCCACTCAATAGCGACTTTACAAGCTGTCCACAAATCTCCCGGTACCACTATGTCAAACAAAGTGTTCAAGTCAATCCACAATACTTTTGAAATTTTCACAAACCGCTCAACCTGTTTGTACCACTCTACTGGTTTTTCCCTCAGCCGAGGAAAATCATTTGTAAATGCAGCCAAATCACCTCTATTCCACGGCACATGCACGTACCCACCATTCTGTACTTCCCGTAAAGGAAAATTTCCAACACCCGTTGCCCCCCCCCTGGAGGCGGCGTTTCCCCCTCAGCTCTCTTTGCTGGTTTCTTCTTGGACCACCTTTCTTCCCATTTGTCCAACAAAATCCATATCCTCATCCCTACGATCAAATCTCTGGTATGTGTCCTTAATCCTGTTAGTCTTTTCTCCTCCAGCTCCTGATCACTGTACTGTAATCTATGTGGTCCCTGCAACGCTTTAGTTTTATTCAGGTCCACCTCATATCTTTTGGCCAATTCCTTCAATCTATCATGTGCCATTCTAGCTTTTCGAGTCACATCTTTTGCTACAAACAGCAGTTCATCTGATCCATAAATTTCTATCCTTTCCAAAGGCAGACCCCCACTGATCATTTCGTCTACCTCTGCTTTCAGCCTCACCACATCTAGCAACCTTGCCTGTACTGCACTCCTCAGTACATCTCGACAACCCGAGCCATCCCGCTCATCACAGTTACTATTCTGTCCTTGTGACCTATTCCCTTCCATCATATTCCTGGAACTTGGTCTGTCTTCCGAGACGTTTTGTACCCTATCTCCTTGCATCCTATCCTCTTGGTTGGTTACTGTTGGTGTCCACATCCTCAACGCTGACTTAGATTCCTGCAAGGACCTCGGTCTGGCTGGTCTCTCCTCTTCTTGTCTAAAGGAAGAGTCTGCAGTAGCCGGTAACGGCGTACTTGTCTCCATTTGTCTTGGGAAATGAACCACCCTTACTCCAAACCCATTCCCACTCTCACTGTTTCCTTCCTCCCTTCCCGTCGGTACGGAGCCCCCTTCTCTCACCCGGTCTGGGTCATATACCGGTACTATAGGGCCTATGGTAACCGGTACTGTCAAGGAGTCCGGTAATCTTGTGTTCCCCGCAGGAGGCTGTGTTATCATAGACGCCGTTGCCCCCTCCGTTCCAGTAGAAATCCTTCCCACCACTCTCATGCTAGTCTGGTTCTGGCTCTCATCAACTATTGCTACTGCTGGGGTCGTCTTTCCCTCTTCTGAATCTGGATTAAATGGTGGTGGCCTCTCTGCCAACAACCTATCTAACAAGCTGTCGTCTGTATCACTATCCTCTTCATCGATTCTTATTATCTTCCCATTTTGTACTAACAATGGGTACAACTTGTCCACTTCAACCGTTGCCACCCTCCACCGTTTCTCCAGTGCATCCCACTTTGCATCCTGAAATGCCCTGATCGATTTCTTCACCCTTTCCTGACTTTTGTCTCTATTCCTTTCGTGTGCTGCTCTAATCCACGCATGCAATGCCTCAAACTGTGTCGGTCTAGGTAGTGGTCGTAATGAAGCCATTAGGCTTTTTAGCTGGTACAATACCTCCATTCTGAAAGTACCATATCGAGGGAACGACAACTCTCCTTCTGCTTCTGTCATTTTATGCCAATTCTCAAGCCAAATTATAGTATGCAATCCTACATTCTTTGCCATATAATGTGCTGGTGTAGCCTCGGGAGGAGCTTCCTCTCCTCCCGAACAACCACATGTCTATCACCTCTACAAAGTTCCCGTAAAGCTTTAAAACATTTCATGATGAATCAACTTTTTGTTTGCACTCAAAATGTCAGCTCTTGCTTCTCGATTTCACTCCACCAATACCAGCGCGGCTCACACCAACCGGCCTATCGCAGCGCGGCACTTGTCTGACGTCACTTTTCCTCCGCTCGCAGCAGTTCCCCTCCTTTCTAATTCACTCGTTCTCGCTCGCATCTGTCCCAATCATACTCTGAAATAATGTCCGTCCTACCGAACAATTACCTCTCTGACCGTCGGTCTTACCAATGACCGATCAGCCTCTTGAGCCTGTTGACCTCAATCTGGCAATCGTCTGTCCGCGAAACGACCGGACAATCGCCTTTAACACACTCGATAGGATTCAATCACTCGATGTTCTGCACACAATAACCTACGACCTGCGTTGGTTATTCACACACTCACACATGTGTTCCCTATCTTCAGTGGGTCTGTCAATGACGTCTCGTGACCCCCACAACCTCTGGTCAACGTTCTCACTCTGGGTGTATTCTACACCGCAATAAATCTCCCGGTCCCGCGCGCGCTCACGGTCCGTTTCTCAATCACACAACTCTCTTTCCAACTCCGCAAGACATCATACAACAATAAAACACCGCAATCTACCAAGCATCACTCTTTTCATACTCACTCTACTACGAACTGCTACTTCCGCCGCACCGGCACTCTCCGTCAGTTTTCCACGACCTCCGACATCCTTCTCCCGCGGTCCTCTGGATCTGCGTCACTCGGGCTCTATGGGGCAACTTAATCTCCTATCTTGCTCTAGATCTCCCCTTACCATCAAAGGTAACCATCCTCTGCTACCAACTGATAACGCCGATTCTTATCTAATTATCTATAAGAACCCTCTGGTCGCCAAGATCTTTTTACCTGTTGAATAGTGTAAAGGAGAGAATCTCATCTGGTTATATATCAGCATTCATTTTGTCTGAAAGGACCACTGACTCCGAATTCAAGTTTGAGAATTTATTATCGCCAAAAATAACTGAACGTGCAAGCACCTCAACACGAGGTTAAAGAAATAGATGGGCACTAATACAAATAATAATCTACGCAGGAATCTCATCCGACTCAGGATAAGGAGAATAGAAAGTTCTAGAAGGATCAACCAGACTATGATTGCTCCAATTTCTAAGTTGCTCTTCATTGGATTAAACAAGCTTAAAATCAATTGCTGTCCCTACTCTAACGCTAAGTGACATCCCTGCATAGCGATTTTCACAGGCAAGAGTGAATAAAAGGTGTCAGCTGTGAAGACTTCCTAAGAAGTGCAATCACCTAATACCTAAGCTCAGCTCTGTCCTTCTCTCTGGTCTCCCCTACCTCTTCTCTGGCCTCCTCCCTCAGGGCACTATCCCTAATACAAAAACCACAATACAATTGTACACGCCTTTGTCACGCCTCCTTGGCCAGGTCTTCTTTCTTGTGCTTTTCCATCGAAACGGTTACTTCATCCTGGACGGTTGCGATGACCTTGAGTCCCAGGCACCTTCTCCCGCTGAAAGTATCATCCCTAAATTCCATTTCACTCCCCGTACCATGCCTCCCTCTCTCTAGCTTTCGAAAACAAAGAGTTAGTCTTACTAACGAGACATGTGTCCTTGCACCTGCAACGAAAGATACTTTCAACAGAAACCTTCTACTGTGCAAATTAAATCTACCGTTTGTGCCCAGAGAGCCTTACCAAGAAAAACTTTTCTCGGCCTACAAAATAAGCTAACATAAAAATAAACCAGGCCTTCCCTAAGCATATATGTAGTCAGGCCTTTACATATAACTTTTAAACACACATCTTGCTTTTCCCTATAAGCTTTTTCATTACAATTCATATGCAAATAATGAATTACATGTGCAACTTTAATATGGTGCACGTTTAAACTACTGCAATTTCATTACACACAAACTAATTTCTCTATGCATTATTTCACACAATTCAATAAGCATTACATTACATCGTTATCCTAACACCATTATGCTGCTGAGTTCACTTTCTCTCAGTGAACTATTCATTCTTTACTAAACATGCATGAATACACAACTGAATATACGAGTATATGTCTGAATACATGTGGGTGCGGCCTATCAGTGATTATGATGCACCCCTACAATTCACAAGAACATTTCGCTCTATCAACACCATTGCATACAATGCTACATAGAGTATGCTTTGAATCATCTCCTTGCTCGTGATTGGATCACTTTCTTGTCTATCTGTGTCCGCTGAAATTATTGCTTTACTCCCTTTTCTTATGTTTGCTCCATCCCTAGAGCATTTCTTCTTTACCCTTGCTTTGATTGACTGAGTTATATATGCTTCACATGAAGAACAACATGGAACTGTTTTTTGTTTCTTTTAATACTCCATAGAGTGCATGCCCTCCTCCTTCCCATGCCTCGTTGCATTTAATGTGTGCTTGCACTCTTTCTCTTCCACGCTGGCTCTCTCCTCCCACCCATCCTCCAACTACAGTTCTCTCTCTATATACTATATCTGTGCCCTCATTTGCCTCTCTTGGACCTTTTATGCCTCTTTGGCTCATACTGCTTCAACCCTGAGCATCCCACGAGTTTCAATGTAAATGAGGCTGGAGATGCGCTTGTCTTCTCTGCAGTGCCCAAGCAGTGACGTGTTCAGCTTGGTGATGCCTTACATCCTTAGATGTCGTCCTACAGCACTACCCTGGGTCTCTGGCACTCTTTTCTACAGTCTTCTGTCCTTCCCTTGCCCCTCTCCTGTCATCCCTCTTTTGCTTCTCGCTGGCTGCTGCTATTGGCTTTGGTAACTTTGGATGTTTTTAAAATGTACCAGCAATGGCAAAGCCACTAGCATCTTAAAAGTCCACTTCTTGAAATTTTTTCTCGAAAATCTGTTTCTAATACTTTAAAGAGGACTGCAACCCTGTGTGGCACAGGTGCACTGTGGAATGATGCAACATGGCGGCCAACATGAAAGAAAATGTTTTCATACTTTCAAGATGTCTGCCACGTTGCATGATGCTACATGATGTGATACAAAGTGGCATATGCAAAAGAAACAATTGATGGGCGGAATGCTGAACAATGACCCCCAGTCACAAGGATCTGGGTTAAATCCATCATTGTGGCAGCCATTTTGAAAGCATTAAAACATAATTTTATAAACTTTCAATATGGTGGCCATCCTTGCTTACAGTGTATTGTACTGCATTTTAATAAATTCATTTTCTAGTAGAAATCTGAGGACAGAAGTTTTTGTGTTTGTGTTGTGATTGTGAAAATGTATGCACATCTCTAAACAAAAAGCACATTGCCCTAAACAAAAATATTTGAAAAACTGATGCTGCATAATTGGAAACATTTGCACATTTTGAAATGTCAGACAAGGTTGCGGGTGAGCACACACCTCTCAAGAACCTCACAAACAGCAGAGAGAGAGGAAGAGAAAGAAGCAGAGCTGACATGGACAGGAAGATGATGGAATCAACAAAGGACGTCACAGGAGGAATGAAGCAGCCTAGCATTATTTCTAAAGCCAGTGACACGACACAAAAATACAACACTGTTAGAAATGGGGGTCTCTAGTTGACAATGGTTTGCACCTTTGCCCAAATAGGGACCCTTGCTTCTAGTCTTCTAGTCAGGGTAGGGGGGATACACTTCTAAAATAACCCCTTAGTAGTTTGGCACGAGCAGACAGGCTTATCTCAGAGACAGTGTGTAAAGCATTTGTGAACACATACAATAATACAGTGAAAACACTACAAATGGACACCACATCAGTTTAGAAAAATAAGTAATCTTTATCTAAACCAAACAAGACCAAAACGACAAAAAATCCACAATACAGTTATCAAGATATCCTTAAAAATAGCTTATTCACTCAAATAAAGTTTGTAGCAACAAATAACTCCACCTGGAGTTATTACGGCATTGTGACAGATAAATATCCCAAAGTACGGCGCCGACCGCGAAGTGCGCGGCATCAGGCGCGGATGCACGGAGACCCCCAAAGAACAGTACCTTCAAAACGATGAAAGCAAAGATGGTGCACGGTATCGGGGAGGTGATGCTTCGTTGGTACCGGGCGGCATCGGTTCCTTACGACCCCAGGGGAGGTGAAGCCTCGGTTCCTTACTGCGATGCAGGGGAGGTGAGATGTCGGTTCCTTACTGTGTCGGGTAGGTGACGTCACGGTGGCGGCGAGGCATCGGTTCCTTACGACGGTGCGGTGTTGATGGATTCGGGAGTCACCCACGGCGAGTATCGGCTCTGCGTTGATGAAGCACCGGCGTCGGTAAAGTCGGGGCTGCGGTGTGAGTAGGGACGGTGCGTCATGGACGTCACGAGCGGTGTCCTCAGCTCCGGTGCAGGCAGCGGCCTCGGTGACGGCTTTGGAGTTGACACGGCACGGCGTCAGCAGGCGTCGGGCCTACGGTGCAAGTCAGGGCGGTGCGTCGTGCTCTTCACAAGCGGTGCCCACGGCTTCGGTGCAGGTTACGGCATCGCTCGCCGGCGTCGGTGTTGCAATTTCCTTCTGTGGCAGCTGAAACAGCAGTTCCAGATGCAGAAAGACAGAAGAAATGCAGTCTTTGTGTCCCTGAGACTTCAGAACAGGAGGCAAGCTCAGTTTCAAGCCCTTGGAGATCTTCCTCAAGTGGGGGACACAGCAAACAGCAAAGTCCTTTCTCCTTGCCTTGGCAGCAAGCAGCCACTGCAGGCCAACCCCAGACAGCAAATAGCACAGGGGCAGTATTCCTCCTCAGCTTCTCCGGCTCATCTCCTTGGCAAAGGTTCCTCTTGATTCCCAGAAGTGATCTAAAGTTCTGGGGTCTGGGCCCCAATATTTATACTACAAAATCCTTTGTTCTCTGGTGGCAGAGAAGCCCTGTGCCCAGTCAAAACCAGTTCTGTCTTCTCTGGTGCAGCTTCCTGGCAGGGGGTGGGGACAGCATTGGGAAGGCAGACCAGGCCCATTCGGGTGAAAGGAAATCTCCTCCCCCTACTCTAAATGCAGCCCAGGTCTATTCAGCCCAGCCCTGACTCATCAGGCTCTCTGGAGCCACTGCTCCTCCCCAGCCCCTGTCATCCAAAGCCAGACATGCAATACACAAACCTAGCAGAGGCACACTGGATGGCTAAGCAAGAAAATACCTACTTTCTAAAAGTGGTAGTCTCAAACACAGAATGTAAAAATCACCCTCACTAAAAGATGCATTTTAACATTCTGAGTTCAGGCATACTAAACTTTATTTTCCTACCTTGTTCCCAGGGGTAGTTATGTTTATAAGACGTTATAAGAAAACTCCCCATTCTATCCTATAGGAACAGGTAGCCTTGCAATAGTGAAAAACGAAATTGACAGTATTTCACTATCAGGACATGCCACACGCACCAGGGCATGTCCTACTTTTCACATACACTGCACCCTGCCCACAGGGGTACCTTGGGCCTACCTTACGGGTGATTAATATGTAAGAAAAGGGAAGGGTAGGGCCTGGCAAGTGGGTGCACTTGCCAGGTCGACATGGCAGTACCAGACTGCACACAGGCTCTGCAGTGGCAGGCCTGAGTTACATTTACAGGCTGCTTATGTGGGTGGCACAATCAGTGCTGCAGCCCACTAGCAGCATTTTATTTACAGGCCCTGGGCACATACAGTGAACTGTACTAGGGACTGACTAGTAAATCAAATCAGCCAATCATGGAAACACCAATCCATAACAACAATTTACAAAGGGAGCACTTGCACTTTGGCACTGAACAGCAGTGGCAAAGTGCCCAAAGCATCTATACCAGCAAAACGAAGTCCAACACACAGCAAAAACACAGGAGGCTAAGGCAAAAAATGCAGGGGAGACCCACGCCAATGGTGCCAGGTCTAACAAACACCATCATTACATATACTTGGCAAGAGAGACAAGAATGAGCCATAAGAAAGTTCCAGGGAAAGGAGACAGTGTGAAAATAGAGTGGCAATGCTGACCAAAACAGGAGAAAAGTTTTTTTTATGAGTATGAGCATAACATTCTGGAGGCTAAATTAATTATCTGGGGACCAATCACAGGGAAATTGCTGAATTTTGGAAGAGGTGGTAAGCCTTGAGAAACACCACTGAAGAAAGGCCCAGCAATGCACCTGAGGAAATGCTGAAAATTAAGCATCAACCTAGACAGTATTGTTTTACCCTAAGTAGCTAACTGCAATAGTGTTTGGTCAGTAGAAATTTCCCAAAAGGTGCCTCTTCTATGCTGATCACCATTCCTTTGACCTTTCCAGTACAATAACCCCAAGTACCTGGTTAATTCACATGTGAGCCTCTTTGTATAGCTAGATTGTATTGTATTTGCATTTATACAGTGCTTCCCATCCCCCTTGTGAGGCCTAAACCACTTAATAATTTCTCCTGTGAATCTGAATCATACCCTCTAGGAGCACTTAACCGCTGTCAAAGAGCATTACCTTCTCCTCGGTTATCCTCGTCAAAGTCCTTACACATTGATATTGTGAGACTTCTCCCTCGAGACAAGGATCAAAATTGTTGCATTATTTTTTAATATATATATTCCTCTAATTATTAGATTAACTTCTTTTTTAGATCAGACTCCTTTCCTTCGGATTCCTAGAAGACCCTCACGTTTCACTCAGCATCTTTTTTTTGGCTACGTCCCGTGGAGGATGGTCTTACTGTTCACTGTTCCACTGGTGGTTTCTAGATAGTAAGGCTTTGGTTTTACCTTCTTTCTAAGGTATGCTTTGGTTCTTGGTTCTGTTTTGTTGCCTGATCTGGGGGTTCTAACCTCAGGCTCCTCTATGGCCCCTGAACAAGGCATGAGGGGCTGGCCATGCTTTAGCTGGCCCTTGATCCTGCTACCTTGAACTACCTTTCCCTTTCATTTTAAATTTTCATGGAACATGAGTCTGGTGCATTGGCTGTGGTGGCTGGTTTTCCAAGGAAGCTCAAATAAAGGACTTTTGAATGATTTTCAGGTCCTGGCTTACGTTTTTTTATGAGCTTGCTGCACCTTTTAAGGTTGCTTGTAGGTATTTGCTGTCAACCTAAGTACTTTTTAACTTACTGTATCAGTTACTGAAGTATGATGAGGGGTCTTGATTTATAGGTTTCATTATAGAATTAGTCCATGCGGGCCGGCTTTAGTGCGGTGCAATCGGTGCAGCCGCACTGGGCGCTGACATGGAGGTGGGTACTGACCGAGGGGTGCCGTATTTAGCAATAACTTATGATTTAAAAGCATCTGCTGCAGAGTTCCTTGTGCATCCAGCTTTCAAGCAGCAATTAAAATGTCAACATAACTCTTGTGATTAATGTTCCTGTTGGAGAGAGAGATCAGAGTTTTGCAGCACGAAATTAGCACTAATGCTGGATTATGCTTCTCACACAATTACATAGAAATACGAGTAATTTTGCGTTATTACGCTAGGGAAAATTACTCCAATTACACCCATTCCTAGTTACAATGAGAACCATGACAAGTGAACATTGTATATAAAGACCATGAAGTCGGAGAAGGTATAAGGCAATAGTGGCTGGAAATTGTGGACCTGCAATTGCACCAAACATCCACTGGAAAGCAACCTTTGTCCCAACCGGTCAATGTGGAACCTTGACCAGTATACCAGTGCAAATTTTGCACCAGTTGGTTAGTGAAAATAGTGGTGCAAAATTGCACCAGCACTGATGCACAATTGCTCGATACCTGTCATATGTATCCATTCTCAGGTAGTTCTATAGGGGCTGACAGCTGAACAAGATGAATATCATTACTTATTTCAGTTATCTCTTTTATAGAGCTTGTATCCCATGCATTGTAATGGAATGGTGCATGGATTATTAATTAAATCTAACCACAGAGTAAATGCATCCCAATTAATGCAGCCAGTGTACAATCAATAGGAAGTTTAGAGAGAAGAATGGTCTGTGAAAGGATTATCAGATGTTTAATGAGAGGAGAATTCTAAAAGCTGCCAGGTTGGAGTTACAGTGAGGTGTAGCGGGATGGAACTCACCGTGGAGGAAGATTATTAAAAAGACATGGCAGAGTGGATTTAGAGGTTGTACTAGTGAATATCGGCCCCCAGAATATCATGATAAAAGAATACTGAGGACAGAATATGAAGGGACAAAATATAGAACGGTGAGTGCATATAGGGTAGTAAAGATTTACTATTCCTGACTCTACATCTACGTATCTTGAAGATATATATGTCACCAAGGTACACATATATGGAGTTTGGTATGGAAATGTAGGATTACTTACCTGTCAATATTTTATTTTCAATATTCTGTCCTTAATACTGTGTTCCATCGATATTTAGGTGTCAATATTCAGGGTGCACACTGATTTGGTGGAGCGTGAAAGGAAAGAGCAAGGGGCCAGGGAAGAGAGAGAGGCAGGCACGCATTCAAATACTTCGAGCTGATAGTGAGCTTGGAATTTAAAAACAAATGGTGAGTAAGGAAGACATGCTGTGAATCGAGACCTGGGAGCAGTGTTAATGACGACTGCAGGGACCAGAAGAGCAAAAAGAGTAACAGTATGTTTAGTATCAAGAGACGATTAGAAAGAAAGGAGAAAAATATGAAGAAACAGTGAACTTCCCAAAAATTAAAAAATTGTAGATGACCAAATTAAATCAGAGTAGATGTGCCTGGTAAAAAAATCTGTAGTAAGCCCAGAAAAGCCAAATAATTCAAGCTACAGTGTTATTGCAGGGGCTTCCCTACTTACCATATATTCATGGCTTACTTGCACCCCTGCTGAGACTCAGTCCCCGAGCCCATCTGCTGTTTCTATGTTCCCCACTACAATCCAGAAACTGGTAAGGCTGCATGTAGCGAGTGGGCAATGCCACTGGGTGACACTTCCGTCTGCTCTTCCCTCATACACCTGACTTAGAGCCTAACGCAGGGACTCACCAGCCCAGACCCCCACTCTTAGATGCTTGGCTCCGCATCCAATTACAGCCAGTGGCGGGACATTCTAATTCATAAAATTAGGATGGGATGTGGAGCGTGAGTACACCGTGGACAAGAGGCAGGGATTGTCTGCACTCGGTGAAGACTAGATTGCCCTTCCATGGATATGGTCTTTTAATTGTCTGAGTCTGCCATGGGCAGGGACTGAGCAGTGAGTACTTTTCCCTAGAAATGGTTGACTTCTGCCGGCGGGGTACATTCGACATGTCCTAGTAGCGAGGTCAGGCATCTGCCATGTGAGGGGTTGGAAAAACTGTATTGGTGGTAGTTAAAGGCGTCACCACCAGTACAAATGAGGGCAAACATGTTTACATTTGAAATGCTTCATTCCCATGTCATGTCCAGTACAAAGCTTCATCTGTGTAGTGCATTACTGTGCACATAGGCAAAATCTGTGCGGCGCACTGTACACTGCGGTTGGCAGTATTTCTCATGAAATGTTATGCTACCCTCATTATAGTGGCAATTTACATTTTCTGAATTGATGATGTATGCAGTTCTGTTACAGACCCGTGAAGGCCACCTTGGGGATGGCTGATGGATGTTCAAGATTTGTCAATGATGAAGTGAAATGTGTAATGCTTAATGAAACATTAATGTTCAGACACATGACTTTTGCCTTACTCTTCACATATGTTACTCTGCACACTGTGACCAAAATACATTTTTGTGTTACTCCTCACATAGGTACCCTGGGAGAGGGAGGAGGCGCCAGACTCCAGTGTACCGCCCATTTCCAGACCTTCAGACCATGGATGAGCGACATGTCATACAGAGGTTTCGTTTGAATCGTAACACAATTCTGGACTTATGTCATCAGTTGGAGCCTGACCTCAAACCTCACATCACTTATCCTACATCAATCCCACCACTTGTGAAACTCATGTCTGTATTGCATTTTTTGGCCACAGGCTCGTTTCAATTCCCTGTCTCTAGTTCAGATGGAATGTCACAACCTATGTTCAGTCGGGTACTCCAAGAGGTGCTAGCAACACTTTTGAGCTCGGTGGCCAGCTACATCCAGTTCCCCAGATGCAGGGATTTAGCCACTGTGCAGGTGGATTTCTATGCTTTTGGTCACATCCCACATGTTGCTGGGTCCATTGATGGTACTCATATTACCTTAGTACCATCACAAGCCAGGAAGCAAGTGTATCACAACAGGAAGCACTTCCATTCTATCAACATGCAAGTTGTCTGCTTACCCGGATTTGTACATCTCAAAAGTTTGTGCCTGGTTCCCAGGATCTGCCCATGATTCCTTCATACTGTCATGGAGGTTCAGTTGGGGAAGTCGTCTCAATGTGGAAGGGGCGCAAGCTGGACCCTGACCCTCCTAATGGCCCGCATACTGGCGGTGGCTTACCCGGACCTTGATGGGCAATTGAGGGCCCAACAGAAGCTACATGGGGGTGAGTCCTCGCCAGAGTCATACGTGTCATATTGCAAACTTTGAGTGTTACAGACAGGAATTTCACCAACCATATTGATGGTGGCCCATGTGCCACACACAAGATGAGTCATTGTTAGTAAGTGTGATAGTAGGGACATGCTGCTGTGCTGTGGCCATTGTCTTTCTGATCTGGAACACAGCAGAGTCCTGTCCACATCCAATTCTCTCCTTTTGAGCAGACACCTAGCTGAGAGAATTGAGTAATCATCTCATGTTCTCAGTAAATCTGGGTGACCATTGTACCACACAGGCAACTTGTCTTGCTTGTTTGATGAGTGATGTACCCACACTACTGTTTCTCATTTGACGGTGGCTCTATTGCATGTGACATGACATAGAGTTCACAGTACATACAGTGACTGTACAACAGTTCCCATTGGTAAGTACTGGTTATACAGTGAAATGAGAGGGCAAACACCACTGGTGCCATTAGCGTTAATGCCTACATGTTGGCCAGTGTGCATTTGCCAGTTGATGGTTCATCTGCAACAGTGTTTCAATACACTCATTTACTGACTGGTGACATGCATGAGTGAGTGAGATGTAGATCTATGGGGATCATATGTGAGTGTCTACACTGATCATCACAAGGCAATCTGAGTAGGAAATAACAAAGAGTGGTGTGATGTGCCTGCCCATTGGGACACTAGCGATCTCACATCTTCATGTCATAGATGTTTAGGGACACCCAAAACCTTCAAAGGTGTTATGGTTTGCGGATAAACAATTTATGGCTGGAGTTATCACCTGTACCAAGCAGGATTGGGGATGTTCATATGGCTATATGGAGTGTTGTGCTCTGTGTATTCAGAGTGCCTATCTCCCAAATGTTTGGACCTCAATATTTTCAGGGAACTTTATCTGCTAAATGTAATACATAGCTAAATTACATGTGTCCAGCTTTCATTTGACTTTTCAGGTAGTGGACATATGCTGTAATGTGGAGTCCAAAGTGTCATCAGTGTGCAATAAGCATTTGCATGTGACATGATGTCTGCCACAACAGTAATTGGTGGTACATTGGTGTTCAACTTGACCTTCATGGCATCATGATATGTTATGAGTAATAGTTAGATTTGTTTGACTCTGGGCCTTGTGTGAGCATTGTGTAAATCTCCCACTTGGATCCATCCTATTCGGTTACATCTTTTTACAATGGGATACAAGTGCCAAAGTATGCAAGGTGATCAACTATCCTTGTATGGACATAAGGATAGAGTGTAGACATATCCATCAATGCATTTGGGCCTGTCTGGGTTATGACATAAGTGGACCCAACTGTTTGCAGGTCATGTAGCATGCATGCATGTGCTCATGCTAAATTTGAAGCGTATGGAGTGAACCATGATGGTGGTGTGATATGTGGACTTCTTCAATGTTTTCTGTTGATTTGTGATGGGCAGGTGTGGAAACGCAATTGCAATAAACCCATGTTACATGTCATTTCAGATACATCCAGGGCAAGCAGAGGAGAAGGGGTCAACGTTGGTGGTGACACAGCTGGTCACTGCGGTTTCGGACATGAGATGTCAGACACAGAGGGACCCAGTGACCAGCAGGGTGTGAGGAGTGCCCCGGAGGACAGCATCTCAAGCTCATCATCATCTGAGTCATCCTCCGGTGGACACTCCTGAGTGGTTGCGGACCCAACAGGATTAATTCCACCTTCATCCTTGTCTGCCACCCCAGTTCCATCGCCACCCTCCTTGTTGTCCCCCCACAAATTGGCCGTTCCCGCTGCCCTAAAAGGAGAGCGATCTCCTTCGCTCCAGGCACCTCAGCCCCTGCCGGTCCCACTGCCCTGAGTGAGGAGGCTATTTGCCGTCTGAGGAGCATTTCTGTGGGTCAGACTGCAGTTCTGAATGCCATCCAGGGGCAAAGCAACCAGCTGACCCAGATGGTTGCCTACCTGGAAGGCATTCACACTGCCATGTCTGGCCTACAGAGATCTTTTCAAGCTCTGGCCTCCTTCCTCACTGAAGCCCTCCACCCATCCCAATCTTCCACCCCCACCCTGCTCCTTTTCCATCCAAATTCCCTATTCCCATTCCTATCCCAAGCACACCTAAGAATGCACACACTTCATCAGACACAAGCACCACACACAAATGCAAGACATCAAGAAAACTCAAACACACATGCACACAACAGACACTCAACTCCCTCACCACCCCCAGCATACACCCAGGCATCACTATAACACCTGCAGAGTCCTCCACAGACACACCCATACCTGCAGACACAGCTCCCACACCCGCATACCCCTCCACAACACCCAGCATTCCTGCAGACACCACACTAACAGCCACAGATCCCCCACAACCCCCAGCATTCCTGCAGACACCACACCATCAGCCCCAGACCCTTCCACAACACCCAGCACATCCACATCTCACACACTGGAAAAAATGCAAACACTCACAGTCACCCACACAACAGACAGCAGACACAGCTCACACTTCCACTTCCTCTTCCTCCCAAACCAAACTCCATCCCGAACATCCTACCCGTTTTCCCTGTGAATCTGTCTTGTTTGCTCTTGCCTTTACCCCTGTGAAACCTGACCCCCCAAAGTCCCAAAAACCTCTCCAACACCCAAACCCATCCCTTCCACTTCCCACTCCACCCCTATAAAACAGCCTACCCACCCCCCTGAATGCAGACCAAAAAAGAAAAAGCCCTCTTAAAGGTAAATCCATCCCTTCCACTTCCCACTTCACCCCTGAAAAACACCCTCCCCACCGCCCTAAACCGAGACCAAAACTCCCCAAACCCAAGAATTCCCCTCCCAACACTAAAACCACCCTTCCCTAAACCTCGGCCCCCACCTTCTCAAATACCATCTTCGAGGTGCCTGCTATACCCAATGGATGCCCCTTTGTGAGGAGGTTCCCTGGCAGTGTCAATAAGGGGCAAGTTTGGTGGCACACCCTTGTGCTGTGGCACAGTGTGCTAATATGGACTGGCCATTGGCCTTTGTTTTACCTGATGTTTTCATCCATTCAATAAACTTTTTTGTACTTTTGAAGACATTGGTCCTTTTTGGTACTTTTCTGGCCATTTGATGTTATTGTATAATTAGTGATGTGTGAGTACAGTTGTGCTTGTTTCAACCCTGATTGTGGATCCAGTTGAAGTGGACAGGACAAGGGTAAATGTTGGATGGATGTCTGTGGGGGATGACATCCAAATGGAGCATATATTGCATTGGGTGACATTTTATATGGTAAGTATTTCAGCTTGGCCTGGCCACTATCAACTTCATTTAGGTTGCACTTCTCCCTATGACGTAGGTTGGACATGTGTTTCATGTGTTGAAGTTAGATATTTGTGTATCCACACATGGAGGTTGTCAAGTTGTCATACTTTTATGGAGTTGTGCATGGACATGTGCCCATTTTGCAGTGTGTACCTTACAGCTACTTCATCTAGATGTGTGCAACATGTGGTTAGTGCTGTGTTTGCTTTCATAAGTTACACTTACCCATTGCTAACACATGCACAGCACTTGGTTATGTTATTGGTTGTCCCTGATATACTTCAGTTATCAGGTCCAGTGCACATTGAGTTTGTCAGACATGTGCAAAATGTACTGTCCCCCAGGGCCCCATCTTTTTAGGCTTCCTCTTGATAGAGGCATAGCTATCCTGCAGGGAGTGTTTCCATTGTGCCCTTAGAATGGTTCTCACACTGATTCTATGTAATCCCATTGGCTGGCATTGCCTTTTCATGTCGGTAATGTGTGAGTCCAGTACAGAGTTGTAGCAGAGAAGGTGTGTTTCACTTTAACAACACATTCATATTGATGTTTCTTTGACATCAAAACAGGACCTAGGATGTGTGCAATGTGAGTGTGTCACATTTACTATAGCATCTTGGTTAGAGTTACAGTTAGAGGGCCTCATGGTAGTTGTAGTCACTCCAATCTCACTTTACCAACACTTGACAAATGGTAACCTGCATGATGTGTGAAGATCAGTAGTGACATGGCAGAAAAGTGAGAAGGAGCAAAAGGAGTCTAGCATCTTGGTTAGAGTTGGAGTGACAGGGCCTCAAGGTAGTTGTATTAACTTCAATCTCACTTTACCAACACTGGAGAAATGGTAAGCCGCATGAACAGTGACAATCTGTAGTAACATGGCAGACAAGTGATAAAGGGCAAAATATATGTGTGACAGAGATTGATAGGTGTGATATTGATGAGGAGGTGCTGTTGTGGAACACAAAATAATGCACACATCACTATCACTGTATATAATTTGCAAACACATGTCCATTTGTGTACAGTGTGCCTGTACAGTAGCAGTGTTTTGGACTAGGAGGGCATCCTACAGATGTGTTTTTCTTTATTCTTATGAAACAGACCTAGACAGGGTCCCTGTAAATGTGTAAATTACTTAGGGACCCCAACTCCCTTGCCTGGTCCATGGCGGGGCATCTTTTTGCTGAGGAGTCTGTGGAAACAGTAGTTGTATGACTTACCTCTGATTTTGTCTGTGACGGACTGGGTTTTGGATGTGATCGAGCAGGTACAGCAGCGGCAGGACTTGTCTGATAGGCTTGATGATGGCAGAAGACATGTAGAGGTGATTAGAGGTGAGTTTCGGCCTATATACTTCCCTTTCTGCCGTCTCAGATGTGGTGGTTGGACCGTCATGGTCACGCCGGCCGTAAAGCAACTCGTAATTGGGTCAGCGGTTTCACTGCCGGTCCGAGCCTCCCACAGCCTCAGAGATCCCTAGCCTGGCGTTCTGAGGGCTGCAATATGCTCGGTGGTGCCCTGTGGCTCCGCCAAGCATATTAAAACTTTACTCACCCCCAGCGGTCTCTTGGAGGTTGTTACTCCATGAAACTGCTGGTGGTGAGGAAAGAAAGGGGGGCCTACAGGGCCCCCTCTTGGCCCTGTGCACGGGAGAGCTTGCAGGGGGGCACATGCGTGCCACTCCTGGGTGCATGCACCCCATTCCTGGATGGCATGGACTGCACAGTCCATGCCATGCAGGAATGTGCACTGGCGGTCCCACGGCAGTGCGGTTTAAGGCTCACATATGAGCCTTTTAACTGCACTGCCACGGGACCGTCACGCCGTTTGCCCGCCAGACCACGATAATACTC
This sequence comes from Calotriton arnoldi, assembly GCA_963921515.1. Taxonomy (NCBI): domain Eukaryota; kingdom Metazoa; phylum Chordata; class Amphibia; order Caudata; family Salamandridae; genus Calotriton; species Calotriton arnoldi. The sequence continues at coordinate 312,723 of CAWUFW010005772.1, read as the reverse complement.
GTAATATGGTGGGCGGGTGACGGCCCTGTTTGGTGGTGTGGGAGCCGGAGGTGGCATGGTGGCCTGCTCCCACACCGCCAAACTCGTAATTGGGCCCTAAGTGTTTTGATAGATATTTTTTACATTCATTTATTTAAAATTTTAAATTTATAAACAATAAATCACTATATATTGTTGGTGATTTCATTTTAAATAGATTAATACAGGTTAAAGTACATTTAAAATTTTATAATTATGTATATTGTTTTACAAGCTTTTTATGTCATTTATGTCGTAAAGTAATGTAAACTTGTTTAAAAATGATATACTTAAAAAAAAATTACATACATTTTTTGTTTATTCTTTTAAAATGTGAAACAAATTTTTTCATATTTTTAAATTACAAATATAATTAAATTGTATTTGTATACAGATTTTTAAAATATATATACATATCTTTACAAAATAGTTTCACTATTATTTTATGTTTGATTAGATTACATTATATTTTTGTACGCTATATTTTTTTAATAGAGATCTATTTAATGTCAATAGTTATTTGTTAAAAATATACTAATGTGGTATCTTTGTAGCAAATATTTGTATGCTTACTATATTGTTTAATCTCAAAATTTCTACTGTCAACAGTTTTTTACTTTACTTTATAAGTATAGAAAGTTGATATTTTGGCTGACAATATGTTTCGATGATAATTATGTGTTGAGATTTTTGTAGTTGATATGATTTCTGACACACAACTAATTCAAAACAGTGATGGATGGAATGCTTTGATTAATCTCAGTCACTGGCAATCATTTGTGCCACATCCCAATGCATCATTATTTTTCACTCCATGCCACTTCAGTTTGGACACAGCTACATGCCAATCAGTCTTGACCCTGCTCCAATTAAGAACACACCAGCCTGAACAGCCAAGCCAGGACCTCCCTGAACCGGAACACAAGCAACCCAGCGCCAGTTTTGGCCTAGCTATTGGCCCATCAGCTGGGTACAGCTTGGTTCTTGTGACACAGGGCCCAATTCACAATGTTCTCCGCCCTCATGGAGGAGACCCCGTAGTTGTGGCAAGGGGCCTTCACTTCTGGCGGGACATCCACAATGAGAAACTTCAGTTCAGAGGTCCTGCCACGAATGCAGGCTGTTACGACTGCGGGGCCTCCGCCATGAGTGCGGAGGCTCTTTGTGAATTGGGACTCACAGATTACATGGGAACCATATCTCATCTAGGCATACCCATTCCACTTAGGGTGAGACAATAAGTATACAAAACAGTGTTGGATGTAATACTCAAATTAATCTCAGCCACTGGTAATCACTCAGGCCACCTCTCAATCCATCATTATTTGCACACCATGCCACCTCAGTTTGGACCCAACTATATGCAAATCAGTCTTGACCCTGCTCCAATAGGAACAGTCCAGCCTGAACTGCCAAGTCAGGTCCTCCCTGAACCGGAACACAAGCAACCCAGGACCGGTGTCGCCCTAGTTATGGGTTCATCAGCCAGGTATAGCTTGGTTCCAGTGACACAGTGTGCACAGGACCCGCATCTGGGGATACCCGTCCCACTTAGGGCGACACAAATAAGTCAGGCGCCAGTTTCAACCTTTATATATTTTATGAGACCACAATTGTGCAAAAGCACATTCTTGTCAACAATTGAATTGCAAAGTCACATACACTTTCACTTGTTGCTCGTGTGGATTGAAGTTTCTGCTCAAAAGCAATTCTGACACAAAAAAAAACAAAGTAGTGCATGTATTGCACGTCTGGCTAAAAGAGCTATTCCCCTGAAAGCCAAACATTTCAAAGAAACAGCCCAGGAATGAAAGAAACATAACCCTCCTCCCATGATCACCACTTTGCCTGTTAAACTGCTCAAAATCTCGTCAAGGAATCGGGCAGTGAAAGATCACTTCCTCTTTAAGGAGCAGGGATATTAAAATCTCCCATAATCCAGACATTAAATTGCGACAGCAAGCTAGACTGTTTGTTAACTGCACCATCTGAACCTCTATAAAGAATCCTCATTTGTCAGTAGGGTTCTCCCAAATATCATCACATTTCTCTATAAAAATCTATTTCTATTTTCAGCATATAACTATAATGACTTCTAATTTTAAGTATCACGAATCTGAACGCTTGTCACGGCATTCCATATTTTAAACTGTGTGCTTATATCATGCCAGAAGTAGAACTCTGTTTTGCTCTATTGATGTATTTTTGGGTCAGGCTTATAACTTCTCACTAGCAAAATGTAGAAATCAGGTTCTTTCGATTATGCTTTAAAGGGCAGATATTGTTTGCCTGCTGACTACTATGTTGTGAAAAGTTTTTATTGCGTAAAAAATAAATAAGCTTTGTCACTTGCTTGCTATTACAAATCTCCCCCATTTCAGATTAAAATTAAGGGGGTGATTAGGATGGCGGGCGGGCCCTATCAGACAACGGGCCCGCCGACTTGCTGTCGGCAGTCCCGTCGGTGTGATTACAATGCGACCACCTCCAAGGCCGTCACACTGTCTATCTTTTGTATTGCAGCGGGTGCTGCGTGCTGCAGCACACGCCGCAGTACAAAAAACAGACAGGAAACATATCCCTGCACTACGTAGCCACATGGAGCAGGGATATGTAGGGGGGCACCTTAGGTGCCCCCAACACCCACATACAAGGGGCAGTGGGAAGGGGGGCCCACTATGGGCCACCAGTGTCCCTTTCCACCAGCCTTTTCATCGCAGGTAAACCGCCATGAAACAGCTGGCGGGGAGGGACATCATAATCCCTACGGCAGTGCCTGACAGGCACCGCCAACATTGTAGGGATTATGGCTACCTCCGACGCACAGGCGGGCTCCTTGAGCCCGTTGGTTGCGTGCGCCATCCTTTCGCCCACCATTATTATATGGCGGGCGGAAAACTTGCACACAATGGCGGTGGGACCGCCACCGCCAGGCTGTCGGTGGCGGTCTTACTGTCATTGTAATCGGCCCCTTAGTTGTAAAAAGGTTGATCACACGTCACTGAGAGCTCTGCTCTACAGCGCCACAGAGCAAAACAAGCACTGACCAAGACAATAGGTCTCGCCTAAGCAAGAGCTATGGGATTAGCCAATGTCAATCAGTCATGTTGTACAGAAGCACAACTACTGTGTAGCATGGCTGAAAGTTAGAAAAAAATTCTATGATGCAGCCAGCGCTGTCCATGAGTGTCAGAGATCCATTTTCTTAGTATGGGATTATTCTCTGTCTTCACACAAAAAACTCCAAAATATTATCTTCTCAGCAAACGTAAACCAACAAGAAATAAAAATACACATTTATGAATCATTTTTTTTTAATGAGGCAGGAAATGTGAGCCAAAGGCTGAGGGTGCTGGGGGAAACACAAATTAAACAATAACTACAAAAATAAATGATAACAACCATCCATAAAGGAGTGTGAGGGTTTCAATCTACTTAAACCCTCTGAAGTTGTCAAAAGCGAAAAGGAGCATGGCATGTCTGCAATGTCTGAAACTCACTAATACATAAAAGGCATTCAATGAAAGAAATTCACTTCTTTAATTATCCTACCTTCAAGCTAAATTTCGCTGTGATAGCCCCACGTGAAGTCACTGCCAAAAAACAAACATGCAGAGCAGGGAACGCAGCGCCGCCTGCACTGCAAAGTTAGGAAGGTTCCCAATCTTATGTTGGAACCTTTTGAAGAATGAAATCAGTAGATTAACAGCTGAAGGTATAGTGAAGAAGATTGAATCCTTGGAATGTCATGCTTTGCTTGTTTTAGCACCTAAAGGTAGGGGTAAGCAGATCAGGATGTGTGTTGATCTCAGGGACTTGAACAAACACATATGGGTTGACCTCCTTTCCAACATTTCTGAAGCTTTAGCTTTGCCTGGAAGTGCGTGCGTATTGAGTGTTATGGATCTTTCATCCACTTACCATCAAGTTAAGTTAGACAATGAATTCAGACACCTTACATCATTTGTGACACCGCTCAGTGCCTTCTGATTTATTAGAATGCCATTTGGGTTGGCATCGGAAGCGGCATGCTTCCAGAGAATTATGACAAAAGTGCTGGAGAGAATACCACACATCCTTTTCATTCAGAATGGTATTTTGATTTATGGAAAAAACCTGCAAGAACATGATATAATACTTATACATGTTTAAGGAAAGTTAGCAGATGCTGGTCTGACACTCAAGAAGAAGAAATGTAGGTTTCAGGTCAGTTTGGTTTCCTATTTGAGCCACACTATTTCTGATGAAGGGATTAAATCCAAGTTGGAGTTGCTTGACTCAATTATGAAAGCTTTGTCAACAGGAGATAAAGACCAAGCAAAGCCTTTACTTGGGCTGGTGGAGTTTTACTCCAAGGTCATTCCCAGTTTCTTGAGTGTGGCTCAACCCTTTAGAGCATTACTGAAAAAAGGCATCAAATTTGATTGGCTAGATGAACGTGGAGTGGCTTTTGAAACCATTAGGAACAGCATAAGTAGAATGCCTACTCTTGGGCACTTTGATGTAAGAAAGAAAACCATTTTAACTTCTGACACCGGACTCAAAGGTTTTGGTGCTGTGCTTTCACTGTTTGTTGATGAGAGAGTGGTGGATTCCGCATCGCGTTCACTTGATTCAAGGACTCGGAGGAACGATATTCTATTATTAAAAGGGAGACACTGGCATGTGCTTGAGCAATTAAACATTTTAAGTTTTAATTATGGGGAATATGTGGCTAGAACTGACCACAGACCATTGGTTCAGTTGTTTTCCACTAGGAAGGATGATGAGGTAACTCCCAGGATTAAGAAGTGAATGGAAGATTTCAGTGAATTCAACTTTCAGATGGAAAATCTTGCCAAAACTAGAAGCAGAGTGGCGGATTGTCTGTCTGTATGACATAACAACGCAAACGTTTACAATGCATGCTTTTACAACGCAGTTTTTACATTGCAGCATCCATTACAACGCATGATTTTACAACGCATGCCATCACAACGCATTTTTAGAAACTACACTTACAACGCATTCCATTACAACGCATACCATTACAATGCATACCATTACAACGCATAATACTTTTAGGGCAACAGTAGGGTAAGTGTTGGATAGTGTAGGGGTAAAAACTACTATTCCCCCTCCAGTGAGTGCAACAGTAGGGTAAGTGTTGGATAGTGTAGGGGTAAAAAATACTATTCCCACTCCAGTGAGTGCAACAGTAGGGTAAGTGTTGGATAGTGTAGGGGTGAAAATTACTATTCCCATGTACCCCAAAACCCAAACCCACCCTAAAACTTAAAAAATCCCCATTACTTACCTTATAATGCGTTGTAATGGCATGCGTTGTAGTGACATGCGTTGTAATGGCATGTTTTGCAGTGACATGCGTTGTAATGGCTGCATTGTAATGGCATGCGGTGTAAAGGCTGTTGCGTTGTAACAGCCGCGTTGTAAAGGTAGTGCGTTGTAATGACTGCGTTGTAATGCATGTTTCCCCTGTCTAGGCTACCCATAGATAGGGGTGTTAAAAAAAAAAAAGATTATTGTCACATTAACTGGATTCGGGAGGGTGTAATTCGTGAGGATGAGTGGCGGTTGGCCAGTGAGAAGAATATTGAGACCCTGGACCTCAGAGACTTTTTAGTCAAAGGATGGTCGAGTTTAAAACTCTCCCAGAGGATTTGTGGAGATTTTGTAATGTAAAGGAGTTAAGTTTTTTTTTTTTTTTCCCCCCCCTAAACCTTTATTGAGGAAATTCAAGTCAAACACATTACACTGTGCAACATAGCAGCTCAGATTTGACACAGGAATAATCAAGTCATACAGTCAGAAACAAGTAGATTACACCACATGGTAAAACGTTAAGGTTGAAATCTCAGCGACACTGCCAGGGGTCCCCCCCCTCATGGAGGAATCCACATATAGAAAGAACAGCAGTGGGGAGCGCAGAAAGGCGGGGGGCCAGTAGGGAGGAAGAATGCAGTCACTGACCAGCACCGGCGGCCGCCGCGGGCGCAGTGCCGGCGGGGAGCGCGGGAGAGGCAGCACCACTGGGGTGGGAGCGGGAATGGAGATAAGTCATCAGAGGGCCCCATATGTCAAGCGGGCGGGACTTAACGGGCAGTAAATCCCAGAACTCCGACAACAGAGTCTGACACCGCGAGGCGTCCTCCAGCCAACTCGCAGCTCTGGGAGCAGGCCTACGACCCCAACACATGGCCACCCTACGCCTAGCCAGGACCAGCAGCATCGCAATCAGGTGCCGGGAAGCATCAGGACAGAATTTTACGAAACCAAGAAGGCACATGGAGGGGTCAGGATGCACTGTGGCATTAGTAATGTCAGAAATAGTGGAACATACCTCCCGCCAGAATTCAGAGACCCTAGGGCACAACCACGCTAAATGTGCGAAGTCCGCGGCAGGGGCAGCACAATGCATGCAAGTGTCCTTTGGAATGAGCCCGAGCCTGTGGAGCAGAACGGGGGTGCGGTACATCCTATGTAAATACTTAAAATGTATCAGACGGAGCCGATAATTGGGTGACAGCTTCTTCGTCTGGTTACAGCAATATAGCCAGTCAGCCTGCGCAATGTCTATCCCCAGGTCTGCGCCCCAGGCCTCCCGCGCCCGATCCGAAGAAATAGAGGTGGATGACAGGGTGAGAGCGTATAATTTAGTGACTAATTTGTGCGGGGATGGGGATGCAAACATGAAGTCCAGAGCCGGCATGGTGGGTGGGGGCTGGGGGAATGTAGAATGTAGTTTCCGGCATATAGCGCGAAGCTGATAAAATAAGAGCATGTCCAGCGGGCCCGAGGATTCAGGAGGAGAATAGAAAGCGTTCCCAGGATAGAGGTCCGCCACCGTCCGCAGACCCAAATGGGTCGCATGTCGAGACATGCCAGAGGGCTGAAGTGGAGGAAAATCTGGGTGGTTCACTATTGGCAGAGCATTAGCAGAAAGCAAGGGAAGATTGGCGAGCCGACGAAGGCCAGACCAGGCCCAGCGCAGTGTCTCGACCGTGTCGACCTCCGCCCGCGGGCGCACCGCTGGCGCAAACAAGGCCGTGGACAGGGGCCAAGGGGATGCCATATCCGTCTCGACGGCAACGTGAGGTTGATAAGGGGTTGGGTGGATCCAAAAGTGCAGGAAGCTGGCCTGGGCGCACAGGGCATAGATCCGGAAATCTGGAGCGCCCATACCCCCGACAGACATGGGGAGAGTAAGGATGTCGTAGGTGACTCTTGGCTGCTTACCCGCCCAGACGAGTGAGATGATTAGGGAGCGCAATTTGCGGAAGAAATGAGAGGTGAGAGGGATGGGGACATTCAGAAATAAATAGAGAAATTTAGGCAAAACCACCATCTTAGCGATTGCGATCCGGCCAGCCAGGGACAGCGGAAGCCGGCTCCAGGATGGAATCCTAGCCTCCAGCCAATCAACTGTACGATCGAAATTAGATCTCCACAGTTCGTCCGGGTCCCTACTCAACCAGATGCCTAAATAGCGCGTGGGGCCGGTAGCCCACACAAAAGGGAAGTCCGGTGTGAACGGCGTGGTGGCGTCAGTCAAGGGAAACAGTACTGACTTGCTCCAATTCACCTGGATGCCGGAGAGTCCGCCAAAACGTATAATTTCCCGAACCAGTGGGCCGAGGTTTTCCTGAGGATGACGGACATAAAGGGTTACATCGTCCGCATACATGGAGACAAGAAGGGAGCGGGCCGAAAAACCTATTCCTCTGTGGTTGTGGTGTTGCCGGAGCCTGGAAGCCAAGGGCTCCATAGCAATGGCGAAAAGCATGGGCGACAAAGGGCACCCCTGCCGGGTGCCACGGGCAATATTAATGGGGTCGCAGACCTGGCCATTGATACGGAGCCGTGCCGAGGGATTGGTGTAAAGGAGCTTGATCTTGTGCACGAACATCTCGCTGAAGCCCATTCGTGTCAAGATGTAAAACAAAAAGGGCCACTCGAGTGTATCGAATGCCTTTGTGGCGTCCAGCAATGCGGCCACCGCCGGGAGATTGGGATTGATTTGGTGCAAAACCGAAAAAATTGTACGGAGGTTGTGTGAGGTGGCCCTACCGGGAATAAAACCAGATTGGTTAGGAAGGGCGATGAGGGGCATAAGTGGCAGAAGGCGGGAGGCAATCAATTTAGCGAAGATTTTGTTATCGATGTTAATTAGGGAAAGGGGGCGGTAGGAATCGCGGCGGTCAGCAGGTTTGTCGGGTTTGAGAAGCAGCGTTATCATTGCCTCACGAAGTGACTGTGGAAAGAGGCCATTATCGAAGGACTCATTATACATAGCCGCCAAGTGAGGTACTAGGAGATCAGCATACATTTTGTAAAAGTAGGCCGGCAGACCATCCAGGCCCGGGGCCTTATCCCCTGGTAAGCTACTAATGACAGCGAGTATTTCCTCCCTGGAGAACGGTTCATCTAGAAATTCCCGGTGATTGTCCTCTAGCCAGACCAACGCAAAGGAATCGAAATATTGATCAAAGGCCTCCCGTGGCGGAGGATTCCAGCAGAATAGAGCTGTGTATAGAAGTCCAGAAAGCGGGACCTAATTTCCTCCGGGGAGGTAGTCCTACACGAACCACCGTCACTAAGGGCCGTAATATAGGAAGCAGCTCATGGTGGGCGGAGGAGATTGGCAAGAGTGCGTCCCGGGCGGTCGCCCTCACCGAAGCGACGAGCCCGACCCTCCCTGCCCAAGAAGGATAATTCGCGGTTGGCTTCTACAGAGAATTCAGTGTGTTTTTGACGCATGAATGCCAGCGTCTCCGGACCGGGGCTTGCAGCCTGAGCGGCGTCCAGATCCTTGATTTCCGCCTCGAGCTTAGCCAGAGTAGTGCGGATGGAACGGAGGACACCGGCCTGTTTAGAAATACATTCCCCCCTAATGACGGTCTTAAACCCCTCCCACAATACCGAGGCTGAGTCCACGGATCCCGTGTTTAAGTCAAAATAATTAGTTATAGCTGTATGAATTTCCGCACAAAAGACGGTATCTCGGAGGGCGTTTGGGGGGAGACGCCAGGTAAATGCACGTTGCGGGGAGTGAGGGGGACGAAGGCGGATCTGGACCGGCGCATGGTCGGAAAAGGTGCATGCCATGTGTGCAGTGTCTGTAAGCCAAGTCAAGGCATCCGGGGAAATCAGCCAAAAATCTATACGCGACCAACAGCCCCCCGCGCCAGTGACACAAGTACCCTCACGGGCGTCAGGCCGAAGGTGGCGCCAGGCATCGTAAAGGGAGTGATCAAGTTAGATGGATGTAAGGTCCGCCGATAGGGTGACATTAAAGTCCCCTCCCCAGACCACAGCCGCAGGGCCGCAAGAGGAAATGAGGTGCCAAATGTGATTGAAGAAGTCGGGATCGTCCGAGTTGGGACCATAGACCGCGGCGATCGTCACGGGCTGGGCCAGAAGTGAGCCATGGAGGATAACATACCTGCCCTCCGGGTCAATAAGTGCCTGGGCGGTGTGCCAAGGAAGACCCCTGCGTATCAGAACGGAAACCCCCCTAGCATAAGCAGAGTAGGTAGAAGAGTGGGATTCCCCCCAGCAGCGCGCCCAGAGCCTGGAGAGGGATCCGGGCAGCAGGTGAGTCTCCTGTAAGAGACATATATCTACCCTGTGTCTCTGTAAATGTGCGGGGATCAGTCTGGCCTTACGATGGTCATTCAGACCACGGACATTCCAGGTCCAGCAGACAATGTCAGTCATGGGGAGGTGATCCAGAATGAACGCAATGCAGCGCAGCGGGGGAGCACCACAAGCAGCCGCAGCAGTCAAAAAACGGTGGTCCTAAGTGCAGCGATAGGCAACGCAGATGGGGGGCTCCGCAGACAGGTGTAAATAGCTCAGCAGGGACGTCCACTAACAGGACCACATGGGGAGGGCGCCCAGGCAGCAGACTAGCAGAAGTGGCACTAAAGCGCAGAGCGCGCCGACGAGCTGGGGTGATGTCCCATGCACCGAGACCCAAAAAGTACCACAAACAAGGGGGGGGAGGGACCAGAGGCGTAATGTGATCGCGGACAGAGATTGACCAGTGACTTGAAGCAGGGCGAGGCAAGAAGCACAGTCTAGTGTCGCAGTCTATACTTGTGACAACAATACTTAACAAACATACGGTGGCGAACTGAAGCCACCTCCCCAATAGGGGAACAAAAAACCCCAAGAGGAGACCCCCCACCCCATCCCATTCCAACCATCCCAGGCTGAGACCCCTCCCACCCCCCCACTCAACCCCCCAAGCGACCAGAGACCCCCCAACCCCACACCCACTCCAACCCCCCAATTAGGCTGAGTAACCCACCCCCCCCACCCCGGGAACACACAACTAGGAGAGGAAAAACCGACTTTAGAATAGGGAATCATCCCGTGGGGGCATGGCAGGGCGAGGCATACACCCCTGCAGTAAAGCAGGGTGGCCAAGCTTGGGTGGTGTTAGGCTTCACACAAAACAGGCATAGAGTAGAATCGATGTACACACTTCAGTCATTATCACTTAGGCGATCTAAACTTTCAGTCTGAGATTTAGAAGGAGGGGAGCGGGTCGCTTTGTCAAGCTTCTTGGCGAAGGCGAGGGCGAGGGCATCCTTTGGATCCGGAAAGATCAGTGTTTTTGCCCCCTGACGGACTCTCAGCTTTGCAGGGTAGGCCAGTGAGTACGAGACCTCATGCTTTTGAAGAAGACGCTTGGCCAGAGGAACTCCCGCCGGGCCGCCTGTACAGTGAGGGTGTAGTCCGGGTAGAAGGAGAGTGTGTTACCTTGATGGTGAATGGTGCCCCTCTCTCGTGCCGCTCGAAGAATGGCGTCCTGATCCCGAAAATTTAGGATTTTTGCAATGATGGAGCATGGAGGGAGTCCGGGACCGGGACGCAGGCCAAGGGAGCGATGTGCGTGCTCCACGACGAAAACTGGAGAGAGGGCATCACCGAAGAGTTCCCTTAACAACTGTTCTACAAAGTCCTCCATTCGTGAGATGTTGGTGGACTCCGGAAGGCCCGTAATGCGGAGGTTGCTCCGGCGGGCGCGGGCCTCCAAGTCCTTGTTCTTCTCCCGGATGACCGCCAAGACCCTATCCATCTGAAGAAGTTTCTGGCGGTCCTGGGTGGCAGCATCCTCGGCGTCTGACACCCTGGACTCAACCTGAAGCAGACGATTGTCGTGGGAGTCAACACGGGCCTTGACCGAGTCCAGACGGGCAGAGAGTTGGTCCAATTGGGTCGCAATGCCGTTCACGGTCGACTTGACATCAAGCATTATGGCTTTCAGATCATCATCGCGACAGGGGGGGGCATCCATCGTGGCAGCAGAGTCGGCACCCTCGGAACCAGCTCCGTCCTGTCGGGAAGACCTCCGGAGCTCAAACGCAATCTTGGGCTGTTTTGGGTCAGTCTTCCCCATGATGCAAGCCCCAGCAGAACGGAGGAAGGCCAACAGGAGGTGGAAATGCAACAGAAGGCCAAAAGAGCAAGCTGACCCCCAGTAGCTGGTATTACAAGGCAAGATGTAGTTCAGCAGAGCCCACGCAGTGGAATTAGCCGTGGTCCAGATGGTAGATTCCAGGGGCGATGGGAGAGGTCAGGGGCCGCCAAGCCAGTGGGTCCCATCTCATGAACTGCGAATCTGCATCCACAGTCACACGCAGGCACCACTAGCTATTTAAGGAGGATCAGCAGCCCGAAAGGCAGTCCCCAGGCACCCCAACCTGGCACCAAGGACACGGAAGAGCAGGTCCAGTGGGAAACACAGGTGTAGAATTGTCGGGTATGGACCTATCCAGTCCCACGACGCTCGTGGTATGCCCGGGAGAAGAGGCGCAGGCGGGTCCCCCCAATCAGGCAGCGTCCGGATACCCACAGCACCACACACCAGCCACAGGAGAAGAAGGGTGCCCTCTGCAGGAGGGCCTCCGCAAAGGCCGCAGCAGCCAGCCGCCGTAAGCAGGAGCCTGATGAAAGGCCCAGCGCGATGCTGGTGCTGGGAATCCACAAGGGGCGGGGCCCCGCAAGGTATGCACACGGGGCCGCTCCGCCAGGCACAGGACCAAGGCGATGGTGTGCCGGAGCAGGACAAGCTCGGGCCCCACTAGCCGGTGAATCAGAGGCAGAGTCAAGGCGGGCCGCCAGTGAGATGACGCGGCGCAGTGGCAGCAACGCAGGGGGTCCCAGCCCAGCCGGGCCACAGCAGAAGGCAAGCGGGGGCGCGCAGCACTCAGGGGGCAACGCAGGCGAGGAGACACGGGGGGACCGCCGCCCCCGTCACCAGGCCCGGACCCAAGCAGCCGCCATTAAAGACGGCCGGAGGGAGGCGGGGCAAATGAGCAGCGGCAAAGCCGCGGTGATCCGGACCCAGCGGTGCGGCCCGCGGACCCCCAATCACGCCAGCAATAGCCCCCCCGAGGCGGCGCCACTCACCGGGGACTAGGCGGTCGGACCTCCAATCCCGGTCTGCAGCGGGAGGCGCCAGGGGTGCGCGCGACCTCAGAGAATGTCATCGCGGCCCACACGGGAGCCGAACCACAGGCCAGGCGCCGCTGCTCGACGGCGTAGCACAGCCGCCCGGCCGAGCAGGAGGACGAAAACAGCTCCCAGCGATTCCTCTCGCCGTGAGGAATAAGGAATCGATGACGAAGTGCAGGTAGGGTCTGGAAGCCTGTAGGATTATGCCGAATTGTTAAGCTTGGCCGTCAGAGCCCACTAAAGTGCGGCCATCTTGCAGCCGGCCAAGCCACGCCCCCATGTAAAGGAGTTATGTTGAAATGGGAACAAACTGTTCAGGGGAAAGAGGGTGATTCTACCTAGAAATTTGAGAGACAAAGTGGTGAATTTAGCGCATGAGGGTCACCTGAGTCAGAGTTTCACTAAAGCTAAAGTAAGAGAGTTGACCTGGAGGCTAGGGGTGGACTGTCAAATTGAAGGAGTGGTCAAAGATTGCATTTCCTGTGCCAGGAATGATAAGAATAAAGTTGTGTCCAAAGCTCCCTTGTGATACCTTTTGTGGATTATATGTCCAAGTAGGTGGTGACAAAATGTCTAAGCTCAATTGACACCATGGTTGTGATTGATTTCTTAAAGGAAGAGTTTGCCCGTGAAGGAGTTCCCAGTCATATTGCAACAGATAATGGGGTCCGATTGGTTTCCTAGGAGATGCAAGAGTTTTTAAGGATTCTTCCCATTGTCCACTTCAAAACGGCGCTATGTACTCCACAGGCAAATGGACTTGCTGAACGCAGGAATAATAAAATAGAGTGTGCAAAAGGCAGTTGTGTTTATGAGATCTTTTTCTGATGCTTTGGGTGAATTGTGGTGGCCACATCGTAGCACACCTAATCCTGTAGTGCCCAAGTCACCTTTCTTTTGGATGAAAGGAAGGGTAGGGAATAACGAGTTGAATCCTGCATGGATGAATGAGAGCATCGATGGGCTTATGTGTTTGAGTGATGAGATGAACATGAGAGAACTCAAGAGGAAGAGAAATTGTTGAGGGAAGAATTTCAATACAAATACTAGCAAAGACATGACTGAAAACATTGTGTTAAGTATTTACCTTGGTTGGTTGGGAATATGGTACTGGTGAAGAGACCTGGTTTTGTGAAGAAAGGCAGGTTGGCATTCATGGGACCTTTCAGGATTAAAATAGTCATAGTGAATGTTGTTAGACTGAATAATGGCGATGTGTGGATTATATCCAGATTGGTGAAATGGAATGGTGTTAACCCTGATGGAGTTTACAATCGTCCCATTCCTGATGCAGATCGCAGGATATCTTCAGGGGAATGTAGTGCTGAAGTACCACAGAGAAACCACAGTCAAAGACACAGTACAAGGCCTTCTTTCAGACCTGTCTGGTTGAAAGAGTGTGTGATTTCTTAATGTCAAATTGTTTTTCCTATTGTTTCTTTTTATGATTCTTTAAATTTGTCATTTCATATTTTTACTTTCGAAGTTACAGGATCGTTGTTGTTGAAGTTAACCAATTGTAAGTAACGGGCGAGCTAAACTGAAAGCCCCATTTTAGAGGTTTCTTTCCATAAGAAACAACAGATCATCGCAAGCGAGACCTAAAAGATGAATTCATTTCTGAGGGCAACACCAAATGAGGTTCAGCTCTAGGCTGGGACAGCATAGCTCTCTTATCTGTTGCCATATGAGGACTGTCTAGCCAATCTTTTGATTGAAAAAGGACATTTCTGACAGGGCAAGACTGAGAAACCAAAAGCAGCCAGGGCAAAATGCTCAAACTAGCCTCTCTCCCTATCTTTCCTTGTGCAGTCTCTCTCTTTCCATCATCCATTCTCTCTCTCTTCTTCTCGTCTCTTCTCTCACTCTCTGATCCCTTTCTCTCTATCTTCCCCTCCATCTCTCTGCCTCTCTTGAATGTAGCAATTAACCGTGGGAAGTTGTGGAAAGTGACAGAGGCACCAGGAATGGCCGTCGGCTTTCAAAACTGGTGGAAAGGCGAAATTTTGACTCTATCCTTATGTGTCACAAATACGCCACACATACGTGCACTTAGCATATGTTCTTTGTGTGCCCTAATGATATTAATGTAAAGTGTTGCACTTGATATCATTATTAAAGTGCATTCACTGTAGAATTAGAGACTCATGTATACAATGTGTGCCTTAAGTGTATTAAATGAACATTTATTGTTTAGGTGATTGAATAAACCATTCTTACACTATTAAAATGTCTTTACTTTAGAAACAAAAATGATTTATGTAATGTGCGCACTAATGTTATATATTTCCATTTAAATGTAGTTCATAGTCATACTTATACTCGTGTTCAAGATTTCACTGTGTGCCACAGGTAATATAAATCGAATGTACTGACATTTTACATTCATTTGTGTTTGAAAGTGTGCACGCATATTAAATCTACACCATTGATTTAATACTTTAAGTTATCCTGACTAGGCATATATTTCTGCTTGAATAAGATACTGTTTTCCATTTTCTGCTTGCAAGTCTTTTTCTTGCAGGTGCAATTCACATAGTTTGTTAGTTTGAGAATAGTTAAAACACTGTGCCAGTGATAGAGAGCCTGAGAAGAAGACCTTTACAAGGAACATGGGGGCCGATTCACAGAACTAATCTGAGATAAAATCCTAAACTTACTACTTTTGGTATTCACAGAAGGCATTTAGTAGTAGTAAAGTTAGGACTCCTAACTTTACTTCTACTAAACTGAGACAAAATCCTAACTTTACGACTTTCGGTATTCACAAAGGCATTTAGTAGTAGTAAAGTTAGGAGTCCTAACTTTACTACTACTAAATGCCTTCTGTGAATACCAAAAGTAGTAAGTTTAGGATTTGATCTCAGTTTAGTAGTAGTAAAGTTAGGAGTCCTAACTTTACTACTACTAAATGCCTTCTGTGAATACCAAAAGTAGTAAGTTTAGGATTTGATCTCAGTTTAGTAGTAGTAAAGTTAGGAGTCCTAACTTTACTACTACTAAATGCCTTCTGTGAATACCAAAAGTAGTAAGTTTAGGATTTTATCTCAGATTAGTTCTGTGAATCGGCCCCAATGAGAGCCAGAGCGTTAACTGAAAGTGTTAATCAGCAATGTTGCAAACAATCGCAGGGAACAACGAACAGTGCCGTTTCCATGTTCTGCCTGGGATATTTAGTGAATGTTGCAGCTTACAATGTGAGAATGGAAAAGGACAATGGAGCCCCTGATGATGCGACCAGAGGGGTGTTTCTATGGAGTTTCTGGTGGAATTAACTGGTGTTCACACTGTCTGAGTTTATGCCACTTTCTTTTGAACTTTGAGAGGTTTAGACCTCTATGCTTTCCCTTTGATTCTTTCCTAAGTGTGGCTTAAGCTAACACTTATTTCCCTGCCGAAGAAGACTCTTGGCCGAGCTTCTGAAATGTGGACACCTTCCTATACCTTCTCTCACTTCCCAGCAGTTAACTATTTTTCCGCATTTCCCAGATTTTTTAGATCCGGTTATGTTTAAAACTATCCTCGTTAGTTTGGACTTTAATATAGATGATCTTAGACTTTACTCATGTATAGAAGAGAGACTCAGAAACTCTTTTCTGAGCACCAAATTCTGCTAGTAATTTTTTGTATTGCTGTGACTGAACAACTTGTTTGCCTCCTATTGGTAAATGTCTTTAGGAGGTTGGGTTTTCCTGTTGTTATTCTGTACCTTTACAGTATGGTACAGAGATTTGTTTACCTTAACCTGATTGCTAACTTGTAATAAGCCTCCTTAACCATAGTCACTGTTTCCTGGTCCTTATTGTGTGGCCAAATGTGCTACACTGTTATTTGAAATTGATTGATTGAATGCTAACCCCCTTTACATCTCAGTCGGTGAAGAAAAGATCCACTGGATAACCAACCGTGGCGGCTCGTCCGCTAAGGCAGAGGAGCGCCGTCCCACTTCATTTTTTGCAGTGGAAAAGGGAAAAATAAAATGATAGTAACACTACGTTATTATCATTTTATTTTCCCTTTGTCATGCAGCTTTGCGGGGCGTTCAGGGCCTGGCTGTCGTCACAGCCCACAAGGGGATGAATGGTGGGCATTTAAGTGAGCATGACGGTTTGGCCGGCCTTCTTGTGCTGGCCAAACAGTCCTGCGCACTTTGCATGTTCCCCACGAGGCTGCATTCCGCAGCCTGGTGATGAACATGCACAGGCTCCCTGTCCCCGTCTGAGCGCTGATCCACGGTGCTCAGACCAATCACAACGCTGCATTGCAGCGTTGTGTTTGGCTCAGGGGAGCCTGTGTGCCAATGTGCTTCCTGCTTCAGAGGACGACGCAAGGCAGTGGTCCAGTGGTCCAGCAGTCAGGCAGCAAGGTAAGTCACAATTTAATTTAATTTTCAATCCCCCGCCTCACCGTGCTACTCGGTGGCAGCCGCCACTGATTACAAATGGTAAGAGGGTTGGCCCAGAGCGCTGCACCACTGGCTTCCAAGTGGCCCAGCCCACTGGGGAAATGCCTGGTGAAATAAAAGAAAAACTACAATGGTTCTGTCGGGAAAGAACAATTGCTTCATAAATAGCAGCTTGGTCATAAAGTATCCAATAACTTTTGGACAACAATGTATAGTCAATGCAGTTGGAACACAAAAACAAAGGCAAATATGCGTTTGCGAACAAGGAATTTACTTTTTGTTCAATAAAGCAATGTTAATATGCATTTTGTTATGAGGCTGTCAAACTTCAATGCAAGATTGTGGTGACATAAAATATAGTGAAATAAGTGCTCAGTGACATTGGTGCAGTGAGTGTCATATATACATAGGTGAAATAAACTTAAGTACAAGTATTTCAAGAGAGAATATGTTATGTTATGTTATGTTAAGTACTCTTGTAACGCGCAACAGCTACTCCGAGGAGTGTCCCGGTGCGGATCCAAAAGGAGTCACTGAACTACACCACCATCATTTAAGGGAACAGGTGAGTTTTTAAAAGTTTCTTGAAGGCTAACGGGTCCTGAGTATTACGCAATGGAAACGGAAGGTCATTCCAAGCCTGGGCAGCCTTAACAGCCAAGGAGCAACCGCCCATCTTGTGGCGGATGAAGTGGGGCACCCTAGCTAGAAGGAGAGCTGAAGAACGCAGTTGTCTCAGCGGGACATAAAAGGAGAACCGCTTCTGTAAATAGGCGGGCCCACGACCGTAGAGGGCTCGGTGGGCAATGACCAAGGAGTTAAATTTGACCCGGTCCGCCACGGGCAGCCAGTGGAGTAGGCGGAGATGTTCACGCACGCTGCTCCTCTTAGCGATTCCCAAGAGCAGCCTGGCGGCCGCATTCTGGATGACCTGGAGTCTATTCAGAGAGTAACCAGGGATGCCTATATACAACGCATTAGCGTAGTTCAATCGAGAAAGGATCAAGGCACGGATAACCGTCTCTTTGGCAGGCCTAGGGAGGAGAGGTAAAAAACTCCTAAGTGTTTTGAGAAGGCCGAAACAGCTGCCTGAGAGCTTTTTCACCTGAGCAGAAAAGGAGAGGTTATCCTCAAACCACACTCCTAGATTTTTTGCGACTTTTCCATTAGAGGTTGGTAAAGGGAACCCAGGAGGCCAGATCGTGTCTCTGAAGCCTGGAAGGAATTTACCATAAAGTAGGATCTCTGACTTGTCTTCGTTGCATTTGAGTTGGGCTGCTGCAAGCCACTCAAAAATCGAAGACAAGCAGTGCTGAACAGAGGATACAGAATCCTCATCCTTTTCCCAGGTAAAGAGAAGCTGGGTGTCGTCAGCGTAGGCTATCACCTTAGCCCCCAAGTCCTCGGCTAAGTAGACCAGAGGAGTAACGTAGATATTAATAAGAAGGGGGCTGAGGGAGGACCCCTGCGGGACACCAGTGGTGACCGGCTGCGGAGTTGAAGCGGCCGGTGGCAGCCAGACCTGTTGAGCCCACCCTTCAAGGAAGGACCTCAGCCAGCCCCAGGCAGCGCCTGAGACACCAATCTCAGTGAGTAGGGCGAGCAGCAGGGAGTGCGGTACCGTGTCGAATGCTGCCAACAGGTCGAGCATTACCAATGCTGCTCTCCCACCAGCATCTAAACAGTCGCGAATGGCTTCGGAAATCTCCACCAGCGCTGTCTCGGTGCTGTAGGAGGAGCGAAACCCAGACTGCGCTGGATGCAGAACTTTAGACCCTTCAACAAACTCCGTAAGTTATCTGGTCACCACCTTCTCACAGACTTTGGCTAAACTGGGCAGGAGGGAAATAGGGCGATAGTTCCCTGGGGTCAGGGGATCAAGAGTAGGCTTCTTCAAAAGGGGAATGATTTCAGCCTGTTTCCAGGCCTCCGGTACCCGAGCCTCACGAAGGGAGACGTTTATGATTGAATTAACTTCGGGGTTAATAGTCTCTGCGACTGCAGCAAGCAGTCTCGCCGCACAGGGGTCCGCGGGCGAACCTGATTTCAAGCCCTTCAGGATTTTAAGAGAGGTAGACCGATCCACAGAAGAGAAGGCCTGCAGAGCGTGCCTGGGGACAACAGGCAGGGTGGCAGTAGGCACAGGGACAGAAGGAGGTCCGGGGCAGGAGGTGAAGGCCACCTGAATCGTGCGTATTTTATCCATGAAGAAATTGGATAGTGTGTTACACCAGCCCTCTGTGGCTGGAAGAGAGCACGATTGTGCTGCAGGAGACGTAAAACTCTGAACTATAGAGAAAATCTCCTTGGCGTTGTTATGTGCCTGCTCAATGCGGGCTGCAAAGTACTGCTTCTTAACCTGTGTTATCGCAGTATAATAGATTTTTTGCCTGCCCCTGAGAGTGGCCTTAGCCAGGGGACAGTATTTGCTGAGGCGCCAAGCACGTTCAAGTTTTTTATACTCCTGCTTAAGCACAGACAGGTCTGGGGTAAACCAGGGTTTAGAAGGCGATTGCCTGGAGAACCTGGACGAAGTCGGTGTGGCAAGCATGTTCATGGAATTGGATAGCCAATTAGAGAAGCCCGCAAGACTCCCATCAAGATCCGGGGTAAGTGCGGGTCTAGAAGCCACCAGAGCCGTGGCAAGTTTGGAAGGTTCAATTTTTTTGAAGGCTGGTTTCCAGTAGCAGGGGCCTGAAGGGCAGGCCGAGGCTAGCTCCCAGGAGAAGTAGGTGAGACAGTGGTCTGACCAGGCGACTGGAAGAGGATCTTCAGCCGTGATAGCGAAATTGGAACAGATAGGGTCGAGAATATGACCTCCTTGATGTGTAGGGCGGGTGACCCATTGAGACAGTTGGGCAAGCTGAAGGATGTCACCAAACGCAAGTGAGTCATTCGAATCGGTCTGGTCAAGGTGAATGTTCAAATCCCTCAATACCAAATATTGGGGAAATCGAAGAGCCCTGGAGGTCACAGCATCGCCCCATGATTGCAAAAAGGACCTAGCAGGGCCCGGGGGACGGTAGATCAGAGAACCTCCCAACAAAAAATGGGGGGAGAACCTGATGCTGAAATCCAGAGCTTCGCAGTCACCCCAGGCATGAATATCGCCCCTAATAAAGTCCCATTTGTCCCTATACATAATCGCCACTCCACCCCCCCTCCCCACCAGGCGATCTGCCCTGGCAATTTTGAAGCCCTTAGGGGTGGCCAGAGCAACAAACGGGTCAGATGTATTATCCAACCACGTTTCCGTAATAAACAGTAAGTCAACTGGCCTGTTAGAGAGGAGCTCAGACACATCAAAATGATGCTTTTTTAAGGAGCGCGCGTTAATCAGAGCCGCTAAAATAGACCGCGGTCTAGAGGCCCTAGACAAGGAAGCAGGGGATTGCGAAGATAACAGAGGGTCTAGATGTAGTCTAAAGCCACATACAGCACAGATATTGTCCTGGACAGACCGCACGTCAAACTGAGAGTGAGAGTGACATGCTGGTAGGCGAAGAGCCCATAGTGCCTTACTAGTATAACACACCCTCTCCCGAGTGTCGACAGACCAACGGGCAGAGTAACTGGCCCTGGCCGCCTCCGGGACGCTGACGGGCGCAGACGGGCTTGCCTTAGGCGCGCCAGCGGCGCGTCCGCGCAGCGTGCATATTTATGGGCCGGCAGCCAGAAAAACTAGAGAGCGCACTGCCTCAAAATGGCGTCTCTCAGTGACTGACCGGTAAAGCAGGAAGTGAGGAAAGCCCCCCTCGTAGTAGATTCAAATTCCCCACAGTATCAGAACACACGGTAATTTTAAAAAGTCAGATTCTTAATAGCGGAATAGCATGAAATAACACAGTGCAAAGTTAAAATTCGAGCAGCTGAAGTTATGTGCAAAATCGGCAATTACAGAGAAAGAGAGCAAGCGTTAGTTCAGAGAACCCCTCAAGGCACCTGCGACCGCGCAGCGTGCATATTTATGGGCCGGCAGCCAGAAAAACTAGAGCGCGCACTGCCTCACAATGTCGTCTCTCAGTGGCTGACCGGCAAAGCAGGAATGAGGAAAGCCCCCCTCGTAGTAGATTAAAATTCCCCACAGTATCAGAACACACGGTAATTTTAAAAGTCAGATTCTTAAAAGCGGAATAACATGAAATAACACAGTGCAAAGTTAAAATTCGAGCAGCTGAAGTTATGTGCAAAATCGGCAATTACAGAGAAAGAGAGCAAGCGTTAGTTCAGAGAACCCCTCAAGGATAGGCTAAAAATGGTCAGAATAACGGAGAAACCAATGTCTCTGGTAGATTTCACAATTGCTTGTTAATTTAGAACCAGAAGACTTGACGAGGCTGAACCATATACTATTGTCGACGTTTCGACCCTGACAAAAGCGTTAATTAACAAGTGTCATGGCGGGTCTTCTTCAGGACAAGGAGAAGGAGGGATGACAGCCCATCACTGGGAAAAGTTCTCTTGAGACTGCCTTGCAGATTAAAAAGGCTGCCAGATATCTTGAAGCTTTAGAAAGACCCAAAATTGTAACAAATCAATGCGGTAGCAAATGTCTTTCCAATCTAGGCCTGTTGTTAATTTAGATGCGGGCCGCTGTGGTACAATCAGCCAGTGGGCGGAACAAGCAGAATTAAGTCCCCCAACAAAGGTCCATGCTACCAGTACCAAATCCTGGCAATTTATAATGGATGTGCGCAGTCACGTCTAGCAGTCTGCTGTGTGACTACGCACATCCATTGCCAGGATTTGGTACTGATAGCATGGACCTTTGTTGGGGGGCTTAATTCTGTTTGTTCCGCCCACTGGCTGATTGTACCACAGCGGCCCGCATCTAAATTAACAACAGGCCTAGATTGGAAAGACAATTGGTACCGCATTGATTTGTTACAATTTTGGGTCTTCCTAAAGATTCAAGATATCTGGCAGCCTTTTTAATCTGCAAGGCAGTCTCAAGAGAATTTTC
The DNA here is from genome assembly GCA_963921515.1 of Calotriton arnoldi. Classification (NCBI taxonomy): domain Eukaryota; kingdom Metazoa; phylum Chordata; class Amphibia; order Caudata; family Salamandridae; genus Calotriton; species Calotriton arnoldi. Next base: position 290,872 of record CAWUFW010005772.1, on the reverse strand, counting down.
CCCAATGATGGGCTGTCATCCCTCCTTCTCCTTGTCCTGAACAAGACCCGCCATGACACTTGTTAATTAACGCTTTTGTCAGGGTCGAAACGTCGACGATAGTATATGGTTCAGCCTCGTCAAGTCTTCTGGTTCTAAATTAACAAGCAATTGTGCAATCTACCAGAGACATTGGTTTCTCCGTTATTCTGACCATTTTTAGCCTATTCTCTCTTGAAATACTTGTACTTAAGTTTATTTCACCTATGTATATATGACACTCACTGCACCATTGTCACTGAGCACTTATTTCACTATATTTTATGTCACCACAATCTTGCATTGAAGTTTGACAGCCTCATAACAAAATGCATATTAACATTGCTTTATTGAACAAAAAGTTCCTTGTTCGCAAACGCATATTTGCCTTTGTTTTTGTGTTCCAAATGCATTGACTATACATTGTTGTCCAAAAGTTATTGGATACTTTATGACCAAGCTGCTATTTATAAAGCAATTGTTCTTTCCCGACAGAACCATTGTAGTTTTTCTTATACTTACCAAGGTTCTGAGGGACACAGGGTTACCCCATTGTTATTATACATGGTGAAATAAAAGGCCTGTCTGATTTCTGATCAGCTTGGTCCAAACTCAGGACAGTGCTCAGAGCAGTTAGTATCCCTAGGGCATGTTCAGAGGCCTCTTGCCCCTGGTCTCAGTAAGTCCTTGCTTTCTTCCCATTCCAGCAACAGATGCCACATCAGGGCATTGGATGAAGATACCGACCAAGAAGAAACTGTGGGGCCATGAGAAGCAGCATGAAGCCACTTCGTTGGTGGGAAGCACATGGGCCAGCACTTTCCTGGGATGACTCTAACAATCACTTTGTTAGAAAATCAATTAACATCCACATGAATCTCAAGGTCACAGGAGCACTGTGGTGTGGCACCTGTGAAGGAGGAAAGTGAAAAACAACCTGGCACACATGTCAATAATTAATGAATAGGTAGCCATTACAGGCGTACTCCTCTTTGGGGTCAATGTAGGCAAGGAAGGATTTGCAAGGACAGGACAGAGCAGAGGCCAGCTCAAGGCAGCTATTTGACTCCTATCAGTTACACTCTTGTAATGTATGTGTGTCAAAATACTTAAAAAGAGATCTAATCAGAGGAAAACTCGCACATGCAGTGTGGCACACCCTGAAGTCAACATCTATGCAGAATGCAGGAAAAATAAGGAGGCCATCTTAAATGCGTGCCAGTGCTGAGTGCCCGTAATGTTGGATGATTACATTACTTAGCTTTGTTAAATATAACTGTCCTAAATTCAAGTAAAACGTTTGCACATCTAACTAGGACTATATCCCTCCTGAACTTAAATATATAGTTTACAATGAACTAGGTCTAGCAGGGATTGCTTGTTTCGTTGTCTGTATTTTCTTTTTCCACCCAAAGTTAATTTTACCTTGTCCCTGAATAGTATCCCTTTAAAGGGTAACAGCTTACTGGGAAAAGAAAGAGGTTGTATACAATACATTTCCAACTTTGGTATACTCGTTCTGTCTTTGACATATTCCTGATGTACATGTGAAACATAATGATTTTCTTAGACATGCCAGTCCTCAGAGAACAGAATACCTTGAACTTACTTATACCCTTTCTCTTAGATACAGCACTCCAAATACTCAAATCTCTATCTCCTTTACCTAGTCTCAATTCTCCAGCTTCAACTGACAGAAATTGAGACAGCCCCAGGATTTAAGATGGTCAATCCGCTCACAGCTAAACATGATCAGTCATCCAATCAGCTCATCGTCAAACATGATCAGACATCCAATCAGCTCACCGTCAAACATGATCAGACATCCAATCAGCTCATCGTCAAACATAATCAGACATCCAATCAACTCACCGTCAAACAAACCATCAAGGCAACAAAACTGGAGAGTGGATCTATTTCCTGATGGCCCATGCAAACTGCATTCCATCCACCAAAGATAATGCAGCATGGTGCACACTTTCAATAGCTGATTGCTGTTTCAGGACAATAGAGTATATCTGTAAAGAAAAACCTCTGGCCAGAAGTCACTCTCAGCTATTCCCCAATTGTATCTGTCGAAAAATGTCACCCATGATACATACTTTTTTCGGTCAATCAAGGGTTGGTAAAGCGCAACTACACACCCGTGAGGGTCACAAGGCGCTGGGGGAGATGGGGAGCAGATCCGTCTAAGTGCTGGGGTCATTCGAAGAGCCAGGTCTTGAGGTCCTTCCTGAACTGGGGTAGAATGGGAGATAGTCTGAGGTGGAGGGGTAGGGTGTTCTAGGTCTTGGCAGCAAGGAAGGAGAAGGACTTTCCTCCGGTTCTGGTCTTGCGGATCCGTGGGACAGTGGCCAGGGCGAGCTAGGTGGAGCGGAGGTGTCTTTTGTGTGCGTGGAAGGAGAGGCGGCTGTTCATGTATGCTGTTCCGGCGTTGTGGAGGGCCTTGTAAGCGTGGGTGAGGAGTTTGAAGGTTATTCTTCTGTCTGCTGGGAGCCAGTGGAGTTTGCAAAGGTGTTGAGTGATGTGGCTGTGCCGAGGGAGGTCAAGGACCAGTCTGGCTGTGGCACTCTGGACATTCTGGAGTTTGCAGAGGTTTTTCTGGGTAATGCTGGCATAGAGTGCATTGCCATAGTCGAGTCTGCAGCTGATGAGCGCGTGAGTGACTGTCTTTCTGGATTCGGTGGAGATCCATCTGAGGGTCTTTCACAGCAGACAGAGGGTATTGAAACAGATTGAGGATCCTGAGTTGATCTGGCGGTCCACAGTGAGCGATGCGTCTAGTATGAATCAGAAGTTTTGTGCGTGGTCTGTCGGGGTGGGGAGAGTTCCTAGCGCAGAGGGCCACCAGGTATCGTTCCATGCCGAGGAGGTGGATCCCAGGATGAGGACTTCTGTCTTGTCTGAGTTGAGCTTAAGGCAGCTGTTCTTCATCCAGGTGGTGACAGTGCTGATTGCTCAGTCGCCCTCCACTGGGATGACTAGGATAAAATACATTCATCAAGACATGAGAATGGAAACTAGCAGTATGCCTCTTTTATTGTATAGTGGCACAATACTATTCTGTACCGCTAACTTTGTATGCGGCAGCCCCGTGAGGAGACGAATCATTGTTTAACTCGTGTGGAGTCTCATTACGAATCGCGTGAACTCTGGGAAGACGTGTTCAATAAACTCTTGTCTCCCTTGATAAAGTGGAGAAACTACACCCCTTTTTTTCTCCAGGATTTAGATTTGCCAAAAGTTCTTTTCCATTTGTTGACTAAGAGAGGAGCCTATCCATAAGGCACCGTCCTCAACTATATCAATCAACCAAAATTGGGTTGACACATCTAGTGAATAATTAAGAGAGGGACTTGTTTTATAACTTGTATATGTCCTGAAGATGGTCTGATGGACGTTTTTGCCACGACAGACCAAAACGTCGACTCTCGCATCTATTTCCCTTACAACTAAGGGTCTGAGGAATTGCTTTCTAATTTAGTCTCTTTTTCCTCTATGTGTATTTACTTGGAATAGATGATCACACTTATGATTTGTAGGTTCATTCTTGTATCCTCTATCATAGTGTTTTATAGTTTTTGAATGTACCCCTTGCATTTTGTGTTTCACATTAAAATTGTATATTTATGAAAGAAAGACATACCCGTGTTTTTCGAATTGGTTTTCGATTTGTTTTTCGAATTGTTTTTTTAAAATTGTGTTTGTTTAATTTCATTTGCTGGATATTAATTTGAAGTACATTTGCATTGATGTGTAGACTTTTGCAAAGTTAAGTCACCAACTGGGACTTGACCAATAGATAATAAGTCTATAAGAAATTGAACTAAGTTTATCAAATAAAATCCCTTTTAGGTAACTTTATGTAAACAATACTATTTAAGCACCATGGCTTTAGATTTGATAGGCCTCAGAATTAGCGCCAATGTGAGGGAGATTAGTGAACATTATCTTCTCCACCTAACAGAGCTAAAGTCCCAGAATAGGCAATCCCTGCAGACCCAAATCTAGAAAGACCCATGTTTACTAACACCTCTCTTGCGCTCATAAATTTCTAACTCAAGCAATTCATTTGGTGATGAGCAGGCATCCTTTGCAGGCCTTGAAGAGCCAGTTCCGCATATTGAAGGAGAATCAACCTCTGGACTGTCCCACCTTGTAGGAAAGTAGGATCTGCTTCTTATTGTTACCCCCACTTTTTGCTTGATCTTACACTGTTTTTGACTAATTTGACGGGGATCCTGCTAATCAGGACCCCAGTCTATCTGCTTTTTCCCTAAAATGTTACGCCATGTACTTAGGTACATTCCAGATTGGATACTGGGGTACCCTTGTCAGTCCCTAGTATATGGTACTCATGTACCCAGGGCATAGGTACCCCAGAGGCCTCCCATGGCCTGAAGCATGTATTATGCCACCCATGAGAGGCCATGCAAAATGGACCTACAGGCCTGCCATTGCAGCCTGTGTAAGTTGGTGCATGCACCACTTACTTAAGATATAGGTTTACTATATCTAAGGGTCACTACACTTAAAACCTATAAGTCAACCCTATAGCAGGCCTTGACAATGCTGAAGGCAGGGTGCTTGGTTCTAAGTGAGAGGGTGCCACTGCATGAGCAGAACACCCCTGCAGCCTACGGAGTCCATTCTCCCGGGTTGTTAGTGCTACAGCCATTTACGACATATAGAGCGGCATTATGTGACCGCGTGATGACTAACTCTAAAACGGCTGAAAGTAACCCTATCGTGTTTGGTATCAAACATTGTGGAATCATACCCCCACACCGGTGTGGGAGGTATGATTCCACCCCTCAGAAACAAGCTTTGTGAGGTCCCTGGTGTTCCCGGTACCAGCCTTCTAGTCCCAAGCAGCCCAAAAGGGTTGCTGCAGACCAGAGACACATTTCTGCCCTCCTGCTGCTGAGCCAAGCTCGAGCAGGAGAAGGCAGAACAATAGGCATCCTGTCACAGTGAGGTGTGACCACCTCCCAGACAGGATTTAGTGTATTAGGCCTAGGTGGGTGCGCTTGCCAGCGACCGAAAGTCTGCATGAGGGGCACATTTGGTGTCACTGTGCATAGTCCAGTTCAAACCAGTCCTGGGAGCCGTTGGCTCCTGCTCTGGCACGAAACTGGACAAAGCACAGGGGAGTATCCTCCCCACTGTGCTGACCCTCTCCTGGGAGGGTCCCCTGAATCTGTCCAACCCTCTCACATGGGTACAAAAGGGCTTACCTGGCTGTAGGACCCTAGATTTGACGTGGACAAGATTCTGAACAAGAAACCACTGACCTTCGACTGTCTGGACACTCTGGACTTCACAGGACTTCGACTGGGCCTGGTTCGTCTCCCTCTCCGTCCAAAGCATTGTCTGTGCCCATGCACCATACAGGCTCCATGCAGGACCTGTGGAGCATCAAGGACAACTGAAGTTATCTCCCTTGGGGTGAAGGAGTCACTCTCCTGCATTCGCAGGCACGGTAACGCAACTGACCAGTCTGTTGATCCTATGCTCCTGCGGGTCCTTAAACTTTAAAACTGCAACAGTGACTCGCCTATTGAATTGTACGTGGCACGCAGTTGTGTTCTCACACTGCACCCGTCCTCCGTGGGGTCCCTACTTACTCACCTTGGGTGGTTCCTTGGGGTCCCAGCGATTCTACAACCTCTAGACACTGTCTTGACTCGAGTCGTGGTTCTTATACGACTATTTTAGTATATGGTTTGGTCTCCCCCTGGAGCCCACTGTATATTAGTGCTTCTTACGATTGTTTCTGTGCTATAGTATTGTGTACCTTGTGTTTATCTGCGTGTAGCAGATACTGTGGGGTATTCAGAGTGTGTTATAATAATAAATACATATTTTTATAACTACTGTGTGGTTCTCCTTTCATTCAACCAATACAATAAGATTGCATTCTGGTAAAACAAGCTGATCAACATTCCTTCAAGACTAAGCCTGAAGGCTGCTCTCCACGGCTACCACTTGGATAGCTTTCTAAGGTTATCTTTGACCTCTTAAATCACCATAAGGGTTGTTTGGACTGGTGCAAGGTGCCCACTTTAATTAGTGGACATCATATACCAGGCCAACTTCTCACACACCTCACATAGGGTTCACCAAGTCAAAGAAGGATCCCACACAAAGTAGAGCCCTTGAGGGCTTAGTGACAGGAACAATGCCCTCTCTTTAATATTCTATCAAGGAGGGAGGGCTGTTGTACTCCCGTTCTTCTTGTATTCAGAGGAAGGACTTGGGAGGGTGCTGGTTGTGCCCTAGCAGCACAGAGCTATAACAATGCATGCTGAACATGGGTCTCATCATGGGGGCCACATGGAATTGTGCCACCAGACAGTGAGAGAAAAAGCTTGCTATCACTCCCTCCCGTCATAGTATCACATAACACAAAAGGTATTGAGAGCTGTATTGCCCTAAGTTACTGTTAATACTTCAATGTACTGGTGTTCTGAGATTCCTATCATCATCATCTATCAGTTTCCAATACCAGGTTGATATCTTCTTTTTAGCTGCCTCAAGTCCTATATCCTTTCTTCATATTTCCACCTTTTCCCGTTCTCCACTTCTGTGTCCTCCACCATGATTCTAAATGTACATACTTGAACCTTGGGATTGATCCGTGCGTGACCACAATTAAATCATCCAAAGTATTAGATCCTGCCCATGTTGCAGCTCCCTCCTAAATTTCAGTCCTGACTTCATCAGAGGAGACTTGGGGCCATATTATCAAGAACGGCGATAACATTATCGCCGCTTTAGCGGCAGGAAACTGCCGCTAAAGCGGCGATAAGGGGCTTGATAATATGCTCCTATAGAATTCCAATAGAAGCCCAGGTTTGATGTTCTTCACACCAGAACCTGGGCTTCTATTGGAATTCTATAGGGCATATTGTCAAGCCCCTTATCGCCGCTTTAGCGGCAGTTTCCTGCCGCTAAAGCGACGATAATGTTTTCGCCGTTCTTGATAATATGGCCCTAAGTTGGTCTTCCAGTAAGTCTAAGGTGTCTGGAGAACCCCAAATGGGAACCCCAAATGGGAGCATATGCTGCATAGCCGAAGGCACGTCAAAGGCAAGCTTGTCTGTGCCCGTTTACACCTGGACCGCGCCCAAGCCAGGACCCCTGGATCTCCACCCACCTACAGCTACACCAACGTCCAGATCACAACCCTGAACCCTGTACTTAGTAGTAACTACTGTATCCTCACATCCCCGCTCTCAACGGCAGGACCCTTCTCCTGCCATCACTGCAGATTCACCTGCAACGTCACACCACCCTCCCAAGGGCCCCTGCCTTCCGCTACGGATCCAGAAATCCAATGCCTCCTGATCAACTCCTGCTCATTCCACAAACACGCCTCCGAGATCTGGGACACCGTCACCTCCCTCACGCCGATGTTGTCTTCCTGATGAGACCTAGCTCAACCCCGCCTCAATACCGGACATCGCCACCGCCACGCCTAAAGGATACAAGATCATACACCAGGACTGTATCAACAAACACGGAGGTGGAATAGCCATCATTCACTAAGAGTCCCTCCACTAAACAGCAAACACTGATGACTCGACCCCCATCATGGGACACCTCAACTTTCAACACCTCAACTTTCAACTGAACACAGACAACAAAACCCCCATTAGAGGCCCCCTGGCATACAGACCGCCAGATCCACGGCTCGCCTTCTGCAAAGACATCTCTGACTTCATTGCCACCCTGGCGATCAAATCCAGCAACTTTATCTTCCTCAGGGACCTCAGCTTCCACATCGAGGACCCCAACGACACAAACACAGCAAACCTAATTGAGAGCATGAACAACCTAGGCCTCACCCAACCAGTCACCGACTCCTCGCACATCGTCGGACACACACTGGACCCTAGCTTTACAGCAAGCAACAGGATCAGATACAGCCACGCCTCTGAATTAACCTGGTCTGACCACTCAATTGTCCACTTTTTCATCACAACCGCCCATGATAACCCTGTTAACCAGACCAGTTGCTCTCACAGGAGCTGGAACAAGGTAACTGAGGACCTCTGGACTGACACCCTTTGCGGTGACTGCCAAAAACTTCAACACATCTACTAGTGCGCCGACAGATTCGCCCACCTCAAACCTGCCAGACCAGGCAGAGCCACCAAACACACCAGCTGGTTCACCTCGGAACTCAAAGCCACCAAAAACACATGCAAACAACTGGAAATGATCTAGCACTCCAGCAAATCGCCTAGTGACCGAGCCAACTTTAAACTGGCTCTAAACCATTATCATCTATACCTGAAAAAAGCAAAAAAGGACTCCCTGACAGCCCGCCTGAAAACCAGCTCCAACCACAGTAAAGAACTCTTCAGCATTGTTGAAGTGTTCTCCAACACCCAAGCTTCCGAGAACACCATCATCCCCTCCCAGACACTCTGCGACACCCTTGCATACTTCTTCTTAAGCAAAATTGTGTCCTTTTACGAACACTTCGAAACCCAACTACCTATCTCCAACATCCACAACCTACTAAACGTCACCAACTCCACCTCAACCCCAAGGGTCACAGTGTGGAACCCTTCCACCACACAGACCACCGCTACCATCATGAGATCCATTCACTCAAGAGCACCCAGGGACCACTGTCCCCACCACATGCTCAACCTGGGGAACAATACCATCAGCAAATAGCTCACCACAATCCTCAACATCTCGACCACCGCTGCTTCCTTCCCAATGGAATGAAAACATGCCAAAATCAAACCTCTCCTCAAAAAACCCTCTGCAGATATGGAAGAACTCGAGAACTACTGGCCCATCTCACTGCTGCCCTTACCGGCAAAATTCTAGAAAAAGTCATCAATCACCAACTCATCAACCACATGGTGAACAGCACACTCATGGGCCCTTCCTCATCTGGGTTCCATCCAAACCACAGCACAGAAACCGTCCTAATCACGGCCACCGATGATATCTGGTCTTTCCTAGACCAGGCGGACACTGCAGCCCTGATCCTCCTTGACCTCTCAGCAGCATTCAATACAGTGTCCCACCACACCCTCCTGAATAGACTCCACAAGATGAGATACAAGGGGACGCCCTCAACTGGATCGGATCTTTCCTCACCGGAAGAACTCCGAGCATCCGCCTCTCACCTTACACCTCGGGCCCTAAGAACATAATTTGCAGCATCCCCCAAGGTTCCTCACTGAATCCCATCCTGTTCAATGCATATATGGCCCCTCTGGCCACCCTGGTCAGAGCCCACGATATGAACATCATATCATATGCAGACGACACCCAGCTCATACTTTCCCTATCCGCTGACCCCACCAACACCAAAACTAACTTCCACAGGCATTGCCAGCTGAATGCAAAACAACTGCCCAAAGCTCAACACTGATAAAAACAGAGGTACTCATCTTCAGGAACAACACCAATCCATGGAATGGCACCTGGTGCCCAGCAGAACTGGGCCCCGCTCCCTCACCCTCGGACCATGCCAGTAACTTTCGCATCATACTTGACAGCAGGCTCACCATGAAAAACCAGATTAATGCAGTATCCTCAGCTTGGTTCCTCACTCTTTGCATGCTCCAGAAAATCTTCAAGTGGATCCCCATCAGCACCAGACACACCGTCACCCAGGCCCTCATCACCAACCGCATGTACTACGGCAACGCTCTCTACATAAGAGTTACCACTCAGCTACTAAACAGACTAAAGACTATCCATAACGCGCAGCCAGGCTCATTCTCAACCTCCCAAGGTGTGCCCGTATCACCCCCACCTCAGAACACTCCACTGGCTCCCTGCACACAACAGATGTCAGGGCAAAATGCTGAGCCATGCCTACAAGGCCCTACATAAGGAAGGACTAGCCTAAACCACAAACTGAATCTACACCAACCCGTCAGACATCTGCGATCTGCCGTCTTCTACCTCGCCCACACTCTTCGCTATCTCTGAAGCAGGAGCGGCGGCTGCTCCTTATCCTACCTGGCCTCCAAGACCTGGAACAGCCTCGCTATTCGACTGACAACGCCCAGCAACAGTTAACATTGCACCATATCTCTAAAGAGGTTCCAAGCACTTTCAACTTTATGTTCTTAAAGAACTTGGGAGAGCTGAATTTATGGAGAACATTATCTTGCCTTAAGCTCCCCAACATGATCGAGAACATTCTCCCCTACATGAGTAGTCTGGTCATGCAAGGAACATCCTGAAGTTCTTGAAATGAAATGCATAATAATACAGCCAAACATCCAGCAACACCAAGCCTCCTTTATCTAGCTTCCCTCTCAATTTTTGCCATGACAGCAAATTTCCTTTGGAGACCCAGATAAAACTACCTAATTTTCCCTGAATTTTTGTAAGCAAGTCTTCTGGGAATAGGAGCAGGATGGTGTCAAAAATCAAGGTACGCTTAGTCAGGATTGATATTTTGGTTAGGTTGCCTCAACCATATGTCGTTAAATGTAGCTTCTCCCATCCCTTAAGTAGCTCATCTAACTCTTTCATAACTTTCTTTGGGTTTACTGGGTATATCCTCTATCCCTAGCATGATCGTTATGCCCAGGTACCACCGTTTAGACTGGCTGGTGTAGCTGGTCTTAGCCCCTGGATTCACTCTCGGGTCCAGGGTTCAAGATGAAGTTGCAAGCCAAGTTCTTCATCCCCAGGCAAGAGAGCAGTAGGCAGCAGGGCAGCACAGCAGGGCAGCAGTTATTTTAGAGGAGCAGTTCAGAGTGGCAGTCATTGTAGCAGCACAGCAATCCTTCATCCTGGCAGAGTATCCACATGTCTAGAAGTGTACTGAAGTGCTGGTGTATGAGGCCCTTCTTTTATACACAGTTTTGCCTTTGAAGTGTGGAGAAGCTTCTAGAGGGAGGCCTTTGAAGAACATAGATGCCCTGCCTTCCCTGCCCTGGCTCCAGACTAACCACTGGGAGTATGCAGCCCTTTGTGTAGAGGCATGACACAGCCTATTCAAGTGTAAGTAGGGCTGTGCACAGCATTTCCCTCCCATCCTGCCAGTAATGACCCATTCAGTCCTCAGCTCCCCATTGTATGTGGCTGTCTAGGAGCAACTGTCACAGTATAAGGGAGGTACCCTGATCCTCGGAAAAGGGATGGGTATATATCAACAAAAGAGCAAACATTCCCTTTTCCCAAGTTTGAAGAGAAGACCCTAAAACTAGTGAGTCAGATAAAATAAATCCGTGATCTAAATGTATAAGGACAACAATAAAGTTCCAAGTTGCTAAAGTACAAAATCATGTGTAAAGAGAAACATAAAATCCAACAATATTAAAAAGGAATGCTTATAAAAATTAGTTTATTCAAAAGTTTAAACAATGATACTGATGGAGCAAGGTTTCGCAAATGAAACTTGCTCGTATGCAATCTTCCTCATTGTATTAATATTAAAACTTGTATTGTCTGTATTAATATTTGCACACACTACATGAATAGTTAGGAAGCTTGCCTATGTCGTTTTTCTAACAAATAACGCTTGTTCCTAGTCTAAAATGGCCGCTTAAGCGCGGGAATTTAACTGCGCATGTCACAACCTGATCACATGGTGTGACGTCTTTCTTTGCTTGGTGGGAATTTCTGCTTCTGCGCAGTGTGCAATAAAATGGCTGCTCAATGTTCTCACATGCTTAAGCTTGCTCCTGTGTCATTACTAAATTGTCATTTCTTAACACAATTAATGCGGGATAGGATTTTATAATTTAAAGGGATTAGAAATGAGATAAGTGGTATACAGTGAAACGTTTTATTTTTGATATTAATATTTCCTTCTTGCACTTTTAGTAATTCGTAATCTTGGGCCTGGGTTGGTGACTTGAAACTAGAGAAGCAGAAGGTTCTGCGCATGTCCCCTGAAAGACTGCCAAAATGAAGTCAACTTGGACGTCTCACAAGGCCATGACCTATCGGCCGAAGAGGATGTTCTAAATGTACAAATTTGTAACAAAAGATACAATTGCTGTAGAAATTGTATATAATTTGTTGTGAGACGGGTGGGAAATAAAGTGAATGTATTAAATTGAAGGGGAGGGAACGTTAATACAATAGGCTTCACAAATTAAGCCAAATTTGTCATGGTGCGAGAATCCACTTCCTGTCCCTGTCCAATCAGAAGTAGTGGTCCCATATTTTAGCAACATTAAGGGGAGGTACATGGGCGTAGAAGGGTATAATAGAATATAGCATTAGTAGTTAAGTAGCTGAGATTTTTAGAATACACTGAAGAGCTCCAGACTGCCCAGCTGATCGATTGCTGACAGAATCCCTATCCAGAAGAGGTCCTGAGGAGGGGGCGGCGGAGTCCATTAGAGGGAAGAATCGATGAGAAGTCGAGTGCCAGAGAGGGGAACGGCGCAGGCGTCGTTGTAGAGAGGTCACCAGTCCGGTCCTGATTCCGAAGAAGGTCCTTGCTCTTCATCCTTCCAGGGTCCTATCCATTCAAACTCCTTGGCTAAGGGTTTGGTTCTTGCATTTAGGTAAATATATGCAACTTTTAGTTGCGCTGCTGTTCCTATCTCCACTTTTCCTTATACACCGTCATTGATTAGTAATAATCATTCTATGCTTTTCCACGAGTATTCTGATCAAATACCGTGTCTTTTTCTGTATTTTACTCTGCTAAAACTTTAGATAAACATTTTAAAACTTCCTGACTCTGTGGTTATTTCAGATTATGTACAATAGTGAATGTCACTCATTTTAAATTTCCCAATTAGCAAAGGATCCATTGGTAAGTTATTACTCTTCAATCAGAAGGTAATTGGTAGCAGGGATTTTGATAAAAGAGTACATCTGACACCCAGCGTAAGTATTAGTGTAGTATGTATGTATGGGCCCAAGTGAGTATATGGTGTATGAATACTGTTTGCTAATATTGCGCTGGATCAGTTTTCTGGTAAGCAGAGGACGGTTTGTGTTACTCTTTGTTAATTGGGTAATGAGAATTTTATTTAGCATTTTTATGAACTAATACCCGTTATTTTTGAGTATTGTTTTATGTTGTCCAGAATACCCCGGGAAAAGAATAGTGGGTGGCAGGTAGAAGCCATACTGCAGTGAGGTTATCTGTCAGGCAGAAATAGTACTGAATAGTTAAGCAGGACTATCAGCACTTGTTAGAGATTCTATGCGTATAAGAATAGTGGAAGAAGTATGCTGATGAAAATTTGATGTTATATCACCTAGAAAGGGTAACATTGAAGAAGTAACAGGTATTTCGGAAGCTTGTGTGAAGAGTAAACGGAAGGGTTTTACTCGTAGTGTATGTTTTAGTAAATGGAAAGGTTTTACTAAGTGTGTAAGAGAAACTATCTTTCTGAATTAAAGAAACTGACACGATAGCGAATGTTTTATGTTGTTACTGAATTTTAATTAAGAACTATAGAGAAAATAAGCTTTGCGTAAGATTTTGTAAAGGGAGGGTCAGTTACCGGAGAGGGAGCTGACGTCACAAAACGCCGTGCTGGGATTGGTTGGATCCGCGGGCGTGGGAATACCCTTGTAAAGGAGGGGTCAGTAATCAGTAGTAGTACTGATGTCATAGGTGCCGCACTGAGATTGGTTGAACCAGCGTGGGAACAGAAAAGAGCAGATTGTAAAGGAGGGGTTGACAGAGAACGTCACCAAAAAGGCCGCGCAAGGATTGGCTTAAAATTAAAAGTTAGCAAAGGTTTGATTGGTTGAGAGTTTAGAAGCAAAATTCTAAGTGGATAAGGATTGCATGTTAAAACGCGATCCGACTTTAACAGGGAATCGTCCAGATAGGAGATTTCTAGGGTTTGCAGAATATAATTTTATACATCGGTACTTGCCTAAAATGTACGGAGAAAAGAAAAAGATGTCAGTTTTACAAAAGATTAAGAATTATTTCAAAAAGGATAAACCAATCAAGACTAGAGAGGGAATTATTATTCCCCCAGCCAAAACGCCCGCATCATATATGATGATGGAGAGAGGTTATCATACTTGTGTATGGATAGAGAATTGGAGAGAATATACTAAAAATGACGGGATACTAGAATTTCCCGAGAATGGCACATTCAATGGGCGAATTCTTCAAAATTTGAGACAAAGGATGAATGATTTAGAACCTAGACCCAGATTAACTCAATACGAAGCTTTAGAGGAGTGGGAAACTGAAGCATTTGAGCGTGATCGATCTCGAAGTAATGGGAGGTATCCAGGATTTTTCCCCAGATATTTACGTGAGAATAGGGAAGGACAAATGAAGCAGTGGAGAAGGACAATGCTTGTTGAGGGATTATATCCACTACTCACAGAAGGAGAGAAATCAGGAGGCAAGTGTACAGAAAAGACAAAACACTTAATGAGACATGAAGACTCAGAAGATGAGTTTATGGAAGAAATATTGAGGAATCCTCCACCGTATCAGGAAGGGTCAAGTGGAATTCCTCCTAGTGCCCCACCACAAACACCAATGGTACCTCAGGTACTACATGAATTCACCCCGAATAGAATACTTCATGAAAAAGAAAAAGAAGCATTAGAAAAGACCAGAGCAGAATTAGTACGGAAAATATCCCAGATAAAAACACATCCTGATTCATTGACTATTCCTGTAACAATTGGTCCAGTAGTGCCATTATATGGTATACAAGGAAATTGTCCTCCTCTGATACCCGTATCTTCTCCTATGAATACTCCCGAAAATTTTCAAAAACTTGAAGCTCCAGTTATAATTGAAGATCACTTTAGTGATTGTGATTCCACAATATCTCTCATGGATTTACCTGTGAGAGGTCCAGTAAAAGGTACTCCCAGAAAAGAAATACCGGAGCGTTCAAAAGATGTAAGTTTAATAACTTCATCAGGGGCAAAGAGTGCTACTATAGTAACACCTGAAGATTTAGAAAGGTGGGTACAAGGATCAGATAAATTATGTACTCCTCCAAAATTACTAGACATTCAAAAATTAAAAGCCGAGTTAGAAGAAATGATAGCAGGAAATATAGGAGTAGAACGCTTAAACACTTATGATGAAGAAGAATTGCTGTTCTTATGCAGGAGTATCACTAGAAATGTAAGGTTATTTCATGAAAAATTGTCCAATCTAGCCCTACAAATGGGAATTGAAATAGGGAAGTCAAAAGTACTACAGAAACCCTATAGAGCAGAATTCTCAGACAAGGATTTAGAAAATATGAATGCTTCTGGAAGAAGACTGCAAATACGAGAATTAATGTTAGTTTTACAAAAATGGGGAGACCTAGAAAAATGGAGAACTAGGTGGACAAAGAAAAAGGAAGAAGCTCGCTCAAGTCGAACAGCTTCTGAATATGTAATGAAGGAAACAGAAAAGGTTGACAAAATGTACCCGATGCGAGAAGTTGCAGGAGGAGGTTATGTACATGTCCCATGGAGTAGACAGGATATTTTATCATTTACTAATGATTTCCCAAAGCTGAGAGAAAAGCCAATTGAATGGTACAAGCAGGTTGAAAGGTTTGTGAAAGTATCAAAAGTATTGTTGAAGGACTTGGATGGTCTGTTTGACATAGTGGTACCTGCAGATTTATGGACAGATTGTAAGATCACAATCGATTGGCCGAATGATGAATATCCCAGAGATCCAAAAACAGGTGCCCCGTCAAATGATGTGATGAAAAAGTACCAGCAGGTGATAACATACCTGAAAGGGAAAATACCACCGAAAGAAACAGACTGGGTAAAAATAGATCGAACTACCCAAGAAGCCAGTGAAACAGTGCATTCGTATTATGAGCGCCTCTTACAGGTGTTCAAACAGTACAGTGGATTTGAGGACATTGGAGACAAAAATATGAGTCAGTTTGTATACCGATTTGTGTATGGTTTGAAGCCCGAGATTTGCCAGATGATTAAGCAACATATGCTCTGTTGGCAAGGAAAACCAATTGACGAAATTTTGAAATATGCAAAGTACTGTGGGGATGACATTGAGTATAGACACAAGAAATTGCAGGAGAAAGTAATGTATGGGCCCAAGTGAGTATATGGTGTATGAATGCTGTTTGCTAATATTGCGCTGGATCAATACCACAAAATTCACTGTAATGGATTAGCTAGAGCATACTGTTTTTACATTATTAAAAAGCATTTGTCAATTTACAAACATTATAAAAAAGAAAAACAAACTGTCGACGCAGCGTTTCGGTGATAAAGTATTTCGTCACCTTCTTCAGGACAATAGAGCAATTTAAAAATTTGAACAACAATAAAAACACTATGTTAGAAACAAAAAACATTCCTTTTTTCTACAGAAAACGAGAACACATTTTTTAGCAACTTAGAAAACTAATTCCCATTGAACTTTTATCAAACTATATCACGGTTATTTACAGTATCTGAAGGTTCTACTTATTATTTTAAGGTTTTGTCTAAAGAATAGCAGCACCATAATGCTGCCTCACATGAGCTATTTAGTATGAGTATTAATATTAACACGACATACCGTTGGTCGTGACTCTGTAGCCTCTAGATTATCGTATTTGGCTATCAGGGGGAATCAATTTCCCATGTGTCGTCTTTAACAACCTTAAGGACACTGTTACTGTTCCTGAAAGGGTATGATAGCACCAAAATCATAACCTCTTCTCAGTCCATTTTATACAAAAAAGTTGTACAAGTGAACCCTGAATTAGTCCACCCACCTGTATACTCTGTATTTCTTTAAAATCCGTATTATTAAATTATGGGTCTCCTTATCAGTGTTTATACTGTAAACAGTTCTACAAGAAAAATGGTTACACGTTAGTCAGTCACTTTCCTTAGTCTCTGGTTTAGCTAAAATGTTAATGAAGCAAACCTCATTGAAAAAAATATTAATTGGCAGAATCCAGGAACGTGGATCTCTGGACAACCTTTTACCTAAGAAGATAGATCCACTATTATAATTGGAACCACCTCTTAAAACAAAAATAATAAGTGTAGCATCAGCCCGATGAGTTTTAAACTTACCTCACAAGCCAGGCGTTTTTGAATTCAAGCCTTTGTATGTGCAGTCTGTAGTCCCCAAAGATTGAGACGACCCCAAATATATACGATTGACTCTAGTTAAAAAAAAAAAGGGATTATCAAAAATTGTTTTAAACAGAATTTTTCGAGTCCTTTTCTTACCGATTATATAATTACCCAAAACTCATAAGGATCATTATTATCTCATAAGGATCATTGTTATCTGGATACCATGATCTATACTCATGATAGATTAACAGTATTGGATGTTGTTAATCCCCTACAGCACTACCATGTCTTTGACTACCTATGTGAAAACACGTTGCATTATACTCTCTAAACTCTATGTTCTCCTCATTTTAAATAATGTTAAGTTCTAAACTCAACAACACCAAAACTAAATTTAAATTGGCTGTTAAAGTCTAGACGCATATTCCCAGGTTTAAATTCATATTTGTTACATCTTATGAAGACTAACGATCCCCCATTACGCATTTGCGGGTTACTCACCTATGAATATAGAGTGTAAAACGACCGTCCGTGTCACTATCCTGCAGTCAAGTGATCAGCATTGGAGTTGGGTCTGGCCTCTTATTTTATACCTCTGGCACCTTTTGTCGCAGGGTTATGATATCACACTTAACTACTTACACCTGTAGTTGCAGCACCACCATTCCGTCCCATTTTTTCTTAGGAAAGGAAACAGCCATGTAGGAAGGTGGAATCTGACTACATGGTTGCCCCCACTTTGTTTCCTGGTGTTTTGATGGTTTTTGACTTAGTTTGGCTGGGAACCTGCTATTCAGGTCCCCAGCCTATCTGCTTTCTCTTTAAAATGGATTCCAAGTACCTTAGGTACACTTCATATTGGATTCTGGGGTGCCCTTATAAGTCCCTAGTATATGGTATACTATGTACCCAAGGCATAGGTACCCCAGAGGCCTACCAGGGGCTGAAGCATGAATTGTGCCACCCCTGGAAGGCCATCCAAAATGACACCACAGGACTGCTACTGCAGCCTGGGTAAGGTGGTGCATGCACCCCTTACAGAGATATAGGTTCACTATATCTCACCTATCACTGCACATAAGAACCTATCAGTCACCCCTATGGCAGGCCTTATCAATCTAGAAGGCAGGGTGCTTGGTTATATGTGAGAGGGTGCCCATGCATGAGCAGAGCACCCCTGCAGCCTTCGGAATCTCCTCTCCGGGGTTGTCAGTGGTGCAGCCTGACCATATACTCTTAAGTGCATTATATCCTTGCGGTAAATGCTAACTTTGGGATGGCTGCACGGAAACATGTCGTGTTTGGTGTCAAACACCTTGGAATCATACCCCCACACCAGTAACTGGTGTGGGAGTATGATCCCACCCTTCTAGAGGGAAAGACATGGCAGTACCAGTAAACCCGGTACCAACTAAACAGAGCCCTGGCATCACAAAATGGATGCTACAGCCACAGACAAGAGTCTGGCCTCCTGCTGCTGACCGAAACTCCGGCAGGGGAGGCCTGGACAATAGGTTTCCTGTCACAGGGAGGTGTGACCACCTCCCAGACAGGCCTTAGTGGATTGGGGCTGGGTGGGTGCACTCCATGAGTGCTTTGAAGTCCTGCACTGGGGGCACATTTGGTGTCCTCGTGCATACCCCAGTTCAAACCGGTTGCAGGGGCTGCCAGCCCCTGCTCTGGCGTGAAACTGGACAAAGGAAATGGGTGTAGCCACCCCTCTTTCCAAACCCTCCCATAGGTGGGTCCCCAGAGTTAGTCCAACCCCTTTCTTTAGTATAAGTAAGGAACCCCTGGCAACAGGACTTTAGATATCCCTGGACGAAACTCTGAAGCTGAATCCTGGACCTTCGATGCTCTACATCAAGATTAGAGGACTGAAGAATCTCCCTTGGGGTCAAGGAGTGACTCCCTGCTTGGCAGGCACCAACGAAGCATCTGTCCGGTCTGCATCACTGAAGCTCCTGCCGGACGCCGAAGTCTTTGCATCACCAGAGGTGGATTGCCAGACTTCCCGAGGCTGCCCTGAGTCCCCAGTAAAGCTGAGGCACGTAGCTATCGTGGGTAACGTGGAACCGTGACCCTTGGACACCGAGCACATTTGCAAGTGCACCAACTTTCTGACCTCTCTCAAAGCCATGCTTTGGGTTCCAAGTAGCCCTAGCCCCGAGCACCAACTGCAGTGAAGATCACTGGCCTACACTTCACGAGTGTTCCGTGGGCCAGCTCCAAGTGCGACCGCTTGAGGCTCCTTCGCGATCTCTAGTCCATTGGCTAGTGGGTCCCCACGAAGGCAACTCTTCATTTGCTTGGGCTTTCCTGGTTGCTCCAGAAATGCGTTGACTTACCCTCACTGGGTGAGTCCCACAGACCTTGCTGGTCTGCACCGCAGCCTTTTCTTTGTTTCCCCATGACTTGCCATTGCCAAGGCTTGTTGGGTCCAATCTGGTCGCCGACACCGCAGCACTCGCCAGACTTTTTGGGACAGTTCGATTCCAGCTCCTGGCCATCATCGACGCCTCCTGGACCTCGTGGCTGAAGAGTCAAGGCACCCGTCAACTCACCTGAAGCACCCAACATCTGAGGGCATTCGACTATCGTGCCCCTGGTCACTGGCTAGTGACCCAGACTCTGTCCCCTCTGCTTTCAGGTCTTCCTCTTCCTCGATCCAGGCTTGGATCGCACCGGACACTCTTCCTCTTCACGGCAGCAGCACTTTCCAGAAGATCGCCATTGAAAACGACGACGATTCCCGACACCTTTTCACACGTATGCACCCGGCTCCCCTGGGTGAGGTAACTCGAGTATTTCGATACTCACGTGGGCCCTAGAAACTCTTAAGTTTTAAGGGGTTAACTGGAAGTCCTCTCCGAAGTGTCCTTTTTCTTTTAAAATCCAACCGCGACTTTCCCCATAGAAGTTAACGGCGATTCGCGGCTGTGTTCTCACACTGCACGCGTCCCCCGTGGGTCCCCTGTGTCACTACCTGGGTGGTTCCTTGGGGTCCAAGCACTTCTACAGGCTCTAGGCCTTGTGTCTCGCTCAGTCGTGGTTCTTATACCACTATTTTAGTATATGGTTTGGTACGCCCCTAGGGCTCAAACGTGTATTGTGCTAATAACTGCTGATATTTGCCTTGTAACTTATGTATTTCGAACTCTAGCCTCATAAAGTGACTAGAGGGGTGTGTTTAAGACTAAATACATATATTTTATATATATACCTGGTGTGGTCCTCTTTCATTTGGTCACTCAAGAGATTATAGACTGGTAAAACAAGCTGCTTTACATTCCTCCAAGACTTAGCCTGAAGGCTGCTCTCCATAGCTACCACTAGGATAGCTTTCAATAAAGGTTGTCTTTAACCTATCATCAATAAGGAGTTGTTTGGACTGGTACAGGGTGCCCACTATAACTAGTGGACAGCATACACCAGGCCAACTTCTCACATTAGTGGCAGCGGTGGGATTCCAGCTTGCTATTGTTTTACCAGATAATCTCAAGTGTGTGACTAACTGAAAACCACTAAAGGTACCTGAGGTATATATAAATTCAAGCTTAGAAATACAGTAAGTTCTACTGAACTTAGAGTTGTGTGTCAAGGGCTTAGCACCCCCTTTCTACAACTCAAGAGAGTTTAGTAGGCCACACTAGAATAGGTAGTGCATACACCACACCTCACTAGTAATGTCTTCAAGGCCAGGAACCAGTGGGTCCCTGCCAGAAGCCAATGGGCTTCTTCCCTCCAAGTATGATAATCTCCCATTCTTGGAATTGAGAGCATTATGCACTGCTAGGAAGCTGAAGACAGGCAAAAGTGCCCACACCCAACGCCTCATAGAGGTACTTCTGTTGGATGATCGCAGAAGACCCTTAGGGTCTGAAGGGGTAGGCAGAGAGGGTGGGGCAGAAGATGAGGAAGGGGCCAGGGGTGAACACACCCAGGACCTATCCTCTGAAACTTGTCAGGAAGGTGACAATGACCTTGACCTGGAAAATCCAGCTCCTCCTGCAGATGAGGAGGATCAGAATGACCTCCCCTTTGTCCCACCAGGAAGAGTTGTGAGTGTGCCTAGAAGGTCCAGATCTCCTTCTCAGGAGTCTAACCATTCTGACACCTCAGTAGGGACCTCTGTTTCCTCTCATAGGAGGGAATCCTCTCATGAGAGAAAAGAGAGACTGCTCAAGTATGAGGAAGCTCAATTGAGAATCAGAAAAGAGCAGCTGGCTATAGACAGGGTGTCCCTAGAGCTTCATAGAGAAAGAAGAAAGTTGGGACTATAGTCCCATGGTTGCAGCAACTTCCCCAGAGATAGGGAAAGGTCTTATGACCAGAGAAACCTGAGTAAGATTGTCCCTCCCTACCAGAGTGGGGATGACATCCACAAATGGATAACTGCACTGGAAAGGGCCTGTAAAGTTCAGAGGGTCCCCCAGGAGCAGTGGGCAGCAATCTTATGGCTCTCCTTTGCAGACAAAGGTAGAGACAAGCTCCTCACTGTAAGAGAAGAGGATGCTGACAATTGCAAAGTCTTGAAGAGTGCTCTGATAGATGGGTTTGGCCTAACCACTGAACAGTATAGGTTGAAGTTCAGAGACACCCAAAAGGCTCAGACTCAAGACTGGGTTGACTTTGTAGATTGTGCTACTAAGGCTCTGGAAGGTTGGATACATGGCAGCAAGGTGCATGACTTTATAGGATTATACAATTTGATTATGAGGGAGCAGATCCTTAATAATTGTCAAAACCAGCTTTTACACCAGTACCTGGTGGACTCTGATCTGACCTCTCCCCAAGAATTGGGAAAGAAGGCAGACAAATGGGTCAGAACCAGGGTGAGGCCTAAGAATCAGGGTGGTGACCAGAAGAAAGATTCTACCAAGTCCCAAGAGAAAGGTGGGGATAAATCTAAAGATAAGTCCAACACAGGGCCCCAAAAGTCCCCCCCTGGGGGTGGGTCCCAAACTCCCTCCACCCCTGAAAAGAAACCATATTGCCATGTCTGTAAAAAGCCTGGACACTGGAAAACTGATCCCAGTTGCCCCAGGATTGGCAATAAAGAAAATGTCCCTCCAACAAATACTACCACCCCTCCTGGTACTACCAGTAGTAATCCTCCAGTTGGGAGTAGTGCACCCAAAAAGTTAGGTGCTTTTGCAAGGGGAGCAGAGGTGGGCCCTAGTTTAGACAGGTCCCCCTCAACAGACTCCTCAGACTCTGATGGTGGTATAGGATTTGCCACCTTTACCATGGGTCCCAATGCATTGGGCAGGTACAGACTGGAGCCAATAATTAATGGTCAGAAGGCTGTGGCATTCAGGGACACAGGGGCTAGTGTCACCATGGTGGCAGGGAAACTAGTCCCCCCTCACCAGCTTTTACCTGAGTTTAAATACCAGGTGACCAACATTGATGGTGTCAGAACAGATCACCCCATGGCCATAGTCAATCTCAGCTGGGAGGGGGTCACAGGCCCAAAAAGAGTGGCAGTGTCCCCCAACTTGCCTGTAGATTGCCTGATGGGCAATGATCTGGAAATTTCAGCCTGGGCTGAAGTTGAACTCCAAACCCATCTGAAAATGCTAGGCGTCCCTGAAAAAGTTAGTGGGGCTGTGATGGCCACAGCCCCAGCCCAGGGAAATGTTGGAGAGATGGAGCCTGGAAGAATGGCCCACTCTCCCCCAAAAGAGAGCACAAGGGTTGAAGAAAAGTCTTCTTCCCCCCAGACAGTAGGTAAGGGTCAGCCTCCTCAGGGAACTGATCCTACCCCTAGTGAAGGAACTGCCCCAGAGGTAGTCAGGCCTGGCCTGGCCACACCCCTGATGGCAGAGGACCCTTCCAAGGTGGTACCCAGTCTGGAGCAGGTAACCTGCCCCTATCTACCCTGCCTCAGTCAGCCCAGGGCTGCAGAGGTCAGGGAGGTCAGTGGACCCCATAGGGGCCCCTGTCCAGAGGAACACCCCCATCAGCAGATTAGGGGCACCCAGTCTAGTAGGCCTAGCCAGGTGAAAATTCCTCAACACACTGAGGGATCCTCCATACCTTTGTGTAGGGACCTCCCCCAGAAGGACTCTGTTGGGCAAGAGCAAACCTGGGACCACAAGGTTCCAAACCTGCCATGCCCCTCCAGTGTTCCACAAAAAGGGACTCAACCCCCAGCTGTAGGCAGCCAAAGGTTGACCCTAAGAGCAAAGTACAACTCAGTCATGGAAAGAAAGGCATCCATGGTGACCAGTGATCTGAGGAAGCTGAGACCAACTTTATTAGGGCCTCACTTCCCTACTCAGACACCTCACCAGCCTTTTTCTTTACCAAAACACACCACAGGTAGTAATTCCCCATGGTGGAGACCCTCTCATACCCTTAGGGTGAGGGATAGCTTAGTGGACCATAAGACAGGGGGTAACCATGCTAGTGCAGGTGCTTCCTTATATGGCCACTTAGTCAATGAAGGCTCAACTGGGCAAGGTTAGCCTTATCTCCTTTCGTTTGGGGGGGCTTATGTAGAAAGGTGGAATCTGACTACATGGTTGCCCCCACTTTTTTTACTGGTGTTTTGATGGTTTTTGACTTAGTTTGGCTGGGAACCTGCTATTCAGGTCCCCAGCCTATCTGCTTTCTCTTTAAAATGGATTCCATGTACCTTAGGTACACTTCAGATTGGATTCTGGGGTGCCCTTATAAGTCCCTAGTATATGGTATACTATGTACCCAGGGCATAGGTACCCCAGAGGCCTACCAGGGGCTAAAGCATGTATTGTGCCACCCCTGGAAGGCCATCCAAAATGACACCACAGGACTGCTACTGCAGCCTGGGTAAGGTGGTGCATGCACCCCTTACAGAGATATAGGTTCACTATATCTCACCTATCACTGCACATAAGAACCTATTAGTCACCCCTATAGCAGGCCTTATCAATCCTGAAGGCAGGGTGCTTGGTTATATGTGAGAGGGTGCCCATGCATGAGCAGAGCACCCCTGCAGCCTTCGGAATCTCCTCTCCGGGGTTGTCAGTGGTGCAGCCTGACCATATACTCTTAAGTGCATTATATCCTTGCGGTAAATGCTAACTTTGGGATGGCTGCACGGAAACATGTCGTGTTTGGTGTCAAACACCTTGGAATCATACCCCCACACCAGTAACTGGTGTGGGAGTATGATCCCACCCTTCTAGAGGGAAAGACATGGCAGTACCAGTATACCCAGTACCAACTAAACAGAGCCCTGGCATCACAAAATGGATGCTACAGCCACAGACACGAGTCTGGCCTCCTGCTGCTGACCGAAACTCCGGCAGGGGAGGCCTGGACAATAGGTTTCCAGTCACATGGAGGTGTGACCACCTCCCAGACAGGCCTTAGTGGATTGGGGCTGGGTGGGTGCACTCCATGAGTGCTTTGAAGTCCTGCACTGGGGGCACATTTGGTGTCCTCGTGCATACCCCAGTTCAAACCGGTTGCAGGGGCTGCCAGCCCCTGCTCTGGTGCGAAACTGGACAAAGGAAATGGGTGTAGCCACCCCTCTTTCCAAACCCTCCCATAGGTGGGTCCCCAGAGTTAGTCCAACCCCTTTCTTTAGTATAAGTAAGGAACCCCTGGCAACAGGACTTTAGATATCCCTGGACGAAGCTCTGAAGCTGAATCCTGGACCTTCGACGCTCTACATCAAGATTAGAGGACTGAAGAATCTCCCTTGGGGTCAAGGAGTGACTCCCCTGCTTGGCAGGCACCAATGAAGCATCTGTCTGGTCTGCATCACTGAAGCTCCCGCCGGACGCCGAAGTCTTTGCATCACCAGAGGTGGATTTTCAGACTTCCCCGAGGCTGCCCTGAGTCCCCAGTAAAGCTGAGGCATGTAGCTGTCGTGGGTAACGTGGAACCATGACCCCTGGACACCGAGCACATTTACAAGTGCACCAACTTCCTGACCTCTCTCAAAGCCGTGCTTTGGGTTCCAAGTAGCCCTAGCCCCGAGCACCAACTGCAGTGAATATCACTGGCCTACACTCCACGAGTGTTCCGTGGACCAGCTCCAAGTGCGACTGCTCGAGGCTCCTTCGCGATCTCTAGTCCGTTGGCTAGTGGGTCCCCACGAAGGCAACTCTTCATTTGCTTGAGCTTTCCTGGTAGCTCCAGAAGTGCCCATACTTACCCTTGCTGGGTGAGTCCCACAGACCTTGCTGGTCTGCACCGCAGCCTTTTCTTTGTTTCCCCATGACTTGCCGTTGCCAAGGCTTGTTGGGTCCAATCTGGTCGCCAACACCACAGCACTCGACAGACTTCGTGGGACAGCTCGATTCCAGCTCCTGGCCATCGTCGACGCCTCCTGGACCTCGTGGCTGAAGAGTCAAGGCACCCGTCAACTCACCTGAAGCACCCGACATCTGAGGGCATTCGACTATCGTGCCCCTGGTCACTGGCTAGTGACCCAGACTCTGTCCCCTCTGCTTTCAGGTCTTCCTCTTCCTCGATCCAGGCTTGGATCGCACCGGACACTCTTCCTCTTCACGGCAGAAGCACTTTCCAGAAGATCGCCATTGAAAATGACGACGATTCCCGACACCTTTTCACACGTATGCACCCGGCTCCCCTGGGTGAGGTAACTCGAGTATTTCGGTACTCACGTGGGTGTGGGCCCTAGAAACTCTTAAGTTTTAAGGGGTTAACTGGAAGTCCTCTCCGAAGTGTCCTTTTTCTTTTAAAATCCAACCGCGACTTTCCCCATAGAAGTTAACGGCGATTCGCGGCTGTGTTCTCACACTGCACGCGTCCCCCGTGGGTCCCCTGTGTCACTACCTTGGGTGGTTCCTTGGGGTCCAAGCACTTCTACAGGCTCTAGGCCTTGTGTCTCGCTCAGTCGTGGTTCTTATACCACTATTTTAGTATATGGTTTGGTACGCCCCTAGGGCTCAAACGTGTATTGTGCTAATAATTGCTGATATTTGCCTTGTAACTTATGTACTTCGAACTCTAGCCTCATAAAGAGACTAGAGGGGTGTGTTTAAGACTAAATACATATATTTTATATATATACCTGGTGTGGTCCTCTTTCATTTGGTCACTCAAGAGATTATAGACTGGTAAAACAAGCTGCTTTACATTCCTCCAAGACTTAGCCTGAAGGCTGCTCTCCGTAGCTACCACTAGGATAGCTTTCAATAAAGGTTGTCTTTAACCTATCATCAATAAGGGGTTGTTTGGACTGGTACAGGGTGCCCACTATAACTAGTGGACAGCATATACCAGGCCAACTTCTCACATCCATCTTGAAATGTGGGAATGCTAGGCTGTTAACCTACTCTACATATGTGAGCTTCAATTCTATTCTAAACATTGTGTTAAATCTTAGCCTCTCATTTGTCCTAAATTGTACAGCATCATGTTACTATGTAATATCCGATTGTGCTATCTCACATTATAAACGGATCCACCAATTCCATATTATTCGCAGTCAAAAAACCATGGCGGCCATTTTGTAGTGTGCGATCGATCGAGATTAGATCTGCATCTAGATCTCTCTATTTAGTTCGTGCAGATTCATTGTTAATCTCGTTTGAACTGTTATTAATCTTACATATTTCTACCTTTTCCACCCTTTTCCACTATTTCCATATAAAACATCTACAACATGTTTGGTCAGCTTAATAACCGGTTCTATTACAGATCTATATTCTTAGATATATACCTCTCATACATCTAACCTACGGTGCCACTAAGGCGTAACTATATCACAGACATCTATAGAGAAATGGGGAAAACATATGATTTTCCTAAATAATTCTTTCCCATTCCTCCCTACTGTTTAGTCCACCCCTATAGGTGTTAAATTTGGACATGTAGAACTGTTCCCTTTTCTTTCTCTTGGCTGTTAGGTCTCCGCCTCTTATATTTGTCTGTATTACTTCAATTATACACCACTTAAGATCCTCTATTTTATGTTTCATTTCTATCCAGTGTTCCACTAAGGGGGCATTTTTGCGCTTTGTGCGAATGGCAGACTTATGTTCATTTAATCTTATCCTCATTTCCCTTGCAGTTTCCCCAATATAACCTTTGCTGCACGGGCACTGGATAAGATAAATGACATTCACCAGCCTTTTCATCAGCAGTTCACCAGCCTTTTCTGATGATGGGTGATATTATTATATGTTACTGTGGTTCCCTTAACAATGTTACAGCAATTATTACAGGAACCGCAGGGAATGTTACCCTTTGGGCATGAGCCATTGTCTGCAACTGTGTCCTTTCTATACTGACCGGATAGGTGTGTACTAAACAATTCCTTATGGTCTTATTTCTTCTAAATGAAAAAAGTGGTTTCGGCAGGGGCGTTGAGTTACCATCATTTAACAAATGCCAATTCCTGTTTATCAGATTTTTAATTTTGTTGCTTATGCTATTAAAATTAGTTACACAAGCCATTTGCTGATTTCTTTCATTGCTCTTTAGCTTTGGTTCAAATAGACTATCCCTATTATAGTATTTAGCTCGTTTGTATGCCTTTTTGACCCGCAAATGCGTAATGGGGGATCGTTAGTCTTCATAAGATGCAACAAATACAAATTTAAACCTGGGAATATGCGTCTAGACTTTAACAGCCAATTTAAATCGAGTTTTGGTGTTGTTGAGTTTAGAACTTAACATTATTTAAAATGAGGAGAACATAGAGTTTAGAGAGTATAATGCAAAGTGTTTTCACAAAGGTAGTCAAAGACATGGTAGTGCTGTAGGGGATTAACAACATCCAATACTGTTAATCTATCAAGAGTATAGATCATGGTATCCAGATAACAATGATCCTTATGAGCTAATAATGATCCTTATGAGTTTTTTGGTAATTATAATATCGGTAAGAAAAGGACTCGAAAAATTCTGTTTAAAACAATTTTTGATAATCCCTTTTTTTTTTAACTAGAGTCAATCGTATATATTTAGGGTTGTCTCACTCTTTGGGGACTACAGACTCCACATACAAAGGCTTGAATTAAAAAATGCCTGGCCTGTGAAGTTTAAAACTCATCGGGCTGATGCTACACTTAATATTTTTGTTTTAAGAGGTGGTTCCAATTATAATAGTGGATCTACCTCCCAAGGTAAAAGGTTGTCCAGAGATCCACGTTCCTGGATTCTGCCAATTAATATATTCTACGAATCTCACAATTCAAATAAGGTGAGAGATCGCATTGAGAACTAGAAATGATAGGGTACACGACCACAAGGGGCAGTTTATAAGCCAAGGTCTCTTATTTTCTTATTTTACAGTGGAACTGAACTTTTTTTAAATAAAGGGGACAATAAACAGCCCAAATCTGCAAAGAAATAGTGGATCGCACAGGTGAGCAGATACTTTTTTCAATGAGGTTTGCTTCATTAACATTTTAGCTAAACCAGAGACTAGGGAAAGTGACTGACTAACATGTAACCATTTTTCTTGTAGAACTGTTTACAGTGTAAACACTGAAAAGGAGACCCATAATTTAATAATACGGATTTTAAAGAAATACAGAGTATACAGGTGGGTGGACTAATTCAGGGTTCACTTGTACAACTTTTTTGTATAAAATGGACTGAGAAGAGGTTATGATTTTGGTGCTATCATACCCTTTCAGGAGCAGTAACGGTGTCCTTAAGGTTGTTAAAGACGACACATGGGAAATTGATTCCCCTGATAGCCAAATACGATAATCTAGAAGCTACAGAGTCACAACCAAAGGTATGTCGTGTTAATATTAATACTCATACTAAATAGCTCATGTGAGGCAGCATTATGGTGCTGCTATTCTTTAGACAAAACCTTAAAATAATCAGTAGAACCTTCAGATACTGTAAATAACCGTGATATAGTTTGATAAAAGTTCAATGGGAATTAGTTTTCTAAGTTGCTAAAAAATGTGTTCTCGTTATTTGTAGAAAAAAGGAATGTTTTTTGTTTCTAACATAGTGTTTTTATTGTTATTCAGATTTTTAAATTGCTCTATTGTCCTGAAGAAGGTGACGAAATACTTTATCACCGAAACGCCGCGTCGACAGTTTGTTTTTCTTTTTTATAATGTTTGTAAATTGACAAATGTTTTTTAATAATGTAAAAACAGTATGCTTCTAGCTAATCACTTACAGTGAATTTTGTGGTATCATTGTTTAAACTTTTGAATAAACTAATTTTTATAAGCATTCCTTTTTAATATTGTTGGATTTAATGTTTCTCTTTACACATGATTTTGTACTTTAGCAACTTGGAAATTTATTGTTGTCCTTATACATTTAGATCACGGATTTATTTTATCTGACTCACTAGTTTTAGGGTCCTCTCTTCAAACTTGGGAAAAGGGAACGTTTGCTCTTTTGACTGGTAGGTCGCTCCCCCACCACACAGCTCCGTCTGTGTGCCCTGCTGCTGCCCCTGATTGTGCTCGTTTTTCCTTTCTGTGCCCCCTTGCTGCCCCTGATTGTGCTCGTTTTTCCTTTCTGTGCCCCCCTTGCTGCCCCTGATTGTGCTCGTTTTTCCTTTCTGTGCCCCCTTGCTGCCCCTGATTGTGCTCGTTTTTCCTTTCTGTGCCCCCCTTGCTGCCCCTGATTGTGCTCGTTTTTTCCTTTCTGTGCCCCCTTGCTGCCCCTGATTGTGCTCGTTTTTCCTTTCTGTGCCCCCTTGCTGCCCCTGATTGTGCTCGTTTTTCCTTTCTGTGCCCCCCTTGCTGCCCCTGATTGTGCTCGTTTTTCCTTTCTGTGCCCCCTTGATGCCCTGATTGTGCTCGTTTTCCCTTCTGTGCCTGTTTCCCGCCGCTGCGCCCCTGCGGCCCCGCCCCCTCACTGCCCATTCGCTGCCCCATTCCCTGCTCCTCCCTCCCACCTCCCCATTTATGGCGGCCGCTGCGCGGCCGCGCCGCTGGCGCGCCGAAGGCGCGCCTAAGGCAAGCCCGTCTGCGCCCGTCCGCGCCGTGACCGCGCCCAGCGCCAGACCCCCTGGTCCGGGCATCCCCCGCGCCCGCCACATCAACAGATGCCGATACGACGCCAGCACCCTCCACGCACTCAACCCCGGAAAAGATCACGCCTGCTACCAGGCCACCCCGAAGCGCACCCAAGGGCCCTTCACCTGCCGGAACTGCAGCTTCGCCAGCACCCGCCCCGCCAAACCACCGCCCAGGAAAGAACCCAACTACCTCAGATGCATCCTCCTCAACACCCGCTCCGCCCGCAAACACGCCATCGAACTCTGGGACCTTCTCGACTCAACCTCCCCAGACGTCGCATTCCTGACGGAGACCTGGCTGAATCCCGCTTCAGCCCCCGACATCGCCATTGCCATCCCGGACGGATACAAGATCACCCGCAGGGACCGCACCAACGGAGTCGGAGGAGGCATCGCCATCGTCCACAGGAACACCCTCAGAGTCTCAACCAACACCGACGACACCCTCAGCACCGCCGAACACATGCACTTCCAGATCCACACCGATCCCAAC
Organism: Calotriton arnoldi; assembly: GCA_963921515.1. Taxonomy (NCBI): domain Eukaryota; kingdom Metazoa; phylum Chordata; class Amphibia; order Caudata; family Salamandridae; genus Calotriton; species Calotriton arnoldi. The sequence continues at coordinate 260,393 of CAWUFW010005772.1, read as the reverse complement.
ACCACCCTCAGAGGAACCCTCATCTACAGACCCCCGGACCCCGACCACAGTTCAGCGATTCCATCGCTGACTTCGTCAGCACACACGCCATCGCCTCCACGGACTACATCCTCCTCGGGGACCTGAACTTCCACCTCGAGAACAACAAGGACACCAACTCCACCACCCTGATCGACAACCTCGCCACCCTCGGACTCAGACAGCTCGTGACTACACCCACCCACGCCGCCGGCCACACGCTAGACTCCATCTTTTCCGCAAGCCCACACGTCTCCTTCAACCACACCTCCGAACCCCACTGGACTGACCACCACTGCATCCACTTCACCTACAGGAAGCCCACCACGCACCACCGCACCGAACAAATGCCTCGCCGCTGCTGGAGCAGAGTCACGGAAGACCAGCTAACCACAACCCTCGCCCTGAGCCCACCCGCCGAACCCTCCGACCCCGACACCGCTGCCCGTAACCTCAGACAGTGGATCGACGACTGCGCCAACACCCTCGCCCCGCTCAAGAATCCGCCCAACAGCCACACCAGCAGGAAAGCCACCTGGTTCACCAAAGACCTCCAGGCCTCCAAACGAACATGCCGAAAACTGGAGAAGATCTGGCTCCACGAACGGACAGCGGACAGCTACGCCGCCCACAAGAGCGCCACCCGCAGTCACCATCACCTCATCAGATCCGCCAAAAGGGCCTCACTCAAAGACCGCCTAGACAACAACGCACACAACAGCAAAGAGCTCTTCAACATCGTGAAGGAACTCTCCAACCCCAGCTCCAACACCAACGACATCCAGCCGTCGCGAGACCTGTGCGACTCACTGGCCACCTTCTTCCACCGCAAAATCGCCGACATCCACGACAGCTTCAACACCACGACCGCCCCGGCAACCACCGAGACCACTGCCCCCACAACCACCAACCGCCTGCTCTCCTGGACCAACATCAATGACGAGGACACCAGCGAGATCATGAACACCATCCACTCCGGTTCACCGCTAGACCCGTGCCCTCACCACATCTTCAACAAAGCCAGTACAGCCATCGCGCCCCATCTCCGGAAAATAATCAACATCTCCTTCGAGACAGCAACCTTCCCGGAAAGCTGGAAGCACGCCGAGATCACCGCCTTACTCAAGAAACCCAAGGCAGACCCCAAGGACCTCAAGAACTTCCGACCCATCTCTCTGCTCCCGTTCCCCGCGAAGGTCACCGAGAAAATCGTCAACAAACAACTGACCCGCTACCTCGAGGAGAACAACATCCTGGACCCTTCCCAGTCCGGCTTCCGCAGCAACCACAGCACCGAAACCGCCCTCATCGCCGCCACCGATGACATCAGGACCCTGCTAGACAACGGAGAAACAGCAGCCCTCATCCTCCTGGACCTATCAGCCGCCTTCGACACGGTCTGCCACCACACACTACGAACACGCCTTCACGACGCCGGGATCCAAGAGAAGGCCCTGGACTGGACCACATCCTTCCTTTCCGGCAGAACACAAAGCGTCCGCCTCGCCCCTTCCGATCCAAGGCCACCAAGATCATCTGCGGCGTACCCCAAGGCTCCTCCCTCAGCCCAACGCTGTTCAACATCTACATGGCACCCCTCGCCCACGTCGCCCGACAGCACAACCTCAACATCATCTCCTACGCCGACGACACCCAGCTGATCCTCTCCCTCACCAAAGACCCTCACACCGCCAAAGCCCACCTCCACGAAGGAATGAAGGCCGTCGCCGAATGGATGAGGACCAGCCGCCTGAAGCTGAACTCGGACAAGACGGAGGTCCTCATCCTTGGTTCCAACCCTTCAGCCTGGGATAACTCCCGGTGGCCAACATCACTGGGAACAGCCCCGCCACCCACCGACCACGTACGCAACCTAGGGGTCATCCTCGACCCCACCCTCTCCATGACTAAGCAGGTCAACGCCGTTTCCTCATCCTGCTTCAACATCCTCCGAATGCTCCGCAGGATCTTCAAGTGGATCCCCACCGAAACAAGAAAAACAGTCACCCAGGCCCTCGTCACCAGCAGGCTGGACTACGGAAACGCCCTCTACGCAGGAACGACGGCTAAGCTCCTGAGATGGCTGCAACGCATCCAGAACGCCTCTGCACGTCTTATCCTCGACATCCCCCGACGCAGCCACATCACACCCCACCTGAGAGACCTGCACTGGCTCCCTGTCAACAAGAGGATAACCTTCAAGCTCCTCACCCACGCACACAAAGCACTCCACAACTCCGGACCAGCCTACCTCAACAGACGACTCAGCTTCTACACCCCCACCCGCCAGCTCCGCTCGACCAGCCTCGCCCTCGCCACAGTCCCCCGCATCTGGAAAATGACCGCCGGCGGCAGATCCTTCTCCCACCTCGCCGCCAAGACCTGGAACACCCTCCCCACCAACCTCCGACAGACCCAAGACCTACTGGCCTTCAGAAGACTCCTCAAGACCTGGCTCTTCGATCAGTAGCAGCACCACCCCCCTCTTCCCCCAGCGCCTTGAGACCCTCGCGGGTATGTAGTGCGCTTTATAAGTGACATGATTGATTGATTGATTGATTGATTTGCTGTCTAGGAGGAATACACAAAGGCCAACTGTCAACAACACCTAGCCATGTGACCAGAGACATGCTGCAGGCACCAAATGGCTAAGGCAAGAAAATGCCAAATGTCTAAAAGTGGTAGTTTTAGAATTGCGATTTAAAATTCGACTTCACCATAAGTTAGGATTTTAAAGTGTGATTTTAGAGACACCAAACATGAACTGATTATTTCTTCCCATTTGGGAGTTACACTTATAAAACGTAGTAAGGCAACTACAATGTTATCCTATGGGAGAGATAGGCCTTGCTGTAGTCAAAAACAAATGTAAGACTTTTCACTACCAGAACATGTAAAACTTAAAGGTACATGTCCTACTTTTTAAATACATTACACCCTTCCCTCTGGGCTGTTTAAGGCCTAACCTAGGGGTGACTTATACGTATTGAAAAGGAAGGTTTGGGCCTGGCAAAGGGTTTATTTTGCCAGGTTGAAATTGAAGGTTAAAACAGCACACACTCAGGCTGCAATGGCAGGCCTAAGACATGTTTAAAGGACTACTTAAGTGAGTAGCACAATCAGTGCTGCAGGCCCACTAGTAGCATGTAATTTATAGGCCCTGGGCACAACTAAGGCCACTTTACTAGGGACTTTTAAGTACATTAAATATGCCAATTGGGTATAAGCCAATGTTAACATGTTTAGAGGAGAGAGCACAAGCACTTTAGCACTGGTTAGCAGTGGTAAAGTGCACAGAGTCCTAAGGCCAGCAAAAACGAATTCAGTAAAAATGGAGGAGTGAAGGCAACAGGTCTGGGAATGACAATACAGAAAGGGCCAAGTCCAACAGTATTCCAGGTCACTATCTCAGTCTTAGACTTGTTTATCAGATACACTGAACATTTCCCAAATTCATCTACTATTTGCTCCATACTTGGAATTGTTTGTGTGAGGTAGTTGGTATGTATGACAAATGTCAACCGCATTAAGTGCTATTCTGTTTTCAAATTGCTTTGTCTTAAACGGACCTATTCTTTTACTCCATCTAAAAGCCTGGGCTAGAGGCTCTATATCTAAATCAAAGAGTAATGGGTAAACGGGACATCCCTGCCATGTTCCTCTAGTTATATTTATCCTCCAGGGTAGATTCCCATTAAGTTGGATCTGTGCCTGAGGGCGTGGCCTGGCGCTGACCGGAGCTGCGGTGCTCCTGGCTGAACACCACCATCAGGAGGCATCCTGATCTCATCCTGCCTGGGCTTACTCTCAGGATGGAAGAAGGTGCCCTCTCCCTCATTTGCTGCTTACTCCTGGAGGATTGCATGCCCCCGGGGTGATGTATAAGTGCCTGGAATGTAGAGATGATGGATGCTGCACACTCACCCTCAAATGGGGGTGGTGCAGTGAGCCTGCAGACCGCTGTGCACAGCAAGGGAGGCCCGACCAATTGTCCTGGGGGCTGTGAACTGACAACCAAGCATGCCCCTAAGCATTGCCTAGACTCAGTCAAACTGAAGTGTGCGGGGCTGACCCCCCCACGCATGCCGCCCAGTATGCTGGAACTCGGCGACCCCACATACAAGAAGTGAGCCGGAAGACTGGAGCCCGGACAAGCTGAGTACTCACCTGATGGGATCGTGATGACACTGAGGCTCCATTGATAAGCAAAAGCAGTTCAGAGGGCCCTTGACTGAGCGCCCTAGACCACAAGCAATTTAGAGGCCTTTTCCTCGCATCTACCCTGGGCTCGACAGGAGTGTAACTAGATCTAAAAGTGGCCCCATAGGGCTAAAGGTACAGAATAGGACGGACACAGCTATTGCAGACTTGGCGATGGTTCAGGGGACACCTGCGGTGAGAGGCCCTATTTATGGCAGTGCCTGAGCCACAGGTGAACATTGATCCCTTCAGGCCTGTTGGTGGAGGCTCCAGGGCCAACACCTAGTGCTGAAACTGTGATTTAGGGAGCACTTGGCGGCGGGGGGCCTTCTTGGGAGAGTCACACACTAGTGGACATCCCCTGCTTTGGCCCTCCTGGCACTGAGCCACAGACCAGGGAATACTGATCCAACGGCTAGTGTAGGCACAACTTGCGCAGCCAACTGGTGAGACTTTCCCCAGGGTCCTTTTGATTGTTGCTTGAGCTCTGGTGTTCAGCGAATTTGCTTGGAGGAGTCCGAGAAGAATGGTAGCCCAGGCCTCTGGGAGTGAATTGCGCACCTTGCCTTTTGTGGGAGTGGCGGCTGTGATTTGATGTTAGAGTGTGAAGAAGTGTTTGTTGGCACTTTTGGGGTCGACAGCAAGGGCAAATACTCATAAAAGAAAGATCTGATAAATCCCCATTGTTCCCCTACACCATGACTGAGGAGTTGGAGGAGGGTGGCCAGTTCCTAATGGCCCCACTGGGGGGCATCCTGGGACCACGCTGGATGCAATACTACAGGTGACTGTGGATTTAGGGAGGCCCTCGAGCTGAAAATTGATACCATGGTGGCAGACTTAGGGCTCTTACATGATGACCTGCGGCACCTGGCGGAGCGGGTCACGTACACGGAACGTACCCTGGGAGACTTTTTGCTGGAGGTAGAGTTGTTACAGGGGTGCCTAGCAGACATGGAGGGGAAAACCAAGACCCTAGAATTCAAAGTGGAGGGCGCTGACAACAGAGCCAGGAGGAATAACATCAAGTGATAGGCCTCCCTGAACTTGATGAAATCTGAAGTAGTGCCAGACTTTGCACTGGAAAGCAAATGACACACAAATGATGGACAGAATGCAGAGCAAATCAAACATTCACCCCCAGTCAAGAGGCCTGGGTTAAATCCACCAATCTTCTGCTCACCATGCCACCCCAGTTTGAACGCAGACATTTGCAAATCAGTCTTGACCCTGGTCCTCATTGGAACATGCCATCCCGAACTGCAAAGCCAGGTCCTCCCTGGACCAGAAACAAGCATCCTGGGACCGGTTTCGGGCATCACCCCTCCGAAGCCAGGCTAGCTGGAATCCAATGACACAGGGAGCCTGGAACCCACGTCTGGTCATACCCGGCATACTTAGGGCAAGAAAACAAAAGACACACAGATGATGGACGGATTGCAGAGCAAATCAAACATTCACCCCCATTCAAGAGATCTGGGTTAAATCCATCATTCTTCTGCTCACCATGCCACCTCAGTTTGGACACAGCCATATGCAAATCAGTCTTGACCCTGTTCCTCATGGGAACAGTCTAGCCCAAACTGCCAAGCCAGGTCCTCTCGCTGGACCGGAAACAAGCATCCTGGGACTGGTTTTGGTGCATCACCCCTCATTAGCCAGGCTAGCTTGAATCCGGTGACACAGGAAGCCTTGGACCCACGAATGGGCATAGCCGGCACACTTAGGGTGAGAAAGCAAAAGACTCACAGATGATGTACAGAATGCAGAGCAAATCAAACATTCACCCCACAGTCAAGAGATCTGGGTTGAATCCATAATTCTTCTGCTCACCATGCCACCCCAGTTTGGACCCAGCCATATGGAAATCAGTCTTGACCCTGTTCTTCATGGGAACAGTCCAGCCCGAACTGCCAAGTCAGGTCCTCCCTGGACCAGAAACAAGCATCCTGGGACCGGTTTCGGGGCATCACCCCTCATCAGCCAGGCTAGCTTGAATCCAGTGACACAGGGAGCCAGGGACCCACATCTGGGCATACCCGCCGCACTTAGGGTGAGAAAGCATAAGACACACAGATGATGGACAGAATGCAGAGCAAATCAAACGTTCACCCCCAGTCAAGAAATTTGGGTTAAATGACTGAAGCATGCCCACCGGCTCCACAAAAAACGACCACAAAAACCTGGAATGGTTCCCAGGCCAGTCGTGGCCAAACTGTTGCATTACAAAGACTGAGATCATATCTTGAGCCAAGCCAGACTGAATGGGGATTTGCTGGTGGATAACCACAGAGTGATAATTTTCCCAAACTTCACGAGGGAAGTGCAGAAGCAGAGGGTCACTTTTTTGGATGTGAAGAGATGCCTAAGCGAGCTGTAAATGCTGAATGCAATGCTTTTCCCTGCACAATTGAGATTGGTCACTGGAGAGGTAGTACAGTTTAATATCCCCAGTGCCACTAGCCGTCGATCTTCCCGGAGACTGCCCAGAAAATGGGTGCAAAATGGTAGTGGATAGATCCCCTCCAAAACCCAAGTGCACTAGGAGCAACAGCAAGCAGTGGTGGTGCCCATGAGTGGCGCGGAGTCGGCCCTCCGTCCACAGTGGGGAACAAAGAACTAAAAGACTTGGACTCAGATGAGGCCTCCATCACTACGCAGGACTCTGATGAAGTCTTCCCCCAGGTGACGCCCCGAACGGCTGATGAACTACTTTAAAGGTCACTGGTCTCTACTGTAATGTATGTGGTTGTGGGAGAGGGGCAGAGAAGCAGATGGCACATGCTGATTCCCTACACTTGAGGGGAGCTGGTCTGTTGTACGACTGAATTACTTGCTGCCTCTGGATGGTGTGATTTGATGCTGGGAGGCGCCTCTGTTGGCACATCTGTCTGTAGTTGTTACGCGTGTGAAGTCTGCAAATTCTGCATGTGTGCTGGTTGTTTTATTGCCTTTTTGTATGGGGAGATGTTTCCTTCTTGACCTGGGGTTGGGGAGTTTGGTATGTTATTGTTTGCCATGCCTGCTGCCATGCTCTTGGGGGTCCTCTCTGCTAATTGACAATGGCGGATCCTATGACATATAAGTTTATATCCTGGAACGTCCAGGGGCTTAATAATATGTCCAAACATTATGAAGTGTTCACTTATCTCAGGAGGAAGGGCGTTCATATTGCCCTCCTACGAAACTCATTTGACTACAGCTGAGGGCCTGGCATTCCTAAGGCATTGACGGCGACAGACCTGTGCTACTGCATACTCAAGCTTTGCAAGGGGTGTACTACTTAGGAAACGACCGGGGGTCTCTTTCCAGAAGACGGGGGTACTAGTGGACCCAGCTGGGAGATATGTGGTGGTCATGGGTAAACTGGCTGGTCGAGACTTGGCAGTGGTTGGTGTCTATGCCCCTAACTCAGACTAGGAGGAAGTTCTTGACCTCCTGACCCTGTACATGCTAGATGCTATACTCCTGGGAGGTGACTTCAATAGTGTTGCAGACCGCACGTTGGATAGATTTCACCCCCCTCTGGCCGACTCCCCAGTTGTGCGTCTGGCGCTTAGGTTTTCCGCTTGGCAACTCCAGTGGGGGCTAGTTGATTTGTGGAGAACCACCCATTCTGTACACAGAGACTACTCTTTTTTATTCTGGTATGCATGAATTCCATATCCACCTCTACACTTTCCTTTGCTCACCAGGGGTGCATGGGGCCATAAGAGATGTTGAATATCTTGCCAGAACGATTTCTGACCATAATCCGGTCTTACTCTCCCTGGCTTGGGAGATGGCGCGGCCCCACATTCTGGACTGGTGCCTAAAGGATGAGGCACTAGAGGATCTGGTATTTCGGCAGTCAATTGGCCAAGAGGTCTGACGGTACTTGGAGGATAACAAGGGTATGGCAGATACACAACTGATAGAATGGAATGCCTTTAAAGCTGTGATCCAGGTGCGCTGTATAGCGGAAACGGTAGGAGTGCAGCGAACATAGTTGAAGGAAGTGGAGTCCCAGGAGACATTGCTGAGAGAAGTATAAAGAGCTAGATCAGGAAACCGAGCCATGCAGCAGTCACTGCTGGATGCCAGTGAGGCACTGGCGGAGAGAATGTAAAAGCGGGAGTATATGATCAAGACCCATGCAAATAGAGACAAGGCGGGGACCCTACTGGTGTGGCTGGATAATCCCACTAAAAATGGCTCTATGATTCTGAGCTTGAGGCAGGGGGGGAGACTATATGGGCAGAAAGGCATCAATGGGAGGTTTGGTGAATACTATACTGATCTGTAAGCGGAACCACATAATCGGGAACATCTGGAGGTGGATGCTTTTCTGGGTCCAATGGCCCTACTGTTAATTACCCAGGAAGAGGCTGAAGGGCTGGGAGGGGAGTTTACGCTCCAGGAGATCAAGACGGCAATGAAACATATGGCACACGGGAAGGTGCCTGGGGCGGATGGGCTTCCACTGGAGTTCTACGCCACATTTGGAGAGGTTCTTGCCCCTAAGCTAGTGGCACTATATAGTGCAGCATGGAACCTGGGACAGCTTCCAGTTTCCACCTGTGAGGCATTAGTGGTTCCGCTGTTAAAACCTGGTCGACCCCACTCCCCCACGATGTGTGTGCATAATGGCCAGTATCAATGCCTAATGTTGATTATAAAATTCTTACTCAGATATTAGCTATGCACCTGCTGCCATTCATGACACAGTTGATCCATGCTGATTAAGCGGGGTTTATCCCGGGGCACAACACTGTGCTCAATATTCGGGGATTACCAGCGCTCATGGCAGATGACACATATGTTAAGTAGAAAACAAGGGCCATGGCAATAGATATGAAAAGGCATTCAATAGTCTTGACTGGGGTTCTTTTACAACATGATGGGAAAGATGGGGTTGGGGCCCGGCTTTGCGAGTTGGACTAAACTTCTATATTCTAATCCCACGGCACAGGTGAAGACTGTCAGGGTGATTTTGGTGATGTATGGAGTAGGGAGAGAGACTAGACAGGGTTGCCCACTTTCCCCGCTGCTCTTTGCGCTGGAAGTGGAGCCGTTAGCATGTAGTGCTCAGACTGGCAACTACTACCGGGGTTTGGAGGTCCAGGGGTCTTATCACCCCATCACCTTATATGCAGATGATATGCTATTGTTTTTACAAGATCTGTACACAGACCTGAAAGGGGCTGTCGACTTGCTGGATTGGTTTGGGAGAGTCATGGGTTTGCTCATATACTGGTAGTAATCTAATTTGTTCCTGATATGTAAGGATTTGCGTTCACCCCCAGACCTGAGAGGACTGTAATGGGATGTTATACCTGCATGCAATATCTGGGAGTTAAGATTTATCATGAACCAGGGAACATCTTGGAGGGTAATGTAGGGGCTGCTGTACGAGCGCCGCAATCTAGTGGGATTTTTGGAAATCATTACCATTGTCTGTGGGCGGACTAGTTGCCCCGGCTAAGATGGTTGCTCATCCCAGACTGCTTTACTTTTTTCGACTTTTCCATTAATTATCCATTGCAGCACATTTCAGAATCTTGACACACTATTGATCGAGTTTGTCTGGTGCTCGAGAAGGCGTCACGTGGCATTGACAAAACTGCAGCGCCCAGTGGCGGACTCGCAGCACCAGATTTTGAATCCTAGTACCTGGCTGTGCAGATGCAGAGGTTCACCCAGTGGGTATACCGGTGACAAAATCGTGGGGAGAAAGGGGTGCAGCTGGTTCAAATACTTTTGAACCCCGCTGGCTTCTCCAGGAGGGCCCTAGGGAGCTATTGGTTATAAAACATTATTGGTTGTGATGCCTTCAAAAAATCCAAACACGGAACCCATACTCTCCTAATTTATTATTGCGGTAGCTGGGACTGGTGGCGCGGGGACGTGATTGTCGTGGACTATCTGAATGGGTGGCAACTGGGCTCACTCGGGTGCAAGATCGTTTTGGGGCAGGGACTCTGCTCTGGTTTGAGGACCTACGCCTGGAGTTTGGACTCCCAGGTGGCCAATTCTTGTTGAATGGCACTGTGGTTGCACTGATTTGGAGACATTGGGGGCCATAATGGCTGAACCTCCCATGCATAAGAGCTGTCAGCTGATCTGAACCTCCACTGGATGCTGCAAAGCGGTTTCATGCTTCTATCAGGATTTTTGAACAGATATTGTTGCACCCGTGGCAGCGCTCTGGGAGAAGGATTTGAGATATCCAATCCTAGAAGCAGACTGGTCGACAATCCTAGAATACATCCCAAAAGTGTCTAGGAATGCTAGGTTCAAACTGATCAATTTCAATTTTTCTTCAAAGGGCCTACCTCATGCACTGCAGGATTAATCAATACTACCAGAATGCCAAGGTGACATGTCCCAGATGTGGTTAGATGGATGCAGAAATGTACCATATGGTTTGGGCCTGCCCTTCGCTATTGGATTTTGGGAGGAGGTGAATGATTATGTAAAAGACCTTACTCATCGCTCCATTCTTTGCACTACAGCCTCATTTTTACTGGAGGGGGGTTCCCATGACTGGCCAAGTGTAAGGCCACCACTAGGTTTACCGATCTAGCTATTATTTTGACCCCATGGAGTTGGTGCGTGCATGGGAACGGCTGGTTGACTGCATAAAGGAGCCAGACCGGCCCTTGGCTGGAGGGATCCCTGCTGAATGGGCTCAGGCCGGAAGATAATGCTGAGTGAGGGACGCTGATGATAGGGAAGCTGCTGGAAGCGAGGGAGGTCCTGTGTGTCCTGAGCGTGCACTCACTGAAGATGTGAGAGATTGCATGTCTACTTGGAGGGACTGCATGATTGAACTATGCAATTGTGATGGAGCGACACAGCATTGTTCTGGGAGGGTGGGCAGGGGGTAATTTGCAAGGTGATTTATGTGAGGAGGGGAATTGTAATACACGCTGGTTATGGGGACATGTAAGGATTGAACGCTTGTCAACTTGACATAGTCCCTGTACCCCAACCAATGTAAATTAGATTCAGTATTTGGAAGTATTTGAATCTGTCTTGTATGCTTGAAATTAATAAAAATGTGTTGGGAAAAGAAAAAGTAGGATCTGCACCTGGGGTGACTTATGTAGACTCTTTATTCCTTCTTTGAATATTGTAGGGAATCCCAATATTTCTAGTACTTCCTACAGGTATGTGCAGTTGATGCTATCAAATCCTTTAGCTGCATCTATTGTGACTACAGCTAGCAAATTAGAGCTCTAATTGGCCAAGTCTATAGAGGAAATCAAGCAGTGTGTCAGGTCATACAACTGCCTGCCTGGAACAAAACCTTACTGGTCAGGATGTATAATATAGGTGAGCACCTTAGCTAGACTATTGGAGAGGATGCCAGTATAGATTTTGTAATGGAAAGGGAGAAAGGAAAGAGGTCTATATGAGTGAACATTTTTTGGATCCTTATTGGATTTTAAAATTAACGTATTTATAGCGTCCATCCAGGAGGACGGGATCGGTGTTAAGATGAACTGAGTTGAAAAGTTCCACCCAGATGGGAGCTATAATGTCTCGTAGGATTTTATAAAATTCACTCTGCAGCCCATCCAGGATTGCAGCTTTGCCTCTGCTAGATTTATTAATCTGCATGTTTATTTCGTCTAAGGTGATTTCCTCAATGAGGCTTAGTTGATCCTCCTCTACAGAGGCCCCTTCTGATTGTCTTAAAGCCACTCTATGAGCCCCAATCTACTGTCATTGTTTCAGAATAGAGCATTTCAGAGGTATTTAATACACATGCCTCGATGTGAGGGGATCATCTGAATTCTCACCTCTTTCCTCTGACTGTAGTTCATGGATATGATTTCTCACTCTATTGCTCCTTGCTTCCAGGCCAACATAAGCTGCTTCTTTCTCAATACTCAACATGCGCTAATTTGCTAGCCGCCACTTTTGTCTCTGTCTATTCTCCAGTCCCTTTTTTAAACCTATAATCCGTCACTCCCTTAGTTGTCGTTCAATTTCTGTCGCCCCCCGTCGGATAAAGAATGCAACAAGGCCCTCTCTAGCAGCCCAATTTCCACCTCAAACTTTCTATTTTCCTCTCTCATTCTTTTGTTTATTCTCGCTCTGCTTACATATGATGCCTCGTATCTATGACTTATATCCATCCAAGAAAATACTCACTTCAGCCATCTCATGATTATGCTCTCAATTTCAGATTCTTGGATTACATCGGGATTTGCTAGTAGAGTTCTATTTATTGTCCACCTGGTGTTTGCCTTCAAACCAGAAAATTGCATTGTTAACAGCACAAGGAGTGGTCTGAGCAATGCACAGGCATATGTATAAACTCTTTTACCTTGTCTGCTATTGTGTTGTCTACTAGGAAGACATCTTGCCTTGAGTGATGCCCATACTTTTTACTGTAAAATGTGCACATGGTCTTTTCTGCAATATATTGTACAGGTCTAGATTGTGCATTGAGGTCCTCACCTTTCTCCTCACTTTCAGAGTGCATATCCTCCTGCCACCATTGGATCTATCTAAATCGCCATCCAACAGGATCTTAAAGTCAACACCGATCAGAACTTGAGAGGGAAACTCTGATAAATTTTCCACTAGGGTACTATTAAACGAGGGCTCATCATTATTTGGATCATAGACCCGCATATGTAAAAGTTATTGAGCCAGTCCCTGACCTGAATCTCCCAATAATCCATCTGACTGACAAGTCTGTCTTGGAATCTTGGAGTTCTATGCCTGCGTTCTCCTTAATTATAAATGATACCCCCTTAATGCAAGCTGCTTGTTCTGTGCTTACCACAGCACTCACTCAACTTAATTTACTAAACAATCCCTTACATTCTGAGGGCGCCAAGTGAGTTTCTTGAAGTATCAATAACTGGACTTCCCTCTCATGAAGATACTGACATATTAACTTTTGCTTTGTTTTCATGTGGAGGCCTTTGACATTTATTGGAGTACTTTAACTTATTTTATCTTACTCCCATCCTCGTTTTATTGGTCTTCTCTCTTTCTACACCCTTCTATTTGAATTCTTGGCCAGCCTAAACCTAGTCGGATGTTGATGAAGAATTAGGATTACGTTAATTGGATTCTTTACCCATATGCACCCCTCCACGCGACATTTCCCGAGTAACCCCCCACCAAAATCCTGTGGCTTAATATAATATGCCTATTCAGATCTCAGCCCCTAAGATGAGACTTTACCTACCTATCTGTAATAAAAAGTGGAAACTCCCCTCCCCCCCAAAGTACCCCACACTCCTACTTGTCCACTTTTCTGAAGCCTGAATGCATTAATCAGCTCATCAGCTTTCTCTACCCTCCTTATATGATGCATCTCATTCCTCCACATACCTTTAAGAATTGCAGGGAACCTCAACTACCCCTTGGCCCTTAATTTCTGCAGTACACCCATCTGCTGACCCAACTGTGACTGCCTCTGCTCCGTAGCCCTACAGATGTCAAACCTGATGGTATGTGGGAAATTTTCCCCACCATGTTTTTGACTTTCAAAGCCAGTTTCAAAATCTGCTCTTTCACGCTGTAGGATGAGAAGTTTAGTTGTAGCTTCCTTTGCTTCTTCCAGTTCACTTTAAGATTGAAGGAGTCCTCTTGTACTCTTTGGATTTCTTCCTCCAGGTCTATCCCTGGCTTGCCCCTGAGAACTCCCTCGTTGAGGAGCCTTCCACCTCTTCAGGAATGTGGAAGATTCTCAGGGAATTATGTCTGGAATGGTTTTCTAGCCTCTCCAAATCGTCCTCCAGGCTTGAGTTTTGCAATTTCAATACCTCAGTCTCAGCAAAGTTGTGTTTTAGTTCCTGCTGAACTTTGACCATGTTGATTTCTTAAGTCATAGTTCTCTGGGTAACTTCATTTAGTTTTGCTTCTAGGATCTGGCATGTCCCTTGGACAGCCTTTTGAATGGATTCCAAAATCGGAAATCTTTTTTGTATCTTGGATTGAAGGTCTAGGAGAATATGTCGCAAGGAGACTGCATCTGAACAATTACTGGAAATCGGTGATATCGAGCTGAGATCACCCACCTCCATTAAGCTGTTCTTTACTTGCTTCGCCCCCCCACACAATCTCTGGTGCCATCTTCCAGACTTCTGAGTACCTCGAACCTAATGTTGGTCGACACTCCTTTGCTAATTACCGTGCAATTTCGAGAGGTAATTTCGCTTCTAACCCCTCAAGCTTCTGTCCCCTGGCCTGCGGAGGTCTCCACTGCAGCTGTCGCTTCTAAAAACATCGGGGTCACACCCTCATTGTGCCCTTCCTGTGGGGTAGGGCCCTGCCATGATTTTAAGGAATGAATTGAGGGATGCTGTAATCTTAGAGCTAGTAGATATGCCCTAAAGGACTTTACAACTGCCTCTGCCCTTCCCCTTGGTGTTTACTCAATCTGACTTTCTATCCGGCGATTTAAGGGGCTGCGACTTTGTGGCTATTACTAGTAAAGTACCCTTGAGGTTCCTGAAACAGAGAGAGTGACTAGCATTTGCAGCAGTGTGGGCTGTCTCTAAGCCCCTGACAGTGGATAGACCATGCCCTCCCCACCAGGAGCATGATGAATATCTGTTGCTGCACCCCCCCCCCCCCAAACCTCCCACGGTTGAAAGAGCCCATGTAATGTTTCTGTCACTTCCATTCATGACAAGGGAATTGAATTGGGGATACTTACTTTTTCTCTACAGCTTACTCCTGTCTCTTCCACAGGTGTCAAGAAAAGGCTGCTGGGAGACTTGCTCACTCCTAAGGCCAAAGCTCTTGTTTTTGAGTTGCTTTCCTCCGCACACCCTGGAAGCCAAGCCTCTGTTTCAGGAGGCTCTAGGACCACCACAAGGGGAGAGCGCAGTAGGCTCGGGCTTGTGCTGGCACTGCCTATGCAACTCCCAAGGGAGATCCAGGCCAGGACTCTACTGCTGTGGCTTAGCAGTAAGGCACTTCCACCTCAGCATGTCAGCGGGCCCAGATAAACTACGTGATCCCATCAACGTGTGGATGTGTGCACAGGGTCAGCCGGAGCCAAAAATTCCAAGTACAGGTACAGGCACAAACTGCCGTTTGACTATGGTGCGGCCCAGGGGTCATATCTTTGCAGCGCTCTCCTCCATGAATTCTGATCTGCGACCGTGCATTAGCCAGCCACCATGTTCCCCTCTGGTCTCGCTATATCAAAAAAACAGACTTGAAGAATTCTAGTTGCAGTATGTCAGCTTATGGGATACCATTTCATTGCACTACTAACACTGGTGGGTGAAGCAGAGCCCCAGATGGGACCCCGTTCCAAATGATCGGACCTGCTCCAGGCTTGTCCCTCAGCCAAGTTAGGAAGCCAGTCCTGCCAAGTACCACACATCTGGCATTAGACTAACGCATTTCAGTGTGGTAATCCGCATTATCGCACTGAAATGCTTTGTCACGCATATGCATGGTGTCTCAGCTGTTGCTGAAGTGAACTGTTAAGTGGGCCACCGGGCAGCGAGCCACCTGAGGTGTGCGCGCGCTGCTCTCCCAGGTTTGGGGCTCCGCTCACAGCTGAGCTAAGTCTGCTCAGCGCTGGCAGGCTCACACTGCCACAATGTTTCATTATTGTGATTTCCCCATGCCGCGGCTCTCGATGTCAGCTTGACGTCACGGGCCCAGTCAGGTTGTGTGCTAGTACATGTCGGTCGCCGCGGGGGACCGTCATCACATCCTGCTGCTGGAGTGGGGAGTGGGAGGCAGGCGGCTGGTTACTGAATTTGCTGCGCCACCCACAAACCAATCATGCCTCTCGCAGCATCCCACTGCCTGCTACAGCTCGTACCGGCCATTGCCGGGCCGCAGCGTGCTGTCAGCTGTTATTACCCCCTGCCGAAGCAGCCGAGTCAGACGGAGAGGCCTCAGTGACCCGGGTTGCAGAGGCCGCCAGGACAGTCTGTCACCAGACGGCCCCGCCCGGGACTCCCTGGACAGCCTGGGCTACTCAAATCTCAATTAGGAACTGTGAGTGATAAAAAATTCAACTTTAACATCACTTTCTTTCGCTTTCATTTTGCCAGGTGATATTGTTTCATGAGTAGTGCTGCACCACGTGTCGGCCGTTTGTTTTCTGAGTGCTAAATGTCAACACAGAAGAAAGACTTCCTGCCAGCTTCATTTGTAATCATAGACTTATGCTACTTTCACAGTTGGAGTAGACAGTTCAAGCAAGGTAAGAATAATTTACTCTGGACAATCCCCACCCCATCTATCTGATTATGAGCTGCTGAAAATCAGATGGCTCCGCATTTTATTGGCCGACGATAAGCACATGCAAACAGGGAAGGGGCACGAGGCTGCCATGTTGGTAGTGCTATGAATGTGCACCACAGAGATGCAAATACTTTAAGTTTCCTTGTAAGCTTCAAAGTGTGCGATAACCCTATTGTCTCACAAGGGTGATGTGGTTTCAGCCATTGTGGGTGGCGTGGTTTCTTCATTAGTGTTCTGATAAAATAGTGACATGACTGCAAAATCTTGCCTTTAAAACTAAGAAAAGACTGGCAGTGCAATTAGTATTTCTTTGCACTACCACATGTTTAGAGCGAAACACCGCCAGGTTTTGCGCTGGTGCTTCCTAGCATTCTTTTTTACCTTATTGCATTAGCAACCGATTATGCCTGTGACTGAGTGACAGTATAATCTCCTGTTTGCACTTGCTATGTTATAAAATGTGCTTTTTAGGCTAGCCCAGGTCCTAAATGATCAGATCAATTAGATCATCTTCTGAGCAGCTGAAGAGCCTGCCTGCCCTCTGTTACTGAAAACTGCAGTCATGCAGTCTGTCTGCGTGTAGGAAAGTAGGATCTACTTCGATTGTTACCCCCACTTTTAGCTTGATGTGATGGTGTTTTTGACTAGTCTGACTGGGATCCTGCTAATCAGGACCCCAGTCTATCTGCTTTCTCCCTAAATTGGTTTGTCCAGTACTTAGGTACACCCCAGATTGGATACTGGGGTACCTTATAAGTGCCTAGTGTATGGTACCCATGTACCCAGGGCATAGGTACCCCAGAGGTCTCCCATGGGCTGAAGCATGTATTATGCCACCCATGAGAGACCATTCAAAATGAAACTACAGGCCTGCCATTGCAGCCTGTGTAAGTTGGTGCATGCACCACTTACTAAAGATATAGGTTTACTATATCTAAGGGTCACTGCACTTAAAACCTATAAGTCACCCCTATAGCAGGCCTTTTCAGTCCGGAGGGCAGGGTGCTTGGTTCTAAGTGAGAGGGTGCCCCTGCATGAGCAGGATACCCCTGCGGCCTACGGAGTCCATTCTCCCGGGTTGTTAGTGAAGCAGCCATATACTATATAGAGGGGCACCGCGTAATTACACGATGACCATCTCAAAAACGGCTACAACGAATCATATCATGTTTGGTATCAAACATGTTGGAATCATACCTCCCACACCGTAAACGGTGTGGGAGGTATGATTCCAAGCACTGGAAGAGCCCTCCGTTAGGCTCTCAGTGTTCCCAGTACCAGCCTTCCAGACCCGGACAGCACAAAATGGTTGCTGCCGGCCAGACACACATTTCTGCCCTCCTGCTGCTGAGCCAAGCTTGAGCAGAGGAAGGTGGAACAATAGGCATCCTGTCACAGGGAGGTGTAACCACCTCCCAGACAGGATTTAGTGTATTGGGAACGGGTTGGTGCGCTTGCCAGCGCCTGAAAGTCTGCATGAGGGGCAAATTTGGTGTCCCTGTGCATAGTCCAGTTCAAACCAGTTCTGGGAGCCGTTGGCTCCCGCTCTGGCACGAAACTGGACAAAGGACATGGGAGTAACCTCCCCCCTGTCCAGACCCTCCCCTGGGACGGTCCCCTGAATCTTCACAACCCTTTCCCTAGGGTACTTCAGGGCTTACCTGGGTGTATGTCCCTAGATTTGTCGCGGGATAAGATTCAGATCAGACACCGCTGGACTTCTACTGTCTGGGCACTCTGGACTTCGCTGGACTTTGTTTGGGCCTGACTTCGTCTCCCTTTTAGTCTGCTACATCGTCTGTGCCTGTGCATCATACAGGAAACTCCAAGGCCTGTGAAGCATCAAAGACACCTGAAGTAATCTCCCTTGGAGTGAAGGAGTCACTCCCCTGCATTTGCAGGCACAGCAACTAAGTCGACCTGTCTGCAGATCCTGGGCTCCTCCGGACTCCGTGGGCTCTGGAACACAGGTAGTGGTTGTCCACAGCTCCTGAGGCCTGCTCTACCCTCTCACCAAGTTTGAGGCCAATAGTCCTTGTGGGGGTTGCAATAACCGAACCCCTGGGTACCGAGTCCAACTTGCATCTGCAAAGGCTTGTTGGCTTCTTTGCAAAAAGGTCTTCGGGCTGCAAGTAGCCCCAACCTCGAGCATCTCCTGTGACCAGAATCTTCAGCCACACCGCATCGTGTGCATCGTGACCTGCATCTTTTGGTGATCTGCTTGAGGTCCTCTCGCGACTCCAGTGCCTCCGGCCTGTGGGTCCACTTGAGGGTCACACTTCTTTCTGTTAGGCTCCACTGATTGCTCGGGTCCTGCCCTGACTCCCCTGCCTTTGGTGAGTCCCCTGGACCTTGTTGGTCCCGACGTTGCTCCTTCTTTGATTCTTGCATAGCTTGCCTTTGCCAAGGCTTGTTGCTGCTCCCGCCAGACTCCGACCCTTCAGCACTCAACATCCTTCATGGGACAGCTTGTGCATGGCTCCTGGTCCTCCTCAGCATCACCTGGTCCTCACAGCTGCAGAGTCAAGGTCCTCGTCATTCATCCTGAAGCACCCGACATCGGAGGGCATTCTTCTTCCAAGTCTCCTGGTCACCCCTGAGTGACATAGACTCTGTCCCCTCTGCTTTCAGGTACTCCTCTTCAAGAATTCACATTTGGATTCCCACGGACACTTTCTCCTCTTCCAGCAGCGGCATCTTCCTGAAGTCCTCCATTGGGTTCGACTGCGATTTCTGACACACGTACGCACCCGGCTTCCCTGGTGTAGGCAATGTGGGTACTAGGGTATCCACGGGTGGGGTGGCTCTCCACCCTTCTGTCTTCCACAGGGTTTCTTCAGGGTCCACTGGGAAGGGTCCGTAATCTTTAAAAATCCAACCGCAATTTGCACATAAACTTGAACGGAGCACGCGGTCGTGTTGCTACACTGCACATGCTCTCCATGGGGTCCCTATCTACTTACCTTGGGTGGTTCTGTGGGTCCCCAGCAATTCTACATCCCCTCGATATTGTCCTGACTCGAGTCGTGGTTCTTATACCACTTTTTTAGTATATGGTTTGGTCCCCCCCCCCCGGGGCCACTGTGTATTTCGTGCTATTGACTGTGTTTCTTTGCTAACGTATTGTGTGCATTGTGTTTATCTCCATGTAGGAGATCTTTGAACATACTAGAGAGTATTATATAATAAATACATATTTTTATAAATACTTGATGTGGTTCTTTTCACTTAATCTATACTATAAGATTGCATTCTGGTCAAACAAGCTGCTTTACACGCCTTCTGGACTAAGCCTGAAGGCTGCTCTCCACAGCTACCACTTAGAGAGCTTTCTAAGGTTGTCTAAGACCTCTTAAATCACCATAAGGGGAGTCTGGACTGGTGCAAGGTGCCCACTTACATTAGTGGACATCATATACCAGGCCAGCTTCTCACATTGGTGTGCAGCAGTTGGGATTCAAGCTTGCATCGTTCGTTTTACCAGATAAATCTTTGTATTGATTAATTGTAAAACTATCACTACTGCTAGGCACATATAATATAAGCTTAGAATAAGTAAGTTCTACTGAACTTGGGGTTGGGTAAGTCAAGGGTCTAGCACACCCTTTCTCCAATCTAAGAGAGTTTAGTTCCTACTGGGTTAGGTAGATGCAACACCACACCACACTTAGTATGTCTTTCAAAGGAGATGCCAGTGGCTCTCTAACTGCTAGATACAGTGAACTTTCATTCCAAGAACTGAAAGCACGGTGTGCCTCTAGAAATTTGAAGACAGGGAAAGGAGCCACGACTCAACGCCTCTTAGAGGTGTTACTGTTAGATGACCTCAGGAAAACCTCAGGGTCAGATGAGCAGGATAGAGTGGGTGGGACAGGGCATGAGGATAGGCAAGGAGAGGAGAACCCCTTTCACCTAGAATCTAACCCTGACCAGGTGGAGCCTGATGGCTCCCAGCTGGACAATTCAGATCTCCCAGAGGAGAACACAGGTGGCTTAGAGGATGCCCTCTTTGATCCTCCTGGGAGGGTGCAGAGTAGACCAAGGAGGTCTAGATACTCCTCTGCAGAATCCAATGCCTCAAGACATTCAGCAGGGACCTCCATTTCTAGTAAGAGGCGGAACTCTTTTGATAGGGAGTACCAACTTCTTGAGCTTGAGAAAGCTAGGCTTAGGCTCAGGAAAGAGCAGTTGGCCCTTGACAGAGAGTCCCTAGAAGTCCAGAGAGCTAGGCAAAAGTTGGGACTAGAGTCCCATGGTGGCAGCAACAGTGTCCCTAGAGTTAAGGAACATTCCTTTGAACATATGAACCTGAACAAGATTGTCCCTCCCTACCATGTTGGGGATGACATCCACAAATGGATAACTGCTTTAAAGAGGGCCTGTAAAGTTGAGAAGACCCCTCAAGAGCAGTGGCAGCTATCTTGTGGTCTCCTTTGCTGACAAAGGTAGAAATATGCTTCTCACTGTTAGAGAAGAGGATACTGAAAATTACTCACTTTTGAAAAGTGCTCTCATTGATGGGTTTGGCTTAACCACTGAACAACACAGGATTAAGTTCAGAGACACCCAGAAAGCACAGCCCCAGGACTGGGTAGATTTTGTGGATAGTGCCATTAAGGCTCTGAAAGGTTGGTTGCTTGGCAGCAAAGTGAATGACTATCAAGGATTGTACGATTTGATTATGAGGGAGCAGATCCCTAATAATTGTCAGAATCAGCTTTTGCATCAATACCTGGTGGACTCAGATCTGACTTCTCCCCAAGAATTGGAAGAGAAGGCAGATAAGTGCATCAGAACTAGGGTGAAGCAGAAAAATCAGAACAGTGGTGGTGACCAGAAGAAGCAAGATTCTTCTAAAACTCAAGATAAGGGTGGGGACAAGGGTAAAGACAAAAAGGAGTCTTCTCAAGGGCCCCAAAAACCTGCTTCTGTGGGAGAGTCACAATCCAACAAGAAAGGCAAAAAGAAATCTTGGTGCTATCTCTATAAACAGAAGACCCATTGGATAAGGGATGCTAATTGTCCAAAGGCCAAGGAAACTACAACTACTACCACTGCCCCTAAGGCAACTGCGCCCCCTAGCTCTAGTACAAGTGGTAGTGCAGCAAACAAGGGAATAGTAGGATTAACTTTGGGATCTGAGTTGGGTTCTGGCTTAGTCAGATCTCCGGCGCAGGCTGTTCTAGTTTGAGGTGGTGGCATAGATCTTGCCACCTTACTTGTCAGTCCCAGTAACTTGGGCAAGTTCAGACAACAGCCTTTGATCAATGGAACAGAGGCCATGGCCTACAGGGACACAGGGGCCAGTGTCACAATGGTGACAGAGAAACTTGTGTCTCCTGACCAAATCATACTTGGAGAAATGTACCAAGTGACCAATGCTAACAATGTCAGGACTGACCATTCCCTGGCAGTTGTTAATTTCAGCTGGGGAGGGGTAACTGGACCTAAAAAGGTTGTGGTAAGTTCAGACCTACCAGTAGATTGTTTGTTGGGTAATGGTTTGGAGACTTCAGCCTGGGCTGAAGTTGAATTTAGGACTCATGCAGCAATGTTGGGCATCTCTGCAGATGTGTTTGCTGTGACCAGGTCAGCAGCCAAACTGACATCCACTGAATAGGCCCTGGATCCTGGAACAATGGACCAGGTGCCTTCCAAGAAAAGGAGCAGGAGTGGTAAGGCTGTGTCTTCCCCACAGATTCAGAGTGAGGATCAGTGTCTTCAGGGAGATGATCTTAGTCCCTGTGAAGGAACTGCCCCAGATGAACTTGAGCCTGATCAGGTTGAGTTCTTGGGGGCAGGGGGCCCTGCCAGGGCAGACCTGAGTTTGGAGCAGCAAACATGCCCCTCTCTTGAACCCCTCAGTCAGCAAGCTGCTGCTGAGGAAGCTGGAAATGTCAGTGGGTCCCATTGGATCTACTGGGATGGGGACTGCTGTACTCAGAGGGTAGATACCCCAAGCCTGGTACCACCAGGAGGTTGGTTATACCCTTGAAGTTCAGAGGCTTCCTACTCATCCTGGCACATGAAATTCCACTGGCAGGACACTTAGGGCAGAGTAAGACTTGGGACAGGCTTGTCCCTCACTTTCACTGGCCCCACATGTCTGAGGACACAAAGGAGTTTTGTCACTCCTGTGCCACTTGCCAAGCCAGTGGTAAGGCAGGTGGCACCACAAAGGCCCCCCTAATTCCACTCCCAGTGGTTGGGGTTACCTTTGAGAGGGTTGGGATTGATATCATTGGTCCCATGAACCCTCCAACAGCATCTGGGCACAGTTATATTCTAGTGGTGGTGGACCATGCCACTAGATACCCAGAAGCTATTACCCTTAGGATCACTACAGCTCCTGTGGTGGCAAGGGCCCTCTTAGGAATTTTTTCCAGAGTGGGCTTCCCTAAGGAGGTTTTAACTGACAAAGGTACCAACTTCATGTCAAGTTATATTACTGCAATGTGGAAAGAGTGTGGAGTGAATTACAAATTCACTACACCCTACCATCCTCAATGCAATGGGTTAGTTGAAAGATTCAACAAAACCCTAAAGGGTATGATCATGGGCCTCCCAGAAAAGCTTAGGCGAAAATGGGATGTCCTTCTGCCCTGCCTTCTCTTTGCCTACAGAGAGGTCCATCAGAAGGGGGTTGGCTACCACCCTTTTGAACTTCTGTTTGGGCATCCAGTTAGGGGTCCCTTGTGTCTGGTGAAGGAGGGATGGGAGTTACCTCTCAAACCTCCCAGATAAGACATGGTGGACTATGTACTTGGTCTCCGCTCCAGGATGGCTGAGTACATGAAGAAGACAAGTAAAAACCTGGAGGCCAGCCAAGAATTGCAAAAAGCTTGGCATGACCAAAAGGCTGTCTTGCCTGTTTACCAACCAGGCCAGAAAGTGTGGGCGTTGGAACCTGTGGCTCCAGCAGCTCTCCAGGACAAGTGGAGTGGACCCCACACTATAATTGAGCAAAAGGGGTGAGGTCATCTACCTGGTGGACCTTGGCACTCCCAGAAGCCCCCATAGGGTGCCTCATGTGAACAGGCTAAAATCTTTTGTGGACAGGGCTGACATGGGCTTGCTCATGGCAACTGATGAGGGACAGGAGGAAGCGAGTGACCATCTCCCTGATCTCCTCTCACAAAACCCTGATGATGGGTCAGTAGGTGGTGTAGCCTTGGCAGGCAGCCTCACTGACCAATAGCAGATTGATTGCAGGAAGGTCCTCAATCAATATAGGCATATGTTTTCTTTGACACCCAGTCAAACCACCTGGTATACCCATGAAGTCGACACAGGTGAAAGTCTACCTGTAAAAATAAGATTTACAGGCAGCCTGACCATGTCAGAGATTGCATCAGGACAGAGGTCCAAAAGATGCTTGAATTGGGAGTAATTGAGCCCTCAGATAGCCCTTGGGCTAGTCCAGTAGTCTTGGTACCAAAACCTCACATCAAGGGTGGAAAGAGAGAGATGAGGACCTGTGTTGACTACAGGGGACTCGATGCAGTCACTAGGACTGATGCTCATCCAATTCCAAGGGCAGATGAGCTTATTGATACTTTAGCCTCAGCCAAGTTCTTAAGTACATTTGACCTTACTGCTGGCTATTGGCAAATCAGACTAGCTGAGGATGCCAAACCCAAAACAGCATTTTCAACCCCTAGTGGGCATTACCAATTTATTGTGATGCCCTTTGGCTTGAAAAATGCACCTGCCACATTCCAAAGGCTGGTGAATAAAGTTCTCACAGGTCTGGAAGCCTATAGTACAGCATATCTAGATGATATAGCTGTCTTTAGCTCCACCTGGGAGGATCACCTGGTCCACCTGAAGAATGTTTTGGAGGCCCTGCAGAAAGCTGGCCTCACTATCAAGGCAACAAAGTGCCAGATAGGGCAGAGCAAGGTTGTGTACCTGGGCCACCTTGTGGGTGGAGGTCTGGTTCAACCACTTCAGAGCAAAATCCAGACCATCGTGGAATGGGTTGCTCCAACTGCCCAGACTCAGGTCAGAGCTTTCTTGGGCCTGACTGGGTACTATAGAAGATTTAACAAAGGGTATGGGCCCATAGTGACTCCTTAGAATGATCTGACATCTAAGAAAATGCCCAAGAAGGTTCAGTGGACAGTTAGCTGTCAGAAGGCATTTGATGACCTCAAGCAGGCCATGTGCCATGTGCACTGCTCCCATTATGCAGGGTCCTAACTACTATAAGCAATTCATTGTCCAGACAGATGCATCTGAGTTGGGGGTAGGGGTTGTGTTGTCACAACTTAATGCAGAGGGCCAGTATCAGCTAGTAGCTTTTATCAGCAGAAGGTTGACACCCATAGAGAAACGTTGGGCAGCCATTGAGTGGGAGGCCTTTGCTGCGGTCTGGGCCCTGAAGAAGCTGAGGCCATACTTGTTTGGCACTCACTTCATTGTTCAGACAGACCATAAGCCCCTCTTAAACAGATGAAGGATGAAAACCCCAAACTTTTGAGGTGGTCCATTTCCCTACAGGGGATGAACTATACAGTGGAACATAGACCTGGGAGTAACCATGCCAATGCAGATGGACTTTCTAGATATTTCCATTTAGAAAATGAAGACTCAACTGGGCAAGGTTAGTCTCATCTCCTTACGTTTGGGGGGGTTGTGTAGCAAAGTAGGATCTACTTCTATTGTTACCCCCACTTTTAGCTTGATGTGATGCTGTTTTTGACTAGTCTGACTGGGATCCTGCTAATCAGGACCCCAGTCTATCTGCTTTCTCCCTAAATTGGTTTGTCCAGTACTTAGGTACACCCCAGATTGGATACTGGGGTACCCTTATAAGTCCCCAGTATATGGTATCCATGTACCCAGGGCATAGGTACCGCTAAGGTCTCCCATGGGCTGAAGCATGTATTATGTCACCCAAGAGAGACCATTCAAAATGGAACAACAGGCCTGCCATTGCAGCCTGTGTAAGTTGGTGCATGCACCACTTACTAAAGATATAGGTTTACTGTATCTAAGGGTCACTACACTTAAAACCTATAAGTCACCCCTATAGCTGGCCTTTGCAATTCTGAGTGCAGGGTGCTTGGTTCTAAGTGAGAGGATGTCCCTGCATGAGCAGGACACCCCTGCAGCCTGCGTTGTCCATTCTCCTGGGTTGTCAGTGAAGCAGCCATATACTATATAGAGGGGCACAGCGTAATCACGCGATGACCATCTTGAAAACGGCTGCAACAAATTCTATCATGTTTGGTATCAAACATGTTGGAATCATACCCCCACACCGTAGAGGTATGATTCCAAGCACTGGAAGAGCCCCCCGTTAGGCTCTCAGTGTTCCCGGTACCAGCCTTCTAGACCCGGACAGCACAAAATGGTTGCTGCCGACCAGAGACACATTTCTGCCCTCCTGCTGCTGAGCCAAGCTTCAGCTGAGGAAGGTGGAACAATCGGCATCCTGTCACACGGAGGTGTGACCTCCTCCCAGACAGGATTTAGTGTATTAGGAATGGGTGGGTGCGCTTGCCAGCACCTGGAAGTCTGCATGAGGGGCACATTTGGTGTCCCTGTGCATAGTCCAGTTCAAACCAGTTCTGGGAGCCGTTTGCTCCCACTCTGGCACGAAACTCGACAAAGGACATGGGAGTAACCTACCCCCTGTCCAGACCCTCCCCTGAGAGTATCCCCTGAATCTTCCCAACCCTTTCCCTAGGGTACTTAAGGGCTTACCTGGGTGTAGGTCCCTAGATTTGTTGTGGGATAAGATTCAGTTCAGAAACCACTGCACTTCTACTGTCTGGGCACTCTGGACTTCGCTGGACTTCGTTTGGGCCTGACTTCGTCTCCCTTCCAGTCTCGCACATTGTCTGTGTAGGAGAGTAGGATCTGCTTCTTATAGTTACCCCCACTTTTTGCTGATGTCTCACTGTTTTTGGCCTAGTCTGACTGGGATCCTGCTATTCAGGGCCCCAGTCTATCTGATTTCTCCTGTAAGTTGCATACATGTACTTTAGGTACACCTCAGATTGGATACTGGGGTACCCTTATAAGTCCCTAGTATATGGTACACCATGTACCCAGGGCATAGGTACCCCAGAGGCCTCCCAGGGGCTGAAGCATGTATTGTGCCACCCCTGAGAGGCCATTCAAAATGACACAACAGGTCTGCTACTGCAGCCTGTGTAAGGTGGTGCATGCACCCCTTACTGGAGATATAGGTTCACTATATCCCTTCTAAATCACTACACATATAAACCTATCAGTCACCCCTATGGCAGGCCTTATCAATCCTGAAGGTAGGGTGCTGGGTTTTATGTGAGAGGGTGCCCCTGCATGAGTAGGGCCCCTCTGCAGCCTTCGGAATCCATTCCCTGGGGTTGTCTGTGATGCAGCCAAACCATATATACTTAAGTGCATTATAACCTCGCGGTAAATGCTAACTTTAAAACGGCTGCTTAGAAACATGTCGTGTTTGGTGTCAAACACCTTGGAATCATACCTCCCCGCCAGTACTGGCGGGGGAGGTATGATTCCACCCTTGTAGAACTACTACTATGGGTCACGGGTCTACCCGGTACCAGCTTTCTCGACCTGGGCAGCACAAAATGGATGCTGCCAGCAACAGACACGAGTCTGCCCTCCTGCTGCTGAGCCAAGCTCGAGCAGAGGAAGGCCTGACAATAGGTTTCCTGTCACAGGGAGGTGTGACCACCTCCCAGACAGGGTTTAGTGTATTGGGGCTGGGTGGGTGCACTCTTAGAGTGCCAGAAAGTCTGCACTGGGGGCACATTTGGTGTCCCCATGCATAGTCCAGCTCAAACCAGTTCTGGGAGCCATTGGCTCCTGCTCTGGTGCGAAACTGGACAAAGGACATGGGTGTAGCCACCCTTCTGTCCTGCCCCTCCCCTAGGAGGGTCCCCAGAGTCAGTCCAACCCCTTCCCTGGGTATAAAGTGGGAAACCTGATCACAGGACTTTAGATTATACCTGGAGAAGACTCTGCAAAGAAACCAAGGGGCATATTAGCAAGACCGGCGATAAAATTATCGCCGCTTTAGCGGCAGGAAACTGCCGCTAAAACGGCGATAATGGGCTTGCTAATATGCGTTATAGAATCTCAATAGAAGCCCAGGTTAGATGTGCAGGACATCTAACCTGGGCTTCTATTGGAATTCCATAACGCATATTAGCAAGCCCATTATCGCCGTTTTAGCGGCAGTTTCCTGCCGCTAAAACGGCGATAATTTTATCGCCGGTCTTGCTAATATGCCCCCAAGTACTTCGACGGTCTACACTTCGCTGGACGACAGAAGAATCTCCCTTGGAGTTAAGGAGTTACTCCCTGCAGCAGCAGGCACCTAAGTGCATCTGACAGGCTTGCATCTCCAGAGCTCTTGCGAACTCCAAAGACTTCTGCAACACAGGAGGTGGGTTCTCTAACGTCCCTGAGGTTGATCTGACCTCTCAGCAACTCTGAGACCAGTATCCCTCGTGGGGACCGTGCAACCCGAACCCCTGTGCACCGTGTAAATTTGCAGCAGCATATGCTTTTTGGCGATCCCTAAGGCTGTGCTTTGGACTACGTATAGTCCCAACCCCGAGCATCATTTACACCAAAGATCTCCGGCCTCCACTCCGCGAGTGCTCTGTGGGCTGGCACTTTGTACATTCGCTCGAGGTCACCTCGCGATCCCTGGTCCGTTGACTGGTGGGTCCTGGCGAGGGTCACTTTGATTGTTCTTGGGCTTCCCTGGTTGCTCCAGACCTGCCCTGACTCTCCATTGCTTGGAGAGTCCCCTGGACCTTGCTGGTCCACACCGTAACCTGTTTCCTCTGCCTGCGTGGGTTGCCGCTGCCAAGGCTTGTTGGTGCTCCAGCCAGACACTGACCCCTCAGCTCTCCACATCCTTTGTGGGACAGCTCACCTCCGGACCCTGGTCATTGTCGACGTCTCCTGGTCCCCGTGGCTGCAGAGATAAACATCCTTTCTCTTCACCTGAAGCACCCGACATCGGTGGGCATTCGACTACCGAGCCCCTGGTCACCTGAAGTGACCCAGACTCTGTCCCCTCTCCTTTCAGATTCTTCTCACCTTGGATCCAGGCTTGGATTCCACCGGACACTCTTCGCCTTCCCGGCAGCCGTACTTTCTTGCAGCTCTCCATTGCAAACGACCGAGGTTTCCGACACCAATTGACCCCTATGCACCCGGCTCCTCTGGGATAGGTAACACGGGTACCTCAGTACTCACAAGGGTGCTGGCCTTAGAACCTCTTATGTTCCAAAGGGTTTGCTTGAAGTCCTCCTAGAAGTGTCCTTAAACTGTAATTTTCCAACCTCGACTTTCCCATAGAGTTGCACGGAGCACGCAGTCGTGTTTCCTCACTGCACCCGTCCTCCGTAGGTGCCCTGTGTCACTGCCTTGGGTGGTTCCTTGGGGTCCCAGCGATTCTACGTGCTCTAGGCCCTGTGTCTATTGAAGTCGTTGTTGTTATACCATTTGTTTAGTATATGGTTCGGTCTCCACCCAGAGCCCGTTGTACATTTTTTTACTTAATTATGTTCTATTGATTAAGTATTGTGTGCTTTGTGTTCTAATCTCGTGTAGAGGTTAGTAGAGAGTGTTTTAGTAATAAATACATATTTTTTACATAACACTTGTGTGGTTCTCCTTTCATTTTGTCATTCAGGAGGTGAAATTCTGGTAAAGCAAGCTGCTTTACATTCCTTCAAGATTAAGCCTGAAGGCTGCTCTCCACAGCTACCACTAGGATAGCTTTCTAAAGGTTATCTTTGACCTCATACATCATAAGGGTCGTTTGGGCTGGTGCAAGGTGCCCACTTTAATTAGTGGACAGCATATACCAGGCCAACTTCTCACAGTCTGTACCTGTGCATGATACAGGAACCTCCAAGGCCTGTGAAGCATCAAAGACACATGAAGTAATCTCCCTTGGAGTGAAGGAGTCACTCCCCTGCATTTGCAGGCACAGCAACTAAGTCGACCGGTCTGCAGATCCTGAGCTCCTCTGGACTCCGTGGGCTCTACAACACAAATGGTGGTTTTCCCCAGCTCCCAAGGCCTGCTGTACCCTCTCACCAAGTTTGAGGCCAGTAGTCCTCGTAGGGGTTGCAATAACCGAACTCCTGGGTACCGCGTCCAACTTGCAGTTGCAAAGGCTTTTTGGCTTCTTTGCAAAAGGTCTTCGGGCTCCAAGTAGCCCCAACCTCGAGCACCTCCTGTGACCAGAATCTTCAGCCACACCGCATCGTGTGCATCGTGGCCTGGATCTTTTGGTGATCTGCTTGAGGTCCTCTCCCGACTCCAGTGCCTCTGGCCTCTGGGTCCACTTGAGGGTTACACTTGTTCCTGTTATGCTCCCCTGATTGCTCTGTGCCTGCCTTGACTCCCCTGCCTCCCCTTGCTGGTCCCGACGTTGCTCCTTCTTTGATTCTTGCATTGCTTGCCATTGCCAAGGCTTGTTGGTGCTCCCGCCAGACACCGACCCCTCAGCACTCGACATCCTTCACCGTACAGCTCGTGCATGGCTCCTGGTCCTCCTCAGCATCACCTGGTCCTCACAGCTGCAGAGTCAAGGTCCTCGTCCCCATCCTTAAGCACCCGACATCGGAGGGCATTCGTCTTCCAAGTCTCCTGGTCACCTCTGAGTGACATAGACTCTGTCCCCTCTGCTTTCAGTTACTCCTCTTCAAGAATTCACATTTGGATTCCCACAGACACTTTCTCCTTTTCCAGCAGCGGCATCTTCCTGAAGTCCTCCATTGGGTTCGACAGCGATTTTCGACACACATATGCACCCGGCTTCCCTGGTGTAGGTAACGTGGGTACTAGAGTATCCACGGGTGGGGTGGCTCTCCAACCTTCTGTCTTCCACAGGGTTTCTTCGGGGTCCACTGGGAAGGGTCCTTAATCTTTAAAAATCCAACCGCGAATTGCACATAAACTTGTATGCAGCCCGTGGTCGTGTTCCTACACTGCACATGCTCTCCGGGGGGCCCTATCTACTTACCTTGGGTGGTTCTGTGGGTCCCCATCAATTCTACATCCCCTAGACATCGTCCTGACTCAAGTCGTGGTTCTTATACCACTTTTTTAGTATATGGTTTGGTCCCCCCCCCCCCGGGGCCACTGTGTATTTCGTGCTATTTACTGTGTTTCTTTGCTAACGTATTGTGTTCATTGTGGTTATCTCTGTGTAGGAGATCTTTCAACATACTAGAGAGTATTATATAATAAATACATATTTTTATAAATACTTGATGTGGTTCTTTTCACTTAATCTATACTACAAAATTGCATTCTGGTAAAACAAGTTGCTTTACACTCCTTCTGGACTAAGCCTGAAGGCTGCTCTCCACAGCTACCACTTAGAGCGCTTTCTAAGGTTGTCTAAGACCTCTTAAATCACCATAAATGTTGTATGGACTGGTGCAAGGTGCCCACTTACATTAGTGGACATCATATACCAGGCCAGCTTCTCACACTGCGGTTAGTGCCTTCCTTCTGTTTCTGGTGATTTGCAGCACTTTTAATATCTTCCTAGAGTTTCTCGTTGCTCAAATGGGTGTAATTTCTGTTATTTATATGTTTCCCTTGTCTTCATTGCTTGTTTTTGCTCGTGAGAAAGTGTCACTCATAGTCGTTGAAATGTCACTCATAATTACTCTGAAATTATGAAAATGTCACACATAGCAATCTGAAACCTTAGCAGTGATGGGAAGCCATAAGTTTCTCATCAAGAGGTAATAGACACACCGGACTTTCCATAGACACTCAGGGGTCTCAGGAAGAAAGTCCATCACTCCAGGTCACCCGCCCTCATTTTGCATCACTACGTGTTGTCCAATACTACACGTGGAAGCTCTCTGTGAAGGTGGGAGACGCTTCTGACTTAAGGCCAAGGAGGGTAAAGATTACACATATCCTCAGGCAATAGACAGTAAGGTACCTCAGTGTGTGAGACAGTCACAAGTGCCACCATGAGTGATGATTAATGCATGAGTTCCCTGTATGACTGGGATACATTCCTTCGTTTTGGACCCAGGTTTTCATATAAGTCATGGTGTAAATTGCATATAGTTGCATCAAAGTACCTTGTAGCATCTTAGAGACTCCTTTATTCAATACCCTGGTTTCCTGTAAGATGACCATATCATTGTTCAATCTCCGACAATAATGTAGAACCTTCCTCCTTTTAACAGGGTGAATTGGGCTTTTCACATTTAAAGATAGGGTGTTAAGCTTTGTTATAACTTAGGCATCTAGGATCTAGCACACCCCTTCACATATGTCTGGGAAGTTTGTTGTGACATCACCACTCTTACCATTCAGTCTATCTGAATCCCCGCTGTGCCAACGTATGGCCATCCCTCCAAATGGTGGACTAAGAACAATCATGGAAAAGCAGAAGAAAGGGAGTGAGGGATTTGGGATGGTAGGGGAGGGAAGGGTAGGGGAACACTTTTTCTGGCAGGCGAGAGCATTGCATGCTCCCTCCTTGCCATAGAAGAAAGCCGGGCTCAGCCAGGGTGCAAGGACTGGTGCTGTTTCCGCTGAAACATCAAGCAATTTTACTGGCTAGAAAATCAGGTCTGGTGTTCCTGCCACAGGGAAATCCAGTTGCAGGAACACTGGGCTATTTGTGTTCGGGCAGAGTTCCACATGTAAATTCTGTTCTGCCTGGCTCATAATTTGCCTTAGATGTGTAAGTGTTGGCTTTTCTGTGATTAAGTGCAGGCGCAGCCTGTCTTTAAGTGCGAACATAAAGAATGTCTGTCAGGCTGAGCAAAGGTCAGCCTGACATACACTCTGTCTGCTCAGGTCAGGCGTTCTGCATGCGCTAAATGCGTAGGCACCTGGCTGCCTGAACTGAAATTTGCCAGGCTGAGGATTTCACAACCCTGTGGGGATGAGTTTCTTTTTTTTTTTATAAATTCTTTTTATTAAACAAAGAGATAACATTTCTTAATTTATACAAAGGCGAATGAGACAATGCTACATACTTTGTTATCATTTTGATAAAGAATCATGGTGGGGTTACAGATCTGTTCAGGATTCACGGTGTTAATGGTTCGTCCGGGTCCTGGATTGCTGGTGGCATACAGATGGATCCTCTATAAGTATTCCATTTCTCCCAGATTGCGGACCACTTTTTAGGACACTCTTGTGTAATATATACTGTTTTGTCCCTGACCATGCACCAGTCCATGTCTGCCTTCCATCCAGCCAGTGTCGGCGGCACTCCAGAACCCCACAGCTGGGCGATGCTCCTTTTGGCCACCATCAGGCCCAATGTGACCCAAATTTTCCCTTTGCTGTTTAGGTCTGTAGGTTCCCAAACATTCAGTAAACATCTTTTGGCTTCAGGTCTAAGTCTGATTCCGAGAACATCACACATACACTCATGTATCCCCTTCCAGTAAGCCTGTACATGTTCACATTCCCATATTATGTGCATAAATGTGCCTTCCTGTCCACAATGCCTCCTGCACAGCCCGTCATTCCCTCTTCCCATACTAACGAGGCTGGGCCCTGACATGTAGACTCTGTGTAAAATCTTGAGTTGGACCAGTCGGAGCCTGGAGGATATTGCTACTTCTCTCGGGGACGCTATTGCCTCCTGCCACTCTTCATCATCAAGTTCTAGACCGTCTCTCTCCCACCGCCCCTGGTCAAACTGAGAGGGTCTGCCGTGTTGTTTATTAATTTCTTGTATGTCAGGGAAATCGCTTTTGTGGGCATGTAGCCATCTAGCAACCTATCCTCTAACGGCGAGGCTTCTGGGAGAGAGTCCCCCCTGGAAAGGTTTGACGTCAGTGCATGCCGCACCTGTAGGTACCGAAAATATTCGCTGTCTGCTAACTCATATTGTTGTTTCAGGGAAGCAAATTACACCACCTCCCCCCTCTTCCAAAGGTCTTCGATCCTTGAGATCCCAATCAGATCCCATTTGTCAAATCCTTTTGAGGTCCGCAAGGTTCCTAATTGCTCCGAGTCCCACAAGGGGGTAGCTTGTGTGAGCTTAAGGCTCCACCCCAGACTTCTATTCGCTGCCTGCCAAGCTTGCACCGAGTGTCTGGTAGGCCCGGTGAGTGGAAACTTTTGCGTTTTGGAGTAGATGGCCCTGTTGAAATCACCTCCAGGTAGCAGCCATTTATCCATTTTATACCCTGGGTCGTCCCCGCCTTGATAGGTGCAGTGATTTATCGCGGCCAACTGTGCAGCCCAATAATATTTTTTAATGTCTGGGAGACCAATTCCACCGTCGTACCATGACAGAGTTAGCTTTTTTAGGGCTATCCTGGGTCTGCCATCCCAGAGCAACTTTCTTTGAAGGTTTTCAATTTCCTTAAAGTATCGCGTAGTGATCAGGTCGGGGTAATTCTGCACTGCATATATGAAACGGGGAAGCGCCATCATTTTAAAGAGTGCTGCCCTTCCCAGCAAGGACAAAGGGAGCGCCCTCCAGTGCTCTACATCCCTCTTCAATCTCTGGATGGGGGAAGTAGATTGCGGTCGTACCGAACCTTCGGGTCCGCCGATATGAAAATACCCAAATATTTGAAGCCATCCCGAGCCAACTGGATTGGGCAGTCCCTTGTCAGGGACGGGGTGTTACCACTAAGGACATATAATACCGACTTGGTCCAATTGATCATATAACCGGAATACTTCCCAAAGTTCGTGAAGATGTTGAGGATTCTGTCTAGCGAGGCCCTGGGGGAGGCAAGATATAGGAGGATGTCATCCGCATATAAGGATATGCGGTCCTCCCAGGTGTCCGTCCACTTAAGGCCCCGAATCACTGGGTCCTTTCGAATCCAAGCTGCTAGTGGCTCAAGGGATAATGCAAATAGTAGTGGGGACAACGGACAGCCCTGACGCGTCCCGCGGCCCAGCGCAAACACCTCCGACTTCTTGTTGTTGACAACTACCTGTGCCTTGGGTTCTGTATACAGTAACCTCACCCACCCTATAAATTCGGGCCCAAAGCCCAACTTTACCAGGACTGCAAAAAGATAGGGCCATTCAATGGTATCAAACGCCATTGAGGCATCCAATGAGACCATCACCGCTGCCTCCTAAATAGTATCGAGTCTCCCCAGGACACCGTGCAGCCTCCTCAGGTTCAGTGCTGTATTACGGTGAGGAATAAAGCCTGATTGGTCAGGGTGCACTAGTTTATTGATTACTTGGGTTAGATGACTCGCTAACAGTTTAGCCAAAATCTTAGGTTCTGCATTTAGCAGGGAGATGGGCCTATACGATGAGCACCTATCTCTTGGTTTACCTTCTTTATGGATTGTCACAAGCGTGGCTACTCTCTGGTCATAGGGGAGCAGACACTTCTTTCTACTCTCCTCAAACATTGCACGCAGATGCGGGGCAATAGAATCGGGCCTAAGCTTGTACAGTTCAATCGGCAGACTATTGGGGCCCAGTGCCTTCCCTGGCTGCAGGGTTCTTATTGCCTGCGCAATCTCATCGTTGGTAAGGGCGCTATCTAATGTCTTCCGTTCCTCGGATGTCAAAGTGGGAAGTTGGATGTCCGCCAGTAGTTCCTCCGAGTCCTCCTCTGATCTAGTGGAACTGGTTCGGTATATTTGATGGTAGTGCTCGGCGAACTCGTTGGCGATTGCCTGTGGTTCTGTCAGTACCGTCCCCTGCGCGTCCGTAAGTTCCGGGACGAAGCGACTCGCCAGCTCTCTCTTATCCAGCCAGGCAAGGAGCTTGCCGGCCTTGTCGCCCAAGTCATATATCCTGCCCTCTTTATCTCTGCCCAGAGTCTTAGCCCTGTCAGTGGCGATGGACTTGTATTCCTCCCTCTTGATCTTGAGCTCATGAAGTTTGTCCCCACCCATCTCTCCTTCACCCTCCTCTTCCAGGCGGAGGATATCAGTTTCCACTTGGACCATATCTTTTACCTTTTCTTTACGGACACCTGCTATAAGTGAGAGCGCCTGCCCCCTCACTACTGTTTTGAAGGCCTCCCAAATGGTTTGGTGGGAAGTGACTGTTCCTATATTCTCCGAAAAATAGCAATCCATGGCCTCGATAAGAGCCTTTTTGACCACTGGGTTACGCAGGTACCATGGGTTGATCGGTGCTATTTTACCAATCCTTTTTTCATTTAACACTAGTTCGGCCCAAATAGGGGAATGGTCAGATATGCCCCTTGCTAAATGTTTGACGTCACGGACACAACCAATCTGGGATGCCGGCACCAGAATGTAGTCAATACGGGAGAAGCTGTTATGTGCCCCTGAGTGAAAGGTATATTGGTGACCCGTAGGGTGAAACGTCCTCCACATATCTGCAAGGCCCATCGTGTCAATAAAGTCTGGGAGCCATCGCTGTGAGGGACCAATGTCTCGCGGGGGATGGCGGTCGACCTCCCCCGACACTACTGAATTAAAATCTCCACCAGCTAAGAGGAAACCCTCTGGGAATGACAACATTATGGTCCCCAAGTCCTTGAAGGTGCGGTCCTGTAAGCCCGGCGGAACGTATATTGACATTAGTGTTAGTGTTCTGCCCTCCCACTGCCCGGAGACGGCTGCGTACCTGCCCAGCTCATCTGTCCAGATATGCTGGACCGATAGTGGGAAAGACTTCTTAATCATGATGCCCACCCCTCTGGAGCCCGAGGTGAAACCAGAGTGTACCGTCAGTCTATAACCCCATCTATTCATGGCCTGACATGAGTTGCCCACCAGGTGCGACTCCTGGAGGAATATTATGTCCGGGGAGTGTCATTTAATATGTTGCAACACAATACACCGCTTCACTTTATCGCCCAGACCATTCACATTCCAACTCAGGAGCCTAAGGCTTTTGTCCCATTGCGTGGTCATTTATATGTATATGTACATCCACTCCCCCCTCTGTCTATGGAGCAATAATGTCGTCATCTCTGAACTTTGAAAAACATTCCCTCCCCCAACCCAACTACCCCCCTCCCTGCTCCCCTGCACTCTGGGCTTCGAACTGCCCATCAAACAAACAATGCAGAGTGCCTGTCACCCAAACATAGAACTAAAAGAAGTAACCTGTGGGGGCGAACCCTCCGCCACTCTGACCCCCCCAATGTACAGTGTTCTTTACTGCTCCGGAGATGGGTCTTGCATCTGAGATAGGATACTGAAGGACAGCATATGTCGGTATTTAGGATTAATTTTCGAAACCCATCCGCCCCCAGCCTCTCTGCACTACTGATCATGTGCGGTTAGTTAGATTCATCATAGCAAGGGTATTTCACTTCTAAAGTCCATCTGAGCAGGAAAGTTTAGTCTAGGACTCCGTTTATTTGACATTGTGTCCCTTTGCCCCTCTCCAGCCCTCCAGCCAGTCTGTGGCCTCTTCCGGATGTTCAAAGAACCACGCCTTACCCTCTGCCTCCACTCTTAACCTGGCTGGGAACAGCATGGCATACTTCACCCCTTTGTCCCGCAATTTCTTTTTTATCTCGAGGAATGATCTTCGTTGTTTTTGGACTCACAGGGTGAAGTCCGGAAAGAATGAGATCTCTGCGTTCTGGTAGCGGAGCGGTGGGGCTACTCTGGCATTTTGAAGGATCGCATCCCTGTCTCTGAAGTTCAACAGTCTGGCCAATATTGGGCGCGGGGGCGCACCAGGTCCCGGCCGCCCGCCAGGAACTCTATGCGCCCTTTCCACCACAAAGAATTTGGAGAGACCTTTGGGCTGCAGCTGGTTAAGGACTAGGTCCTCAACAAAGAGGTCCGCTGCTGTCCCTTCCGCCCTCTCGGGTACCCCAATGATGCGAATATTATTCCTCCTGGTTCGGCCTTCGTAGTCGTCAAGTTTGTCTTCAGCAAATTTCCTGAAGTCTTGAAGTTCCTTGACGTCTTGTTGCAATTGTGAGGTGTCACTCAGGAGACTAGAGGTGACAATCTCCATTTGTTTCACTTTCTCACTGATTTTCGTCATGTTTGCCTTTATGAGGGTTACGTCAGTCGAGATTGTGTCCATTCTCTGTTCGAGGGATGTACGCACCTCGAAGATGGCTTCCATCACATCCTTTAGTGTCAGTTCCGGGTGCTCCGTTTCGGGACCCGCTACCGTGCTGCCCCGGGGGTGGGACTCCGGGGGTTTTGGTAGGGCGAATTTGTCCAGTTTCGTTTGTTGGCTCCCTTTTGTGCTCTTTGGGCCAGACATGGTCTCCGGTGACTTCAGGCCCCGCCCCGCCCCCACGCCAATGCACCGTCCCCTTAACGGTGATCCTTCCAGTTCAGATCCTCACTGTGAGAGTCAATAAGCACACCTCGATGAGCTATGTACGTGTGCGCCGCCACAGTTCTCCAACCTCCGGGTTTCCTTCCACCTCCGGCAGCTGGTCAAAGCACGGCGATACCAGGTTGTTTCTCTGGGCACGGGCTATCCGGGGACGGCCAGTTGAATGAGCCCCAAAGACAATCACTCACTGGCACTAATAGTCAATCTCACTCTGGGCCCGACCCTTATTGCCCGGCTGGGTTCCAACCCCTGTGTTGCCACATGCGTCCACGGGGCACTCCTGGTCCGTTCGTCAGCCCAACCGCTGCTGCTCTGTACGTGGGGTCCAGGGAGCTAGGGGTATGCCCTCCGCTCAGTATGCTGGTCGCGGCGGCCCTACCGTCACCTTCCACTGAGGTAGTTGTTCCCCCAATCGGTGAGCCGACAGGCCCTCCGGCCTCTCAGTCTTGGGCCTTGTGTGTCATCCCTTGCCTCCGTCTGTCACACTCCTCACACTTCGTGGGCCCAATGGAAAACACCTCCCCCCAAGAGCGCCTCACTCACCGCCGCTCCTGTGCCAATGGGGGATGGTGTAGTGGCAGTGCGATTTTGATTTTGCGCTGCCGCCCGCCGCCGTCTGCAGCGAGCTGTCTCTGGGACACCAGCGGCAGGTTTCAGTACCTCCTGCCACCCGGCTGCTCGTCCTGCTCCACTGGCGCTCCCGTCGCGGGTCGGCTGTGCTTTCGCCCGTCGTTCCAGGCTCCGCCGGTCTCGCCACCGCCTCTGCCAGTCGCCGGGCGTCTTCCGCGAGGCTCCGCCTATTTCAATTATATCGCTGCGGGCACGCCCCGGCCACGATCTAGCGTTACACTGAGGCTGATATCAGGGCACGGCCACTCCCCCTACGGCACCACGGCAGGTCCCGACCTCGGGAGCTCAGCAGGCCCAAACTCATCACCGCTCCGAGCAGCGGCACGCCGGGTCACAGCAGCTGGAGTCTCCACCCGCGGTCTCTCCTTATCTCCCGACGATACTTCCACCTCACAGGAACTGGATAATTTAGCGGAGTTACGGGAGGATTCAGAGTGCTAACGGAGCTCCTCTACATCGCGGCCATCTCGATCCGTGGCGTAGCCACGCCCCCGGGATGAGTTTCTTAACCCTGCAAAGCACCTCAAGGCCCTCCTCCTTATGATGAGGGGGCATGTCACAGATAGACTCTGACCTAAGGTCAGCCAATGAGAGAAGGCATGAGTCCGAACCCTCCAGGAACCTCAGAGGCTTTCCTCCCCCCACACGAGATCACCGCTGCAGCTCAGAATGTTCTTTCTTAATGGTTAGTGCATGCATGTGTACGTATGTGTCTGAGTGTGTATATATGAATGTATGTGTATTAGTGCATGCATGCTGTGAATGGGTGTGTGTGCTTGTGAATGGTGGATATATGTGTGTGCTTGTGGATGTATGGGTGTGAGTCAGTGTGCATGTAGATGGGTGAGTGTGAGTATATATTTGTGTGCCTGTGTGGCCCGCCTGCCCCCCGCCTGCTCAAACTACCAGCTGTCACTGATAAGTGTAATGTACAATACGGTTACCCATATGTTTCATTTTCCCTTACTACTTCAACAATGAAAGACTATGAGTTCGCATTGAATGACCTCCACAATCCCCAGTTTCTTTGCTGTCAGGGCCCCAAAAAGGGATCAGTCGAAAGCGTCTTCCCCGGGTTCTCATTGCGATTTGGAATTCGTAGATGAGATCTACGCTGGATCAGGCAAGGGCTGTTGTAAAAGGAATTTATGGCAGTGGGATCAGAAGCCTAATAAGTGTTTGTCACATAGGAATCAAATAAAATAATGAGAGAAAGAAAATTAAAGAAGGCCTTCAGCAATACTTTGGGTTCTTCAATTTGTGCATTTATTTTTAAAATGTTGAACAATTTGTGAAATAGTAAAATATGATACTGTCCATTTATAGGGTTTTGTATTACCCTTGAACGAACATAATTTAAACAATAATTCTATGTATAGTCCATAAAGCTCATAGGCTTATGCTAATATTGTACTTTAATATTAGATCTGAATCAGCTATTTCCTTGCTAGAAAATCCATAGCGTACCCATTTGCTAAATACCTTATAGCTGCAAAATGCATCATAATTTTCCTGATTGAAACTAATTTTGGATGAATAGGCACAGGCTTTTCAGGCTTTCAGTTATTTTCCATGTTTCTTTTCTTCTGTGACAATATGGCTGGGATGGACTCACATGCACCCAGGTGCAAATAGGGTAAGAGGACAAAGCCGCGTCTACCCAGGAAATCATTCGACAGAGTGAAGCAAAAACATACCCATCCAAACAGCAAGGGTCGTGCATTTCTAGTAAATATTAAGACCTGGGGTTTATCTTTCCAGTGATTTTCTTTTCAAGAACGGC
The DNA here is from genome assembly GCA_963921515.1 of Calotriton arnoldi. Lineage (NCBI taxonomy): Eukaryota > Metazoa > Chordata > Amphibia > Caudata > Salamandridae > Calotriton > Calotriton arnoldi. Next base: position 220,282 of record CAWUFW010005772.1, on the reverse strand, counting down.
TTTGTTAGGTAGAGCCGAAAAGCCCTTATACAAACTCTCTGTCCGCATCCATTGCCAGGCCCCGTCTCTTCGCAGATTGCGTGCGAGTCAGCTGCATGGGATCGCATGCAGTCGAAACCTGCAAATCTACAGAGCCTCTGCCCTCAATCGAACTTTACCCGGTGCTCTTTCCACCAACGGAGGGTGAGGTATATGGGCATACTCAGTTTTTTTTGTTTTAATCGATGAATCTAAAATACTTAAGCATTGGTAACCTCAAAAACCGTAGACAGAGGACATGCAGAAGCGACATCGCTCTCACAACACAACCACACAAATATTTGCTGATTCCACAATCTCTCAAATCCTCAGTGTTGTGCCACAAAGCCAGTTATTCACTAAATCTTTTTTGTTTGTAAGCCTAGCATATTAGGCTGATTCCTCTAGTACAATGGAACTGATGAAATGGGTTTGCTGCAGGCTTTAGTTACAGGATATTTTTAGTTTACCCTACCCTTTTTTCTCCACTCTCATTGTTGGTTGCCACTCCCCCAATACCTCCCTCCCCTCGGGATCAACAGATCAATTTTCATCATGAGAAACTAAAGCTGTACAAGAAGGAAAGGTGCAGAGATTTATCTGCTATGAAGTGCAGCAAAAAACATACCGAAGATTGTGGTTGCTTTACAGGGCTCTATCCTTCCTCTTTTGCAGGCCCATTGCAAAAGATTATATGTTAAGATGGTCATGGCCCCACCAGGGTCATGACCCAACATTACAAGGGGTGCATTCTAACCCTGATTTTTGTAGGAAACATCGTACACCAATCAAGGCTTAAAAATATACAGTTTTACTGCTGATTTTTACATTATTGCTGTTCTAGTTGAAGGAATATGTTGAATTTGTTTGAAAAATATGTTTTAAAACACTTTAACTCCCTTACTTCAGATGAGAGTTAAAGTAAGGGTGTAGAAAGCTGCAAAGTTGGCTGACTCACAACTTTGTGTATCTTCTAAACTTTTCAAGCTTTGTGAAATGCACAATGTAACAATTATAAAACAATAAAAATAACGTACATGCATTTTCCAGGTCCCACATTGAATTTCACTGTAAGGGTGGGGTATCCGCTAGATAGTTTAACTATATTTGATCAAAAGCACCAGTCAAAACTGCATGGACTATAAAGAGGCAAATACAGTAGCATGCATCATTCCTAGTTACAGGCATGTTGTGCTGCTGCTGCTGCACCCACCAGCAAGACAGGTAGGCATGGTAGGGAGTAGGTGATTGTCAGAGTCATAGATATGTCTATTTGAGGGCTGTGGCTCGGCTGAGGGCACCAGTTCTATCTCCAGTCACAGGAGCCGTAGCCGGCCAGGCAGCAGACCTGCCCCCATGACTTTTGCCAGTGAGTGGTGGTTTCATGGTTTGCATCTAGGTTCCTGCCCTGTGATGACCTTCCTCTTTGGCGCTGTTGCATGGTGCCTCCTATTTGGTTGTGGTGGAGGGCTCAGTTTTCCAGAATTGCAAACTCTCTGCCCTCCTTCACATGTAACAGGCTCCTTGCTTAAACTCATGGTCACATCTACGTGGCTAACATTGCTTAGACAAGCATGCACTTTTTTCAGTGGTGAATGTCGACAGCATGGGAGCCGCCGTGTTTATTGGAAATGGAAAATATCAAATTGCAGCAGGATTGTTCGACGTTACTATATGTGCAGCCAAAAATCACGGTCTGTAGTTAAGAGGCTGCCAGTGTGCACTGGTAGCCAAAATCACCTCCTTAATAAAACCCACACTTCTCAGCATGCATGCTGCACTTTATAGGGACTATATCGCAATTCTAGACATAACTGACATTCATTGATATAGCAGATGTCAGCAGTTTTCACCAGGAGCACATAGAAACTAATATCAAGGGATTTGCAAATAAGCAATGTGTGGCGAGTGCCACTTTGCAGGGTGATTTTTTGAGTCTCAGAATAAGTGTAAAATTGTACATTCGAAAGCACTTTGGGCCAGGAGCATTGACCAAAACACGATCAGCTTGAAATACCACTTAAATTGCTCATTGCCTTTTCGCCATGTGTCTCTAGCTTTTACTTTGGTCCTTTATGTTCACCCTTTCTCCCTGATCTCTTAATCTGTCTCAAATTCTCTCTCCCCTCTGCCTCTCTCTGCTTTTTTTTGCTCCACTATTCCTTTCTATTTTCCTCTCCATCTGTCTCTTGCCTTTCCTTCTCTCCTGCCATCCCTTTTTCTTTCTCCAGTTGCTCTCCTCTTTTCTCCCCCTTTCTTTCTTCCACTCTCTTTCATTCTTTGCTTTTCTCCGTTTCTGTCATCTTTCCTGCTGCTCCCTTTCTGGAAATATTCTATGTTTCTTTCTACTTCTCCTCTGTTTCCCACTCAGTTTTCGTTCTCCCTCCTGCTGTCTCCTCTTTCTAGAACCTGTTATCTCTGCCTCTTCCATACTTCTCTCTTATCTATCTTCTCACCTTTTCTCTACCTTATACGTAAGCCCTCAACACAGAATTACCAATGACAACAGGCGGATCTCCTGATGTTACCCCAGAGCATGTTCACTTAGGTGCTTATTCTACTTTCATCCTTTCAAAATGTGTCTTCAACTCGATGCAAATCAAGAGAAGACTAAAAAAATCACCACTTCTGCTCTAAAAGTTACACTTCTAAACATAAAGGGACATTACTATGGTTTAGAGAAAAAAAAGATGAATTTGCTTTCAGAAGACAGAGGACCCTGTGTGGTTCACCTAAAGAGCATGATCCGCATGTCAATCAAAAAAGCAGTTTACAACCAGAGGTAAAGGAAAACTAAATTTATTCCCCTAATCAAACATGTGCCTGGGTACTAACTTGGAAGTTTAACTCAGTACTCCAGAAACTTGGTGCCTGCTGTGTATTTGGATGCTGCTATGGGAGTTTCACATACTCAAGACTCTTCTTGTTTGATTAGTGTAGTTTGATCATAAATGAAATTGATAAAAAATAGAAAAGCAGCCATTGTGTGATTGGTAATCAAACAGAGTGCTGTTTACATATGATCTCTCTCTCGCACACTCAATGCCTTACAAATGCAGCTCTTGTGCTTGTACATTTAATATTAATAAATATTATAATTTATAGGTGACATTAAATAATATTGAATAATTATATAATTCATAAGGGACAGAATGTGATTTCTCACTAAAGGGGGCTCAGAGTTTGAGGAGTGGGACAGTTAGGATGGTTGAGGATGCCAAGTGGTAGAGATGTGGTAGGGTCCTCTTTCAATGTGGATTGAGTATCTCACGCCCAGTGCGTGACACTCACCTGAGAGTTTGCTTACTCTTAAATAAAGTGCTAATGTGTGCTTGTGATTGAAAGTGGCGGGCACCAGCACTCACTCACCTTTGGGCACAGGACTTAATTTTCATCATCAGACTTTAATCCAGTGTGTGAGAGAGAGAAAGGACGAAAAGGGAGTAAGGGAGAGAACGAATGGACAACAGTGAGAAAGGGAGAGAACAGGTATAAAAAGAAGCTGCCAGAGTGAGAGGAAGCGTATGGGGGTGGGTGAAAGAAGCATGAGGTGGAATGAAAACCAGCTCTCATTGGTAGTCACCAACCGTGGCCAACCAAAAGCAGCCCTGGCAACAATGTTCAAACCAGACCTGCCCCCTTTGTCTCCTCAGGTAATCTCTCTCTTTCCATCCATACATTCACTCTCTCCTCTCTCTGATCACTTTCTCTCTACCTTTTCCCTCCCTCCCTCTCTCTCTTTTGAAGCCTACCCATGCCTGCTGTAATTAACCACTGGTAGCTGAGGCACTAGGAGTGGCCCTGAGCTTTTATAATTAGCCTCCAGGGGCTCCACCCACCAGGCCAGTGGCGTAACCTTAGCCCGAGCTGCCCCCACGGTGCAGATGGGCCCCCAAGCTCCAGGAGGCCCCCTCCAGCACTGTGCCAGGGCGACGGGCCCCTGGCCTGGGAACTCCTGACTGGGTCCGGGGGGGTGGGGGGCTCCATGTACTTTGCAGGGGGGTCCCCTCAAGTTTCCTTACACCACTGCACCAGGGAAATGCAGAGTGGAAAAAAAGGCCAGCCCAGCCCTGACCCTCGCATTTGGCAACACAGCTGAAAAACTCCTAAGAAAAACTTTGGGTGCCTACACTTATTTATTGATTTATTTTTTTCAAATGAAGTACCACATGGGCCAATCTGAGACATCCCTTCGACTCTCCTATATATATTTGACTGCCGTACTCCTTCTAAGGGACTGCCGAAGGAAGCAGACTAAAGAGACACCTTGACTTGCCATGCTGCTAGACATGCTCAACTTTGAGGCCTCTGAAGCTGACGGTTCTGTGCCCAGCCCCATACCATCAACATCCTGCACTTGTGAGCATCACCCAGTTGTTGCATTGATGAAAACGTTAAACTGGGAAGTTGACAATAGCAATTACCTTCTTTCTTTGTAGCTGCTGCAACATGCCCTACCAGACAGAAATGACGCACTCCTTGCCGCTTCTGTGCGACAGACAAGTAGCGTCAGGCGGGAGACAGCAATCTCTGCCATTAAAGTCTCTTATTTCCACAATGCCTCCAGGTTACTAATGGAGGCCCTGCGCTGTGCAAGGATATGAGTTTATTTTACATCACTGGTATAAGCCAACAGAAGAGGCGTGAGAGGCTGGGAAAGAGCCTGGATCCCATAGTGGTCCTCAGTGAGGGGCAGCAGGCAGATCAGGAGGAGAGGTGAACGTGTTGGACCACTGAGACTGTCAGAGAGGAAGAGAGGCAAACTGGGTGGCAGATGGGCCAAACGGCAGAGGGGTCCCCTTCTTTAACCACAACAACCAGATAACTCTCAACTGCTAAATTTATGATAGGTCATTTCATGTTAAAATTACTCCATAGCTTGTACCCATTAGAGTGATCTATGCATTGAATGAATGTGAGAGACAAAAGCCCATAGGTCAGTTCTTCCATTCAAAATGCGTGAGGCCGGTCGCGTACATCTCCAGACCTGCAAACGTCCACAGTGCCAAAACGTGTCGCACAATATCAGCTGCCTTCACACCCTGTAGGGATCCGATATCACATAGTGGATTAAAAGGTGGGCTTGAAAACCCACCATAGAGTGGGCTTCCAGCTTCTGTTTGGAACCTCTACACAGCTAAAGTCCATTAGAGTTTGTGAAAAAGTCTCAGGACATTGGCGGAAGACTGAGAAGCTCTATTGGTGGATGAGTGGGAATGGGGGAGGGTAGAAGTGCCTCACAAGCGGTGCTCGGCCCTGAAGCCCCTTCCCTCCAAGGACCTCTCACAGAGTGAAAAATGCATCGAAGTTGACAGGTCTGCATGAGTTGTTTATCTAGCCACCAAGGGCCCGGTTTGTAAAAGCTATTTGCATGTGTAAATAAATGGACTTTAGGTTTTTAAGGGGTTCAAGGCTATTTTGTCATTTGCAAAGAGCGGTTTGGTGGTCATAAAAAAGATTTATTCACGTAAATATTTATGTAAAATATTCTACATAGCACAGGAAGTGGGATTGCCACAGCATGAATGCCTTGATGGTGGTTGGACCCTTTGAACATACAGGGGCGGAGCTTAGTCAGTGAGATTCGGGGGGAGGGGGGTGAATCTCAAATTTCCCAGCTAAAAAAACAGTGGGCTGCAGGGTGGAGGTGTGAGATGACCAAGGTCCAGGATGGGTTCTTTCCAAGAGGTAAAGAGTCAGTACTTATTTGCTTTAGGTGGGCCTCTGTCTAGAGTGGCACAGTGGGTGAAAAGCTATGGGTTGAAATGCTACCCCGAGCAATTGCCATTGGTTAGATTATTTGTTAGCATTCACCCCATCATCACCTTTTGGGTGTTTGCTTGCCAGTAATAGGCCTGGAGACCTGAGACTGGCGCAGCTTTCCAAGCTGACTGCTGCCAATGTTTGTGAATTTTAAAGTGTAGTACATTTGCACCCATTCAAGGAGTACTTCTGTGGGTGCAGATTTACTATTGTTTTGGTAAAGCAGTCACTATGTGGGCCTGAATCACAAAGGCAACAACGCTTTTGAGTAATTTACACTTTTGAGTAAATTTACAATTATTTTGCTATTCATGAAAGCTTGGTGTAAATTTTCTCTAAAAGTGTGATTTACATGTCCCACCAGATTGAAGGCCCTGAGGGCTATTCGCAAACTGCATCTTGTAGTACGTTTTGTAGTACTACAAAATGCTATTCACACATTGTGCTTCTAAAGCTTTATAGAAGTGCAGTTTGTGAATAACATTTTGTAGTATGTCTGTGCTACTATGGTAGTACTACAAAATGCAGTTTGTAAATAACCCCTAGGCCCTTCATGTAAATCCTGAGTCAGTCATGTAAGCCCTAAACATGGCCTAGATTCTTATCCCCCCATTAACCTATTCTAACTCTGTGCGGGTTTTAATTGGGAATAAGGCTAACAACACTGGGTGTAAAGGGAAAATATCAGTAGAAAATGGCTCTCACTTCGGCAAATGCTCACAGTGTGATTGGTTCATGGCCTACTCACCTCAAACAACAGGCTGCCTCCACCCTCACCCCATAAACCATCGAGCACTAAATAATCAGGTGCCCAGGGAGGGAAAGCAGAATAAGGAGGGGAAAGCATGTACTTTACAGGGCCTGTACCTCAATGCAAGATCTATCCCTAAGCACTCAGCTGAAATCTGGGACATGCTGGACGATCTGAAACCAGACATCTGTCTCTTTACAGAAACCTGGCTGCACAATCAATCCACCCCAGCCCTGGCAATCGCTTTCCCTGAGGAATACACAGTATCCAGACTAGACAGAATAGGTAAGAGGGGAGGAGGTCTGGCCATTGCCACGCCCCTATCGCTGCACATTAAAATCCTGGACACTGTCTCTACCCCCAGCATGGAGTTAATGGTATTCAGGCTGGAGCCTGCCCATGGCTTAAGGTGGTTGGGAGCTGTAGTGTACCATCCTCCTGGTGAAAACAAGAAATCTTTCTGTACTTCACTATTGGAAACCCTTGCTCCCTGCACCTTGCAAGCAGATAACTTCCTACTAGTAGGAGATTTCAATCATCATCTAGACACCATCTCTAACTTAGACTCCGCATGCTTAATAGCATCTATGGAATCGTTAGGCCTCTCTTCTAGAGTATTCAGCCCGACGCATATAGCAGGACATACGCTGGACACCATCTTTACGAACATCCAGGATCTAGTAGTAGAACCCCCCTTGGCATTAAGCTGGACCGACCATCTGGCTCTAGGATTTCCACTGGATATTCTTAAACCAGCAAACCAGCCTCAATATCGTAGGGGTCTCCGCAGATCTTGGAGGAAGGTGACACTAACTTCATTTAGTTCCACTTACATTGCCCCCTCATTTGATAACTGTGTGGACAGTGATGCGGCATTGGAAACACTGGAGGCCTCTGTAATCGAGGCCCTCGATATCATTGCCCCGCTCAGGGTAGTTAAGATCTGGGAAAGGGCAGCTCCAGCCCCATGGTACACAGAGAGCCTCAAGAAAGAAAAAGCTGTATGCAGAAATAGGGAGAGAAAATGGAGAAAATCAAAATTGGAGGGGGACAAACTAGCCTACAGAACAGCACACAGAGCATATTTAAATAGCTGTAATATAGCCAGAAGAGCGCACCTAGGCACTAGAATCATTGAAGCAAAGAGCTCTTCTAAAGAGCTGTTTAAGATTCTTAAGGAGTTCACTAACCCTAGAGCAAACAATCCTTCCTTCCCGCCGACGCAAAAGCTATGCGATGATTTAGCAAATCATTTTAAACAAAAGGTCGATAAAATTTATAGTTCCTTCGGCACGGAAGAGGATCTCAGGGTGGTATTACATCTCCCGGAAGATCCCTTCTCTCCCTGCTTGGAATCCTTCTCAGACATCACCTCTGAGCAAGTACTGTCCCTATTAGCGCACACTAAATCGGGCTCCCCGTTAGACCTGGCCCCTCCCTTTATTATCTCAGATCTCGCACCGGCTCTTGCAGAATCGATTATAGAAGTCTGCAATATATCATTAGCTACGGCCACCTTCCCTCTTAAATGGAAGAAGGCCCAAATAAAGCCTTTACTCAAAAACACTGGCCGATCCTTCAGATCTACAAAATTATAGACATATCTCTCTTTCTCCCATTTTGCTCTAAAGTCATGGAGGCTCTGATTAATAAACAACTTACGGGCTACCTTGAACAAAACAACCTACTTGATCCTTCTCAGTCAGGCTTCCGTGCGCTTTATAGCACCGAATCCGCATTGACTGAAGTAACAGACACGATCAGGATGGCTTTGGGCAAGGGGACACCCACGATGCTAGTTCTCCTTGACTTGTCGGCAGCTTTTGACACCATCTCTCATAGAATCATTCTGGATAAACTACAAGAGATTGGTGTCAGAGGAATGGCCCTAAAATGGCTACAAAGCTTCCTGGCCGACAGAACACAATGTGTCCAACTGGACACGTTCACATCACAGACCATGGTTGTGGACAAGGGGGTCCCTCAGGGATCCATCTTAAGTCCCACCTTGTTCAACATCTATGTGTCCTCTCTGGCCACTATCATTAGATCTTGTGGGTTCGATACGATCTCGTACGCGGATGATACTCAAGTGATAGTCACTATGGAGACGGATCCCGCGTCGACCAGAACAAAGTTTAAAAACTGTATGCTAAAAATAGCCACATGGATGAATGTGAACTTTTTACAGCTTAACTCCAATAAAACGGAGATTCTGCTATTCGGGAAAGCAGAGGAGCTATGGACCTCAGATTGGTGGCCAGCAGAGCTCGGGGAATCTCCTACGCCAAAAAAGTGGGCGAAGAATCTGGGTGCCATAATTGATGACAGACTTTCCATGGAGGAGCATGTGAAAACCATCTCGGGCACTTGCTTCGGCGTGATGCGAATGCTGAGAAAGATCTTCCCTTGGATCCCCCTTTCGGCCAGAAAAGCCCTTATACAGGCACTTCTAGTCAGTAGACTAGATTACGGAAATTCTTTACTGGTGGGGATTAGGGAAGACTTACTGTCCAGGCTGCAAGTTGTCCAGAATACAGCCGCGTGTCTAGCCCTTAATCAACCTGTTCGAACTCCATCGGCACCCCTCCTGCGACAACTGCACTGGCTGGCTGTCAGGAAAAGAGCAGTTTTCAAGCTCCTGTGCCTAGTGTTTAAATCACTCCAGGGGATGGGTCCAGCCTATCTAATGAAGAAACTAAATCCATATATCCCCGCACGCCAACTGAGATCGAGCAACTGACAGCTGCTCTGCTCCCTGAGAATCAGGAGAGCCAGAGTGGGCGGCCGCGCTTTCTCGTACCTTGCCCCTGTCCATTGGAACAGACTGCCAGATGACATCAGAGCCTGCTCCAATTTTAGACAGTTCAAGAAACTGCTTAAAACCTGGCTGTTCTGTCACTAACTAGTATTCTTCAATCTGTTGTCTGCTACTCGGGCGCCGAGAGATCCCCCGGGGATGATTTGATTGCGCCATACAAATTCAAATATTAATAATAATTATTGTGCAGCAGTATAGCCTATTAAATAAATCATAAGAGGTGGTTGTACAGCGCACATCCTGAACTCACGTATTTTAAACTGCTCTCATGTGTGATACTAAGGCAAAATTTGGCTCTGAAATAAAATATTTGCCTAGGATCACACAATTTGGGCAAGCAGGGAAGCTTTAAAACATTTCGAAATTCAGCCACCAGATGGGTATCTCTGTCTCCTGTTTTACAACAAAGGTCACTGTTTTGTCTTGGCAGATGATGAAAACAGACACATACATAGCCGAGATGATTGAGGGCTCCCTGACCCAACTACTAGACCAAGAATGCATTTATTTAGGGGGTGTCACACCTCAACACCCCCCCCCCCCGAAGCTACGCCCCTGCGAATATATTACTTTCAGAACTATGCAACTTGTGGTCCCTACGTCTTAAACCAATGCAGATTACACTATGAATCATTGAGCCTCACGTAGCTACACAAATAACTATTTTTGTTATTATGGAAAGCAAATGCCTAGGGGCTTGCCAGTCAACCTCCCGCTCACGCTGCTGCACAGCCACAGCCACTTTTCAAGTCGTTGATGACGTCCTCCATATTCTGGGTTGATGCTTCGAATGTTCTCCCATGCCAATACCAAAGTAGAAAGTAGGTCTTCAGCATGCTTTTCAACAAGTATGTGTAAAGGTAAAGAGGGAATGAGGAAAAGGATGAGAGGGCAGAAGGGAACACGAGACTGAAGAAGGTAGAAGTCGGTCATAAGAAGTGACTATATGAGAAATTAGTGCACAACAGAGAGTTACAAATGACAACACCCTTTACGCCTCCTTCATGACGTTCACTCTGAAACTCATAGTCAACTTACCACTTCTTTCCCTACTTGAGTCGATTCCCATTCTGGGTCTTGCTCTCTTTTTCCCAGGCATTGGAATGTACAGCCCCTTCCTGTTAGTTCTGCCTCTACTTTCCATTCACTTTTTTTTCTATATTAAGAACCCCTTATTTCTTCCCCAGGTCCTTCTTGAATGTCTGACAAATTTTTTAATTCAATTTCATGTTTTTTGTCCCTGTACCAATTAATTTATTTCACAAATCTCTAGCGAAAGCACTTTCTAAATTCAATGAAATTAAATGAAAATCAAACCTTTGGGAAGCAGGAGGCTGTGTCTTTGAGCCCTATTCACAAAGATAAACTTAGACCTGAAGTCTGAGTTTAGACCTGAAGTCTAAGTTTAGACCTGAAGTCTACGGCTCAATTCACAAAGTTAAAAATAGACCCGAAGTCCAAGTTTAGACCTGAAGTTATGAGCCCAATTCACAAAGGTAAACTTAGACCGGAAGTCCAAGTGTAGACCTGAAGTCTAAAAGGCCAATTCACAAAGATAAACTTAGACCTCAAGTCTAAGGGCCCGGTTCACAAAGGTAAACTTAGACCTGAAGTCTAAGGGCCCGGTTCACAAAGTTAAACTTAGACCTGAAGTCTAAGGGCCCGGTTCACAAAGGTAAACTTAGACCTGAAGTCTAAAAGGCCAATTCACAAAGATAAACTTAGACCTGAAGTCTAAGGGCCCGGTTCACAAAGGTAAACTTAGGTCTGAAGTCTGGAGCTCGTATTTAGGAGACTTGAAGGATGCATGGGGCAGAAGTAGGCCTGGGCGAAGGCGAACATTTTTTACGTAACTATAATGTTCCATAAACCCTGATTATAGCCATTTACATATTTTAGTTTTTATAATGATTATGCTTTTTTTCATCATTTTCTATCACAGGAGACTGGTTTGAGTAGAAAATATCCCACTGTGAAGCTGAATGTGTGACGTTTCCACTTGGGCTACACTCCCAGCGTTGACTGCATGACTGTGCAGGGAAATGCAGGTGACTTTTGCATTCGAGGAAATACATTGCCTACAGTTTTCACACAGAAGACTTCCCAAGCGTATTTCAATACAAGCAATTTTACAAAAAAATGTACCTATTAAGCAGTAAAAAAAAATCTGGTTATTTTGCCCACCCCCTAACCAGAACCCAGCACATGTTGCTCCAGGACTGCTAAGGCATAAGCTATAAGACATATTTACCGGAGTTGGGCCTTACCACTGATGGAAGCCCAGATATGCAATACAATAGAATGGAAATACTTTACTAGCAAATCTTGCAAAGTGAGTATATTGGTCAGGGGCGTAACCCAGACCCCTGCAGCACTTGGGAGCCCCACCGTTCAGGGGTCCATTCCGCCGAAGGTCAATGAATATGGCAGGTTCCCGGGACCCCCTTCATATTCTGCAGTGTGTCATTTCACGTCACGCTACTGTATAGGGTGCATACAGTTCATAAAGTAATGCATAAAGGATGCCTAAGTATGTTGCTTTCCCTGGCTGTAACCTTTTAAATGCTGCTTTATTTAAGTGCCACGTCTCTTCGGGTGATGGGCAGTAACACACTAGCAGACTATACAATCCACATGGCACAGGTGCCCAGTGTATATGCACATACAATTCAGGCCAGTCCGGGTTCCAAGCCACATCTCTTTCGCAATGAGTCCCCTTTACCTGGTAACTGGGCGCCTACTCACCTTTGCTTCTTGTCTTTTTTGGCACATAGTTTTCCTTGGTATGCCTTCAGTGGCTTGGTCTGTGGGCCGCAGTGGATTCGGAGGCAGACACACCTAGCACTTTAGGATAGGTTTCTAATGCTATAAGCACCTTCACAGCCAGTACTTATGTTTACCCGAGTTGTAAGTCCCAGCACCGAGGCCATAGATTGTTTGAGCACTGAATTAAAATAACTGTTTCCTCACTTAGATAGGACGCAAGATGGTTCATTAACGTGGCAAAGCGCAGGAACCCTGCCTTGCCACCACCCTTGCTTTAAATTGCATGTTTTTGAGTCGTGGACGACTTTTGCATAATGTGCTGTCTCTTCAACTTCCAAATACTAAAAATAAATTCTCAAATGTATTTCAATTCAAGAATAATGCATGTACCCGGTACATTAAATCACGTGTAGCAAAGTTAGTTTAAATAATGCTTTTCCACAATCCATTAAATATACCTTAACTAAGCATTTCATAACCCTTCCTAAGCTCACAAATGTGCCATATCTTATGTATCTTCTGTTATATATTTCATACATCACCCTTCTATAGCTCGCCAGAAAAGCTACATTTTCTTTTACTCAAAAGTTTTTTTTTTTCCAGATTACTACTGTACAGACACAGATGAGCAACATTTGGCTCTGTAAGGGGGCGTTGCTCTCACTACTATGCAATACCAGATCCGGCACCAAGGAAATAGGAGCCCTTCACCTGAGCTGCCCTTCCATCAACTCAGAGACTGTGGCTGTTCAAATATAGATTGATTGACGCTTTGTCCAGCACGACACTCAATCCATGGTCATTCGAAGCGACTGACACCCCAATAGTAACCTGGATTGACTTTACAAATACTACTGCCCAGAAGGTCAGACATCTCATTTAGCTGTGGGTGAAAAATGCATTCGACTCCAATAAATTCTTCAACTCAAATAGTCACAAAGCATTTTCAGATGTTAGGTTCATCCATCTAGTCTGTCAGATTCCCTGCATACATATTATGATGGAATGTTTTGCCCTGCAGCAGTACCCAATGTGCTAGGATCCATTGATTTGATTGCACCTACGCTGAAACATATCAGAGGTGGGGTTTTGGGATCTTTATAGCCAGAAATGAGAGACAGAAAATTATGGCTAGTGTGTGAATGTGTTTCACTAGCCATAGTATGTGATGCAACTACTACAACATGACCATTGTGGGAGAAATTAGATACAGAGAGTGTGTCATTATGGTCGCCTGGAGCAAGCACACCATGCTCCGCTTCCTCCGACACCAGTCTAGCCCCGTAAGTATACCTTACACCTCACAGCATGGCTTATCAAGGGCTAGAAGAAATATGACCACTCCCCACTCCTGTGGCCCCTCCTTCCATACCACATCTTCTTCAGAACCATCTGTGTCATCTACAAAGTCAGCACAACTGGCACCTTCAACTCTCTTGCTGACAACTCACCATCTTTAATGGCTCTTGGCACACCCGCAGCATTATCAGACTCAAGACAAAGAAGTCCGAAAAAGGAAAAACAGACACGAGTCCTCCTCCATCTGTGCAGCCAGTACCTGACAGGCCATCCCTTTCTAAGTCATGACTGCCAAAGAACCTGCTCCAGCTCAGGAAAGAGTTGAAGACTTACCTCTTTAAAGAACACACATCATGGCACAGTAGAATGTCAGCTCTTGAAACCCATCTACCTCTCCAATCACTTCTTGGCAGTGTCATTGCCTTTGATCCTGTACAGAGCGTGGCTGCCTTTCAACTAGGTTTGTGTCGTAGAAAGACCACATACGTACCTGCAACCTTAGAATTGAAGAGTTGGTATGACTTCCATAGTTTGCCATGTCTTACCTCACAATAATACAGAATAGAATGTAAATTGCATCAATACCAGGCCCTCTTGAGCTTCCAGCCATCTCTAGTGAAGGTTATACCCAAGGTTATCGGCTCTTATGTTTAGATCTAAGGACTGTAAATATTGCTAGCTACGGTTTCCTTTGGGATAGATTGAGTTTTGTCACTTACTGTGTTTTTGGTAATCTGCACAATTAGAGCATGGCTAACATGTAATATACACTAACCCAGCCCTGTTTGCATTTTAGAAGGAGTGACCTGTCTTTATATACTCTCAATCAGGTTACAACAGGTTTTGGGTTGCTTGTGTTCCGGTTCGTGGAGGACCTGGCCTAGCAGTTTGGGCTGGACTGCTCCTACTGGAATAGGGTCAAGACTGATTTGGATGTGGCTGAGTCCAAACTAAGGTGGCATAGTGTGGAAAAATCTACAAACTGGAATGAGGCCCGAGTGATAACCAGTGGCTGAGATTAATTCAAGCATTCCATCCATCACTTTTCTGGATGCTTCAGTGCAATGCCCTAAGTGAGAAAGGTATGCGCAGACGTGGGCTCCATGCTCACTGTGCCCCTGGATCCAAACTACAGCTGGCTGAAGAGCCCCAATGAGGGCAAAAGAGGTGTTCAGGCTTCTGTTCCAGTTCAGGGAGGACCTGGCCTGGAAATTTGGGCTGGACTGTTCCTATTGGAGCAGGATCAAGACTAATTTGCATGTGGCTGGGTCCAAACTGAGGTGCATGGTGTGGAAAATATCTATGAACTGGGCTGAGGCCTGAGTAACTACCAGTGGCTGACATTAATTCAAGCATTCCAGCCATCACTTTCTTGTATTCCTCAATAAGCCATACATGGTCAAGCAAAAAGACTTTATTGACTTGGAGCTCTCCATTTAGTTCCTGCAGCGGATCAATGCTCAGTACTTTTTTTCCATTGATTTCAACGGGGTAGGGCACTCTGGTGCATAGAACCCCTGCTGGCTTTTGCTTACTCATAAGTTGGAGCCCAAGGAAGCTGCACAGATCCCCTTATGAAATCACTAATTACCCCGTGCGACGCAGGGCCTGCCATTGTCTGTCGCGGATGCGCCTGCTGTTCTCCCTGATGACTGCGCTGGCGGCGGGAACAGATGGAATCGCACTCAAAGCCCTGTAATTAAATTGCTCTCTCTGACCCAGCTTCATGTAAGGCGAGTTCACCGCGCAGGCACTGACTCTGCATCGCCCGAGTTCCCTTTCAGGCGTCTTTCCCCCTCGCTGGCGCTTTGTTCCTTCCCAGGGATGTGTCTTTGACGCACAAAACGAAACATTTGTCTATGGATCCTAAAAGAATCTGCCCTCGTTTCCGCATCGCCGCGCAAACATAGGCCCAGTGGTCTGATGTCGATGCGCACTGGCAGGCGTGACATTGACAATGTCAGATCTTTAACCAGGAATTAAGGGGGAGGCCAGCGGCGCGGCGTCTTTCATCCGAGCTGGATGCAGTTAACTCAGAGGGTACCACTGTTTCCTTAATAGAGGGTACCACTGTCTCCTTCATAGGGCGTATCACTGTCTCCTTAAAAGAGCGTACCACTGTCTCCTTAAAAGAGCGTACCACTGTCTCCTTCATAGAGGGTACCACTGACCCCTTCATAGAGTGTACCACTATCTCCTTAATAGAAGGTACCACTGTCTCCTTAATAGAGGGTACCACTGTCTCCTTCATGGAGGGTACCACTGTCTAGGTACCAACTGTCTCCTTCGTAGAGGGTACCACTGTCTCCTTAATAGACTCAGGGTACCACTGTCTCCTTAATAGAGGGTACCAATGTCTCCTTAATAGAGGGCACCACTGTCTCCTTAATAGAGGGCACCACTGTCTCCTTCATAGAGGGTACAGCTGTCTCCTTAATAGAGGGCACCACTGTCTCCTTAATAGAGCGTACCACTGTCTCCTTCATAGAGGGTAGCACTGTCTCCTTACTAAACTCAGGGTACCACTGTCTCCTTCATAGAGGGTACCACTGTCTCCTTAATAAAGGGTACCACTATCTCCTTCATAGAGGGTACCACTGCCTCCTTCATTGAGGGTACCACTGTGTCCTTCATTGAGGGTACCACTGTCTCCTTAATAGAGGGTACCACTGTGTCCTTCATAGAGGGTATCACTGTTTCCTTCATGGAGGGTACCACTGTCTAGGTACCACTGTCTCCTTCGTAGAGGGTACCACTGTCTCCTTAATAGACTCAGGGTACCACTGTCTCCTTAATAGAGGGTACCAATGTCTCCTTAATAGAGGGTACCACTGTCTCCTTAATAGAGGGCACCACTGTCTCCTTAACAGAGGGCACCACTGTCTCCTTCATAGAGGGTACCGCTGTCTCCTTAATAGAGGGCACCACTGTCTCCTTCACAGAGGGTACCACTGTGTCCTTCATAGAGGGTACCACTGTCTCCTTCATAGAGGGTACCGCTGTCTCCTTCATAGAGGGTACCACTGTCTCCTTCATAGAGGGTACCGCTGTCTCCTTAATAGAGGGCACCACTGTCTCCTTCATAGAGGGTACCGCTGTCTCCTTAATAGAGGGCACCACTGTCTCCTTCATAGAGGGTACCGCTGTCTCCTTCATAGAGGGTACCACTGTCTCCTTAATAGAGGGTACCAATGTCTCCTTAATAGAGGGTACCACTGTCTCCTTAATAGAGGGCACCGCTGTCTCCTTAATAGAGGGCACCACTGTCTCCTTCATAGAGGGTACCGCTGTCTCCTTCATGGAGGGTACCACTGTCTAAGTACCACTGTCTCCTTCGTAGAGGGTACCACTGTCTCCTTAATAGACTCAGGGTACCACTGTCTCCTTCGTAGAGGGTACCACTGTCTCCTTAATAGACTCAGGGTACCACTGTCTCCTTAATAGAGGGTACCAATGTCTCCTTAATAGAGGGTACCACTGTCTCCTTAATAGAGGGCACCACTGTCTCCTTCATAGAGGGTACCACTGTCTCCTTAATAGACTCAGGGTACCACTGTCTCCTTCATAGAGGGTACCACTGTCTCCTTAATAGAGGGCACCACTGTCTCCTTCATAGAGGGTACCACTGTCTCCTTAATAGACTCAGGGTACCACTGTCTCCTTAATAGAGGGCACCACTGTCTCCTTCATAGAGGGTACCACTGTCTCCTTCATAGAGGGTACCACTGTCTCGTTCATAGAGGGTACCGCTGTCTCCTTAATAGACTCAGGGTACCACTGTCTCCTTAATAGAGGGCACCGCTGTCTCCTTAATAGACTCAGGGCACCACTGTCTCCTTCATAGAGGGTACCAATGTCTCCTTAATAGAGGGCACCACTGTCTCCTTCATAGAGGGTACCGCTGTCTCCTTAATAGAGGGCACCACTGTCTCCTTCATAGAGGGTACCACTGTCTCCTTAATAGAGGGTACCGCTGTCTCCTTAATAGACTCAGGGTACCACTGTCTCCTTAATAGAGGGCACCGCTGTCTCCTTCATAGAGGGTACCACTGTCTCCTTCATAGAGGGTACCACTGTCTCGCTCATAGAGGGTACCGCTGTCTCCTTAATAGACTCAGGGTACCAATGTCTCCTTAATAGAGGGTACCACTGTCTCCTTAATAGAGGGCACCGCTGTCTCCTTAATAGAGGGCACCACTGTCTCCTTCATAGAGGGTACCGCTGTCTCCTTCATGGAGGGTACCACTGTCTAGGTACCACTGTCTCCTTCGTAGAGGGTACCACTGTCTCCTTAATAGACTCAGGGTATCACTGTCTCCTTCGTAGAGGGTACCACTGTCTCCTTAATAGACTCAGGGTACCACTGTCTCCTTAATAGAGGGTACCAATGTCTCCTTAATAGAGGGTACCACTGTCTCCTTAATAGAGGGCACCACTGTCTCCTTCATAGAGGGTACCACTGTCTCCTTAATAGACTCAGGGTACCACTGTCTCCTTCATAGAGGGTACCGCTGTCTCCTTAATAGAGGGCACCACTGTCTCCTTCATAGAGGGTACCACTGTCTCCTTAATAGACTCAGGGTACCACTGTCTCCTTAATAGAGGGCACCACTGTCTCCCTTCATAGAGGGTACCACTGTCTCCTTCATAGAGGGTACCACTGTCTCGTTCATAGAGTGTACCGCTGTCTCCTTAATAGACTCAGGGTACCACTGTCTCCTTAATAGAGGGCACCGCTGTCTCCTTAATAGACTCAGGGCACCACAGTCTCCTTCATAGAGGGTACCAATGTCTCCTTAATAGAGGGCACCACTGTCTCCTTCATAGAGGGTACCGCTGTCTCCTTAATAGAGGGCACCACTGTCTCCTTCATAGAGGGTACCACTGTCTCCTTAATAGAGGGTACCGCTGTCTCCTTAATAGACTCAGGGTACCACTGTCTCCTTAATAGAGGGCACCGCTGTCTCCTTCATAGAGGGTACCACTGTCTCCTTCATAGAGGGTACCACTGTCTCGTTCATAGAGGGTACCGCTGTCTCCTTAATAGACTCAGGGTACCACTGTCTCCTTAATAGAGGGCACCGCTGTCTCCTTAATAGAGGGCACCACTGTCTCCTTCATAGAGGGTACCGCTGTCTCCTTCATGGAGGGTACCACTGTCTAGGTACCACTGTCTCCTTCGTAGAGGGTACCACTGTCTCCTTAATAGACTCAGGGTACCACTGTCTCCTTCGTAGAGGGTACCACTGTCTCCTTAATAGACTCAGGGTACCACTGTCTCCTTAATAGAGGGTACCAATGTCTCCTTAATAGAGGGTACCACTGTCTCCTTAATAGAGGGCACCACTGTCTCCTTCATAGAGGGTACCACTGTCTCCTTAATAGACTCAGGGTACCACTGTCTCCTTCATAGAGGGTACCGCTGTCTCCTTAATAGAGGGCACCACTGTCTCCTTCATAGAGGGTACCACTGTCTCCTTAATAGACTCAGGGTACCACTGTCTCCTTAATAGAGGGCACCACTGTCTCCTTCATAGAGGGTACCACTGTCTCCTTCATAGAGGGTACCACTGTCTCGTTCATAGAGTGTACCGCTGTCTCCTTAATAGACTCAGGGTACCACTGTCTCCTTAATAGAGGGCACCGCTGTCTCCTTAATAGACTCAGGGCACCACAGTCTCCTTCATAGAGGGTACCAATGTCTCCTTAATAGAGGGCACCACTGTCTCCTTCATAGAGGGTACCGCTGTCTCCTTAATAGAGGGCACCACTGTCTCCTTCATAGAGGGTACCACTGTCTCCTTAATAGAGGGTACCGCTGTCTCCTTAATAGACTCAGGGTACCACTGTCTCCTTAATAGAGGGCACCGCTGTCTCCTTCATAGAGGGTACCACTGTCTCCTTCATAGAGGGTACCACTGTCTCGTTCATAGAGGGTACCGCTGTCTCCTTAATAGACTCAGGGTACCACTGTCTCCTTAATAGAGGGCACCGCTGTCTCCTTAATAGACTCAGGGCACCACTGTCTCCTTCATAGAGGGTACCACTGTCTCCTTAATAGACTCAGGGTACCACTGTCTCGTTCATAGCGATCCCCTCGCAGGACAGAGGATTTGTCTCGAGCTTGATTGCCTTCGTAAGGTAGGAAATGGGAGTAAATGTAAAGTAGTGACGAGGGATGGTTATCCAATCGATGAGGAGAGTGTAGCACACTACATCACCGCCAATACAGCGCCTGACCACAACAGCGCCTGACCACTGCATCGTCGCCACTACAGCGCCTATCCACTACAGCACCTGACCACTACATCACCTCCACTGCAGCACCCCCACTGCAATTCCTGACCATATATCACCTCCACTTGAGCACATGAGCACTACATCACCCCCACTACAGCACCTCCACTACATCACCTCCGCTTCAGCACCTCCACTACAACGTGACCACTACACCAACTCCACTCGAGCGAATGAGCACAACATCACTGCCACTACAGCGCCTGACTACTAGAGGACCTCCATTACAGCGCCTGACCACTACAGCATGTCAGTTACAGCGCCTGACCACTACATCACCTCCACTCAAGCGCCTGAGCACTACATCACCGCCACTGCAGTGCCTGACCACTACAGCACCTTCAGTACAACACCTGACCACTACATCACTGCCAGTCCAGCGCCTGACTACTACAGCACCTCCACCACAGCACTACATCATCTCCACTACAGCGCCTGACCACTGCAGCACGACGACTACAGCGCCTGTCCACTACATCACTGCCACTACAGCGGCTGACCACTACATCACCTACACTAAAGCGCCTTTCCATCTCAACTACAGCGCCTGGCCACTACATCACCTCCACTACAGCGTCTGACTACTACATCACCACCAGTACAGCGCCTGACCACTACATCACCTCCACTACATCACCGCCACTACAGCGCCTGACCACTACATCACTCCAATGCAGCACTACATCACTGCCAGTACAGCACCTGACCACTACATCACCTATACTACAGCACTACATCATCCTCACTACTGCCCCTGACCACTACAGCATCTCCACTACAGCCCCTGACCACTACATCACCTCCACTACAGCACCTGACCACTACATCACTGCCACTACAGCACCTGGCCACTACAGCTCCTCCACTACAGCCCCTGACCACACAATCACTGCCACTACAGCGCATGACCCCTATATCACCACCACTACAGCACCTGACCACTACATCACCACCACTACAGTGCCTGATCACTACTGCCTGACCACTACATCACTGCCACTACAGCACCTGACGACAACATCACCACCACTACAGTGCCTGATCACTACTGCCTGACCACTACATCACCTCCACTACAGCACCTGGCCACTACATCACTGCCACTACAGCGCCTGGCCACTACAGCACCTGACGACAACATCACCACCACTACAGCGTCTGACCACTACATCACCACCACTACAGTGCCCGATTACTACAGCCTGACCACTACAGCACCTGACCACTACATCACTGCCACTACAGCACCTGGCCACTACAGCTCCTCCACTACAGAGCCTGACCACTACATCACAACCACTACAGTGCCTGATCACTACTGCCTGACCACTACATCACCTCCACTACAGCACCTGGCCACTACATCACTGCCACTACAGCGCCTGGCCACTACATCACCACCACTACAGCACCTGACCACTACATCACCACCACTACAGTGCCTGATCACTACTGCCTGACCACTACATCACCTCCACTACAGCACCTGGCCACTACATCACTGCCACTACAGCGCCTGGCCACTACAGCACCTGACGACAACATCACCACCACTACAGCGTCTGACCACTACATCACCACCACTACAGTGCCCGATTACTACAGCCTGACCACTACAGCACCTGACCACTACATCACTGCCACTACAGCGCCTGGCCACTACAGCTCCTCCACTACAGAGCCTGACCACTACATCACAACCACTACAGTGCCTGATCACTACACCATCATTACTACGGCGCCTGACAAATTCCTCACCTACATTACAGCCAGGAGCGGCTGGTGCAGGTAAGAGTAAGTACCACAACACGCAACCACTACATCACCACTACAACAGGTCCTGACCCCTGCACCATCGCCACTACAGCACCTCACAACTACATCAGTGCCACAACAGCTCCTGACCACTACATCACTGCCACTACAGCGCCTGACCACTACATCACTGCTACTACAATGCCTGACCCCTGCATCATTGCCACTACACCACCTGACAACTACATCACCTCCACTACAGCAACTGACCACTACATCACTGTCACAACAGCTCCTGACCCCTACATCACTGAAACTACAGCACCTGACCACTACATCACCTTTACTACAGCGCCTGACCACTACATCACGTCCACTACAGCCTGACTACTACATTACCTCTACCACAGCACCTGACCACCTCATCACCTCCAGTAATGTGCCTGACCTCTACATCACTTCCACTACAGCGCCTTACCACTATATCACCTCCACTACAGCGCATGTCCACTACTTCACCTCCACTACAGCTCCTGACTACTGCATCACCACAACTACAGCGCCTGACCACTACATCACCTGCACTACAGCACCTTCCCAACTCAACTACAGCTCCTGACCAGTACATCACCTTTACTACAGTGCCTGATCATTACACCACCGCCATTGACCAGTACATCACTGCCACTACAGCGCCTGGCCACTCCATTACCTACGCACCAGTGCCTGACAACTACATCACCTTTACTACAGCACCTGACTACTACATCACCTCTGCTATAACGCCTGACCCCTACATCACCGCCACTACAGCATCTGAGCACTACATCACCGTCACTACAGTGCCTGATCATTACATCACCGCCACTGACCAGTACATCACAGCCACTACAGCGCCTGACCACTCCATTACCTACGCTATAGCACCTGACCCCTACATCACCGCCACTACAGTGCCTGACTACTTCATCACCGCCACTACAGCGTATGAGCACTACATCACAGTCACTACAGTGCCTGATCACTACATCACCACACCTACAGCGCCTTTCGGCCTCAAGTACAGCCCCTGACCTCTACATCGCCGTCACTACAGTGCCTAGGCACTATATCATGCCACTACAGTGCCTGACCACTACATCAAAGCCACTACAGTGCCTGACCACTACATCACCTGAGCACTACATCCCCGTTGCTGCAGCACCTTATCTCTACATCACTGCCACTACAGTGCCTGACCACTACATCACCTACGCTAAAGCACCTGACCACAACATCACTGCCACTACAGCGCCTGACCACTACATCACCTCCACTACAGCGCCTTTCGACCTCAATTACAGTGCCTGACCACTACATCACTGCCACTACAGTGCCTAGGCACTACATCACACCACTACAGTGCCTGGCCACTACATCTCCTTCACTACAGTGCCTGACCACTACATTACCTGCACTACAGCGCCTGAGCACTACATCACCGCCACTACAGTGCCTGACCACTGCATCAAAGCCACTTCAGCACCTGACCACTACATCACCTTCACTACAGTGCCTGACCACTACATCACCCCCACTACAGCACTTGAGCACTACATCACTGCTGCTACAGCGCCTGACCACTACATCACCACCACTACAATGCCTCACCACTACATCCTGCCACCACAGCACCTGAGCACTACATCACCACCACTACAGCACCTGACCACTACATCACCACCACTACAATGACTGAGCTCTACATCACCGCCACTACAGCACCTGAGCACTACATCACTGCCACTACAGCGCCTGACCACTACATTGCTGCTACTATAGTGCCTGATCACTTCATCGCTGCCACTACAGTGCCTGAACACTACATCACCTGAGCACTACATCCCCGCCGCTGCAGCACCTTATCTCTACATCACTGCCACTACAGTGCCTGACCACTACATCACCTACGCTAAAGCACCTGACCACAACATCACTGCCACTACAGCGCCTGACCACTACATCACCTCCACTACAGCGCCTTTCGACCTCAATTACAGTGCCTGACCACTACATCACTGCCACTACAGTGCCTAGGCACTACATCACACCACTACAGTGCCTGGCCACTACATCTCCTTCACTACAGTGCCTGACCACTACATTACCTGCACTACAGCGCCTGAGCACTACATCACCGCCACTACAGTGCCTGACCACTGCATCAAAGCCACTTCAGCACCTGACCACTACATCACCTGACCACTACATCACCCCCACTACATCACTTGAGCACTACATCACTGCTGCTACAGCACCTGACCACTACATCACCACCACTACAATGCCTCACCACTACATCCTGCCACCACAGCACCTGAGCACTACATCACCACCACTACAGCACCTGACCACTACATCACCACCACTTCAATGCCTGAGTACTACATCACTGCCACCACAGCGCCTGAGCACTACATCACCACCACTACAGCACCTGACCACTACATCACCGCCACTACAGCACCTGAGCACTACATCACTGCCACTACAGCGCCTGACCACTACATTGCTGCTACTATAGTGCCTGATCACTTCATCGCTGCCACTACAGTGCCTGAACACTACATCACCGTCACTACAGTGCCTGACCACTACAGCGCCTGAGCACTACATCATCGCCACTACAGCGTCTGACCACTTCATCACCATCCCTACAGTACCTGACCACAACATCACCATCACTACAGCACCTGATGACTACATCACCGTCACAACAGCGCCTGAGCACTACATCACTGTCACTACAGCGCCTGAGCACTTCATAACCGTCACTGCAGCGCCTGACCTCTACATCACTACAGCGCCTGACCACTACATCACTACAGTGCCAGACCACTGCATCACCGTCACTGCAGCGCCTGACCTCTGCATCACCGCTACTACAGCGTCTGACAACTGCATCGCCAACAATACAGCACCTGACCACTACATCACCTCCTCTCTAGCGCCTGACCCCTACATCACCGCCACTACAAAGCCTGACTACTACATCACCACCACTACAGCTCCTGACCACTCCATTACCTATGCTACAGCGCCTGACCACTACATCACCTTTACCACAGCACATGACCGCTACATCACCTCCGGTATAGCGCCTGATCCCTACATCACCACCACTACAGTACCTGACTACTACGTCACCACCACTACAGCGTCTGAGCACTACATCACCGTCACCACAGTGCCTGACCACTACGTCACCACAACTACAGCGCCTTTCGACCTCAAGTACAGCCCCTGACCACTACATTGCCACCACTACAGTGACTAGGCATTTGATCATCCCACTGCTGCGCCTGACCACTTCATCAAAGCCACTACAGTGCCTGACCACTACATCTTTGCCACTACAGTGCCTAGGCACTACATCACGCCACTACAGCGCCTGACCACCACATCAGAGCCACTACAGCGCCTGACCACTACATCTCCTTCACTGCACTGCCTGAGCACTACATCACCGTCACTACAGCGCCTGACCACTGCATCACTGCCACTGCAGTGCTTCACCACTACATCACCACCAGTACACTGCCTGGCCACTACTTTCCCTCAACTACAGCGCCTGACCACTACATCACCTCCACTACAGCGCTTTTCCACCTCAAGTACAGCACCTGACCACTACATCACCGCCACTACAGTTCCTAGGCACTACATCACCGCCACTACAATGTCTAACCACTACATCACCACCACTACAATGCCTGACCACTACATCCCGCCACCACAGCGCCTGACCACTACATCACCACCACTACAATGCCTGAGCACTACATAACTGCCACTACACTGCCTGGCCACTACATCCTCACAATTACAGCGCCTGATCACTACATCACTTCCACTTCAGCACCTTTCCATCTCAAGTACAAAGCCTGACCACTACATTACCGCCACTACAGTTCCTAGGCACTACATCACTGCCACTACAGTGCCTGACCACCTCATCACCACCACTAAAATGCCTGAGCACTACATCCCGCCACCACAGCACCTGACCACTACATCACCATCACTACAATGCCTGAGCACTACATCACCACCTCTACAGCGCCTGAGCACTACATCATTGCCACTACAGCGTCTGACCACTACATCACCGTCTCTACAGTGCCTGACCACTACATCACCATCACTACAGTGCCTGACTACTACATCACTGTCATTACAGCGCCTGACCACTACATCACCATCACTACAGCGCCTGAGCACTACTTCACTGTCACTACAGCACATGAGCACTTCATCACCGCCACTGCAACGCCTGACCACTACATCACTACAGCGCCAGGCCACTGCATCACCGCTACTACAGCGCCTGACAACTATTTAACAACGATACTTTGACGGCGGACTGCTGTTTCTGCACCTCACACTAGTTTCAGTTAAATCAGGTTCCTTGCGCAACTAGCCCTTGCACCAGCCGTCGGGTGATGCCTCTGTACGTCAGATCCTAAGCAATTGAGGGGTTGGGCGTGCGCAGGCAATGAAGTCCAAGAAGTCAATGTTTAGTTTTTCAAATGAGTCTTTATTTTCACTTAATTAGTTCTCACAGGATTGAAGATTTTATGGTCAGCCAACGCGTTTCGTTCTCATGACGAGAACTTCGTCAGGGCTCAGTAGGCGAATATCATTCCTTTGATGTATACTAGGTAAGTTTGGCCTGGTTCCAACGTGACCTTTCGTGTAGGATTCGAATACGCGATCCCTTAACCAAGTCGGTGTTCCAGGTAAGTAATCTGGAAACACTCAGGATATCGCAAGGCCTCAGTTGGCCTAAGTAGCAAATCTCAAATAGCGAGTTCTCCTGCCAGAATGAGCGAGCTCCCATGAGGCACAGGGTCAGACTGATTTGCATATGGTCATGTCTGAACTGGGGTGGTGGAGTGAGCTAAAGAAGGATGATGGATTAAACCCAGATCAGTTGACTGGGGGTGAGTGTTTGATTTGCTCTAACGCTCCGTCCATCATCCCCTTTGGTATCGCTTTGTTCGCCCTAAGTTGGCAGGGTATACCCAGACGTGGGTCCCTTGCTCACTTTGCCACTGGATTCAAGATAGCCTGGCTGATGAGGGTTTTGAACCCGAAACCGGTCCCAGGATGCTTGTTTCCGGTCCAGGGAAGACATGGCTTGGCAGTTCGGGCTGGACTGTTCCCATGAGGCACAGGGTCAGACTGATTTGCATATGGTCATGTCTGAACTGGGGTGGTGGAGTGAGCTAAAGAATGATGATGGATTAAACCCAGATCAGTTGACTGGGGGTGAGTGTTTGATTTGCTCTAACGCTCCGTCCATCATCCCCTTTGGTATCGCTTTGTTCGCCCTAAGTTGGCAGGGTATACCCAGACGTGGGTCCCTTGCTCACTTTGCCACTGGATTCAAGATAGCCTGGCTGATGAGGGTTTTGAACCCGAAACCGGTCCCAGGATGCTTGTTTCCGGTCCAGGGAAGACATGGCTTGGCAGTTCGGGCTGGACTGTTCCCATGAGGCACAGGGTCAGACTGATTTGCATATGGTCATGTCTGAACTGGGGTGGTGGAGTGAGCTAAAGAATGATGATGGATTAAACCCAGATCAGTTGACTGGGGGTGAGTGTTTGATTTGCTCTAACGCTCCGTCCATCATCCCCTTTGGTATCGCTTTGTTCGCCTCTAAGTTGGCAGGGTATACCCAGACGTGGGTCCCTTGCTCACTTTGCCACTGGATTCAAGATAGCCTGGCTGATGAGGGTTTTGAACCCGAAACCGGTCCCAGGATGCTTGTTTCCGGTCCAGGGAAGACATGGCTTGGCAGTTCGGGCTGGACTGTTCCCATGAGGCACAGGGTCAGACTGATTTGCATATGGTCATGTCTGAACTGGGGTGGTGGAGTGAGCTAAAGAATGATGATGGATTAAACCCAGATCAGTTGACTGGGGGTGAGTGTTTGATTTGCTCTAACGCTCCGTCCATCATCCCCTTTGGTATCGCTTTGTTCACCCTAAGTTGGCAGGGTATACCCAGACGTGGGTCCCTTGCTCACTTTGCCACTGGATTCAAGATAGCCTGGCTGATGAGGGTTTTGAACCCGAAACCGGTCCCAGGTGCTTGTTTCCGGTCCAGGGAAGACATGGCTTGGCAGTTCGGGCTGGACTGTTCCCATGAGGCACAGGGTCAGATTGATTTGCATATGGTCATGTCTGAACTGGGGTGGTGGAGTGAGCTAAAGAATGATGATGGATTAAACCCAGATCAGTTGACTGGGGGTGAGTGTTTGATTTGCTCTAACGCTCCGTCCATCATCCCCTTTGGTATCACTTGTGAACCGCAGCACTTATCGTGCCATTCCCTAGTGTGATAAGGAAAAACATGGCTTCAGGTCTACCAGTGGAGCCTGACTGCTGCAGTTTAAACCTGCAGTCTTGCCTGTCAACATAATCCTTTTCACAGGGAGAAAAACAAATTCCTTTTAAATATTAATAAGTCAATCCTATGTAAGCCTTGTAGCCCACAGGGTAGGGACATGGTATTTAATAGTGGGATATTTAGAAATGTAATTTTACAGTCTTTCTACAGTGGCAAGCCCCCAAAAGCTGTTTTCACTGCTTATGGCTCAGGCTGTCCTATGAGGAAAACCAGGGTGCAGAATAAACTTTTTATTCTTGTATCTCACATTTGGGATGAGCCAGAATAATGATTCAACCACTATTTTTAATATTTATTAAAAGTCCAATTCAAAGCTGAAGTTGGATTTGTATTGAATATTTAGGAAAAGTAGTTTTTAGAAAGTTATTCTTCCCAGCCTGAAGCTCCCGGAGGCTAATTTGCATTAGCTTCCCAGCAGCTTCCCAGCCAGTGCTTGACCTTACTGAGGTGTGAAAAACTGCTCCCAGAGGACAGACACTTTTCTGGGTGTTGGGGTGTGTTTTTCTTACCTTTGCAGGAAGACTAGTTTGGCTGGACTCAGGAACATTATTAACTTGTAAAGGGCCTGTCCTTTCACAAATAAATGTACGGTGAGCGATGGAGAAGGGCAATTTTGGTTCCCTCAGCCAGGATTGCTCCAAACCCAGTAGTAGGACAGCTGTCCCCAGAACCGCTTTTGAGTGACCACAGAGGCCAGGACTGCTCATTTCCCAGGCCCCACTTTTGGGTGTGCACACAGTCTCTGTACAAGGAAGAAAGGGTTGGCCTAGTTTGGATTTTGGGAGTAAGGTGAACTGTTGGATTGTTTACAGTAGGAAAAACAGAATCTGCTGCAAAAGTGGGCAGTGTTGCCCTTGGAAACATTTACTCCATTGGTTAGTGACGAGCCAGGAATCACCTCAACCACTAGCTAGTTATGTTATGGTACAATGATTTACATTGTGCATGACAGCCCCATGAGGGCCAGCCCAGCACGCCCAATACAAGGTTGAGAGAAAAACAACACCAGCAGCAGCAACTATAAAAACTAGTTTTAAGGAGTTTGCTGAAAGTCAGTAAGTTAGTGCTGGAACGAAGGTGAAGCGGAAGCTAGAGCCAACCATAAGTGTGTCACCTCAAGGCACCCTCCCAAAACAATCTTTGGACCTGTGACAAAACAGAAGATTGTCGGCACCTCCTTTTTGAGTCCTGTGAGGAGACCTGAAGGCCTCTATTTGCTCCCACTTGTATTCAGGACAAAGAACTGGATTCCAAAGGTCAGTTGGCTGCCCTATTCTGTGGCAACTGGAACACAACAAGCTGCAAGAGGCCTTTTCTCTGAAGAGCCCACCTGACTAGTTGCAACTGAACCTTGACTTGACCTGCTGGTGGCCCGACCCTTGGCTGGTGGACTGACTCATGGGCTTCTCCTAACAAATCTGAAAAATTTGGGACTTAGAAACTTTTTGGATTTCCAGTCGTCAGACAACCAGGACCAACCCTAGAGCGTATCTCACCAAGGCGTGACTTTCCTGGGCTGAAGAAACAGGGTTTTCTCACTTGGAGCGTCTCCAAAGCAGCAAATCTATTTTATCGAGCCCTTGGTGAGAAGATATCTAGCCATGTGAAAATCGCTGTCGGATACAACCAACAGCCTGCAGACTTCCCCCACCGGAGGATTAAGAGTGCTGAAAAAACTATTAAGTCCCAATGCCGAGATCTTTATCAGGCCGAGTTGTAAAAAGTATCTGGCCGATGAGAGGACTTCCCGGGCCATGAAATACATTTTTAATAATATTTTAATTTAATCTTTAATTAATTTACATAGATTAAATAAAATAAAAAATATTTTTCAGAAGTTTAAATTAAAAAATGTATTTCCACCTACAATAAACATGCATAATGCATGAATGCATAATAATTATTAAAAGGATGTGTAGAATTCATTAAAATGAATTTAATTATATTTTAAGAAAGATTAATGCTTCATTAATTAAAAGATTCAAAAAGCTTGTTAAACGATTTTATAATTATATAAAAAAGTATTACATGATTAATTTAATTTAACATTATTTTCTACAACGACTTCTTTATTTTAAGTCCCTACCTCCATTACCCTCTGTCGTAAATGTAGTAGTATTGGTGGTTGATCAAGTGTGGTGCTGGGCTTACTCCAGTTTTGAGCTGGGGTAATTTACTATTGTTTTGGTCACCTTTGGCTGTAGTAACTTTAAATGAGCAGTTTGTGAACAGTAACCGACTTCCTATTTAGGGGGTTGATGCGTGTCCCTCCCTAATCCCCTTATTACTCCTCCCTAAACCCCTTCTATGTAATAGTAAGTATGCCCATTTTTCCAGCCACTCCACCGGTAGCTCCCACATTTACTACTAAGTGGTACACTTACATGTGTGAGGCTCTCCCAATTGAAAAGAAAGGAGAGGTGGAGGTTGACATTTACACCCATAGGTCTGTGGAAAGCATTTTGTAATACTTTAGGTAGTACTGCTAAAGTACTACAAAATGCAGTTTGAGAATAGATCCCCCAGTCAGGATTTAAAATGTAATGTAGTGTTCGGTGGCTGTCTTTACTAATAAGACTTTATCACTACCAAAAGGAACCCTTTTTAGTAACCTTAAAATAAGGAAAGATTGAACACAAAATAGGGTTCTAAACCTTTGTCTTGCAATTTGCATGCTGCTCTGTAAGGTTGCTACACAACTCAGTGTGCTATATTTGAAGAATTGCAACTCATGAACTGCAAGTAACAAAAGTGCCTCTGTGACTAGAGACTTAACCCACTAAGCTATCTACATTAAAATACAAATCTGTGAACGCCGGTTCTTGACTAGCACCATATCGCCAAAGCAAATGACTCGCCTTTTGCCACGTCTTGTTTGAGGGATGTGGTCGTTTTGGGCATGGCGCTGACGCAGCGCTTCATCCACTTGGTACTTTAAGGCTGAGGGTTCTTCCACATGTGGAATGGTGTCATTCATTGTCCGATTCATGCCGAGAGCACTGGGGCTCGCCTTGGTCGTGGCATGTGGTGTGAGCTGGAAATTCCCTCAGAAAGGCATAGATAGCACACTCCATGTTTTGTCCATTTGCCACGACAATTCTGAGAATTTTATTTAAAGTCTGCATAAATGTTTCCACCTCTCTGTTGGCTTGAGGCCAACGTGGCGTGATTCTCCTGTGACAGATGCCATGGGATTGTAAGTACTCAGTGAACTCCTGACTGGAGAGCGGGGCACCATTGTCTGTTCAGAGCTCACTCAACAAACCATGGATGACTATGACCTATTCTAACCGGGGAATCGTTTGGCTGGCTGTCATTGACTAGATGATCTCAATCTCTGGATATTTAAAAAAAAATCATCTATGACCACCAGCATATGTCTGCCATCAGGTAGACTCCCAAAATCAGCACTAGCCTTGTGCCACAGGATAGGTAGTATGGTCTCAGTGATGCTAGTTGCCGATAGCTCCGCAGGTCCAGCAACTTGACACAGCGAGCATTACCGGACAGTCCGTTTCACTAGATCATCCAGATTTGGGAACCCTACCTTGCATCGCAGTCTGGACTTGGTTCTGACAATCCCTTGGTGAGCTGTGTGAGCGAGGTCAACCACCTGTTGTTGCATGGTTCTTGGGATTACCAATCGGTGCCTCTCAGACACCCTTCCGGAGAGATGGCTAGCTCCAGACGAATATTGTGGAGGGATGCCAGGGTCAGCCTTGCTTCCTCTGTATGATGGGAGGCCTTTTGAGTGAGGGCGTGGCAATTTCCAGACGTTACCATGGAGATGGCCACGTGAAGGCATTTATCACTGGTAGTGGCCTTAACAAGTTCACAAGGGAGATGGGGAGCGGCCTATATCGTTCTACCACCAATCAAACATATTCCTTCACTTCCTCAGCATCTGATTCCTCTTCCACAGTGGTGGGCCTCACATGTCTGGATAAATAATCTGCAGGATTTTGTGATCCAGGGCAATATACCACAGAGAAACGGTATGCTTGAAGTTGAAAAATCTGTTTCTCTATTCTCTGAGGCAGTTTGGAGGAGGACCCAGTGAAGAGAGGGACTAGTGGTTTGTAGTTCGCATGAACTGTGAATGGTTGGCCATACAAGTAAATATGAAAATGGAGGCAGCCTCAATGCACCGCAATGGCCTCTTTTTCAATATGGGAGTAGGGCTGCTCAGTATCAGTCAGGGCACAACTAGCATACGCCACTGGGGCCCACTCACCATTGCATTGTTTTTGTGATAATACATCTCCTAAGCCAGTGGGGCTTGCATCTACTGATAATTCTAACTCTTGGCTGGGGTCAAAATAAACCAATGTGGTGTCCGCGGACAGAGCTCGTTTGGTTGCCCGCAAAGCCTCTTCCTGGGGGGTCCCCAGTTTCATGTGGCATTGGTTTTGGTCAATTCTCGAAGCGGGGCAGTGAGGGTTGTCAGGTTCAGGATGAAACGCCCACAATATATAACCATCCCTAAAAAACTGCGGACTCCTGTGACCGTGGTGGGCGCCGGTGCTGATTGGATGTCATGAACTTTCATGGGATCCGGCATGAACTCCTCCTCCGAGAAATGGTATCCAAAGAACGCTATCTCCTTCTGAAGAAATGCACATTTTTCTTTGTGGAGCGTAAGACCACTGTCCTTTAGTCATTGAAAGGTGTCTCTTAGACGGTTGAGATGCTCCTCTAGTGTCGGGGCATGGACCAGAATGTCATCACTGATACCGCCTGTGAGGCAAGCCAAAACCCACCTGATCATGTCTTAAAAGACTTCTGCCACACTTGACACTCCGAAACTGAATCACTTGTACCCCCGCAAACCTACATGGGTGGAAAATGTAGTGATTGCTTTAGATTCCGGGGCAAACATTAACTGGTGGTACCCTGCATGGAGGTCCATTTTAGGAGCCGCTGACTTCGTCACAATGTCATCGACAGTGGGCGTGAGATGTCTTTCATGTCGGATGGCCAGATTGGGAAAGAGCATATCAACAGAAATTCAGACCTCCCCCGGCTGCTTGGGATTCCGTGCCACCACTATTGGGGACACCCAGGGTGTAGGGCCATCAACTTTCTCGATGTTGTCTGCTTGCTCCAACTTCCGCAGCTCAGCTTCTACCTTGGGGCGTAGATGAAAAGCCACCCTCTGATTATTCAACGCAACAGGTTGGATAGAGTCATCAATGTGCAGGTGTATCAGACGGTACTTGAGACATCCTATGCTATGCCTTCAAAGAGAGATGCAAACTCATCCACCAGGTCATCCTCACTTCCTAAGTGGATGCTGAAGGCAAAAGTAATGAGTTAAAGACACTCTGCCATCTAGCAGCTTAATAGCATTCCAGAACCACTTTTGATCACATACACCTTGGCACGAGTCGAGTGAGACTCATGAGCGATTTCTGTTGTGAAACTGCCTGCCAATGGCAGTGGTGTGGATGATCCATATGAGAAAACCTGAGTGGAGGTGGGGCGTAAGACCGGTTGAAAAGGTAGTGTCTTTAGGACATCCTGCACCAAGATATTAATTGAAGCACCTGTGTCGATTAACGCCGGCAACTGATGGCCTGCCAGGAGGATGTTGCACTTGGAAATGCGTCTCCGTGGATATCCACCAGCTTTTAGTGCATGGATGACCTGAACAGCTCCTTTAGGGCCATGATCATCGTCCATGTCCTCCTCATCTTCTGGCATAGTGGGAGACTGTATCGTGTTGATCGCTTTGGGCTTCTGTCCCTTTTTGGGTGTAGAGAAACGGCATACTTTGGCAAAGTGGTTGGGTTTGTTGCATGCCGAACACCGTTTTCCATGAGCGGGGCAAGGTCATTGGTGTGGGTATGACCCTCTACATCTGTAACATGTCTTGGGAGTCGAGTTGGATTTGGGACAGGGTTTCTTTTTGTCTGTATTCACGGTACTAACCGGTTCCGTCGTCACCTGGCATTGCAGAGCTGCTTCCATATGTGCAGCACGCACTTTGGAAAGTTCTTTGGAGCGACCCGTTATCAGCATATCAGCCATGGACATCCCTGGAACACTGGAGAATGTTCTCTCTGAGCTTGACAGAACCTGTATGAATTGGGCATGAATTTCATCATCGACATCGGGCAAGGTACAGGTGCTGGCTAGTTCTTTTAGGCAAGCATAAAAGGTGTCCACGGATTCTTAAGGTCGCTGACGGGCCTGGCTCAACAAGAAACTCCCATAGTTGAGATTTGCAAGAGGCTCAAAATGGGCAGCCAAAGCCTGTTTTAACGTAATGTAAGTGAACGGAGGGCCAGACTTGGACAACAGACTTCCCCAGTTTATGGATGGCCGCTCCTCTCATGGTGCACCGTCTATCATTTTCCAGGCCCATCACTGCAAAATAGGTCTCCAGCCTCTCGACCCAGTCCTTCCATCTCACTGCTTGAGCGGGTGGGGGCCCATCCACCACAAACTGTTTCAGAGCTGGGACGGAAGCCATGATGAGAGCAGCAGCAGTCTACTGTAAATAGCGCAGTGGTCAAACCACTGACCTGGGTGAAGGTGACTTAGTGAATGACAACCTCCGACAGAGTAGTTGTGGAGAAACAGGTGTAGGAGGGCATGAAATGGTGCCAGACACACAGTGGGAAAGTCCTTTGGCATGGTGCATGTGTACCAGGGGCGCTGGAGCATGGACTGTTGATGACCTGCGCAGAGGGGTGGGGACCCAGTATCCTATGCACTGGGCAGGCATGCTTGTGGTGAGTGTGTGAGCTGATCACCACAACTGCAGGCAGGAAGTAGCAGATATGCCCGGTATGACTCACCAGACAGTCAGATGGTGTGCTGGAATACAGGCTAGAAGGCGCTCCACGCCTGAAGAAGATCACCAAGGCAAGGGAGCACCAGTGCTGTGAACAGTCAACAGGCACCCCTCCTGTGAGGCCCTCTGATGCAGGAAGAGACAGCATGAAGAGCATGGCCTCGCATACACCACTGCATGTAGGAGGCCAGGAGAACGAGAGAGAGCACACATCTTTGTTTCTCTGCAGAAACTTGGGCTGGATGTGCACGTGCACACCCATTAGCAGGTGCATGGGGCCAGCCAGGCCAGCAGGAGCAGGCTGCAGCAAGGGCAGCAGGGCAGCAGGAAATGCTCTGCGGTCCACCTGTGGGAGCGTGGTGATCACCGCACATAGGAGCACCATCACAGGTGGGCAGGCAAGTACCCCCTTGTCGCCAGTTGCTCTGTTGCCATGGAAGCCTTGAATGCTAGGCCTTGCGGCATTGCAAATAAAGGAGGCATAGGCTCTGGGAAACATCCATTACAATGCAGTCATTACATTGCACTGCTTTTACAACGGAGCTGTTACAACGCAACTGCCTTTACATCGCATGCCATTACAACGCATGCCATTACAACGCATGTCACTAAAACGCATGCCATTACAACGCATGCCATTACAACGCATGCCATTACAATGCATTATAAGGTAAGTAATGGAGATTTTTTTACTTTTAAGTGGGTATGGGTTTTGGGGTAGATGGGAATAGTAATTTTTAACCCTACGTTATCCAACACTTTCCCTAATGTTGCACTCACTGGAGTTGGAATAGTAATTTTTACCCCTACACTATCCAACACTTACCCTACTGTTGCACTCACTGGAGTGGGAATAGTAATTTTTATCGCTACACTATCCAACACTTACCCTACTGTTGCCCTAAAAGTATTGTGCGTTGTAATGCTATACGTTGTAATGGTATGCGTTGTAATGGAATGCGTTGTAATGGTAGTTTTAAAAAATGCGTTGTAATGGCATGCGTTGTAAAATCATGCGATGTAATGGTAGTTGCGATGTAAAAACCGTGTTGTAAAAGCATGCGTTGTAAATGTTTGCGTTGTAACGTCATATATTCATAGGCTCTGCATGGTATTGACTAAGGAACCACAAGGTCAGTTCCTGGCCGCTTTTATTACTTTAGTTTATTACGTCACAGCTGTGACCATGTTATACACATTTGTGGGGTCCACCTTATGAACACCCCTACATGATTCCTTGACATGGGGTGGTCCATCCCCAAACATGACAGAGTCCTTCTACTATGTTTTACAGTTGTGTTCATGCAACCATTTCCTGAATCATGCTTATGGGAAATGTAGTATTGTATTATGTTTTTGGCACAATGAGGATCGTATGGATCTTACAAATGCATTTGGGAACTATGATTTTATAACCTTTTTCCCGCCAGTATTGCTACAAGGTGCTATATGCCTGTGTTTCATTCAACATTGTATACACGCGATAATTCCCTAGTGTGTTAAAATGGGACATGTAGTCCTCTCTCAATGTATCCAGACCCTCCCCTTTGTTTAAAGCGTATTTGTGATTGCGCGATCATTTCTTGTTAGCTGATCATGGGAATTGTGGTTTCAACCCTTACACGCGCAAAATGTGTCAAAAAAGTGTCAAGTGCATAACCAAAAGTGCAATTTGCAAATTAACTGGCAATTGTACATTCATTGTCCACTTGTTCGTTCCCCACTTTCTATGCCAATTAATGATTAATTAAAATGTTTTTTTGATAACTCGACCACCTGATCGATGTGTACAAACGAACTAATGAAGAATAACATAATGGGACATGTAGGGACAATCACACAACATCCCATACAATGTAGTTTCTAAGTGCAAAATTGTCTGTAAATGTTGATAATTCCATGATACATGAATGTAGTTGATGATGTTGTCCACAATTCTCTGCAATTAAGATTCTGGGCAGCATTTATTTCTCGATTCCTTTGTACAGCTGATCTCATGCTACTGTAGTAACCGTCAGAATGTAAAATGTAATATAGTGGTCAGTGACTGTCTCTACTGATAAGACTTTATCACTACAGAAAGGATCCCTTTTTAGTGACCTTAAAATAATGAAAGATTACAAAAAACAATAGTATTCTAAACCTATGCTTTGCAGTTTGCATGCTGCTCCCTGAAGCTGCTTCACAACTCATTGTTCTATATTAGAAGAATTGCAATTTATGAACTGCAAGTGACAAAAGTGCCTCTGTGATAAGAGCACTAACCTACTGAGCTATCTACATAAAATACAAATCTGTGATCTGCATGTTTTGTTTAGTGCTATGCTGCTGGCACATTGACGCTTTATTCGACTTTATGATGAGTCAAAACTGGGTCAAGGAAAAAGACAAATCTCTCCAACAAGTGCATTAACCACCAGAGTTATTTTACATGTTATTCTCCCCTGGGAATCCTTGTCATGCAAAGATCATTGCAGTAGGTGCCTTAACCCTGAAACGCTATTTTATAGTGCAGCTTGTTTGTGACCAATTAAATAAGCCAAAACAGATGTACTGTCATGTTTGTCCTTGTTGCTAATTTCTTTGCAGCAGAGGTTTAAAAAAACAAACAAATATACACAAGTTGATGGTCAGTTTACGCTTTTCATGGCTCTGCCCCTATTGACGGTTGATTTTTAAATGAGAACAGTCAGGACAATCCAGATCATTGACGATTAGGAATAGATCTGGGTGGGGAAGGGGCGTCAATAAAGAGATAGAACCCCCTAAGAGTCCTTAAAGTATTGATGGACTGTTCATAGAGGTCAGACCTTGTTGTGATTATAATTGATTGAGTGGGGGGCGGTCTGATCCTCTTTTCTCCCCCTTATGCTCCGTTTGTTGGTATATCTGCCCCTCATGACTCTGCCCTCTTTCTACTGCCATATCTTGGCCATATTTTACTGGATCACGTGTAATTATTTTTCATTTCCAGCAAGGAAGTGATGGGGCTTACAATGGAGGGAAAGAGAGAGAGAAGAGAGAGAGAGAGGGGGGGGAGGGGTGGGGGAAGGAGAGAGGGAGAGGGAGGGAAATTGCTCTGCTGCTCATTGTTCTATACATGTTCTTGAGAATGGAGCTTGCACTGCAGCTACTGGTACCCTATGTGTTCTGTATGTGAAGGAGCTTGCACTACTATTTCTAAATAGAAATAGACATCCACGTAGTAAGCTAGTGTTGGACTTGGCCCTTTTTGCAGGGTCATCCCTGAACTTTTTGACTTCCTCCTGTATTGTTTCTGACCTGTTTTTGTTGGTTTTAGGACTCTGGGCACTTTACTACTGCTGATCAGTGCTAAAGTGCATATGCTCCCTGTATAAAGTGTTATGGTAATTGGTTGTCCCTAATTGGTATGTTTGTCTTACTAGTAAAGTCCCTAGTAAAGTGCACTATGTGTGCCAGGGCTGGTAATGCAAATGCTACTAGTGGGCCTGCAGCACTAATTGTGCCACCCACATAAGTAGCCCTAAAGAGAGTGCCTGCGCGCAGTTTAACTGCCTTGTTGTCCTGACAAGTGCACCCACTTGCCAGGCCTTACCCTTCCCTTTTTTATGCACATCAGACACCCCTATAGTAGGCCCAAGGTACCCCCCCTGGGCAGGGTGCAGTGTATGTGAAAGGTAGGACATGTACTGAGGTGTGTACCATGTCCTGACAGTGAAATACTGCCAATTTCGTTTTTTACTGTTGCAAGGCCATCTTGCCCATAGGACAAAATGGGGAATGCTGTGTAACATGTTTCCAGCATATCTTCCCATCGGCATAAGATGGAGAGATGGAGTTTAGTGTGCCTGAACTCAGAATTTAATAACACATCTTTTTATGAAGATGGTTTTTAAATTGTGTGTTTAGAAACCACGCTTTTAGAAGTGGCTGGTTTCTTGTCCTAACCATCCTGCGTGCCTCTGCCTGGTTGTGTATTGACTGTCTGGGTTTGGATGTGACAGGGTCTGGGGAGGTGTCCTGACACCAGGGAGGAGTAGGTGAGACAGCAACAGGCTGGCCTGCATTTGGTGTGGTGGGAGGAGTAACCCCCTGGATGTGAAGAGGGCTGTGCTGCTGCCACAAAAGGATGCCTCCACCTCCTGCGGAGCGTCTGAGGCCCAGACCCTCACTATCAAAGGAAGAGGGTGTGCACTGGCAGGAAGACACCCAGAACTAGTTTGGACCGGGCTCAGAGCCCCCTGAACACAAAGACTTCAAAGGCATTTAGGGGTATAAATGTGAGAGCTGAAACCCCTGAACTCAAGACTGAACTCAAGACTGAAAAAGGATTGAAACTACTTTGTGATCAAGAGGAACCTCTGCCAAAGAAGAACAGCTGAAGAGACTAAAGAGAAGGACTGCCCTTGCTGTGTGTTCTGGGGCTGGCCTGCAGTTTGCTGATTTGACTAAGGAGAGGACAAGGGACTTTGCTGTGTGCTGTGTCCCCCTGCTTGAAAGGACTTTGCTGTGTGCTGTGTCCTGAAGTAACTTGTCCCCAAGGGCCCGAGGAGAGCTGGTCCCCTGTTGTGGAAACTCAGGAACATCAAAGTTTTCAACCGTGTCTCAGCGACGCTTGGTGCGTGTGCTTTTGCACGCCTGAGACTGCCGTGTGGTCTGTGGTGCTGTTTATGAGGTGCCCCGTGACCGCATGGCCCCCGCAGCGTGAAACATCGTCCACGCTGCTGCATTGCTGTTTGTGGCCCGAGCCGTCATCGTAACTGAGGCTGTGAGTAAGGATCGCCGCCGCCGGCCCGAGCTGCAACGTGCTAAAGGATTTCTTGAAGCTAAGGAAGCTGAAGGTGAAAGGGATCGTGATCGTTGTTCGCCAAGAGGAATCTGCCCAAGATCGTCAACGAAGGAGAAGGCAGCACCGTACCCCGTCCGGCTACAGCGTCGCCTAGCCACGGAGCTGCAACGTCATCGGGGCCGCCCAGCAGGATGTCCGACGAGCGGGGAGAGAGAGAGAGCGAGGCAGCGCACCCCCCCCAGGAAAGGCTTGGACTCCGGTCGGGAGCCGCGAGCGTGTGTGGCCTGGGGAGGCGTGCAGGAGGAGTACAGGAGTGCTCCGATCTCTCTCCCGCTGCACCGCGTTAGACGCGCTGAGTCCCCGAGCGGCCCGTACCTGCCCAGCAGTACCGGGGCCGCCCCTTTAAGCTTCCGACCGTTGTCTCTGTTGTTTAGGCCTAGTGGTGCCCAGCTGACCGCGCAGATTGGCTTATAGCATTATTCTTGCACTAAGAACTGCCTTATTCTTGCATTAAGAATCGCATTATTCTTGCATTACGAACCGCATTATTCTTGCATTACGAACTGCATTATTCCTGCGTTACGAACTGCATTAGTACTTGCATTAAGGACTGTCTTATTTCTACATTACGAACTGCATTACGAACTGCATAGCATTGCATTAGGACTGCATTAGATCATCGTGAACTGCTCATTAATACCTCAAGAACCTACAAGTGATTGTTGGCCTAATAACCAGCAAAGTGAAATATTACGAATACGCATATGTCGGATTTCTATCGTTTGGTCTCATCGTATTTCTTTTGATAAAGATACCGCTATTTTTATAAAATCAGTGTGGTGTCCATTTGTGGTGTTATCACTGTGTTACTGGGAGTGTGGTTGCAAATACTTTACACATTGCCTTGGAGATAAGCCTGGCTGCTCGTGCCAAGCTACCGGAGGGTGAGCAGGGGTTATCTAAGAGTGTGTCCCTCCTTTCCCTGACTAGAAGCAAGGGTCCCTATTTGGACTAAGGTACCTACCTCAGCCAACTAGAGACCCCCAGTTCTAACAGCTAGTAACTATTTATTCCCAAATGATACTTAGATCTGCTCTGTGCCCTTCCACTCCGATTACGAGTCTGGCGGTCGATTGACCGCCAGACTCTGGGGGTGTGGCAGTGGTCGTCTCCCGACCACCCTATTACGATTAGGGCGGTCAGACCGCCATTGCCCCGCTGTAGCCTCCAGGGAACTGCCATTCCCTGGCAGTGTTTCGGCAGTCAGGAGACCACAATATGCTTGGTGGGACCACGACGGTCCCGCCAAGCATATTACGAGTTTCAACTCCGCCGGCGGTGTCATTGTGGTTCCGACTCCATGAACACCGTGGAAGAGAGGAAGGAAACAAAGGGGCCCGCAGGGCCCCGTGTGCCTCTTCTGCATGGGGATGCACGTAGGAGGGCACAACTTATTGTGCCCCCCTGTGTGCATGCACCCCAGTTCCTGCACGACATGGACTTTTCAGTACATGGCGTGCAGGAACTGTTTTTGGCGTTCCCATTTTCTGAGGCACCGCCGTGGGAATGCCAAAAACCAGCCCGCCAGAGAGGAGGAAACTGCTAATCTGGCGGGCGGTCTGACCATGGCTTTGGCGGTGCGACTGCGGGGCGGTCCCAGAGCCACACCGCCAAAGTCGTAATCAGGCCCTACGTGTTCATATGTTCAGTTATTCTCCCACTTCGCTCACAGATGTAGCAGAACCCCTTCAACGAGGCCGATGCGCATCCCAAGGCACTCATTTCTAAAGAAAGAAAAGACATACTATCCACCTGTGATAACCAATTAAATCCAAGTTGCACATTCAGACTTCGCCAATCAAAGCTATTGATGTAGACACATTACAAACCAATTCTAGTGTTCTTGGAGTAAAAGCTTTATGTTTGCTGTCACAGTGAGGCGGGAGTTGGAGAGAGCATTTATTTGGAAGAGCAGTCTATTGGAATGGGCCATGGCCTAGCGCTGAACACCAAGGGGGTGTTAAGACATGTCCGTCCCCAACCAAGCACTTACCTGAATATTCAGTAACGGCGGTTCTGTTAAATGGAGATTCACATATTGCCCTGCACTGTTTACCTTCCTACATCAGAAAAATGAGCAAAGTGCACCCGGTAATCACCCTCATCGAACAAGAGAAGGTTACCCGTGAAGTAAAAGCAAACAATACAAAAAATGTCACATCAAGCCAGGTGAAGTTAGAAGAAGGGCTGGAAAAAATGAGACAATAACCAATAACAAAAGGACAAAGAAATTAGCTTTCTGCAGTAGTGGTGTACGAAATGATGGTGTTTCTCTCTGAGAATTTAATATTGCAGGCGAAACATCGCAAATATCAACAACTACAAAATGTTTTAATCAGTTGAAAGAAAAAAAGTCCCCAAAATTACGTTTTACTGGTGGAGAAAGTTGTTAGTCGATGCTCGAGAACAACATTTTCCAGCTCTGAAAAAGTAAACTATGCAGTTCAGAAAATGACGAGCCTCCCCATAAAATGCTTGCTGCATATCTTAGCTTTTTGGAAACTAATCTAAGATAGACACGTGCTAGTCAAGAAAACAACGTTTTACAAGTATTAAGGACTACATCATAAAGGAGGGCCATCCCAGGGTTTGGTTTAACTCTAACGCCCAGATAATAAGTTTGCTGGATTTTGGTGCTGAGGTATCAGGAAGGGGGTGGGGGAAGGGTTGGAGAACGCTCCCATTACGTCCTGAATCCTAGTACCTAAAACCGGCAATTAAGAGTTTTGTTAATGGAATAGTTAATCAACAGCCTGATCCGAGGAATACCAGGTCCTTCTTCGCAGGGATTTCTCCAGTTCTGGGGACAAACCCGCAAAAATGTTGGGAAATGTCAGCGGGAGGTGCTGTAAATGTCGAGTTCTCTGATTCAGGGTAGGCCAAGGCAGGTTTAAATTAGACCAGGAGGAGAGTTGTCTGGTTCCCTTGTGGTGGCGCATAGGTTGGGAGGAGGGCTGGGATATGCTGTGGCACACAGCCCCCGAGCC
Source organism: Calotriton arnoldi (assembly GCA_963921515.1). Taxonomy (NCBI): domain Eukaryota; kingdom Metazoa; phylum Chordata; class Amphibia; order Caudata; family Salamandridae; genus Calotriton; species Calotriton arnoldi. Next base: position 177,741 of record CAWUFW010005772.1, on the reverse strand, counting down.
TGTCCCTGCAACTACTTCTCTGGCTGTAGAGTTTCAGCAGGCGCTGCTGGCACAGGTAAGAGCGGTGGGTCGAGGGTGGGGCAGGGTGGGGGGTAAGTTGACACACAACGGGATAGGTAAAATTAAATAAAAAAATAAATAAAACCACTTGCCTAGTGCTCGCCGCATCGCCACCTCGGCGATGCAGCGAGCACAAGGTAAGTGGTTTTATTTATTTAATTTTACCTATCCCGTCGTCTGTCGACTTCCCCCCACCCCACCCCACCGCTCTTACCTGTGCCGGCCACGCCTGAGTTTCAAGGGGCAGATTTACAAGCCCCTTGCATGACTTTTGTGCTGCAGTTGCGTCACTTTTTTGACGCAACAGCGGCGCAAACAATGCGGCCTATTTACAACGTGACGCATCTAGGGAGATGCGTCACGTTGTAAAGCCCTGCGTCACATTATACCTGCGTCAGGTATAATGTATGCAGGGTGGGCGTTCCCACGCAGGAAGGCCTCATAAAAGTGACTCCGTGAAATCTACAAGATTTCACTGCGTCACTTCTAGGACGCCACTGCGTCAAAACCTTACGCCTGCTTGAAGCAGGCGTAAGGAGTGACGCAGTGTAGTGGGAATAGGCTTCAAAAAGCATTGCTGGAGTTGCGTCGTGCTTGCGACACGACTCCAGCAATGCGTGGCTTTTGCCCCAACAGATGCGTCAGAATTTCTGATGCATCTGTCAATCCTTGCGCCATGGTGCGCCGTATTGTAAATACGGCGCATCCATGGTAGCGCAGGGGTTTCTCAGTGTGGCGCAGGGAAAGTGACGCATCTCTACAGATGCGTCACTTTCTTGTAAATCTGCCCCTAGGTCTCTGGACCCGAAACTATCAAGTCGGGACACACTGTGCTACCTGTAGCAACCTGTAGCAATGTCCCACCCTGAGGTAATGCTCCAGATGGAACACTGCCACTCATTATAAGGGCCTAAGATGGGACTAAACCCAATGTTCATTGTCAAATGCACCATATCAATAGGAATATTAACGTATGGAAATTTCAACGACCCCCAATGAGAATACAGGAAGTTCTTTAATATTGTACATGTATAAAGGGATTTTAAGCAATGAGCCACATTTCTTACTTACAACCTCATTTAGAGGAAGGCGAAATGAGAAATATGTGAGCATTTTGTGGATATTCTGATCGCCCTTATGTCAGTTCCCCCACCTCATTTATAGCTCGGGGAAACATGGTATTCAATTTGGGATAGAATCAGCCATCGCTGTCTTCAGGGAAACTGTTGGACAGACAGGACACCGGTGGATTGGTGTCAGAAGTTCTGCCTTGTATAGGGTAGACCCTGTGAAGCTATTCCTGCAGGTATCTATTCCATCTAGGCTGCCATTTGTTATTTATGGAATTCAAATAAGAGAGGAAATGACAACACTCCAACCTTACCGGAGAGTGGCATCTTACTTACCTGGAATTAGTGCTGTAATGTGCGGAACTAGTCCTGGTCATACCCGGTAGATGTCCCTTAATACCCACAAAGTGCAGGTATAGTAGCTTACCATTTGGCACAGAGGAGACAGACCTCTTGCAAATTAGACTGAAAGGGATCCAGATTAGTATCAAGCCTTACCTGTGCAAGTATTTTCTTGGGTTAGCCTCGCCCTTACTCCAAAAAGAGTGCATGCTAGATAACTGGACTAGCATGATTAGAGAGTTTTATTAGAATCCAACAGATACAGAATAAAGGTAAAATCATAGGAGCAAATATAATAGTAACTGTCGCAATAAGGAATAAACAGAGCGCATATGCATAACTGCAACATGTTTTTTTTATAGCATAGCAATTAGCATTTTTCAAATGCACAGCATCATCAACAAATATGAGTAGAGCATCTTAGCCCCACCCATCAGTGGAAGGTCCACTCTCACTAACTACAGTTATCTCACCAGTCAACGGATATACAAATTAATGAGGCAGTGGCCCGCATCCCATCCTGTCTCATACACCAGACAAACTCGAAAGGCTGTGAAAACAAACTTTCCATGTCATAACACATCATTGACGTGTTAGCGTGACTAAAACACCAAACCTCCTCCTCTAAGCTGAGATTCACCCATACCTTTGACAAGCTCTTCCAAAGTATGGGCTTAACAATAGGGTCAAAGTCATTTTTGAGGTAAATGACTGGAAGGATCAAAGAACGCTTCGTTAATCAAACATATTTAACTCTAAATAAACAATGCATGAAGCAACCACCAGATTATCTCTGATCATTGTTACCTCTGTTGCCCACTCCTAAAGTTGATTCTGAAACACATTACTATGCACTCTTAAGTAGGTGTCCAAAGAGAGCATTGATCAAAATTTGAAGCAATAATTCGCTTACACTTATGGATTTTGGAGGGAGGTCAGAGATTGCCACAGCAATGAAGATCTGACAGACCAATGACATAATATCAATGCTAACAATATCGATACACAAAAATATCAGAAAATAAATCTCATTTACAAAAATATCGCCTCCCAATACTTAACTAATAACACAAATATTGATAACCAACATATATAATAGAAATATCTATTTTCACTTATATAGATAACAAAAATATTGGAAACAAAAATATTGCAACCTTTAAATAAACATATAAATAGTCAAAAATATCGCAACTCACAAAATAAGTTTAATTACAAAACATAAAAATAACATTTTACGTTAAACACAAATTTAAAAAAAAGTTCAATATATTTTAACAACATAATAACAATTTTACATTCCTAAAATGAACATAAATTACCCCAAAAAGATACACTTCAATGCATCAAAATATTAATAAAAATATTTCCAACAAGTATTAACATTTAAACATTAAACAAAAACAATTATAAATATTTACATAAATAATATATCCAAATTAAAATAAATAATATATCCAAATTAAAACAAAAATATGGAAATATATATTCAACATTTCAAAATAAACACTAATTAGATTTCACCAGGCACATAACTGAAAAAAAATTCAAACTAAAAGAACATTAAAAAATAAAAACAAACTCTAAGCCAAATTAACTAACAAAATTATACAATCAATTAAACTAACAATATAAAAGGCATGCAAAATGTGACTAATTACTACTCCACATACTACAAAAGCTGCGAGAAGACAACACTGTATGACTTTCCAAACACAACTTGAAAACAGAAGTGGAAAAATATATACAACTACCTTCAAAAGTAAGTAAAACATTTATTTATATTAACATTTATTTATACTAACTCTTATGAATTAATTGAATTAAAGAAAGTAAAATAACAAATAACTAACAAAACATTCTACTGCTTTTATGTCTTTAACTTTAGATACCACAAAGAAATTACTAAAACATTGAGAAACTACTAATCTACCAATAAACAAAAGCAATCACATACCTGGAAAAAGTCACACAAAAAGTTAATTAAAAAAGAAATTCTAAACACCAACTCACCCTAAAATGGGTAAGATAAAATTAAACACCCTCAACCCCAACTACCTACCAACAAACAAATGTTCAAAATCAAACTAATGCAAATTTTTTCCAGATCAGAAAAGGAGCCACTTGAACCATGTTACAACACCCCCAATGGAAAACCTGAAAATAAAGACTGTAATTTCCACCAAGAACACATATGTAAGCATAAAATAGGAAACAAATACCATAATTTTCTATTTCAATTTTAAATGTATTATGCATTTTAAACATTCAATTCTTTGTACTATTACACTATTTTCAGACCTAATGACAGAAAGAGCAAGATACATCACATCACAGAAAGGAAAACAATTACTTTCTCACATGGGCTACACTTAGAGCCAAGAAATCACAAGTACGGAAACTATCAATTGGAAATGTACTAAATGTTACTCTAAGGCTTGCTATGGGAGAGCTACTACAAAAGCTGACGCTGTTCCTAACGTAAGGGAAAACAACCCCCCTCCCCCCAAGTGCCACTAAAATCGAAGTAAAACATGTACTGCAAGATTTAAGAGAGGCAAGCACTAGCTCCCAAGAGCCACAAATAAAATACTAAAAGACTTGGGGGCATATTATCAAGAACGGCGTTAAGAATTATCGCCGGTTTGGCTGCAGAAAACTGCCGCTAAAGCGGCAATAATGGGCTTGATAATATGCCCTTGAGAATTCCAATAGAAGTCCATGTTCTGGTGTGAACATGGGATTCTATTGGAATTCTCCAGGGCATATTATCAAGCCCATTATCGCCGCTTTAGCGGCAGTTTTCTGCCGCTAAACCGGCGATAATTTTAACGCCGTTCTTGATAATATGCCCCATACTCCCTAAAGTCCCTGAAAACATCAAGCGCCAACTATGAGCTATAACCACCTTAAAACACTCAATTGCATGAACTAAAAAAATCAGCCAGTGATACCTCACTTGCCCATGGAAGATACCAAGATATCCAAATTTCTGAACACTTAACCACTACACATAGTGAGGAACCCTTCTTCTTTAAGGATAACCTTAACAATGATAAGCGTATCATAATATTTTCTACTGCAGATAACCTATTAAAACCAAGCCAATGTCAAACATGGATGATGGATGGAACATTCAAAATGTGCCTCAAACCATTCACTCAGATATACACCATACATGTTGAATATCAAAGCACTATTATACCAATCATAAACACCCTACTAACTAAAAAATAAAGTAGCACTTAGTATGAACTACTAAACCACATTAAAATTAAAAAAAACAATTACTCCCCACATAAAGTAATATTCGAATTTGCACAAGCCGTGATTCAAACTATCCTAAAACTTTACCCACAGACAGCCTTAAAGGCTATTACTACCATTTTAACCAAACCATTTGGAGACAACTCCAACAATCTGCACTAAGGGCCTGATAACAAGTTTGGCGGTCTCAAAACTGCCATGGCGTTGGATCGACCACCACACTGCTGACAGTCCGATCAACGTATTACAAGACATGTGGATACATAGACGAAAGACCACCACCAGGCAATTCTGACTGCGGCGGCATTGAAATAGGCCAATGAGATTGTCAGAGGCTTGGACCACAGTGTAACTGCCAGCCCAATTACAAGCTACTTAACAGCCACCACATCGGAGCTGGCGGAAAGGGAAGGATATAAGGCCGAAACTCACCTCTACTCACCTCTACAAGTCCTTTGCCACCTTGGAGTCATATGTACATGTCCTGTCATTGCTGTACCTGCTTGATCACATCCAAAACCGACACCGTTGCGGAAGCAACCCACGGTAAGTCATACTACTACCTGTTTCCATAGACTCCTTAGCAAACCGTTGCCCCGCCATGGACCTGGCAAGGGGGTTGGGGTCCCTTAGTCAAACATATTTTATGGGACTCTGTTTGGCATTGTTTTAAATGCAGAACCCAAATACATCTGTATGCTGCCCTCCTTGGCCAAGTCACTGACACTACTCAGGCACATTGTACACAAATTGATATGTGTTCACAACTCATAATCAATGATAGTGATGTGTGCATTAAATTGCGTCACACAACAGCACCTCCTCATCAATATCACAACTATTCTTCTCTGTGACACACTCACATTGCACATATCCCAGGTCCTGCTTTGATATCAAACATACATCTGTATGGATGTGTCATGAAACTGAAACACACCTTCTCTGTAACAACTCTGTATTGGACTCTCACCCACATGAAAAGTCAATGTCAGTAAATGGGATGATTTAGAATCAGAGTGAGAAGCATTATAAGGGCACAATGTAAACACTCTCTGCAGAATAGGTATGCCTCTACCAGGGGGAACCCTGAAAGGCTGGGGCCCTGGGGCACTGAACATTTTGTGCATGCCTGAATACCTCAATGTGCACAGGACCTGTGATTGAAGTATATCAGGGACAACCAAAAGCATAACCAAGTGCCTTGCATGTGTAGATAATGTGTACGTGGAACTTGTGAAAGCAAACACAGCACTAACAGCATTTGTCACACATCTAGATAAAGTAGGTGTAAGTTACACACAGGAAAATGGACACATGTCCATACAAAAGCCCACAAAGGGATGACAATTTAGAACCCTCCATGTGTGGATAAACAAATATCTAACTTGAACACATCAAACACATATCCAACCTACATTATAGGGAGAAGTGCAACCTAAATGATGTTGACAGTGGCTAGCCCAAACTGAAATACTTACCATATGAAATAACTCCCAAAGCAATGTCTGCCCCAATTGGATTTCATCCCCCACAGACATCCATCCAACATTTCCCCTTGTCCTGTGTAACTCCAGCAGTGGGTCCAAGTTCAGGTCATACTAACTACTTCAACTGGATCAGCAATCAGGGATGAAACAAAAACAACTGTAGTCACACATCATTAACTATACAATAACATCAAATAGTCAGGAAAGTAATGACAGGACCAATGCCTCCCAAATTCTGAAAGGTTTTAATGACAGTATGTCAAAACATTATGTAAAACAATGGCCAACGGTCAGTCCATTGCCTAACCATATACCACAGCACAATGCTGTGCCACCAAACTTGCCCTTACTGACACTGCCAGGGAGCCTCCTCACAATGGGGCATCAATTGGGCATATCAGGTACCTCAAAGATGGTACTTGGGAGGGGGGCTGTGGTTTAGAGAGGGGTGGGTTTGGTTTGGGGAGGTTTTTTTGGTCTTTTTGGATTTTGAGCTGGTTTTAGTGGGGTGGGGATCGGGTTTCTTAGGAGTGAAGTAGGATGAGGAAGGGGTGGGTTGGTCTTTGGGGAAGGATTTAGGGACTTTGGGAGGGGGGTGGGTCGGCTTTCACAGGCAAACAACACATCTTCACGGGGAAAACAGGTAGGATGTTTGGAATGGAGTTGGGTTTGGGAGGTAGAGGGAGTGGAAGTGAGAGGTGGGTGTGCTGAATGAACTGTGTGTTGTGTCGGTGTGTGTTGTGTGGGTGACTGTGAGCATTTGTGTTTTTTGGTTGTGTGTGCTGTGGGAGTGCTGTGGCTGTTGCTGTAGTGTCTGTGTGAATGCTGTTTGTTGTGGAGGGGTCTGTGAGCGTTGGTGTGATTTCTGGGGTATGGGTGTTGTGGAGGGGTCTGTGTGTGTTGGCGTGATGTCTGGGGTTATGGGTGTTGTGGAGGGCTCTGTGTGTGTTGGTGTGGTGTCTGGGGGTATGGGTGTTTGGAAGGGTCTGTGTGTGTTGGGGGTATGGGTGTTGCGGAGGGGTCTGTGTGAATTGGTGTGGTATCTGGGGGTATGGGTGTGGTAGATGGGTCTCTGGGTGTTGGTGTAGAGTTTGGAGGTATGGGTGTGGTGAGGGGTGTGTGTCTGGTGAGTGGTTGCATGCCTGTGTTTTTATTTATGGCTTTTATTTGTGTATGGTGCTTGGGTCTGATGAAGTGTGTGCGTGTGTATGTGTATGTGTGTGTGCTTGGGATAGGCATGGGAATATGGAATTTGAATGGGGAACGGGCAGGGGCAGGAGGTGGTGTTAAAGGTTGAGATGGGGGAAAGGGCTGCTGTGAGGGAAGAGGTCAGAGCCTGAAAAGACCTCTATAGGCCAGACATTGCACTGTGAATGCCTTCCAGGTAGGCCACCATCTGTGTCAACTGGTTGCCTTGCCCCTGGACAGCACTCAGAAATGCAGTCTGACCCACAGAGATGGTCCTCAGGAGGTCAATAGCCTCCTTACTCAGGGTAGCAGGGGTAACAGGGGCAGGGGCTGAGGTGCCTGGAGCGAAGGAGATGGATCTCCTCTTAGGGGAGCGGGCCGGACAACAGCAGGAAGGGTGGCAATGGAACTAGGGGGGGCAGTCAAGGATGAAGGTAGTACTAATCCTGTGGGATATGCCACCACTCTGGAGTATCCGCCGAAGGATGACTTTGATGATGACGATGAGCTGCTGTCCTCCGTGGCACTCATCACACCCTCCTGGTCACTGGGTCCCTCCGTGTCTGAAGTGTCACATCCAGAACCACTGTGACCAGCTGTGTCCCCAACAATGTTGGCCCCTTCTCCTTCGCCTGCCCTGGATGAATCTGAAATGACATAACATGGGTTTATTGCAACTGCTTTTCCACGCCTTACCATCACAAATCAACAGAAAACATTTATTTGGTGCACATATCACACCAGCTTCATGGTTCATTTTATAGGCTTCAAATTTAGCATGAGCACATGCATAACCTGCAAATAGTTGTTTCAACTTATGTCAAAACTTCAGACAGCTCCAAATGCATTGATGGACTTGTCTACATTCCATCTTTATTTCCATACTAGGATTGTTGTTCACCTTGCATACTTGGGCACTTGTAGTATGCGGTAGTAAAATTATGTTACCAAATAGGATGGCTACAATTTTTACATTTACACATTGTTCACACAAGGCATAGATTTCAACAGGTCTCCCTTTGCCTCATGACACATCATGATGCCATGAAGGTCAACTTAAAGACCAATCTACCATCAATATGTGTTGTGGCAGAAATCATGTTGCATGCAAATGCACATTGCACACTGATGAGACTTTTGACTCCACTACCTAAAAAGTCTAATGAAAGCTGTACTGGAGTAGTTTAACTATGTATCACATGGAATTTATTTGGTTGCTCTGAAACACTGAGGTCCAAAGTTATTGTAGATGAACTAACAGGTAAATGTTCATTGGACAACATGTAGGCACTAGTGCTGATGGCACCAGTGATGTTTGCACACTCATGTCACTGTTGAAACACAATTTACCAATGGGAAGCATTGTACAGTCACTGCATAAACTGTGCACTGTATGCTATGACACATGTTATAGGGCCACCATCACATGAGAGACAGTAGTGAGGGAACATCAATCCTTACACAAGGAAGACAAGTGGCCTGTGTGGTACAATTGTCATCCAGAACAACTAAGAACATGAGATGATTTATCATTTCACTCAGTCAGGTGCCTGCTAAAAATGTAAATTGGTAGTGGACGGGACTCTGCTGTGTTCCTGATCATAAAGACAATAGGTACAGCACAGCAGCATGCACTTACTACCAGACCTACACAAACAATGACTCATCTTGTGTGTGGCACATGGTTCACCCCCAAAATTGATTGGGAAATGCCTGCCTGTAACACACAAAGTTGGCAATGTAACATGTATGACTCTGGCCAGGACTCACCCCCCTGTAGCTGCTGTTGGGACCTCAACTGCCCATCAAGCTCCAGGTAGGCCACAACCAGTATGCGGGCCATTGGGGGGGTCAGGGTCCGGCACGCGCCTCATCCATGCTGGGAGGACTTCCCCAGCTGGTCCGCCATAAACTTCCTGGTCCAGCGCCTCAGGTCCTCCCACTTCTTCCTGCAATGAACGCTACGCTGGTTAAAGACCCCCAGGGTCCGCACTCTCCGGGTAATGGCTCTCCAAAAGCCTTTCTTCTGATGGCCGTTGACCTGTATGGATGCAATAAATGAAGAAACAGATTGTAACTGCAAGTTTTAGGATATCTGTTTGTTTGATACACATTTTGTTGACACCTAGCACAAGCATTCATCAATAGTCAACACAATACATGTGTAAGTGTCACCTGCTAAGCACTACAAAAGCATAGAGTCTGGTACATAGTATAGACTACATCCTGAGACTTAGGTCACAATGTAAGGCCTGGCATGTGTGTCACTGAGAGATTCCTCTCTAGGGATGTGTGGGCATGTGGACTACTTAATCGGATATCATACTACGTCAGATTGAGTTTGTGTGGTATGTACTGCCATCACAGGACAAACCTTTTGCCATATTTGGCACTTTAACAGGGATGACTTTCAACATACCATTGTATGTGTTGTTTCTTTGGATTGAATGTAACAAAACTGGTAAATAACATTTCAAAATCTCTTCAGAAGTAACCAATCATCTACACTGGTAATATGTCAGATGTGCAATAGGCCTGTACAGTGGAAGCATGACTTATGGAAAACAGACCTGTGGGAGTAAGGGGACTGTCATAAGTCAAAGACCCACATTGACAATGTGGGTCAATGGAAAGAAGTATCAGGTCAGGGGGTTACCTCAGTCACCATTCCAAATTAAGTACATATAAAAGCAATCAAGCATACCATTGCTTAATAAAGCTCATTTTGGGAACATCCATGAATCTTCAGGTGTACACAGAAATTGCATAGCCCAGACTGGCTACAAGTCATTGCCAGGCTATGCTCTCTGCAGGCTGTGCCTACTGATCCCACATGAACTTCACATTTCCACCAATTCAATACATATGAGTGAATGTTCTGGCCATCAAATACGTGGCCTCAAGTTTATATGGCACTCTGAAGGTGTCTGTAAGGTATAGCTAGCTCCAAAACAAGTTTTGCAAAGCCTGATGTGGGCTGAGTGATCTGTGGGACTGTACACATGGCAAACATCATACTCAATTGCTTTTTACAGTATACAGACACAGCTCATGCTCTAAAGCCTATACATTTCTTTGCACATATACCATGACCTGATTTGGTAACTTATCATAGGTACCATGAAATGAAGACATGCTTAGATATGTGCATGCAACACAAGTAGGATATAGGGCTTTTCACACATTTCAATGCTGATGTTCACTCCACAAAGTACAGTGCCCCATAATCCATTACATGATTGTCCTATGTTGGGACCACTCAAATTCACCAAAAACTAGAATGTTTTCACTCTGGGACTCAGAGGCACATTGTAGCCAATGGGAATTGAAAGGGTGAAGTTGAACAAACTAAAAATATGTATTTGAAATAGTTACCTGTTCCTCTCATGAGACATAGAGCTGACAATACAGGGTAAGGACCTCTCCAACAAGGGTCTCCAGCTCCTCTGGAGAGAAGGGAGAGGCCCTCACACCTGCTTGGCCTGGCATGATTGCTCCCAGAGGTAGCAAACAGCAGCTAAAGTGGAGGAGGTGTTGATAGCAGCAGTGTCAGGAGGAAAGTGAGTTTTGTTTCTAACTGCGGCGCACATGTACATCACGTACACTGTCATCAGCACAGACGCACACAGCCATTGGACCGAGACCATCATAATCACCATTGTTAGCCTATGGCTGTGTCCGCCGTGGATGTAACTGCCCACAGTGTGGTCAACTTCCGCTGGCGGCGGCTGTTCCAAATGTCTCGGATGCGAGGTCAGGCATCCGCCATTTTAGCAGTTTTAACTACAGCATTGGTGACTGTGAAGTGCATCACCACCACAACAAATGGGGGCTAACCTGTTTATACTTGAAAGCTCCCTTCTCATGTAATGTCCAGTACAAAAATCATCTGTGTGGTGCATTATTGTGCATAAATGCAAAATGTGTGCGGTGCACTGTACACCGCGGTTGGTGGGTTTTGGCCTTAAATGTCACGGAAACCTCAGTTTTGTGCAACATTAACATTTTGGAATTGGTGCTGTACACATTTCAGTTACAGACACATATAAAGGTCACATTGGGGATTATTGGTGGATGTTGAACAGTAGACAATGATAATGTGAATTATATGTAATGCTTAATGCTTAATGAAGTAGTTATGTTATGTCACATGAGTTTTGGGTTACTCTTCATACATGTTACTCTGGACGACTGTGACCAATATACAAATTGATGTTCACTTCTCACATAGGTACCTTAGGAGAGGAAGGAGATGACAGTCTATAGTGTTCCACCCATTTCCAGACCTTCAGACCATGGAAGAAAGAAAAGTGATAAAGAATTCTGCTTGAATAGGCAAACAATACAGGATTTATGTCATCAGTTGGAGCCTGACCTTCTTCCTCAAATCACTTATCCAACATCTCTCACACCCATTGTGAAATTTATGTCAGTCTTGCATTTTCTGGCCACAGGTTCCTTTCAATTCACTGTTGCTATTTCTGGTGGTACGTCACAACCAATGTTCAGTTGTGTACTACGAGAAATCCTTTCAGGAATGATGACTCATGGACAGCTACCATCTAGTTCCCCAGACATGAGGGTTTAGCCCCTGTGAGGGTGATTTCTATAGAGTTGGTTGCATCCCACATGTGGTTGGATCCATTGATGGCACCCATATTGCCTCAGTACCACTGCAAGCCAGGGAACAAGTTTTCCGTCACAGCAAGCACTTCCATTCTATCAACATGCAAGTTATCTTTTTACTGGATTTGTACATCTCAAACATCTGTGCCTGGTTCCCAGGATCTGCACATGATTCCTTCATACTGCGTAACAGCACCATACCTCAGCTGATATCACAACTACTACCGGAGAGCGCCTGGCTTGTTGGTAAATTTGATCTGTCCTAACTTTTTTGATGTGTAATGTCAGGTATTGTAATCTGAAAGTGTGTAACTCATTGTTGCACTTCTGTCTGTCTTCCATCTAGGAAACTCAGTGTATCCGAACTGGCTACGATTGTTGGCGCCGCTGAGAAATCCAACTATGCCAGGGGATGTCGGCTTCAATGAGGCCCATGGAAGAACACAGCGGCCAATAGAGTGGGCTTTTGGGCTCCTAAAGGCCAGATTCAGATATCTGGACAAGACTGGGGGAGCCCTCCTCTACTCACCCAGGAAGGTGTGTCAAATCACCATGGCCTGCTGCATGCTCCACAACATTGCCCTGCGAAGGAACATCCCTTATCCCATGAAGAGCCACCGGGTGAGGAACCTGACATTTTAAATGACGATGATAGTGGTGAAGATGAAGGAGCTAACTTGCATCAAGATCTCATTGAAAACTTCTTCTCATGAGTGTAAGTAAGGTGTGAGATGTCATGACTTTGAATATCATAGCAACTCTTGTTGTGATGATGTGAGGAGGATGTTCATGAAATATACAAGGAATATGAAGCTCTGGCAAAATCTGGTAAAAAGTGTTTGTTTTGTTAGTGTAGCTTTCTTTAGCTTTTATTTTTTCCTGGACTGTGTTCTCTAGAAGTTGTCTATGTGAATTGTGCTATATGTATGCTTTCATAGCTAATCTCTTTGTTTTAGTCTGTTTTAGATACCTTCACCATGGCATCTTCATTTGGACATGTCAGAGTTGTGACATTAGCAGGTATATTATGCTGTTCAGATGTATGAAGCAGACATGGATTGTTCCTGGGAATGTCTGTCACAGACTTTGGGTGTACAAAACCTGTACCAAGACAGCTTACACAGTGATAGAATGGAAGTTATGAGGTTTCCATTGAACTTGTTCCTTGTGGTGTGGTGGCCCTAATGGAACATGTGTGCCATCATGTGCTCCAACACAATGTTGTGTTGGGCCCAAATTATGCTATTCTACCTTCACACTGGCTAAATGCTCATTGTGTGTGAACTGTATGTAGCTGTTGATGTGTCTCCTCATTGTAGGCCAAAGTGATTGTGGCACATCACTGACAATTGTTTGTGACATTCCACCAGATGCAGCAACACTGGATTAGAATGAGCATGTGATCAGAAACTGTTGTGATGTCGTGTGTCTGTTTATTGTTTCAATAGATGTGGGATTCCTTTGGTGAGGTAGGCGATATGACTCCAACTGATGACATAAACCTATTTTAATGTTGCCTATTCTATAGGAAATTGTCTGATGTGTCCCCTCCTTCCATGTTGTTAAGGTCTACACCTGTGAATCTGATCATTGACACAGATTATTTGATTCTTGTATGATTTGCTATGTTTCTGACATAATGTCAGCCAATGATTGGAAAAATGGAATAAAGATATTATGAGAACAGACACTTGTATGTATGTGTCGGTGTGACATGGTTGTGATCCTGAGCTAAACATTGTGGGGCAGATTTACAAGCCCTTTGCGACATGTTTACGACACTGTTGCGTCACTTCTGTGATGCAGATGCGTCGTAAACAATGTGCCACTGTGCGACAGATTTACAACGTGACGCATCTAGTGAGATGCGTCAAGTTGTAAAGCCCTGCGCTACATTATACCTGCGTCAGGTATAATGTATGCAGGGTGGGCGTTCCGTCGCAAGGAAGCCCCGTAAAAGTGACGCAGTGAAATCTACAAGATTTCACTGAGTCACTTTTACGTCCCCGCTGCGTCAAATCCTTACGCCTGCTTGAAGCAGGCATAAGGAGTGACGCAGCATGTTAGGTATAGGGCGCCCCTGAGCATTGCTGGAGTTGCATCGCGCTTGCGACATGACTCCAGCAATGCGCTGCCCTTACGGCATAAGATGCGACACGCATTTGACTATCCTTGCGCCATGGTGCGTCGCATTGTAAATGCGACGCATCCGTGGTGGCGCAAGGGTATTCCTACGTGTCGCATCTTTACTGGCGCATCCCTGCTAATATGCAGGGATGCGCCAGTCCTTGTAGATCTGCCCCTGTGTGCATGCTACATATCTATGCTTACACAAGTAGCTTGTTTTGGCATTGTAAAGTTGACATGGGAGTATATATACATAGCTAGATGTGAGAGATACTGCAGGAGACAATGAGTTTGTGACTACTGAATTTATTGCACTGACCAAGGAGAACAATGTGCACAACCAAACAGGGAAAACCAAAAGTGAAGAAGTCAGTCATGGTGAATGAGACCAAAGTTGTAGATGCCAAAATGTCTGAAGTCCAAAGTCCAACATACTACTTCCATCAGAAATGGAAAATGTGTACAGAAATAGTCCACAAAGTGAATGTGTTGCACACACTGGAGAAAATTAGGTGCAAGGTTTCTTACTGGCAGTGGTGAGTGTCTTGCCATCATGACCACCTGGATCTTTGGGTGGATGTCCCTTTCTTTTGGGTAGGGGAGGGTACGCTGCTGCTGAGACAGTGGCTTCTGCAGGCGTGTCTTCCTCTGACAGGGCCTCCCTTCCTGTGGCTGCCACAGATGTTGATGGCCTGGATGTACTTGGACCACACGAAGGGGTAGATGCAGGTGGAAAAGCCCTGCAGAGGGTGGTGTTAATGTCCTGCAGCACCCCAACCAGGAAGTCCATGTTGGTGTTGATATTGGCCACCAGTGGTGGCCGGCATGACTCGCGGGTGGCGGGGCAGGCGCAGGGGGTGGGGAGGGGTTTGGGGGTTCGCGGGGTTGCACAATGCAAAAAAATAAAATATATATACTTACCTTGCCGCCGGGTCCCGCGTCTCTGCTCCTGCTCTCCTCGTGGCCGTGGAACTTGGGGAACAGGAAGCCAGGAAGAACAGCCATGCTCCCCTGACCAATCACAACGCTGCAATGCAGCGTTGTGATCGGTAAGCACCCAGGCTCCCCATATCAATCACAACGCTGCAATGTAGTGTTGTGATTGATTTTGAGCGTCCTGGTTCGACGCTCAACCAGGGAATGGGGGCATGGGCATGTTCTCCACGCAGGCTGTAATGCAGCCTGCATGGGGAACAGGGAAAATGCGCATTACTGTTTTGGGTGGCCCAAGAGGGCTGACCAAAAAGTCATTGCACACTTAGGAGTGGGCAAACCACTCCTCCACTGCCCTGCTCCGAGAGCAGAGCAGCCCGGCCCACCTGCCCGCCTGCAAAGGAAACATAAAATGATAATAACTCAAAGTTATTATCATTTTATATTTCCTTTACTTTGCACTGCTCAAACGCAGTGAGGTGATGCTCCTCCGCCATAGCGGAGGAGCCGCCACTGTCGGCCATCTCCTGGTACATGTCCCTCTGCAGCTGCTTCATCTCCAGAATTTCCTTCAGTACCTGGCCCATCACACTTTGGGAGTCCTGATAAACTCCCAAGACTTGGGTGATGGTGGACTGGGTGTCAGTGGCCCCCAATGGGCTTACTCAGCAGGCCCACAGTTATCCTCCCATGAACCCTACCCCCACGGGCCCGTGCCCTTGGCCCAGACTGCACCCTCCCACTGGTTCCTGGTTCCTCAGTGACTGGGTTGGTGTTTGCCACCTCAGAATCCAGGACTGGGGGGTCACAAGATGTTAGTGATAGTGCTAGGTACACATGTTTGGGGGGCAGGCTGTGATATTACAGCTGTGGTGGGAGGTGTTGGTGTGGGCACAGTGAGCCCCATTGTTGCTGTCTGCCTAGGCTGACCACATAGACCAGGAAGGTCAGCCATGTCAACATCTCCAGGAGTGTTGTCATCACTGAGGGCTTGATCCTGGGGTGGACTGGGAGTCTGTTCGATGGCCAAGCTCCGGCCAGCTACTCTGCCAGATAGACCTATTGAGAATAGAGAACATTGGTATTGGTAGAAGTGTGGCATCTACAACCACATGGTTTGTGTCACAGTAAGTAGAGACCTGGATGACACAAAATAGTTAGAGATTACTATTGTGATCTATTTGCATGGTATTGAAGTTGGTTACAATATATTTGTAGACATACAATACATGTAGTAGAACTGAGTAGCTCATTAGATGTGCTGATATGCATCATTTTGGATTTAGTGCTAAACTGGACATCTCCAAACATTTCAACCAACACGGTGTAGAAGTAGCATGTGTATTTGACCATTCTAAGGCCTAGTTGTGAAGAATGCAGGCGAACAGACAACTTGGTTGTATATTTAGCATTATTCATCATGTGAGCAGTTCAGAGTCAATGGGTCACATGCCACTTCTAATCAACTGAGTTACCTTCATGGCTTACATATATTTGAGGTACACACTTGGTATGGTGTCACTCATGCCATCAATGGTTTCAGTTGAGGAGACCAGGACACCATCAATCAAAGTAGTCAGCCAAATCTCTGAGTAGAGCATGGTATGTACATTGCACAGTCTATGATAAGTGAACATCAGTTGTAAAATGGCAGACAAGTGAGCAGAGGCAAAAGGACTATTGCATCCTAATTAGAGTTAATCACAGGGTCTGATGGTAGTTGTAGTCATTTCTATCTCGACTTGCCAACACTTGACAAATGGTTAGTGTAACATACCTGTTGGTAACATGCATTTGGGATGGACCATACCTTAACATTTTTACACATATCATGGGTCCTGGGATGATATTTTTCTAATTATACACTTACAAACAGGATTCCAACATGTGGCATGTAATGGAGATTGATACATGTGGTCTTCTATGGAACATTACACATTAACACTGACAAACCAACATCTCTGATACTTTGAGGATTGCATGTTAGGAAAGTAGATAGATAACACAATAGCAAAATCAGAATTAATAGCCAACAGGACATTGAGTTATTGTGACAGTTAGTGAATTGTAACTTACCAGACTCCACTACCCCAGGTATTCCTGTCATTTCCTCAATATGCAGGAGGGCCAAAACCTTCTCCTCCCAGGGAAAAAGCTGTAATGGGCCGCTGGGAGGGCCACCGCCAGTCCTCTGGATCTCCAGGTGGTGCTTGGAAGCCAGGGTACGCACCTTCAACCACAGGTCGTGCCACCTCTTCCTAATTTCTTCCTTTGTGCACAGGGTGGTACCAACAGCATTCACTCTGTCAACTATCCTGTTCCACAATTTCATTTTCCTACTGAGAGAAGTATGTTGGACTTGGCTACAAGAATTTGTGACTCTAAAGGTTGTGGAGAGTGCTTAATGGGAAGATGGAAAAAAGGGCTGCCTTAGCTCAAAATGCACAATACGTTGGTGCCTGCCTTGTGGGCTACAGTTGAGAACCAAAGGATCATGGTCAGGGATGGGGAGTGTTATAAAGTGTGATTTGCAGGCGTGTCCACATGGCAAATGGACATCACCTGTGTAGTTTTTTAATCCATCCCATGGGCATTGTTGTGGTGCTTTGGTGCGAGCGTACGGTGGCGGTCTACCACCATTGGAGAACCACCACCAGGGGACCTCCAGTACAACTGTTTTGTCACAATAGGTTCGGCGGAAAGCCGTGGCCCTTACGGTGTCTGAGTACAAGTCACCAACATTGCAGACTGCCGCGGCCCAGGCGGGAACCACGCCATAGACACTGTCAGCATTTCAGGCTGCATGACTCGTAATACAGCAGGCGGAAGACCACCGGTGCAGCGGTCTTCTAGGGACCACGGTGGTCGGGCGGTCGGACCGCCAAACTCGTAATCAGGGCCTAAGTGTAGAATATGCAACAAACACTCAATTTGCCTTTAAAATTAAAAACAAAGGATTGCACTAGCCTATGTCCCTGTCACTGATATAGCTAACCACTACATCTTACTTAGAAAGTCCTTTCTACCAATAAAAAAAAAAAAAAATAAGTCCCCTAATGATTTAGTTTGAAGATATCTGGGTTGGCAGACTGTGCCACTTTGGACACAAACGCCAACCCAAATTCCAAATACCATGGTGGAATGCCTACAACAGCACCATGGCTCACAAAGCCAAAATCAACCACACAGTAGAATTTGGATTGCACAATGTCTTCCAATCCACACAAGGCAGAATCCAACCTAAAGTAGTAAACAGTGCTACAATGTAAAGTAAAACTCTTAATAAACGCCAAAGGAGTACACTACTTAGAATCAATAGCCAAAACCATATTATAAAAACCCATATCTCCTACAGAGCACCCAGTAAACCAAAGGAAGAATCCAAACCTGCATAAATAAAATATTTGTAACTAAATATTTTAAAAAAATATATTTATACATCAGTCAACAAATATACAACTGAAACTGCAAATAAGACTGATTAATAAAATTAACATGAATATTAATTTGCTAAAAATTGAAAAAAATCACCAACCACAAAACTCAAAATTTCAAGGAAAATCAAATAGAAACAATTAAATACATCACATAAAATGTAAAATAATAAGTACCAATCACATAAAATACACATACACAATAAAATATAACATTCCCTATCCACAAAAAACAACTTGTATATAACTTACTGTTCTGTAGCTGCAAATCTTCCTCCATATCAATGTAGTCAACAATATAATCCACCAAAAAGGGAAAAATAGATTAAAAAAAGCACAAAAATAACACAAAAATAAAACAAGTCCAATAGAAATCCAGCTAACCAATCCAAAGCCTTAATGAACCATAAAAAACACGAAAAATTGTTTTAAAAAAAGAAACGCTTCTGGAAACCAAAGAATAAAATGACATCAAATAAAAAATATTGGTATACTAGAAACCAAAATGATTTCCTTTAAAAAACAAAAACACAAAATCCAAACATCGATAAGAAACCTTCAGGTCCGTAAACTTGTAAAATAAGATACAATTCCCACCCACAAAAAACAGTATCTTCAACGTAACATAAGCATCACAATTAATCTATACAAAGCACATAACATATTATAATATAACCAGGGTCACTGAAATTATGCGGCAGAGGAGGGCCAAATTGTGCGGCAGGGCTGATTAAATGATGTAGCAAGAAAAGGCTAATTATATGGCATTGTGCACCACATTTTGCAAAAGTATTACTTCATTATTTTGACCATTGTCTGGGCATTAGTTGCACCTCATTAGTACCAGTTTAATGCCAAAATATAGCAATAAGTAACTGAAAGGTGACCAGTTCAGTTTTGCAAAGAGCCTTCCATTGCGCGGCAATGCATGTCACTGCATTTTTAGCAACTTTTGAACCGTTTGAGCTAGAAACAATTTTTTTTTTTTTAAATCTGCAGATTATGAAGCAGATGATGGATTATGTGGTAAATGGGGCGAATCTATAATAATATAAAAATGCTGCGTCCGTACAGTCACAAAATTCCAGTGGCCCTGAATGTAACACAAAATAACGATACATTACTAACAAACTCAACCTAAGTTTAACAAAAACACTAGTACACAAAATTACAGAAACGACTAATAAGCCTTCCAAAAACCACAAAATAACCGATCTTATTCGGAAAGCATTGCGACCGAGCGAGTACGATGCATCCGGATGCTTCCGGAAATGATTCGGTCGGGCTCCCATTGACTTCAATGAGAGCCTGTGTTCCGAACGCGAACACAGGCTCCCATTGAAAAAATGGGTTGTTGGGGAAAAGCATGCACCTGTGACAGGCACCCCATAGTGCCTGCCACACTGTGCATGGGTGGGAAGAGGTGACCCATGGGTACCCCCACAGGCTCGATTCGGAGGGCCCCGGGTTAAGGGGGGCCTGCAACGGGCCCCCAAAGACAGATTCCAGCAGCCGATTCGTTCTGGTCAAACCGAATCGGAAAGGCTGTCCGAATCGGTCATCATACTCGCTCGTTCCGAAACCAAGTCCATAGAGCTGTACGAATCGGATCTGGAAAGGCTCGTCCTGTCTGAATGCCTTCCGGAACCGATTCGGTCAGCCCTAACGGTTTCCAGGCATCGTACTTGGTCGTTCGGAACTGGGAACGAGACGGACGGACGGAAACAAGGGCTCCGGATTGTATTCGGCAAACCTGAATCCGATTCGGAGCCCTTCCGCACGAAATCGGAATTGACCCCAAAAACTATCATTTACCAGTACTCCCTACATCCCTCTACCTTCAAAACCCTATGAAAACAACAGCACCTTACCATGACTTACCTTCAGGAAAAATTATCCACAAATGAGACAAATAAACTACAAGAGTTATGTTAGCAGTAAAAAAAGATGGCCGCTGAATTAAACTAAAAAAAGAGTATCTAGATAGAAAACAATGTGCATATAATAAAAACCATTTAAAAATGTTTTAAAATATATAAAAATGCATAAATAATGTAAACTATGTCCAAAAAGTGATATACAAATATGAAACAATTATGTAAATTATAAAATAAATAATACTATTACAAACAATATAGTATTAATTTAAATATGCTTTTAAAAAGTATGCAAAAATTGTCTGCAAAAATGTATGTGAAACAACTGTGTTAATGTACAAAAACAGATGTACCACAATGGAAAAAAATATACAAAAATGTATGAACAAATGTACAACCCTGTTTAAATGTTATTAATATATTTTATTTAATTTTAAAACTGTACTAAAATATTGTTTAAGTATAACTATGAAAAAAATAAAGTGATGCTAAAGTAATTGCATTTACTATTCCCACTCCAATCTAAACCATTTTGTGGAAGTTGTTGAACACAAAAGGGGTTGGAAATCAAAGGGGTTACATTTACTATCTGCACTCCATAGTAAAACATCTTAAAATAATTGTTTTCAAATAAATAAAACGTCACTTATAACACAGTCTTAACTAATTAAAATTTCCTATATATTTAACATTAAAAATTATCATATTAAATAATTATTTGTAATTCATAACTTTAAATTAATTATACATTACATTTAATATTATAACTAAATAATTTTTAAAAGTACATAAAATCAGAATAAAACTATAAATAATCAGATGAATAAATGTACATTATTTAATATTTAATATTTAATATAGCATGTACAAATTTGAATTTACAAAGCAGTTATAATTTTTTTTAAATAATACATTTCGAGAATTTAATACAATAATTAACATATTTTAGAAAAATTAAAATACGATCAAATTAATATTTACCAATTTTAATAGTCTCCCCATCCTTTTTCCCTAAAAACCCAACATCCCTCTCCTATAACATAATTACATATACATTAATTATAACAAACAATAAAATTTATAATAAAATAATTTTATAAACTTGTACAAATAGCTAAAGAAATTTGCAAAACATACCAACAAAAAAGTAACATTAAACTAAAATAAAACACATTATAAAAAAATACTTACACAATATTATACACAGCGATAGTTTAATAAACAATATTTTTATAACAATATTAAAAACAACACTTGAAATGATATTCTTACCTGCGATATTCCTGTCAACGAAATGTTTGTCACCCCAATATTCTTGACACGATATTTATGTATGACAATATTTTTATTTAATACTGTGTCCAAACACAGATCTGACGGAGGAGGAGAGCCCAAATATCCAGGTTAGCAGAATAGAATTCATCAGTACCATGTCAGATCCGGGGACCCTACTAGAAGAAAGTCACACATGACTTTCCAATATAAACTGGTCAGAAAGGGGTGTCTTACTTACGGGTCATTTTCCCAGGCACTCTCATTTCCAAAATGCACTACTAAATACCGCAGCGGATTTAGCAGTATTACCATAATTATATAAATACTGGGAACTTTCTAGTCTCTGACAGTCTGTGATCTGTGCAAGTGTTGTCTTCCTCCGTGACCAATAACAAAAATGCGCTATTTTCTATTTAAGCCAAAACCTTTCAGAACTTGTTCTACCCTGTTGTGCAGGTGCCCTTCTTTTTGCCAGTAGATAATACATTATCTTGTGTCTTCCTATCAAATTTCCTCCCACTCACTTGAGAAAGTGTGCTAAGTTGCTGGCTCAGTCACTTGTCCTCTTTCTTGAATTCTTTGTGAAACCAAGTTGTTATTGACTGTGGGTGAATAGTTCTCAAAGAGGCTAATATGTAATTTTGAACTATGGAATTAGGAATTGCATAGGCCTCAGGCACATTATGTATTTATTAATTATTTATTTATTTCCTTTTTTTTTATTGAGTGCATTGCTACTGAAAGCTGTCCTTATAGAAGATCCAGCAGCAACTGTGGCACTGAGTAAGCTACGGGGTGTACATCCAAGCTTTAAATAGGCCTGGGCAGTAAACTCCGCTCCGTTCGCGGAGTTTGCAGAGCTTTTTGCACTCCGCGCTCCGTAGAGCTTGCAGAGTTCCGAAAAACTCCGCTCCGCATAGCGTAGTGGAGTTTTTTCCTTGCTCGCGCTCGCCAACAGTAACAGCTAGCTAGAGAAACCTTCCATTCGCGTTCAGGAAGCCGCCGCTCGAGTAGAACTTCTACTCGAGGGGAAGAAAGAAGCAGCACCCTCTTGTGCTGCACGTGGGGCCATTCACACTGATTTTACAGCACAGGACAAACACACAGATTTAAAAATCAGTGCAAACGGTGCAAGGTAACACACTCTGACACTCGCAGAACTCCACGTAGAATGGTGGAGTTTCTTCATGTGTGTTTCCAATTCGCTGGAATGTTTTCCAAGTTACTGCATTGTTTCCCTGTGCCATGATGTGGACCTGGCTTCCCATAACTTGCTTTGTTATTGCCGAAGGCGGAGACTGCAATGTGACTACGGTCCTTGTGAAGGGAATAACATGAAAAACCGTAGATGCATTTGCTTTGGTGGTTCCAATGTGACTATTACATGTTGGTTGTGTTGTTGTTGTTGTAGGCATAGATGCTTACCGGGAGACATGGAGTCTTCTTTCTTTGGGTGTTTGCCCTTCCACAGTATCACCAGCATCACTAGAAATGACATCATCAGCATTGCACTATTACCGCAAGAGGCAACCAGTCACTAGGTGTTCTTGACACCTATTGTTCTCCTGTCCCCTGGCCTCAGAGACCCTGTATTTGTGGTCACTGCCATTATTAACAGTAAGGAGGTTTGTAGAGGGGATAGTGAAGGTGTATGGATTCCATTTACCTGCCCTGCACTGCCACATTCATGAGATGCATCTCACATTCTGGCCAAAATCTCTTGTAACGACCCTGCAGTAGTGAAATCTGGAATCTCAGATGCTAGCCTCCTATATAGAACTGATAATTAGTAGAGGCACCTTTCTTTAATGCACATTGGACCCAGCACTCCTTCTTGGACACTGTCTCTAAGTTCACCAGTCATGCCATCCTGTGTACCTTTCACAGATTGTTAAGGCTGTATCCCAACCTGCTCCACATTGGCATCTGTTCTCTTGCAGGAGATGGTGGGTGTCAAGTGCCACTTTCGCACTAGGTTAAGACATCTCTTTTTTCCAGAAAGAAGTAAGGACTGAAGTTCTTTGTATCTCTGGTTCGTCCTGCAGAAGAGATCAAATACAAAATAAAGTAGATATACTCAGGCATTGCAAATTGCAACTTATAAAATACAATGTTGGTGTAATCTATTAGAGTATTATTCATAAATGTATTTCATCATGGAAAATTCCAAGCGCCATGCAATCGTCACAGACAGGGCCCAGGGAAAACGGCTGCTTATCGAAAGCCCCCTGCATCGAGTGAAGAAGACATGCCCATTTCAGTAAGTGTAACCCAATGCCATGCACAACTTACTGCTGTCCCGGCTGACTGGAAATATTTTAATAAATCTAGGGGTAACCGAAGCGGCGGCCAGCATGGATCGGATGTAGGGGGGCGGGAGAAGGGGGAGGATGCAGCAAAAAAAATATCTTACCTTATCGCCGCTTCCTCGCCGCATCTCTCCTCCGTAGTCCTCCCTTGCTGGCCTGAACAACAAGAATCACATCCAGGCTCCCAGTCAGCAGAGTTGTGATTGGGCTGAGCGCTGTGTTTCAGTGCTCAGACGCTGACTGGGAGCCTGGGCATGTTCTCCATGCAGGCTGTAATGCAACCTGCAAGGAGAACATGCGAAGTGTGCAAGACTGTTTTGGGCGCCCCGAGAGGGCTGACCAAGCAGTCATTGCGCACTTAGGAGGGTGCTACCACTTCTCCCCTGCCGCCGCCCCCTTACGCAAAGGTTGCAGAAGTAGGAGAAAATAAAATGGTAATAACGTGAGTTATCATCTATTTTCTCTTTATTTCACTGCTAAAAAGCAGTGGGGCGACGCTCCTCCGCCTTAGCAGAGGAGCCACCACTGGGTAACCGGCCTCTGGTCCCCTAAGACTCCAGCACACAATGGGAACATTTTCCGAGCTTCCTCTAAAATATGTCTCCCCCACCCCCTGGGGACTCCCTCGGTATCGAAACATTCACATGAAAAATACACACTAATTGACCAAAATCTGGCGTCATAGACTTAAACCTTGACCAGAGATACAACATTCAGAAAAACAACACTGAAAAGCTGCTAAAAACTTCCAAAAGTATGACTTCCCCAAGTTGTCTCAACCCTAATTTTCCTGCTTAGAGGCATTACTCCCCTTTATTTTCTCTCCTCTGTTTTCTAGCTTGCTATACATTATCCTTATCCTCTCTTCCATAATCTCTCCCTCCCATTTTTTCATGTTTTACCCATTTCCAGTTACCTTGGTATACCCCTGTATCTGTTCTCCCCGACCCCACCAAAACTCCTCCACATAATCATGTATCTCTTTTCATCTGTACGTTTTTCCTAATTGTTATACCTGCTGCTCAGCCAGTGTGAATGTGGAGTAGAATGTTGGTGTGAGAGGTGACTGCGGAATGTTGGATGAGTGAGAATGTCAGTTGGTGTATGGGCTGAGCAGCAGGGAGGCTGCTCCTGGTGGGGCTCTCTTCTACTTAAGATCTTACTTGGAATAAATACTTAAAGATACAACCTGGACCGGACTACATCATTACAACACTAATCCCTAGTAGTTTGTTGTCCTTTCTACGTCCCTCTTCCTGTAAAAGTTGAAGAAGACACAGAAAACAGACTACCGTGTTCAGTTATTTTATCATTACCCAAAACCCTTTTTGCCTCTTTATTTTTTGT
This sequence comes from Calotriton arnoldi, assembly GCA_963921515.1. Taxonomy (NCBI): domain Eukaryota; kingdom Metazoa; phylum Chordata; class Amphibia; order Caudata; family Salamandridae; genus Calotriton; species Calotriton arnoldi. Next base: position 152,399 of record CAWUFW010005772.1, on the reverse strand, counting down.
AAAGCTACAAACTTACAGAATAGGAATTGTACTAAGGTGTGTGATATTTTTCAACCAGACTCAGCATTCAATACCAGCTCCAGGGCATTTTATAAAAAATCATCGTAAATTCATTTAAAAGAGTTTTACCAAAACGTAGGGGAACCAGACTGAAGTCGCCCGGTAGGAATTTCACCAAAATTAGCAACATCTTCTGTCTACAGTCCTGCAGACTCATTTTATTTACAGAACAAAAAAACAAAATTGACTGAAATTTGGGGGCAACTATTAGAGCCCCCTGCCCCTAGACTCAGGTTGCTGAAAAGATCAAAAATATGCCGATTCTAGCAGGCCCAGGCTCAGATCTGCAGTAGTGTCTGCCTTCCTCTTCTACTCTGTCAATGAAGATAATAACCCAAAAAAATATATTTTAAAAAAAATCAAACTCTACTTACCTGATTTCACAAACCAAAACCTAGGGGCAGGATGCTGAAGATAAAGGGCCTGATGTAGGTCTTGGTGGATTAGGTCCCGCCGGCGCTCTTTTGGCGGTCTTCCCGCCCGCCGACTTGGCAGTCCGCCTGCCGTACTGAGATGTTGGCTGCTCCATAGAAAAAAGACCACCATGGTCCAGCCTTCTCCGCCAGGAATTCTCAACCGAGTCAGTGGCGGTATAGGCAGAAGCGGTTGTCGGTAGGACTCCAGCCCTCTTTCCCGATTACGATGTGCCTTTCCGTGGCAACTGTGGCGGGAATCCCTCCTACTTCGAGTCAGAGGAATCAAAGTAAATGAGGTAAAAACATACCTTTTTCCTATTTCCCACTTCTGTTTCCATTTTGTTCCCCATTGTCCAGGCTTCTCCTTTGCTGCACCGACTTCAGCACGCCGCCAAACATCTCCGTTGTCACTGATATCTATGCTGTAGCCTCGTGTAATTTTGCATTGCTCTTACATGCAATATTTTCCTTAGGTGTCATGCAGTAGTGTTAATTTTCCTGCTCATCAAGGTATAATGAACACACCTGTATTGACAATGTGGTTGTGGTGCTTTGGGTGTTGTGCTTGTGGTGCCTGTGGGTGTGCATTCAATGTTGTGTGTATGTTGTTTGTGTGGCATGCAATATGTACCAAAAGGGGCATAACACATTACCTAAATATACATTATGACACATTCAGAACATATATGTGTAGTAAGATAATGATGAGTAGCACTTACCTGTCTCCACACCACCATGGCCTCACTCCGGCAGAACACCGCTGTCAGGACACTGCCAGCACAACAGGAACATCTAAATCTGCTTGGCGCAAACCCGCCACCATGACGGCGACAGAGTACTGTCAGCCAGCAGAGAAGACCGCCGCAGCGGCTGTCTCCTGTCTCTTGCCGCAACATCTAAATACAGCGGGCAGACCACCGTCAGCTTGACGGAGTACTTGGGACCGCCGCCGTGGCGGAACGGCGGTAGTCCCCACAAGATCTAAATCAGGCCCAAAGACTCAGGGGCATATTTATGAGAGGGTTGCATCATGGTTAGATCACGCAATCTGTGCATGCGTTACAGAAACCTCTAAGTCAGATTTTTGAAACCACACTAAGCCACTTTGCGTGGCTCCAAAAATCTGGAGTAATGCAATGCAGCACAAATCTCTGCATTGTGTTACTCTGCTCTGGGAAGGCATTCCATGGGTGTTGAGTGGGTGTTTCCACGCAACTACGATGGTTTATGACGCATTCCCAGATATACAAGACCTGGTAAACCTGTAAATGTGCCAAAAAGATACGCATCCTCAGGAGAGGCATAACGAGAAGGAATATCTTTATTTCTCCTTGCTACTTCCTCTTTCTATATTTGCTACTTTCTGCAGCACACACAGAGGAATATTCTTCTCAGAATTGTTTTTGTGCAGGAAGGTGTCCCTTCCTGCACAAAAAAATCCTGCATTCAACCCAGGCACCCTTGCACCATTGTGCAAGGGTGCCTGCGTTGGTGCTAGGAGGCCCATTGTGCTCCAGTGCAGGGGTAAAAGTCAGGAATGCGCCGTATTTCATAAATACAGTGCATTTGTGCCCGTTCCCAGTGATGCAGTGCAGAGCAGCCAGGTGACTTGCTGCGCTCCACTGAGCCACTATTTCATAAACTATCCCCCCAGTGTACAAAAGTTTACGTGGGCGCTTGCGTGACGCACAGCAGTCCATAGAGATAATCAACTTTTTTGTGCAAATGGACTTCAGCGCGGAAAGCTGAAACAAGCATAACGCTAAACACCACTGCTTCACGTAGCACTAGCACGACACACCAATAATACATGTAACATGGGCCTAACGGACCACAATTAGTGCAAACAAATTACAACCATAGGATTCCATGCAAAGACGGATAAACTAAAGTCATGCAAACTAGTCCAATCCTGCACTGAGTGGAATGAAAACAGGCATAATTAGTGGGCAAAGGGAAATCACTTGATATCTCCAGTTGCTGATTTCATGAAAATCAAAAATTATACAAAAATGACATGTTTCTCGATTGGCCCTTGGGCAGTCATCTGCGCGAAGAAATGTGCATTGAAGGAGGTGGCCGAGGACAAATCTATTCGAATACACCATTTGCGTGTCTTTGCATTGCGGTGCAAGGCTAAACCATGGGGCAGATCTACAAGGAAGTGCCGCAGCGCGGCAACGCAAGCCCTTTGGCTGCGCCACGCGGCGGCACTTCCGAAGCACAGGAATGCGACATATTTACAATAATATGTTGCATTCCTGTGCTTCTCCCTGCGCTGGCGCACAAACTGCAGCCATGCGCCGGCGCAGGCACCCTTGCACCATGGTGCAAGGATGGCTGCGCCATGGGGGAGATTGTTTTTGTACAGGAAGGGGCACCTTCCTGCACAAAAACAATCACTACAGGCATTTTCCTCTTTCAATGCGTGCTGTAGAATGCAGCACGATTTGAAAGAGGAAAAACGAGGAGAAATGAAAACATTTCTCCTCGTTGCGCCTCGCGTAGCAATGACACGCATTTCCAGATTTACGATTCCTCGTAAATCTGGAAATGTGTCTCGTTCCATGGGTGTTGCGTGGGAACACCCACAGCAACACCCATGGAACGCCCCTTCCACGCAAAGTGCTGCGTGTGAAGGAGCCATATTTACAAGGAGAGGAAAAGTCACGCAGGGTGGCTTTTCCTCTCCTTGTAAATATGGAGAAGTGAAATGCGCCTCCAGTACGTCACAAAAAGTGACGTACTGGTGGCGCAGAGGGCGTGTAAATCTGCCCCCAGGTTTCTATTCTTTTCTCGGAGCCTGGGTTAAAAAATAAGTTTTTGGAAAGGCAGAGTATAATGTGCCATACAAGCTTGCGATGGGAATCTTCTCCTCAAAGAAACAAAGTGAATAAAATGTAAAGTTACAAAGAAAATCTTATGCACATCTAGTCCGAGTGAAAATAACTCACTCGTTGAAAATGCACACATGCATCTGTTACCAGTAGAAAGCTGTTGCCACTATTATAAACTCAAGAGAAAGACACTCAAGGCAAATTACTGCAAAGGTGAAAACTTTGGTTTGGCAAAGGTGAAAACTAAGTGGGAAGCCTTGTCTGCTTCATGAAGGCAGCCAATCAAGACCTTTTCACATCTTTGAAGATAAAGAAAAACTTTGCATTTCCCTAGACCATACCTATTCTGACTGCTGGAAACGTTTCCACCTTTTACTGCTTATGAGGGTATAGTTATATTATTATGGACATGTGTAGCATAGTACCTATGATTCCCAGAGCAGGCGTACCTTTCATGATTCCTATTGGGGCTTTGCATGGATGCCTTCATGTCTACTGTTTATGTGCACTTTGTCTGAATTTGTGATGTGTGTGCGTTGTGTGTACATATGTGCATTTACCCTACACAAAGCCAGACATCATGACTGTATCTGACCGTGTTGTATTGCCTACTTTGTGCATAAAATGGATCCAGGCACAAGTTAAAGTCAAGAAAACACATGCATTATGGTCAGTAAGGTAGCAGCAGCTGACAATAATCATTTGGCTGCCAGGGATGGAGATGTGGCGATGGCATGGGCCAGCAGAAGGGAATGCATGGAATTACTGTGGTATGATAATGGTAATGACCCTGGGGCTGAGCCTTGCTTTTGAAGCAATTTGTCTTTTTTTGTAGAATCAGTTAATGAAGCTTTCTCTCTCACTTTCCCATAAGCATGCGCGCGCACACACACACACACACACACAGGCAACAGAGACACTGGCGCTGAAACTTTTAATTGGAATGTGGTGGGATGCCAGTCCCTTCCTCAGTGGTGTTTTCCTTGACAAATGGGGCATTGCAGGTGCACTGGACTGTGCTCAATGTTCTTTCTCCATGTTCACAGCTCTACTGGTTACATCCATTCAGAGACAGATCTTGGTCTCTGCCCAAGAGCAGAAGCACAAGGAAGCCAGTCTCCCAGGACTTCAATTCTCTCATGGGTAGCCAAGGACCAATTAATTGTCCTTTAGCATGAACTAAGGGCACACAAATGGTTTACTGAAAGATCAGCCCCCGGGCCTCATTATTTTCCAGAGTCTCAGCAGTGAACAGTATCTGCAGCACAAAAGATCCTTTCTGCATTTATACCCTTTTCGTCATCTCTTTTATTGTATTGGGCTACAAACCTAACAATCAAAGACCTTTTCTGGACTGTCAACCTCTGGAAAAGGTATTGATATACTCAGCTGTCAATTCATTTCATGTAATTGCACTTGTTGTGCGATGCTTACGATAAACCCCACTATGGACATAGAATAGGTTAAGATTTTTAGGCGGTCAGGGGACTACTGTGAAATATGTAAGGGGAAGTGCAAACCCTCACAGGCCTGCTTGCAAACCGTGCTGCACCTCTGACCATTATTAGCAGGTTCCAAGACCTACAAAAGCTTCTGTAAAGTCCCTGCCGCCTGGCAAGTCCATGGCTCTAGACAGAAAGTTTGAACTGACCACAGAAAGAGCTACATACACCTCTGCTCATGCCTTTGTTGTTTTATGTTTTATGAGAGAATCAATATAAACGCTCAAACTTGTGATTTGATGAATCAATGCTGTAAGTCTTCGCCTATTTATTTGAGTCGTGTTGTGCTTGAAGATTGAACCCAATCTGCTTCGAAGTTCCTTACAACACAATATCCGAGATGTTACTCATAAGACACTCAAACCACATAGCAAACTTTTAGGATATCTCATTAGAGCAATGTATATATTGAAGGGATCTGTGTGTAAAATCAAGACTGAAAGTTCAAATTCAAGTGCATTCACAAATTTTCGTAAGTTGATAAAATGAGTCTCGTGGTGTAGCATTTCATACCCCAGCAGATAGGGTTGAAATTAGTACATTTTTTCTAATTATTTGCCTTGTGATGTATTAATTTTCAAGGAATTTTCCAACCCTACTCAAGAACATCACAATTAGATTGAGTTAGTCTTCAAACTGGTCACTCAAGAGGAGAAGCCTTGTGTTCTTAGAGCTCCAAGGACCTAATTATGCAAACCAAAATAATTCTTTTTTAAAACCAGTGTAAAACTGGACCTTTTATGGAGCAGAAACTTGGGGGACAACAGTGATCACCACAAAGTCCAGACCTTCATCAACACCTGTCTGTGGAGAATCCTTCAAATCCACTGGGTAAACACCATCAGCAACAATGACTATGGCAGCAGACTTTACAATTCCCGGCTCATGGAAAAATCATGAAAAGACGCTGGAGCTGGAAAGAACACACCCTCTGTAAGGCCCCATCAAAACCACCAGGCAAGCCCTGACCTGTGACCTCAAGAGAAAAGAAAAAGAGAAATGCCAAGAAACATCTGGTTCTGAGGCCTCGAGGCTGACTGCAAGGTGATAGTTAAATCTGGAGTCAGATTAAAAGAAAATCCCAGGCCAGAGATGGCTGGAGAGTCCTGGTTGATGGCCTATACCCCAGGAGGTTTACTAGGCATAAGTAAATAAGTTGGTGCTTGATTACGAGTTTGGCGGAAAGGGTCCCACCATCGAAACGGCATTGAATTCCCCATCTGTCCGCACAATTACAAAGCAAGCGGGTGCATAGACTAAAGACCGCCGTAGCACTGAAATAGCTGCCAGAAAATCTTGACAGTGGCAGGATAGGCCAACGCATCTGTCGGACCGCCAGTTTCCCTGCTGGCCCAAACACGGTGTCCCGTTCCGCCGACATGACTGTGGCGGCAAAACCTCCATACCTGAGTTGGTGGAAACTCACCTGTACTCAGCTTTACACATCCTGTGCCACCATGGAGACGATCGTACATGTCCTGCTGCTGCTGCTTGATGATGCCCAAAACCGACACCGCCGTGGACGCAACCAAGGGTACGCAATCTAACCAGTTTCCGTTGACTTCTCAGTTAACAGATGCACATGCAGGGACATCTTAAGGTGTTTGGGGGCCCCTGGGACAACCCTATTTTGTGGGTCCCTGTTCAGAAGAGCTTTGAATGTCTGATCCAAATTCAACTCTTTGATGCCCTCTTTTGCCAGGTCACTGACATTGCACAGGCACACTCTTCCAAATTCGAAATGTGTTCACATCTAATATTCGTAGATAGTGATGTGTGTTTTTAATACTGTAACACAACAGCCGCTCCTCACTAACATTACAGCAGATAATCTCTATGACACCCTCCCCTTTCTCACATGCTAGTTCCTGTTTTGATATGAAAAAAAACGTACATATGAATGTTTCATGAAACAGAAACACCTTCTCGGCAAAATTTCTGTAATACACTCTCACACATCACCCACATTAAAAAGTAGTTTTGGGAAAAAGTTAATTAAAACAATCTGTTCAAGAAGTATTTCAAGGTCATTATGGAAAGACTCTCTGTACAAAACCCTGAAAGTCTGGCTCGCTGTGCCAGAGCCCACTTTACCCATGCCTCTAAACGTCTCTGCGCACAGGTCCTCTGGCTTTAAGTATATCAGGGAAAACCAACAGCATCACCAAGTGCCATGCATATGTGTGTAACGTGTAAGTGCAAGATATTAAAACAAACACATCAGCAACAGCATTCTTCTCATATAACTATAGTAGGTGCAAGGTACACACAAAATAATGGACACATGTCCAAAAACATAAGATAAAAAGGTATGGCAATGAACCAGCCTCCAGGTGTGGTTAAACCAATAACTAACTTGCACGCATTAAACACATATCCAACACACATCATAGGGAGAAGTGCAAGCAAAATGATGCAGACATTGCTAAAGACAAGCTGAAACCTTTACCATTTGAAATACCACCCAAATCAATGTTTGGCTCAACTTGGATTCATCCCATATACCCATCCATGGAACATTTCCCCTTGTCCTGTGTGACTCCTGCACTGGCTCCAAGCTCAAAATATACAAACCTGTTCATGTTGATCACCAATCAGGGTAAAATAAACACACCTGCAGTTGAAAATGGCGGTGTTGGGGTGAATGTGGTGTTGTCTGTGCTGGCTGTGGATATGGCGGTGGGGGTGTGCAAGCATGTGTGTTGTCATCTGTACTGTGTGGGGATGTGATGGGGGAGTGGTGTGAGTAAGTGGGTATGGTGTTCAGTGGTGGTTGTGGATGTAATGGTGGTGGTGGTGGGGGTGCCTGTGATGTTGGGGTGCCTGTGGTGTTGGGTGCAGTGTCTGTCTGTATGTGTGACTGTGTTTTTGTGGGGTTTCCCCTTATGTGTGGATGTGCTGCTTGGGTCTGTGTGAGTGTGTGTGTGCTTTGGATAGGTTTAGGAATAGGGCATTAATATGGGTAAGGGCTGGGGGGAGGGTCACAAGGTTGGGGGGATGGGAGGCTGTGCTGAGGGATGAGGCCAGCGCATGAAAAGATCTCCATAGTCCAGACATTGCACAGTGAATGCCTTCCAGGTAGGCCGCCATCTGCTGCAGATGTCTGCCTTTCCCTGGATGGCATTCAATAGTGCAGTCTGACCCACAGAGATGTTTCTCAAGAGATTAATAGCCACTTCACTCTGTGCAGTGGGGGGATAGGGGCTGAGGTGCCTGGAGCGAAGGGGACTGCTCCTCTCTTAGGGGAGCGGGCCCGGCCAACTGGTTGGGGAGCAACAGCGAGGGTGGAGATGGAACAGGGGTGATGGGCAAGGATGATGTTGGAACTGATCCTGTGGGGTCTGCCACCACTTGGGAGTGTTCACTGAAGGATAACTCTGAAGATGATGAAGTAGAGCTGTCATCCTCCTTGGTACTCCCCACACCCTCTCGGTCACTTGGTCCCTCTGTGTCCACACTGCCAGGACCGGAGCCACTGTGGTCAACTGCCTCCCCAACGATGTTGGCTCTTTCTCTTTTGCTTGCCCGGGATGAACCTGACCATCAGATGTAAACACAAAACATTTATAAAGTGCACAGATTATCCCTGCTTCATGATTCACTATATAGGCTTCAACATTAGCATGTGTAAATGCATGGATGCTACATTACGAGCAAACAGTTGGTCACAGTGATGTCATAACCCCAGACAGCTACACCACCATTAATGAACTTGTCTACACTCCATCCTTATGTCTATACTAGGAGGGTTGATCACCATGTATACTTTGGCCCTTGTAGTATATCATAGTGAACTGATGTCACCAAATAGGATGGCTACAAAAAATACATTACCACACTGTTCACACAAGGACCTGAATTCAGCAAATGTTCATTTACATTCAACAACATCATGATGTAATGAAAGTCAAGTAATACAGCAATATGGCAGCAATATGTGCTGTAGCACAAATCATGTCATATGCAAATGCTCATTTCACACTGATGCCACTTTTCAGTGGAAACTTCATCATATGTCCCCTTCAACAAGGACACATAAAAGCTGTACTGAAGTACTTTTGCTACGTATAACATGTAGCATACAAATGTAGCCTCGGGACATTCAGGGCCAAAGTATTGGGAGATATATACTACAAATGCACACATCATAAGAGTTCATATAGCCCTATGAACATCCCCAAAGCTGCTTGGTACTGGTGACAACACCATTCTTAGACTGCATTCCTAAAAGCCAATACACCTTATGAAGGTTTTTGTGTGTCAGTGAATATCTATGACATGAAGAGGTGGAATCACTTTAGTCCTAATGGGATGGCATATCACAGCACCATTTTGTATTGCAAACACCAATTGCCTTGTAAGACTGAGTATAGACACTCACATATGACCCCTACATTTCTACATCTCACTCCCCATTGCATGTCACCAGTCAGTGAATGAATCTTGAAACAGCATTGCAGATGAAACAACAGCAGGGAAAGGTACACCGGGCAACATGTAGGCACTAATGCTGATGGCACCAGTGATGTTTGCACACTCATGTTACTGTAGAATCCCAACTTTCCAATGGTGTTGTCCAGTCACCGCATCAAAAGTGCCCTGTATGCTATGTCACATGTAATAGAGCTACTAACACATGAGACACAGTAGTGAGGGATCATCATTCTGGACACAATGAAGACAAGTGGCCTGTTTGGTACAACTGTCACCCAGAACATCAAACAACATGAGGTGATTTATGACTTTACTCAGCCATATGTCTGCTCAAAACAGTAAATTTGGTAGTGGACTGGACTCTGCTGGGCTCTTGGACATAAAGGCAGTAGGCAAAGCAAATCATCATGCACCTACTACCAGACCTACACATTCCAGACCTCTTCTTGTGCGTTTAACATGGGTCACCCACAATGTTGATGGTGAAATGCCTGCCTGTAAAAAAAAGGTTGGCAATGTAACATGTATAACTCTGGCCAGGACTCACCCACTTGTAGCTGCTGTTGGGCCCTCAACTGCTCATCAAGCTCCGATAGGCCACCACCAGTATGTGGGCCATTAGGGGGGTCAGGGTGCGGCGCTCACCCCATCCACATTGGGAGGAATTCCCCAGTTGGACCTCTGTGATCTTCCGGGTCCAGTGCCTCAGGTCCTCCCACCTTTTTCTGCAATGGACGCTACGCCGGCCATAGACCCCCAGGGTCTGCACCTTCCGAGCGATGGCCTTCCAAATGGCCCGCTTCTGATGGGCGTTGGCCTGTATGGATACAAGAGAGGAAAAAACAGAATGTCATTACAAGTTTTGAATATCTGTTTTGTTGTCACACAATTTGTATACATCTAGCACAAATATACATCAAAAATGAACACACGTGTAGTTTTCACACGCTGAGCACTACAAAGACATGAATACATACTTTTTGTAGTTATCTGCTGACTATCTTCGTCCATGGTCATGTCCTACACTGCCTAAGCCAGCCCACTAACATCATGTAGCCCAGGGCCATCCTACATATAGTGTGATGTGAGCTACTATGAGACACAACACACCATTGTGACCTTTTGAAGGGTAAACTACTTGTGCGTTACTGTGCAAACACCTTTACAGCCAGGCCCATAGACTTGATGCGTAGGGTCCATAGAGCCTGGTACCATTGTATAGACTACATTCTAAGATTAGGTTACTATGAAAGGGCTGCCATGTGTGTCAGTGAGAGCTTCCTCTCTGGAGATGTGGACTACTTAATTGGATATCATACTACGTCTGATTGAGTTTGTGTGGTATGTACTGGCATCACAGGACACACCTTTTGCCACATGTGGCACTGGTACAGGGATGACATCAACATACCATTGTATTTATTGGTTGAATATAAAAAAGCTGGTGATTCACATATCAAAACCTCTTCTGAAGTAACTAACTATCTGCATTGTCAATGTGTCACATGTGAACTAGGCCTGTACAGTGATAGCATGCCTTATGGCAAAGTGAATATAGACCTGTGGGAGTAAGGGGCATGTCATTTGTAAATGACACACATTGACAATGTGGGTCAATGGAATGAAGTAGTAGGTCAAGTGGTTACCTCAGTCACCATTCCAAATGTAGTCCATGTAAAACTAATCAGGGCTACTATTGTTTGTGAAAACTAATTTTGTGATCATCCAAGGATCTACAGGTCTACAAGGATTTTACTCTGTGCATTAGTTGTAATGCCGCAGAAACTCTGCCCCAGCCTGGCCCATGGTTCAGACTGGGCACAACTCATTGTCAGGCCCTGCCCTCTGCAGGCTGAGCATACTGATCCCATAAAAGCATCACATTTCTACCAGTTCAATATATAAAGTTCAGATTGTGGCCATCCAATATGTGACTTTAAAGCAGTGTGGAGCTCTGAGGGGTATATGAGCTATTGCTAGCTCCTAGACAACAGTCTGCTAAGCCCTCATTGAGGCTGAGAAATATGTAGGACTGTACACATAGCTAACATCATTCTCAACTGCTTTTTACAGAATACATACGCAACTCATTCTGTAAAGGCTATACATTTGTTTGCTCAGTTAGCATGATCTGATTAGTAAATATATAATAGGTACCATGAAATGTATACAAAAATAGATGTGTACATGCACCACAAGTGCTTTCCACACCTCACACATTCCAATGATGATGTTAAGTACACAATGTATAGTGCTCGACAATCCCTGACATGATTGTCCTATGTAGGGACCACCAAGTGTTTCAGCAGTAATCAGACTTAACTCTGGAACTCAGAGGCACATTTTAGCCTGTGGGAATGGAAATGATGGAGTAAAACAGGGTAGCAAATGTATGTAAGATAGTTACCTGTTCCTCTGATGAGCCATAGAGCTGGCCATACAGAGAAAGGAGCTCCAGCTCCTCTGCAGAGAAGGCATAGGTCCTCTCACCTGCTTGGCTTGGCATGATTGCTCCCAGAGGTGTCAAACAGCAGCTAAAGTGGAGGAGGTCTTGATAGCAGCAGTGTCAGGAGGCAAGTGAGGTATTTTTCACACCACGTCGTACATGTATGTGACGTACGCGGTCATCAGCATATACAACATACCCATTGGCCCTCTACTATCACAATCACCGACGTTAGCCCATGGTCATGTAGTCAACCGCCCACTGCAGCGGTCGACTCCCGCCGGCGGTGTCGTATGTTCAATGTCCAATATGCGAGGTCAGTCAGCCGCCATTTTAGCGGTTGAAAGTGCTGTATTGGTAACTGGTAACTGTTAACTGCGTCACCACCACTCCAAATGAGGGGTTAAATGTTTAAATATGTACAAATCCTATACTAGCGAGGTGCAGTGTACACCGCCGTCGACAGTATTTTGTCCAAAACAAAATAAATTAAAAAAATAAAGGTGCAAATAATGCATCCGAGATGTATTATTTACACATGAATGGTCAGGACACATGTCAAGGCCACAATGGGAATTGGTGATGGATGTTGCACAATATACTATTTAAAAGTAATATGTGTATATTGCAATCTGAAACCATTGTGTACTGTCACATGAGTTTTGGCGTACTCTTCACATATGTTACTGTGGACATTGTGACCAATGTCAAAAACTGTTGTCAATTCACACATGGGTACCCTGGGAGAGGTTGCTGTCCATTTCCTGACCTTCATTCATGGAAGAGAGGGACATCATCCAGACGTTTCATTTGAATAGGCAAACCATATTGTATTTATATCATTAGTTGGAGCCTGATCTCCTTCCTCAAAACACTAATCCCTCATGTATCACATCAATTGTGAAACTTTTGGCAGTATTGCATTTTCTGGCCATGTGTTCCTTTCAATAGACAGTGGCAATATCTAGTGGTATGTCACAACCAATGTTCAGTGGTGTACTACAAGACATGCTCTCAACAATCATGAGACACATTGACAGATACATCCAGTTCCCCAGACATTAGGATTTAGTCAATGTGAAGGTTGACTTCTATGGATTTGCTCGCCTACCACATGTGGTTGGAGCCATTGATGGCACCATGATGCCTTAGTACCACTGCAAGCCAGGAAATAAGTTCACTGTAACAGGAAGCACCTCCATTCTATCAACATGCAGTTGTCTGCTTACTGGATTTGTACATCTCAAATGGCTGGGCCCGGTTCCCTGGACCATCCCCTGATTCCTTTGTACTGCGGAACAGCACCATACCCCCGCTGATGTCACAACTACTACCGGAGAGGGCCTGGCTTGTTGGTAAGTATGATCTGTCCTAACTTTGTGTGGGTAATGTCAGGTAGTATAACCAGAAAGTGTTTAACCTATAGTTGCACTTATGTCTGTTTTCCATCTAGGAGACTCAGCCTATCCCAACCAGCCATGGTTGTTGGCACCACTGAAGAATCCAACAACGCTGGAAGTCTGCTTCAATGAGGCCCAGGGAAGGACATGGCAGCCAGTGGAGCTGGCTTTTGGGCTCCAGAAGGCCAGATTTAGATCTCTGAACAAAACTGGGGGAGCCCTCCTCTACTCAACCCCTGGAAGGTGTGTCAAACCACTGTGGCCTGCTGCATGCTCCACAACATCGCCCTGCGATGGAACATACCTTATATCGCAGAGGATGGAGACCATGAAGTGCCACCGCGTGAGGATCCTGAAATGCCAAATGATGCTGATAGTGGTGAAGACGAAGGAGCTGACTTGCGTCAAGATCTCAACAACTTCTTCTCATGAGTGTAAGTATTTTGTCAAAAATCAGAACTTTGACTGTTACAGCAACTCTTGTTGTGATGATGAGAGGAGTATGTTATGGCAAATTATACTGAAGGGCAAGCTCTGGGAAGTCCAGGTGAAAGGTGTTTGTTGAACAAGGTTTTGACACATGGTCATTTTGTTTGTGTTGCTTTATTTTGCTCAGATTTTTGTCATGGACTGTGTTCTCCAGAAGTTGACTTTGTCAATTGTCTTATATGTATGGCTTGATAGCTAATTCTTTTTTTTGGTCTGATTTAGGTACCTTCATTATGGCATCTTCATTTGAACATTTCAGAGTTGTGACATTTGTGGGTATATGATGCTGTTTGGAAGTACAACGGGACATGGGTTGTTCCTGGGAATGACAGACACAGACTTTGAGTGTTAAAATCTTGTACCAAGACAGCTTCCACAGTGGTAGGATGGAAGTTATGAGGAAACCATTGAACTTGCTACTTGTCATCAGGGGTGGGTGGAGTTTGCGGAGTTGCACTACGCGGAATTCCGCAGAGTCGCATAAAAACTCAGTGGAATTCCGCAGAGTTCCGCTCCGCTCTGGACCATGAACCACAAACATCTGTCACCAATGATGCCAGCGATGCCACTTGTTTGCTCTGGAGGAGCCTGACCTCTATCGGCAAGAAGGAGCCTTGCATGTCTAGCTCCTTCAACGAGGCGCTCATCAGTCCTCGAGCTGTGCCCCTCAGCTACGCACTTTCATCTGTCACTCACTGGTACTACTGACTGCTACTGACGGTAACCTCTCCACCCATCTCCCTCCAACACAGCTCTGTGACCTCCTCTCCTCCCCCGAGCCTCCATCACCTCCTCCCTAGCCACCCCCTCCACAGCCACTTCCTTAACTTGCACAAAACTCTAAAAAGAAAAACAAACAAAAAGCTGCGGATTTCCCCCCCATTACCTTCCTCTTGGGTTGCAGACAGCCTCCCATTGTGCTGCCCTCGTCTTCACACGGTCAGCACTGCCCTATACAGGAACAATAACATGCAGCAATGGGCGGCGGACGTGACGTGCCTGTGACGCTGACATAGATCGTCAGACGGCTCTCGGAGACTGAGTCCCGCCAAGGCCGCCCCCAGGAAGAGTTCACAGTATCAGCAAAAAGTTAGTCCACACTAGTGTGGACCTGCTCTGGGGGGCAGCGGGCCCTCCAGTGAAGACACCTCCTGATCCAGGGCAAGTACCTGGTCCCCGGGATGTCCCATCCGAGGAGCTGCAGCAGCAGGTGGCCGGCAGTCTGATGAGGAGCAGGGGGGCTGCAGAGGAGGTCGGGTGCCGCATCCTGGGCTGTGGGGGGCAGCACTCGCACTGAACTGCCACCCATGCCCTGCATGGGGCGGTTAGGGACAGCCAGCCCGGGGAGAGGGTCTGCAGCGGGGGAGGCCCTGCATGCAGAGGTGGTGTGTGGGAGGGGCAGGGGTAGATGGGAGCGGTGCACAACCTCCTCACCGGCTGCTGTTTGTTTTTGAGAGTGCATGCAGCCAGTGGGAACTCCAGGCTGCAGCACTGCCTCCCCAGTGGGCGTTGTGTGACCAACTGGCAGGGACAGCCCCTTCTGCCCAAGGCTTTTCTAATACCCCTCCTTCCTAGCTTTTATGCATGCACACAGCTTGGGACAAAGGACCTCGGAGTAGGGAACTTCCTTCCCTACCACCTTTGTTCCTCGCAAAATCATGAGACTCTCCCTTCACATTGGCTAAATCTTCATTGTGTGTAAAGTGTATGTAGCTGTTGATGTGTCTCCTCATTGTAGGGCAAGGTACTTGGGGCACACCACAGACATTTGTTTGTGACATTCCACCAGATACTGGAACAACTGATTGGAATGATCCTGTGATCAGAAAATGTAGTACTGCAATGCGTTTGCCTATTGGTGTTATTGATGCGGGATTCCATTTGTGAGCTAGGCGATATGGCTCCAGCTGATGACACTGCCCAATTTTATTTTGCCTATTCAATAGGAAATTGTCTGATGTATCGCCTCCTCCCATGTTGTTAAGGTCTCTAACTGAAAATGTGACCACTGGCACAAATTATTGGTTTCATGTATGATTTGCTATGTTTCTGACATAATGCCAGCCTATTGTTGGTACAATGGAATAAAGATAGTATATAAGAAAACACTTGCATTTATGTTTTGATGCAACATGTTTGTGATCCTGAGCTAAACATTGTCTACATGCAACATATCCAAGCTTACACAATTTGATATTTTTGCCATTGTAAGGTTTAGATGGGAGTACATAATATATACATTGCTAGATGTGAAATATACTACAGCAGGCAATGAGTTTCAGACTAGTCAATTTATTTAAGTGAACAAGGAGAAAAGAAACATTTTGAAAACTAAACAGGAAAACTGATAAGTGAAGTAGTCAGTCACGGTGAATGAAACCATAGTTGTAGACGCCAAATTGTTTGTATTCCAATGTCCAAAATACTGCTCCCATCAGAAAGGTAAATGTGTCCAGAAATAGTCAATAGAGTGAATGTGTTACACACACTGGATTAACTTAGGTTCAAGGTATCTTGCTGCTGGTGTTGGAGGTATTGCCATCGGCTCCTCCTGGTAATTTGTGTGGACATCCCCGCCTGCCAGTGCGAGGGCAATTCACAGCTGCAGAGACAGGGGTATCTGCAGATGTGTCTTCCTCTGGCAGGGCCTCCCTTCCTGTGACTGCAGCAGATGTTGATGGGCCTGATGTTTTTAGGCCACAGGAAGAGGTAGATGGTGCTGGAAAAGCCCTTCACAGGTGTGTGTGAATTTCCTGCAGCACCCCAATTTGGGAGCCCATGTTTGAATTATGGGTCTGCATCTCATGGTGTATATACTCTTGCAACTACTTCATCTCCCGGATTTTGGTGAGTACCTGGACCATTACGCCTTGAGACTCATGATAGGCTCTCAAGACTTGGCTGATGTTGGCCTCGGTGTGAGTGGCCCCAGTGGCCTCACTCTGCTGGCCCACAGTTACCCTCCCACGACCCCCTCAGCAAAAACTCCACCTCCACCGCATGATGGAGTTTTGCTGGCGTCCACTTCTGTGTATGCTGAACTGTGCCTCTACAGTGGGAATTGCAGACTCTTGCGCTGACTGTATTCATGCGCTGCTGAGAGCCAAAGAATTGCTTACTGACTGCATGGCAATTACTGCCTTCTGAGATGTGGAAGTGGTGTCCCCAGCCAATCAAATAACCAGGGCAGAGGGGGCGTGTGAGCTAGGCTGGCCTCACAGAAGCTGCTCAATCTCCCGCATTCATCGCAACACGGACAGATGTGTCAGCATAAGGGAGAGGGCATGTGTCAATTTGAAGGAGAGGGATTGTCCACTGGTGAGAACATTTGTATAGCACTAAAGTAGCAGGAACCATTCTTGTGGTGGGGAGGTCTGATTTTGGGTAGCCAAGGAACAGACGTAAACATGCCACATCCACGAGGCAGTCACTTGGAGCAATATTCAAATTAGCATCTGATATTAGTTTATTCACTTTTCATTGCTATAAAATTGCTTCTTCACCGGAATCTTTTCATCGTCACTAGTCAACTGAACCAAAGCACTACTGATGGATACATTCCAAGATGGCGGCTCATTAGCAAAACAGCCTTCAAAGTTGAACACATCACTTTTAAAACTGTTTTCTGTGTCGATGACTTGGTGCCTGCACACAAGTGAGATGTTGTCCTCTTTCATCTTTCGTTCCAAGGATGGGAGGCAAAGTTGTGTGGCTGCGAGCAAGCTGGAGGAAGTGGGTTTTGGCGGATACGGTGAGTGAGTCCCTGACCCTGTGTTCTTCTGTTGCTGCTGTGGTAGCCTGGGGGGCCTAGTGCAGTTGTGGTAGCTAGGGCGGGGGAGGCGCCCTCGCTGGTGCCCTTTGCACAGATTCGGGACAGCACCACGGGTAGTATCTCTTAACAGGAGATTGTTACTGTGTTGGGGGCACTCCCCAGCTTGATACTCCTGTCAGTGCTGGGTGGCGCAGTCTTGAAGTTCAGGTGGGTGGTGCTGTTTCCTTGGGGTGCCTGACACTGGGGGTGGCCGAGCGATGCTCCGCCTGCACGTGGAACTCTGCGGAATTTGGCAAAGTTTTCCGGTAACTTCGTGGAATTCTGTGGGGTGAAACTCAGCAAACTCCACCCAGGCCTAATCAGGATCCAGGACTGGGGGCAAAAGATGGTTGTTACTGTGCTAGGTACTGAGGTTGTGGGGACTGAGGTTGGCTGAGGTATTGCTGCTGGGGTGGGAGGTGGTGGTGTGGGTCCAGCACTGTCATCCTCATCCAGATCACCAGGAGTGTTGTCATCACTGACGGCTTGGTCCTGGGGTGGATTGGGTGTCTCTTCTGTGGCCAAGATCTGGGCAGGTGCTCTGCCCCATAGACCTGTGGGGAAATAGAGAACATTGTTATTGGTGGAAGTGTGGTATCTACATCCAAATCTATTGTGACACAGTAAGTAGAAACTTAGAAAAAACAAAATAGGTAGAGATTACAATTGTGATATATTTTAGTGGTATTGAAATTGTTAACAAGACATTTATTGACGGTAAATAAATGTACTTGAATTAAGCAGCTCACTAGATGTCCTGCGATGTTGCATTTTGGATTAAGGAATAAACATGACATCTACCAAACATTCAAGCCAACACAGTGGAGAGGTAACTTGTATCTGACCATTCCAAGGCCTAGTTGTGTACAAAACAGGTGATCACACAACTTGGTTGTATATTTAGCATTAGTCATCATGTAAGCAGTGAAGAGTCAATGGGTCACCTGCCACTTCTAATCAGCTGAGTTAACTTCATTCCTTACAAATATTTGAGCCACACACTTGGTATGGTGTCACTCATTCTATCAATTGTTTCAGTTGAGGACACCAGGACAACTTAAAGCAAAGTAGGCAGACATGTCACTGCATAGAGCATTGTATGTAGATTGCTCACTCCATGAGAAATGGACATCAGTTATAATATGTCAGACAAGTGAGAATGGGCAAAATAACAATTTCTTCTTGTTTTGAGTTGCAGAACCAGGGCCTCATGGTCGGTGTAGTCATTTCAATCTTTACTTTCCAACACTTGAAAAATGGTTAGTGAAACATACCTGTTGACAAAATACGGTTGGGATGGACTATACATTTACATATTAACACATATCATGGGTCCTGGAATGACATTTTTATAGACATACACTTACAAACACCATTACTGGAGATTGATACTGTCGTGTAGTTCCTATAGTACCCATGCAGGACCTGCGCGTTTGGATATCATAAACTGTGGGATTGGTGGCAGACTGGTTCCGTACACCCCCACTGAGAAATGTTAGCCTGTTTGCATTTAAGCTAGCTCACAGTGCCACTAGTGTCTCCTCTTATCGGGGAGAGATTAGTTTCTGGAAACCTCAGAACATGACAACCCTGATCCCTCAAGATCGTGGAAACAATGTACTACTTTTCGCTCAGTCACTCGTGCTCATTTAGTTTATCTCAGAGATACACAGAATAAACAGTCTGGGCGTTTCAATAAGGATTTATTGAACAGTTGTTATTCTCGTGTAAAATATATGAGCTGCAACAACCATTAGACAGTAGCAGAGATATAAGATTAGCAGTACTATGAATATAAAAGGATAGTACTGTTCTACCATCTTGCAATAAGCATGAATAAATCCATGAATATAAAATGCAGGATAAAAGTGCGCATACTCCTACGATGCCTATCTAGTTGTACCTAAGTGTACCTAGCATGTGAGTAGGTGTGAAGCCAAGAATCCCTCTAAGGTTTAGTCGAACCCCATTACCTGAAGTGTGAGAATGCAGGAGCCCTTCTTGGTCTCGAGTTGGACACCCCGCAAGGGATGTTCAGACCACTGTCAGCTGGAGCATCTGCATGCAGGAGCCTCAGCGTCTCTGGTCAGTGTGTCGGCCTGGAAGTCTCGGTTCCCTCCAACTAACATTAGCAAGAGGCGCTATATTTATACAGAAAGTATCTACGGCTCCTTTGTCCCTTGTTGCTTGTATTAGCCATTGTTGGATTTGAGGATGACGTATGGGATGAACCGTGTACGTAGATATGGGGAGGAAGGTGGTGTAGCCCCAGCCTGGTTTCTAAGAACCCATATGAATATACATTCATACTGTGTGAGTCTATTGATGGAGTTATAGGACTCTATTGTTCAGGAGAAACCCTCCTTCTACACCCAGGACTAGAACTAGGTAAAGGTTCAATCCTAAAAGGCTCGTTACAGTGTAGTGTAGGGGAGGTAATCTAGGTGAAGGGGTATGATGTTACCCGGGCCGATATTAGGGTACCTATATGAAACATAACACCCACTCCTCTTCCGAACAGTCAACAATGATAAAATGCTAGTGGACTATTCTCTTTACAAGATAGTAGTGCATAGAACATTTTTCAATGAGCTTCGTTAAAATCTTGTTGTAAAAACATTTTTAAAACAGTTTAAAAAGGGGAAAATTAAAATATTTTACTACGAA
The DNA here is from genome assembly GCA_963921515.1 of Calotriton arnoldi. NCBI lineage: Eukaryota > Metazoa > Chordata > Amphibia > Caudata > Salamandridae > Calotriton > Calotriton arnoldi. The sequence goes on along the minus strand of CAWUFW010005772.1, from coordinate 132,337 downwards.
AATTAGTTGTTTGGAATTGTCACTTAAGCCACAGTCCTAATTGAGTTTGTTTATATAAGTTGAATGTCTACAAGCGTCAAAAGGCCATGCTTTTCAGCGAGAAAGTGTCAATTTTTAGGAAGTGTTCTAAATTTAGTTGAGTTTAGAGAAAAGGAAAATCTGAATTCTTTCCTAGCACACAACGAGCCAATTATAGATTAAATGTCCTGGCTGGGAGACGCAACATCATCGCTGCTAGCTGCTGCAGGGGAAGGTCCTTGTAACACCTCGCAGAGTACGTCAATGGAGCACAGATGATATTCAGTACTGCCAATAGCTGGTGTAGAGGCAACCGGTGCTGTAGTCGATACCTGGGTACTAGTGGTGGAGCTGATGCTCAACCCAGTTGTAAAAGGCACCTGCGGATTCTCGAGGAATGCAGCAATTAAGATGGAGATACGCTGGGGACATTGCCGAGCGTGGGCCCTCAGGGGTTCCAGCCGGGTATTCAAGTCCGCAGGCGTGTCCGTTGCAAGTGTCAGACAGAGGTCCAACACGCATTCTTCACCGCAAAACAGGCATCGAAGAACAGGTAAGATGCAGTCCATCCAGACTGGTCTAAACAATAGGAACCAAGAGGCGGTCAGCTCCCGTAGGCGAGGTGTGCCCAGATGCTGTACCATGCGTTCACGGTATTTCCGCTCCAGGAGCGCTTTTGCCATCTCGTTGGTGATTGGGCCGTCCATTGCATAGTAGGTAAATGACAATCAGGATTCCCGCTATTGATAGCAGGATCAGAGTAGACCTCCAAAAATGCTTCCAAATACGGAGTGTATAAAGTTCGGGATAACTCTGAGGATTGTCTGAAAGGTGCTAAGAAGTCCTGACCCTATGGTCTTAAATAGGTGTACAATACCACTCGTATCAGACATATTAAAGATACGACCCACCATTTCTGCGAAATGAATGGGGCAGTTTGTACGTATAAGTGCCTGTATCTCAGTCGAGGTCCTTGCGATTTGAAGATCAAAGGTCTCTCGAGCTGAGGTTAAGGGTACGATTTGCTGTAAAAGCATGGCTTTCAGTCTGCTCAAAGTATCAAATTGTATAAAAGAAACATTCAATGAAGGCCATAACGGTGCCTCCCTGACAGTACTTGTTGGGGGAAACAATACTTGCATACAGCAAGTAACCCTGGAGTTCACAGTGACCAGATAGGCAATGCCCGGAAGCATACCACAGCAACCTTGATCGTTCAGCATCAAGTAACTCCCATTCGAGAGCAGCTTGAATACCGGTTTAATCACGGCAGCTGGAGTCCCTTTCATGTGGCAGGACAAGTTTGCTATTGACCCATTACACGCTCCGTGCAATGAAATGTCCCGGCACATGAGAGAACCGCTCAAAGCATTTTTGCAGTTTGTACCACTTAGAAACACTTCTGGATCCCCACTCCGGCATCGAAATCTATATGGTAAATCCCAGGATTCCTTAATGTATTCCTTACCCATTTTTTCATATATGCCCGCCTGCCTCTGTTCAAGGCAATATTGAAACTGAAAAGTAGTGACCGGTAGAGTTATGTGGCCATGGATAAGCCATTCAGTAGACGGGGCTTCCACCACTGTAAATGGTAGTCGGTCCAGTTTTTCAATACGCAGCATTGTATATTTAGCTCCCCTTTGTGCCATTTCAACATGTTTATCTGTTAGATTATATTCAGAAAACAGAGATGTACTGTTTATAAAACACCAAGGCACAAAGCCTGCACGCAAAGATTGCAGCATCCAGCTCAATAACATGATAGAACGTAATTGAGATTGCCCATGTTGTAATATGGCCAAATCTTGTTCTAGGATGTCTATCGCCGAAGACACAATGTTGCCCAAAGAATATATTCTGGAGGACAAAGTTGTTAACCCATTGTCTACCACAGCCAACAATTTTTCTAAGTTAATGCGGTCTATTTCCCGTATTCTCTCTGCGGCCTCTTGTTGGGATATTTTCAAATTTTCATTATAGGCAGCATAAATACCGGCATATATGAAACGTTTCTGATGTTGTTTCTGGGGACCTTGTAAAAAATCCCTAAGATCCATGTCTTGTGAGAGTAAGGCTAAGTGTTGTTTCACTTCTGTGAGTGTTGAGGTTTCTAGCCAATCAAGGCACAACTTCCCAACACTGTAGGATGTCACTACCCCTGGGTGTTCTCTTTGTACATAACGTGGGTCTGGCCTATGGATATGGAACCCTTCAGTGATACCCAAGAATCTTTTATGACATATGTTCGTGTCTAAGGGCCAAACCACCCATTCTTTCCAATTCGGGTCTGATCTATTGTAGTGTAAAATGCCGTCTACTGTTGCCCCTTCCTGTGAAGTCGAGTTTTGCCACCCCTGTGATGGTGTTGGAAACCGTGGTGTGTTTAGGTCCTTTATCTTGGCTAATCCAAGACAAGATGTCTGTTGCACAGTTTCGTTTAGAAATATCATCTGCTGTGGAATGAGGCATGCTCTAAATAGCGCTTCTGTTCCCTGGACTTGCCAGTCCCTAGAACCCCAGACTGATTTTAAGTCTATTGTGTCCTTCCATAGGTCAAAACCCTGTTCAGACAGTTGGGCAATAAAGGAAGCAGAGTAAATCTGTTTGGTGTTTGTCAGCATAATTTTCAGTGCCGATGTCGGTGTAACCTTATAATAATATGAGGTCGGGTCTGTGGTGTTGAACCATGAAAAATATGAAAATTTTTGAGCAAATGCTGCTGAACTACGTTTAGGTGGTGTAGGGCAATGTTCCCACTGATGGTATTCAAAAACATTCCTAGATGAAATAGATTTGTGCAGGAAATGATGACCATAATGCTGGTAACAGTACAAAGTGTCATAGTCTGAATTGCCTTCTAACATTTCAGTATTTGGAAATGCAGCAGTTTTTTCTAAATCAGACAACATGTTATTAACAGTTTCAGAGTCCCAATCATCTGAAAATGTACTGGAGGTAATGATATCGCTTAATGAAATTTTAAATAAATGAGAAATTTTTAAAAGTTCAGTCGTTCCGAATATTTCAAAATCAACCTTGTCCCAAACTATACCGTCCGGTATAGGAACCGCTGTGATGTTCACTGATGACAAGTCTCTTTGTTCACGATGAGACGATTGATGTGGTTTTAAAATCAAATTAACTTTCTGGGCTGTAGAGCTTTGCTGAAGATATCGTCCATTAATAAGCATGCTAAAAGTTATTACTAAGCCTAGCCAGAAAAGAAAAAATAGAATCCCAGTAATTACCCAAAGTTCTAACCAAGGCGATACCAGGTAAGTCTTTTTGAGAAAGTGCAGAAAGTCTGTAACTTGCTGTTTGCGTGATTTTTGGGCTGGCATCGTTTCCGGTTTGCTTGGATTCAAAGAAAACGTATCAAAGTTCATGAAGTAGCCAGAAGCAGTTCGATCAATTGTAGGAATTGCATCGGGATTTGTTGAAATCGCATTTTGCTCTCGTCGAGGCATGTTGATGTAAACATCAGTATTTGGTCTGATTGCAACCTGGTTGTTATTTTGAGTTTCATTTTTAAGATGAACTTCTGGTTCAAGAGGAACGAGTTCCATAGCATTGTTGCATAGTCCTTCATTCCGTACAGGAGGCTCTTCAAACGTGCTGAGTCTTTCTGTTTGAAAGTCTTGGATTGTAGAGAGAGGAGGGCGTCTGCTACTGTGGAGTCCACTAGGCCTACTGTTCAGTATTGGCCACATAGTGTGGTTGGATTAAGTCAATTGAGACAAATCTTTTCTCCTTTTTCCCGGCAAGAGGTGGCAGAAGTACAGTTCTTGTTCCTTGTACTGCTAGGACCGGTACAGGTTTTCTGTAGGATGGCCCAAATTCTTTCTTGTCCGCTATTTTTTCTCTGACCAGATCCCCGACTTTTGGGATCCAGACAGGTCTTGCCGTGACTGCCTTGACTTCCCCAGTAGCGTTCTGTTTGGTGTTGACGTTACTTTGTCTTGTCCTGGATTCATTTAGAAACTGTAAAACAGCCAAACGATCATGGATATCAAATGGTTTCTCATCCGCCACTGTGCCTTCACAATCAAGATCAGGTACCAACATTCTCGTCCCAAATAGGACCTCATATGGAGTGACACCCCCTAGAGAACTTCTTGGCTGATTGTTGAGTGCTCTCTCAACCCCATATAAGTGATTGACCCAACTACCGCCCTTGCCTAATACCCTAGCTGTTAAAGATTGCTTTAAGTCCCGGTTCTTCCTCTCCACAACTGAATTTCCCTCAGGATGGTGCAGAGAGGAGTACCGCAATGCTACGCCCATACCTTCCATGGCCTCTTTGTAAGCCCGAGAGCTAAACACCGGGCCTCGATCAGAAAGTAACGTGTCAACTGCGTATGTCCCTATAAAGACTCGCAAATCTTTTATAACAGTTCGGGCGTCAGCCGAGCGCTGAGGCTAAACCCATAGGAATCTGGAACAAGAATCCACTGCCACCAAGATATACTTGTAAGCCCCATCCGATTGTAAAGGACCACAGTGATCCAGATAAACACAAGCGAGAGGTTTGTCTGATTTTAATAATGGTGTCTGTGTTACTGTGGAGCCTTTCATTTGTTGACAGATGTCACATTTCAAGACATATTCTTTAGTTTGTTTCGCTAGACCTGGCCACCAATAGCGCTGTTTCAACAAGAAAATAGTTGCCGTAACGCCTGTGTGCGCAGAACCCAAACCCTTGTGTGCTGCAACAATCAAACCATGTCTACGATCTATATTTGGTATTACTCTATCCCCCACTCCAGGAATTTGAGCTTATGGAATGTTGTGTGCATCTAATTTGTAGGAGTACTTGAGTGGAATTTTTTTTGGTACTGCTGAGCTGCCTTTGCCCGAAGCAATGACAGCAACCATAATCTCACCGCCTATTCTCGTTTTTGAACAAGTGATTGCAGCTACGGAAGCCGTTCGCACAGCCCCCTTTGCGGCTTCATCAGCCAATGAATTCCCTTCAACGTGAACGCCATCACATTGATGACTCAGTGTGTGTATCACGTGAGCCCTTGGTAGTTCGTTCTTCAACTCAACTACCTGTTCCCATAGCATTTTATGCTTAATTGTGCCACCTTTTGCATCTTTAAACCCGTTTAGTTCCCAATGTTCTAAGTACTCATTGTACGACTGTACACAGTAAAAAGAATCACACACAATAAGTGTGGGGAATTCATGATCCGTATTTACAAGTGCCAGTATCAGTGCTTTTAACTCTGTCAACTGAGCTGTGCAGTCTCCTAGAGATTGAATTTTTTGTGCAACTCGGAAGGAACTTTCCATTCCGCATGCGACCTTTAACGATAGCACACGCTGCGCTGTATTGTTGCTTACTCGCTATGGCTGGTTGAGCAGATCCGTCAGTGTAAATAATGTATTCATACTGATCTAGAGGCAAAATCTCATTTGGTAGAGGATATTCTTGTTCGTATTGCAGGAATGCTTGTGTTTTTAGACTTGCATCAAATCTGTATTCAACATCCGTTGCAGTAAGAGAATTAGCCCATTGTATCCATCTCGGATGTAAGGCTTTCGCATTTGGAATGCTAGCCTTTGTAACAGCTTCTAAAGCCGGTACCGGGGTTACGACAATTATGCATTTCCCCTGAGCCAGGGCTTGTTCTCTTGCTACAGCGGTCTGAACAGCTGTCAGTATTTTTTCCATTGAAGTGAAACGCATTTCTGCGTTTGTGTACAGGTGTGATTTGTATGCGATCGGTACTGTTTCACCTTCATTGAAGGTTAAGTAAGTGTACCTGCATTGACCTGCTATTATTCTGATCACCAAGTTGCGTACGTTTACGCGTGTCTGTAAGTGTTTGGAAGCAATCATGTCTTCTTGTAATGAACGTAGGATATTTGAATGTTCCTGTGTCCAATGTCTAACTGAAAAGTCAGGTTTTATTAAGTTGTAGAAAGGTTTTACTCTTTCTGCGTAATCCAAAATGTATGTTCTGCCGAAATTTAGGAATCCCAGTATTGATTGTACATTTTTTAATGTTTTTGGAGGTTGGAGCAGCGCACACTTTTATAAAAAGTTAGCTGCCAGACTTTTCCCTTCACTTGAAAGCTCATATCTTAAAAATAGGACACTGAGGTGGGCTATTTTAGATTTTTTAAGTTAAATCTGTAGCCCTCAGAGGCGAATCCCATAATAATGGTGCTCACGCTGGTCAAGTGCCTCATTAAGTCATCGTCCGTCAGATAAATATCATCCACATAGGACAATGCTTCCTCATCAAAATTTTGGAGTAACTCAGTTACCCTTGCTGAAAATACCCCGGGGCTGTTCTTATACCCCTGGGGGAGACGACAAAATTGTTGCTGGGACCCTAATGCTGAGAATGCGGTTAAATACCTGCTTTCAGGTGCTATGTTTTGGCAGAAAAATCCATTTGAGATATCAAGTGTAGTTTTGTATTTTTTCCGCACGATGTTATTCATCAATGCGGCACTCTGTGCGTTTTGGACAGCGAATGTCTTTGTGCATGTGTTTAAATGTCTGTAATCTAAAACTAGACGATAGGTATTGTCCGGTTTTGATACTGGAAACAAAGGATTGTTCATTGGTGAGGTGCAATTTTCGATCACCCCTTGGTATTCAAGTTGATCTAAGATCTCCCTGACCTGTTTTTTAGCTTCTTGCTTTATTGGGTATTGCCTTTGAGCATTTGGTGAAACTTTTAATGGGATCACGTGGTGGGTTGACTCCTCATCCCACCCTGCATGATTTTTATACAATGCTGGAGCTAGGGCTACTGCCCACTCCCGTGCATATGCATGTTTAAGGTGTATGGGAACGAAGTTGGAGAATGTTGGAAAAATTACATTTTCTCCCCTTGGGCACTCCATAACGAATGTTGGCGGCCAATCTTGTTCTGCTAATAGGATGTCATACCCGGATGACAGATTTTGCCAAAAGAGACCCTTAACTTTCCTGGGCTTGTCCCCCTCCATTTGGAGTGTTATCTCGTGTAACTTATGTGGGACGCTCACCCTGGTGTCTGGTGTTTCCACCGTGATGTAATCATTCAAGTCCGCTGTCACCAGAAATTCCTTCAGGTTCTGGCGAGCTATTGTTACTTCTGCCGCACTGTCTAGCATCGTCTGAGCCCATTCCCCGTTCAGAAGCTACGTCCTCAGAATTCTGGGCATGTCTGATCTTCAGACCTGCAACTTTCTTTTTCTTAAATTGAGGTTCTGATTTTGGCTTGTCTTCTTTTTTGGAAGTATAGTCTTGAGCGTGCTGCTTGTCTCTGGACTTTGTACACTCTTCTTTGTGTTCTGACCGTCCTTCTCTCTCTGAAGTTTTCGTCGAGCCCTGAAAGGAACGAGAGGAACGTGTATCAGTATCCTGATACCTGTCAGGTTTCCTAATATTATCCCTATTCCTGAGATCATACCTCTTTTCAGAGGGCTCTTGTGGAGGAGATCTACCTCGGGATTGAGATCTTTTTTCTGAAAAGTTCTGTTGTTTTTTATTATCCCACTTCTTTTTAGAAGAAGCGGGTGTCTGCTTGGAAGTGTCCTTTTTAGGACTGTCCATCAGTTGTGGTTTTAAAGCTTTCCCACCCAAACTATCTCTGCCTAATTCTGCATACGCAGTTTCAATTATTTTGGGCAGTTCGTGTTGTTGATCCAACGGACTGAACTCCCTTAGGCTTTGGCGGATTGCCACTGAAGCTGCTTCCCCTTTAATATTAGCTAGTATTATGGCTGATACCTGGTCATAGTTATTTAATAACTTCATCCCCAAGTTCAGAGCAGGCTCTGCTCCGTACTCATTTTGTATTTGTCTTAATACATCTGGTACCACTGCTAATAAAGGAATACCATGTGTTCTGGTATATATGGCAGCGAAGACTGTACCCCAAGAGGTACAATCCTCTAACTGTGATGTTATCCCCATGGGCAAGCAGATTGTTAACATTCTGGGGTCGATTCCGATTCGGGCCGGAAAAAGCACCGACCGACTCGGAGCCGGAATTTATTCCGACCGACATGTACCTGTGGCGCCCGACACGCCAAGTACGATGCAAGGCGTGCAAAATCCGACCGACACGTACTGAACCCAAGCCGAACGACCAAGCCGCACGGAAAACAGCAATCCGGCCGGAAAAACACGCGAATCTAACCGACCGACACGCACCCGGAACAAATCCAACCGAAACGTACACGCGAACACCAAACCGCTAAGTACGATGCAAGGCACAAAAACCACGACTGAGTCGAACGGAGGACAAGCCGTACGACCGACACGCATACAAAACTGCGAGCCGAAGTAACACAAAACACCGCGACCGACGCGTACGCAGCATAGAAAACTGCACAAACACAGCGTGAATGAAACGGAGAAGACCGTACGAGACAAATGCAGGGTCCGACTCGGTCACAAGAACGTTTCCAACATGCACAAAAAGTACTACGGAAAAATACACAAAAAAAGGCCAAACAAGCAATTACAAAGCCAATAAATACTGGGGGGTGGGGACAGAGAACAAAGACACACCCACAACTCCACCCATATAAAGGACACAAATCCCAACCATGATCCTTTGCAAATGCCATTCTACTGCCAGCACCCAACAGACAGCAACCACACACCCACAGCTCATCCCTCACACAAGCCACACACCATCAGCACACCAACAAATAGCCACCTCACATACACCCAGCAAAACACACACTCACACACCCTCACCTGCACACCAACACACACATCACTCACCATCACCACCCATCACCATGCCCCCAAGAAGAATCACAAGTTCCTAGATTGTGAATTGGAAGTCCTGGTAGACGAGATCCTCAGGGTAGAGCCACAGCTGTTTGGCACACTGGTCCAACAGACCCCCATATCCCAGAAAACCAAGATGTGGGAGAGGATCATCAACAGGGTGAACGCACAATCACCATGTCTGCGCACAAAGACTGACATCCAGAACAGGTGGTATGACGTGCGCAGGAGGGTACGGGAGCTGCTCAAGAAGTACTACCTCCTGAGCCAATACACCGGCAGTGGCCCTCCTGCCAAGCCAGTATACCTCAGGCCCTGGGAGGAGAAGGTGCGGGCCATCCTTCCGCCAGTGAGCGTCTATGGACTAGAGAACATCCCAGAGCCTGGTGAGTACACAACAAATGTACACAATATTCTGCCACAATACACACACACATCACTGTCAAGGGGAGAGTCAAACCATGCACTCATAGCAATTACACAGCAACCAGAACAGAATCATCCCAAAATGTGTATGTCAGTCAGATGAACACAACACATGCCATCTCAAAGTTACATTTAACCGTGTCATCACATGTACAAACACAACTACAACTACAGCTAGGCAGTGGCACAAATAGAACTAACAAACACATCCAGACATGTAGCCACCACTACAACACCAACACACAGTGAAGACCACTGAAAGGAAGGAATTCTGTGTATGCTGGGCAAGTCAGTGTAGCCAATAGCATCATGGGAGTCGTAGTCACACATATTGGTCACCCCCACAACTGTCCCATCAACACCACCATGAACCATGCGCACATCACAGGGAGTGGAAAAGGACTCACAAGATGGCTGACACTGGCTACTGCTGTGGGGAGCACAAGGCCCTGCTGGCAACTGTGCACCAACAAACAGCACAGCACCACTGACTGACATCCTGAGAGACAACTTCCACTCCCTGCAATGGAAGCACGTTCCATGGTGGGATATCTGGCTGGGTGGGAAGGAGGACTCGCAGCACTGACCATAGTCCCAAGCACCTCCCCTCACACCCCCCCTCAACACAAACTCCACAGAACCCACCTGGGAGAATGCAATGCCTCACATCCTAACTCAAGATCCCACAAAGAACCTCCACCCTGGGTAATGTAGTGTGAAGCACAGGGACACTCTTGGGACTTTTAGCCAAACAACTGCCAGGACAACACTCCCAGCCATCCTGTCAGCACAGGCAGCCCACCCCACAGGGAAGCAGAGTCAAAAGGAAGGAAGCATGGGCATGCTGGGAAGGGGGTGGAGGCAATAGCATGATGGGAGTAGTAGGCACAGATATCGCTCAGCCTCACAACTGGCCCATCAACACCACCCTGAACCATGCTCACATCACAGGGAGTGGATAAGGACTCACAAGATGGCTGACACTGGCTACTGCTGTGGGGAGCACAAGGCCCTGCTGGGAACTGTGCACCAACAAACAGCACAACACCACTGACTGACATCCTGAGAGACAACTTCCACTCCCTGCAATGGAAGCACGTTCCATGGTGGGATATCTGGCTGGGTGGGAAGGAGGACTTGCAGCACTGACCATAGTCACAAGCACCTCCCCTCACACACCCCCTCAACACATACTCCACAGAACCCACCTGGGAGAATGCAATGCCTCACATCCTAACTCAAGATCCCACAAAAAACCACCACCCTGGGTTATGTTGTGTGAAGCACAGGGACACTCTTTGGACTTTTAGCCAAACAACTGCCAGGACAACACTCCCAGCCATCCTGTCAGCACAGGCACAGGCAGCCCACCCCACAGGGAAGGAAGCATGGGCATGCTGGGAAGGGGGGTGGAGGCAATAGCATGATGGGAGTCGTAGGCACAGCTCTACATCCCCCACCACATGGCCCAGCAAGCTCACACTTACGCATGCACATCCCACAAAGAGTGGAAAGGCCCATCAAAGATGTCTGACACTGTTGCTGTGTCGTGGGGAGCACAAGGGCATGCTGGGAACTGCACACCAACCAACAGCAGGACACCACTGTCAGCCATCTTGCCATTGCTCTCACACCCACACACACTGAACTCCCCACAAAAGCAAGTAAGTATGGGAATGCTGGGAAGTGGGGTGGAGGCAATAGCATGATGGGAGTCATAGTCACAGACATAGCTCACCCCCACAACTGTCCCATCAACACCACCCTGAACCATGCTCACATCACAGGGAGTGGAGAAGGACTGACAAGATGGCTGACACTGGCTACTGCTGTGGGGAGCACAAGGGCATGCTGGGAACTGCACACCAACCAACAGCAGGACACCACTGTCAGCCATCTTGCCATTGCTCTCACACCCACACACACTGAACTCCCCACAAAAGCAAGTAAGTATGGGAATGCTGGGAAGTGGGGTGGAGGCAATAGCATTATGGGAGTCATAGTCACAGACATAGCTCACCCCCACAACTGTCCCATCAACACCACCTTGAACCATGCTCACATCACAGGGAGTGGAGAAGGACTGACAAGATGGCTGACACTGGCTACTGCTGTGGGGAGCACAAGGCCCTGCTGGGAACTGTGCACCAACAAACAGCACAACACCACTGACTGACATCCTGAGAGACAACTTCCACTCCCTGCAATGCAAGCACAGTCCATGGTGGGATAACTGACTGGCTGGGTGGGAAGGAGGGCCGGCTGTCAACCAAATACAACCAATGCAGACCATAATCACACCCCAACAAATACATAGAAATGCCCAAATAATGCAGGACAATGTGCTACACCAATATCAACCCCTGACTGTGACGACTTAGGACAATGCAATGTACAGGCCCGCACCCAGAGGCACAGTCACAACTGTCAGGTGTGTCAACCATTGATGCCTGCAGAAACATAACATACATTGTGTGTGTCTCCCAAAAACAGGTGATGATGGGGACACAGCAGCAGACGCTGAGGAGTCCCAGTCCCAGGCTCAAGAGGATGCGGAGCTCACTGGTGTCGTACAGCCTCTGCCCTCCTCGGACGAAGAAGACCAACCTGGCACATCCGGTGCAAGTCAACATGCAGCACCAGCAGGACCACCAGCTGCAGCACCAGCAGGACCACCAGCTGCACCCCCTGCACCCACCCCTCCAACGACTGTCACCACAAATACCATCCCTGCCGACATGGACAGAACAAGGAGCAACACCAGCACAGGGACCCTGGACCAACGTGGGGCCATGGACACCACCACCACCACCAACCCCCAAGGGGGACCAGGGTCATCTGTGCGTGCCACTGCACGCACTGCACATGTCGGCAGGGGGTGGGAGGACAGAGGTCGCTGCTTGCAGAGGTTGCTGGTGTGCATGATGACCCACAACTGGTACGCACAGCCGATGCGTACCAGTCCAGCACCGGAGATCTCAGCCAGGTAGTGGGGCTCCTCAGAGACATGAAACAGCAGCAGGCTGCCCATCATGCCCGCTTGGACTCACACATGTCCCGCGTGGAGTCCAAGTGGGATGCACTGCAAGAGATGACGGCGGTGCACAGGGACATTTTACAATGCCTCCGCCAGATGAACAGCAACCAGTCCACACCTCCCTGTGTGCCAACAACATCTGGTGCTGAACAAACTGCAACTGCCACAGGGAGGGAGGATGACTCTGGCGGAGAGTCCCCTGCACCGCAGCAGCCTGTACTTGAGGTGCCCCCCCCAAAGAAGAGGGGTCGTCCGAGGAGGAGCAAGTGAGAGGCCGATGGCCAAGTGCAACTCCCAGGAAGCCTGAACCTGTTCTGGATGTTCACCTTTGTGCACAGACTGTTCACCCTGTTGACGGCAACACAACTCCCACACATTACATGGGGAGTACAAGTTGGACCAATGTCTCAGACAACTGTGGCCCCGATACTGGGGATTTTGTCTACCATGACTTTCAATTCACCTAGGAACTTCTGATTGCAAGATATATGTACAGCACTAACCATCCTATGCACTATTCACACAAATGTATCACAATAAACACACTAATACACCATACTTGCCTTTGTTGTGATTCCAACGTGGGTGCTGTCATGGGGATGATGAACTGCAAAATTACACTGTGTATGCGAACTGCAACAGCAAGTACAACACAGGCATGTGAGTAAAGGCAACGTGACACATATGAGGGAGACACACCACCAGGGCTACACAACACATACACACCTAGGCCATCTGACTCATTGCCTACACTGATGTTGCCAGGGAAGACGGTGCAATGCACAGACACCACACCTATTCCCAGTTGTAGTCAAGTAGCCCACAGGTGCAGTAAGCAAATGGCAGTCAAATGTGTGACCACAGACAACGCACATCACAAAGTGAAGCACAGGTTTATTACACAGTTGCAACATGTCGTAACCACTACAGATGCAAGGTAATCCCACCTGGCAGCGGGCACACAGTCAACAACTGTAGAAGGAAGGAAGTCCATGGGTGTGGCGCACATCACCTGTAGGGACACAACAGCTACCACCCTGGAAGTACAATCACGTCGTCGGTGGACACAGTTGACCAAACGAATCTGAAAGTACCCTGTGAAGGACAGAAATGACACACAGTCAAAAGCAATGGAGAACAGGACAGAACAGCAAAACTCATGCACAATACATGTTACAAGATACCCACCCAGAACCAAGTTAGCATGTCAACACTGTTGGGGAGTACAGACCACCTGTAAGCACACATCGCTACACACATCCAGTCAAGTAGCCCATGGACACACTCCAACAGCACCAGAGCACCACCTACACATATCATGCCAACTCACATCATTGACATGACACCTCAGGATACTCACATTCAGCTAAAGAAGTTGGTGATGAGCTGTGTGCGGACATCACCCTCATCATCATCATCATCACTGGCATCGTGGTCCAGGCCAGGATCCTCCACAGGTGGCGGATGTTGGTCATTGTCATCCTGGATGAGAGGCAACTCCTTCCGCACTGCCAGGTTGTGGAGCATGCAGCAGACGATGATAATCTTGCACACTTTCGCTGGGGCATATGGGAGGGACCCTCCTGTCTTGTCCAGGCAGCGGAAGCGGCTCTTCAGGAGACCAAATGTCCGCTCAATCACTCTCCTGGTCCGACCATGTGCCTCATTGTAGCGCATCTGGGCTGGTGTCACAGGGTTCCTGAGGGGTGTCAGCAACCATGGCATGTTGTGGTATCCCGAGTCACCTACGGACAGACAAGTGCACATTAGCTGACTTGGAAAAGTGGGCGGAATACTACAGATCAGATCACACACAATGGCACAAAGTCAGTACACACCGACAAGCCAGGCACGCTGGTTCTGCATCTGTGCCATCATCCTGGGGATGCGACTACTCCTCATCACAAAGGCATCGTGTGCTGAACCAGGGAAACGGGCACACACGTGTGTGATGGTCATATCTGCAAGACACACCACCAGTGCATTGACCGAGTGGTAGTGCTTGCGGTTATGGTAGGCCTGCTCCTGGGCCTGTGGTGGTACCAAAGCCACATGTGTCCCATCAATGGAGCCAATGACATGCGGCATCCTCCCCAGGGCATAGAAGTCACTCTTCACGTCAGTGAGTCGTTGCAGTCTAGGGAAATAGATGTACCGGTTCAGGAATAGCAACATTGCCACAAAAACATCACGGAGAACACGGCTCAACATGGTCTGTGACATCCCACCAGCAGTCGCCACAGTATGTTGGAAGGTACCGGTGGCAAAGAAGTGTAGGGCTGCCATCACCTTCACCTTGGGGGTCAGCGCTGTAGGATACAGCCGGCCAGGCTGCAAATGTGGGGCCAACTGCACTGCCAAATCCTCAATCAGCTGCCTGGTGAAGCGGTACCGTCGGATGCTGTCCCGTTCCACCATCGTTGCCAGGTCTGGGAATGGTCGATGGACAGCAGGAGCCCTGCAGTGCAGAGGAGAAGAAAGCAAGATTGTCAGTCAGCCCACATATGCGGCATTGAACACACTCAATATCACAACATACATCATTATGAGGCACAACTACATGAAGTGTGCAGTTCCGTAAGGACATGTATGGTACATACATGGCCAACATCTGTCATCACGGTTCAACAAGTGGCATCAATAAGTCCCAGGTTGGCCCATTGGATATCATGAGGCCGTGTCACAGTTCCCATCTCCTGCTGCCGTGTCACAATCACCCCCACAGTGACATGTGAGGACAGATGTGCCCCAGGCATCACAGCTCAACGACAGGTACATTCCCAGGGACCCTGTATTGCCACATGGACACTGGCATTACATGGAGTATCATGTATACACCACAGCAAAACAACCATGACCCCCACAGGTAGTGGTCCCACTTGCCACTGCAGGACAGACATGGACGTCTGTGACACACACACGCACAACATCAAAGTCCATGCACACACAACGTGGATGTGGAGACTGTCTCCCATTGTGCACATGAAATCAGAGACATTGTAAACACTACATGCACACAGACTGTGGAGGACCATCACTATTGTGCCACTGGGACACCCTGGCTCAAACATACCGTCCCACATGGGACTCACGGGGTATGTGACATGACATACACATACACCACCGTGAAATGTGACCATGGCACATGCACAGATATGAACAGTTGCACATCACAGTGGTCATGTACACGTAACACCCAGGATCCTGTCCCCATGAACACGTGCACAGCCTGGGGGTGGCTGCCCCCAGGTGACACCCACAGGACAACATGTACACCAACATACACACAATAGGAAATGCAGCCTTACATGCCTTATGATACAGTTTGGACAGGCTGTCGTGTTGTAGGTGTGCCCCTCACTCCCTGGGAGCTATCTGTGGCTGGCATATGTTCATCTGAGACAGGCATGGTGACATATGCCAGTCACTTGTACAGGGATGCGTTGAACAGCAATGGACCGATCGGTGCACCCGGCCGGCCCATTGCATTCAATGTGTGCGGGTACGCGTTGTACCCCTGTACGCGTTGATCAGCAATGGACCGATCGGTGCCCCCGGCCGGCCCATTGCATTCAATGTGTGCGGGTACGCGTTGTACCCCTGTACGCGTTGTACCGCAATGGACCGATCGGTGCCCCCGGCCGGCCCATTGCATTCAATGTGTGCGGGTACGCGTTGTACCCCTGTATGTGTTGATCAGCAATGGACCGATCGGGGCCCCCGGCCGGCCCATTGCATTCAATGTGTGCGGGTATGCGTTGTACCCCTGTACGCGTTGTACCGCAATGGACCGATCGGTGCCCCCAGCCGGCCCATTGCATTCAATGTGTGCGGGTACGCGTTGTACCCCTGTACGTGTTGATCAGCAATGGACCGATCGGTGTGCACCCATTGACAATGGCCTAGCCTGGCAACGGACGCGTTTTCGAAATTCGAACGAGTCGGTTGCTGGAAATTCAGTTGGTCACCCACAACAATGTTGCAAAATCATGTATGTCATGAAGTTGAAGATTTGAAGGATGCTGTGGGCGTGTATTGGTGCTGCTATTCCATGGATTGGCCAGATTCAGAAGATGCAAACGACTTGGACCTATCACTTTGGACACATGGGACAGTATCTGCCTCTCCAGCACATATATATTGCTGGCTGTTCCCCTGAGAGCTCACTTGCCTGCACTACATGCTCCAGGACGACATCTGCCACTGCACTGCTGCTGTCTCTGCCCCCTCTGGACCCTGCAATGGCACGTACTGTGGAGAGAGCCCCAGCCTTCAGCCTTGAGGAGAACCAGGCCCTGCTGGACAGCCTACTTCCACAGTACAGCAAGCTGTATGGGACACCAGGGGAGCAGGTGAGTGTTCTGTGCACTGCCTTTCTGAATGTGCATTTTGTCTGACTAGCAAGGCTGAAAGTCTGCACGCCACTGGCTAGCAGGCTCACTGAGTAGTTGTCACCTCCCATAGTGTGTAGTGACATGCACTGGACAGTATGGTGCAGTGACAGTGCATTTGAACAAGGTTTTACTTCCCATGCAATGATACCATGTAGTGACGTCTGGCAAACTGTCCATGGGCAGCATTGCACTGCCTGTGTATATCATGTGCCCCTGTGATTGAGGCATGTATATACAACTGTGTCATGCACGGATATGTTGCATGTGTAGTAATGTCCTTTTCACTTTGTCATCCTGACAGGTTAATGCCCATTGGAAGCAGGAGATCTGGAAGGACATCGTCCGGGCTGTCCGGTCCGTGGGGGTCTACAAGCGCCGGATCCGCAACTGCCAGAAGAGGTGGCAGGACCTTCGGGGCTGGACCCGGAGGATTGCACGGGTCCAGCTGAAGCTGTTGCCTCCTCGCAGGAGGGGCGGAACACGGACCCTGATCCCCACATGCTCCAGATCCTGGCGGTGGTGTTTCCAGACCTGGATGGGCAGCTGAAGGCCAGACAGCAGCAAGGAGGGGGTGAGTCAAAGACTGCACTGTGAACTCTGTATTACATGCTATGTGCCCTCCTCTGGCCTGGTTCAACTGCCACAGTACAGCAATCATGTTGTCCAGGAGCCATGTCCCTCTATTGTGCACTGCCCACTCCTCATCTGATACCCAGGTGTGGCCCTTACATTCAGGGAATTGTGTCACTTGGGACTGTGTCCTTGCAGTTTGCTTCACTAAAGGTGGGGGACAGCATCTGTTTCCCTAACTCTGTTGTGGGCATCATGGGTGGGTCCATTGTTCACACAACGCCTGTGTTCGGACATGTAATCTGCGTGTTGCTTTGATATGCGGTCCACTTGCTGAGCTGAGCCACCACATGTGCCTGGGGTATGTGGCACACACCCATGCAGCGGGTGGGAACAATGTTTGGGCCCCAGGAGTGTGCAGATTACGTGTCTCACACATACATAGCCAGCTATCCACTGTCCAGGGCTCATCCCTCATTCATGTGGGGCAGGACAGTAATGCCTACTCCAGGCCATGCAATGCACTCTGTACTCCCACTCCCGTGTATCAGCTGACACATTGTGCGCAGTGATTTGACCCCTCAGGTGTCTGCCTCTGTGTCAGTGTGCTGTGGATTTGTTGCCAGGACTGCTGGGGTGTTTCTCGGTAGGAGTTCAGCATGCCACTGGAGATGTGACCATAGGAGACGATACTTGTGTGTCACATAGGTGTTTGATCAGCTGCCCGTGCAGACTGGGGTATGCGAATGTGAAGTTCATGCAGCTGTTCCCCATTCACAGCAGATTGTGAGGGGCTCAGGTTCAGAGGGTAGTGTCACAGGTCTCCCATATGTCCAATCGGTATGACCTGGAAAGATGAGGGTTAAGATGATGTGTTGTGTGGGGGATGTACATGTGCACTTGTGCAGCTCCAGGACTTGCATTCCCCATGACCTACTATTGTGACACAGTGCAGAGTGTTGTTGTCTGGCTGCCAAGTCATACATCACTGAGACAGTGATGTATGACTTAGCAGTCATGCCTCCGCCATGGCATGTGTCTACTTATTGGTGATCCTGCAGGGGAGTGACATGTGCTACATGCACACCATTGTGGCGATGGCTATCAGGACATGGGTGCATCATGGTGTCTGTCGCTGGTATGCATCACATGCATTTCCTATTTGACTCTGGGGATCCCTTTCATCCGGAAACCTGTACTGACTCAGTGGCAAGAGTTGTGATGTGTGCATGTCCACATGCTACACCGTGTCCTCTGCACTGTCCAACTACTGTGTAGGTGGTGCATGTGTCCACACTGGGGTGTTGCTATCCAACAGATACCAGACAGATGGGTGCAAGGCCATGTGGGATGTGAGTGACATGGTTGGCATCAGACTGACAATTGGCTTCTCCTGTTCAGTTAGGGTACTTTTAGCAATGTTCAACTAATGATGCCAGGGCTTGCTCTTTAATGTGCTGTGCTCACAGTGGTGTGTGCGTTTGGTGCAGGTGACTGATGTCTGTCTGTTTACCCATTGTTTGCAGATACATCCACGGCCACGGAAGGGGACAGCTCCACGGACCAGGAGGAGCCGGAGAGCCAGACTGGGTCAGCAGCCGAGGAGTGGTCGGAGGGACCCAGTGGCACGGAGGGCGAGGGGAGCCACACCGAGGAGTCCTCAGCACCATCCACCTCAGCTGAGGACCAGAGCAACTCGGAGGATGACTCCCTTATGGAGGCGGGTGTCAGCAGCCACCACACCCCAGCTAGTGTTGCTGTCCCCGCCACCACCAGCACCACCACCGCCCTCCCATCGGCTCCCATTCCCCAGGTCCGTGGAGGCTCCCATGTTCGGGAGCGTATCTCCTTTGGGCCAGGCACCGCACCCCCTGCCCCTGTGTCCCCTGCTGCCCTGAGTGAGGAGTCTGTGTACCTCCTTCGCCAGCTCCACGTAGGGCAGACAGCCATGCTGAGTGTCCTCCATGCGCACACCGCTCTGTTGACTCAGCTGGTGTCGTTCATGGAGGGCATCTCATCGGGCATGTCTGACCTACAGAGGGGCAATAGGTCCATGGACTCCTCCCTGACGGCAGCAGTGTCCCTCCTCAGACAGTCCCTCACCCCTCCTGCCTCTGCTCCATCCACACTCCCCAGCACCTTACCCGTCCCAAGCACACACACACCGGCACAGGCACACACCAGCACACACACGTCCAGCACACAGACACACACGCCACAAACAAAACGCACACGCACGCACAGTCAGGGGACTGAAACCAGACTCACAGGGGATGGGGCCCTGGAACACACACACGCATCCACGAGCACTGCGCAGTCCTCAGTTGCCTCTCCCTCCAAAGCACCCTCCCTTGCCTCACCTGCAACCCCAAAGACCCAGCGGCTCTTCCTCAGGGACCTCGGCCTCTTCCCCTCCGATCCAGCTGATACTGCATTCAGGGGGAAGAGGAAGCCCACCCACACGGAGCAGAGTGCCCCTCGCCCCCGGACACCCTCCCCCAGGCGCAGACAGACTGAGGCCCCCACCCGCAAGTCCCCCCGGAGTCGTAAGAGCAAGACCCCGCCGCCGCCCTGCAGCTCAGGCACCAGGTCTCCTTCCTCCATCCCTCAGGCCCCCACTGCACAGGTGCCCAGGTTCCCCAGCCCACAGATATACCATCCCCAAGAGGATCCGGCCTTCTCCCCCTGCCACTTGCTCTCCCGGCACCACACCCCCGCTGCGCTTGTCTGTGCCACTGATGTGGTGAGGGTGTCCTCCCCCTCTGTCCAGCCCACCTTGCCTGTTCCCCATTCTCCTCCCCTGGTGGTAGGCACTGCAGTGGAGTCCACTACCACCCTGTCTGACTTGGGCACTGCCGTGGCGGACCTGTCCACTCCATCTGCAGGGTCCACTGCAGTCGTGCCGGCACCCACAACATCTGAGTCATGCCCCCCAGTTGTGCCGACACACACCATGTCAGGCACCTCCACTGCAGTTGTCAGTGGCTCTCCAGCACCCACCACCCCTTCCCTGCTTCCTCCTGGTGAGCCCTGATCCTGTCCCTGCGGTGCCTGGCCTGCCCCCGGTTGCCCCTCCTAGTGGATTGTCCCTGGTTTTGTGCAGTGCAGGCATGCGTAGGGTGACATCTGCCACTGTCACCCTGTTTGGACTTTGACAATGGACTGGCCATTGGCCTTTGTGTTTTTTCTGGACTTTCAGTTTTCAATACACACATATGCTGAATAAAGCAACTTTCTGTTCTCTAGTGCTTATGCTTCTGATGTACATGTTGTTGATGATGCTAACCATGCCCTTGCTGCACTGATGGTGATATTTGGTCTCATGATAATGAAGTGTTACTGTGCAGGAACCCATGTGGTCCAGGGGGAATGTGTCATATCCTGTGGTGTATCCATGTCATCCATAGCAGCATCTGAGGGTGTCATGTGTTCAGTATTTGGCAATGGGATTTCCTACTTACATTAGCAATTTCACATCTGTGGCTTCCACCCCTGCACATCTGTTGTGCCTGCCATTGTTCAAATCGTCTACTTCCCTGACCGTGTGGCCATCTCCACTGGACATGCAGGTTTGGGCATCAATGGGGAAGGACTCATCTGTGTTGTCAGTGCAACATTGCTATACAAGTGTGTTGGATCTGTGCTGATGATTTCGTTGGCACTTCCATGACCAGGCTGATGTGACGGGAGCCTTCATTTGGTGCTAATTGTTGATTGTGTGACCAAGTGCTCAGCTGACATGATGGGGCCCTACTGAGGCAACATATGGCACAGCTTTCCTCACACAGGAGTGGAGTCCCCTCATGGCAGTGTGTACTCCTGTGACATTGCCTGCGCCCAAGGTGTGTGTTGTATGAGCATGTCTGTGTGTTCACTTCCGTTTAGCTGTGCATGCTGTGATCCCTAGTGTTGTACCTGTTTGTGATGCTTGCTGAGTTGACCTATGTTCCCCCAAAGTCTTCTCCCTGGGTTCTCTGTGATGTGGGTGCATGGCACATTACTGGTCATCAGGGTGTCACCCATAGGTGTGTTTTCTGTCAGGGCTGAGTTTGTGTGCAGACACAGATGGGTCACAGTCAGGTTTCCCCTTGGCACTTGTTGTTTGCCCCTGTCATGTGATTTCCAGTTTGTGTTATCTTTCAGTGATTGTGACACGTTGTGTGTGTGACTGCTGGCACTCCTCAGGGTCCGGGCTGCAATGTTGGTTGTTGTCTATGTGTGTTCTTTGTGGGTGACCTTGGCTTCTTCATTGGTGTGTGACTGTGGCTGGGATCCCATTGGTTGGTGTGGTATTGCAGTCACGTCCATGTACAGCGTAGTGTGCAGTGTGTCAGACATTCAGGAGTCTTGTTGAGTGGCCATGTGTGATGTGTTTCTGCACCTTGGTTCCCACCCACCACCCTGGAATAGTCATGGGTGCATGTGCAATGTCACCAGTGCATGTGTGCTTCACTGCTGCACATTGTTGGAGGTCGAGGGGTGTGGTGTTGAGTGTGTGCAGATGAGAGTTGTTGGCCGGCTAGGCCCCTGCCTCCATGTTGGCCTTGGCTTACTGGCCGTGCTGATTGATTTGTGCTTGTGTAGGTGTGATGGTAGTTTGTTGCTCAGGACACATGACTGTGGTTCACAGTGTGAACGACATTTATCTTTGTCATCACAGTGGGATTGTAATGCAGCCCAGGGTCACCACATTGTGGGGGCCCTGGGGGTAGTGCTATGGTGTGTCTGTGTCTTGCTGTGTCAGTTGCTGTTCCTACGTGCCTGTGTGACATGTGTGATTTGTGCTCCCTCTCATCTGACAATGCCTGCTTGCCCACATAGGGGATTTGGATCCATGAGTTACCTTTGTGTGGCACTGTATGCACATCTGTATGATTGGTATTCAGGTCTCCTCATGTGTTGTGTGGTTGCCTGGGGACACTGGCACCCCCCTCACCTGTTGTGTATGATGTGCAGTGTGGGTCTGCCTGTTTGTGTTTGTGCATCTGCACCACTGCATTGGCATATCTTGGGTGTGCCATTGGCTGTATGTAGTTTGGTGGGTTTCCCCTGCTGTCCCTGGGACTCCTAGGTCATCGGTCAGCACAATGATCATGGTTTGTGTGTCCCATTGCTGCCATGGTATGGTATCTGTTCACCTCACATCTACAGTCTCCACAGGGTATCTGCATTTGTGTGCCCATTGGTGCAAATATGTGGGTCTGCATTCTGATGGTCACTTCTGTCATTGTGTCATTGATGAATGTTGACAGTGTCAGCCCCCATGGGTGTTGTTTGTCTGCACATGGCCAAAGGTATGTCTTATTTGCACTGCAGTATTTGCCTCCCCCAATTTATGTTGCAATGGGACACATGCACTACTTTGCCACTGATGTGTTTTATGTTCTGTGACCAGGAATCATCCATGCAGGTTGGCAGTTGCAGCTTTTTCTTTGTCAACACTTACATTTTGGTCACTGTGATGATGGGGGTTTGGACCCCATTGCCACAATGTTCAAAATGTGCTTCAGCTATGGACCCCACACTTACATTTTGTTCACTGTGATGATGGGGGTTTGGACCCCATTGCCACAATGTTCAAAATATGCTTCAGCTATGGACCCCACACTTACATTTTGGTCACTGTGATGATGGGGGTTTGGACCCCATTGCCACACTGTTCAAAATGTGCTTCAGCTATGGACCCCACACTTACATTTTGGTCACTGTGATGATGGGGGTTTGGACCCCATTGCCACACTGTTCAAAATGTGCTTCAGCTATGGACCCCACACTTACCTTTTGGTCACTGTGATGATGGGGGTTTGGACCCCATTGCCACACTGTTCAAAATGTGCTTCAGCTATGGACCCCACACTTACCTTTTGGTCACTGTGATGATGGGGGTTTGGACCCCATTGCCACACTGTTCAAGATGTGCTTCAGCTATGGACCCCACACTTACATTTTGGTCACTGTGATGATGGGGGTTTGGACCCCATTGCCACACTGTTCAAAATGTGCTTCAGCTATGGCCCCCACACTTACATTTTGGTCACTGTGATGATGGGGGTTTGGACCCCATTGCCACAATGGTCATGGCCTGCTTGCATTGTGGGGGCCACACACATATATGTGTGGCACATGTGATAGGGGGTCACATTGTATGTTCAAAGTCATGTTCAGTGTTGTAGGCATTTGACACAGTCTACACACGCTTGTCATGGTGTTGGGGGGATGTCTTTTTCTTGCTTTCCCTAGGTTGTGGTGTGCTGGTTGTGTCATGCATTGTCCATCCTATGAGTGGGGGTGGTGTTGGTGGTAGGCATCCAGCCCCCCATGGGTAGAGGTGGTAGTAGTGACAGGCATCCAGCCCCCCTGGCTAAGGGTGGTAGTAGTGGTAGGCATCCAGCCCCCCCTGGGTAAGGGTGGTAGTAGTGGTAGGCATCTGGCACCCCCCTGGCTACGGGTGGTAGTAGTGGTAGGCATCCAGCCCCCCCTGGGTAAGGGTGGTAGTGGTGGTGGGCATCTGGCACCCCCATGGCTAAGGGTGGTAGTAGTGGTAGGCATCCAGCCCCCCCTGGGTAAGGGTGGTAGTAGTGGTAGGCATCCAGCCCCCCCTGGGTAAGGGTGGTAGTGGTGGTGGGCATCTGGCACCCCCCTGGCTAAGGGTGGTAGTAGTGGTAGGCATCCAGCCGCCCCTGGGTAAGGGTGGTAGTAGTGGTAGGCATCTGGCACCCCCCTGGGTAAGGGTGGTAGTAGTGGTAGGCATCTGGCACCCCCATGGCTAAGGGTGGTAGTAGTGGTAGGCATCCAGCCCCCCCTGGGTAAGGGTGGTAGTGGTGGTGGGCATCTGGCACCCCCATGGCTAAGGGTGGTAGTAGTGGTAGGCATCCAGCCCCCCCTGGGTAAGGGTGGTAGTAGTGGTAGGCATCCAGCCCCCCTGGGTAAGGGTGGTAGTGGTGGTGGGCATCTGGCACCCCCCTGGCTAAGGGTGGTAGTAGTGGTAGGCATCCAGCCCCCCCTGGGTAAGGGTGGTAGTAGTGATAGGCATCCAGCCCCCCCTGGGTAAGGGTGGTAGTGGTGCTGGGCATCTGGCAACCCCCTGGGTAAGGGTGGTAGTAGTGGTAGGCATCTGGCACCCCCATGGCTAAGGGTGGTAGTAGTGGTAGGCATCCAGCCCCCCTGGGTAAGGGTGGTAGTGGTGGTGGGCATCTGGCACCCCCATGGCTAAGGGTGGTAGTAGTGGTAGGCATCCAGCCCCCTGGGTAAGGGTGGTAGTAGTGGTAGGCATCCAGCCCCCCTGGGTAAGGGTGGTAGTGGTGGTGGGCATCTGGCACCCCCATGGCTAAGGGTGGTAGTAGTGGTAGGCATCCAGCCCCCCTGGGTAAGGGTGGTAGTAGTGGTAGGCATCCAGCCCCCTGGGTAAGGGTGGTAGTGGTGGTAGGCATCTGGCACCCCCATGGCTAAGGGTGGTAGTAGTGGTAGGCATCCAGCCCCCCTGGGTAAGGGTGGTAGTGGTGGTGGGCATCTGGCACCCCCATGGCTAAGGGTGGTAGTAGTGGTAGGCATCCAGTCTCCCCTGGGTAAGGGTGGTAGTAGTGGTAGGCATCCAGCCCCCCTGGGTAAGGGTGGTAGTGGTGGTGGGCATCTGGCACCCCCTGGCTAAGGGTGGTAGTAGTGGTAGGCATCCAGCCCCCCCTGGGTAAGGGTGGTAGTAGTGGTAGGCATCCAGCCCCCCCTGGGTAAGGGTGGTAGTAGTGGTAGGCATCCAGCCCCCCTGGGTAAGGGTGGTAGTGGTGGTGGGCATCTGGCACCCCCCTGGCTAAGGGTGGTAGTAGTGGTAGGCATCCAGCCCCCCCCTGGGTAAGGGTGGTAGTGGTGGTGGGCATCTGGCACCCCCCTGGCTAAGGGTGGTAGTAGTGGTAGGCATCCAGCCCCCCCTGGGTAAGGGTGGTAGTAGTGGTAGGCATCCAGCCCCCCTGGGTAAGGGTGGTAGTGGTGGTGGGCATCTGGCACCCCCCTGGCTAAGGGTGGTAGTAGTGGTAGGCATCCAGCCCCCGCTGGGTAAGGGTGGTAGTAGGGGTAGG
Source organism: Calotriton arnoldi (assembly GCA_963921515.1). Taxonomy (NCBI): domain Eukaryota; kingdom Metazoa; phylum Chordata; class Amphibia; order Caudata; family Salamandridae; genus Calotriton; species Calotriton arnoldi. The sequence goes on along the minus strand of CAWUFW010005772.1, from coordinate 107,071 downwards.
CATCCAGCCCCCCTGGGTAAGGGTGGTAGTGGTGGTGGGCATCTGGCTCCCCCCTGGGTAAGGGTGGTAGTAGTGGTAGTCATCTGGCACCCCCATGGCTAAGGGTGGTAGTAGTGGTAGGCATCCAGCCCCCCCTGGGTAAGGGTGGTAGTAGTGGTAGGCATCCAGCCCCCCCTGGGTAAGGGTGGTAGTAGTGGTAGGCATCCAGCCCCCCCTGGGTAAGGGTGGTAGTGGTGGTGGGCATCTGGCACCCCCCTGGCTAAGGGTGGTAGTAGTGGTAGGCATCCAGCCCTTCCTGGGTAAGGGTGGTAGTGGTGGTGGGCATCTGGCACCCCCATGGCTAAGGGTGGTAGTAGTGGTAGGCATCCAGCCCCCCCTGGGTAAGGGTGGTAGTAGTGGTAGGCATCCAGCCCCCCTGGGTAAGGGTGGTAGTGGTGGTGGGCATCTGGCACCCCCCTGGCTAAGGGTGGTAGTAGTGGTAGGCATCCAGCCCCCCCTGGGTAAGGGTGGTAGTAGTGGTAGGCATCCAGCCCCCCAGGGTAAGGGTGGTAGTGGTGGTGGGCATCTGGCACCCCCTGGGTAAGGGTGGTAGTAGTGGTAGGCATCTGGCACCCCCATGGCTAAGGGTGGTAGTAGTGGTAGGCATCCAGCCCCCCTGGGTAAGGGTGGTAGTGGTGGTGGGCATCTGGCACCCCCATGGCTAAGGGTGGTAGTGGTAGGCATCCAGCCCCCTGGGTAAGGGTGGTAGTAGTGGTAGGCATCCAGCCCCCCTGGGTAAGGGTGGTAGTGGTGGTGGGCATCTGGCACCCCCCTGGCTAAGGGTGGTAGTAGTGGTAGGCATCCAGCCCCCCCTGGGTAAGGGTGGTAGTAGTGGTAGGCATCCAGCCCCCCTGGGTAAGGGTGGTAGTGGTGGTGGGCATCTGGCACCCCTGGGTAAGGGTGGTAGTAGTGGTAGGCATCTGGCACCCCCATGGCTAAGGGTGGTAGTAGTGGTAGGCATCCAGCCCCCTGGGTAAGGGTGGTAGTGGTGGTGGGCATCTGGCACCCCCATGGCTAAGGGTGGTAGTAGTGGTAGGCATCCAGCCCCCCCTGGGTAAGGGTGGTAGTGGTGGTGGGCATCTGGCACCCCCATGGCTAAGGGTGGTAGTAGTGGTAGGCATCCAGCCCCCCTGGGTAAGGGTGGTAGTAGTGGTAGGCATCCAGCCCCCCCTGGGTAAGGGTGGTAGTGGTGGTGGGCATCTGGCACCCCCTGGGTAAGGGTGGTAGTAGTGGTAGGCATCTGGCACCCCCATGGCTAAGGGTGGTAGTAGTGGTAGGCATCCAGCCCCCCCCTGGGTAAGGGTGGTAGTGGTGGTGGGCATCTGGCACCCCCATGGCTAAGGGTGGTAGTAGTGGTAGGCATCCAGCCCCCCCTGGGTAAGGGTGGTAGTAGTGGTAGGCATCCAGCCCCCCCTGGGTAAGGGTGGTAGTGGTGGTTGGCATCTGGCACCCCCCTGGGTAAGGGTGGTAGTAGTGGTAGGCATCTGGCACCCCCATGGCTAAGGGTGGTAGTAGTGGTAGGCATCCAGCCCCCCCCTGGGTAAGGGTGGTAGTGGTGGTGGGCATCTGGCACCCCCATGGCTAAGGGTGGTAGTAGTGGTAGGCATCCAGCCCCCCCTGGGTAAGGGTGGTAGTAGTGGTAGGCATCCAGCCCCCCCTGGGTAAGGGTGGTAGTGGTTGTGGGCATCTGGCACCCCCCTGGGTAAGGGTGGTAGTAGTGGTAGGCATCTGGCACCCCCATGGCTAAGGGTGGTAGTAGTGGTAGGCATCCAGCCCCCCCCTGGGTAAGGGTGGTAGTGGTGGTGGGCATCTGGCACCCCCATGGCTAAAGGTGGTAGTAGTGGTAGGCATCCAGCCCCCCCTGGGTAAGGGTGGTAGTAGTGGTAGGCATCCAGCCCCCCCTGGGTAAGGGTGGTAGTGGTGGTGGGCATCTGGCACCCCCATGGCTAAAGGTGGTAGTAGTGGTAGGCATCCAGCCCCCCTGGGTAAGGGTGGTAGTAGTGGTAGGCATCCAGCCCCCTGGGTAAGGGTGGTAGTGGTGGTGGGCATCTGGCACCCCCTGGGTAAGGGTGGTTGTAGTGGTAGGCATCTGGCACCCCCATGGCTAAGGGTGGTAGTAGTGGTAGGCATCCAGCCCCCCTTGGGTAAGGGTGGTAGTGGTGGTGGGCATCTGGCACCCCCATGGCTAAGGGTGGTAGTAGTGGTAGGCATCCAGCCCCCCCGGGGTAAGGGTGGTAGTAGTGGTGGGCATCCAGCCCCCCCTGGGTAAGGGTGGTAGTGGTGGTGGGCATCTGGCACCCCCTTGACTAAGGGTGGTAGTAGTGGTAGGCATCCAGCCCCCCCTGGGTAAGGGTGGTAGTAGTGGTAGGCATCCAGCCCCCCCTGGGTAAGGGTGGTAGTGGTGGTGGGCATCTGGCACCCCCTGGGTAAGGGTGGTAGTAGTGTTAGTCATCTGGCACCCCCCTGGGTAAGGGTGGTAGTAGTGGTAGGCATCCAGACCCCCTGGGTAAGGGTGGTAGTGGTGGTGGGCATCTGGCACCCCCCTGGCTAAGGGTGGTAGTAGTGGTAGGCATCCAGCCCCCCTGGGTAAGGGTGGTAGTAGTGGTAGGCATCCAGCCCCCTGGGTAAGGGTGGTAGTGGTGGTGGGCATCTGGCACCCCCTGGCTAAGGGTGGTAGTAGTGGTAGGCATCCAGCCCCCCTGGGTAAGGGTGGTAGTAGTGGTAGGCATCCAGCCCCCTGGGTAAGGGTGGTAGTGGTGGTGGGCATCTGGCACCCCCTGGCTAAGGGTGGTAGTAGTGGTAGGCATCCAGCCCCCCTGGGTAAGGGTGGTAGTAGTGGTAGGCATCTGGCACCCCCTGGGTAGGGGTGGTAGTAGTGGTAGGCATCTGGCACCCCCATGGCTAAGGGTGGTAGTAGTGGTAGGCATCCAGCCCCCCCTGGGTAAGGGTGGTAGTGGTGGTGGGCATCTGGCACCCCCATGGCTAAGGGTGGTAGTAGTGGTAGGCATCCAGCCCCCCTGGGTAAGGGTGGTAGTAGTGGTAGGCATCCAGCCCCCTGGGTAAGGGTGGTAGTGGTGGTGGGCATCTGGCACCCCCTGGCTAAGGGTGGTAGTAGTGGTAGGCATCCAGCCCCCCTGGGTAAGGGTGGTAGTAGTGGTAGGCATCTGGCACCCCCCTGGGTAAGGGTGGTAGTAGTGGTAGGCATCTGGCACCCCCATGGCTAAGGGTGGTAGTAGTGGTAGGCATCCAGCCCCCCTGGGTAAGGGTGGTAGTGGTGGTGGGCATCTGGCACCCCCATGGCTAAGGGTGGTAGTGGTGGTAGGCATCTGGCACCCCCATGGCTATGGGTGGTAGTGGTGGTTGGCATCCGGCCCCCCCTGGGTAGGGGTGGTGGTGCGCATTCAGGCCCCTGTGTGCATATGTGGCATTGGTGATGGGCATCCCGCCCCTATGGTGCTGCTGTTGTGGTGTAAGTAAATTCTGCATCCCTCTGTGTGTGTCTGATGTGTCGTGTACGTGTTGTTTGTGTTTTGTGGTTGGTGTCTGACTTACCTTCTGCGCCGTACGCGTCCGTGCCTGTTCCGGTAGTAAATGTAGAATATTGGTATGATCGGGACGAAGGGATTCATGGTTCGTTCGTGTCGTTCGTCTTTCTCGTCGCTTCGCGTCGTCCTCGTCGCTGGCGTGTTCGCCTCATAGCCGTGGATCGTGTTGTGGCGCGAATCAGAGCTTATGTGCGCCTCTCCCGGATGCTTTGACGTGCCGTGCGTAGCGACGGGTTCGGCGCGTACGGAAAGCGCATCGTACTTGTTCGGCCGGACGGGGCTGCATTTTCCCTTCCGTGCGACTCGATTCTGCGTTTCCGGATTCGCCTCGGTCGGAGAACAGGACCTGGATTGGGTGAGTACGACTCGGCCGGATTCTGTGCTGTTGTGCGCATCGTACTTACTCGTTCGGTGTGCTGTACGGATCGGTCGGGAAACAGGCATTCGCATGGCTTTTTTCCCGACCGAATGGTATTGGGTGCGCCTCCGACCGAGATCGGAATCGGCCCCTCTGTGTTTTTCAAACGTGGTAGTATTTGGAAATACTGCCTCGAGCTGAGTTATTTTCTGAGCTACCCAGAATGGTATTTGTTCACGTTTTGTGGGCATTTTGCCCATTACCGTGTGTAACGTTTGTGGAGTAATTTTAGTTGCTGTACCCTGAGATTGAGTTCCATTTGTTGCAACTGTTGTTGGTTGGACTGTGAAAGTCCTCATGACGTATTGCGTCAGGTTTCTGTAGATTCTAATTAAATCTTTGTGTTGTATTAGTAAGTCTGGTTGTGGCATTGTATCAATGTCAGGATGTGGTGTGTAGGCCGCTAATATTGGCCATGTTGCCCCGTCTCCTCCGAGCGGGCCTAATCTTACTCTTTGTCTTATATGGGTTAGGGCGCCTTTAAACCAGTAAAAATGTTCCTGGTACGTGAGTGGAACTTCTATGTCCTCGCAAGGACCGTATTCCGCTGGTGCATCTCCTTCTACATAGTAGTGAAATGTGTGTGTTCTTGCATCTGCTTCTGGGAATGTAACCCACGAGTAGAATACCTCTGTTTTGTTTGATTTGTGTGCCTCAATGATGAAAGCTACTAAGCCACCCCTAGCTGGTACTCCATATTCTAGTAATTTTAGGGTGATAGTACGTCTGAATTTAGGTGCAATGAGAATTCCATCCACCTCTTCATCTTCTACTGAGAGGCGTCTAGCCACCACCGGGTTATCTTGGTTGGTTGTGTCCTCAGTCATTTTGGAAAGTAGTTTGTTCAAGGGAACTAAGATAAGGTGTTATGCACAATTTTAGGAACAAAATGTCCTTCAAGCTTGATTAACCAGCAGCCAATAAATAGGGTATTTCGCCTACTCAGCTGTGGCGGAGTTTGTGCCCACCCACTCCAGACGTCTCTGGTGTTTAGTGGGTAGGGGTCTCTGAGAATAGCACGACTGAACTACTCAGATTCTACTGTTTAATAAGTACCTACCAACGTTGGTGGCGCCATGTCGTGTAGTTCCTATAGTACCCAAGCAGGACCTGCGCGTTTGGATAACATAAACTGTGGGATTGGTGGCAGCTGGTTCCGTACACCCCCACCGAGAAATTTTAGCCTGTTTGCATTTAAGCTAGCTCACAGTGCCACTAGTGTCTCCTCTTATCGGGGAGAGATTAGTTTCTGGCAACCTCAGAACATGGCAACCCTGATCCCTCAAGATCGTGGAAACAATGTACTACTTTTCACTCAGTCACTCATGCTCATTTAGTTTATCTCAGAGATACACAGAATAAACAGTCTGGGCGTTTCAATAAGGATTTATTGAACAGTGGTTATTCTCGTGTAAAATATATGAGCTGCAACAACCATTAGACAGTAGCAGAGATATATGATTAGCAGTACTATGAATATACAAGGATAGTACAGTTCTACCATCTTGCAATAAGCATGAATAAATACATGAATATAAAATGCAGGATAAAAGTGCGCGTACTCCTACGATGCCTATCTAGTTGTACCTAAGTGTACCTAGAATGTGAGAAGGTTTGAAGCCAAGAATCCCTCTAAGGTTTAGTCGAACCCCATTACCTGAAGTGTGAGAATGCAGGAGCCCTTCTTGGTCTCGAGTTGGACACCCCGCAAGAGATGTTCAGACCACTGTCAGCTGGAGCGGCTGCATGCAGGAGCCTCAGCGTCTCTGGTCAGTGTGTCGGCCTGGAAGTCTCGGTTCCCTCCAACTAACATTAGCAAGAGGTGCTATATTTATACAGAAAGTATCTACGGCTCCTTTGTCCCTTGTTGCTTGTATTAGCCATTGTTGGATTTGAGGATGACGTATGGGATGAACCGTGTACGTAGATATGGGGAGGAAGGTGGTGTAGCCCCAGCCTGGTTACTAAGAACCCTTATGAATATTCATTCATACTGTGTGAGTCTATTGATGGAGTTATAGGACTCTATTGTTCAGGAGAAAACCTCCTTCTGCACCCAGGTCTAGAACTAGGTAAAGGTTCAATCCTAAAAGGCTCGTTACAGTGTAGTGTAGGGGAGGTAATGTAGGTGAAGGGGTATGATGTTACCCGGGCCTATATTAGGGTCCCTATATGAAACATAACAATACATGTGACCTTAAATGCAACAATGCACATTAACACAGACAATCCAATATCTCTGATACATTGAGGATTGCATGTTAGGAAACTAGGTACACAACACAATGGCAAAAGCTGAGTTCAGAGCAAACAGGACATTGAGGTATTGTGACAGTTAGTGAGGTGTAACTTATCAGACTCCACTCCCTCAGGTATTCTTGGCAAGCCTTCAGTATATAGGATCTGCAAGACCTTCCCCTCCCAGGGAAACATTCTTATTGGGGTACTGGGGGGACCACCCCCAGTCCTCTGTTGCTTGGAGGCCAGGTGTTGCTTGGAGGCCAAGAAACGCACCTTCCCCCTAAGGTCATTCCACCTCTTTCTAATTACCTCCTTTGTGCGCAGGGTGGTACCTACATCATTCACTCTCTCTACTATTTTGATTCACATGTCCCTTTTCTGACTGATAGTAGTATTTTGGACTTGGGCTCCAAACAATTCGGGCTCAAATTTTATGATTTCATCCACCATGACAGACAACTCTGAAAAACGTAGTATTGTTTTTGTCTGGCCATATCCCCAAATTAAAATCAGTGACAATACAAGCAAAAATACACCATGGGATGAAAAGAAAATGTGCTGCAAAAGTGTGTGGAGAATTGTAAAAAGGATGGGGAAAAAAGTCCTTCTTTCACTCCCCAAAATGTTGCATCAGAACTGCTGAGCTGCAGTTGAGTGGCAAAGGATCATGGTCTGAAATGGAGTGTGTTTTATAGTGTAATTTGGAGGTGTATCCACTTGGCCAATGGACATCAGGTGTGTTGTATTAATATCCATCCAAAGGCCACTGTTATGGTGCTTTGCTGAAAGCGTACCGCTACAGCCTACCGTTGTCAAGGAACCACCACAAGGGAACCACTAGTGCAGCTGGGTTTTCTTAATCTGCTCAGCAGAAACCTGCAGCCCTGACGGTGATTGAGTACCAACAGCAAGCATTGCAGTATGCAGGGTCGCAGGTGGGACACACTCCATCGACTTGGTTGGCAGTTCAGGCTGCATGCATCGTAATAGGGCGGGAGAAAGATCGACGACTCCACAGAGTACTTGGGACCGCACTGGAATAGCGGTAAGACCGCAAACTCGTAATCAGGCCCTAAGTCTTGGTATCTCTAAACCCATATCTTGCACACAATATACCCTTCCTTTTTGCTGGAGACAGCAAAAGAGACAGCATGCAACAAACCCAACTATAAAACACATAAACAATTGAAGAATATATATCATAACATAATTGTTTCCAAAACATTTTTCTATTAAAATATAACAAATCTAAATAATACATTATTTACAAAACATATTTAAACAAAAGCAAAATTGAACCCACAAAATAGTAATACCACACAACTAAATAACAATATTTACATTATTTTCAACATTTGCATAAAAAAGTTTCAATTCAAAACTAATTAAAGATACAATTGATTTCATGCAAAATTAAGAATTAGTATAATTAATGCATTATTCAATTAAAATTTTATTTAAAAACTATTCACAGAAATGCCTCAATATATCCCACACCCCAAATTTAACATGTAGTACATAACACAACAACTATAAAACACTAAATAGATAAATAACAATGTAACAATAAAAAAACATATTAACCAATTGACTTAAATTAATCTAATCTTAAAAAAATGACCAACTCAATACCAACCAACTAACCCAATACTCCAACAAACTCCACAACCCAAACTTAAAATTGTATACGTAAATACAAAATGTAATTAATAATTAAACAAAAAACGATTAAAACGTAAAATAATCAGCAAATTAAGAAATTAACATTAATTGATACATAATTAATAAAAGACGCTCCACACCCAATCCACTGATCAACTCAACAACCCGAATTAAAACTATATCAAATTGAACAATTTATTAAATGTTTTAAAAAAGTAAATTATAACAAAAATATTTTTTTACAAATTAGCTATCATAAATTAATATATAATTAAAAATACTTCCCACCCAATCACCCAATAAACCCATCAACCCCCAACAACTTACATAACAATATGTTTCACTAAATAATTATAATTTTACAGTGCCATATACCATCAATTAAAATAATAAACCATATGATCAAATACCATAATAATAAAGATGTTAAACTAAACAATATTTTAAACTTTGATACCATAGTCAAACAGTTAAAAGATTATATACTCACCTTACAGAGTATGCCTCACAATATTTTTGTAGTCATGATATTTGGATGACAATATTATGGTCAGACAATATTGTTGGATAAATATTTAGGTGGAAGATCGTTCTCTGAGGCCACCTCTCACTCTTCTGGTTAAGGAGCACTACAAGCTTGTGAAGAAGCTAAGATGAAATTGTGCAGTGATTCTAAAACAAACTCAAAACACTCAGATTCCCCAGCAGTACATGGTGGATGACCCCTGGGACTCAAGAGGCAATATACTTACAAGTGTATTTCATCCGCTTCTCAAACAGTCTGCAATCATGGGGTTCTCGTCAGTGACACTTGCAAATATGCTCCTGCTATTGTCAGTGAGAGGCAGTAGACAGGAGCCACAAGCATAATGGAAAACAATGGTCCTCCATTGTAGTGTAAGGGGTCTCAGTGTTCATGCGCTACAAGGGAAACACTCAATAGGTAGTAGACTAATATGCCTTACCCACCGATGAAATACCTGAAGTCTTGTAAAATACCCCCCTGTACTGATCAATAATGTGAAAAACACTTACTTTAAGCAGCAGCTGAAAAAGGATGACCTAAGCGATCCAGTGGCTGAAAGGGCCCGACCCAAAGCCCCTTTATGTGTATTATTAAGGTTATGATTGCAAAAGATCTAGCAGCAATAAAGCTGTCTACTGCCATATCTAAAAGTTCTCAATGAGTGGCAAACTGAGGGGATCAAGGTAAAGAATTGAAAGGGTGTTTAGTGTGAATGAATGAAACACAGAAATAACACATATGATGGACCCAATCAACTCAACATGATTTTCACTTATTACCGATGTACACAAAAGAGTAATGGATGGAATGCTTGAATTCATCTCGGCCACTTCACTTATTACTCTTGGGATAGTTGAGTTTTATTAGAATAGCATCAGTTTAATCTATTTCAGGGTTTTCACTGCCATAATGGCTGGATTAGTGGTACCAAAACCAAGGAAGTCAAACAGAAAGTTCTAATAACCTTTAGAAAATAATCTCACAATTTGAAAAATGAACTAAACCTTGATCTACAGAGTAGAGTCATCCCTATCACACAACAGTAGAACTCTTTCTGCTGGCAGCACCAGCCCAGTAGATATACAGTTTGAAAGACATGTTGGCTACCTTGGGTAGTACTGAGTCTCAAGCTGGGGAACAGTGGAGGCTACATGGGCTGTGAGTCATGTTTGTCGGTTTGGGATCAGAGGTGATGTAAACTACAAAATGTTGGAGACGAGCATTTATTGAGACTCCAACGATCTTTCCCTTTCTGAAAGAAAGAGAAAAAAGTTATTTACACTGGCATTGTGGGGTGTTAGCATCATATCACTGTCTAAAATGGCATTAAGCTTGTAAGATTTGTTTTACAGAAATTTAGTTATGTATTATCTGTAAGAAATCCATGAAAAGGATTTACATCGTACCCATAAAAAACGTACTTCTGTTTTAATGATAGTTAGTTGGAGCAAGCCATTATTCATAAACATGCTTCAGTTATAGGTGGTGAATTCCAATGTTTTTTAGGTTAAAATGGTATGTCGTAAGTGATCTTTTCACCTAAATATAACGCCACTTTAAACTTTGTACTCTCCAGTGAATCTCAAAAGTTTTTTACTATACCTAACAATAATTGTCACTTTAACCTTTGTGTTTTCAGTGAATTTCCAGGGCTTTTTTTAAATGTAAAATCACCTCAATATATAAAAGGCAGGCCTATTGGCTTTGTCAAAGGGTAACTACATGAATATACAATACAAGCATATTGGCTTTGTGAAGAGATCATCACTTCAGTGCATAAAGGCAAGAATATTGACTTAATCATAAGATCACCGCTTGACATGTTAATAATAATAATCATTAGAACCAGTAGACTCCAAAACCATACTCAAATATATTCATCATTAATAACAAGCATTGAAAACTTTATAAATAAAACTTTAAATTAAGCATATATATTCAAAACAACATTCGAAATGTATTAGATTCCTTCTTTTACACTACGCAGTCCACATAATGCAGACATAATACCAACCACAACATGGCACTGCATTCCCAAGCTGAAGAACAAAAGCTCCAGCTCTGGGAATGCTTTCAAATATCATCAACCTTTCCTGGGGTCATGTTATATAAACTCCAGGAAACATAAAGTTAATTTTGGAAAATTATTTCTGCAGGGCTGCTGCACTCCCTGCAGCCCCCACAACACTTAAATAATGTGCTGGTGGTTCACCCGCCCTGATTGTAGCACCACCATGAAGCATAATATATGTTAATTAGCATGAAGGGCACTATTGGGTGCTCCTTGCCAGGAGCAGTAAATAATAAATAAGTCTCTGGTCGCCCATTTATTATTTTCTCCTCTTTTTTGTGTTTTTCTGTGGGGCAACTTGAGAGCCGGACACTCTTTTCCTTTTTTGTGTGTTTTGAGTGGGTTCCTCAGTTCCCACCCGGATCACACACAACTTTTTAAAATGTTGGGTGCCATGGGGGGCCCATGGCCCTCACTACCCTACTGGCACCCCAGCTATCATCTATCCTGGATGCGGCCGGAGCCAACCTTTGTTTTTGTTTTGTTGGTGCCATCTGGGGCACCCACAGCATTTTCTCACGTTGGGAGCAGCGGCAGGGAGGATCATGGCCCCTGTGGCCTTGCTGGCTCCACTGCCAGAGCCAGCGTCAGGTGCGGCAGAAGCCGGCTTCGCCAGATAGCACCCACCCGGCTGTAGCAGCTTTGGTTTCTGCTCAAGCTGGCCAGGAGCAATCCTGTATTTCCTGGTCACAAAAGCGTGGCCAGGAAGTTGAAATATTTCCTGCCCACGCTCTTGTTTGTCCAAGGGGATGGGGGCCATGGGACATTGTTTGCCTGAGGCCCCAAGTGATGAGGTCCATAAAGTACTTAGATAGCTTTGGGAGGATGCTGCCATGGCTCCTCCCCAAACATATATGAGGCAGGCCATGGAAGATGGGGTCCCAGGGCCATAAAAGGGCCCGGGGAGGGGTGCCCCATGGCCCCAGGCAGCCCCCTCAGAGGGGGCTGCCTGGGGCCATTTTGTAGCTCAGAAAGAGTGGCAAAGGCCCGCTCCTTCCCTCTTTTAAAATAATATTTTCTTAAATAATAATGAATGTGACAACACCACTCCGGCCCTTGCCCACCTGGGGGGGGTATATTTAAAGAGGTTCTTTAGGCTTTAATTACATTTAAGTAAACCCACTCCTGGTGTTCCTCATACTTCTTCACTCTTGAAAGAGGACTTTTCGATATGTATATGTATGCACTACCCAGTAGCAATCACTACTGAGTAGTTATAGTTACCACCACGTTTCCCTAGGAAATTGATTTTTTGGTATGCTAATTTTGGATATTCCAAAATTATACTCTATGGGCCTAGTTCTTAAAGCAGTCAGAAATCTGCTGATTATCAACTCTTTGGAAATCATAAAATATTTCCATTTTTCACCAGGAAACCTGTGCTAGTTGCTGCTTTCCATGCATATTCCTGAAAGAGTTTTATGAATTCTTGTTTTCTCATGTGAAGACATACAAATATATTCAATCACATATAAACCCCATTTCTTACTCCCATATCAATATTTGGATATTTCAGTCCACTTACTATACCCTGAGGGATATACTCCTGCCTCCAGAGAGGAAGGTGGTGAGAAAAGTATTTGTGAATACTGTTGGAAAATGTTCCTTTCTGCAGAGTCACCCCCAAACCTTTTGCCTTCCTCCCCCCTTTTTCTGACCTCGTTTTTGTTGGCTTTAGTACTGTGAGCACTTTACCACTGCGTGCCCTCTCCTCTAAACATGGCAGGATTGGCTCATGCCCGATTGGCATATTACATTTACTTATAAATCCCTAGTACAGTGCACTACATTTGCCCAGAGCCTGAAAATTAAATGCTATAGGTGGGCCTGCAGCACTGCTTGTGTCACTCAGGCCCAAACCTTCCCTTTTTATACATATGTAACTCCTTAGGTAGGTCCCGGACAACCCAGAGGGCAAGGTCCAATATGTAAAAGGCAGGACATGTACTTTTAAGTTTTACATGTCCTGGTAGTAAAAAACTCTTAAACTCGTTTTTCACAACTGCAAGGCCTATATCTCCCATAGGATAACATTGGTATTAACTTATTACATTTTATAAGTTTCCTTTCCAAATGGGAAGATATAACTGATTCAAGTTTGGTGTCTCTGGAAACCTAAATTAAAATCCTAACATAAGGTGAAGTCGGATTTTAAATTGCAATTCTGAAAATGCCACTTTTAGAAAGTTGGCATTTTCTTGCTTTAGCCATTTGGTGGCTTAGGCCTGTCTCTGATCACATGACTGTGTGTAGTTGGCAGTTGGGCTTTGTGTATTATTCCTACACAGCCTAACACAATGGGAGCTGAGGTGTGTCTCAATGGGCTATCTCTGGCAGGATAGGAGGGAGGAGCTGGGCACAGCCTCACTTACACCTGAATAGGCTGTGTCCTGTCCACACACAAAGGGCTAAATACCCTCCTGTAGTGAGTCTGGAGCCAGGGCAGGAAAGTAGAACACTTGTGGATTTGAAAGCCATGTCTTTGAAGTCTATCCCATTTCAAAGGCACCACTGGGTTTAAGTATTGGACTTCACACACGATCACTTTATTAGACTTCTGGACCTGAGCATACTATGCCAGGAGGAAGAAGAACTGCTGTGCTGCTGAAGGACTGCTACTCTGCTGGACTGCACTCTGCCAGACTCCTGCTTTCCTGTGCTGATCTGCTGCCTGCTGTTCCGTTCCCTGGATGAGAAGGACTGGACCTGCATCAGTTGATCCAAGATCACAGAGTGACTCCAAGGGCTACCTGGCGGGCCTCCTGATCTGAGGCCTCAGGAACATAGCAGGCTTCCAATGCCTATGCCTGGACTCTGCCATCTGTGAGTTTACCCTACCAAGTGGCGCTACCCCAGTCCTGGACCCTTGGAAGTGGGCCTAAGGTGCTTGCCAGCAGAACCGATGCATCTCCTCGGCTGAGTGGCACATCTCCTAGCAAAACCGATGCATCACCGCTGCTGCGTGGATTGGACCCATTGCAAAACGCTCGCATCGCTGCCGCCTCCTGCATCTTGGGATCGATGCATCACCTTTGGAACTGCCGTTGCGCTATGCTTTTTCACGCCGCTAGCTCCTCGCATCTTTCGTTGATGGCAGCCTCGAGAATGACACTGAAACTCTGCATCTCAGCTTCACCACTCACCGGAACCGACACATCACCTCTGCTGCACCTCGCATTCTTGGCATGACACTTCACATCACATGCTCTGATAACAGGATCCTTGACGTCGACGCAACAGGACCTCGCACAGCAGCCTCGTCGCACCTCAGAACCGACACATTGCTTCTGCTGCACAGTGCATCTTCGACCCGGATCCACACAGCGCTCCACAACCCGGATTTAAGGCACTTTGTTCAGTGAGCCTAACTGGGTCCATATAGTCGGCCCACTCTCCATCGCGGTCAGCCTGAACTTGTGATTTTGTCCCGGTCCTGTGTGACCAGATATACCCAATAGGGCTTTTTGCTTCTTGCCATTATTTTTCACTATAAATTTTATAAATCATTATCTCCAGTTCTACTAATTGGATTTGTGTCATTTTGGTCTTGTTTCATTTTACTAAAATCAGAGCTATTTTTCTAAACTGGTGTGGAATCATTTTGAGTGGTGTTTTCACTGTTTTCCTGTTTGAAGTGTTGCACAAATACTTTACACACTGCCTCTAAGTTAAGCCTGACTGCTCTGTGCCACACTACCAGAGGGTGAGCACAGGTAAATTTAGGGTTTGCCTGCCTCTTAACCTGACTAGGATTGTCAATGCTGCTTGACCCGAGCTCATACCCCAGTCAACCAACAACCCAATTTCTAGCAAATACCCACAAGCATGTAACTGTGGGAGTGTTTAAAAACTTCAAGTGTATTTCCTCCTTGGAAAGCCCACTCTCTACCCACATGAGATTAACTTACATAGATATTCTTCTGAGCAAATCCCTTTACGAGTGCAGTAAGCCTTTCTTTAAATTTCGAAGGTTGTATTGAACTTATAAAAAAGGTTTTGCACCTATTTTTCAGACCTTCATGTGCAAATAGCTTCGTGAATGACACCGTATTATCCAGTTCTGTGTGCACTTACCTCCTCGTGACTGCTGGAATGAACTAGATAGCGGCGGTAAGCTTCAATGTTTCCTTCATGAACCTTGTTCTGTGCTTAGACTTGCACGTGTCGCTCACTACTTGCAGAAAAAAGAGGCAGAATATCTGCAGTAAATCAGATTTCATGTTTATCCAAATGAGAATTTGCAGTGTCCAAGATTCTAGCAGGAGCGCTCACCTCTGGGCACCCATAAAGCATAATGCACATCTCCCATTGGTCACCGGATGCACCAACACCCACTGCTCCCTTGATGTCTGGACCTATTATTAACTTGTAGAACTATTCCTCAAGCTCCTGTGATGCACAACAGAGGGTACTTTCATGTGGCGCATCCAGGGCTTTAAGTGGGCCGGGTCCAGGGCCGGACTGGTTACCGGGCGTTTTGGAATGCTGCCGAGCTGGGGGCTGATTTCGTTGATGGGGACCTGCGTGTGCTGAACGAAATTCGTTTTGCTTTGTTTATTTCGAAGCACACGCAGGTCTCCATCAACGAAATTAGCCCCCACCGCAGTGACATCAGCCCCCATCTTGGCAGCATTCCAAAACGCCCGGTAGCCAGTCCGGCCCTGGCCGGGTCTTGCCGGTGCTCAGCACTGGCAGTTCTAAAAAGCAGGTGTTGATATGGGTCCCTATCAGGCTCTCCATTTTTGCCCTCACCCTCAGGATGAAAAAAATAAATTTTACCTCTGCAGCACTACCACTCTTCACTGCGTTTGATGTCAAAGAGACTCGCTATGGTTCTTTCGCAGTCTCAGCATTTCAGAACTGTAGCATTTTCAATATGCCATACAACGAAGCCATAGTTGTTGCTTATTTATCTTATGCAACTAACAAGCATTGACAAAGCCAATAGGCCTGGCTTGTTGTAGGTATAATGTTACTTGTTGTATCATAAATCTGGATGCAATGACAGAAGTAGCAAAATACGAGTCAGGCGGCACACTAAGCTAAGCACACATTTTCAGCATACATGTTTTTAAGCCACGCCCATACTTACATCGGCCACACCCTTTTGAGAGACCTCCCAGTTTTTTCATCCCACTTAAAGCCCTGGGCACATCATCAAGTGCACGCTTGAAGCACATCGCTAGTGTTTCGTCGGTGCACTGCATCCAGGGTTCCCCTGGCTGCACAGCAGTCTGTGCATTTCTGTGCACAACGCATGCTTCCTAACGCACAGCACATCGTACCTCCTACTACACAGGTGTGGCTGTCGGTCTCTGTTCAATGATGCCTGTTTGTTGGTCTGTGTGCAAGGAACTGGTTGGAGTTTGTCAGGGTTGCGCAGATCTCCACACTTATAAGTGAATGTTTTAGTAGTAAATGTGGAAGGAAAAAAGGAGAGAGTCTGGAAAGAAAAAGGGAGAGGGTGTGGCCTAACGGCTAGAGAGGATGATCTCGAAATGGGGGAACTAGGTTTGAGTCTCGGCAGGGACACTCAACATCCTGTGATTCTGAGTAAATCACTTAATCTCTCCTGCCTCACAAAATGAATGTGTCTGTCTGTAATGCAACTGATGTTCATGGAAAGCGCTCTGATACCGTTGGTTCGAGTTTGCGCCATATAAAACTGCAAAAAAAAAATTGTGAAAAGGTACCACAAAATGGGAGGGGTTTATGGAAAAGTAAGGAGGGGTTTAGGAAGTGCCATTGTCTGTAATGACTATGAGTGAACCATTCACCCTGGAACAAGGCAATCAATTGCACATAGTGCAGCCTGGCCCCATTGTTTTGCCCAAGAATTGGATAAACTAAAAAGAAAGCACTTCAAAAACAGATACAATGAAATATTTACTCCTTCCACTATAGCTCCAATCACCCCACACCCTCAACAGCCAGGGCTCCCTATCGACCATGCTTGCTGCAGCCTCCTAAATGTGCCACTGCCCGGCCTTAATGTTCCTTCAGTTAGCCAGTAATGTATTCTTTTAGCTTTATTGGAGAAGCATCCCTTCTGCGAGGCACTGGGTCCAAAAAGCAAACTGTCACTACATTTAAATAGGCTGAATTCAGTGCTCGCGCAACCTCCTAATGGCACCGGAAACAGCGTCAAAATCAACGCCTTTCCGTTTCTGGCCACAAGTTAATTTGACAGGCGGCTTGGCAGAGCTGACAGACAGGGCCAATCAGAAATCAAATCCTGTGTGTGGTATGAAAAGCATAAATGGCATAATTAGTCGCAATAAACACCTTAAAGGTTTTCCACAGCTCCTATCCTTGAGGCAGGTCATGATGATGCTATTGCAAATATTCTGTATCCACATAAGAAACCTGGCCGGAGTTTTTGACCACCTGTCGCTCCTCGCATGCCAAGTTCCGAACTTGTCATTTAACAGGCCGAAGCAGCCATGAACACACCCCTTGAGCATGGCTGGTTTGGCGACTCCAACCGCATCAGAATGTTGCTGAGTTGTGGAAGCTCGTGTGCTGTGTTAAAACGGGCATCTAGAAATTGTGTTTATTTGTCCTAGCTGTATACATACCTCAAGATTTATAACATAGGTGCAAGTGTTTCACCTACGATACAATTTATGGCTCTTTTCTTGATTTGTTTCAACTAGCCTGTTAAGCATTAAAAAATGTTAGCGGTTATTTAGCCGGCTGATGGGTAAATAGTGACTTTTCTCTGCTATTTACCTGCCTGCCAGCTAAATAGGAAACATTATTTACTATTTGGCCGGCAGCGGTGACCTTGAAAATAGCAGATTCGCTATTTACCTAACCACTGTTTTGGTTTGATTTGGTCCGCCTGATCCTCATCCTGTTCCAACTAGTACTGGTCACCCTGGTTTCCTGATCTGATGTTCCTGGTTCTAGTCCTTTCTGACTCCATCTTCCTTGCCCTGCTGCTTGCTCTTTTTTGTATTGGCCCCTGCATCCACAGGTCCTGGTCTTCCTTACTAGGTCCTCATGGTCTCGGCCTGTTCATTTTGGTCCTGGTCTGGTCCCATTGGTCCTTGTTGCTCTGGTTGTCCTGGTCCGATGGATCCTTGACAGCATGAACCCCAATTCCTGATCCTCCTGCTCACTTGGTACTTCAAGCCATGGTTCCCATGTTGTAACCCCTCTGGTCCTCATAGCCATGTTCCTATCCCTGCTTTTTCCAGTCCTTCTAATCCACCTAATTCTCCCTGTCAGGTCCCTGGTATTAATGGCTCTAGTCCACCTGCTCATGCACTGGCTAGTTCTCCTAGTCCTCCTCCACCTTGTTGTGATACACTTGGCCCTGGTCCTCCTGATCACTGTCATCCTGCTACTTCACTAACTTGTCCACTTAGTCCTGATTCTCCTTCTCCAGGTCATCTTGTTTTAGCAGCACAGCCTGGTCCTCCTGGCCCTCCCTCTCCTGGTCCTCCTATTCCTCCTCACTAGGGGTGGGCAGAACTCACAGAGTTTCACTCCGCGGAATTCCGCCAAGTTACATAAAAACTCTGCAAGATTCTGCGGAGTTCCGCTAGCTGGATGAATTCGGCATGTTCTGCTGATTTTTAGCGCTGGGTGCTTGTTCTGCACTGTAAAATCAGCGCAAACTGAACCACGTGGCATGCCAGAGGGTGCTGCTTGTTTCTGCAGCTTGAGTAGATTTTCTACTTGAGCAGCAGCTTTCTCAATAGGAACAGTCACGGGCTGCTGTGACCGCCCATGTTGAAAAATCTCACCAGGAGGCATTGTAGCGCCCGAAAATTGCACTAGGGGATACAAATTCTCGCTTGCTAACTTAACATTGCTGAGCTGCGCGCAAAAAAAAACTCTGCCACGTGGCAGTTGCCAAAGTTTTGCCAGAACTCTGCGGTCGAAGTGGAACGTGGGTGGGTTAAACTCCATGAACTCCACCAGCGGAGAGGAATTTTGACCCACCCAACTCCTCACCCTGGTCCCCCTTGCCATGGTATGTCAGGTCCTGATACTCCTGGGTTTCTGTTACTTGATCTTCCCTTTTTCCTTGGTTGTGGGCCCACTGGTCCTCCTTGATTTGGTCCTCTTAGTTCTTGTCCTGCTGACTCTGGTTGCCTGGGCATCTTCTTCTGATTCTCCTGGTCCTGTTCTCCTAGTCCTCCTCACTTTCTTTCTGGTTTGCCTAGCACTGGTCTTCTTATTCTGGGCCCTCATAGCCTGTGCTCTCTTCCTGGTTTTGTGCCCACTAGACTTGATCTTTTTATTTTGAATGTCTAAAACTCTCGGTTATGGTCCTCCTGGCCATTCTGTGCCTTCCAGGCCCCCTTATCCTAGCTCTTCCTCTTCCTTCCTTGAGCTGCTCATTCTGATCCTGATCACCCTGTTAATCTAATTCCCAGTAATCAGTTCCTGGTCCTGCTGATCTACTCAGTCCACCTGATCTCTTGTGTTCTGGTCCTCTTCCTTCTCCTCTTAGCCCTTGTCATCCTGGTTTGGATCATCCTGGTCCTCCGGACCCTGTGCCTTGTCCTCATGATTCTTCTGGGACTTCACCCAATGGTCTGGGCCTTCTTGGTCCTGGTTCTCTTTGTCTGAGCATCATCAATTTCGTCCTGGTCCTCTAAAGCATTCATGTCCTGTCCCCTAAGGGTTCCTGGCTCAGGTTCTAGTCTTCCTGATCTTCCTCACCCAGGGTCTGCTACCCCTATGTCCTGGTCTCTCTGCTTAACGTGGTACTCTGGCCCCTGATGCTATTGTCATGGTCCCCCTGGCAGTCTTAGCCCTCTTCCTAGTCCTCTTGGTGCTGATCCTTCTAATCCTCCTTGCTTTGGTCCTGGTCCTCATGGCTCTGTTCCTACTAATACCCTTGGCACTGGCCCTCTCATCCTCCTTGCTTATTCTGATTCCTTCATCCTATTGGCCATAATCCTCATGCTCTTAATCATCCTAGTCTTCCAGGATCTGGCCCTGATCCCCCGGCCCCTTTTCCTGATGCTTCCACAACAACTGATCATGGTCCTCCTTGCTCTAGTAGTGTTGGGCCTGGCCATCCTATTTCTCATCTTCCTGTCCATCTTATTCCTAGCACTGTGGTCTGGACCCCCACATTGTGGTCATCTGAGGCCTGATGCCCCTGGCCCTGACCCTCCTTTTACTCCTCATCTTGGTCCTCGTGGTCCTCTTACTCAAGGTCATGATCCTCTTCGCCCTGATCTTCCAGGTCCCTCTAGTCTTTATTTCCTGGTCCTCTTAGAACTTTTCCTTTGTTTCCTGACCCTTGGTTTGCCTGTTCCTAATCTTTCTGCTCCTGGTTCCCCTGGTCCATGTAGTCCTCGTCATAGTTCTTGTTTACCTTTGTCTAGTCCTCTTGTATCTGGTCTTCTGGTGCCGGTCCCACTGGCCTTGTTTTCCCTTGCCCTCCTAGTCCCCAGGTCCTACTGCCCCATCCTAGTCCTACTAGACCTCCTGGCCTCCTGGTCTACCTGTTACACAGTGTTCTTGTCCATCTGACCCTGGTCCCCTCTATCATGGTCCTCCTCGTAAGTTTCCTCCTGTGTCTGGTCTTCCTTATCCCCCTGGCACTGGTCCTCCTAGTCCATGTCACCCTGGTTCATGATCCCCTGAGTCTGACCCTCATGGACCTTGTTATCCTGGCCCCACTGGGCCTGGACTTCTTGGTCCTTTATATGCCTTAGGATTATTCTAATCTAGGGTCTCCAGGTCCTTCTAGCCCTGGTCCTTTCTGGTCGTGATCTCCCCGGTCCTGGTCCATTCGCTTCTGACCCCTTGGTCCTCCTTGATCTGATCTCGGTGGCTTGGCCCTTCTATCTTTGGTCCTTCTTTCTATTGGTCTCCTGGTGCTTGTCCCTTTTGGTCTGTGTGATCCTGGGTCTTCTACTCCTAGCCCTAGGTTTCCTCGTTCCTCTGTTCCTGGTCAGTGCAGTCAGGCCCACCTAGCTCTGCTCATTATGGTTCACGGCCTTTTCCTTTTCCCCTTAGTCCTCTGCTCCTTCAGGCCATTTTCTACTGGGCCCAGATCTCTCTGTTCCACATCCTCCTGGCCCTCCTGATCCTTCTCACCCTAGAACTGGTACTCCTAGTTCTGTTTTTCCTTGCCTAGTTCCTCATCGTCTATTTCTTCCTTGTCCCTTCTGGCACTAGCAAACCTGGTCTACGTAGATTAGGTCTCTCTGGGCCTGGTTCTTCTTGACCTGGCACTCGTGCCTCTGGTCATCCTAGCCCTCTTGGTGGTCCACCTCTTTGCCATTATTCTCCTATTTATCACCCTACTCCTACTGGTCCTACTTCTTCCTTCCCTAGACACCCTCCACAATTACTTTAGTCAGGTACAGCCTCCAAGCCTGTCACTCAGATTTTAATTTTTTGGGGAAATTCTTTTGCTGAACTCCTCCTGTGAATTACCTAAATACATTATTTACCTGTCTGCTGCTTTCACTTTCCCATTCCACAAAAGCCTCATTACTGTGTCTAGCTCAATTTATCTCTTGTAAGTGTCCCAAAGCACTGTGCCCCCAAGCACTAATTGCCTATTGTATGCATCCCTACCTCTGGGGCCCAAATACTACCTATCTCTCTGAGTTCCCTATTTTCTGCTGCTTGCCGACTGCTGCTGTATTGCCTGGTCTGAAATACTAAGCAAGC
This sequence comes from Calotriton arnoldi, assembly GCA_963921515.1. NCBI lineage: Eukaryota > Metazoa > Chordata > Amphibia > Caudata > Salamandridae > Calotriton > Calotriton arnoldi. The sequence goes on along the minus strand of CAWUFW010005772.1, from coordinate 85,916 downwards.
CCAATCCCCCTTAAAAAGAATGCTACAGCTAGTACAAAGCCTTCCATTAGAAGCCCAAAAAAGAGCCCAGCCAGCAAAAATAATCAAAAAGAGGTTCATCAACATAAAAAAAAAGCAATGCATTCTCACGAGTGAATAAAACATGTATGTAACATTTTTTAAACCACACATATTATTCTTTGTAGGCAGGCAAGTACTCCTACACTGCAGCACAGAATATCTCTGCCATATCCTGAACTTCCTGAAACAGAAGTGAAGGGCCAGATGTATCAAGGGTTTTCCCGTTCGCAAACGGGCCGATTCGCAGAATCGGCCCGTTTGCGAACGGGAAAAAGCCTTTTGGGATGTATCATCCCAAATGGCCATCGCAAAATAAGGAATGGCAAAATTTGCGATTCCCTATTCTGCGAATGCATTTAAGGAATCGCAAATTGCGAATCCTTAAGTGCAATTCTGGAAGCACCCAAAATTTGCGATCTGGCCTTAAGGAATCGCAAATTACCACCAACTTCAAGTTGGTGGTAATTTGCGACTTCCTAGAGAAATGCACTTTTTTGCATTTTTCAAAGTGCCATGTGGCGCACATACATGCCCTTAGGGCATGTATGTGCGCCCCATGTGCACACATGCATATTTCAGGGGTGCAACAGGGTGTCCTTTTGGCACCCTTGAAATTGCATGCGCAATTTGCAAGTACCTATTGGGTACTCGCAAATTGCGCATGCAATTCCCATTCATTTCTATGGGCCTCTTGGCCCATAGAAATGAATGGGAAGCCATTCCTTATTTGCGACTCGCAACTTGCAAGTCGCAAATAAGGAATGCGTAGAAATCGCTATTTAAAATGCGAAACCTACATACATTGCATTTTGCAAGTCGCAAATAAGGAATGCGTAGGAATCGCTATTTAAAATGCGAAACCTACATACATTGCATTTTGCGAGTCCTTAATAGCGAATCGGTAAAATTCGCTATTAAGGACTCGCAAAATACAATGATGATACATCTGCCCCATAATTCCTACATTTCCTATTTGAATATTAAAATAACATAAACTTTGTATTCAAAATTGATTGTTTTGCTTTTACAGCTGTAAACAGCTTACCTTAATTCATGCATTTACTTTGTGCAAACTGTTGGACTTTTATATGTGAACTTACTTTCAAATGCTTCACACATGCTGCATCCTCTTGATAAGATGGCAATCAATCTACCATTGCCTGCAGCCCCTTTTTTTCTTCATGGTCAGCCAAATACAGATCTCCTTAACACTGTTTATCTGGCTGCCCATGAACTTGTACATCAGCTCTACTATTTAGTCTGTGTCCAGCTAAACAGAAGAGAATATGTACTATTTTGCAGACCACTAGGTAAATAGCAGAGATTTTGTATTATTTAGCCGGCTTCCGGGTAAATAGCCACTTAAAAAATAATGTTGGACTCAAATATCATCGGAATTGCACTATATGAGGAAGGTTAAATCCTTGAAAATCAGAAAGATGATGAAGTATAGTGTGAAATTACAGGTGTGTGTGGTCAAAACATCTTAACATTTTATCTCAATCACGACAAAGTCAACCTTGCGAGTTGCATTTGCATCCAAACAATTCTTCATAATCCTGCAACCAGTGCTTAATTTGTAAAAGAGCAAGAGCTGGGGCCGAAGGTTTCCCTCAGAAGCCTGCGAACAGTGTTACTGAAGGGTTGGGTGTCGAATGCCAAGGGTGTGTAGAACTGATTCCACTTTCATGCTTCTTTCCTTCCACCACTAGATACTCCCCTCTAGCTCTGGCATGTTCCTGACTTCTCACTTTGTTACGTTTGCCGTCTTTCTCTTCGTCCCCCTTTCCTCCTTGTGTGTTTTTCTCTCTTTTGCTCTGGGTCAAAGTCTGATGAAAAAAAATGAGTGCCGGTGGACTCCACCTGCAACAACCACCGGCTCAAATTAAGCACTGCCTGGGACCCATTGCACAGGATCAGTACAGTCAAGAGTCCCTGGGTCATGTTTGTCCATCTCCACCGGCCGTTTCTTTGGATGCCACGCAAGACCTGTATTCAGCTTCAAGGTTAATGCATCTTTACTTTCTTTCTTTTCTACAGTTTCTTTTTGCAGCTTTGCATCCTCAGATTGGATGCTATGTGAAAAACAATTTCCACACTATATTCTAAACCCTTGCCTGATAATTTGACCTTGACTTAAAACTTTCAGTTGCTGCTGCTTTTTTCTTTCTTTGAATGACCCCTTCCTTCCTTTCCTCCATTCCCTTACAAGCCTCATGTACCTGAGTATTGCCTCACCTTATATCATACGCCTGCCTCCCTTAATCTCATTCATTGTATTTCTGCAAAAGGCCCACATCTCATTTTATAGATCACAACTGCTCCTTCGTTGAAACCATATCCATGCAATCTGATAATGCATCCCATGAACAACTAGCAAGAAGTCACACAGCCCCCTTAATGACCATAATAATCTAATTTACCACAACGAAAGTGAAGCAAATGCTCGGAATAATGTCCTTGGGAGAACAAGACTAATCCCAATTACCATCAATAATCAATGGGCACTGGAATAATCACTAACGTTGGGTAAAGTACTTCAGGGCCTCACCAGTGGTAGTAAGTGCTATATACATTCAATTACAGGACAATACAATACAACATACACATGTCTGCTCTCCCAAGCTTGGAGCATAGCTCTCAAACTCACTGAGCTAGTCTAAAAGTGTGTGAAATTTCAAAGACTGGTGTTTTGCGAATTCGTTTTTTATGAAGTTTTAAAGGTTTGCAAATTGCAAATCCAGCAAAGTTAAAAAAAGAAAAAAACAACAGAGCTTTAGTGGCTTTTCCTATGGCATCAAGCAGTGCATTACACAAAATGATACCATCTAGCAGAATGCAAGGAGGGCCCCTAAGTCTCCAATATCTCAAAGATATTCATTGACCTTTGCCTGAATGGGGCCCCCTAAAGGGTTGATGGGCCCTCTGAAGGGGTGGGCCTCCCTCCATGCGCTGCAGGGCTTGTTTTACGACCCTGGCCTCAAGCAGCAGCAGGTCGAACACCACTGATCATCCCTCATGCATTGTGGTTCCTCACTGACAAAACGTCCACTTCCTAAGGGGGAAGACTTCTGCAGTGGAGGGAAGCCATTGTGTACAAGAGCTGAGCAGCTCCTGTTTTGCTTTGAATCTAGGCTAAGACCGACCAGGAACGACTGCAGGTGAATCTCCCCTTCTCAGAGCAAAGGTTGTCTATGATTCCTTGCATCTGGATGTCCTGCCCTTTCATCTCTGCTACTGTGGTCTGTGGTGCCATCTCATCTTTAGTCTGGCAAACCCAATTCTGAATTAGAGTTAATGGCAAAATAATGAAAATCAACATATTGATAGAATGCCTTCGACAAGTGAGTGATGGATGGCAGAAATCTGGCTTCAGTTATATCCACATCAGGAAAAACTGAGCATCCTGTTGCATCCCGAATTGCTCCCATTTTCAACTTCCTTGCAGCATTCTTACTTAGTGGGTCAAGTCAAAACTGCTTATCCAGCTGGTCAATAGAGCTTTGCACGCCAGCACCACACGTGCGGTGTTGTGTTATTCCCGTAAAACTCACTTCACACCCTCAGCTGTTCCTTTTGTTCTGTTCAGTGGTGTACATTAGCACTTGCTTCTCTCATAATCATAGGTCGGGCCCAGTGCCTGTTTTTTCTCTTGGTTTTTGCTGCGTGCTCACCTCTCTGTCCTCCTCTTCTTTCACCTTAGGTGGCTTAAACCTCGTTGCTCTAGTTCGCCTCAGTTACCTCTCTCAGCACTCTCCATCAGAGCTTATTATAGACAGAGCTAAATGGATTGGTTATAAAAATGAGGACAGAGTCCTCAATTACTACTTTATCAACATGACTCCATTGTAATCTGTATTTATCACAATTTTCTTCTGGTACCTGACAATCCATTTTAAGTCACATTCAATTGTCATGGTCCATGGTGATGGTGCTAAGGACACAGGGACCGAAGGCACTTCAGGGATTTAACTATTTTATTCTTCAGAGACTCTGCTGCCCTGTCAAGTCACGCCCTGTCTGCGGCTGTGGAGATCTTGAGAAACCTTTGCACAATGGGACTGAGGCAGTCTCTCTGTCGAGTAATGCTTGACCTGATGCACTGTGAGGTCGAGTATGTCTCCATCCCTCTGAAAGAGTAAAGAGAAAGAATCTGAATTCACTTGTTCCATTATTGGGGTTGCCCAGGAAAACAAAGTCTATCAAGTGGGTGTCCTTTGTTATAGCCACAGCCTTCTTTTGTGGCTTATTGATGGTAATGTTATGTAACATTGGATTGTATTGGGACTTTCTTAACCTAGGCAACTAGAATGTTACCTAGGTCAGTGATGACAGCACAATGTCCAGTGCACCAACATCAAGCTGAGGTTCAAACATTGTCAGTTGAACCTCGCTGCTTGAATGGGCTGGTGGTCAATGTTTCTTTCCTACATTAAAGGAACTGAAGAAGACACTTCAAGCGTTCGTGGCATTGTTAACCAGCAACTTAACATTGGCGATAACGATGGGATCAAGGCCCAAACAACCCCGGACTCCTTTTTCCCCTTCCCTGTGCTTGAGCCTAGTTCTAGGTTGGTGCATAAAACTGCTAACGAGGGAATGGCAGCCAAAGTGGTGAGCGGGCAGCTACGTCACAAGAAGAAATCTAAACATTTCTTCATCCCAGTAGCTTGGCCACCATGTAACATTCCATAAGCACAAAAAAACAAAATAAATGCAGGCAGCACCCCCAACCTGATTTTACACCTCAAGCCGACTCTCCAATAAATTCTTGTTGGGAAGTCGCTCCAACATTGAACCAGCACTGAATCCAAGAGTGCATACCACCACCATTGTGATTCCCACTCCAGAGCTTGGAAGAGTAAGAATTCATACTAGAGTATCTGGAACAATTCTAGGAGTCAGGGCTTTTGGGAACACACACTCTATACCAGATTTGTATTTCCTTGAGGATCAATTGCTGCCCCATCTCACAGAAGGTGGATTCCACGATGGAGAGGTCTGACACATCCCTCTCATCAGATAAGAAATAGCGACATCCTTCAAATTCAAACTCACAACTCCCCAACATTTTGTTGCTCCTTCTCTGTTTAGAATCATTCATTTCTGGATGCTCCAAGCTACTTCGCCCTCACAGGACATTGTCTTCCCCAGCTCCCATTGCGCCTAGTGCAGCCCCTGGAACCTGTGATACAGTTTATAAAACTAGTGCTCACCCTTCATGTATCATCAACACCAATCTAGCTGTGCTTTTCAGATTCACACCCAGACACCCCAGAAAATCCATCACATCTCAACAAGGTGCCAGTTTATCCATCTCCCATGCCTACTAATTGCAAGGCACCATCCTTGAGTTACCCGGACGTCTTACACTACACTGACACCAAGCACAGTACTGTAAGAAACTGGGTTGCTGGTTTAGGGGGGTGCAACTCTACTCACCCAGGAACCACAATCCTTGTCAGGGTGAAGTCACAAGCAAACCCTAAATTAGCCTGTGCTCCATCCTTGGGTAGCTTGGCACAGAGCAGTCAGGTTTAACTCAGAGGCCTTGTGTAAAGTATTTGTGCAACACTTGAAACAGTAACAAAGTTAAAACACATCACAAAAAGGATCCCACGCCAGATTAGAGAAACTGAGTAAATTGCAATAAATAAAACAAGACCAAAATGACAAAAATCCAAAAGGTAGAACAGTAGATATGCAATTTTAACGTTTTTAGTAAAAAATAGTGCCAAAAAGCACAACACGCCAACTGTGGATATCTGGTCGTGCAGTAACAGGACAAAGTCACAAGTTAAGGCCAACTACGATGAAGTGCGGGCCAGCTACAGGGAGCCAGTTAGGCCTGCTGAACAAGAGTACCTTAAATCCTAGTTGGCGAGCGTTGTGAGGCCCCACATTGAGGTTGCGTTGCACAGCAGAGGTGATGCGTCGGTTCTGAGGAGCTGCGAGTCTGCAATGCGAGGTCGTGCATGATCATCGAGGATTCCGTTGAAGATGCCATGCAATGCGAAATGTGGAGTACAGGATGCGCCGCACAGCTGAGGCGATGTGTCGGTTCCAAGGAACTGTGGGGCTGCATTGTGAGATCCACTTCATCGTCGAGGATCCTGTCGACCAGAGCGTGCGATGTAGAGTCCGGCGTCGAGGATGTGTTTCACAGCACAGGAAATGCATAATTTCCGATGACCTGTGAGGCTTCGATGTGGAGTCTTGATGCTGGGAAAAGTCCACACAGCAGAGGCGATGTATCGGTTCTGCTCGGGTTTGCGGCCCGCTGCAGAGGGTATGTGTCATTTCTGCTGGATCCACCGATGGGCTGTCACAGCACCTTCTTGCCCACTTTCAAGGGTCCTGGACTGGGATGGCACCACTTGGCAGGGTAGGATTTACAGTTGCAGAGTACAGGTGGAGGTTACAAGAGACTTGGCTCCTGGAGTCACTCTGGTGGTCTCGGGTACAGGTTTGCAGGTCCAGTCCTCCTCACCCAGGCAGGAGGGAAGAAGAGAAGCAGGTCAGCACAGCAGGGCAGGCAGTCCTTCAGGGCAGCAGTCCAGCAGAGTGCAATCCCGGCAGCAGCACATCAGCCCTTCTTCTTGGCAGAGTCTTCCACAGGTCGAGAATTGTACTGAAGAGTTGGTGTCTGAGGTCCAATATTTATACCAGGTGCGCCCTCTGAAGTGGGAGAAGCTTCTAGAGGTTTCCCTTTGAAATGCACAGGTTGTCTGCCTCTGCTGCCCCTGCTCCAGACTAACTACAGGGTTAGGGAGTGGAGGTAGGACACAGCCTATTCAAGTGTAAGTAGGGATGTTTCCAGCTCCGCCCCCTTCCTGCCAGTGATGGCCCATCCAGGCTCATCCAGACTCATCTAAGCTCTCTATTGTGTGTAGCTTTCTAGGAGGAATACACTAAGTCAAACTGTTAGCTGCACCTTTGCTGGATATTATACCACATTATACGCTAGTGATGGAAGAGATAGGGCGGCCAGTATCCAGCGCTTTTTGGTGGATCTACCCCTGCACATACCCTTGCCCAAAGAGGAGGAGTAATTGGGGAGAGATATCTCAGTGGAAGAGATCAAGGCTGAAGTGAGGATAATGGCCCCGGGGAAAACAGTGAACAGATGGAATCCGGGTGGAGTTTTATGGGACATATGTTGAACGGCTTGCCCCCTGACTGGCCGCCTCAAATAGGGAGGCACTGAGGGCCCAAACCCTGACTCCTTCCTTGAGAGAGGCCTTAGTTGTACCCTTGCTCAAACCTGGGAATCAGCTACAGATGTGTCGGTGTATAGACTGCTATCGATGCTGATTGCTGATTGCAAAATACTTAATGGAATCGAAAAAGGACATAAATTGGGTGAGAAACTGCTTCCTTGCAGCTAGAAAGGGTCATGGGGAGGGCACTGAGCTGATGAAGTCAGCTACAAGGGATTATTGACTTGTACAAACATCCCTGGAGATCTTGTTTTGTAAATTTTACTTGCCCCTGACCAGGCGTTTTTTATTGCCTATCTTACGCAAACATAAATTCAGTAAATGCAGAGTGGCACTGATTTTCCTGCAACAGTTAGACGGTTGTGCTATCTGTAAAAGTGTTGGTAGTTTTCTGAAAAGTGCTCTCCTCTTGCACAAAGCCATGTTGGTTTAAGTGTTTTTACTGTGAATCTTTTTGCGCTACCATCATGATGTAATATTTCCACATATTTTATGCATCTTCAGTGAACATTAACTTATGCAAATTACATGGCTCTTTTTTTGTAAAAATGCACAACGAACCCATGTTTTCTGGTGCTCGTCCATGTTTACTGATAGTCATTTTTAACATGAAAGTATCTTTTTTTTAAACATTTTATAGTTTTAAAACTTTCTGTGTATTGTATTTCTTTTATTGCTAACTTTTATGATCTTCCATCGTGAGATCGAATAAACACTTCTTTGACTTAATGGAATCCTGGCTCAGAGACTACTGGCTCACATGCAGAGCCTTATCCACACTGATCAATCTGGGTTTATACCCAGATGCAACACTGCTCTGAACATATAGAGATTACTGGCTCCTTTGAGGGATGATCTGGCCATACTGGAGTGGGCTGGCTTCATGTTTGCAGACATTGAGAAGGCTTTGATGGAATAGGACTGACTACGGGCTGTGATGACTAAAATGGGATTGGGGCGAAGATTTGTTGACTGGAGTCAGCTGATGTATGCATTTCCCACCGCGAGGATCTGAACGGGGCAGGAAATTTCAGAGCAGTGCAAGGTGGAGAGGGGAACTAGGCAGGGGTGACCACTTTCTCTGTTGCTATTTGCCACTGCAGTGGAGCCGCAGGTGGGCAATGCCCAAACAGGCATACTCTATGCAGGAATTCTGTTTGGAGGGATAACCCACTATATCCCCCTATTTGCCCACGATATGTTCCTCTTCTATGGGGACATGCAGACGGAACCGGAAAGGGTGGTGAACTTCCTCAATAACTTTGGTAGGGTATCTGGACTGTGAGTTAACTGACTGGAAACCAGTTTGTTTCCTACCAGAGTGGCCCCCTATGAACCACCTGACGTGCGGAATGCGATGGGAGCAGACATCAATAAAGTAATTGGGAGTCCGCATATATTGGACAAACCCCAATATCGTAGAGGGGAATATTGGGGCAACTGTGGTGGCCTTTTGGGCCAGTGCGGCCTTTTGGAAGTCGCTCCCAATTTTGGTGGCTGGATTGATATTAATAGCAAAAATGGTAGCACTGCCCCACCTTCTTTACCATGTAACCAAACTCCTAGTAATTGTACCCCAGGGTATCTTTTGAGAGCTAGACATGATCTTTATCGACCAGATCTGGGGTAAGGGGTAAGGGCAGGTGGCGGGTGATGCTGACTAAACTGCAGTTCGCGTCCATTGATGGGGAAATGGATGCCTTTGACTTTGAGCCCAGATGCATTGATGCATGCAATAGTTTTAGGGACTACGGGATGCAGAAGAGGTTCGCTCTCCTGAAGCACCTGTGCCAGCTTTGCTATGGACCCTTTCGCTCAACCCTAAAAGGGCAACCACTGTGGACCGCCATGACCTTGCTGTGATCCAACACTATATGCTAAGAGCGCTACAGAAAACTTGAACACATATGCCATATTCCCTAAGGCTGCCACTTCAGGCCTTGCTTATGCATACACAGGGGGACTGAAAAGGGTCGACTACAGGACTGCCTAGCAGCAGACATAAATACAGTAGGTGCATTATATGTAAATGGGGAGTTATGCTCCTTTGAGGACCTGAGGGCGGAGTATAAACTTCTGGCGGGTGTTAGAAATGGGGGTCTCTAGTTGGCAGAGGTAGGTACCTTTGTCCAAATAGGGACCCTTGCTTCTAGTCAGGGTAAGGGGGATACACACTCTAGATAACCCCTGCTCACCCCCTTGGTAGCTTGGCACGAGCAGACAGGCTTATTCCAAAGGCAATGTGTAAAGTATTTGTACCAACACTCACAGTAACACAGTGAAAACACCACAAAAGGACACCACACCAGGTTAGAAAAGTAAAGTATCTTTATCTAAAATAAACAAGACCAAAACGACAAAAATCCAACATACAGCTATTCAGAAAAATGACTTTCAAAAGGATATTGCAAAAATAAGATTGTAGAAACCAAATAGCACCAACTGGGGCTATTGCGACATCGTGATAGCAATAAATCCAAAGTACGGCGCCGACCGCGAGGATCGCGGCGTTGGGCATGGAGTCACACAGACCCCCAAACAAAGAGTACCTTGGAAACGAAGTTTGTGACGATGCACGGCCTCGAGGAAGTGAGGCTTCGGTGTCGATGTCGAGGCCGGCTCCCTGGAGTCATCCTCGGCGGTTATCGGCACCGCGATAACAGGAGGCAGTCGCTGGCGATGACGTAGTCGATGCGAGCGCTGGCATCGGCCACGGCCGATAACTGCAGGCGTTGGCAGGCGTAGAAGGGCGTCGGAGCTGCGGAGCAGGCCGGGCGATGCGTTGCACACTTCAAAAGCAGTGCCCCGGGCCCCGGTGCAGGTCGTGGCATCACAGCGGCGTCGAAAACAGGTTTTCTTACTTCTCTTGGGTTTCTTCCAGCTCCCAACAGCAGGAAGAACCTCCAGAGGCCCAACACAGTTACAGGCACCTCTTGACAGGTCAGAACTCCCAGCAAGGGAGTTCAGGGGAGCTGGGGGGTGAAGTCTTTTTGTCCCTGAGACTTCAAAACAGGAGGCAAGCTCTTCTCAAGCCCTTGGAGACTTTCCTCAAGCAGGGGACACAGCACACAACAAAGTCCTTCTCCTTTCCTTGGCAGAAACAGCAACTGCAGGCCAACCCAAGACACACAGCAAGGGCAGTGCTTCTCCTCAGTTTCTCCAGCTCTTCTCCTTGGCAAAGGTTCCTCTTGATTCCAGAAGTAGTCTAAAGTTCAGGGGTTTAGGTCTAATACTTATACCCCAAAATGTCTTTGTTCTCGTTGTGCAGGGGGCTCTGAGCCCAGTTCAAACCAGTTCTGCCTTCACTGGTGCAGCATGACCACAGGAGGTGGAGACAGCGTTGTGCAAGAGAGACAGGCTCCATTCAGCTGCAAGGTAAATCTCCTCCCACCACTCTATATGCAGCCAGGGTCTATTCAGCTCAGGGCTGAGTCATCCAGGAAGGGCCAGGCACACCTCAACCCCCCCAGAGGCTGTCTACAGGGAATGCACATCCTCTGTCACACTGAAACCAGACAGTCAATCCACAAACAGGCAGAGGGCCACAGGATGTTTGAACAAGAAAATAGCCACTTTCTAAAAGTGCTATTTTCAAACACACAATTTAAAAACCATCTTTACTAAAAAGATGTGCTATTAAATCCTGAGTTCAGGGATACCAAACTCCATATTTCGATCTTATCCCTATGGGAAGATATGCTTGTAAACTGTTAAAAAGCATCCCCCATTCTGTCCTATGGGGCAAGATAGCCTTTCAATAGTGAAAAATGAAATTGGCAGTATTTCACTATCAGGACATGTTATACACACCCGTACATGTCCTACCTTTCACATACACTGCACCCTGCCCAGGGGGGTACCTTGAGCCTACCATAAGGGTGTCCTCTGTGTAAGAAAAGGGAAGGGTAGGGCCTGGCAAGTGGTTGCACTTGCCAAGTCGACATAGCAGTTAACATACTGCGCACAGGAACTGCTGTGGCAGGCCTGAGACATCTTTTCAGGGCTACTCATGTGGGTGGCAAAATCAGTACTGCAGGCCCACTAGTAGTATTTGATTTACCAGCCCCAGCACACTCAGTGCACTTTACTAGGGACTGACCAGTAAATCAAATATGCCAATCAGGGAGAACCAATCACAATAACAATTTACACAGAGAGCATATGCACTTTAGCACTGATCAGCAGTGGTAAAGTGCCCAGAGTCCTATAGCCAACAAACACAGGTCAGGAAAAAATAGGAAGAAGAAGCAAACAGTTTGGGGATAACCCGGCAAAAAGGGCCATTTCCAAAAGCGGGCAGTTCCTACTATGTGGTACCATGATTGCAGCAGTGAGGAAATACTGGGGGAGGCAGGACACCAAACCCCTGATGCACCAGAGTTGCAAATTCATTTGCGACACTCCAAACACTCAGAGGCTGGAATCAGGGCTTTATGGAGCTCTCCAGTCAGATATGACGTTGCCTCGCACATTGCTGAAAGAAACGTGGAGGCAGACTGATGGCAAATGGGTCGAAGTGTGGGAGGTAGTCCCAAAAATATCCCAAAATGCTTGCTTCAAACTCATACACTACTGCGTCTTACATACAGCATACCTCACATCTCAACGACTTAAACCCTACTTCACACTCACTTCCCATGAATGTCCTAGGTTCCACTTAGAGGGAGGAGGCATGCTCCTCATGATATGGAGCCTGTGTACATTTTGGAATGAGGCCCTACGCTTACTGACGGATGTCACAGGACGCTCGTTAGACTCCCTCCCCCAAAATGTGTATATTTGGGATTTATCCCCCATCCAGCTAAGCATAAGATGATGTTCAGTTTTATTGACCTGGCCTTGATACTAGCCAAACAGCATATAACAATGCAGTGGAAAGTTCCTGCTGGTCCCCAGGTGGAACGGTGGAGAGCTGATATGCTTAGATGGGTGGAATGGGAAGTAGCACACTCCTTACGGAAGACTTTCAGGGCAGGAGACCAATGGAATTTGCTAGAGCATGGGAGGCGTTAACTGACGCACAAAAGAAGGGAGATGAGGACGATGTGACCACTGCATTGGAATAGCTGCCTTTCAAATCCAGCGAATGGAAGCTATGGGGGATTATAGATTTGATGGCCTACTAGTCCCGAGATGATGGCCTGCAACCAGGGAGGGCTCACTACGATATAGGGTACCTGGGATAGAACATTACGATGATATAAGAGATGACACCTCATTCCATACATGCTAGCAATAGAATAGACTGAGAGAAGGAGAACAGAACACCACAGGGAAGCAGGAGGGGATGGAGGGTGGTTGTTTTGTTAAGTTTTGTTTCTTGGGGATGGACTTGCTGCAGTTGTGTGTTGAGTGATCGACTTCCTATTCTGATGGAGCGGTTGACTGTCATGCACGGAATGGCTCCCTGTGTGCCCTTTGATCACTGCTGTGCCTATGCGCCTGTACTGGTGTGAGATGGATGGTTCCTCAGTACACACTTCATCCTCATGTATTATATCTGCTTGATTCTCACTTAGAAACCCAATAAAATGTGTTTACCCCAAAAAGAATCATGAGGTCTTGAATAAGCCATACGATGAGCTCACTGTATTTTAGTACCTGGATAACAAATGTTGGGCACTCAGATTTAGTCCCTGTCTATGACTCTGTGAATCTTTCTACTCAGTCTGTTGTGATGACTGCAGCTTTATTGAATGGTAAGGCGTTGTCCTCCCACATGGACAAGGATGCACAGTGTCTGGAATCCTACAGCAAAATGACTATCAATCCAGGAGCCTCTTAGACAGAAAGGGTAACACCAACACCACTAGCATGAAGTATGAGCTAAACATACAGCAAGAGCTTGACTGTTTCACCTTCACACCCCCAATGTGCATGTCTATGATTACACTAGGAAAAGAAGGAACTGAACAAAACTGTTGATGACCAGAGGCCTTATTAACATGCCTGCCAAGTAAGCAACAGTAGTCTATCTGTATGCATGGCTGAAGTCTTTGGACTTAAAGCATGAGGTTCAGGAACAAGTCATGGGCTTCTTGTTTGATAGAACAATCTTACTTGACGTCTCGAATGATGAGGTCCTCTAGCAGTACAATACAGGCACGGCCAGGGCCAAGTCACTGTGTACCATCCAGGCAGCACCACCTAGATTCAACCATCTTTCCATCCAGCAAAATGGTTTCTGTCTTTTAAAGCCCATGCCTCTTGATGCGCTAAGGTTTTAGAAACTGCTGTCTCATCATCAGTATTGACCCGGAGTGCAAGAAGAGACACTTCAGGGCAATGAGCTAAACTGTTGTCTGGGCACCAACAGAGGCCAGAAAGTCCCATTGACCTTCTCTGGATTCCACTCCAATGGGGACAGGCTTATCACCACACTCTCATCACTGGACCTAGATAAACAGAGGTTCCTTGGTCTTTAGGGTGGTGCTGGATGGCTGCACCCTAAAGCTCCCTCAGCTACCTCCAATTAGGCCACCGCTGTCACAGTCGACATCCCAAGAACTACTGTAGGAAGTTGAGAGATCACGCCATCTTAGAGGCATAGAATGGACTCCACATTCAGGATTAGGCAAGGATAGTCATTCTAGTCCATGCCTCTTCAGCCTGGGAAATCCTGTAGGCACTTGGTGTAGCTAACTCAGATAGAATCAGAGCATCATGCATCCCAGGAATGACATCATTTCCCAGAAGTGGAATCTAATCCTCTAAATTGTCTTTGTTTACCGCAGCAGTGCAGTCTTATGATCTAAAAGTGAAATAACATTGCATTTAAGGGCAATTTTATGCTACAAAAGTGATATTTTTTATCCCGCTAAGTTCCATCTTTTTCCCATAAAGGGAGAATTTCTACCCAAGAAATGGGCAAAAGATACCTGTGCGATTTTCCTTGGTCAGCTCTGCGGAAGAGGGCGGGCTACCACGGTACAGTGTTTTTTCTAAACTGTAGCCCTGGTGGGGGAGGAGCTTCTGCAGGAAATCCTTGTAACGTCATAATCAGGGCTCCCAGTTTTATGGTATTTCTTTTTTTGCCATTTCCGTCTGTATTTATCCATATTGGTCCAGGTGCGGTAGGGGGTTGCGTCGACGTTTCGATCCGGCTTATCTGCAAACAATGCCCTGCATGTCCCGGTTCTAAGTTCCTTGTTTTTATTCTGTAGGGTCACTTCACCTGTCCCCTTGTCCTGAGGAAGATCCGCATAGCTGAGGTATTAAAGTCCCTCGTTTGCCGATAAGCCGGATCAAAACGTCAACGCTACCCCCTACCGCACCTGGACCAATTTTCCCTTCCCCATTACCCCTGTTTACAGCCTTAAGGAAACTTTCCTTACAAATTCAAATGAATAATTTGCATGTGGCCAGGTTGCATTTAACTGTTTATTGGATATCAGTTTTGTACAGTCTTGTAAATATATGCCCTTTACTTTTCTACACACTTTGAGCTCTCTTGACTTCTATATATACACTTGAGCACTCTTTCCTACACGTTCCCTAGAACATTCTTCTACCTTCTTGACCCTCTAATGAGTATTCCTTTAAATGACTAAATAAATATATTGTAATAATACTTAGTGGTTTTTCTGCACATTTATTTTCACGATTTACAGACGTTTGGGAGCCGATTAATGTAAGCTCAAATAAGTTGATAATTCTGTTAATCTAACTCTTCCTTGAATAATTCATGCAGGTGATGGGGCGTGGTTATCTTAGTATGATTTGGCTCGATCAATTCCTGCTCATTAGTTGGTGTGATACTAATACATACTTAAGAAACATGACTAACAGAGTGTCTCGTGAAACACATGAGAGTTAAAACTGCATCATAAAAGCATGCAGAAAGGTCGCACACTGGTTTGAGATAAAATCATTCATGAAAGAGAGAGAAAACTAATAATGTTAAATCGTGATTAATAGTGTACCATGAACACCTTTAAGTGTTATAATGTTGGACGATTATGAAAATGCTCGAGTAAAATGATTCCTGGTCATGTTTTCACTGTCTTGTAAATCCGAGAGAAATGTGTTTGCTCATTTATTATTGAATTTGCAATAAGTAATGTTTGAGTATACAGAATGGTAATCATATATTAATTTCTATGCATCTTTATTTCACTAATATGTTTGAAAGGTTAGTACGTTTTCAGACGAAAATAATGTTTTAGTAGGTTTTCATGTAGGCCTCAAAATGAATTTTGTCCTTCATTATTTCTTTTGACTAGACTAGAAATGCTGACCTGACTGCACTGTTAGCTACGAGTATTATCGTTGAAGTTTCTTTTCTACAGTTTGAATAATAGACATCCTCTCTGCTAGTACAAAACTGTGTCTACCTTTTTGCAAGCTCAGAAGAGAGCGAATGAAGCGGACATGATAAGTTACAAATGTACTTCCTATTTCCGAGGAGAAATTATATTGAACATTTAGTAAAACAGTGAACACTGGACAATGGCAATACGTATAAGTTCCGGACGATTTTGGTAAAAGAATGATCACACCATGATCAGACCATGGATTTTGACCAATAGAAACCATGCAAACTGCATAAAAGTTACTTTGTGGGCAGGAACTGTTGACGTTTGGAAGTATAACTACCCCGTGGGAAAAGGACGTGTGCGGCTATTTTCTTGCAAATTTCCTTGGGCCTGACATGCTGTCAGTTTGAACTCTGATTTCCCTGAACGGAACTTTCCTGATTCCCCTGCGCTTTGCCGGCTGGTGAAGTCAAGCAGGACAAACCTCTCGGCTGAAGGGTTAAAGACCCCGGCTAATGCACGCTGTGCACTAGCATCTTACTGGGTTCACCTTGTGTCCCGGTCCTGATAAATCTGCAACCGAATCTTTGGTTTGTATGATTCTTGATTGCATTTTGTAATTTTGCATTGTGCTCTCTCTCTCTCTCTCACTCTCTCTCTCTCTCTCCCTCCCCCTCTCACCAGGATTTATTTGTGATGTATTTTGCTCTGAACTGTGATGTATCGTGAATTACCTGTATTCAATTGAATTCAAATGTATTTTTGTGCTATGACCATTCAACTAGAAGTCTAGATAAAGATTTTTTTGATATAACTATTCCATGTGTATGTTATTACTTATTGATGAAACCATTGATCGTTTGTGAGCATATTGACTGCTAGAAAGGCACTTCTTTATTCTAGGTCCTCATGAAGGAGTGGCCATCCGACTCTAATTATCTGAGTCCCTATTAGCTCGATCAAAAGATCTATCGGAGGACCGTATGGTCTGAGATTGAGGTGATTGATGTAGAGTTTTTATGGGCCAAACTCTGAGATATTGTTTATTGTATTAGCTGAGTATGAGTTGATGGTGTGGTGGGAAAACCCATGTGTAAGCCCACATTTTTACACCTCTTCCGCTGGATCACAGTAGAAACAAGACCCCCCGCAGGGCATTGTTTTTATGAAAAATAATTGCAGCCCAGTGATGGGAGGAGATGCCTCACGGGAAGAGTGCTATTTTAAACATGTAAATCTATGAAAAAGTGCATGAACCTTCAGGACCTTTTTGTTAAATATACGCTGTAAGGTCAGCCACTTGGCGTCTAGCAGAGAACTTTTCCATAAGTCTATCCACCCTGTAACTCTTTAAACATTGAAATATCTTAAAACTAGCGTCCATGTTTAATTTACTATTTAAGTCAGTTGAGTAACCTAATTTCCACCAATGCATTGATCTTGACTTCAGTCAAATCTAATTTTTCTTTACTGGATTTATAAAGCGTTGTCGCCAAAGCGCTGGACAATTTAATATAGTTTGAATAAAAAATAATATGAATACAAAGCAGACATTCATGAGAATGGTGTCACCTAGCTTAAGAATGCACGTTAGTAGGAATAAAGTGCTCCTTTAGAAGGCAGAGAAGGAGTGGGAGCTGAACAGGCAGAAAGGTGGAGATTGGTCCAGAGGTGAGGCAGAGTCAAAGCAAGACAGAGCACAAGAAAGAGAAGAGGGACAAACCGGAACCAGGAGGAAGTAGAACATGGGTTCTGGTTAGGGAAGCAGACAGAGACAAGAGCAGGTGGTTAGAGTGGAACAAGAACCAGAATGAATTAAAAAGTTGTGCAAAAGAAATAGAAAAGAAAGGAGACTAGATTAGAATGGAAGCCAATTGAGAAATACAGCGCCATAGGAGAGAAATGAAAGATTGATAAACACATTATAAAAGAACCGCTCTACGAGAGAGACGAGTGTAGCATAGAAACCTGGGAACATGGAAAGTCAAGAATGGATTAATCTTCTTGATGACGTCCAATGACATTTCATACGGTAACATCAATGACATGACTAATGACATCACATACAATGTCATCTTCAATGACCAATCGCAATAGGAACCCCCTACCAACATTCTCTCATCAAGTCCACAGTGCCACACCCAGGCACTTCTGCATTCATTTAATAACTTACCAATTCAATAAACCAGTCAGTCACATTTACCCACTGCCTCATGCTCAGTCAAACATCACTTATTTACAAAGCCTGGGCGGGGTTCGCGGAGTTTAACTCCGCGGAACTCCGCGAAGTGGCAGAAAAACCCTGCCACGCTCCGTGGAGTTCCACTAGTGGCGGAGTCTGTTAAGTTGCATTGCTCGCACTGATTTTTAGTGCCAGGAGTTTGTCCCGCGCTCTAAAATCAGTGCGAATGGCACTACGCATCGCACCAGAGGGCGCTGCTGCTTTCTGCCACTCGAGTGGACATTCTACTCGAGCGGCAGCTTCCTCAACGCGAATGGCAAACTTCTCAACTCGAGCGGTCGCGACTTGCCGCCACTGCCCGCAATGAGAAATCTCGCCAGAAAGAGGTCTAGAGTGTCACTTCGCAGAGTTTTTCAGAACTCCGCACTGATGGGAGGAGTGCGCAAAACTCCGTGAAATCCGCTGGCGGAGCGGAATTCTACACCCACCCCTATTATTTGCTCCCTGACTCCGCCTGCCACCACTGAATCGTCAGCACACCCACTCAGGTGGCAATGTATTAATGACGTAGTCTGTCTTGTGGAGGTATGAAAGTGCATCTCACCATTTTCATCAAGCATTGGCAGAGTTTTAATGTGAACGCCTCAGGCTGTAAACAGAGGCATTCACAAATGCTGTTGATCACATTAAATCTCCATTAACAGTTTTGAAAATGATAAGAAAAAAGTAGCAAAAAGAATTGTTTTCTCTCTAGAATACCTGAAGGAGAAAATGAATTGAATGTGACAAATTGAGTTGGGTAACAATAAACATCTGTTATTCAGCGCCAAGATACCCTCTGGTGAACCTGCGCTTTACAAATACACGTTATGTTGTTATGTTATATTGAATAGCCTGATGATTCAGTGTACTTTTCAGATATAAAACAGTCCCTAATGCATTTCAATGGAAACACTCTTTAATAGTTTAAAGAAATGGTGACATTATGTCCGCATTGCAGCTACACTGTCAAGCCAGATCTAATTATGAAAGGGGATTAAAGCTTGTGAAGACAGTGCTGTTGATGCAAGAACTGCAACACTTTTTTGATTTCAAAAGGGCACTGCAATACGGTGAAATAACACGCAACACTTGCACAGCGTCCCGAATGACAACTCGTAATTTAGGTATAAATTCATCTTGTACTGTTAATTATATGGTGAAGTATTAAAATTGCCTTTTTAAAACAGGAGAATTTCTTTATAATCAACAAGGTGACATTAAGGAGCTGCCATGGTTCTTTACGTAGATTTCAATGCCCTTGGTACTCTCAAATTATTAATAGTTGTAGGTACAATATTTGCAATAGTCTCCTCGCTGATCCAAAAATCAACAAGCATACACTGCATTACAGCTTTCTGCTTCAGAAATATGAGCCACGGTTGTATGATAGAGGCACGCATGGCTAAACCACGTGTGCCTCTTCCACGCAGCCCAAACCACGAATGCATCTTAACCACACATTCCTTTACTATGCATGCCTTTACCATGCAAATTCATGGTGAAGGCATGAAAGGTAAGAGGGTATGCGTGGCTAAGGTCGCCACTACTCCGACCTCCCTCCCCCCGCCCTAAGCCCTAAATTACAAACCTCCTACCTGCCCCCCGCCCTGAGGCCCAAAACCTTCCCTAAAAACTACATATTCCCCTCCCCCTGCCCTGAGGCCTAAAACCCTGCCCCATAACATACACTACCCCGACCTCCCCACCCCCATGCTGTCCCTAAAACTACCACAACCCCTTCCACTGCCCTGAGGCCTAAAACTCTAATCCCTAATTTAAAAAACTACCTGGACCCTAAAAACTACCCTGCCCTCCCCTAAGCCCTAAAAACTACCCTGACTACCCAGTCCTCTACCCTGCCCTGAGGCCTAAAACCCTGCCCCTTAACATACACTACCCCGACCTCCCCACCCCCACGCTGTCCCTAAAACTACCACAACCCCTTCCACTGCCCTGAGGCCTAAAACTCTAACCAATAATTTAAAAAACTACCCAGACCCTAAAAAATACCCTGCCCTCCCCTAAGCCCTAAAAACTACCCTGACTACCCATTCCTCTACCCTGCCCTGAGGCCTAAAACCCTGCCCCTTAACATACCCTACCCAACCCCACCCCCACCTCTGCGTTGTCTCTAAAACTGCCCCAACCCCTTCCACTGCCCTGAGGCCTAAAATCCTAACCCCTAATTAAAAAAACTACCTGACCCCCCTGAGCCCCAAAGACTACCCCGTCCTCCCCTAAGCCCTGAAAACTATCCCGAACCCCCCAGCCCTCAAAACTACCCCCCAACCCTTACAAACTATCCCCCAAAACCCGCCCCAGCCCCACTTACCTCACTGTGTCTTCTTCTGATCCTTCCTCTTCCTGCTTCCACCCAGCAGCAGTCAGCAGCTACACCGCGCTCTGCCTTAACCACGCATATGCTTGGTTAAGGCATATGCGTGGTTAAGGCAAGCGTGGTAGCACTTGCGTTGTCGGAACACACATGGCTCTGCCCACGTTGTTCTGTTTCCTATGAGCCATGCTTATAAAACCGGATTCACTAGGCTTCATGCACTGATGTTTCAAAACTAACTTCCCTCGTGAAAATTTTCACCAGTCGCCATACCTCTCCTCTTGTGCACACTGTCCTTACACATTTGTTCCTATCATCTTTCCTTTATAAGATTAGTGTTCTATTACCAGCTCAAAATGACAAGAGCCTTGCAGTTTGGCAGTTTCAACATAATTTTCTAAATACAGGTACTGTGGAAGCATATGTATGACTGTGGATTCCCTGTTCCATTAGCTCCCCTTAGCGCCACAAATAACATCTGAGGCAAACTAGTTCATGATATGCAGCGCACAGGTACACTCTCCACATACAATGTAAACAGTACGGCACCATTCAATAATATATCAACACCTCAGTTAACCATCCACCCCTTCAGCCACTCACTCATCTACCAACTCATCCAGTTGACATTGTTTGCCTCATAACCATGTATACGATTATCTCCTGATGTTCCATCCACCTTGATAATCGTTTTTCGATTGACAGCACTACCAGGTATCACCTTTCACCAACAGAGCAACTCCTTTTTGAGCTTGTTGCATGGACGGACCAATAGTTGTAAAGTCAAAAGGTTTGTTTCCTGAAGACATTGTCTTGGGAGCAATATGCTAAAGCTTAGCTTGATTATTTTCACCTTTTGTTAGCAGATCTTAAACCATTCATATTCCAAGTAAGAAATAAGAATTCTTAGGTTATTGACTATATCATTCCCTCCCTATTGATTAGACATTATTTTTTTAAGCTCTGAAGGTACAAATCTTCACTGCTATTGAAGCTATTCATCATCTCTGCATGTTTTTATTTACATCTCCGGTCCCCACCCCCTCCACTCCCACTCCCATTCCCACTCCCTCTAAACCCAATTAAAAGGGAAGCCCTCTCTGCCCCCTTTCCCAAACCCAAAGGAGCCCCTGCTGAGGGCAGTGTGAGATCCATACACAAGTCCCAAGTGTACTTGGGAAGACACTGCCCTACCCCTGCAGAATAGCAGAAAAAAAGAGAGATCAATAATTGGTTTAATCCTGCAGCATTCCTAGTATAAATTCCCCACTGTGTCAACCTTAAAATGTCACCACTTTTGACTGCCAAACTAAATTTAGTTGTTTACTTTTTGTTAGTATAGAATATCGAAATCTGCATCTAAAGTACTTCCTATGACCATTTATCAAGAAGCCATTGGGCTTTTGTGTCTGAAGTGCAAAACTGTGTATGTGATTTGCATATAATTTTAAGTTTAGCTGGTTCTTGAAGGAAAACCCATGCTCCTACTGATTGGAAAGCTATCATTCTCCTAAGCTTGCAAACTGAGGTATGGCAAAAATCTGACCTGGAAAAAAATGAAAATTCACCCTCTCAGACTGGTTTAGAGGGTTGTGCAGCCTGAAACACCAGGTGGCAGAACATGTAAGTGTTGCCTTGAGTAGACCAAGCCTTTTGGAAAAGAAAATGATGTGCTTATTGACTTTGGCAATCAATATTAAAGTCACTCAATTCAGGAAAGAACTACTGAACTAAATGAATGCAAATTATCTCTTTCGGCTCCTTCTGGCATTCCAAGTATGTGAAGATTGTTGCGATACAATCAATTCTCCAAGTCTTCCGGTGTTTCTGCCAAATTGGCTGTTTTTTCCTGTTCTGATACTTGCTGTGAATTAATAAGGGTAAAATCCTCCAGTATGCCAGTACGCTCCTCCACTTCCTGCACTCGCGTGCCAAGAGAGGCCAACTGTCTAGAAGCGTTATGTACTGCTGTTTGAGTTTTTAAATGGGCTGTCAATGTGGCAGCATGATAATTTCCATATTCCATCCGTAAAGATTTAAACAGGGCATATAAAGAAAATAGTGTGTGCTGAAAAGCTAATAAGGGCTGAGAAGCTGGGCCTGAATTTGTTCTCATATCTGTTCCTGCATCCTCTATGCACTCTATGAAGGCTACTGTATTGTATTACCATGTTGACCGTATTAGAATTGCCATATCTGGTAGGCAGCATTAAGCCTTCAGCAGTATTGCACCAAGAGAGAAATTCCTCCTCAGATTGATAATCCAAGTTAGACTCTGGACCATTGGTATCCACAGGAATATCTTTCTCAGTAAGGTACACCCAGGAGGTGGTTAGTTTCTTCTGTTTTATCACTGTGTTGCCCAGATCTGTATCCTCCTTTTCTTCAGAGTCTTCATCTCTTCCAGACCCAATTTCTGAAGCATCAGATAGCGAAAAGAACAGTTCTGTTGTCTCAGTTAAGTTGGTAGTTGGTAGGCTAGATATCAAAGTAGGCTGGGAATTTTAGGACTTTATCTGCGCTAATCTCTCATAGGACTGAGACTCCTAGTTGGTGTTTATGACTTTGAAAGATTCTTTATTGTTGAAAATATCTCTTTTCCCCCATTGCCCTCTGATGAGGGTGTATTGTGATTGGCCCTTGCTCACCCGACCCCTGTGTTGGAGCATTTCTTCTTCGCTGTGTTAGCTGAATCAGAGATCCCCCTAAACTCCCACCATAAAACTGGCTTCACTGCTGTGAGCTTCAGACTGATTGTGTTTCCTGGTCATCAAAATGAAGCCGATTTTATCACTTTCATCTACCTTAGATAAAACATCCTTTGCATCATGCTGTGTGGTTAAAATGAAGAGGTACCTTTTTGGATTGTTCTACTTGGATGCTGTTACCCTTGAATTCTGTCCCACAGGTCTGTCATTATTTTCCTGTCCAGAACCTTCTGTTTGCTACTCCTGGTGTTTAGAGTGAGCTTGTGGAGCCCACATGGAGTTCTCCGGAGCTCTTCCCTTGCGTGCAGCCGTCAATGCAGGAGGATCAGCAGAGATGACTGGGTGCAGAGATGTGGCTACCGCTATGCTCCATGGTAGACACGAAAGAAAACCTCTACCTCTCCCTCCTCCAGAGACCCCTCCTGAAACATGGGATTTGCACTGCGGACCTCTCTATGGTGCACCCAGTACTTCCTAAGTCCACCATGCGTGCCATTGTGCCATACCTAAAACAAAACAGACTGAGGCATGCTGAGATTGTTGTTGAGGATAATCTGGGTGCTTGTAACTCCATCCCACTTTCAAAAAGGCCCCAATGCTTTGAATTATTCAGAGTACTGGGCTGGGGGGATTGGGCGCAGGTTGCTCGAGGGGGTTGGGCATGTGCTCAACTTTGAATAGGATCAAATAAAGCCAGAAATTCACTAAAAAGACAAGGGTTCAAGTGAAGTTATAGTTAGGTGATGGGATAAAACTGCCATTAATAAACTGAATACCAGCTGAAATTTGGCAGTTATAGATTAGTGAAAAAAATGATAACTTATGGGTGCATAGAATGGAAATCGCGTAAGCACTGGAGGCAAGTGTGGTTGTGCACGTTGAAAGTTATATTGTAGGAAGGTGGGATCTGACTTCATGGTTACCCCCACTTTTTGCCTGGTGTTTTGCTGGTTTTTGACTAGTCTGACTGAGATCCTGCTAATCAGGACGCCAGTCCATCTGCTTTCTCCCTAAAATGTTATGAAATGTACTTAGGTACACTCCAGATTGGATACTGGGGTACCCTTGTCAGTCCCTAGTATATGGTACACATGTACCCAGGGTATAGGTACCCCAGAGGCCTCCCATGGGCTGAAGCATGTATTATGCCACCCATGAGAGGCCATGCAAAATGGAACTACAGGCCTGCCATTGCACCACTTACTTTAGATATAGGTTTTCTATATCTATAGGTCACTACACTTAAAACCTATCAGTCACCCCTCTAGCAGGCCTTGACAATCCTGAAGGCAGGGTGCTGCGTTTTATGTGAGAGGGTGCCCCTGCATGAGCAGAGCACCCCTGCAGCCTTCAGAGACCATTCTCCTGGGTTGTCGGTGACGCAGCCAGACATATAGGTAGAGGTGCATTATATGCTCGCGTAAAATGCTATCTCGAAAACGGCTGCAACAAACCATGTCGTGTTTGGTATCAAACACCTTGGAATCATACCTCCACACCGGTAACTGGTGTGGGAGGTATGATCCCACCCTTCTGAAGCGAGCTTCGTGGGGTCCCTGGTCTTCCCGGTACCAGCCTTCTCGACCCGGGCAACACAAAATGGTTGCTGCCGACCAGAGACACATTTCTGCCCTCCTGCTGCTGAGCCAAGCTCGAGCAGGGGAAGGCAGGACAATAGGCACCCTTTCACAGGGAGGTGTGACCACCTCCCATACAGGATTTAGTGTATTGGGGCTGGGTTGGTGCACTTCCAAAGTGCCTGAAAGTCTGCACGTGGGCATACTTGGTGTCCCTGTGCATAGTCTAGTTCAAACCAGTCCTGGGAGCCATTGGCTCCTGCTCTAGTGCAAAACTGGACAAAGGACAGGGGAGTATCCTCCCCACTGTCCTGACCCTCCCCTGGGAGGGTCCCCTGATTCTGTCCAACCCTCTCCCGTGGGTACTTAAGGGCTTACCTGGCTGTAGGAACCTATATTCGACATGGACAAGATTCTGAACAAGAAACCACTGACCTTTGACCGTCTGGACACTCTGGACTTTGCTGGACTTCGACTGGGCCTGACTTCGTCTCCCTCTCGTCCAAAGCATCGTCTGTGCCCGTGTACTGTACAGGCTCCATGCAAAACCTGTGGAGCATCAAGGACAACTGAAGTTATCTCCCTTGGGGTGAAGGAGTCACTCCCCTGCATTCGCAGGCACCGTAACGCAACTGACCGGTCTGCTGATCCTGAGCTCCTGCAAACTCCGAAGACTCCAGCAACACAGGAGATGGGTTTCTACGTTCCTGCAGTTGAGCTGCCCTCTCACTGAGTTTGAGGCCAGTATCCCTCGTGGGGACCACATAACCTGAACCCCTGTGCACTGCATACTTTTACAAGTGCATATGCTTGTTGGCGTTCCCCAACTACGTCCATTGGGCTATCAATAGCCCCAACCTCTGCGCACATTTCATACAAAGGACTTTGGCCTCCTTGCACTCTGTGCCCTGCAAGCTGTACTTTGTGAAACAGCTAAGATGTCCCCTCACGACTCCTGTGCCTTCAGCCTGTGGGTCCATTTGAGGGACAACACTGCTTTACTTGGGCTCCCCTAGTTGCTCCAGGCCTGCCCTGACTCCCCTTGCTGTGGTGAGTCCTCTGGTCCTTGCTGGGCTAGACCGTAAGCTTCTCTGACCTTCTTTGTGGGTTGCTGCTGCAAAGGCTTGTTGGTGCTTCCGCCCGACACCGACCCCTCAGCATTCGACATCCTTCATCGAACAACTTGTATCCAGCTCCTGTTCATCCTCGACGTCTCCTGGTCCCTGCAGCTGCAGAGTCAAGGTCTCCATCATCACACCTGAAGCACCCGACATCGGTGGGCATTCGTCTACCGAGCTCCTGGTCACTCCTCACTGACCCAGACTCTGTCCTCTCTGCTTTCAGGTTCCTTCCATCAAGAATCCACCTGTGGGTTCCACCGGACTCTTTTCTCCTTTCCAGCAGTGGCATTTCTTTGAAGTCTCCCTTTGAGAACGACGGCGGTTTCCGATGCCAATTCGACCCTATGCACCCGGCTTCCCTGGGATAGGTAACTCTGGTACTTCGGTATCCACGGGTGGGGTGGCTCTCCAACCTTCTAAGTTCCAAAGGGTTTCTTCGTAATCCATGGGAAGGGTCCTTAAACTTAAAACTGAAACCGCGACTCTCCTATTGAATTGTACGTAGCACGCGGTCGTGTTCTCACACTGCACCCGTCCTCCGTGGGGTCCCTCCTTACTCACGTTGGGTGGTTCCATTGGGGTCCCAGCAATTCTACATCCTCTAGACACTGTCTTGACTCGAGTCGTGGTTGTTATACCACTATTTTAGTATATGGTTTGGTCTCCCCCTGGAGCCCACTGTGTATTAGTGCTACTTACGATTGTTTCTGTGCTACAGTATTGTGTGCTTTGTGTTTATCTGCGTGTAGCAGATACTGTGAGGTATTTAAGGTGTGTGATAATAATAAATACATATTTTTATAACTACTGTGTGGTTCTCCTTTCATTTAACCAATACAATAAGTTTGCATTCTGATAAAACAAGCTGCTTAACATTCCTTCAAGACTAAGCCTGAAGGCTGTTCTCCACAGCTACCACTTGGATAGCTTTCTAAGGTTATCTTTGAGCTCTTAAATCACCATAAGGGTTGTTTGGACTGGTGCAAGGTGCCCACTTTAACTAGTGGACAGCATATACCAGGCCAACTTCTCACATTGGTGTGCAGCGGTTGGGATTCAAGCCTGCATTGTTTTACCAGATAAATCTTTGTATTGATTAACTGAAAACCACTAAGTATAAGGCACATATAATACTAGCTTAGAATAAGTAAGTTCTACTGAACTTAGGGTTGGGTAAGTCAAGGGTCTAGCACACCCTTTCTCCAACCTCAGAGAGTTTAGTTCCCACAAGGTTAGGTAGGTGCAACACCTCACCACACTTAGTATATCTTCTAAAGGAGATGCCAGTGGCTCTCTGCCCTCTAGATACAGAGGGCTTTCATTCCAAGAATTGAAAACCCTGTGTGGCTCTCGAAAGCTGAAGACAGGGAGAAATGCCAACACCCAACGTCTCATAGAGGCCTTACTTCTTGATGACCTTAGGAAGACCCCTGGGTCAGATGAACAAGAGAAAGTGGGTGGGGCAGGGAATGAGGACAGGTCAGGAGGTGACAACTTTTATGACCTAGACTCAAACCCTGGCCAGGAGGAACAAGATGGTTCCCACCTGGACAACTCAGATCTTCAGGGAGATGGTGGAGAAGGCCAAGATGGCCCCCTCTTCACCCCTCCCGGAAGAGTGAAGAGTTTACCAAGGAGATCTAGATCTCCCTCTGCAGAGTCTAATCACTCAGGACAGTCTGTAGGGACCTCTGTATCTAGCAAGAGGGACCACTCCTATGACAGGGAGTACTAATTTCTGGAACTTTAAAAAGCTAAGCTTAGGCTCAGGCAACAGCAATTGGCCCTGGACAAAGAGTCCCTAGAAGTCCAGAGAGCTAGAAAAAAGTTGGAACTAGAGTCCCATGGTGGCAGCAACAGTGTCCCTAGAGTTAAGGAACATTCTTTTGACAATAGGAACCTGAGCAGGATTGTCCCTCCCTACCATGTTGGGGATGACATCCATAAATGGATAACTGCTTTGGAGAGGGCCTGAAAAGTTCAGAGGGTCCCTCGAGAGCAGTGGGCAGCTATCTTGTGGCTCTCCTTTGCTGACAAAGGTAGAGATAAGCTCCTCACTGTTAGAGAAGAGGATGTTGATAATTACTCAGTCTTGAAGCGTCATCTCATTAAAGGGTTTGGCTTAACCACTGAACAGTACAGGATTAAGTTCAGAGACACCCAGAAGGCACAAACTCAAGACTGGGTAGACTTTGTAGATTGTGCTACAAAGGCACTGGAAGGTTGGATACTTGGCAGCAAGGTGCATGACTATTTAGGATTGTACAATTTGATTATGAGGGAGCAGATCCTTAATAATTGTCAAAACCAGCTTTTGCACCAGTACCTCGTGGACTCAGATCTGACTTCTCCCCAAGAATTGGGAAAGAAGGCTGATAAATAGGTCAGAACCAGGGTGAAACAAAAAAAACAGGGTGGTGACCGGAAGAAAGATTCTTCCAAGACCAAAGAGAAAGGTGGGGATAAATCAAAAGATAAGTCCTCTGAAGGGCCTCAAAAATCCTCTTCTGGGGGTGGGTTCCAAACTCCTTCCTCCCCTGACAAGAAACCTTATTGCTTTGTCTGTAAGAAGCCAGGCCACAGGAAAAATTATGCCATTTGTCCAAAGGTCAGCAATAAGGAAACACTGCTTCTACACCTCCTGGTACTACAGGTAGTAATCCCCCAGGTGGTGATAGTGCACCCAAAAATTTAGTTGGGTTTTCTTGGGGAACTGAGGTGGACCCTGGCCTAGCCAGGTCCCCCACACAGGCCACTTTAGTCTGTTATGGTGGCATGGGGTTTGCCACTTTTACTGTCAGTCCCAATTCCTTGGGCAAGTACAGACAAGAGCCTCTGATCAATGGTCAGAAAGCTGTAGCCTATAGGGACACAGAGGCTAGTGTCACCATGGTGACAGGAACACTAATGCCCCCAGCTCAGCTTTTCCCTGAGTTCAAGTACCAGGTGACCAATACTGATGGTGTGAGGTCAGATCATCCCATGGCTATGGTCAATCTCAGCTGGGGAGGGGTCACTGGGCCAAAGAGAGTGGCAGTGTCCCCAAACTTGCCTGTAGATTGCCTCTTGGGTAATGATTTAGAAACTTCAGCCTGAGTAGAACTGAAAGCCCACTTACAGATGTTAGGCCTTCCTGAGAGAGTTGGTGGAACACCTAGGGCCTCAGTCCAACCACAGGTAAAAATCTGGAGTGGTGGAGCCTGAAACAATGGCCCACTCTGCTCCCCCAGAGAGCATAGGGAATGAAGAAACGTCTTCTTCCCCCCAGACTACAGGTAAGGGTCAGCTTCCTCAGGGAACTGAACCTACCCCTTGTGAAGGAACTGCCCCAGAGGTGGTCAGGCCTGTCCTGAACCACTGAGGGCAGGGGACCCTTCCAAGGAGGTGCCCAGTCTGGAGCAGGTATCCTGCCCCTTTCTACCCAACCTCAGTCAGCCTACGGCTACAGAGGTCAGGGATGTCAGTGGACCCCTAGGGGCCCGCTGTCCAGAGGAACCCCCTCATCAACTGATTAGGGACATCCAGTCTAGTAAACCTAGCCAGGTGGATATTCCTCAACACTCTGGGGGATCCCTCTTACTCTTACGTAGTGACATCCCCCAGATGGACTCTGTTGGGCAAAGGAAAACCTGGGACAAGACTGACTTGATGAGGGTGTAGTTATTTTAATTGAGGTGGCTGTACACCTGGGATTTCTGCCAATTAAGGGCTTCATATAAAACGTGGATTAAGGTTTGTATTCCGCAAGGACGACGGAGTAAAATACTCCATCCTTGACGGAGTACCAGTCCTCTACAATTAGAGATGTCCGCTGTCCAATGCAGACATCTCTAGTCATTGCCAGGAACCGCCGTCACAGCAGTTCCAGTCAATGTGTTAAAAGTCGTTCTGACGACTCAGTCAAACATTATGACCGTACATCAAGCTTTTAGCAAGTTCTTGCTTTTTTGAAAACCAAATCCTAAAATTCGATTTTGTTTTTAAAAGAAACAAAACCTAATGACTCCCACACCATAGGAGTTATCTGCTAAGGTGTGATGGTCAGTATTTTTCTTTTACTGTCCCTCACCTCCAGGTTTTACCTTGTGATAATGAAAAGCAAAAAGAAACATATGAGACCATCTGCTCTAAATCAGGTGGACAGTGTTATATGTCAACCAATGGCACGTAATTGATCGGGCCATTGAAGGACTATGCTACTGACAAAGCCAGGGTAGTCTCTGCCGCTGACCTACATAACGCCTGCCCACCTGTAAATCCGGTGGGCGGACAGAAGATATGATGGAAATGGTAAAAGTGCCCTTCCTGCCAAACTCTAAATCAGGCACTTAGGTTTTTTTAGTAGTAGTGACAGTACACTCAGAATGGCTGTTAATGAAAGTCTGAAATGTGGCAGAAAGATCACACACATGTTATTTAAAAGAGGTGTGGCTGAAGAAGGTAGTTTTCTAATCACAACTCTTGTCTCACCATGTGGAGAGCTCAACTAGCTAGACCAGCAGGCCTGTGGAAGACCATAATCATGGTAAGAGGTTTGGCGGTACATTCCCATTGCCTTTGTCACACCACAAGCTGTCAGTGAAAGCGTACCTACCCAGGTCCGGGCACTGGAAGTTTCTAACTAGAATATCTCAGGGGCATCAGAGCCAAACTCTACCTTGCTCAAAATCTGGGCTGTGAGGGGCTAAATATGCATGGATGCAGCAGTTGGCAGCAGTGTGTAACAATCCAGCGGACAAGGCATGCTGGAGAAACAGTGCAAAAGTTTGAGAAAATTGCACAAACTTGTTGGAAATTATGTGTAAATACGTAAAATACAAATCTGGCATTCAGCACTATATTTTAATTCAAAATGCATTTGCATGTCCATTTTCGATCTGCGATGGTATTTTGCCCTTAAAAATAGCACCATAAACAAAGTGCCATAAAAACTAGCCGCTAATGTTCTAGGCATTTGCATTGTTCCTGTGATCCTGTCCTATAATTCTGCCACAAACACAGGGTAATTATGTGACATGTCATAAACTCATATTTTCAGGAATTTCACATAACAAGTATAAAGCGAAATTCCCGTAATTACGCCTGCATTATTGAAATTCTGCCTTGGCCTAATATATACCATGAATAGACCTCTGGAAAGAGGCATGCGCAAGTACAGATGGCTCTTGCAGCTGTGTAGTTAATATTTCATTTAAGTCTACTCAGACTGTGCATAGGTATTTTTACTGGGGGTATATAACACTTGTGCAAAACTGAAGTGATGTAGGAAGCACGTAAACATCACAATCCATGACAAAAGGCTGTGGTTTCTTTTAAAATTTGTAATAGTTCTTTGACTTGCCAAAATATGAAGTCCAAAGAGAAGGGGCCATTAAATAAGACAGTAATAGTCTGTGGTGTTAATACAGTACCCTCAAGCTATGACGTCCATAAAGGTAATTCAATGAACGTTGAATTTTATCAGACAGGGTTTCTATTAGGCCCTGTTGTAATGGTGTAATATTCTCAAAACTGAAAGTAAACCTTGAGGGTTGACCATCTCTACAAAATTTTGACATAAGGGGGCATATTATCAAGGGCAGTATCGCCACTTTAGCGGCACTTTTTGCCGATAAAGCGGCGATATTTTTATCGCCCTATTAGCAAGCTGTCGCTAGCGACAGCTTAATGGCGATAGCGGCCGTTTTGTTGGCGCTTTGCATGTCAGCGATAATTATCGCTAATGACATGCAAAGTAGGCGTTTCCAACTAAAATCGACTGGAAACAGTCGCAAACACAACTTCCCCCTATTATCAATGCCCGCGAAGCGATAAAAAAAGTCGCGCTAACCGCGCTTATCGCTGGAACTTAACGCCTGAAAAAAACTTGCCTTAACCATCTTGTCAATGGGGGGTGGATTGTTGGGTTAAGTTTACACTTTCCTATTAGCAAGCTTTTCATTAGCGCTGTTGATTTAGCGCTGGAATACTCACGCTATTGCAGGTTTTACACGCTATCGCTGGATTTCCTATCGCCTTTGCGATACGCGTTGATAATACCGCGCTATCACGGCGAGGAAATCCAGCGATAGCCGGCGATAAAAAAAACAGCGCTAAGCGCGCTTAGCGATAAATATTGCAGATCCTTGATAATATGCCCCAAGGTCTTTCTAGTTACAAAATCAAAATCTGCTCTGAAACACACAAAGAAACAAAACAAATTTCCCTATTGCTCTATCGATTTCTAAGCGGTTACTCAATAAATAAAACCACCCTGTCCCAATAGTATTATATTATTGTCTTCAAATCACTCCTTTTTCTACTCCTTTGCATATTGTAATATAATTTGAGCTTACACCTTTGCCACTAGGTGAATCAAAATAATTGAACAATAAATTATCAGTAATGCTGGATTATCTTGATTTTATGAATAGGCTTGATCACAGAACCTTTCCCATTTTTAGAACAGTAACCAGTTTGTCTTACCCACTAGAAAATATCTAAAAAGATTTGCCCACCAAATTATGTTGGTTGTGATTATAACTGCTCGGAGGTTATCTCTTCTGGCAGGTCTGGTTAGATTTAATGAAAAAATAGCAAACACCAGAGAAAATAAGAGAAGAGAAGTTTACCATGGATTCATTGCTTGTGTTTTTTGATTAACAGAGGCTGTAATGGTAATCCTACAAATCTCTCCTAAGATTGTCTTCCATTCTTCTACTGGAATTCTACAAGCGAGAGAAGGTTGACTCTTCTGTGAGTCATAGTGCGCTAATTACCAGAATTCCCTGCTATCATAGGAGACAACAGTTTCAAACACAATAGCTTCAGACATAAGGTCCAAGCATTTATGCTGATGCTTTGATTTCTTTTTTCAAAGCGGATTTCTATATTGGGATAATATCAACCTATTGTATTCCAGCATTTGAGGGCCATTCTTTCTCCTTATTTACAGTTTCACCTTTCTCAATTTAATTTTGGTTCCTAGAAGTTCTTACCAAACCAACGCCTTCCACGGTGGAATACTATCCTTCCGTTCATTAGTATTATGACAACGATCCCTGATCCCCAATCTTAAGCATGCAACCATTTCCATGATCACGTACTGTTACCGTACTCATCAGTCACTGAACATCCTGTAGGAGCATGGGTTTACAATTTACATAGCTCTGATATTGGGTTAATTGTGCAAGTTGCTTTTCTTCCAGAATGGTTGTAAGATGACAGTGTTCTCCTTTCTGAAGTGAAGAACTTTTTCTCAATATGTTGAAGGTTTCTACTGAATTTTGTCTCACAGAGGCTAATAGTCATTGCCATCATGTTTCTAAAATATTGACATCGGTTTTTAATCCAAAGAGTGGCAAAAAATATACTTTATAGAACACTATTGGTTTCCAAAGTGAAAGGTAAGTGCTGCTGAGATATCAATTTGATGCTGACCATTTAAAAACACCACCTCAAGTGTTGAAAGAAAGTTCAAATCAAGAGGCCGCTTAGATATTGACTCTTGTGGAAAACCAGCAGCTTAAACATATTTTTTTGGACAGCATCCATAAATCTAGGGGTGAATCATAAGCTACAATCACTTAAAATGACTACCACTGCATTGGGGAAATAATGCCAAATATATTGGATATCACTTTCTGTTTTTTTTAAATGTTGATCTCATTTAGTTTGATCTCTTTATAAGATATACATGTTTATTAAAATTAGCAGATCAGCATTTGCTGTATTTTTATGACTTGACTTTGCATGCTTAGATTCAATTGTATTTTGTACCGATTTTAACCACATTTAACACAAATTAGGGTTAATAACCCACCAATAGCGGCCCATTTCATTTCTTTCAGTAAGCTTGCATTGAGGACTACTTTTGTAACTTCCCTTCCCGTAATACTGGTGACAAACCATCTAGTTTTAAATCTACAGAGAAGAAAAATTCCAGCCTTGGAATTTGGCTCAAAGTCTCTAATATGCACGATCTATTATGGATGATAATTGTTTTGAACTCTTGCAGATCTACATATATCCACAAAAGACAGAGGGGTGGACATACTTAAATTGGATAGGTTCACTATGGTTGTCAAATGATTTAAGGTGGATATCTTTCTACTCAGTCACCTAATTGTTCTGAGGGTCTTTTTCAAGAGCTAAAGTGAAGGCAAATGTTTTCGATATTGTTAAAAGTTGTTTAGTCTTTGATGTTCCTATTTTAGAAAATTTAATTTTCTCTTTGGCTGTTACCAAAGATGTAACCATTTCCTTTTCATTTCTGCTTCTCACTGATGCCCTCTACTTAGAGAAAAATTTTCTCCAATGGGGAAAAGAATCTAGAGTGAGGAAATGTGCAATTATGTCTCTTTTTAAAGTACTTTTATAGTAAATATTAATGTAAATTCATTTTAAATGTAGATCAAAATATAATAAAAAATACTACAGCACTAATAACTTAATTTTTAATCAAATCTTTAATTAATTTAAATATATTAATTTAAATATAAAAAATATTTTTCTAAACCATAATCTAAAAAACAAATTCCTACCCCTAAAGAATTTTTTATTATGCATTAAAAATTATTAAAAATGATGCATAAACTTAATTAAGAGTAGTTTAAATATATTTTAATAAAAATAATGTTACATTAATTTACACATACAAAAAGGTGAACTATTTTATAATAAATAATAAATATGTTTTACTTTTAAATATATATTTTAACAATAAATTACTTTTATTTATATTTTTACTATTTTAAACAATGTATTTAATTTCACATTGTTTCCCATGGGCTTTTAATTTAAGTCCCTGTTGCAGTACCGGTGGCTGGTCATGTATGGTACTGGACGTATTCGAGCTCTGAGTTGGAGTCATTTACTACTGTTTTGGGTCCCTTTTAGATTACAATAGTAACTTTAGAAGTGCCGTTTGTGAATAGCAATGGCCTTACTCTTTTGTGGATGGGTGCATATCCCTCCCTAAACCCCTCCTTACCTCTCCTTGAATACCCCTATTTAGTAGTGAGTTTGTCCCTTTTTCAAGCCACTCCCCTTCCCCCACATTTTCTACTAAATAGTAAACTTACATGCGTGAGGATCTCCCAATAGAAAAGATAGTAGAGTTGGAGGTGGAGATTTACTTGAGTAGTACTGCTGTAGTAGTACTAAATGTACTACGAAGTGTAGTTTGTGAATTAGCCCCTATGTGTCAACGACAGGATCTTTTACTATTCTAACTCTAGGCATGAATGATTGTGAGTGCTTTTTTGTGTCCTATAGTATATTGTCGGCAAGCATGCAGAGTAGAAATACAGGTGTATTAGTGCCTATGCCTGTAATGTGTTTGCATGCTCAGTAGCAGTGGCAAGGCATGGAAAGATATAAAGGCTCACACAAGGAGATAATGGACGGAGCGCTGAAACACTCACTCCCAGTCACAGATCTGGGTTGAATCCATCATCGTTCTTTAGCTCACTTCGCCACCTCAGTTCTGACCCAGCTATATGCAAATCAGTCTTGACCCTGTGCCTCATGGGAACAGTCCAGCCCGAACTGCCATGCCAGGTCTTCCCTGAACCGGAAACAAGCATCGTGGGACCGGTTTCGGGGTAACACCGATCATCAGCCAGGCTAGCTTGAATCCAGTGGCAAAGTGAGCAAGGGACCCACGTCTGGCCATACCCTGCCAACTTAGGGCAAACAAAGCACACACAAGGAGATAATGGACGGAGCGCTAAAACTTTTCAGACACTCACCCCCAGTCACAGATCTGGGTTAAATCCATCATCGTTCTTTAGCTCACTTCGCCACCTCAATTCAGACCCAGCTATATGCAAATTAGTCTTGACCCTGTGCCTCATGAGAACAGTCCAGCCCAAACTGCCAAGCCAGGTCTTCCCTGAACCAGAAACAAGCATCGTGGGACTGGTTTTGGGGTAACACCCATCATCAGCCAGGCTAGCTTGAATCCAGTGCAAAGTGAGCAAAGGACCCACGTATGGGCATACCCTGCCAACTTAGGGCGAACAAAGCACACACAAGGAGATAATGGACGGAGTGCTGAAACTTTTCAGACACTCACCCCCAGTCACAGATCTGGGTTGAATCCATCATCGTTCTTTAACTCACTTTGCCACCTCAGTTCAGACCCAGCTATATACAAATCAGTCTTGACCCTGTGCCTCATGGGAACAGTCCAGCCTGAACTGCCAAGCCAGGTCTACCCTGAACCGGAAACAAGCATCGTGGGACTGGTTTCGGGGTAACACCCATCATCAGCCAGGCTAGCTTGAAACCAGTGGCAAAGTGAGCAAGGGACCCACATCTGGGCATACCCTGCCAACTTAGGGCGAACAAAGCAAACACAAGGAGATAATGGACGGAGCGGCTGAAACTTTTCAGACACTCACCCCCAGTCACAGATCTGGGTTGAATCCATCATCGTTCTTTAGCTCACTTCGCCACCTCAGTTCAGACCCAGCTATATGCAAATCAGTCTTGACCCTGTGCCTCATGGGAACAGTCCAGTCCAAACTGCCAAGCCAGGTTTTCCCTGAACCGGAAACAAGCATCCTGGGACTGGTTTCAGGGTAACACCCCTCATCAGCCTGGCTAGCTTGAATCCAGTGGCAAAGTGAGCAAGGGACCCACGTCTGGGCATACCCTGCCAACTTAGGGCGAACAAAGCAAACACACGGAGATAATGGACGGAGCCCTGAAACTTTTCAGACACTCACCCCCAGTCACAGATCTGGGTTGAATCCATCATCGTTCTTTAGCTCACTTCGCCACCTCGGTTCAGACCCAGCTATATGCAAATCAGTCTTGACCCTGTGCCTCATGAGAACAGTCCAGCTCGAACTGCCAAGCCAGGTCTTCCCTGAACCGGAAACAAGCATCGTGGGACCGGTTTCGGGGCAACACCCATCATCAGCCAGGCTAGCTTGAATCCAGTGCAAAGTGAGCAAAGGACCCACGTCTGGGCATACCCTGCCAACTTAGGGCGAACAAAGCACACACAAGGAGATAATGGACGGAGTGCTGAAACTTTTCAGACACTCACCCCCAGTCACAGATCTGGGTTGAATCCATCATCGTTCTTTAGCTCACTTCGCCACCTCAGTTCAGACCCAGCTATATACAAATCAGTCTTGACCCTGTGCCTCATGGGAAGAGTCCAACCCGAACTGCCAAGCCAGGTCTTCCCTGAACCGAAAACAACCATCGTGGGACCGGTTTTGGGGTAACACCCCTCATCAGCCTGGCTAGCTTGAATCCAGTGGCAAAGTGAGCAAGGGACCCACGTCTGGGCATACACTGCCAACTTAGAGCGTACAAAGAAAACACAAGGAGATAATGGACGGAGCGCTAAAACTTTTCAGACACTCACCCCCAGTCACAGATCTGGGTTAAATCCATCATCGTTCTTTAGCTCACTTCGCCACCTCAGTTCAGACCCAGCGATATGCAAATCAGTCTTGACCCTGTGCCTCATGGGAACAGTCCTGCTCAAACTGCCAAGCCAGGTCTTCCCTGAACCGGAAACAAGCATCCTGGGACCGGTTTCGGGGTAACACCCCTCATCAGCCAGGCTAGCTTGAATCCAGTGGCAAAGTGAGCAAGGGACCCACGTCTGGGCATACCCTGCCAACTTAGGGCGCGCAAAGCAAACACAAGGAGATAATGGACGGAGCGCTGAAACTAAAGGCTGAAACTGAAAATAAAGGCTCAAGATTAGGGACACAGGACTCAGAAGGATGTTGCCATTGAAACGCAATAGGTGTTGGCCACTAGAGACATAAAAGAAACACTCTTCATAATCTACGTCCCATTGGTGTCTTATTGTGGGTGCCATGTTGGAATTCCACAATGCTTGTCTACCAGGGTTTGGCTTGCTGGAGCACTGGGCCAGTCTTACCATTTATCCTGTGATGAATCTTTTTTAGTTGGCTGAGAGGTAAAGGGGAGTTAATATCAATCAAACAATTCAATTTGCAGTGTAGCCCCTTTGGCCATACATTAAGAATCATGAATCAGTAAGTAAGGTGAAGTAGGTTTTATTATAAATTAGGGGCCAAACTGATGTATAAAAATCTCAAAAACATATAGTAAAGATACAAAATCTTGCCAAAGCGTCAAATGAAATTAAGCCTTAGTAGAATAAAGAATACAAGAAATTCAGTTGCGGCAATACAGAAGATAAGATACAGGATTTGATGATCAGTGTAGGTTTTGATACTCCTGCCTATGCATGAATAAATCTAAAGTCACCTAGCTTATCCTAAACTAAGTTTAGGAAAACTGTGGAAAACTAGCTAAATCAAGGATAGTAGGAAGGTGTCAGCATAGTGGAGACTTCAGTAGAAGTTCTCCAAATCAGGACAATGTATAGCATGGAGCCACACAATGGAAATATGAACAGAGAGGTCTGTACTTCTGTGAGTCCAAAGGGTATCTGCTCTAAAGACTAACAGTGTGAACACCGATTAAACCCACAGAACATTTGAGAATTCCACATCATCGACCCCAGTAGTTTTCCACCCTCTCACAGTAGAAATTGGCAACTTCACTTTATTTTCCCATCCTAAAGTTTGAACATCAGGACGACCTCGAATGTCTCCTGCTCCTGATACGACATGAATAGGAGCCTTCTCTTAGTTCATTAGCACCTCTAATTGTTGTCAAAAGTTCCCCTACTGGACCTCACTATATCAAAAACACAATATGCCTTTCACTGACTATGAAATCATGTGAACGCACTTGCAAAAGAAAGAACATTGCAAAACAAGCAAAACTTTCACATTGAAGGCTAAACATTAGGAACCAAATGATTAAGGCCTTTAGTTAAGCTAACTCAGTAAGACTGAAGGGGCCAGATTTATTAAGTTCTCACGCAGAGCAGTGCAGCAGCCGTAAATGCTGCGCTGCGTGAGAAGGAGAGAGCAGGAGAGCGCCAAATGTATTGAAAAATGGCACTCTCCTCCATTCTCCCTAGTGCCGGCGTTGAAATCCGCTGCCGTGCGCCACAGAGACATCTTTGCGCCATGGTGCAAGGGTGTCTCTGTGAGTCTAGCGTAGGTTTTATATTGAAAGGGTACCCTCCCAGTACAAAATACCATGCATAGACTGACTTCAACCCTTTTCTGACTTTGTATGCATGCTGCACAGTGCAGCACACGTACAAAGTCAGAAAAGGAAGGAGAAATGAAAGCATTTCTCCTTTCTTCCACCTACTTTAAAATGGCGCCGTTTTCTGACACTAAACTCTGTATTCTTTGTTTAGTAAATTGGGTTTAGCGTCAGGTGGTTGCATGGGAACGCCCATGCACAACCCAAGGTACGCCCCCTTGGCGCTAAGTAATGCAAAGCGGCGCTATGCACTGATTCGCGTTACTTTCCCGTTATTTCCAGCACTAAACAAGTTTAGCACTGGAATGTTAATTGGAAAAAAAGATTTTGCGCTGGTTTGCTTCACTTTTGTGACGCAAATACGGCGTAAAATCTTAGTAAATCTCCCCCTTAGTGTACACTTTAAATACATGATTATAGATGCACCTATGATTATAGAATAAATGCAAAACATTAATAAATGAATACATGAGTACATAAGAATGAACTTCCAGTGAAAGCAGTATTGGTCGAAATGCACAAGTGTAAATGTGAATGAGCACCACAATTTATAACATTATAATGAAAATATTAGAGCACACACCTATCTGAATGACTACTTTCTACAATGAATACACTCCAGCATTTTTAAAGGCAATTACGCTCCCGCTCCCGCATTTTGGACTTGGAATCCTTGGCAGCCAGAGACTTTCATGAAACCCTATGTCTCCCTCAAATTGTGCACACTCATAAGCCCCATCTTACGCAGGCCGTGGGGAGACAAGCATTACATCGGATTTTGGCAGCAAGATTACATCCACTCCCTTTAAAAGAACTTTATCCATCTTGGAAAGCACAGTCAGACATCACAGAGTGTCATCGCTGTAATTATAAAAGGGAGTCTCAGGCACACATTTTGCTATGCTGCCCAGCCTTGCGGGCAGCCCACAGAATTCACCTCAGACCTTTTCTTCTTCATCTGGGCACCCGCACAGCAAAGGAGGCGGTCCTTCAGCTCTATACCTTGGACATTGTAAAGAAATTTGTACACCATACTCGCACACTTTTGAAATACAAGTCGACACAAGCAGAGTCTGACGAACAGCCCGGGTGCTCCATAATACCAGGGTCACCCACCCCCCTTCCCCCGGAGGTCCGCTCCACCCCTGAACAGTTGATTTTATCATGGGGACCTTTGAGCTCTGACACTGTCCAGATGTTCTTTTTTTTTATACCGCCTGCTCACATATCACTCGGCTTGGTCTTAAATATTATGAGCTTCTTTTTTAACTTTGATTTTTAATAATGACGTGCACTTCCCTTTTGCTACAAGTTTTTAACGTTGTATACTGTAATGGTTTTAAGTAACCACACAATAAATTCATTCATTCATTCATTCCAGCAATATGTCTAGTACTTCACTCTACATTAATAGGGTTGAGGTACACAGTACATATATTGTGCTAATCCTCGTAAGTATTGCTCTTTGGTGACGTATAGGGGTGGAGCTTAAATTGAGCATTTCCAGACCCATCCATGCCAGTACCTCAACACATTTCTTAAACAAGCACAGGTCTGAAATGTATCAAAACAAGAGCTTTATCTTTTCAAAAGTGCAAATGTTGGCCCTAAGCAAAAATAAAGGTGTTCTACTAAAAAATAATGTGTCGGTGCTGTAGTCCTCTTAGTGCCCCTGGAATAAAGTCACAATAGAATTTAAATATGACCTCTTTATACATTCCTATGTGAGAAAATGAGGATGCCCTCTCTAGAAAACCACCTTCATCTTTCTAGATTGAGATTGGGTTGATAACCAGGGAGCCCTGGATATGGTACCCATCCAAAATATGACTCCTTATTTCGGCACTGAGTACCAGACATCTATTGCCTCTATTTGATTTAAGCAAAAAGGACAATTGATGGACAGAATGCTGAACAATGTCAGACAATCACCCCTAGTACAACCAATATACCTCGAAACCAGACCTAGGATGCTTGTTTCTGGTCCTGGGAGAACCTGGCCTAGCAGTTCGGGCTGCACTGTTCCCATTGGGGAGCAGGGTCAAGGCTGATTTACATTTGGCTGGGTCCAAACTGGGGTGGCGTGGTGAGCAAAAAACACAATGGATTGAGGCCCAGATCTCTGTACTGGGGGGTGAGTGTTTGATATTGTTCAGCATTCCGTCCATCATTTGTTCTTTTTGCATTTATTTGATTTAAATCCTGGTTGCGATACCAAGAGGTTAAATTTCACCTCATCATTAAGACAAGATGAATGTGTGATAAAGGAAAAAGTCCATTTCTTTTCCTTCCATAACAATTTGTTGGTTATTTCAAAAGCATCATTTCCCTGCATCTGTCCCATTACTAATCACTGTAGTCTATCAACCCTATGCCTAAGCTGTACAGAATGTGTAACCAACTTTATAGTAGATTTGATTCTCTCACAGTACTCCGGTGCACTTGTAATAAAGTTTTCAGCATCCCTGCTGTCATGCCCATGTTGCAGAGATCAAATGGGCAGGTAAAGAGGATGCCTAGCTTGTTAGATGAGCAGTTTGAATATCTATGTAATTGTCATGTCTTGACTCATGCAGGACTACATCTGTATAATTGTATACTTGCATACATTGCAGCTTCCACAAGGTAGTCTCCACTGACCTGTGGCACGCCTAACGGTGTGACGCTGTTCATAGCCGTGTAACAGCAACAGTGTAACTACAGACATCATTAATAGTGCTCCTACCTTCTGATTGTTACTTATTTTTACAGTTAAAGGTAGACAGAAAGCAATCCATTACCTGTCATGGCTAAAAATGGGAACTAGGATTCTGAGTTTGAGTTTGGTGGACAGGTTACTTCATCACAATGTGACTGATATCCCGTCCGCCTTATTACAGGTACTATATGATATAATGCACTTGTAATAAGACTGAAGGATATCCGTTATGTTTTTGACAGAGTAACCCATCTAGCAGACCCTTAGTCTTCATTTCATTGATTCCTCTTGCTGTCAGTCATGACATTCAGGCCGTTAGGTGTGCACTGTGGGAAGTAGAGGAGTAAGATAAAGAGAAAGATTTACTAATGAAGCTAAAATAGCTGCAGTGGTGCAGCTCTTCAAGTTATCCTACAATGCTGATGGTTACAGCTCAGTGTATTTTATTGCATAAAGTATTTATACAGGTAAAACCCACAAGGCTTACAGAAAAAATCAATAAAAATGTATTCAAACCTAAAAACCCACAAGACATTGAAGAATGTGTGCACACTTTTTTGTTAAATAAATGTGGAAATATAGTTGTTGTCGCTTCCTTTTTACACAACGTAAATGTGGATAAAAACAGATAAAATGACCAAAAATAAATATGGATAAATGCAGAAATTACAAAAATTAAATACCTTAAAGCAGGCAGCCCTAATTTTTAATCGGAACTGGTCAATGCCTTTAATCTCCCCAAGGAGTGCCTCTCCTGTGCTTCCCTGGCATCGGAATGAAGGTCAACAGGGTTTCTACATATTTAACTTATGGTAGTGAAGAGCTGCCGCTACAATCAGTAAATGGTCTGGTGTGCAGGGGCACACCGCTAGTAGAAGGACCTACAGGGCGCTGGTTCCCGCATACCGAGCAGCATGGATAGTATGTAGTGCTCTGCAGCCCCAAGAGGTCACTTCTGCCAGGGATGTGGCTCTGGATATGACCGTGAATGTCTGCAGTGAACCTTCTCGGCCATGCGGAAACCTGGTTCGCATAGCAGTTTCTATGTCTGTGTGCTTTTCAGCTGCGGCTTGAGGAGCGTCGCCCCACAGGAAAAATAAAATTATAATAACACGTTATTAGCATTTTTTTCCCATGTTGACCCATTTTTTTTTTGTTTTAGCCTAGGTGTGGGGCGGGGTGGAGCAGGGTTGTCAGCCAGCATGGGGAGGAGTGGTGAGCACCTTCTAAGTGTGCATGGCGGTTTGGATGGAAGTCTTGGTTCGGCCAAACAGTCATGTGCACTTAGCATGTTCTCCATCCGGCTGTTTCGCAAGTCCAGGTGGAGAACATGCACAGGCTCCCACTCCCTGTCTGAGCGCCGAACCATGGCGCTCAGACCAATCACAATGCTGATATCATGCTTGTGACAGCAGGGCCGTGATTGACTAGGGGAGCCTGGGAGCCTGTCTGCTTCCTGCTTCCGTGCGTCGTGGACAGAAGAAGGACCGAGGAGAGGCAGCGGCCTGGTGAGTGAAATTTTC
Source organism: Calotriton arnoldi (assembly GCA_963921515.1). Classification (NCBI taxonomy): domain Eukaryota; kingdom Metazoa; phylum Chordata; class Amphibia; order Caudata; family Salamandridae; genus Calotriton; species Calotriton arnoldi. Next base: position 43,091 of record CAWUFW010005772.1, on the reverse strand, counting down.
TTTTCATGCATGCCCATGGATGTAACCGAGGCCCCTGCAACATCAGCAGCGTAGGGAGGCCTCCAACCCTTCTGGGGCCCCAAACCCTTCATAGGGGCCACATTCCACCCAAGGCCAACGAATATTTCACTGTACCTAAAAAAAAAAAAATGCCCCAGCCCCACATGCTCACGGTTCATCCTCCCACGATCGATAAAATGAGTACCATAAAGTTGCATAACAATAATTATCTATTATTCAGCGCCAAGAAAACCACGTGTTCACGTGCACTTTCAAAATACGCGTTATGCTTACTAATTTACTCCCGTCTGCGCAGTGACACTAAATCAAGTGTTTGAGTCTGCACAGCTCTGGTAAGTTGACGTTGTCTCTAAGTGTGATAAATTCCTCTGAGTACGTCTGTTTTTATCTTACTCTGTTCCTGTCTAGAAGTCGCAGGGGATGTTACTGAGTGCAATCAAATATTTATTTTTAATGGTTCTTTGCTGTCCATTTCCGCAGGCTAAACGCTGTTTTGAGGGTATTTTCCAGACCTCGATGTGCTCGCTTTGGAGGGCAAGTTTCAACTCAAAGGCGTGAAAATCGCTCACTACAAGGATGGATGTGCAACAAAACAAATACTTTGAATGCCATTCCAACTGAACGCAAACAGATCTTTAAAAGACACGTGTTGAATGTACTTTGTGACACATAACTAATTGAGAGATGCTTGGATACCTGTCCTAACCACCCCAGCTCCAAAAATACACTATAATAGAGGATGGATTACGTTTGGATCATCGCTATATTGTTGTTTCACGAGGGGCTAATCTACGTCTATTTTGTTCCTTCCAACATCTGTTGCCATGGTAGGTTTACATCACAACAGGAGAGGGAATAAAGCAGTTTGTGAAGTGATGATGTTGTATTGCCTCGATGTACCAGACTGTATGGCTTCAGCAATAAAGTATTGGCACTTCAAAATTCACCACTTTGAAAGTGACAGCCCCCTTGGCCTCAAATAGAACTTTAGAATACTCAGCACTTAGAAAGAAGCATTGGTAAAGCCAGAAGGTCTCTCTTTTTTAACATGATGTGGAAAAACCTAATAGGTATGGCTTTTTGCTAGAAATGTTTGGCAACTTGGGGAACTTGGTTTGTGATGCTCCCAGGTAGTCACAAAAGAAAATAAGATAATAAAGCAATCTCTTGGGCTCCAATAATCAGGAAGGTTGGGGGTGGGCCCCCTTTTTTTATTTTACTAAACTGCCCTTGTAGGGTTATAAAGTGTTAAAAAAGGAGTCTAAAAATACGGTTTGTGTTGTAAGTGGTGAACATAAAAGGCATAAACATCAAAATATTGTGCAGTAGATACTCTTGACAAGGGCTAGTAATTTATGTGCCCCTGTAAAAAAGCCGATGACCAGGCACATTGATAAGTTGTGAAAAAATACCTGTCAGCCCAACAGCAAAGTAAAACAAATGACTGTGTCTGGGTGATTACTGAATAAACAGGACAGACATCCTTAACAAAATAACTATAAAATATCAGCATGGCAGCAAATAAATAAATCAAAGAACCAAACACTGACTGAATTACAAGCTGCATGTCATGTTGCTTCTGAAGCAGGGCCGGACTGGCCGTAGAGGGCACCGGGCATTTCCCCGGTGGGCCGGAGGGGTGGGCGCCGGGTTTGTGCCCGTGGAGGGCGCTTTTGTCACTGGGGGCCGGTTTTGCAGCAGGGCTGCAATATCGGTCCCCTGTAAGAAAAGCGTGAGCGGTGCTTCTTGCTAGCACCACCCCCCCACCCCCCCTCTCCCAGGGCCGGTCGAGCAGCAACCTGCAGGGCTGGTTGCTGTTTCCAGTCTGGCCCTGTTCTGCAGCCTAAGAAAGAACTGTGTGAGTCCATCGCCGAACACCAGAGGGCGCACATACTGGAGAATGCCATGCCCTGGCCCACAGTCAGCCCATTGAAGCAGTGGCAAAACCATGAAAAGCCCATAAAAGTCAATGGATGAAATAGGCTGACCCTAAGTCTGTTCTCTGTACTGCTTCTTAAATGTGCTTTTTTAGATACTGCTAACATGAGTTTTCCAGTTTAGTAATACTGTCTAAAGCAAGACCAAGCATGAAGTTTTCAAAAGTCATATATGTAAAGAGTAACGGAGAGGGGAAACAGAAAAACTGGTAAACAAAAAGCAGGGGAGAGGGAGAAAAAGGGCAGCACTGTGTAAAAAATAAATAGAAATAAAAAAATGAGAAGATAAATGGAGAGAAGGGAAGAGGAGAAAGAACGAGTGAGGAATCACCATGTGAGAAATAAAGACAGGAAAATAAAAGACACAAGGAAGAAGGAAAGAGGGAATTAAAGTAAAACCACTCAAAGGAAATCACCATATCCCCCAAAAAATCTTACAATTGAGAACATAAAAAATGGAGAACAAAACTGAATTCAAAAAGTAAGAAATTCTGAACGCAAACAAATTCAATAAATTCAATGTAAAACATTCAAACTTATGAGGTGCATTCATGCCGGGCAACAGACATGAGGTAGATATTAATTAATATGTTCCTATGTAATTCTCAGGGGATGTCTTTGTAGTAAAATGCATGTATATAAAACAGAAACAATCTAACAACTACATACCAAACCGACCTGTAGAAAGTAGAATGTAAAATACCTATTACTAATTTTAAGCTGGACAATTGCGACAATCAGAAATAGGTGAACATTGTTAGAACATTATTGCACCAAATATTTTTGGATAACGTTCCGAATTGACCAGCTCCCAGTGTTTATTAACTACCTTTCTGAATTTGCGTGACTCTGGGTTACTGTGTTTACTCTTTTGGGAGTTGTATTTTGCTCTTTTTCTCCCAGTAACTTCACTCAGTGAAGTGTCCAATATATTTAGTTTTGTCTCTTCAAAGATATTTTTCTGATGTCCTTTTTGTTGAAACTGATGTCTGGTTCACCTATATTTAACATGATTTTAACCCAAAATTTCATATGTAGACTGGACACCAGTTTTCAAGATGTGATGGTGGTAAAAAGAGGAACACATTTGTTAACTTTATAGAAAAACATTTGGTAAAAATGCAAATCAGTATTCTAAAAGAATTCATCCGACATACCAACTCTTATACTTCACTAGTTAGACAAAGTGAAATACATCAGATCTAAAAATATATGAAGAAGAGCGGGAACAGCTAGCTTCTAAATTTTAAAAAGAAGATATCCGAAAAACATTCTTGAATCTAAGCTCAGCAAGAGCATCGGCCAATGTAAAAAAGCACCAAGGATCCAGCAATGTAGAACTTTAAAAAAAAAATGGATCCATCATTAATGACAGTGGGTGTATATGCATTCGAAGAGACCAAATGTTGAAAGTATCTGGAATCTAGATGAACACGTTTCTTCTCCTCGTCACCTATGAAAACTGTAATTACCAAAACTGAGCACATCTTCTAAATGCTGAGCGCAGGTCCCAATACATGGAAGACAACCCAGCAAGCAAATGCCTGAAAGAAGTTCACCCAAAAAAACCAATAGCTGAAGAGAGCCTACATGAAGCCTGTTTCTAAATGTGTACATTGTAAGTAAGTTTGTGTGTATTATGTATATGTTCTATGAGGAGGTTGTGTGGTGTGAGACAACATGAGCTAATGCCAGTCAAATAAAGCTGCTGTAGGCGAGACATATAAAATGAACTGCCAGTACGTCCCAAATTTTGCAAATGTCTATGATGTGATGAATATGCAATGAAACGATAATGGGGCAGTTCAAGTGCTCGAAAGTAGTCAAGGTGAGGTCACTGACATGACACATCAAAACATCCTCAATAAATGGCAATTTAGTAGTACCTAATTTTAAATTTTGCAAACCAAAACGTATGCGAATGAAACACAATAGTGATCTTGCATCTTTTGATATCAGAATTAATATGGCAAGTGTGTAACAGCATGTAAAAAGGCATGGCTATTCATAAATATGAATAGAAATAAAAATGGCAAAAGACAAAGGGCCTAATTTAGAGTTTGGAGGACCGGTTACACAGTCGCGATCATGGCGGATACCCCTTCCACCTTATTGCAACTACAGTATATTCTATGGCATTTGTAATAAGATGGACGGGATAGTTATCATGTTTACAACAGAGTCATTTATCCACCAAACTCTAAACCAGGCCCAACGTTTGTTCAAATATTCTTGGGAAACTGAGAAAACAACTTAAATTTTATGGTTTGTTATCGCGAGGTAGGGAGGGGGAGTTTCTAAAGTAATTAGTGAATCTACATTTTGAGGTTTATGACCTTGCCGGGTCTACTTTTTCCAGTTTTTTTAATTCAAAAACTTTTCCAGGTAACACAAAGAAATCTGTGACAGTCACAGGTTTGTAGACGTCCTCTGGGAAAAACTTTTGTGCTTTTGCAATTGTGATAATGCAGAGGCGTGTGTATACAGTTCACAACTGTGCATGACAAAATGCCACAGCATGTGAACAATGTCATTTAAAAAAAACTGCATTTGTCCATGAGGAAAATATGTTTTCTCAGAAGGAAACCTTTTCTACTACTCCACCATTTTTTAAGGCTTTCAAGGCACCTAATCAGGTAAAAAGATTAGGTATATTACTATTTAATTTTTGTACCAAGATTTTAAACACGCCCAATAGTGGGACCGCAGTCGTTACTGGATAAATGTGTCACCTTTATGGCTAGCTTGGACCTCACAGTAAACTTTACTAAGTCTTACGTGATGGCAGTTTGCCCGAGGTCCACCAGTTCAAAACGTTCAAGGTGGGAAATTATATCCTGATTAAAGTCCTGTGTTTTTCCTATCTTGGGGTGCTGTTCGATGTGGATAAAACCTGGAGGCTCCTGACCGATGTGAGAAAAGGTGAGCTTGTTAAGGCCATGGGTGCTGTGGCTAGCTTTGCCCAGAGGCTGGGCTCCAGGCCCCCAAGCATTTTAGCCAAGATTTAACTGCTAAATGTGTCTCCACGACTCTTTATGACAGCAAGAAACCCCTCGAATTGCACTCAGCACTTTATATGAGGAGCTGGATAATGGCGGATTAGCTCTCCCCAATCTCAGGCATTATTATTTTGCAAATTTTGCACAATATTTGTCAAGGTTTAAGCTGGAACCACAAACAGGTCTATTTGTAAATTATTTTATGAAGTTAATTTGTAAAGAGATCCAGATACGCTGCCCACTTAAAAGTTCGAAATCCCCTAAACTAGTGCGCTATAAGTGTATGCAGTGTTTTTTTTACAAACGTCAGACTTTTTTTTTGATGATATTCAATCCCCGTAATTAATTCCTCAACCCCGTTATCCGAACTCACTTCAGTATTTGGGATTAGAGGCTACTGTAATTATACAAAAATGGGCTAAGGCCGGCTTTGGGAAAATCTCCGATTTCTTAAGGAACGATAGGTGGCTGAATATTGCCGAAATGTATGATTTAATCTCGAATGATTTCCTTCTCCTTGGGTCATATAACATTGTTATTAAGTTCCTGAGTAATCTCGATCTGGAGCAGATTAATGAACGCAAAAAATTGGTATATGCATTATTTGAAGAAATCATAGTTAAGAATAGGCCTGGGCGGAAAACTACGCTACGCTTGCGTAGTTTGCGCAACTATGCGCTACGCGAATTGCACGTAGCGCGGTCCTCAACGTCAAGTTGGCGACCGCGAGCGAGCAAAATGACATCCCGGCGAGACTTTTTCCTCGTTCGCGATCAGCAACATCAAGTTGCCGATCGCGAGCGTGGAAAATAAACCTCCCGGCGAGATTCTCAACGCGGGAGGTCAGGTTTCTCATTGCGAGTGGTCGCGTATGCTCGCGACCGCTCGCGATGAGAAACTACCAGTCCGCGTTGAGAAAACTGCCGCTCGAGTACAAATCTACTCGAGCGGCAGAAAACGACCGCTTGCACTGTGCAAGATGCCGTTTGCAATGATTGCACAGTGCGGACAAGCATCCGGCACTGTGCAATCATTGCGAACAGCATTTCCTACCGCACTACGCAGTTCGCGTAGTGCTACGCGTAGCGCGAAGTGCACTTCGCGTAGCTATGCGTAGCGCTACTACGCGAACTACGCCCAGGGTTAGTTAAGAAACCCGGGGAGTGGAAACAGTGCTTAGCCTCTATTAAGGGTATAGATCTTGCGGAGAAAGCAATAACTAAATGGGAAAAACATGAGGATTTGGAAGTCACAGCGAGCATGTGGTCCGTTTTAAATAAACTTAATTTTAGCACGCTGAGAGGATTAATTGGCGCCGGATGCTATTTTTTAGCAAATGGCTTCTCTATAGAACCCCACATTTCCTATCTAAGGTCTACCCCAATCAGGTCAGTGTTTTCGCTGTCTAAATCATCTTACAGCCAATTGGGCGCACATCATATCACAGTGCCCCTTGATCCAGGGGTTCTGGAATGATATTTTTTGTCATTTGGAAGCTGACTGGTTAATTATAATACATTCTAATATTCGGCTGAAAGTTTTGGGTTACGACCCTATTCTACATTGTCCCGATAAGGTGGTTAAACTATTATATATAGCAATGGCAGTTGCCAGGTCACTCCTGCTTCAGAGATGACGATCAGATCTTATACCAACATAAGGCGAGTGGGTCCGGAAAATGAAGCAGGTTAAAAATAGTGAGCGTCTCTATGCACTGCGAATTGGGGGGATCAAGAAGTTTGAGAATGTCTGGGAGGCCTATTCTGATTAAAGTTTCAAAACAAGCGCTTATATCTTAGGAGGTACTCTTATTAAGCGGGAATCTTATTCATGTTTGCATTTCTTGATATAATTGCACACCTTCTTGGACTTGATTGCACTTTGGACACCTATCTCTTAGCACTTTATCGCACTATAGACACTTTAGTTTTTATTGTTAGGTACTTGAAGCTGCTTTTATAGGATGTAATATGATGTAATATTATTTACGGCACACATGTTGATATCTCTGCATATTTTTATGTACCTAAGGCATAATTGATTTTTTAGCTCGTTTTAAAATAGGCAGCTGACGTTGTATTGGATCTTGAAATATTATCCGTAGTATTATTTAAGGTTACATTTATAAGATTCACTCGCTTGTACATTTCAATGTATTATGGCAACGTTTGCTATAATTTCCTTAATGTCGATATGATACTGTAGATGGTCAATAACGATCTTTTTGGTTTTTTTCTTGTTTCCTTCGTCATCTTGATTCTGGTACTGTATTAGACTTTGTTTGTGGTGTTGAACAGTTTCATTATTTGATATTTTGAATGAATTGTATGGATGAATTTATAAAACCTTCTTGATGGATTTCAATAAAAAAAAAAAAAATGACAGCAAGATATGGGAAACACAAAAGTTGCGAACATCCAAACTGCTGAAAACACGTCTTTAAGGCGTATGTTGCAGATCCCCAAAAGTACACCGGCTTTCTCTGTCCATGAGGAGATTTAGGTATAAAATACATAGGAGACATAATTGCTCTAAGACCCTTGTTATGTTGATCAAGATATGGACTGTGGAGGATGCTCAGATGAATAGGCAGATTCCTTCCGATTGTTTATCCCTTGATTATGCATTCAAAATTAATTGGTTGGCTTATGTGAAGGCAGCCTTTATTAGCCTAGGTAGGGAGGACATATTTTATAACCCCCGGTCTTTAACTCTCTTGGAGCTGAAACGGGTGATGGGATCAGTTCTTAGAACGTAAATCCCTTCAAATCGAACAATAGAGCTTGTGAAACCTATGGTGTGGGAGCATATGCTATTAAAAACAGTTCAGTCTATGGAACCAGATTTATCCACTGTAACTAGTAAGAGGGATAGATTCCTTTTGTCCGGATTCAGATTTATCTGTTGCATCATCTTCTGGCATGTACTAGTGGTTGAAGCCTGCTGGCACTTTGGGGCCCTGTGGCTGTGACAATACGTCTCCACAGGATACCCTGAATTTTTGGATGGTCTGTACATATTTTCGTGTGCCTAAAACACTGTTTATCATCTCGCTACTTAAACACCTAAATTTTATGCAAGTTTGCCCCACTCTTATGTTCCATCAGCTCCTACCCAACGCATATGTTATAGTTGCTGTTTCCTGCTTTTTAAGAGATTTACTGTTATCATAGGAGGATTTTAATTTAAGTAACATTACGGTTGTGTGTTTATGGGATGTTTTATTTGCTGTTTTTTTAATCGTTTTTATGATTTTTGCTCACATTGAATGTATATTGTCTGGACCTTCTGACTTATATGTATTTTGATACTATGTTCTTTTTATGGTTATAATTATAACCGAATAAAGATTTATGATGATAAACACTCCCAATAAATTGTGCATATCTTGTTTGTAGTGGTTTGGATTATCACAATCAATTAATACCAACATCTAAATTTCCCCATCAGTATTAGAAATACAATATCAATAATGTGGCAAATAACAAATACGCTATCAAATATCTGTACGAAGGTGAAACATTGCCCATGCATTCTATACACCAAACAGTATTATGAAAAAATAAAGAAGCTAAGTGTGAAGAAAATAAAAGGAAGACAATTGAAAAAGACAATGTTTAATTTTGAAAATCAATTAAGAATTGTCAATGTGGACTTTTTATTGTTATTAATTTTAGCATTATAGGTTTAGGCTTGTTGTTTGGATTCTTAATAAATCTATTTGTTCATGTTTGTGTCATTCATTATCATGTAAATCCACACTTAGGCCCTCATTACAATGGCGGTTGGACCGCCATTGTATCGGGATGGAGACTGCCCAACATGTAGTCGGCACCTCCAACTGCCTTATTACAATCCGACCGCCGTGAAGGTAGTTGGAAACATGTCTTTTACAATTGCGGCTTGTGCTGCGGACCGGAAAAGGGCTGCAGCTCAAGCCACAATTGAAAAAGACATGTTTTGAAACATCCATGGTGCCTGCTACACGGTGCATGGATGTTTGAGGGGCCTGTGCCCCCTGGCCCCACAGTGGAGGCCCATGGGGGGCCTGCTAGGGGCCCCCAAAGTCCCATTGCATCTGCCTTTACATGGTTGTCAGACCGCCATGTAAAGGCAGAGGGAAAAGGGACATCGTAAACCCTATGGCGGTGCCTCCACTGGCACCGCCCCCATTGTAGGGATTACGCTCCAACCGACGCTTCGGAATCATTATGCGGTAGTCGGACCGCAGCCTCCTATGTTGGACATTGGTGGCGATCCACCGGACATCATAATCGGGCCCTAAGGGTCTCGTTAGGAAGTGTACGGAAATCCCAATTCAGCAAATAACCAGATTTACTGATCAAAATTGGGATTACAGGATGTACTGTAACTCCGTGGATCTGGAGAAAAATGAGAAATTACTGCAAGAATCGGGACCCACCTGTATTCCCAATCAACTCTGCCCTCAAGAGAGACTGATGTCCCCCCGAATCATTACCGAAAAATATACTGGAACTTTAACGAGGCTGTAACACAGCTACTACTTTTGGCCCATAGCCAGGAGATTTAATTCCAGAACTGTGTCATGAGTAAAAGCCTTGAGCATAGAAATTTACAGTGTTTTGTTTACGGCTGGGCTTGTTGACCTATGAAACATTAAAATTCAGCCATGCTTCAAGAATGAGCAATACAAATGCGAATATTCACCATTTATATTAAAAGACATCAAGGTTCCTCATACATATTAATTATGAATTTCCTGAGATCTTGACTGGATTCAGTGGGTTGTGTATTTAAAAAAGCATGATTTTCACTACACAGACCTCTTTTCAAGACAACTGAGGAGAATATTTACACTCAAAGGTAAGCTTGACTACTAATTTCTTTATACAACATACAGTTTTACTGTCTATCTGGAGAGGAGATTTAGAGACCAGACAGGAGAGCTCCATATCTGACCTGGCTAATAGGAAATGACACAACTCCCTTAACAGGACTTCCATTTTAGCAGACCAGTAAGAATCCACTTGTGGCAGATCTGACGGCCAGAGTCAGTCTTTACTTTGAAAATGTTTTTTGAAAATTGGCGGTAATGAAAGGAATTTGAAAAACTAAATTGGTCTTTAACCTTCAAATTGCTTATGAACTCTATGTCTGCTTAAGGTGAACCATGCATGGCATCAAAATCTCGTTGAGTAAATTTCAATTACTTAGCCCTAAACATTCTTAGTCATGCACACAGTGGTGGCTGCTAGGGCATTAAAGTGGTGGGATAGCGCAAGGGAGGCAGCGCGAGGGAGGCAGCGCGGGGGGCAGCACGGTGAAAAGAATTACAAAAAATACTTACCTGCCATCTGCAGCGTCGGTGCTCTTCAGGCCTCTGCTCCCCGACTCCTGACATGCCACAGGCTCCCCGAAGCCAATCCAGACGCTTGTCTCATGCTGGTATTACCCAGCATGAGAGCAGCACCGTGATTGGTGTGAGCACCCTGTGCTTGCTCTCCACCCGCCTGTACAGCACAGCTCGGGTGGAGAGATCGAAGTGCACATACCGGTATGGCTGGCCTTAGACAGCTGACCAAACTGTCATGCACACTTGAAGCAGTGCCACCGCTCCTCCTCCTTCCTGCAACTGTGTCGTGTCAGAATGGACAGCCCCGCCCTCGGCTGCATGAAGTGAGCGAGGAAAAATAAAATGACAATAACATTTGTTATTGTCATTTTATTTTCCATTTTTCACTGCTGAAAAGCAGTGGCACGACACTCCTCCGGCTTAGCGGAGAAGCCGCCGCTGCATGCACACAGTACTGAGAAAAATGAGCGAGCAATGGAAGGAATGCAAGAGTTAATTTCAATATTGGCAATTACTTTGACAGCATTCTTATCCATCATTTTTTGTTCACTGTGTCACTACAGACAAGGTCCAAGCACCCAAGACCTTGTTCCTTTGCAAGGGAAAATAAGCAACTCAGACAGGCCAAACGTTGCAATCTTGTTGGGCTTTATCACTGAGATGCAGGATGAGTCTTATAGGACAGGGATCATGTGACCCACACTGGGGCATGCACTTCAATTCTTTGCTGTCTTTACTACCAATAAGCCAGCAAACTGTCATAATATGGCATGAGCCACAATACAAACGAGCTATGCAATAACGTAGAGCAACACATCAGGACACTTAGTGCTGTTCATCAGATTAAAGTATTGAAATAATGAGAAGGTAAAAAAACTAAAGGAAGTTCATCTGAAGTAACCCTCTTCAATGTTAACCTCCCTATTCATGCCCCTGAGCTTACACAATGCTAGACTCAAGTATGCTATTCTCACAGCTCCATTGGGGTAACAAAACTTGAGCCCCTCCCCTGCAAAGTACATGGAGGGCCCCCCCCTCCTCCGACCCAGTCAGGAGCTCTCAGGCCAGGTGCCCGCCACCCGTGTACAGTGCGGGAGGGGGCCCCTGGAGCTCAAGAGCCCCCGCACCATGGGGGATGCGGGTGCTACTGTTACATCATTGCACAGTTCCCCTAAACTATTCAGAGTATGGAGATGCATCAGGTTTCTGGGGGAAGTTTCTCTAGTGGCTCCACTGGCAGACACCTTTGACCGACGGCACATCTGCCATTGGGCTGTCAGTCAATGTAAGTCATGCCATCCTCCCTATTTGGGCAAGACTTTCTGATGATCATTTCTCCTGTTTGTGACTGCCATGGGAAAGTTGGTGATCCTGAACAGGAAACTCAGGAAATTACCCCCAGGCTCTAGAAGAAAGCTCCTTTTCTGTGACTGCCATTTCTTTTTTGTTTTTCAGTTAAAAAAAAACTACTGCTTTGGGACTTTGGTTTTGAAAACAAAACATTTTGCAGAGTGGGCAAATTAAAGATTATGCCAAGTAGGCAAAGCTTTAGTGTCTTCAGTGGAGCCTCTGCTGTATGACAGTTTTCTGCCAGGAAAGTGGAGAACATCCATCCTTTTACCTGACGGGCGAGCAAGCCACCTCCTAAATTCTAAATAAACCTCCGCATGCCCATAGGGTCTTCAATTATAACCTTACACGTTTTCCTTTTCTCTTATCATTCAGTACAGCAAAGTAGTGAATTTGCGGTACTCCAGACATAGCTTATCCAGATTTCAAAGTCACCTGCGGATCATCTGTGTACTTCTGCAGCTTTTTGGTTGATAGCCTCCCTGGCAATGCTAGTTTTCGGCTTCCCAATCCCAGTATATGAATTTGGTCTATTTTTCTTCCCACATAGTTTTTACTGTTCACCCATTGTGGATCCAAGACAATGCTTTGGCTTGCTTTTCTAAAGCAGCCCTCTGTGCTATCCCTTCAACTTTTGTAATTTCACCCTTTCCTCTTAGAAATGGAGTCTCTCATCCTCATACCCCGGCCCCCTTCCCTCCACCCCAGAACTCTCTATCACTTTTTGACTGATGTTGCATGTGATGATACGTTTAAGCATTTATTCCAAAATGTGCATTATTAATAGCATGCTGAGCAATTAATCTACACTTGACTTCACATGTGTACACTGACATAAAACTGCTGCAGTTGAAACAAATTTGCTATGACCCGTTAAAGTGTGTTTCCTGGCGTATGCTAACTAAGCCTCAGTTAGGCCACAACACCATATTGCTTAAAATGGATGTTTCATCATGTTAATTTATTCTGTTTATAATTCTGCTGCATGTAGCTAAGCAAGATATGTTTGTTTGTTTGTTTCTGAATGACAGTGTTTTTGGGAAAGCCCTCTTGAATGGGCTCAGTACTGTAACATTTTTCCAAGGACCTTCTGCTTGCCAAGGGAATTGCATTCATTTAAAAGGTTTAATGATGTTTATGTAACAAGTTTGTTCTGACACCTCCGGATGACATGAGGTCAGCCCCACTGAATCAGTATTCATGTAGTGGGTTAGGGCTAAGGTGGTAGGAATATGTGACATTTTTAAATTTGTGATTTAATTTGTGGAAAATGTATTTCTTTGCTCATACCACAGTGCCTTTGCTGTTGTAATGTTCCTCTATGGAGCAAATGCCTACATAAACCCTTGGATTTGTGGGTGAGCCAGTCCTGTTGATTTTGCTGCTCACTTGGGACTTAGCATTTCTTTGTTTTTGTCATTATTTTGTACTGTTCTGCATTAATGGCTTTTAAGGCAATTGACCTCCATCATTTCTGCATTGTACTTTTACATTTTGTAATAAACCTTCATGGTTTTTCTTAATTTTGCTCTGTAAATCACATTTTGAGTCAGTCTTTTCTTTATTGATTGCATTTTGAAATGTTGTTTTGTAAACTGTGGGACACATTCCCTCATGAAATTGAGTTTAACACCGTCAGCAACCCACCAAACTCCTGGGCGTGCTGTTGAGCTGCAGGATTTTAGGGACACAGCACACCCACACCTGTTTCCTATGTCCTTTGCATTGCACCTCTCTTTATAATTCTGCTCGTGCGTCTGCATGTGTACAGCTCTCTGTCACTTGATTCACACTTGTTAAAATCCTAAAATAAATAAATGCCAGTAAAAAATGTAAACCATTCATTGGCTGTAATGTGCAGTAGGACCTTGTTCATTCACGTTAATTGAGCCATTATACATATGAAAATGGAGCATTATACCCAGGTTACAGGCTGTAACAGTGTACCTATCAGCAGAATACCTATCATTTCATTCTCTCATGGACTGTGCTAAAATCTCCTAGCTTTCTAATAACCTGCAATAAACATTACCTAAAGTGATTTCGTATTATGATGTGGCTAACTATTATTGTCTTTCCTCATTATGTCCTCATTCAGTTTTAAAAAAAAACCAATATAATTGTTCATTTTGCAATAAAACGGCCATTTGTTAACCATCTATGGCAAGTTAATTCTTCGTAATGAAGAGAGAGAATATAACAATGTGATGCTTGTGAGTAATTTATGAACACATGCAAGCAGGAGTCAGAGGGACCAGCCTCCTTTCTCCCTCTTTAACGCCATCAAATGTTCTCCTGCACACAGTCTCCATCGCCCCCGGTGCCATTGAAGAGCATGAAACAGAAGATGTAACATTCATCTCTGCCTCTAGATACAGCCAGGCAAAGTCTGCCAATGAAGGTCTGGCAAACATGAAAACACTAAACACACATAGCAACCAGTATCTCTGACTTTAGGTCTTCGCAACCTTTCAAGAAAAGTTGGGACCTAGGACTAGACAACACACTTCGATGTAAAATCAAGTTGAATTTCCAGGTTATACTCTGTGACTGTGTATGAGAATGCTATACATGCAAAGAATTTAAGTGGAGATTTCTTTGGCTATGTGTTCATGACTCTCAATACCAGAATTGTATTATTGAGTAGGTCATTGTACCCACCCTTGTTGTGATCTATGCCAGCTTTGGGTAAATCAAGTTCAGCTATCTCAGCCTCGCCAGTCTGCGAAGCTTAGAGTGCACCAGTGGAAAGTCTGGGAGAAAAGCTGATTATTAACAACCAGCCCAAATCATACTGTGCTGAGAAGGGCATTAGGCCCTTCTTGAATAGCCCAAGTAACGAAATGTAACAGGATCAAACTGGCCTATGCACCATAACATCTGAGCAGCCATATTCTGTATTAACTGGAGCCTGTGATTTACAAAGGTGACTGAGGCAAGACTGTATCGCACCTATCACTGATGTGGGTTATTGTAATAATTGGAACAAGGAGGTGCACAAGTCTGGAAGATCAGACACCCTAAACTTCCTCACTGGAGAAACTCCATGATTTACATAAAACATATATGACTCAGCACTCAAACAGTTGCACACCAAAAGTTTTGATCATATGTAATTCAAAGCAATTGACTTCTTTATTTGTGATCTTCTCTTTAAAAAAAAAAAAAAATCATATTTTATTTGCCCCAGTCAACAAGTTTCGTCCCACCTGGGACTTCTTCATGGCATGTATTGAAATTCTATCTGTATATAACAGCCAAATAAATGGTCTTCCCAGCATGAGACTGTGCAAGACACCATGAACTTCAAAATTCTCTTTCTCCTTTCTAAACAAACCTGAATGCGTAATTCTTCCATCCCATGTAGGATGAGACCCTTTATGGTCCTGTGAGTTTGGTAGCTCACGCGCTGCGTTTCATGTAGCTGGAGCCTTGTTGAATGAATGAAGAATTATTTGTAAGCACGAACAGCTGCTCCAAAAGGGAACATCCAGAAGCTAAGAAATCTGTAGTGAGTGGTTAGTAAAAAACTTACAGTGCTTGTGTGAGGTCAATCCCTGGTGCGTGGGAATCCCAAATCAAATAGAGTTAAGTCAAATGTGCGTGCTGTAAAGTTACCTTTAAAAAGGGACAATGCGAGAACAACAGTCGCAGCAACATTGTGAAGGAAACAGCTGAGAAAATCAAATAGGACATGCTTGATGGGAATATTATTAGCAAATAGCAATCACAAGAAAGGGGGTTGTTAAGTTGGAGACTAATGATTTAGTCAGGGACCTCCCTGCCGCAGCACATAAGGGGACAAAGAGGTGACCACCAGGTGCCAGCCCACATTAAAAAGGTCTTACTCTGCCCCCTCCCCTCAGTCGCATACCCCAGGATCACTTCAGGTCATGCCCCACTTACTCAGGCCCCCACCCCTCCACAGTGGAGTGACTAATGATGCCCACCGCAAATGGCGATGGGCTATTAGCCAGGAAGGAAATTAGCTATGTGCTGGGAATTGGGTCAACGAATAATGAAGAGAGCCCCAGATTGTGTGTAACCGCAAGGATGATGGACAGAGGCAACCATATAAGGATTGAGGCATGGGGAGTGTGGATGCAGAAGAGGAAGAGAAGACAAAAGTGGTACGGTGTTCCTGGGTGGCAAGTTGGCCACCTGGTTAGTACTCAGAGTGGTGGGGAGGTGGGGAATACCTCCTTTCGGAACTAGGACCCTCACACACCCAGCAAGCTAGGTGTCATGCTTCATCATATGGGTCTGCTCCTCGTCGAGCCGGCGCTGCAATGCTCGACGGGCATCCGTTATCGGAGATCTTTTGTTCCTTGCCGTATAGGTGCCGTGGGTGTGAGGGGCCTGGTAAGATGTAGATGTGGTGTGTGGGTTAAAACAGGTAAGGGAATCCTCTATAATTATTTTTATTCTGGAGAGGTCACAACCTGATTAAAAAGTAAAAAGAAGAAGGAGGCGACTATTTTGTTTTAATCTGACAAAAATTATGCTCTACCCCTTAGTGGTCAACATGTTTCTCGCCTATAAAATGTCTCTAATAGATCAGTTGGCGATTCCTCAGGACCTAGTGACTAAATGAAAACTATCTACAGTGTATGGTGTGGTTCTACATACCACTTCTTCTCTCGGTAGGACGTTGCCCCGGAGAAAAGCAGCCAACCTCTTAAGGATTCAAGTGCTGCTTCATCAGACCGCAGCGGAGTATATGGACACTCAACGTAGTGTCGCTGCTCCCGCTCAGAGCAGTCCGGCTCACCTACCCGCTCCGCTGCATCAAGTGTGGATGCAGCCACACCAAGGGTATGGGGGATATGATCTGCAGAGAGAACAACATGCCGGGTCCTCGCTGCTGTGATAGGGACTATCTCAGCCCTGCAGCCTAGTAGCAGTGCCGGGCGATACAGTGGTTCGGCCGATAGACAAGAAAAGCTTTGGCCCTTCTTTCCTAGCGAAAACAACAATTGATGGACAAAACGCAGAACAATGTCATACATTAACCCCAGTACAGAGATCTTGGCCCAAATCCATCGTTTTTTTGCTCACCATGCCATTCCAGTTGGAACCCAGCCATATGCAAATCAGTCTTGACCCTGTGCCCAATGGTAACAGTCCAGCCCGGACTGCCAGGCCAGGTCCTCCCTGGACTGGAAACAAGCATCCTAGGACCGGTTTCGGGGTTTCACCCCTCATCAGCCAGGATAGCTTGACTCCAGTGGCATGGAGAGCACGGGACCCACGTCTGGGCATACCCGTCCCACTCGGGGTAACAAATGCAAAAACAACAATTGATGGACAGAATGCAGAACAATGTCATACATTCACCCCAGTACAGAGATCTGGGCCTAAATCCATCGTTTTTTTGCTCACCATGCCATTCCAGTTTGAACCCAGCCATATGCAAATCAGTCTTGACCTTGTGCCCCATGGGAACAGTACAGCCCGAACTGCCAGGCCAGGTCCTCCCTGGACTGGAAACAAGCATCCTAGGACCAGTTTCGGGGTTTCACCCCTCATCAGCCAGGATAGCTTGACTCCAGTGGCATGGAGAGCACGGGACCCACGTCTGCGCATACCCGTCCCACTCGGGGTGACAAATGCAAAAACACCAATTGATGGACAGAATGCAGAACAATGTCATACATTCACCCCAGTACAGAGATCTGGGCCTAAATCCATCGTTTTTTTGCTCACCATGCCATTCCAGTTTGAACCCAGCCATATGCAAATCAGTCTTGACCCTGTGCCCAATGGGAACAGTCCAGCCCGAACTGCCAGGCTAGGTCCTCCCTACACTGGAAACAAGCATCCTAGGACCGGTTTCGGGGTTCCACCCCTCATCAGCCAGGATAGCTTGACTCCAGTGGCATGGAGAGCACGGGACGCACGTCTGGGCATACCCGTTCCACTCGGGGTGACAAATGCAAAAACAACAATTGATGGACAGAATGCAGAACAATGTCATACATTCACCCCAGTACAGAGATCTGGGCCTAAATCCATCGTTTTTTTGCTCACCATGCCATTCCAGTTTGAACCCAGCCATATGCAAATCAGTCTTGACCCTGTGCCCAATGGGAACAGTCCAGCCTGAACTGCCAGGCCAGGTCCTCCCTGGACTGGAAACAAGCATCCTAGGACCGGTTTCGGGGCTTCACCCCTCATCAGCCAGGATATCTTGACTCCAGTTGCATGGAGAGCACGGGACCCACGTCCGGGCATACCCGTCCCACTCGGGGTGACAAATGCAAAAACAACAATTGATGGACAGAATGCAGAACAATGTCATACATTCACCCCAGTACAGAGATCTGGGCCTAAATCCATCGTTTTTTTGCTCACCATGCCATTCCAGTTTGAACCCAGCCATATGCAAATCAGTCTTGACCCTGTGCCCAATGGGAACAGTCCAGCCCCAACTGCCAGGCCAGGTCCTCCCTGGACTGGAAACAAGCATCCTAGGACCAGTTTCGGGGTTTCACCCCTCATCAGCCAGGATAGCTTGACTCCAGTGGCATGGAGAGCACGGGACCCACGTCTGCGCATTCCCGTCCCACTCGGGGTGACAACTACAAAAACACCAATTGATGGACAGAATGCAGAACAATGTCATACATTCACCCCAGTACAGAGATCTGGGCCTAAATCCATCGTTTTTTTGCTCACCAAGCCATTCCAGTTTGAACCCAGCCATATCAATCAATCAATCAATCAATCAGGGAATTGTAAGCGCACTACTCACCCGTGAGGGTCTCAAGGCGCTGAGGGGGGGGTCCGCAGATCTGTTTAGCCGAAGAGCCAGGTCTTGAGGGTCATCCTGAAGGTGTTCAGGGAGGGGGCGCGTCTGATGTCTGCAGGTAGCTCGTTCCAGGTCTTGGCTGCAATGTGAGAGAAGGATCTTCCGTCTGCTCTGGCTCTGTGGATGCGCGGGGTTTCGGCCAGTGCGAGTTTGGAAGATCGGAGGTTTCTTTTGGGTACGTGGAAGTTGATTCTGTCGTTGAGGTATTTGGGTCCGTTGTTGTGTAGGCATTTGTAGGCGTGAGTGAGGATTTTGAAAGTTACTCTTTTCTCCACGGGGAGCCAGTGGAGACTTCGTAGGTGTTGGCTGATGTGTTCGTGTCGGGGGATGCTGAGGACGAGTCTGGCGGTGGTGTTCTGTACTGTCTGGAGTTTGCGGAGTAGGGACTTTTTGATGCCGGCGTAGAGTGCATTTCCATAGTCCAGTCTGCTGGTGATGAGTGCGTGGGTGACTGTCTTCCTTGACTCAGGGGGGATCCACTTGAAGGTCTTGCGGAGGATGCGGAGGGTGTTGAAGCAGCTGGAGGTGACGGCGTTGACCTGTCGGTTCATGGTGAGTAATGAGTCGAGTACGATGCCGAGGTTCTTGGCGTGGTCTGAGGGGGTAGGTGGGCTTCCGAGGGCAGTCGGCCACCAGGTGCTGTCCCATGCAGAAGGGGTGGTACTGAGGACGAGGACTTCTGTCTTCTCGGCGTTGAGCTTCAGGCAGCTGTTGGTCATCCAGACTGCGACGTCTTGCATTCCTTTCTTGAAGTTGAGTTTGGCAGTGGTGGGGTCTTTGGTGAGGGAGAGGATGAGCTGGGTGTCGTCGGCGTAGG
This sequence comes from Calotriton arnoldi, assembly GCA_963921515.1. Classification (NCBI taxonomy): domain Eukaryota; kingdom Metazoa; phylum Chordata; class Amphibia; order Caudata; family Salamandridae; genus Calotriton; species Calotriton arnoldi. The sequence continues at coordinate 23,821 of CAWUFW010005772.1, read as the reverse complement.
ATACGATGTTGAGGCCATGTTGTCGGATGATGGCTGCGAGGGGGGCCATGTAAATGTTGAAGAGGGTGGGGCTCAGTGATGAACCCTGTGGGACTCCACAGGTGATTTTCGTGGGGTCGGAGAGGAAGGGTGGGAGTCTGATCCTTTGGCTTCTTCCGGTGAGGAATGATCGGATCCAGTCCAGGGCTGTTCCTTGTATGCCTGCGTCGTGTAGTCTGGCGACTAGTGTGCGATTGGAGACGGTGTCGAAGGCCGCTGAAAGGTCAAGTAGGATGAGGGCTGTGGAGTGGCCTTGGTCTGTGGCGGCGAGTAGGGCGGTCTCTGTGCTGTGGTTGCTTCGGAATCCAGATTGGGATGGGTCGAGGACGGCGTTCTCTTTAATGAATCGTGTCAGTTTCCTGTTGACTGTTTTCTCTGCAACTTTGGCTGCGAAGGGGAGCAGCGAGATGGGCCGATAGTTCTTGAGGTCAGTGGGGTCAGCTGTGGGCTTCTTGAGCAGGTGTCGGACTTCTGCGCGCTTCCAGTCATCTGGGAAGGTGCCTGTTTTCAAGGTGGTGTTGACGGTGCGTTGTAGTTCGGGTGCGATGGCGGCCACGGCTCTGTGGTAGATGTGAGGGGGGCAGGGGTCTGTGGGGGCCCCCGAGTGGATGCTTTTCATGGTCGAGGCAGTGTCTTCGGCCGTGATCGGTGTCCAGTTGGAGATGGTGGGCTGGCTGGTGTCCTGCGGGGCAGGGGGCCATCTGTGGTGCCTGGTGGATGGTCGATGAAGTTGCCGTAGAGGTTTTTGATTTTGAGGTGGAAATAGGTTCCAAGCTTGTCGCAGAGGTCTTGGGATGGGGTGATGTCTGTGGCTTCACTGCGTGGGTTGGTGAATTCTTGAATGACACAGAAAAGTTCCTTGGAGTTGGTGGAGTTGGCCAGGATTTTGTTGTGGATGAAGTTCCTCTTGGTGGCTCTGATCTGGTTGTGGTAGTCCGTCATGGCGTCCTTGTAGGTGGTGTGGTTTTCGGTTGTCTTGGATTTTTCTCCAGTTCTTCTCCAGGAATCTGCAGGTGCGTCTGGCTTTTTGGAGAGCGGTTGTGAACCAGGCGGCTTTCCTGTGAGGTTGTCTGTCGGGGTTGCGTAGCAGGGCGAGCTCGTCTGCGCAGTTGGAGATCCAGGTGTGGAGTTCTCTGGCTGCGTCGTTTGTGCCGTTTGCGTCGAGTGCCCAGCCATTTGCAAATCATTCTTGACCCTGTGCCCAATGGGAACAGTCCAGCCCGAACTGCCAGGCCAGGTCCTCCCTACACTGGAAACAAGCATCCTAGCGCCGGTTTCGGGGTTTCACCCCTCATCAGCCAGGATAGCTTGACTCCAGTGGCATGGAGAGCACGGGACGCACGTCTGGGCATACCCGTCCCACTCAGGGTGACAAATGCAAAAACAACAATTGATGGACAGAATTCAGAACAATGTCATACATTCACCCCAGTACAGAGATCTAGGGCTAAATCCATCGTTTTTTTGCTCACCATGCCATTCCAGTTTGAACCCAGCCATATGCAAATCAGTCTTGACGCTGTGCCCAATGGGAACAGTCCAGCCCGAACTGCCAGGCCAGGTCCTCCCTGGACTGGAAACAAGAATCCTAGGACCGGTTTCGGGGTTTCACCCCTCATCAGCCAGGATAGCTTGACTCCAGTGGCATGGAGAGCACGGGACGCACGTCTGGGCATACCCATCCCACTCGGGGTGACAAATGCAAAAACAACAATTGATGGACAGAATGCAGAACAATGTCATACATTCACCCCAGTACAGAGATCTGGGGCTAAATCCATCGTTTGTTTGCTCACCATGCCATTCCAGTTTCAACCCAGCCATATGCAAATCAGCCTTGACCCTGTGCCCAATGGGAACAGTCCAGCCCGAACTGCCAGGCCAGGTCCTCCCTGGACTGGAAACAAGCATCCTAGGACCGGTTTTGGGGTTTCACCTCTCATCAGCCAGGATAGGTTGACTCCAGTGGCATGGAGAGCACAGGACCCACGTCTGGGCATACCCGTCCCACTCGGGGTGACAAATACAAAAACAACAATTGTTGGACAGAATGCAGAACAATGTCAAACATTCACCCCAGTACAGAGATCTGGGTCTAAATCCATCGTCCCTTGCTCACTTTGCCACTGGATTCAAGCTAGCCTGGCTGAAGAGGGGTGTTACCCCGAAACCGGTCCCAGGATGCTTGTTTCTGGTCCAGGGAAGACTTGGCTTGGTAGTTCGGGCTGGACGGTTCCCATGAGGCACAGGGTCAAGACTGATTTGCATTTAGCTTGGTCTGAACTGGGGTGGCGAAGTGAGCTAAAGAATGATGATGGATTCAACCCAGGTCTTTGACTGGGGGTGAGTGTCTGAAAAGTTTCAGCGCTCCGTCCATCGTCCCCTTGTGTTTGCTTTGTTCGCCCTAATTTGGCAGGGTATGCCCAGACGTGGATCCCTTGCTCACTTTGCCACTGGATTCAAGTTAGCCTGGCTGATGAGGGGTGTTATCCCGAAACCGGTCCCAGGATGCTTGTTTCTGGTTCAGGGAAGACTTGGCTTGGCAGTTCGGGCTGGACTGTTCCCATGAGGCACAGGGTCAAGACTGATTTGCATATAGCTTGGTCTGACTGGGGTGGCGAAGTGAGCTAAAGAATGATGATGGATTCAACCCAGATCTGTGACTGGGGGTGAGTGTCTGAAACGTTTCAGCGCTCCGTCCATCGTCCCCTTGTGTTTGCTTTGTTCGCCCTAAGTTGGCAGGGTATGCCCAGACGTGGCCTTGCTCACTTTGCCACTGGATTCAAGCTAGGCTGGCTGATGAGGGGTGTTACCCCGAAACCGGTCCCAGGATGCTTGCTTCTGGTCCAGGGAAGACTTGGCTTGGCAGTTCGGGCTGGACTGTTCCCATGAGGCACAGGGTCAAGACTGATTTGCATATAGCTTGGTCTGAACTGGGGTGGCGAAGTGAGCTAAAGAATGATGATGGATTCAACCCAGATCTGTGATTGGGGATGAGTGTATGAAAATTTTCAGCGCTCCGCCCATCGTCCCCTTTTGTTTGCTTTGTTCGCCCTAAGTTGGCAGGGTATGCCCAGACGTGGGACCCTTGCTCACTTTGCCACTGGATTCAAGCTAGCCTGGCTGATGAGGGATGTTACCACGAAACCGGTTCCAGGATGCTTGTTTCTGGTCCAGGGAAGACTTGGCTTGGCAGTTCGGGCTGGACTGTTCCCATGAGGCACAGGGTCAAGACTGATTTGCATGTAGCTTGGTCTGAACTGGGGTGGCGAAGTGAGCTAAAGAATGATGATGGATTCAACCCAGATCTGTGACTGGGGGTGAGTGTCTGAAAAGTTTCAGCGCTCCGTCCATCGTCCCCTTGTGTTTTCTTTGTTCACCGTAAGTTGGTAGGGTATGCCCAGACATGGGTCCCTTGCTCACTTTGCCACTGGATTCAAGCTAGCCTGGCTGATGAGGGGTGTTACCCCGAAACCGGTCCCAGGATGCTTGTTTCTGGTCTAGGGAAGACTTGGCTTGGCAGTTCGGGCTGGACTGTTCCGATGAGGCACAGGGTCAAGACTGATTTGCATATAGCTTGGACTGAACTGGGGTGGCGAAGTGAGCCAAAGAATGATGATGGATTCAACCCAGATCTGTGACTTGGGGTGAGTATCTGAAAAGTTTCAGCGCCCCGTCCATTGTCCCCTTGTGCTTGCTTTGTTCGCCCTAATTTGCCAGGGTATGCTCAGACGTGGGTCCCTTGGTCACTTTTCCACTGGATTCAAGGTAGCCTGGCTGGTGAGGGGTGTTACCCCGAAATCGGTCCCAGGGTGCTTGTTTCTGGTCCAGGGAAGACTTGGCTTGGCAGTTCGAGCTGGACTGTTCCCATGAGGCACAGGGTCAAGACTGATTTGCATATAGCTTGGTCTGAACTGGGGTGCTGAAGTGAGCTAAAGAATGATGATGGATTCAACCCAGATCTGTGACTGGGGGTGAGTGTCTGAAAAGTTTCAGCGCTCTATCCATCGTCCCCTTGTGTTTGCTTTGTTCGCCCTAAGTTGGCAGGGCATGTCCAGACGTGGGTCCCTTGCTCACTTTGCCACTGAATTCAAGCTAGCCTGGCTGATGAGCGGTGTTACCCCGAAACCGGTCCCAGGATGCTTGATTCTGGTCCAGGGAAGACTTGGCTTGGTAGTTCGGGCTGGACTGTTCCCATGAGGCACAGGGTCAAGACTGATTTGCATATAGCTTGGTCTGAACTGGGGTGGCGAAGTGAGCTAAAGAATGATGATGGATTCAACCCAGATCTGTGACTGGGGGAGAGTGTCTGAAAAGTTTCAGCACTCCGTCCATCGTCCCCTTGTGTTTGCTTTGTTCGCCCTAAGTTGGCAGGGTATGCCGAGACGTGGGTCCCTTGCTCACTTTGAAACTGGATTCAAGCTAGCCTCGCTGATGAGGGGTGTTACCCCGAAACCGGTCCCAGGATGCTTGTTTCTGGTCCAGGGAAGACTTGGCTTGGCAGTTCGGGCTAGACTGTTCCCATGAGGCACAGGGTCAAGACTGATTTGCATATAGCTTGGTCTGAACTGGGGTGGCGAAGTGAGCTAAATAATGATGATGGATTCAACCCAGATCTGTGACTGGGGGTGAGTGTCTGAAAAGTTTCAGCACTCCATCCATCGTCCCCTTGTGTTTGCTTTGTTCGCCCTAAGTTGGCAGGGCATGTCCAGACGTGGGTCCCTTGCTCACTTTGCCATTGGATTCAAGCTAGCCTGGCTGATGAGGGGTGTTACCCCGAAACCGGTCCCAGGATGCTTGTTTCTGGTCCAGGGAAGACTTGGCTTGGCAGTTCGGGCTGGACTGTTCCCAGTAGTCACAGGGTCAAGACTGATTTGCATATAGCTTGGTCTGAACTGGGGTGGCGAAGTGAGCTAAAGAATGATGATGGATTCAACCCAGATCTGTGACTGGGGGAGAGTGTCTGAAAAGTTTCAGCACTCCGTCAATCGTCCCCTTGTATTTGCTTTGTTCGCCCTAAGTTGGCAGGGTATGCCGAGTCGTGGGTCCCTTGCTCACTTTGAAACTGGATTCAAGCTAGCCTCGCTGATATGGGGTGTTACCCCGAAACCGGTCCCAGGATGCTTGTTTCTGGTCCAGGGAAGACTTGGCTTGGCAGTTCGGGCTAGACTGTTCCCATGAGGCACAGGGTCAAGACTGATTTGCATATAGCTTGGTCTGAACTGGGGTGGCGAAGTAAGCTAAATAATGATGATGGATTCAACCCAGATCTGTGACTGGGGGTGAGTGTCTGAAAAGTTTCAGCGCTCCGTCCATCGTCCCCTTGTGTTTGCTTTGTTCACCCTAAGTTGGCAGGGTATGCCCAGACGTGGGTCCCTTGCTCACTTTGCCACTGGATTCAAGCTAGCCTGGCTGATATGGGGTGTTACCCCGAAACCGGTCCCAGGATGCTTGTTTCTGGTCCAGGGAAGACTTGGCTTGGCAGTTCGGGCTGGACTGTTCCCATGAGTCACAGGGTCAAGACTGATTTGCATATAGCTTGGTCTGAACTGGGGTGGCGAAGTGAGCTAATGAATGATGATGGATTCAACCCAGATCTGTGACTGGGGATGAGTGTATGAAAAGTTTCAGCGCTCCGTCCATCGTCCCCTTGTGTTTGCTTTGCTCACCCTAATTTGGCAGGGTATGCCAAGACGTGGGTACCTTGCTCACTTTGCCACTGGATTCAAGCTAGACTGGCTGATGAGGGGTGTTACCCTGAAACCGGTCCCAGGATGCTTGTTTCTGGTCCAGGGAAGACTTGGCTTGGCAGTTCGGGCTGGACTGTTGCCATGAGGCACAGGGTCAAGACTGATTTGCATATAGCTTGGTCTGAACTGGGGTGGCGAAGTGAGCTAAAGAATGATGATGAATTCAACCCAGATCTGTGACTGGGGGAGAGTGTCTGAAAAGTTTCAGCGCTCCGTCCATCGTCCCCTTGTGTTTGCTTTGTTCGCCCTAAGTTGGCAGGGTATGCACAGACGTGGGTCCCTTGCTCACTTTGCCACTGGATTCAAGCTAGCCTGGCTGATGAGGGGTGTTACCCCGAAACCGGTCCCAGGATGCTTGTTTCTGGTCCAGGGAAGACTTGGCTTGGCAGTTCGGGCTGGACTGTTCCCATGAGTCACAGGGTCAAGACTGATTTGCATATAGCTTGGTCTGAACTGGGGTGGCGAAGTGAGCTAAAGAATGATGATGGATTCAACCCAGATGAGTGACTGGGGATGAGTGTATGAAAAGTTTCAGCGCTCCATCCATCGTCCCCTTGTGTTTGCTTTGTTCGCCCTAAGTTGGCAGGGTATGCCCAGACGTGGGTCCCTTGCTCACTTTGCCACTGGATTCAAGCTAGCCTGGCTGATGAGGGGTGTTACCCTGAAACCGGTCCCAGGATGCTTGTTTCTGGTCCAGGGAAGACTTGGCTTGGCAGTTCGGGCTGGACTGTTCCCATGAGGCACAGGGTCAAGACTGATTTGCATATAGCTTGGTCTGAACTGGGGTGGCGAAGTGAGCTAAAGAATGATGATGGATTCAACCCAGATCTGCGACTGGGGGTGAGTGTCTGAAAAGTTTCAGCGCTCCGTCCATCGTCCCCTTGTGTTTGCTTTGTTCGCCCTAAGTTGGCAGGGTATGCCCAGACGTGGGTCCCTTGCTCACTTTGCCACTGGATTCAAGCTAGCCTGACTGATGAGGGGTGTTACCCCGAAACCGGTCCCAGGATGCTTGTTTCTGGTCCAGGGAAGAATTGGCTTGGCAGTTCGGGCTGGACTGTTCCCATGAGGCACAGGGTCAAGACTGATTTGCATATAGCTTGGTCTGAACTGGGGTGGCAAAGTGAGCTAAAGAATGATGATGGATTCAACCCAGATCTGTGACTGGGGGTGAGTGTCTGAAAATTTCAGCGCTCCGTCCATCGTCCCCTTGTGTTTGCTTTGTTCGCCCTAAGTTGACAGGGTATGCCCAGAAGTGGGTCCCTTGCTCACTTTGCCACTGGATTCAAGCTAGCCTGGCTGATGAGGGGTGTTACCCCGAAACCGGTCCCAGGATGCTTGTTTCTGGTCCAGGGAAGACTTGGCTTGGCAGTTCGGGCTGGACTGTTCCCATGAGGCACAGGGTCAAGACTGATTTGCATATAGCTTGGTCTGAACTGGGGTGGCGAAGTGAGCTAAAGAATGATGATGGATTCAACCCAGATCTGCGACTGGGGGTGAGTGTCTGAAAAGTTTCAGCGCTCCGTCCATCGTCACCTTGTGTTTGCTTTGTTCGCCCTAAGTTGGCAGGGCATGTCCAGACGTGGGTCCCTTGCTCACTTTGCCACTGGATTCAAGTTAGCCTGGTTGATGAGGGGTTTTACCCCGAAATCGGTCCCAGGATGCTTGTTTCTGGTCCAGGGAAGACTTTTCTTGTCAGTTCGGGCTGGACTGTTCCCATGAGGCACAGGGTCAAGACTGATTTGCATATAGCTTGGTCTGAACTGGAGTGGCGAAGTGAGCTAAAGAATGATGATGTATTCAACCCAGATCTGTGACTGGGGGTGAGTGTCTGAAAAGTTTCAGCGCTCCGTCCATCGCCCCCTTGTGTTTGCTTTGTTCACCCTAAGTTGACAGGGTATGCCCAGACGTGGGTCCCTTCCTCACTTTGCCACTGGATTCAAGCTAGCCTGGCTGATGAGGGGTGTTACCCCGAAACCGGTCCCAGGATGCTTGTTTCTGGTCCAGGGAAGACTTGGTTTGGCAGTTCGGGCTGGACTGTTCCCATGAGGCACAGGGTCAAGACTGATTTGCATATAGCTTGGTCTGAACTGGGGTGGTGAAGTTAGCTAAATAATGATGATGATTCAACCCAGATCTGTGACTGGGGGTGAGTGTCTGAAAAGTTTCATCGCTCCGTCCATCATCCCCTTGTGTTTGCTTTGTTCGCCCTAAGTTGGTAGGGTATGCCCAGACGTGGGTCCCTTGCTCACTTTGCCACTGGATTCAAGCTAGCCTGGCGAATGAGGGGTGTTACCCCGAAACCGGTCCCAGGATGCTTGTTTCTGGTCCAGGGAAGACTTGGCTTGGCAGTTCGGGCTGGACTGTTCCCATGAGGCACATCAAGTTTTATGTAGAACAACCCAATTAATCAGCACTAGTGAATGGCACCATAGGTGCTTCGGGTGACCAATGTCAGACGTAGGATGTTGAATACCAGAAGGACCTATCGTTTGGGCCCCTGTTTTTTCTGGAGTTCCTTGAGCTCACATCTGTTCTATACCTGCTCCTGCTGGCAGAGGTATGCGTCCAATCAGAGATCCAGTATCTCAGCTTGCAGTTTTTAGAGCTCCCTCTGTATGGCTTTACAGAATTTAGAATGACTCTGAGTAAGACAATCGGACACCTGTAACTATTAACATTTTTGGGGATGTTTGCTGTAAGTCCCTTGTCTTCTGGAATCAGCAAAGATGGTTCTTTAGTCTCACAATAAAGGCAAAAAGTCCTGTAAATGTGGATTTTTCAGACAAAGATGCTTTCTAGGTTTTTCTTTTTTTAATTAAACACGAATACAGCAAAACATGCAAATAGGCGCCAGGCATACAGGCATTGTTGTCATACTGCTGATGCTCTGCCTGCGTATTACATCTTTCTGAAAAAGAAACACCTAGTTACCAAGGTACTCTGTCTACTCGCAATGTAGGCGTGTGGAGGGCCCACCAAGGGGGGCGAACCAGAAGGGGCAAAGAAGGTTGTTGGAAACAGGTTCCTCAGCATGATACACTGGGTGATGGGCCTGGAGGTGATAATAGCAAAACCAAAGGGGATGATGGACGGAGTGTTGAACATTGCAAGCACTCACCCCCAGTCAACTGATCTGGGTTTAATCCATCATCATTCTTTAGCTCACTCCGCCACCCCAGTTCAGACATGGCCATATGCAAATCAGTCTGACCCTGTGCCTCATGGGAACAGTCCAGCCCGAACTGCCAAGCCATGTCTTCCCTGGACCGGAAACAAGCATCCTGGGACCGGTTTCTGGCTTACAGCCGTCATCAGCCAGGCTATCTTGAATCCAGTGGCAAAGTGAGCAAGGGACCCACGTCTGGGCATACCCTGCCAACTTAGGGCGAACATAGCAAAACCAAAGGGGATGATGGACGGAGTGTTGAACATTGCAAGCACTCACCCCCAGTCAACTGATCTGGGTTTAATCCATCATCATTCTTTAGCTCACTCCGCCACCCCAGTTCAGACATGGCCATATGCAAATCAGTCTGACCCTGTGCCTCTTGGGAACAGTCCAGCCCGAACTGCCAAGCCATGTCTTCCCTGGACTGGAAACAAGCATCCTGGGACCGGTTTCTGGCTTACAGCCATCATCAGCCAGGCTATCCCCTTTGGTTTTGCCTGGAGGTGATAATGCCTGATGTGCTCCTGCAGTGAGTGCCAGGCCTATTGAACAGGCGTGGAGCCCAGCTCTGGTCTAGGGTCCCCAGGCGTGGTGGGTTCTTTTAGCAGCACGAGGTGGGGGGCCGGGATTCTGTGGTTGTTGAGTCAGATGAAGAATCCGGGGGCATATCGAACATTTGAGAAAGTAGAGCCTCCCAGCTGTAGAAAATTGGGCAGTAACGCAGTTCCTAGGCCTCCTCTTGATGTAGAGCCACCACCTCGGCTTTAGCCCACCGGGTGAATATGGTCTGCCAGTGATCAGGGATGGGTGGGGTGTGGAGCTTCCAGCACTTTGTGACCAGATTCACGCAAGGGTGAGATCCTCAAATTGGGCCCCTGTTTTCTGTTTGCGCAAAGTTTCATGCAGTTAACATGAGAAAAATTTTTCTGGCAGCCATTACAGGGCTCAGGGACTTAGTCCCTTGTCCTGAAGTTGTGTAAAAAAAAGATATAAGGGGTCAGGGGAGGGATCCCCTGATCCCCTAGGGCCATGGGGGGGGGCAGAGGAACCTCCCTGGGTCAAAGAAGAAATGAAACAGCAAAAATTACTGAGATCCTGTAAGACTCTCGCTGGATGGGGAAAAAGAAATGCCAGCAAGGACACATTTTTTAAATAAAAGTCCTGGGGAGCCTACCCCTGGGGCCAAAATCAACTTTTGAGGATGGGCGGGGTGGTCGCACAGCCCCCCTCCCTGAGCCTAATAAGGCCCCAGGGAACACACCTCTAGGGCCAAAAATGCAGCAAGTGGGGAGGGGAGCCACTTGGCGCCCCTCCCTGAGTCACTAATGGCCCCGGAAGCCCACCCTCAAGGCCGACTCAGCAGCTATGTCCCAGGGTGCCCATCCCCAGGACACAGATATTTCCCTATCTGCAGAGGTGTGGGCAAGGAAACCTGTGTTTGCTAATGCTTAGCAGGAGCATTTTTAAGTCTCCTGCCAAGCAGGAACAAACACAGAGTATGCTCCCAGAAGGGTGGGAGCTTTACAAATGCTCCCGCACGTCGGGAGTGGACTTTAGTTCTCTTTCCCTGCCCGCAGTGATGCGGGCAGGAAACAGATCTAAATATTGTTCCCAAGTGGAGGGAGCAGCATTATTAGCTGCTCCTCCCAGGCGGGAGAAATGCCGGCTCTCGCTGGATGCTGGGATCTGGCTGTAGCTGCGGGGGCTTGCGGCTCTCCTTGCAACCTCCAACGTTACTGTGCCGGGCCCTGGGGGATGGGGACCCTGGGGCAGAAATCGGCTCGGGGAGAGGGACTGCGTGCCCCACTCCCCCTAATATTAATGCCAGGCCCCGGGCATAATGAATACAAGTTAACTGTCACGTGCACACAGAGTTACTCTTGAATGGAAACATTAATAACAAGTTCAATTCCTCTACACAGCTATGGTGCATTAGGAGCATATGTGTTTTGTAAACACTTACATCCATTCACTGCATCCAAGCCATATAAAATTACGTAGAATTAATATGGTAGTTATTCGCCACTATGTAAACTGTAAAACAAGCTTGCACACTCATTGGATGATGTCATCATTGATGTCATTTGAGATGTCATCAGTGATGTCATAAATGATGTCATAGAACATGTCACATATGTGAGGTCATAAGCAATGCATGGTGGGACGCAAGTTATAAGTTAGTTATGACTGGTGAATTTCTGTGTTTTTCAGGTGACAAATTCACCTAACTATAAAATTACTTTAACCTTTCATTTTTTCAGTGAATATATATATTATGCATATATATATATATTCACTGAAAAAACCATAGGTTTCAGGCACGTTATAGTTAGAAATTAGCATTTAAAAAACCTTAGAAATTCACTGAAAAAACCATAGGTTTCAGGGGCGTTATAGTTAGTTGGACATTTCACTCGTACAAAAGCATAGAAATTCCCCCGTTATAGTTAGTTCAGCTAACTATAACTCGCGCGCCCGCAATGCACTGCTGATGACGTCACATATTACATCACTCATGACATGGTCAGTGACATCACTCATGACATCACTGATGACATCTCAAATAGTGAATTTCTAAGGTTTTTTAAATGCTAATTTCTAACTATAACGTGCCTGAAACCTATGGTTTTTTCAGTGAATTTCTAAGGTTTTTTAAATGCTAATTTCTAACTATAACGTGCCTGAAACCTATGGTTTTTTCAGTGAATATATATATATTTATTATACTATGTATACATGTGAAAATGTCTCGGTCCGCCTGTTTGCCTCGGTGGCTTGGGAAAAATGGGTGGAACTGACGTCAGCACGCCGACGAGGTCCTCTTATGGCTCATACAGTGTCGCGAGCGGAGCCGTGCTATTATGACGTCCTCGTTGACGTGGGTGAGCTAGGAAAGAATTTCCGTGGAATGCTGGTGCAGGGGATATTCACCTAAGTGTTCAGGCTAGTCCTTTGGGAGTAACTGTTTATGTTGCCACTCCAGAAACCAAAACCAGTGATCAGAGGGCAGAGGCCCTGCAGATGGCACACGAGGTGGGGTGCCCAGTCGTGTGCACCGGCGGGGCAGCGAAGTGACAAGCACCACAACCCACAAAAAAAGGTAACGAGGGCACTGAATAACACAGGATCTTCTCTTTGTATCTGGCAGGAACAACGAAGTTAAAATGCCCTAGTACCAAAATGTAGAATTAGTGCTACAACGGTCTTCAAGAGGACCTGCGATGCCGCTTCTGCCTCCCGTACCCTGGAGGCGGCACATGGGTCACGCGGTATGGTCATACTGGGGTGGGACGCACACTCGTTGACCTCTCATGGCACTGCTCCACACTTCAGGGAGGACGCTTTCCATTAGCTATGTTTTCTGATGACGTTTCGCGCCGGCCCCGTCCAACAACAGAACTCCTTTAGATCCAAACAGACTCTTTCACTATCTCACCGGAAGTGAAACCAGGCCACGCGGACACTTTCACAATACAACAGCCGGGAATGCACTTTTCGGTAAAAAAACACATTCCTTCCTCCTAATTAATCAAATAAACGTCTCACTGAAGAACAGGGGCCAGCTTCGATCGGTAAGCAGCCGTTACAATGACTTTTTTACTTTGCGATACCATTACAATGCATGCATTACCACGCATGCGTTGTACATCGCATTTTTTTAGAACGCATGGTCATTTACCACGCATGCCTTTACAACGAATTTTGTTGTAAAGGTATGTATGGTAAATGACCATGCGTTCTAAAAAACATGTAGATGATCCACGTCGTTGTAAGGAAACAGAGGCTGTTCCGTTTCCTCACAACGACGTGCACCGCCCCTCAGAGACGGCGTGAAGCAGAAACCACGAGGAGAGAGGAACCACGAGGAGTGAGAGGTAAGGGGGATTGGGCATGGGGTGGGGGTTTCTTTTCTAGGGTTTAGGGTAGTGCAGTGGTGTTTGGGTGGTGTAGGGGGTCGTGCTGGGAGTAGTGGTTTAGGGTAGTGCAGTGGTGTTTGGGTAGAGTAGGGGGTTGTGCTGGGGGTAGTGTTTTAGGGTTTAGGGTAGTGCAGTGTAGTGTAGGGGGTCGTGCTGGGGGTAGTGTTTTAGGGTTTAGTGCAGTGGTGTATGGGTAGTGTAGGGGATCGTGCTGGGGTAGTGTTTTAGGGTTTAGGGTAGTGCAGTGGTGTTTGAGTAGTGTAGGGGGTCATGCTGGTGGTAGTGTTTTAGGGTTTAGGGTAGTGCAGTGGTGTTTGTGTAGTGTAGGGGTCATGCTGGGGGTAGTGTTTTATGGTTTAGGGTAGTGCAGTGGTGTTTGGGTAGTGTAGGGGGTCGTGCTGGGGGTAGATTTTGGGTTTAGGGTAGTGCAGTGGTGTTTGGGTAGTGTAGGGAGTCGTGCTGGGGGTAGTGTTTTAGGGTTTAGGGTAGTGCAGTGGTGTTTGTGTAGTGTAGGGGGTTGTGCTGGGGTAGTGTTTTAGGGTTTATGTTAGTGCAGTGGTGTTTGGGTAGTATAGGGGGTAGTGCTGGGGTAGTGTTTTAGGGTTTAGGGTAGTACAGTGGTGTTTGTGTAGTGTAGGGGTTAGTGCTGGGGGTAGTGTTTTAGGGTTTAGGGTAGTGCAGTGGTGTTTGGGTAGTGTAGGGGTTCATGCTGGGGGTAGTGTTTTAGGGTTTAGGGTATGGCAGTGGTGTTTCGGTAGTGTAGGGGGTCGTGCTGGGGGTAGATTTAGGGTTTAGGGTAGTGCAGTGGTGTTTGTGTTGTGAGGGGGTCGCGCTGTGGTTAGTGTTTTAGGGTTTAGAGTAGTGCAGTGGTGTTTGTATAGTGTAGGGGGTTTAGGGTAGTGCAGTGGTGTTTGTGTAGTGTAGGGGGTCATGCTGGGGGTAGTGTTTTAGGGTTTAGGGTAGTGCAGTGGTGTTTGTGTACTGTAGGGGGTAGTGTTTTAGGGTTTAGGGTAGTGCAGTGGTGTTTGTGTAGTGTAGGGGGTCATGCTGTGGGTAGTGTTTTAGGGTTTAGGGTAGTGCAGTCGTGTTTGTGTAGTGTAGGGGTCGTGCTGGGGGTAGTGTTTTTGGGTTTAGGGTAGTCTAGTGGTGTTTGTGTAGTATAGGGAGTCATGCTGGGGGTAGTGTTTTTGGGTTTAGGGTAGTGCAGTGGTGTTTGGGTAGTGTAGGGGGTCGTGCTGGGGGTAGTGTTTTAGGGTTTAGGGTAGTGCAGTGGTGTTTGTGTAGTGTAGGGGGTCATGCTGGGGGTAGTGTTTTAGGGTTTAGGGTAGTGCAGTGGTGTTTGGGTAGTATAGTGGTAGTGCTGGGGTAGTGTTTTGGGTTTACGGTAGTGCAGTGGTGTTTGTGTAGTGTAGGGGGTAGTGCTGGGGGTAGTGTTTTAGGGTTTAGGGTAGTGCAGTGGTGTTTGTGTAGTGTAGGGGGTAGTGTTTTAGGGTTTAGGGTAGTGCAGTGGTGTTGGTGTACTGTAGGGGGTCGTGCTGGGTTCTAGTGTTTTAGGGTTTAGGGTGGTGCAGTGGTGTTTGTGTAGTGTAGGGGGTCGTGTTTTAGGGTTTAGGGTCGTGCAGTGGTGTTTGGGTAGTGTAGGGGGTCATGCTGGGGGTAGTGTTTTTGGGTTTAGGGTAGTGCAATGGTGTTTGGGTGGTGTAGGGGGTCGTGCTGGGGTAGTGTTTTAGGGTTTAGGGTAGTGCAGTGGTGTTTGAGTAGTGTAGGGGGTCATGCTGGTGGTAGTGTTTTAGGGTTTAGGGTAGTGCAGTGGTGTTTGTGTAGTGTAGGGGGTCATGCTGGGGGTAGTGTTTTATGGTTTACAGTAGTGCAGTGGTGTTTGGGTAGTGTAGGGGGTCGTGCTGGGGGTAGATGTAGGGTTTAGGGTAGTGCAGTGGTGTTTGGGTAGTGTAGGGAGTCGTGCTGGGGGTAGTGTTTTAGGGTTTAGGGTAGTGCAGTGATGTTTGTGTAGTGTAGGGGGTTGTGCTGGGGGTAGTGTTTTAGGGTTTATGTTAGTGCAGTGGTGTTTGGGTAGTGTAGGGGGTAGTGCTGGGGTAGTGTTTTAGGGTTGAGGGTAGTGCAGTGGTGTTTGTGTAGTGTAGGGTGTAGTGCTGGGGGTAGTGTTTTAGGGTTTAGGGTAGTGCAGTGGTGTTTGGGTAGTGTAGGGGTTCATGCTGGGGGTAGTGTTTTAGGGTTTAGGGTACGGCAGTGGTGTTTGGGTACTGTAGGGGGTCGTGCTGGGGGTAGTGTTTTAGGGTTTATGTTAGTGCAGTGGTGTTTGTGTAGTGTAGGGGGTCGTGCTGGAGCTAGTGTTTTAGGGTTTAGGGTAGTGCAGTTGTGTTTAGGTAGTGAAGGGGGTCGTGCTGGGGGTAGTGTTTTAGGGTTTTGGGTAGTGCAGTGGTGCTTGTGTAGTGTAGGGGGTCGTGCTGGGAATGTTGTTCATTTCTATGGCAAAATGAACCCCCTCATTTTGTTCCTTTTTAAATTAAATGTTTTAAGTGTTACCAGTTTATTCCAATCAAGATGGCTTCAGCTGTGCCATACTTTTGTCATAAGTAAGGCTGTTAGCGCTCTAGTTGTTCTTTGGAACACTCTGGGAAGCTGCAGTAGAACACAAAGGAATCAACTGGCAGGCTGCTCCTGTTGAAATATAACAGGAAGATATTTGAGGTCACACTTGAAACATGTCCTAATTTTTCTTTCAACAGCACTAACCATAATTTCTATGACAAAATGAACCCCATCATTTTGTTCCTTTTTAAATTAAATGTTTTAAGTGTTACCAGTTTATTCCAATCAAGATGGCTTCAGGTGTGCCATACTTTTGTCATAAGTAAGGCTGTTAGCGCTCTAGTTGTTCTTTGGATCACTCTGGGAAGCTGCAGTAGAACACAAAGGAATGAACTGGCAGGCTGCTCCTGTTGAAATATAACAGGAAGATAGTTGAGATCTCACTTAAAACATGTCCTAATTTTTCTTTCTACAGCACTAACCATAATTTCTATGACAAAATGAACCCCTCATTTTGTTCCTTTTTAAATTAAATGTTTTAAGAGTTACCAGTTTATGCCAAACAAGATGGCTTCAGGTGTGCCATAATTTTGTCATAACTAAGGCTGTTAGCACTCTAGTTGTTCTTTAGAACACTCTGGGAAGCTGCAGTAGAACACAAAGGAATCAACTGGCAGGCTGCTCCTGTTGAAATATAACAGGAAGATAGTTGAGATCTCACTTAAAACATGTCCTAATTTTTCTTTCTACAGCACCGTTCATAATTTCTATGACAAAATGAACCCCCTCATTTTGTTCCTTTTTAAATTAAATGTTTTAAGAGTTACCAGTTTATTCCAATCAAGATGGCTTCAGGTGTGCCATAATTTTGTCATAAGTAAGGCTGTTAGCACTCTAGTTGTTCTTTAGAACACTCTGGGAAGCTGCAGTAGAACACAAAGGAATCAACTGACAGTCTCTGCCTTTGTTGGATGTACATGTTTTACTGAGAATGTCAGACTTCATTCTCACATGACTGAGAAAGATAATGTGAATTTACAGAAAATATGCTCTCATTTTAGCTTCTGGAGCACCTTCCAAAACTCTATGGGACAAGCATGTGAAAATGGTTTTCTCTCAAACATGATTCATGATATCCCAGCAGAAGGTTTTTCACAGGGTAAAATCACCTTAGAACACACCACAATTCCTGAAATTAGTATGGTACATCAACAAATGAATTCTAATGTAACTAAAGTCTGTTATCACCCTTTATAGTTCTCCTTTTGGTAACCCTCAAAATCTTTGATTCACTACAATGCATTTCAATGGGGTACTATTATGTATATTGGTCCCAAGATGGCTGCCAGCAATTCCAGGATGAAGTGCTGACAGCCAATCAGATCTCACAATGACATGTGTGGTTAGGCTCCGCCCAGATATATATGTAATTTTACTTTTGATTTTATCAGGAACTACTGAACGGATTTACACCATTTAACCAAAAGGCACGACTCTGAACCAAGGGCTACCTTTTTGCCAAATTTGGTGTAATTCCGTTCAGCAGTTCGGGCTGTAGCTGCGGCTAAAGGTTCCTATGGAAAATTGCATGGGGAAAACATGTTTTTTCTCGGCCCACACTTGACGAATCACCCCGAGACTTTCAGGATAGGAGCGGACCGGAGCGGGCCATAAGTTTTGAAAATTTCGCGAAGATTCGTCGACCGGCGCCAAAGTTATTGGAAATAGAATGTTGTGAATTTCCTATGGAAAATAGGTCCTAACTATAACTATCTACTGGCGACCGCCAGTAGATAATATATATATATATATATATATATATATATATCAGATCTCACAATGACATGTGTGGTTAGGCTCCGCCCAGATATATATGTGATTTTACTTTTGATTTTCTCAGGAACTACTGAACGGATTTACACCATTTAACAAAAAGGTCTCTTTCTGAACCAAGGTCTACCTTTTTGGCAAGTTTGGTGTAATTCCGTTCAGCAGTTCGGGCTGTAGCTTTGTCTAAAGTTTCCTATGGGAATTAACATGGAGAAAACACGTTTTGGGACCCCCTTTTTTCTCGGCCCCGCTTGCCGAATCACCGAAACTTTCAAGACAGGAGCTGACCGGATCGGGCTACGATTTTTAAAATTTCGCGAAGATTCGTGAACCGGCGCCAAAGATATTGAGAAAACAAAAACGAGTTTCCTATGGAAACTAGGTCCTAACTATAACTATCTACTGGCGACTCGTTTTTTGTTTTCTCAATATCTTTGGCGCCGGTTCACGAATCTTCGCGAAATTTTCAAACATCGTAGCCCGATCCGGTCAGCTCCTGTCTTGAAAGTTTTGGGGTGATTCGGCAAGCGGGCGCCGAGAAAAAAGGGGGGTCCCAAAACGTGTTTTCTCCATGTTAATTCCCATAGGAAACTTTAGACAAAGCTACAGCCCGAACTGCTGAACGGAATTACACCAAACTTGGCAAAAAGGTAGCCCTTGGTTCAGAAAGAGACCTTTTGTTAAATGGTGTAAATCCGTTCAGTAATTCCAGAGAAATTCAAAAAATAAGAGTCACAAAATCAATTTCCCATAGGAAACTTTATGCAAGGCTACAGCCGAAACTACTGAACGGATTTACCCTAAATTTGGCAAAAGGTACTGTTTGGCTCAGAAAGTGACCTTTTTAAAAATGGTGTAAATCCGTTCAGTAGTTGCTGAGAAAATCAAAAATAAAAGTTTCGATATTTAGAGGCACGGAGGATCCGCGGACCCTCCCGACCACGAGCTTTATTCTAATTGGCTGTCAAAACTCCAAACCAGGAAGTGTTGGCAGCCAGAACCAAGTCACAAGAAAACAGAAAAACAGTTGCGTAAAACAAGAAAAGGGGGCAGGGTAGAAACAGCCTGACCCCGTAGGCCTGCTTAGGGGGTCCCACAAGGACCCCCAGGGCCCAAAAAAGCATTTTTTTTTTTTTAAATCGGCAAAATGCGTGCCGGATCCGTGGATCCGGCCGCGAAACTAAAAAAACCGAAGCGCGGCCTCCCGCGCTTTGTTATTATTTAGCCCCCAGGTGGGCCAAGTCCCGGGGGCAGTGACAAAAAAAATGTGTGGGAGGGCCCCAATCTCCCCCACACTGCCCCGGGGACCGCCACCTCCCCGGGGCTTCTATTATGAGTTGCGGGGAGGCACGCAGCCCCCCCCCGCAGCCCCGGGGACCGCCACCCCCCGGGGCTTCTTTTTTAATGAGAGGGGGGCCTCCAAGGCCCCCTAAGCCCCGGGGACCGCCACCCCCCGGGGCTTTACATGAATATTTGCGGGGGGCACACGGCCTGTGGCGCTTACTGGAAGTACCTGGTGGGCTAGTTGGGCCCCAGGGACCCTCAGGATTCAAGGTGACCTAATACCCCAACTTAAAACGCGCCACAGGGCGCGTTTGCACAGTGGTGAAGGGAGGGCGGGGCCTCAGGTGACATGTGTGCAAACACGCCCTGTGGCGCGTTTTAAGTTGGGAATTAATTGCCCTTGAATCCTGAGGGACCCTGGGGGCCAACTAGCCCACCAGGTACCTCAGCTGCGCGCCACAGGGCTGCGTTGCAGAGAGGTGGTCCAGGCCATGCCCCTTTTACACCTCTGTGCAACGTAGCTCTGTGGCGCTTACTGGAGGTACCTAGTGGGCTAGTTGGACCCCAGGGACCCTCAGGATTCAAGGGGACTTAATCTCCCAACTTAAAACGGCCACAGGGCTTGTTTGCACACATGTCACCTCAGGCCCCCCCTCCCTTCACCACTGTGCAAACGCGCCCCGGGGTGCGTTTTAAGAGGAAGTTTTAATACCCCTGCCCTATTATGTACTAGGGCCTTACAGAGGAGGTCATGCTAATCACAGGGGTACCCCAACGCATAGTGTTCCCTAGTGTATGTAGGTGCTTTCACTGTATTCTAAGTGTCTTTTAGCATAGCACTGGCTCTAGGCCTGGTTAGTCCGAGTCAGTTACCACCAGTACCCGTCTGAAAAAGTTGTGGGCACAGGATGATTTTGCAATAAGGCCTCTTTCTGCTCCTCTGTTGGTTCTTTCTGCACATGTCTTGCTTCTTCCTGCTCTTTTCTTCGTCTTTGTGGACTTCTGTTGCTTCTTTCTGCATTTCTTTTGCTTCTTTCTGTGCGTTTTTCTTCTTTCTTCACATGTCCTACCTCTGTAGGCATAGTTAGAAACTAGCATTTAAAAAACCTTTGAAATTCACTTAAAAAACCATAGGTTTCAGGCACGTTATAGTTAGAAATTAGCATTTAAAAAACCTTTGAAATTCACTGAAAAAACCATAGGTTTCAGACACGTTATAGTTAGAAATTAGCATTTAAAAAACCTTTGAAATTCACCGAAAAAACCATAGGTTTCAGGCACGTTATAGTTAGAAATTAGCATTTAAAAAACCTTAGAAATTCACTGAAAAAACCATAGGTTTTAGGGACAGTTATAGGTAGTTGGACATTTCACTCGTACAAAACCAGTGAAATTCCCCCGTTATAGTTAGTTCAGCTAACTATAACTTTCACCCCCACAATGCACTGCTGATGACGTCACATATTACATCACTCATGACATGGTCAGTGACATCACTGATGATATCTCAAATGACATCACTGATGACATCACTGATGACATCATCCATGTGATAATTTCATGCATCTTCTCACACCCTAATATAACTTTTGATACACCCACTCTAAATTACAGACTGCCATTCTCAAAACCATAGACACTCCAACACCAATAACTACATACACACTCACTGATTCTTAGGTCTACACACACATCCACTCCCTCACCCGTACAGTCACTCATACTTACGGTCACTCAGTACAGGACTATCATATGCACTCATACACCTATATAGACACTCACACACCGCCACTCATCCATAGAGGTACTCACACACTTAGTCAGTCATGCAAATAATTAATCACACTGCCATTTACTCACCTATACAGTTATACACACACCAGCTCACTTACTCATACAAATACTAGCACATTCTTACGCTCTTATACAAT
Source organism: Calotriton arnoldi (assembly GCA_963921515.1). Lineage (NCBI taxonomy): Eukaryota > Metazoa > Chordata > Amphibia > Caudata > Salamandridae > Calotriton > Calotriton arnoldi. The sequence continues at coordinate 3,351 of CAWUFW010005772.1, read as the reverse complement.
CACTGATACAAGTACATACTCATCCATACAGCCACTCTCACAATCACACACTCTCACTTATAGCCATTTATATACTCCAACACACATATATACTGCCTTTCACATATGTAGTTACTCACACATGTACCACTGAGATATACATTCACTCACTAACACACCCATACACACACTCACCTACCCATACAGTCCATCACAGATGCACTCTTGAAACCATGCACCCAGTGAATCACCCACTCACACATCTATTCACAGTATCACACACCCCACCCACACAAACACTCAGGCACCCATACAGATACTCAGACAACCAATCAATAACCCATGTAGACACTCATGTAGCTATTCGCAAACCCATGCAGCCGCTTACACACCAACAGACAGACGGATACAGACATTCACACAGTTTAGTCACTAACCCATGCATTCAGTAAGATACGTTTAATCACTCACTTATAGAGTCAGTCACGCACCTACTAAATCATCCATTCAGACACTTATACACCCACTCATTCTTCAATACGCCTTTCCCTATATATATTAAACATATTTAAACTTTACAGAAACACACAGTCACTGGATGATGTCATCAGTGATGTCATCAGTGATGTCACTGACCATGTCATGAGTGATGTAATATGTGACGTCATCAGCAGTGCATTGCGGGGCGCAAGTTATAGTTTGCTGAACTAACTATAACGGGGAATTTCACTGGTTTTGTACGAGTGAAATGTCCAACTAACTATAACTGTCCCTAAAACCTATGGTTTTTTCAGTGAATATATATATATATATAAAACACAAGGTGTGTAGATATTGAATTTATATTAGTAAATCTATGTCTACCAATATGCACTTACTTTCCCTATATTCTGGTTGTTGAGATTTTGGCTGCTTTGCACGTCAATATTTTTGTATCTAATGTTCTGACACACAAGCAGGCAGAGGTCTACAATGAGGCTTGGGTGACCTTTATAAAAAATAAAAAAGCCTTCTTCCTGTGCCTCGCAGCAACAGCAGTCAGCCACTTAACAGATCCACCAGTTCACAATCCTCTAATCGCCACTGCAACAGCCTAATGGCACTTTTGCAGTCAGTCCAGCAGTGGCCCATTCATACAAGCTGAGGCGCCAAGCCCCCCACCTTTTTCCAGGCAAAAAGAGTGTCTGTCAGGCTGAACAAAATCAGCCTGGCAGACATTCTTCTGGTTCAGGTCAGGCAGCAAGGAGCTAGACATGCGCAAAATGAGCATGGTCTGGCTGCCTGAGCTGAACTTTGCCAGGCTGAGGATTTCACAACCCTGTGAGTGTGGCCTCCTCAGCCAGGCAAAAGTGCCTCAAGGCCCTCCCCCTAATAATAAGGTGGAGTGTCACCAATTGCCTCGGACCTGGGTGCCTCAGTTCAAAGCCCTGTAGTGCCCAGGGCAGAGTGTCCATCAGTAACACCTCATCACAGAGTGGGGTAGGGTCAGCAGCCTCAATGACCCCATCCCACTCTGTGACGAGATAGGTCAGCCAATGAGGGAAGGCAGCAGTCCCAAACCTCCTGGGACCTCCGAGGCTTCCCTGTTGGAAAGCTGCTGTTGAGGTACACTTTATGTGTTGTTTTTTTCTTGTTTGGTGTGAGCACGCATTCATGTATGTATGTATGAATGTATGTGTATTTGTTTGTGAGTGTTGTGAGTGGGTATATACATGTGTGAATGAATGGGTGTGGATGAGGTGTATGTGCGGCCCTCCCTACTAACATTTCGGCTGCATCTGAGTCAGTCATCACAGTTCATAACTTCCTTTGTCTGGAGAGCCATGACAAAAGGTCACCCAAGTAACTCTATCTCTAGACAGGCAAGATGCCTTTAACATTTTTTTCCGTCTACAATAAATGGAAATCAACAATTGCCACCTTTCCAGTCCCCATTGATCATCCCCGAGGAGGAGACATGAATCCACACCAGACTCACATTTTGCATTTTGGGAGGTGTCAGTACAGGACTCTTTTGGCCTGCTTAGTATTCCAACGCCAGCATGTATTGTACATGATCCTTGCATTTGCAATGAGCCTATTATACATGATCATTGCATTGGCAGCTAGGGAGCATGGGAGTATTATACATGATCCTTCCATTGGAAGCAAGGGAGCATGGGAGTATTATACATGATCCTTGCATTGTCAGCTGGGGAGCATGGGAGTATTATACAAGAGCCTTGCACTGGAAGCTAGCTTATACAAGATCCTTGCACTGGATGCTAGTGAGCATGGGAGTATTATACAAGATCCTTGAACTAGAAGCTAGGGAGCATGGGAGTATTATTCAAGATCCTTGCACTGGAAGCAAGGGAGCATGGGAGTAGCATACAAGATTATTGCACTGGAAGCTAGGGAGCATGGGAGTATTATACAAGATCCTTGCACTGGAAGCAAGGGAGCATGGGAGTATTCTACAAGATCATTGCACTGGAAGCTAGGGAGCATGGGAGTATTATATATGATCCTTGCACTGGAAGCTAGGGAGCATGAGAGTATTATATATGATCCTTGCACTGGAAGCAAGGGAGCATGGGAGTATTATACAAGATCCTTGCATTGTCAGCTGGGGAGCATGGGAGTATTATACAAGATCCTTGCACTGGATGCTAGGGAGCATGGGAGTATTATACAAGATCCTTGCACTAGAAGCAAGGGAACATGGTAGTATTATGCAAGACCCTTGCACTGGAAGCAAGGGAGCATGGGAGTATTAAACATGATCCTTGCATTGTCAGCTGGGGAGCATGGGAGTATTATACAAGATCCTTGCACTGGAAGCTAGGGAGCATGGGAGTATTATGCAAGATCCTTGCACTGGAAGCTAGGGAGCATGGGAGTATTATATATGATCCTTGCATTGTCAGCTGGGGAGCATGGGAGTATTATACATTATCCTTGCACTGGAAGCTAGGGAGCATGAGAGTATTCTACAAGATCATTGCACTGGAAGCTAGGGAGCATGGGAGTATTATATATGATCCTTGCACTGGAAGCTAGGGAGCATGAGAGTATTATATATGATCCTTGCACTGGAAGCAAGGGAGCATGGGAGTATTATACAAGATCCTTGCATTGTCAGCTGGGGAGCATGAGAGTATTATACATGATCCTCTCACTGTAAGCTAGGGAGCATGGGAGTATTATACATGATCCTTGCACTGGAAGCTAGGGAGCATGGGTGTATTATACAAGATCCTTGCACTGGAAGCTAGGGAGCATGGGAGTATTATACAAGATCCTTGCACTGGAAGCTAGGGAGCATGGGAGTATTGTACATGATCCTTGCACTGGAAGCTAGGGAGCATGGGAGTATTATACATTGTCGTG